>CM038671.1:126799366-128120447 GCA_021605145.1 Aegilops bicornis
GTGGATCCGCTCCGCCTTCTTCGTCTAGCCCTGTGAGGAGAACGGAAAGCTCAGTATACTCCTCGGGTCTACAAATTAAGGCTATCAGAAAACTTACGGGAGTGAGTGGATGAGTGCAGTCGAGGCCGAGATCTTCGGTCGTTTTCGGCCATGACTTATGGGCCTTGATAATAAGCTTCCATATGTCTTCGTGTGTTGTGCTGAAGAACCGCTGCAGGGTCTGGGGACCGACCGGATCGAACTCCCACATATACTGAGTACGGCGTTGGCAGGGGAGAATCCGGGGAAAAAGCATCACCTGGATCACGCTGGCAAGACTGGTGTTCTTGTATATCACACTCTTGACGCGCTTCTGCAGCATCATCACCTTGTCGGACGATGCCCAATCCAGGCCCTTGCTGAGCCAAGATGTGAGTTGCATTGGAGGCCCAAACTTAAACTCGTGAGGGGCGGCCCATGTGGTGTCACGAGGTTCTGTGATATAGAACCACTCCTGTTGCCATCCCTTCACGGTCTCCACAAAGGTGCCCTTGGGCCAGGTGACGTTGGGAAGCTTGCTCAACATAGCACCACTACACTCCGCTTGTTGGCCATCAACCACTTTCAGCTTCACATTGAAGACCTTGAGCCATAGGCCGAAGTGGGGGGGGGGGGATGCGGAGGAATGCCTCACACACGACGATGAACGCCAAAATGTTGAGGAAGGAATTCGGGGCTAGATCATGGAAATCTAGCCCGTAGTAAAACATGAGACCGCAGGCGAAAGGATGGAGGGGAAACCCTATTCCACGAAGAAAGTGGGGGATGAATACTACCCTCTCATTGGGCTCCGGAGTGGGGACGATTTGCTTTTTGGCCGGAAGCCGGTGGGCGATTTCCTTGGCTAGGTACTGATACGTCTCCAACATATCTATAATTTTTGATTGCTCCATGCTATATTATCTACTGTTTTGGACCATATTGGGATTTATTTTCCACTTCTATATTACTTTTGGGACTAACCTATTAACCAGAGGCCCAACCCAGAATTGTTGTTTTTTGCCTATTTCAGTGTTTCGAAGAAACGGAATATCAAACGGAGTCCAAACGGAATGAAACCTTCGGGAACGTGATTTTCTCACCAAATATGACCCAGGAGACCTGGACCCTACGTCAAGAAAGCCACGAGGTGGGCACGAGGTAGGGGGCGCGCCTAACCCCCTAGGGCGCGCCCCCACCCTCATGGGCCCCATGAAGCTCCACCGACGTACTTCTTCCTCCTATATATACCTCATTACCCCCAAAGCGATCGAATCACGGAGCCAAAAACCTAATTCCACCGCCGCAACCTTCTGTACCCATGAGATCCCATCTTGGGGCCTGTTCCGGAGCTCCGCCGGAAGGGGAATCCACCATGGAGGGCTTCTACATCATCACCATAGCCCCTACGATGAAGTGTGAATAGTTTACTTCAGACCTTCGGGTGCATAGTTAGTAGCTAGATGGCTTCTTCTCTCCTTTTGGATCTCAATACAATGTTCTCCCCCTCTCTCGTGGAGATCTATTTGATGTAATCTTCTTTTTGCGATGTGTTTGTTGAGACCGATGAATTGTGGGTTTATGATCAAGATTATCTATGAGGAATATTTGAATCTTCGCTGAATTATTTTATGTATGATTGGTTATCTTTGCAAGTCTCTTCGAATTATCAGTTTGTTTTGGCCTACTAGATTGGTTTTTCTTGCAATGGAGAATTGCTTAGCTTTGGGTTCAATCTTGCGGTGTCCTTTCCCGATGTGATGAGGGGCAGCAAGGCACGTATTGTAGTGTTGCCATCGAGGATAACAAGATGGGGTTTTTATCATATTGCATGAATTTACCCCTCCACATCATGTCATCTTGCTTATGGTGTTACTCTATTTTCATTAACTTAATACTCTAGATGCATGTTGGATAGCGGTCGATGAGTGGAGTAATAGTAGTAGATGCAGGCAGGAGTCGGTCTACTTGTCTCGGACGTGATGCCTATATACATGATCATACCTAGATATTCTCATAACTATGCTCAATTCTGTCAATTGCTCAACAGTAATTCGTTCACCCACCATAAAATACTTATGCTCTTGAGAGAAGCCACTAGTGAAATCTATGGCCCCCGGGTCTATCTCCATCATATTAATCTTCCATCACTTTATTATTGCTTTGCTTTTTATTTTACTTTGCATCTTTATACCAAAAATACCAAAAATATTGTCTATCAGATCTCACTCTCGTAAGTGACCGTGAAGGGATTGACAACCCCTATTCACGTTGGTTGCGAGGAGTTATTTGCTTTGTGTAGTTACGAGGGACTCGCTGTAGGACCTTGAGAAGAGGTGTCTAGAGGGGGGGGGGGGTGACTAGACACTAAGTACCAAAGTTGCCGTTTTTAAGTTTCTTTAAAGTTTGAGTGGAGTTTAGGCACAAGTTTAACATTCACATCATATAGCAAGCAAGCATGCAAAGAGTATATGAGCAGCGGAAAATAAAGCATGCAACTTGCAAGAATGTAAAGGGAAGGGATTGGAGGATTCAAACGCAATTTGGAGACACGGATGTTTTTGGCGTGGTTCCGATAGGTGGTGCTATCGTACATCCACGTTGATGGAGACTTCAACCCACGAAGGGTAGCAGTTGCCTTGAGTCCACGGAGGGCTCCACCCACGAAGGGTCCACGAAGAAGCAACCTTGTCTATCCCAAAGATGGCCGTCGCCCACGAAGGACTTGCCTCACTAGCGGTAGATCTTCACGAAGTATGCGATCTCCTTGCCCTTACAAACTCCTTGGTTCAACTCCACAATCTTGTCGGAGGCTCCCAAGTGACACCTAGCCAATCTAGGAGACACCACTCTCCAAGAAGCAACAAATGGTGCGTTGATGATGAACTCCTTGCTCTTGTGCTTCAAATGATAGTCTCCCCAACACTCAACTCTCTCTCATAGGATTTGGATCTGGTGGAAAGAGGGTTTGAGTGGAAAGCAACTTGGGGAAGGCTAAAGATCAAGATTCATATGGTAGGAATGGAATATCTTGGCCTCAACACATGAGTAGGTGGTTCTCTCTCGAGAAATGGTAAGTTGGAAGTGTAGGTTCGATTTCGATGGCTCTCTTCACGAATGAAGAGGAGGTGGAGGGTATATATAGCCTCCACACAAAATATAACCGTACACACAATCTACCAAACTCGGTGGGACCGAATCGTTAAACTTCGGTCAGACCGATTTAGCAAATACTGTGACCGTTAGGGTTTTCGGTGGGACCGGAATGCAACTCGGTGGGACCGATTCGGTTAGGGTTAGGGCATAACGTAATCTCGGTAAGACCTATTACACAAACTCGGTGGTACCGATTTTGGTAATAAGCTTTCCAGAGAGTTGGTCAGGCAAACTCGGTTTGACCGATTATCAAACTCGGTGGGACCGATTTTGATAATAAGTTAACCAGAGAGTTTGCATTGTAATCTCGGTAGTACCGATTGCTCAAACTCGGTGAGACCAATTTTGATAATGGACATAGCAGAGAGATTACAATCCCATCTCGGTGAGACCGAGATCCCTATCGGTGAGACCGATTTGCCTAGGGTTTGTGGCAGTGGCTAAGACATCAAAACTCGGTGGCGCGGATAGAAAGAATCGGTGGGGCGAGTTTGACTTTAGGTTTAGGACAAATGTGTGGAAGTGGGAAAGTAGTTGAGGGTATTTGGAGCATATCACTAAGCACTTTGAAGCAAGAGGCTCATTAAGCAACACCTCATTCCTCCTTGATAGTATTGGCTTTTCCTATTGACTCAATGTGATCTTGGGACACTAAAATGTAAAATGAAGAGTCTTGAGCTTGAAGCTTGAGCCAATCCTTTGTCCTTAGCATCTTGAAGGAGTTCCCACATCCTTTAGTCCATGCCACTCCATTGTTGAACTTATCTGAAACATACTAGATAAAAGTGTTAGTCCAACAAGAGATATGTTGTCATTAATTACCAAAACCACCTAGGGAGCACTTGTGCTTTCAATCTCCCCCTTTTTGGTAATTGATGGCAACATACATCAAAGCTTTAGATAAAGATATTAAGAATAGCAAGTAATGCTTTGGAAAGACATGTAACAAGCATAGGCTCCCCTTGCATGTATGCAATCATGTGAATATGAAATATAGAGGCATGTGATAGCTTAACCATGATAGAGCAGGCAATGTGTTACATGTATCTTGGCTATATGCATCAGAGCAAAAAGTATTAAAGAGAATACCTTCATGCCCATGAGTCCTTCTTGCAAAACAGTATGTACATCAGCAAGAATTCCTCATACACATGATTGTGATGCATATACTTACCTTGTGGTCTTGAGTTGGCTTAGGATGGAATGAACCTATGAAAACAAGGTTAGATAACACAGATGCATCTACTAGCCAGAGCAAACAGAAGAAAAACCACAAGAATACCAAGACTGGGATGACATGTAGAGAGTGAGTACTGAGTTCCACATTGGATTAGACATGTTCCCAAGAGTAAAGATATGCAATGAATCTAAATGATCTCTTTCCCTTAGATGTCTTGCTCCCCCTGAATCTAACATGGGATACTGGGAGAAGATAGGAAACAGAAAATCAGAGATGAAGGAAAACAGAGCTGAAAGATATGAATGATGATCAGAGCTAAAGTTCAGAGCTAATGTATGCTAATGCAAAATTGAGCACAACAGATCATATGAACATGTCTCTCCCCTCAAGAAGACATGTGGACATCTCTCCTCTTGAACACCAAGCATCTGGGATCCTTGAGAAATACTTTCTCTCCCCCTGGAGATCTCTATCGTCTTTTGAGGGTCTCTCCCTCCCTTAAGAAGAAAGGTGATAAGTTTTGATGCTCTCTCTCTATCTCTAAATGATAAGCTTTGATGTGATCTCTCTCTCTCTCTCTCCCTTTGACATCAATTTCCAAGAAGGGCTTGATAAAAAATGTGAGCTCTCTCTCCTCCGCTGGAATTTGTCGTGAATGGGTTTGATCCTTGAGTCACAATCATAAAGCAATGATAAAAATGTGATGCTTGTAGAGGAAAAGATTCATTGAGTGGAGCTGGATCAAAAGAAACACAGAATAAGTGGCAAACTGATTTTCCTGTTGTGAAATCGGTGGCACCGAGTGGTATCTTGATGGTACCGAAAGTTTTCGGTTGGACCAAAAATAACAAATCGGTGTAACCGAGTTCATCACAGAGAGAACACTTGTCACCTCAGCTCGCTAGACTAGTAAGATCTCACAAAGATTTGCAAGGAATTAACTGAAAGATATGCAAGGAATTTGATGCAGAAAATGCAGAGAAAACAGAAAGAAATCTAGATGAAGTTTTTTTTTGAAAGGGGAAACACAAATGCATGAGACAAATGCAAAAACTAAGAAAAGAACACAAGAGAACTTCATCTAGATATGGTCGGCGACAAAGTCACCTATGTTAGAGTATATTGACTTAGGAGTCAAGTGAGATCACTTGATCATAGGCCATACTCATCGTTTAAGCTCAAAATGGGGTTGCCATTTTCGTTTAAGCATCTTGATGTATTCACATCTTGTCGAGTTGCTTTAACTCATGACTCGGAGTAAAGCTTCTCTAAGATGGAATAACATACCTTGGTTGGTGGTGTTGTCCATGTAGTTGAACTTGCGTGGGTTGCTCAAGGTTGATGTAGCTCATCAAGAATTTGGAGCACCACTTGGAATTTGAGTCCATCTACCTACATGGGTTAGTTCTTGCAAGGAAGAGCACTTGTATATCCAAAAATGACAATCATGAAACTAAACATAGAATTTGTCAAAGGATATGTTTGAATGGTTTCGTGCTTCCTTGTCTTCAACCACCTTGTGTAGAGACTTGGTGATGTAGAGATTGCTCAAGATATGAGTAGGTTTCAACCTCATGGAATTTGATTCAACCAAGTACCTACATGGGTTAGATAACATGCAAGATACAAATATATCCAAGACATAAGTTTTTCATCATAAGAGAAATATCAAGGATTAGTCATAAGCTCATGTCTTGCATGTATCCAATGGAGTTTCTACTCCAAGTTTGAAGCATCAATGAGGCTCAATTCTCCTCTTAACCTGCAAAACACTTTCTCATCAAGAGGTTTAGTGAATATATCCGCTAATTGCTTTTCGGTGCGAACATGCTTAAGATCAATGTCACCCTTAGCAACATGATCTCGAATGAAATGACGATTTAACTTCAATATGCTTAGTTCGAGAATGTTGCACAGGATTATGACCAATTTTGATAGCACTTTCATTATCACAAAGCAATGGAACTTGTCTCACACATATCCCATAATCTTTTAAGAGTTTGGGTCATCCAAAGTAATTGAGCACAACATGAACCAGCGGCAATATATTCAGCTTGGCGGTGGATAAGGATACGAGTTTTGTTTCTTGGAGGACCAAGACACAAGAGATCTACCAAGAAATTGACAAGTACCGAAGTGGACTTTCTATCAACCTTGTCTCGGCATAGTCCGAGTGGGAATAGCCAACAAGATCGAAAGAGGCCCTCTTAGGATACCAAATGCCAAAATTTGGTGTATGGATTAAGTATCTCACTATCCTTTTCACGGCCTTAAGATGACATTCTTTAGGGGCAGCTTGATATCGTGCACACATGCACACACTTAGCATAATATCGGGACGTGAAGCACATAGATATAACAATGAACCAATCATAGAGCGATAAACCTTTTGATCAACGGTTCACCATCTTTGGTTAAGTCAAGATGTCCACTAGTAGGCATGGGTGTAGTCATACCTTTGCATTCTTGCATATTGAACTTCTTGAATAAGTCCTTGGTGTACTTTGTTTGCGAGACAAAAGTACCTTCCTTAGTTTGCTTGATTTGCAAACCAAGAAAGAATTTGAGTTCACTCATCATAGACATCTCAAACTTCTCCGACATTAGCTTCCCAAACTTTTCACTAAAATGAGGGTTAGTTGAACCAAATATAATATCATCAACATAAATTTGGCACACAAAGAGTTCACCATTAACCCTTTTAGTAAAAAGAGTAGAATCAATTTTCCCAATTTCAAAGCCTTTATCAATAAGGAACTTGGTCAAGCATTTATACCATGCTCTAGGAGCTTGTTTAAGTCCATAAAGAGCTTTGTGAAGTTTGTAAACATGATTGGGTTTCTTAGGATTGACAAAGCCGGGAGGTTGTTTGACATAAACTTCCTCCTCTATTTCACCATTTAGAAAAGCACTTTTAATGTCCATTTGGTACAAGATGATATCATGGTGATTAGAATAGGCAAGTAAGAAGCGAATGGACTCAAGTCTAGCAATGGGGGCGTAAGTCTCACCATAGTCCATACCTTCGACTTGAGTGTAGCCTTGGGCGACGAGACGTGCTTTGTTGCGAACTACTTGTCCATCTTCATATTGCTTGTTGCGAAACACCCATTTGGTACCGATGATGTTGTGGTTGTTGTTGGGCTTCTCAACCAATGTCCAAACTTGGTTCCTCTCAAAGTTGTGTAGCTCTTCATGCATAGCATTTATCCAATACGGATCTTCCAATGCTTCTTCGACCTTCATAGGTTCAGTGCTAGATATGAAAGAATAGTTTTCACAAAAGTTAGCTAAACGAGTTTTAGAGCGAGTGATTCTCCCGGTTTGAATATCATTGTAGATTTGCTCGACGGGATGGTCTTTAGCAATTCTTGCTCGAACTCGTGAAAGCCTTTGCTTGGGTCTTCGTTGAACATCTTGTTCTTCTTCTTGGCCTTCTTCATTGTTGGCGTTGTCGTTCTCTTGTCGTGGTGGAGAAGGAGGTTGTTGACGTTCATCTTGGTGCACTTCCTCGTTTTCTTCATCTTGGTGTGTCCCACTTGTGGATGCTTCCGTATCAACTCTTGGTTCACCTTGTCGTGAAGTAGAAGCTTCCACTTGGATGGACGAGGTACTCTCTGTCACAGCCCTAGAGCTTGCTTGTAACTAGTGGCATTGCATCCATGCATCATATTTAATTTTCATGAAATTGGAAATGGGGATTGCCTAAACCCTAGCATTAAAGGAATTCAAATAGGCTCAACCAAAAATATTTTTCAGTGATTTCAAGTGGCTTTAGAAAATGTTCATCATTTATGGAAAAATGCTTTAAACCAGAACAAGAGGTGCTGCACATTTTTCTTGTCATATTTGGTCACTGGATTAATTCATAAAGTATTTGCATTTGGGCATTTAATGCTAATAAATAATTTAAATGCTCAAATAATCCCAAACTGAAATGTTTACTGTAGGATATATTTCCAACAGTGGTCATGAGCAGTGGTATGAATTTTGGGATTGATTTAGTATTTTTAATAAAGCCCAACAGTTACAGAATAATAGGAAACATGATTAAATAGAAATAGGAGAGAGAGAGAGAGAAGCCACTTGGGCTGCCATCTGGCAGCCCACTTACCGGCCCAGCTCCTCCACTGCCCACCCACACCGGCAAGTGCCGATCGTCGCCTACCGCCAAGAGGCGAGGAGGGACACAAGACGCGCCCGAGCTCGGCACGCCTCCTGCCTGCTCGCCTGCCTCACCGAGGGGCCTCGAAGCCCCTCCTCGGCGCCGCTCTGGACCCCTGGACCCTCCGCTTCCCCTCGCTCTCTGGTTCCCTCTCCCCTTCCCTGGCTCTCTCCCGAACACACGCCGTCGCCGCCGCTCGCCACCACCGCGGCCACAGGCCCTCCCTCGCCCATCCAACATCCCTAGAGACCCGCCGTGCCTCCCTCGTCCTCCCCCACGGCTCACGCGACCGTAGAAGCCCCGAGGCGCCGCCCCGCCGCTTTTCCCCTTCTCGGACCATGATGCCGTCGCCCGATTCGTCGAACTCCGGACGCCCCGAGCCCGTGACCACCTCTCCCTCTCCACGGTGAACTCCTCTTCCTCTCCCCTAGCTCCCGTGTTTGTTTGGCCTCCAGAGCCGCCGTTTCCACCTCACCCGAAAACTCCCGCCCGGCCATGGCGCCGTCGTGGCTAGAGCCACAATGGCTCAAGCCAACCCCACTTCATGCTCGGCAGCACCAGGAGCTCGTAGCCACCACCCGCCTCCTCCTCCCAGGCACCGTGAAGGCCGAGCCCGAGGCTCGCCTCGAGCTCGGCGGCCGCCTAGGTCGCCGCCGGGCGCCGATTCTCGCCACCCGACCCGGCTAACTCCACCAAGAGCTTGGCTCGTCTCAGCTCCTCCTAGATGCCCTCCGCGGCCCATTTGGTGTGAGGGAGTGGCTAAAACCACTCTCGCCGCCCGCGTTGGCTCGCCCGGCTAAACGCCGCAGCCGACTTTGACTTTGACCACGGGTGGGCCTGGTTGACTCTCTGAGTCAATGACAGGTGGGGCCCGACCAATAACTATTTAGGATTAGTTTTAATTTATTTTTAGTTAAACTAATTATATCGACACGCTGGGACCTTTGTCAGGTTTGACCCGGACCATGTCCGTTGACCATCGACGTCCTGCCGACGTCGGTGTATAATAACCCATTTTACGGATTTATTATAATTCAGGAAATTTGAAAAACACCCCAAACTTCTAAAAATCATATAAATTCAACCGTAGCTCAGAATGAAATAAGTTATATATGAAAAATGATCAGAAAAATATGAAGAATATGTTTATGCCATGATCATGCATGTTTGAACAAGTTAACCTCACCGAATAGGATGAATCATGATTAGGGAAAATTATGAAATAACATTTGGAGTTGGAATTTATTCTTGTTTGAATTCCACTTCAATTAACTTGGCTAGATATTGCATTAGGTGAATTGATGCGTTAACGTGACATGTCATTCATGTGAATGTACATTGCATTGATTGTGTTCTCTCTTGTTTGCGGTAATTGTCCCTCTCGATGAGACGACGTCATCGAAGCGATGAATTCGATGACACCGATGAAGAACTATATTATCTTCAAGTGTCGTGCAAGCAAAACCCCTTGTTTATTCGATATAATCCCACTCTCTCGCTCCTGCTCTATTTTACTGCATTAGGACAACAACGACTCATGTGTTACTTGCTGCGGTAGCTGAACCCCTTTATCCTCTGCATGACTGTCATTCCACAGTAATTAGATGAAACCCACTAGCATGAGTAGGAGTTGTTTGAGCCATGTTGTGCCTACTCATTCATGCTTGTTGTCGTGCCTGCTACTGCTTAGAGTTGAGTCAGGTCTGATTCATCGGGGATGAATCGGAGGTGTGTGAACATGTCCTACTGTGTGTGTGAGCTAAGTGTGTGAACACGATTTGGTAAAGGTAGCGGTGAGAGGCCATGTAGGAGTACGTGGTGGGTTGTCTCATTGCAGCCGTCCTCAGGAACTGAGTTCTGTGTTTGTGATCCATGAAACAGTTACTACCACGCATTGGGATCCTTAATTGACCCTCTCGGCTTCTTAACCACCCTTGCCCTCAGTCCGGAGTTGCAAGTAGTTTCGGTGTTTGTAGTATCTTTGGGGGCCGCATAGCGCTGACCTTAGGGGTGGGTTGTGTTGCGGTAAACCTGTGGCCCGGTGTACCCGATTCGCCGTTTGGTGTCTCGGGAACCCCGCACACATCGTTCGGGGCTGTATGGGAAACCTCGGCGGACTCCTGCGGATGGAACCCGAATAGGCGATAAACTGGACTAGGGACTTGAGTGTTTAGGTAGGTCGTGGCCGACACCCACGTTGGGCTTCCGCTTGAAGGTTGCCGAGTACATGTCGTGTAAATGGCGGTAAGTGGTGAGCGTGTGTGAAGAAGTACACCCTGCAGGTTAATATGATCTATTCGAATAGCCGTGTCCACGGTAAAGGACTTCTGGGTTGCCTATAACAGTTCATAGACAAGTGAAAGTGGATACTCTAAAATACGCAAGATAAGTGTGAGTGCTATGGATGGGCGTGCTTTCGTAGGGAGGCGGGAGCGGGTCCATAGTGGTGTATTTGATATGGTGAATATGTGGACTCGTAGCGCCACCTCAAAAGAGTTACTTGCAAATGTAGTTCGGGATAGCCATCGAGTCAAAGCTGGCTGGCTGCAGTCAAACTCCACCACCCCCTTTTGATAATGATGCATATGTAGTTAGTTCTGATGTAAGTCTTGCTGAGTACATTTGTACTCACGTTTGCTTATTTTATGTTTTGCAGAGAGACGCCAGTCTTGCTAGTAGTCCCGCGTGGACTTCGACATTTAGCTTGTTACCTCAGCTACGATCTTGTGCCCTCAGCAAGATGTTGTAGATAGTCAGGCTTCTCGGCCTTTTTCATTTATAGCTGTCTGTACTCAGACATGTTTAGCTTCCGCTTGTGCTTTGACTTGTATGCTCACGAGTGTTGGGTCATGAGACCCATGTTTGTAATATCTCGCTCCTCGGAGCCTAATGAATAAATATTTGAGTCGTAGAGTTATGTTGTGATGCCATGTTGTATCTACACATATTGAGCATATTGTGTGTATGTTTGAAATGCTTGGTATGTGTGGGATCCGACAAACTAGTTGTTTATCCTTGGCAGCCTCTCATATGGGGAAATGTAGTCTCGTGCTTACGAGCGATAGTTGTCCGCTTCTGCCCGGTTCACCGGAGTCCTGCTAGCCCAAAGACTACTGCTTGGACATTTGATTGGCCGGCATGTGTTTCACTTTGTTCCTATGTCTGTCCCTTCGGGAAATGTCACGCGGTGTTATTCGAGTCCTGCCTAGCACACTGCTACAGCCCGGGATACCGGAGTCTTGTTAGCCCAGTGCAACAGCCCGAATTTATACGTTGATGACCGACATGCTCGATGTGATTCATGGATGCCTGTCCCCACAGGTTAGCGCCGCTTTGGGTTCACGACTAGCCATGTCGGCCCGGGTTCTCTGTCATATGGATGCTAGCGACACTATCATATACGTGAGCCAAAAGACGCAAACGGTCCCGGGCCATGGTAAGGCGACACCCGTGGAATACCGTGCGTGAGGCCGCAAAGTGATATGAGGTGTTACCGGCTAGATCGATGTGATTTGGAATCGTGGTCTGACAGCGTTGGTATCGAGCCTCGCTCAGAGGGATTACCAAGCCAAACTGGTGAAGTTGTGTCTAGAAATGCTTTAGCTATGTAAGGGAATTGATTGTGGAAGGAACGTAAGGCTCTTTTTACTCCTTATACCTCATGGCCTTCGATGCGAGTCATCCTTTTCTCTTCTACGGGGTTTAAGAACTAGGCTTCTCATCTATCTATCAAGATGACGTGTTACTAATCCATAGACCTTTAAGATTGTTGGTTTTAAGCCCTAGTTCAGTTCCTACTATTTCTGTATGATAATTGTTGATCTCGGAACCTTGATATTGTGATGTTGAGTGGCTATGCCACCATTTTGGCAGATGTCTCCAATCATTTTGAGCATTTACAGCCGTTATGCTGTCCAAGTCATCCTGGTCTCTAAATAGTCCGATGCATTTGCAAATCCTTTCCTTCCGTTCGATGTCCTTTTGGTCGAGAATAAGCACACTAATCGGTAAGTTGAGGTACTCTGTTGCCTCGACATATATGTTGGAACCATTATTATGACTCTAGGTATTTTAGGAAGTCATCTAGCAATTTAGCAATGCTTTTGTATCCCCAGTGTGATGATTCTGACCATTACTCTTGAAAGCATCCCGTGATGTTATTAGTTAATAGGTATTCTATTCCTGGGTTCTTGAACCCGAGATTCACTCTACTTACCTCATGTTGTTAGTATTTGCTAGTTCCTTTAGGATATTAGTAACCTTGCAATAGCCCTTGAGGTCCGTGGTATTTCCTTCTTCCAAATACTACGAACCGCTTATGGCAGAAGTTACTTGTTGAACCAAAACATCACAATAAGAGTGCTCTTGAGGAGTTCTCCATTCATAATTGTGAATCTGCCAATTCTACCTTTCCGCATGGGTTATCCGGAAGAAATGTTGAGCTTCACTCGACATACTAATCTATGCATCCACAACTCAGAAAATTATATGTTCCTTTGAGTTGCTCTCTTTAGTTGTATTCCGACCATCCTCTATCAGTCGATAACCAAGAGTATGTGTGCATTCGTTTATCGATGTCTATTATCCTTGTGGTCCGTCAAGCCATTCTGTTCTGGAATGACTAGGAGAAACAAACTCCCGTGCCTCATCCATTTCTAGGATTGGGTCAAAGTAGTTGTATCCCGCAGATCAAAATGCCAATCCAGCTTTGATTCTGCTCTACCTTGGAGTGTTACCATCTTTATGTCAGGAACATCATGAGAATTGCACCTTCTCTTATGAATTCTTGTCGTAGTGATACTTCTCGCCATCATTGTTCATTCCTCGGTCCCGTGTTGATGCAACCGGAATGCCGACAAGTGAATTGTGATGTGTGAAATCGATACTCCTAGCAACCTCGTCGCTTAGTAGTTAATGGACAATATTCTCATTCTTAGCATGATGGTTACTAAATCATCATCCTAAGATTAATCGTGCTACCTAGTCCTTATTTCTGGTGCGCCCTTCGATCAATGAGTTAGGATTGTGTCAATCCCTCACTCTTTTGATCATATCGTCTTGCCGTGAAAAGCAAGATTGTTCTCGAGCTTAGTAACATACCGGTGGTTCGTGATTTTCCGAATATCTTCTCGGAGGTATTACCAGGTTGTCACCTGACCGCTATGTTGAGTTCGTGATCATATTGGTTTTCCTCTAAACCACCCATTCTCCAAGAATCATGTTGGATATCCTGAGCTAGTTGGTTAAGCTAGACAACAACTTGGGGAGTTGGAAGATAAAAGTTTGCCTAACTTAGCTCGTTCCAAAGGGATATTCTTGTGTAGTGTGTGTTGAAGAAAGATGATATCTTCATCAATTGGTCCTCGTGATCGATTCTTTGGACCTATTGTCTTATCAATCCTTTGATTTGAGTGTGGGCTATCGTCAAATCAGATCGGAACCAACGATGTTCGTAATGTTGTCTTACTCGTGGTTGATCCTCGAGCATACCCCATTACATCTTTTGGTGCGACCAATACTATCACCGTGTTCACATGATGGTGGAAGTCCGTGATATGGAAATTCCGATGAGTTCTTTGTTGAGCCCATTAGCAGCATTTGTCTCCCCCATGAGTCATGTTGAACATCAACCTAGTATTGGAAACTTGTGTAAGCATTTCTTCATGTTTCGTTCATGAAACATATGTTTGGATGAAAGTAGTGAATTCCTCTAATTCACGTGCATTAGTGCAAGTTGCCGCCATGAATTTGAGAAAGGTTTGTTTTGGTTCCCTTGGAATCATCCCAAGTCAGTCATGCATATGTGCGAAGTATTCTGTAGTCTGGAGACTTGCAACCTTCATTCTATATGTATTCCTAGCATACCAACCCACTGATTGACTTGTTCAAGGAAAAGAAGTCTATGCTTGGGATCTAATCCATGGACTTGCGCAAAGACTTCGATATCCTCGATGATGGTTCCCCACCTGTACTCGGTAGTGTTTTGTTATAAGACTACTATGTGGTCATTCTTGTCTTGGACATCATGCTCGCATGTATGTAGCAGAACCAGCTCATATTTTGGAGCCTGCTATCGTAGTTCATATCCCGTGAATCTCGCAACGCCATCTCGTCGAATTGTGTTGCAAACTTTCTTTTCAGACATGCTGAGTCTGAAGTATCCTATTAACAACCAGATCTGAACCTCAGGCAGATATGATGGTTGGAGCATTCCCAACAGTTGCATTTTGTTCCCAGCTTGCACCGCCATTGTGCCAATTTCCATGGGCTGCCCTTCCCGGTAGTTGCTATCCAATATCATCTTCAAAGGTGGACTTGCCATGGGTCCCATCCATTTCCGATGATAAGCAAATCATCCATTGCGTTGTCTTCAACAAGGTAGTCCACATCATCCATCCTAGTCCGGGTATGCCATTCCTTCGAACTCTTTCAACGATCAATTGTAAATTGCCTTAAGCTGGTACGAGGATTGTCAATGATCTATGGATCAAAAGTAATTCTTTTTGCCACTTAAGGGAGCAGTTCTTCGAGTCACCTTTTCCAAAGTGCCCGTTACGGGATCATGGCAATTATTTCCTCGCCATCTGACACCATCCACCATCTTCTAAGTGTGGGATTGTTGCCCACCAAATCAAACCCCGTCGTCGTTCCTCCATCCCTCTCGTTGTGTTTTGGGTCTCAACTCGAGATGTTTCAACATCTCATTCCATGAATTGATCTTGAGTGCTCGATCTCCAAGAAGATCGATTCCTGCAGAGTTCCTCTTTGTCGATGTCGTGTTGGATGAAGTTCTCGAGAGCAAAGACGTCAAGATCAATATGAAGCAATGAATCAACATCTTCGAGAAGGGCAAATGGATCATGGAGATTGTGATAGCTTTGAGACCTCCATTTTCCTCTTACCTCACGTCTTGAATCTCGGGGCGAGATTCTTGTTTAGTGGGGGTGAGTTGTCACAGCCCTAGAGCTTGCTTGTAACTAGTGGCATTGCATCCATGCATCATATTTAATTTTCATGAAATTGGAAATGGGGATTGCCTAAACCCTAGCGTTAAAGGAATTCAAATAGGCTCAACCAAAAATATTTTTCAGTGATTTCGAATGGCTTTAGAAAATGTTCATCATTTACGGAAAAATGCTTTAAACCGTAACCAGAGGTGCTGCACATTTTTCTTGTCATATTTGGTCCCGGATTAATTCATAAAGTATTTGCATTTGGGCATTTAATGCTAATAAATAATTTAAATGCTCAAATAATCCCAAACTGAAATGTTTCTTGTAGGATATATTTCCAACAGTGGTCATGAGCGAGTGGTATGAATTTTGGGATTGATTTAGTATTTTAATAAAGCCCATGATTCTGAGAATAATAGGAAACATGATTAAATAGAAATAGGAGAGAGAGAGAAGCCACTTGGGCCAGCTTACACTGGCAGCCCACTTACTCCTGCCCAGCTCCTCCAAATGCCACCCCACTGGCAAGTGCTGTCGTCGCCTACCTCTGCCAAGAGGGCAGAGGAGGAGGGACACTGGCGCCAAGCGCTGAGCTCGCCACGCCTCCTCCCTGCTACTTTGCCTCACCGAAGGGCCTCAAGCCCCTCCTCGGCACCGCTCTGGACCCCCTGGACCCCCTCCGCTTCTTCCTCGCTCTCTGGTTCCCTCTCCCCTTCCCTGGCTCTCTCCCGAACACACGCCGTCGCCGCCGCTCGCCACCACCGCGGCCACAGGCCCTCCCTCGCCCATCCAACATGCCCTAGAGACCCGTCGTGCCTGCCTCGTCTTCCCCGACGGCTCATGCGACCGGAGAAACCCCGAGGCGCCACCCCGCCGCTTTTCCCCTTCTCGGACCGGAGTCGCCGTCGCCTGGGTCGTCGAACTCGGACGCCCCGAGCCCGTGACCACCTCTCCCTCTCCACGGGAACTCCTCTTCCTCTCCCCTAGCTCCCGTGTTTGTTTGGCCTCCGTAGCCGCCGTTTCCACCTCACCCGAAAACTCCCGCCGCCCGGCCATGGCGCCTGCTCGTGTGAGCCACAATGGCTCAAGCCAACCCCATACATGCTCACAGCAGCACCAGGAGCTTCGTAGCCACCACCCGCCTCCTCCTCGTGCATCAGAAGGCCGAGGCCCGAGCTCGCCCGAGCTCTGGCGGCCGCCTAGGTCGTCGCCGGCGCCGATTCCGGCCACCCCGACCCTGGCTAACTCCACCAAGAGCTTCGGCTCGTCCCCAGCTCCTCCTAGATGCCCTCCGCGGCCCATTTGGTCGCCGGAGTGGCCAAACCACTCGCCACTGGCCGGGCTCGCCGGTGGCTAAATGCCGGCAGCCGACTTTGACTTTGACCACGGGTGGGCCTGGTTGACTCTCCCGAGTCAATGAGGTGGGGCCCACCACGTTAACTATTTAGGATTAGTTTTAATTAATTTTAGTTAAACTAATTATCTTGACATCGCTGGACCCACTTTGTCGGGTTTGACCTGAACCATGTCCCATTGACCACCGACGTCACACTGCGGCGTCGGTGTATAATAACCCATTTTGGATTTATTATAATTCAGGAAATTTCGTAAAACACCCCAAACTTCTAAAAATCATATAAATTCAACCGTAGCTCGTAATGAAATAAGTTATATATGAAAATGATCAGAAAAATATGAAGAATCTGTTTATGCCATGATCATGCATGTTTGAACAAGTTAACCTCACCGAATAGGATGAATCATGATTAGGGAAAATTATGAAATAACATTTGGAGTTGGAATTTATTCTTGTTTGAATTCCACTTCAATTAACTTGGCTAGATATTGCATTAGGTGAATTCAGTACCTTAACATGACATGTCATTCATGTGAATGTGCATTGCATTGATTGTGTTCTCTCTTGTTTGCGGTAATTGTCCCCTCTCGGTGAGCGGCGTCTGAAGCGATGAATTCGATGACACCGATGAAGAACTATATTATCTTGAAGTGCCGTGCAAGCAAAACCCCTTGTTCATTCCGATATAATCCCACTCTCTCGCTCCTGCTCTATTTTACTGCATTAGGCCAACAACGACTCATGTGTTACTTGTTGCGGTAGCTGAACCCCTTTATCCTCTCGCATGACCCGTCATTCCACAAGAATTAGATGAAACCCACTAGCATGAGTAGGAGTTGTTTGAGCCATGTTGTGCCTACTCATTCATGCTTGTTGTCGTGCACACTCGCTTAGAGTTGAGTCAGGTCCGATTCATCGGGGATGAATCGGAGGTGTGTGAACATGTCCCATCGTGTGTGTGAGCTAAGTGTGTGAACACGATTTGGTAAAGGTAGCGGTGAGAGGCCATGTAGGAGTACGTGGTGGGTTGTCTCATTGCAGCCGTCCTCGAGAACTGAGTTACGTGTTTGTGATCCATGAAACAGTTACTACCATGCATTGGGATCCTTAATTGACCCTCTCGGCTTCTTAACCACCCTTGCCCTCGGTCAAGGGAGTTGCAAGTAGTTTACGGTATTTGTAGTATGCTAGGGGCATACGCATCGCTGACCTTGGGGTGGGTTGTGTTGCGGTAGGCACCATGGCCCGGTGTACCGATTCGCCCGTTTGGTGTCTCGGGAACCCTGCACACATCGTTCGGGGCTGTATGGGAAACCTTGGCCGGACTCCCTGCGGATGGAACCCGAATAGGCGATAAACCTGGACTAGGGACTTGAGTGTTTAGGTAGGCCGTGGCCGACACCCACGTTGGGCTTCCGCTTGAAGGTTGCCGAGTACATGTCGTGTATGGGCGGTAAGTGGTGAGCGTGTGTGAAGAAGTACACCCCTGCAGGGTTAATATGATCTATTCGAATAGCCGTGTCCACGGTAAAGGACTTCTGGGTTGCCTATAACAGTTCATAGACAAGTGAAAGTGGATACTCTAAAATACGCAAGATAAGTGTGAGGGCTATGGATGGCGTTCTCGTAGGGAGACGGGAGCGGGTCCATAGTGGTGTATTTGATATGGTGAATATGTGGACTCGTGTGCGCCACCTCAAAAGAGTTACTTGCAGTCGTAGTTCAGGATAGCCACTGAGTCAAAGCTGGCTTGCTGCAGTCAAACTCCACCACCCCTTTTGATAATGATGCATATGTAGTTAGTTACGATGTAAGTCTTGCTGACTACATTTGTACTCACGTTTGCTTATTTTATGTTTTGCAGAGAGACGTCAGTCTCGCTAGTAGTCCCGCGTGGACTTCGACGTTTAGCTTGTTACCTCAGCTACGATCTTGTGCCCTCGGCAAGATGTGGTAGGTAGTCAGGCTTCTCGGCCTTTTTCATTTATAGCTATGCGTACTCGAGACATGTTTAGCTTCCACTTGTGCTTTGACTTGTATGTTTCGAGTGTTGGGTCATGAGACCCATGTTTGTAATATCTCGCTCCTCGAGCCTAATGAATAAATATTTGAGTCGTAGAGTTATGTTGTGATGCCATGTTGTATCTACACATATTGAGCATATTGTGTGTATGTTTGAAATGCTTGGTATGTGTGGGATCCGACAAACTAGTTGTTTATCCTTGGCAGCCTCTCATATGGGGAAATGTCGTCTCGTGCTTAAGAGCGATAGTAGTCCGCTACAACCCGGTTCACCGGAGTCCTGCTAGCCCAGCACTACTGCTTGGACATTTGACTGGCCGGCATGTGTTTCACTTCCTATATGTCCATCCCTTCGGGAAATGTCACGCGGTGTTATTCGAGTCCTGCTTAGCTCGCTACATCCCGGGATACCGGAGTCCTGTTAGCCAGTGCTACAGCCCGAATTTATACGTTGATGACCGACATGCTCGATGTGATTCATGGATACTGTCCCCATAGGTTAGCGCCGCTTTGGGTTCACGACTAGCCATGTCGGCCGGGTTCTCTGTCATATGGATGCTAGCGACACTATCTTATACGTGAGCCAAAAAGGCATAAGCGGTCCCGGGCCATGGTAAGGTGACACCCGTGGGAATACCGTGCGTGAGGCCGCAAAGTGATATGAGGTGTTACCGGCTAGATCGATGTGACTTGGAATCGGGGTCCTGACACTCTCCTTCACCTCCGTTGGACGGACCTTGCCAATAGACAAGTCTTGGATTGCTCCCAAGGATCTTTCTCTCCTACATCAATTGGCAATTGCTCTACTTGCGAGCCGTTAGATTCATCAAACTTCACATCTACCGTCTCTTCAACCTTTCGGGTGAAATTGTTGTAGACACGGTAAGTGTGAGAGTTTGAGCCATAACCTAGTAGGAAACCTTCATGAGACTTAGGAGCAAATTTAGAACGACGATGCTTATCAAGAATGTAGCACTTTGAGCGAATACTCGAAAGTATCCAACTTGGGGTTTGTTACTGGTGAGTAGCTCGTATGCCGTCTTGCCGAGTAGCTTGTGAAGATACAAGCGATTTGTTGCATGACAAGCTGTCTCAACCGCTTCTGCCCAAAAGTGCTTCGGCGTCTTGTACTCATCAAGCATCGTTCTCGCCATTACGATGAGCGTCCGGTTCTTCCTCTCAACAACTCCATTTTGTTGAGGTGTGTACGTAGCCGAGAACTCGTGTGAAATCCCTTCTTCGTCAAGAAAGGTGTCCACATTTGCGTTCTTGAACTCCGTTCCGTTGTCGCTGTGAACCTTCTTGATCTTCACTTCAATTTGGTTTTGGGCCTTCCTAGCGAGGTTTTTGAAGATCTTTTGGACCTGCGATTTATCATCGAGAAAGAACACCCACGTAAATCTAGAAAAATCATCAACTATAACTAGACCAAAAGAATTTCCACCGAGACTCTTGTAAGAGTTGGGACCAAAGAGATCCATGTGAAGTAGCTCGAGTGGCCTCTTCGTGGTCATGATGTTCTTCACGGGATGCCTTTCTCCAACCTGTTTACACTGCTTGACAAGCACCGCAAAGTCTATCCTTATCAAATATGACATCATTAACTCCAAGGATATGATTCCCTTAATAAGCTTGTCAAGGTTTCGCATACCAACACGACCTAATCGTCTATGCCATAACCAGCCGTTTGAGTAATTAGCAATGAAGCAAGTTTTAGGTTGAGCCTTTTTAGTGAAATCAACAATGTATAGATCACCTCTACGCACACCAGTAAAGACCATTTTATGATTATCTCGACGAAACACTTGGCAATCTACTTCAGTAAATAGAACATTGAAACCGAAATCAACAAGTCTAGATACTGAAAGTAAGTTGTAACCAAGAGATTCAACGAGCATAACATTTTGTATGGAGCTATCATGTGATATGGCCACCTTACCGAGGCCAACCACCTTACCCTTTGAGTTGTCACCGAAAGTGACAAACTTTCGAGGACTATCATTATCAGCAAGCTCACGGAACATGTCTTTATCTCCGGTCATGTGATCGGTACATCCACTATCAAGAACCCATTCCTTTCCTCCTGACATATATCCCCGAAGATTTGCCATAAGACCAAAATGTCTCATTGCATCATCAAGATCGAAGTCACTATCATCATCCTCATCATAGTATCCATGTTCAACATCGTCATGTGTGGATCAAATCCTAGAGAGGGTGATTCATTAGAATGAGTTTGACAATAATCTTGTCTATGAATTCTTATAGCTTCGGAAACAATGTCACTAATAATACCAACATTTCCTTTGGCATGCATAAGGTTTGTAAGCTCAAATAGACGATCACCAAACATAGGATCACTAGTATTCATTTTGCTCAAAGCAATAGACTTATGGAGAATTTCATATAG
The DNA here is from genome assembly GCA_021605145.1 of Aegilops bicornis. Lineage (NCBI taxonomy): Eukaryota > Viridiplantae > Streptophyta > Magnoliopsida > Poales > Poaceae > Aegilops > Aegilops bicornis. Next base: position 126,820,628 of record CM038671.1, read on the forward strand.
ATTTTTCAAGGAATAATCTGGAAATCATTCCTCAAGAAATTTCCATATGGTGTAGGCACACTTAAAAGTAGGCAAACATCCAATCAAGTTTCTAGGCAATCCTCTAATGATAAGTTCGGCAGTTCTAAGATTCCTAACCATGTCAATTGACTCATCATGGGTTGGATGCTTAGGATCAACATAAGGTGCACAAGGGCTAGCAATGTACTTGTTAAAATGATATTGATTGAAAATAACAAGCATCTCATTTTTCCACTCACGAAAATACTCTCCATCAAGAATAGGCACTCTATGTCTAAGACTCCCCAAGGTAGACTCATCCATCTTCCTCCAATGGTGATTAAACCAAGGCAATGGAGACCAATGCTCTGATACCACTTGTAGGACCTTGAGAAGAGGTGTCTAGAGGGGGGATGATTAGACACTAAGTACCAAAGTTGCAGTTTTTAAGTTTCTTTAAAGTTTGAGTGGAGTTTAGGCACAAGTTTAACATTCACAACATATAGCAAGCAAGCATGCAAAGAGTATATGAGCATGGAAAATAAAGCATGCAACTTGCAAGAATGTAAAGGGAAGGGATTGGAGGATTCAAACGCAATTTGGAGACACGGATGTTTTTGGCGTGGTTCCGATAGGTGGTGCTATCGTACATCCACGTTGATGGAGACTTCAACCCACGAAGGGTAACGGTTGCGCGGGTCCACGGAGGGCTCTGTCATGGTTCTAAGTCTGACAGTAGAATGGGGGGTAGGTATGGAGAGGCAAGATCCTAGCTATGGAGTAGTTGTATACGCAAGGGATTTACGAGTTCAGGCCCTTCTCGAAGGAAGTAACAGCCCTACGTCTCGGAGCCCGGAGGCGGTCGACTGGATTATATGCGTATTTGTTACAGGGGTGCGAACCCTTCTACCTGTGGAGGGGGTGGCTTATATAGGGTGCGCCAGGACCCCAGCCAGCCCACGTAGTAGAGGGTTTAAGGTGCGTTAAAGCTAGGCGTTACTGGTAACGCCTTACATAAAGTGTCATTAAGGTCATAAAGACTATTTAACTTCTGAGACCGTTTGGACACCGAGTGGCTCTTGGACTCTTGGTGGTCGAGTGAGTCTTCATAGTCGAAAGTGTCTTTGAATCTGTCGAGTGGAAGCCTACCAGGTCATTGGAAGGCTGCTTCTCTTGTGAATGTCCTTGTGGAGGGTACCTTTGGGCAGGTCTATGACCCTACCCCAGGTATATGACTTCATCATTAGCCCCCGAATGGATCGAGGTTTGAGTGAGGAAGGAGTTCATAATCTTTCCGACCTGTTCTTCGTGTTGTGAGTGCGTCTTACTCTGGATCAACGAACTTTTAGTGATGGCATCAACTTCTCTTTCAGTCGCCTTGATCCATTCTTCACGTTTGTCGAGTGAACTTTGTGAACCTGAGGATTTCCGAGCGACGGATCTGAGGAAATCTGTTATCTGACAAGTTGCTCTGCGGTTAGCGGATTTCACGGGATCCGAATTTTGGGAAGCGCGCGAAGCGGAGAAAACCGCGACACTCAGATGGGATAAGACGATGACGCCTCGATCCTCGCGCCGCCTTTTTCGCCCGCGTATCGCGGCGCGGCGCTATGGGATCGCGACGGGATTGCCTGGGCCTACCGGTCAGCCACTCGAAAGCGACCCCATATAAGGCGTTGGACCGGGCATTTTGAACAGTGCGTCCTCAGACTTCTCCTCTCTCCGCCTCCAAAACCTTCTCGCCACGCTCTCCGTCTGTCTAGCGCCGAAGCTCGGTACCTTTTTCGCCGGCGACCATGGTGAAGGACAAGACTGCCGCCCTGGAACGGGTGAAGAAGACGGCGGCGAAGGCCAAGGGGAGAGCGCCCAGTCGGGGCGGTTCCTTGTCGCGGTCCAAGCTGCCGCAGGGCTGGGTCCAAGGAGATCGATCCGGTCGACCATCACCGAGAAAGATCTCACCGATCCGGCCAACGAAGGACTGATCCCCCATGGGTCGGCGAGGCTTCCGGCACGCGGAGTGGCAACCGCAGCCTGAAGAGGGTGAGTGCGTCCTCCTGGCCACCCACGTAGATAGGGGGTTTTCTCTGCCGCCAAATCCTTTTTTCCGGGGGTTTCTGAACTTTTTTGGGGCGCAACTCCACCATTTCACTCCAAACTCCATTGTGTATCTTGCTGCTTTTGTTTCGCTCGGCGAGATTTTCTTGGGTCGTCGACCGCATTGTGGTCTTTTCAAGCACATATTCACCTGTCGCTCTCGGACGGTGAAGAAAATGAGCCCGAATGACGAGAGGACCCAAGTAATCCAAATGTGTGGGGGACTCGGGGTCCAGATGAGGGGGAAGAGCGCCTTTCCAGCTATGACTCTCCCCGACTCGGTTAGAGGGTGGCAGTCGACCTGGTTTCTTGCCAAGACTAGCCGATGCCGGGCGAATGACTGGGCTCCCTCCTTTCTCCATGAGTCGAGTGAACAAGCCATCTTCCTGAAGGTGTTACCGGAGGAGAAGGCCCAAGTAAAGCGGTGATGGAGCGTGTAGTCCAGCTTATTCGCAATGGGGTGACCGGCATGGATCTCCTGGAGGTTTTTTCTCCGACGGCGTATTCAGCCACTCCAATACCGAGGTCATCCGATGTGGATGTACTGCAATGCGGATGATACCATTCGTGTCAATCCGGAGGAGGTTGATGACGCCATACTGGAGAAGTGGATGACTGCCATCACAGGAAATAAAGAAAACCCTCGCGGAGCTAGGAGGATTCCACCACTCGACCAGAGTTATCAACCAGACAAGGTATCACGGCTTATCTCCGACTGTGATTCTGCTGCATTCATTCTGTTTTGATGTCAATTTCGTCGACTGACTTTCACCTTGTTTTGTTGTCTTCTAGGTCACCATTGAGATGTACTCGATGCCCAACGGGGCGCAGGAAACGGCCGAAGAAGAAGAAGGAAGTGGAGGTGAGAGTCCGGAGGAATGGGAGTCCAACGGCGAGGAGGATGAGGAGGAGGATGACTCTGATGATGAGGAGGAGGAGGAAGAAGAGGAGGAAGGCGTCGACCCTCCTCGCTTCGGAGGGAAGGTCCAAGTTGACGACGACCGGCGGCGGCGGCAGTAAAGCTGTTGTGCCCACCGGTCAGTCGATGAAGCGACCTAGGACAACTTCTCCCGCGCCGACTGAGAAGCCGCCGAAGCAACCTCGAGCGACGTCGTCAAAGCCGGCGAAGGCCTTGCCCAAGATGCGAATGGTCATCCCCACCATCTCTGGGTAACCAATCAGAACCTTGTATTTCCTTTTTCAACATGAGTGAACTTTTGGTCGACTTGATGACTAATCAGCCGACTCTTGAAATCTTCAGCACCGCTACCTCCGAGACTTCAGCCAAGCACGATGATCAGGAAATGGAGGATGCGGCCACTTCCAATCTTGGTAAGATCTCTGAGGTTTTACTTTTAGCCGACTGGAGCCTTTTAGTCGATTGGGCTTCCATGTTTACTACGGATCTCTCTTGTAGTTCCACCTCACGTCATTGATCTCCCGATGATGACGAGGAAGCGCCATTGAGGAAGAGTTGGAACAAGAAAGTGCTCTTGGCAGGGCTGCTCAAGTCATGGCGACTCGTCGATACGCTGATTTCGAGGAGGCAATCCCACTCGGACTTCGTATCTTTGCTGCATCACCGACGAGTGCCCAACCCACTTCGTCATTGCTGATCCACCGTCTCTCTTTGCTACACACCACGTCCCGGAAGACCAAGTAAGTGCCGCTAAGGAGGCCATACGCCAGCGAGGATCATGATGGAAGCGGTGAAAGCGGCTCGAGAGGCAAGTCAGCGGCCTATGATGCCGATTCAGCTCTCGAGCAATGTCCAAGTAAGTCGATCGTCGCTTGCTTTGTTAGGATATACTATCTGAAACCGCTTTCTTACGGAGATTTCCATATATGTACACCCACCGGTGTGTGTGTCGCTTGAACTTTTGTGGGGCACGCCGAGTGCACCCACCGGGTGTAGTCCCCGAGACTATGGTCGATCGCGTGTAGTCGGCTATGGTCTTTATGCTTTGTGATCTTCTTCACTTTCGACACAGACGGACCAAGTCGAATGGAACTGTAAAACCGGTGGGGGCACGCTAAGTGCACCCACTGGGTGTAGTCCCCGAGACTATGATCGACTGCGGGCAGTTGACTATAGTCTAAAGAACTGTTTTTTTTTCTTTTTACTGCGGCTGACCACTGACAATTAGCCATGTTTTTAGAATCATAACCTTTTTGCCTCTTTTGGTCGTCGATCGAACCAAATTGGTAAACCAGTGGCAACGCTGAGTGCACCACCGGTGTAGTCCCGAGACTACTTGTCGAATGTTTTTATTCGACCGTAGTCTTAGAAATGCTACTATTTTTCCTTAGTCACTTTCGGAAGTGATCATCTTTGATGTCTTTCGTTGGTTGACTCTTTGTAGAAATCTTGCGAGCTTGTGCCTCGCTATCTTGAGATTAGAGAAAAAGCAGATTCAGCTCAACCTCGATTTGAAGCTTGCTCGGGAGAATTTGCGTAAGGCAAAGGATGAAGCAAAAGGTATGGCTGGTGAGAATTTTTGACTGCCTCGCTTTCTGCTCATTCTCAACTCTGTTCTCATTGTTGCTTTGGCAGATAAAGCTGGAAGAGACTTTGAAGAAGAAGGACCATGACCTTGCAAAGGCACAGAAGGAGGCAAAGGAGAAAACAAAGCTCCCAGAAGAGAAGCTCGCATCAGTCAACAAACATGAAGAAGAAAATACCAAGCTGAAAGCCTCTCTTGAAGCGGCTAACAAGGAAGTCGGTCGGTGAAGAACGACAAGAATGTTCTGTCGACAAGGTTGGCGGTGGCGGGGAAGCGAACGACACGGAGATTTATCTTGGAGGGTTCGCCAAGAAGCTGTTTCTCATGCTTGAAGGTAATCTCTTTTATCCAACTGTCTTGCTCTCACCGCTCATCACATGATCTTCATTTTGAGTCCGAGTTGTGTTTTGAGAATTCTGCCAAAACTTTGAAGAAGAAACCGGTCAGTGGAAACCAGCTTGGACCCCATCAACTCTCTGTGAAGGACGAAGCTGCTATGAATGTGCTCCATTTGGAGTCTCGTGTTGCTAAGCGTATTGGATTATCTTGCTTTCGGCGAAAGTTGCGATTGTCGCGGATCGACTCGACTCTCGCCGTAACAGACTCGCGAGAATGATCTTGAACCCTTGATGACTCGGCTGAATGAGATTCCAAGTCGAGTGCAAGAATGGAAAAGTCATCTGCCGGTGTGGTCTTGATGTTGCTCTATCTCTGGTTCGTGTCCACTTCGAAGAAGCGCAAGAGGACAAGCTGGTGTGTCTCATGGTTGGCAATACCAGGAAGCACGACTTCAGATCTTTCATGGAGACTTTCATCGCTGCTGCTACCCGTATTACCGACGGAAGCGACCTCGATCAGTTTGTTGTGCCTTCCAGTCCTCCGCCGGAGGAGTAAAAAACTTCTAAGTCCCACTTTAAATTTGCCTCGAAATGCCGAGTGGTTTCTGTAACCGATAAACTTTAACAGGCTTAACGCCTGAGCGCCTTTGGATCCGTAGGACATTTATCCGAACTTGGTTTTTCCTTTAACATGCTTTGCTTGCATTCAAGAGAACTATATTCCTCTTTCGGAAGATATTCCGTTGAAATTCCAATCGACTTGTGCTTCATTTATCCTGCAGGTAGAGGTGACACACAGACTACGACTGACCTTGTCATCCTTACGGATCGGGATGGACCGCACGTTGTGCTTGTGGCGAAGCTCCGAAGGAGGAGGTTGCAGTCGACCTGCACCTCATCGTCCTTGCGGATTGGGATGGACCGCATGTTGTACTTGTGGCGAAGCTCCGAAGGAGGAGGTAGCAGTCGACCTGCACCTCATCGTCCTTGCGGATTGGGATGGACCGCACGTTGTACTTGTGGCGAAGCTCCGAAGGAGGAGGTAGCAGTCGACCTGCACCTCGTCGTCCTTGCGGATTGGGATGAATTGCTTACTTAGGCGAGCACTGGGCTGCAGCTAAGCCTCCGAGTGGGAGGTTTGCTCTCCACTCGGTAGGATTTTTATTACTTAGGCAAGCACTGGGCTGCAGCTAAGCCCCCGAGTGGGAGGTTTGCTCTCCACTCGGTAGGATTTTTATTACTTAGGCGAGCACTGTGCTGCAGCTAAGCCCCCGAGTGGGAGGTTTGCTCTCCACTCGGTAGGATATCTATTACTTAGGCGAGCACTGGGCTGCAGCTAACCCCCTGAGTGGGAGGTTTGCTCTCCACTCGGTAGGATTTCTATTACTTAGGCGAGCACTGGGCTGCCTTTAAGCCCCGAGTGGGAGGTTTGCTCTCCACTCGGTAGGATTTCTATTACTTAGGCGAGCACTGGGCTGCAGCTAAGCCCCCGAGTGGGAGGTTTGCTCTCCACTTGGTAGGATTTTTATCACTTTGGATGTTTAAGGCGAATCCTTGGGCTGTTATAAGCCCCCGAGTGGGAGACTGGCTCACCACTCGGCAGGGTTTGAATACTTAGGCGAGTACTTGGACTGCAGCTAAGCCTCCGAGTGGGAGGCTGGTTCGCCACTCGGTAGGATTTTGGATACTTAGGCGAGTACTTGGACTGCAGCTAAGCCTCCGAGTGGGAGGCTGGCTCGCCACTCGGTAGGATTTTGGATACTTAGGCGAGTACTTGGACTGCAGCTAAGCCTCCCGAGTGGGAGGCTGGCTCACCACTCGGTGGGATTTTGGATACTTAGGCGAGTACTTGGACTGCAGCTAAGCCTCCGAGTGGGAGGCTGGCTCGCCACTCGGTGAGGATTTTGGATACTTAAGTAAGCGGATTCACAGCTAAGCCCCGAGTGAGAGACTGGCTCGCACTTTCGGAAGGGATTTTACAAACTTAGGCGAATCGGATTCACGACTAAGCCACCCACTGGGGGTAATTTCAACAAAAAGCAATAACAATCACTGGGAAAATTATAACATTCTTGTCTTGGATAAACAAACTACAAAAGTACTTTTATTACATCTCAACCGAGTGAGTTTTTAAGTGAAAATGGGGCGGAGCAGCTCCGCGTTCCAAGCTCGAGGCTCGTCGATCTGGCGATCAACATTGTAGAGATGATATGCCCCGTTGTGGAGGACTCTCGTGACGATGAAGGGACCTTCCCAAGTGGGAGCAAGCTTGTGTGGTTTCTGTTGATCCACTCGGAGGACCAAATCTCCCTCTTGGAAGGCTCGACTCTTCACATTTCTGGCATGGAATCGACGCAAGTCTTGTTGATAGATAGTCGAGCGGATCAAGGCCATCTCTCTCTCCTCTTCCAAGAGGTCGACTGCATCTTGCCGGGCTTGTTCCGCTTCTTCTTCAGAGTATAGCTCGACTCGAGGCGCATTGTGAAGCAGGTCACTCGGTAGAACTGCTTCAGCTCCATAGACCAGGAAGAATGGAGTTCTCCCAGTCGACCGATTAGGAGTGGTCCTCAATCCCCAGAGAACTGATGGAAGTTCGTCGACCCAAGCTCCTGCTGCGTGTTTGAGATCACGCATCAGCCGAGGTTTTAGCCCTTTGAGAATGAGGCCGTTTGCACGTTCTGCTTGTCCATTCGGTGAGGATGAGCCATCGAGCGTAGTCGACCAGCGTGCCTTGAGAGGCGCAGAAGGCTTTGAACTTGTCATTATCGAAGTTTGACCCATTGTCGGTGATGATGCTATGTGGAACTCCATATCTGAATATCAACTCTACGATGAAACCGATAGCAGTGCATGCATCGAGGTTCTTGATGGGCTTGGCTTCGATCCACTTGGTGAACTTGTCGACTGCTACTAGCAAATGGGTGAAACCGCTTCTGCCAGTTCTCAACGGTCCAATCATGTCCATTCCCCAAACAGCGAAGGGCCAAACGAGTGGAATGGTCTTCAAGGCTGAGGCTGGCTTGTCCGACATGTTTGAATAGAACTGACATCCTTCACACTTGTCGACTATTTCTTTTGCCATTTTATTTGCTTTCGGCCAGTAAAATCCCGCTCGGTATGCTTTAGCCACAATGGTCCGAGAGGACGCATGATGGCCATAGGTTCCCGAGTGGATATCCTCAAGAATTATCGACCTTCTTACGGCGTGATACACTCGGCCGACCCGGTCGCGCTTTCTCTGAACAATTTTCCCTTGATCACTTTAAAGGCCTTGGATCGAAAGACGATCTGTCGAGCCTCTTCTTCATTCTCTGGGAGCTCTTTCCTTAGGATATATGCGATGTACGGCCTTTGTCGGTCGGGAGTGATGACCACAACTTCCATAATCAAGTCGACCACTACTGGGACCTCAACTTCACCGGATCATTGGCACTCTTTGCTGCGGGCTTCTTACGTGAAAGGATCCTCCTGACCGATGGAGCATGAATGTGTTCCAAAAATACATTACTAGGAATGGCTTCCTCTTGGACCCTATCTTCGCCAAATCATCCGCAGCTTGATTTTTCGATCCGGGGTATATGATGAAGCTCTAACCCCTCGAATTTCTTCTCCAAATTTTCTCACTGCATTACAATAACCTGTCATAGCTGGGCTTCTGACATCCCACTCCTTCATCACTTGATTAACAACCAGATCCGAGTCGCCATAGACCATAAGGCGACAGACGCCGAGTGAAATGGCCATGCGCAACCCATACAAGAGTGCTTCATATTCTGCTTCGTTGTTGGAAGAATCAAAATGAATCTGGAGAACATACTTGAGTCTATCTCCTCGGGGGGAAACCAATACAACCCATGCACCAGAACCGTTCAGCATCTTGGAACCATCGAAAAACATAGTCCAGTGTTCCGAGTGAACTTGGGTCGGAAGTTGCTGTTCAGTCCACTCGGCGAGGAAATCTGCTATTGCTTGGGACTTGATGGCTTTCTTTGCCTCGAATTTGATATCAAGGGAAGGAGTTCAATCGCCCATTTTGCCACTCGACCAGTTGCATCTGTTATGAAGAATTTCCGACAAAGGGCGTCACGACGAATCGTAATGGAATGATCAGAGAAATAATGAGCAACCTTCTTCGTGGTCATATAGATCCCATAAACAAGCTTCCGATAGTGAGGGTATCTTTGCTTTGATGGGGTCGATTACTTGAAAGATAATAAACCGGGCATTGAACTTTGAAGGTTTTTCCTTCTTCTTCCGCCGACCGTAAGCACGCAGTCTTGACGACTTGTCCAAAGGGCTACAATGTAAAGCAGCAAAGGCTCCTTGCTGATTGGAGCAGCAAGCACCGGCTGGGTGGACAGCAGAGCTTTGAGCTCTGCAAACGTTGCATCAGCTTCTAGAGTCCACTCGAACTTGTCTGACTTCTTCATCAGTCGGTAAAGAGGCAATGCCTTTTCACCGAGGCGAGAGATGAATCGACTTAAAGCGGCCAAGCATCCAGTAAGTTTCTGGACATCGCACACGCATTGTATGCGCTTCATTCGGAGTATGGTGCCAACCTTTTACGGGTTAGCATCGATTCCTCACTGAAACGAGAAAACCGAGTAACTTTCCACCAGGAACTCGAAATGTACACTTTGATGGATTGAGCTTGATATCATACCTCCCGAGATTGGCAAATGTTTCAAGAAGGTCACCAACAGGTCGGAACCCTTTCGTGACTTGACCACTATATCATCCATGTATGCTTCCACATTCCGACTGATTTGAGTGAGCAAACACTTCGAATCATCCTCATGAATGTGGCTCCGGCATTCTTGAGACCGAACGGCATGGTGACATAACGAAGCACCGAATGGAGTGATGAACGTTGTTTTAATCTCATCGGGTCCATACAGACGGATCTGATGGTACCGGAATAGGCGTCTAAAAAGACAACCTCTCGCATCCCGCAGCTTGAATCGACTATTTGATCGATGCGAGGAAGAGGGAATGATCTTTCGGCAGGCCCGATTGATATGCTTGAAATCGATGCACATGCGCAACGACTTGTCCTTTTTGGGGACCATGACAACGTTGGCGAGCCACTCGGAGTGGTAGATCTCTCGAATGAACTCTGCTGCTAAGAGCCGAGCCACCTCCTCGCCAATAGCCTTTCTCTTCTGGACGGCGGACCGCCGAAAATACTCTTTAACTGGTTTGAATTTTGGGTCGACTCAGTGGCGATGCTCAGCCAGCCCACAGGAACACCCAAGATGTCGCCAGGCTTCCATGCAAAGATGTCCCAGTTCTCACGGAGGAACCGGATGAGCGCTTCTTCCTATTTTGAGTCGAGTGTTGTTGAGATGTTGGTCGGAGCATCGGGATCGGTCGGGTGAATGTGTACCTGTTTCGTCTCGCCCGGTCGAAGTCGACCCGTGGCGGGCTTCTTAGCTCGCAACAAATCACTCGGATCCGCAGTTTTCGATACTCTTGTAGCTCTACCACCGCCAACCGAAAGCATCGACGATCTTAGAGCCTTTCTGGAAGCACTCTTCTGCCTTCTTCCAATTGCCCGTGACAGTGATCACGCCCTTGGGACCAGGCATCTTCAGTTTAATATACACGTAACATGGTCGGGCCATGAAACGTGCATAAGCTGGTCTCCCCAGAATAGCGTGATAAGCGCTCTGGAAATCCACGACCTCAAAGGTCAACTTTTCTTTCCGGAAATGCTTTGAATCACCAAAAACTACATCAAGAGAAATTTGGCCGAGTGACTCGGCCTTCTTTCCAGGAATGACTCCGTGGAAGCTCATGTTACTGGTACTGAGTCTGGACATCGGAATGCCCATCCCTTTCAACGTCTCTATGTATAATATATTCAAACCACTACCACCATCCATCAGGACTTTGGTCAGTCGAGTGCCTTCGACAACTGGGTCGACCACCAATGCTTGCCTCCTGTGGGTGGCAATGTGCGTCGGGTGATCGACCGGGTCGAATGTGATGGCGGTCCGGGACCATTTCAGATAATTGGGAGTCGCGGAGCAACCAAGTTTACTTCCGATTGATAACTTCAATCGACTTTTGCTTTCGACGTCGGCCAAAAATCATCAGGTGGAATTGACACAGGGATATCCACCATCACTGTCATCTCTATCCTCAACTTTGTACATCTCCTTATCCTTATCCTTGGGCTGTTTCCCTTGAACCGCTGAATCAAGAGCCGACATCGCCGAGTGGTATGTTTCGGTAATGAGTTTACCCTCTTCATCTTTCTTTGTATGAATATGACATGGTAAATCCAACACGTCGCTCCCATCCTGGTCTTTCACCTTCTTAGGGTTCCAAGGACCCTTGGGTTTCCCCTTGAACTTTCCTGGGGTCACTGCCAAGGCCTCTCCGGGAGCCGCTGGCTCGGCTTTGCGCTTCTGCTTCCGATTGGAATTTCCTCCGCCGGTCTCATTGGCGGCCGATTTATATTTACCACTCCGGAGCCAATCCTCTTCTTCACCATTTGCATACTTGGTGGCAATCTCCATCATCCGACTCAGGGTCATATCTCCGGTTCGACCAAATTTCAAACTCAATTCTCTGTTCTTGACACCTTCCTTGAAGGCCTGTATCGCCTGATGATCAGATACATTCTCGACTATGTGGTGCAAAGTGATCCACCTCTGGATATAATCTCTCAAGGTTTCACTCGACTTTTGCACGCATGACTGCAACTCTGTCAAACCTGCTGGTCGTTTGCAAGTTCCTTCAAATGTCCTGACAAACACTCGGGCAAGATCTTCCCAAGTGTAAATACTGCTGGGTGCTAACTGATTCAGCCACGCCCTGGTTGAACCCTCCAACATAAGAGGTAAATGCTTCATGGCTACCTCATCGTTGCCACCGCCGATCTGAACCGCCACTCGGTAATCTTCAAGCCAAGTGTCAGGCTTGGATTCTCCAGTGAACTTGCTGACTCCAGTCGCCAACCTGAAGTTGGGAGGAATCACCGCGGCCCTGATGGCCCTGCTGAAACACTCTGGTCCCGAGACATGAACTCTACTACTGGAAGGAACATCTCTATCATGGCCATCTCGGTGAGCTCTGTTCCTGTCGACCAAACCTTGAACGATAATGGATCTCGCATCAAAGCCTGGTTCCCTAGGGTCGACTGGAACTCTACGACCAGCACTGTTTTGGCGTCTGTCGTCCTGCTACCGAGGAGCGTATGATCTACCCCTTGGGGGAGGAGTGGGCACTCGACATCGATCGTTGCGATCGAATCGGTGCTCATACTGCTCACGGCCCTTGTATTGATCATCACGCCGGCCTCCACGTTCCTCACGCCTCGGGGGCGATCTTCGACTATGGGCCGACTGGAATGAATTCGCAGCGATGGATCGGCTGTGAACCCTGTTCCGCGACTGGGATACAACTGAGTTTTGACCTCCTGCCGCCCGGAGCAAATCCCTGATTTGCTGCAAACCTCTACCGCCTCCGATCGGGAAGGCTGAATCGATTACGCTATACGGGCGGCAGCTGCTAAATTCTGAATCGGAGTTCGATATACACGGTTGGCGGTTGAAAGAGCTAGCGCCGATCGGATTCTCGAACCCTCGGTCACAGACGCTTGTCCAAAGCACTCGCTGAAGATTCTCGATCGAGTGCGCCAGCCAGTTATTGGCGTGCATCCTCCAAGGCGCGAGCCTCGGGGGTTTCTCCAACGATAGGAGTGTGAAGTGCATCCATGTTTCAACGACGAAGCTCCTCCCTCTGGAGCGAAGTGAGGGGCTCGGGCAAGTATTCTTCGTGGGCTTGCACCGGATCGCCTCCACCGCCACCTTCGTTGGTGCGGGTGAATCCAGGGGGACTGCATGGTCCATCGACCATCAGAACCTCTGCCGCCGGGTCACTGCTATCGCATTTGTATGCGGTCTCTACGGAGCCAGTCGACAGGTCGAACAGGCCGTAGAGAGATTCATCGGGCTCGATCGCCGCGACTTGGGGGATGGCCGACTGGCGGGCCACCGCATGCCTCACCCACCGCTGAAGCCTCGACCGACCGGAACGCTTGCGCCGGTGGGAGACTGGGAGTGAAGACAGCACAAGAGTCGACCCATACTGGGTCGACGGTTGCCGCAGGAGGACGCCGCGGACACACGCGCAAAAGTGCGTCGCCCCGCGGATGGGGAGCGCATCCACGTTGAGCGGTGCCTCCTGAAGCCAAGCGGAGTCGTCGGCGACAAACATGAGCGCATCGAGACGGATCTCGTGGCCGTCGACCAGAACTCCACCTGAAACCATGATGCCGGAGATCGAGAGAATCCCAACTTCCCCAACAATTCGCTAGAACACCTGCCCCACGGTGGGCGCCAACTGTCGTGGTTCTAAGTCTGACAGTAGAATGGGGGTAGGTCTGGAGAGGCAAGATCCTAGCTATGGAGTAGTTGTATACGCAAGGGATTTACGAGTTCAGGCCCTTCTCAGAGGTAGTAACAGCCCTACGTCTCGGAGCCCGGAGGCGGTCGACTGGATTATCTGCGTATGTGTTACAGGGGTGCGAACCCTTCTACACCGTGGAGGGTGGCTTATATAGAGTGCGCCAGACCCCAGCCAGCCCACGTAGTAGAGGGTTTAAGGTGCGTTAAAGCTAGGTGTTACTGGTAACATGCCTTACATAAAGTGTCATTAAGGTCATAAAGACTATTTAACTACGAGACCGTTTGGACACCGAGTGGCTCTTGGACTCTTGGTGGTCGAGTGAGTCTTCATAGTCGAAAGTGTCTTTGAATCTGTCGAGTGGAAGCCTACCAGGTCGACTGGAAGGCTGCTTCTCTTGTGAATGTCCTTGTGGAGGGTACCTTTGGGCAGGTCTATGACCCTACCCCAGGTATATGACTTCATCAGGCTCCACCCACGAAGGGTCCACGAAGAAGCAACCTTGTCTATCCCACCATGGCCGTCGCCCACGAAGGACTTGCCTCACTAGCGGTAGATCTTCACGAAGTAGGCGATCTCCTTGCCCTTACAAACTCCTTGGTTCAACTCCACAATCTTGTCGGAGGCTCCCAAGTGACACCTAGCCAATCTAGGAGACACCACTCTCCAAGAAGTAACAAATGGTGCGTTGATGATGAACTCCTTGCTCTTGTGCTTCAAATGATAGTCTCCCCAACACTCAACTCTCTCTCATAGGATTTGGATCTGGTGGAAAGAGGGTTTGAGTGGAAAGCAACTTGGGGAAGGCTAGAGATCAAGATTCATATGGTAGGAATGGAATATCTTGGCCTCAACACATGAGTAGGTGGTTCTCTCTCAGAAATGGTAAGTTGGAAGTGTAGGTTCGTTCTGATGGCTCTCTCCACGAATGAAGAGGAGGTGGAGGGGTATATATAGCCTCCACACAAAATATAACCGTTACACACAATCTACCAAACTCGGTGGGATCGTATCGTTAAACTCGGTCAGACCGATTTAGCAAATAATGTGACCGTTAGGGTTTTCGGTGGGACCGGAATGCAACTTGGTGGGACCGATTCGGTTAGGGTTAGGGCATAACGTAATCTCGGTAAGACCGATTACACAAACTCAGTGGGACCGATTTTGGTAATAAGCTTTCCAGAGAGTTGGTCAGGCAAACTCGGTTTGACCGATTATCAAACTCGGTGGGACCGATTTTGATAATAAGTTAACCAGAGAGTTTGCATTGTAATCTCGGTAATACTGATTTCTCAAACTCGGTGAGACCGATTTTGATAATGGACATACACAGAGAGATTACAATCCCATCTTGGTGAGACCGAGATCCCTATCGGTGAGACCGATTTGCCTAGGGTTTGTGGCAGTGGCTAAGACATCCAAACTCGGTGGCGCCCGGATAGAAAGAATCGGTGGGGCCGAGTTTGACTTTAGGTTTAGGACAAATGTGTGGAAGTGGGAAAGTAGTTGAGGGTATTTGGAGCATATCACTAAGCACTTTGAAGCAAGAGGCTCATTAAGCAACACCTCATTCCTCCTTGATAGTGTTGGCTTTTCCTATAGACTCAATGTGATCTTGGATCACTAAAATGTAAAATGAAGAGTCTTGAGCTTGAAGCTTGAGCCAATCCTTTGTCCTTAGCATCTTGAAGGAGTTCCCACATCCTTTAGTCCATGCCACTCCATTGTTGAACTTATCCGAAACATACTAGATAAAAGTGTTAGTCCAACAAGAGATATGTTGTCATTAATTACCAAAACCACCTAGGGAGCACTTGTGCTTTCACTCGCGCGTAGCCTCCTACTGGATTGATACCTTGGTTCTCAAAAACTGAGGGAAATACTTACGCTACTTTGCTGCATCATCCTTTCCTCTTCAAGGAAATCCAATGCAGTGCTCAATAGGTAGCAAGAAGAATTTCTGGCACCATTGCCGGGGAGTCTATGCAAAAGTCAACATACCAAGTACCCATCACAATCCCTTATCTCTCGCATTACATTATTTGCCATTTGCCTCTCGTTTTCCTCTCCCCCACTTCACCCGTGCCGTTTTATTCGCCCTATCTTTTCCGTTTGCCTTCTTCTCGCCTTCTTGTCATCATGGCTAGTCTTATATCTTCTCCGTTATCTCCCGAGAATGAAGTTCTAAATTTTAAGCAAAGGGAGGGAGAAAATCTAAAAGACGCTTGCTATAGAATTTGCAATGCTCAAAATAGATCTACCAGGAAGCAATCTACTTCGGTTATTCTCCGCAATTTTTATGTAGGTGCTAGTCCTTGGTATAGATATATCCTTGATACCATTACCGGAGGGAATTTCTTGGGTAGCCATACTTTTGACTCTTATAATGCTATGATAGATTTATTTGGCTCACCACCTCTTTTGGTTAATGGAACTATGTTAACTTTGGAGCATGTAATGCAAAGACTTGAGATTATTGAAAATAAAGTTGCTACCGTAGATTTGATTGAAATCTGGATAAAAAGATCCACAACCAAATTACCCAATATGGATCTAAGGTAGGAGTCACTTTGAAAAATATTAAAGAGAAGGAACCCATAGTTAATGAAAGAATAAATCAAGATTCTACTAGAATCGATAAACTTGAGGGTATCATTACTAATTTGGGAACCGCTTTTTCTTCCATAAAGAATACTCCAAGTCCACCTACTAAAATTGCCAAACTTATGTATGTTCCTAAAAATAAGGGTGAATCCTCTAGTAAGGAAACTACGGATCTTAAATCTATAAATATTCATCCCGATCTTTTTGCTATGATTAAGGAACCATTTGCTACGAATGAATTTATTGATTTTATGCCTAGAAGTTTGATAATTACTAAAAAGAAAGAAATTCCTAAGGATAATAGATGTCTCATTCAAGAATTGCCTACCAAAGATGGCAATACCTAGATCTATCCATGCTTTTATGCCTAGCTAGGGGCGTTAAATGATAGTGCTTGTTGGGAGGCAACCCAATTTTATTTTTAGTTTTTTTTGCTTTTGCTTCTGTTTAGGAATAGATAATCCTTCTAACTTCTGTTTAGATGTGGTTTTATGTTTTAATTAGTGTTTGTGCCAAGTTAAACCTATAGGATCTTCTTGGATGATAGTTATTTGATCTTGCTGTAATTTCCAGAAACTTTCTGTTCACAAAAACAATTGTTAAAAATCACCAGAACGTGATAAAATAGTGACTATAATTGCTTCTGATCAATAAACAAATTGCCTAGGTCTTCCTATTTTGTCTGAATTTTTGGAGTTCCATAAGTTTGCGTTAGTTAAAGATTACTACAGACTGTTCTGTTTTTGACAGATTCTGTTTTTCGTGTGTTGTTTGCTTATTTTGATGAATCTATGGCTAGTAAAATAGTTTATAAACCATAGAGAAGTTGGAATACAGTAGTTTTAGCACCAATATAAATAAAGAATGAGTTCATGACAGTACCTTGAAGTGGTCTTTTGTTTTCTTTTGCTAACGGAGCTCACGAGATTTCTGTTGAGTTTTGTGTTGTGAAGTTTACAAATTTTGGGTGAAATATTTTGATGGATTATGGAACAAGGATTGGCAAGAGCCTAAGCTTGGGGATGCCCATGTCACTCCCAAGATAATATAAGGACACCAAAAATTCAAAGCTTGGGGATGCCCCGGAAGGCATCCCCTCTTTCGTCTACTTCCATCGGTATCTTTACTTGGAGCTATATTTTTATTCACCAAATGATATGTGTTTTGCTTGAAGCGTCTTGTATGATTTGAGTCTTTGCTTTTTAGTTTAACACAATCATCCTTGCTATACACACCTTTTGAGAGAGCCATACATGATTTGGAATTTGTTAGAATACTCTATGTGCTTCACTTATATCTTTTGAGCTATATAGTTTTGCTCTAGTGCTTCACTTATATCTTTTAGAGCACGGTGGTGGATTCGTTTTATAGAAACTATTGATCTCTCATGATTAACTTAGATTATTTTGAGAGTCTTAAATAGCATGGTAATTTGCTTTAAAATCTTAATATGCTTGGTATTCAAGATTTGCAAAACTTTCTTTTGAGTGCGTTGAATACTAAGAAAAATTTGATGCTTGATAATTGTTTTGAGATATGAAGATGGTGATATTAGAGTCATGCTAGTTGAGTAGTTGTGAATTTGAGAATTACTTGTGTTAAAGTTTGTGATTCCCGTAGCATGCACGTATGGTGAACCGTTATGTGATGAAGTCGGAGCATGATTTATTTATTGATTGTCTTCCTTATGAGTGGCGGTCAGGGACGAGGGATGGTATTTTCCTACCAATCTATCCCCCTAGGAGCATGCGCGTAATACTTTGCTTTGATAAATTCTAGATTTTTGCAATAAGTATATGAGTTCTTTATGACTAATGTTGATTCCATGGATTATACACACTTTTTCTTCTTTCCACCATTGCTAGCCTCTGTACTACCGCGCACTTTTCGCCGGTATCATACACCCACCATATACCTTCCTCAAAACAGCCACCATACCTACCTATCATGGCATTTCCATAGTCATTCCGAGATATATTGCCATGCAACTTTCCACCGTTCCGTTTATTATGACACGCTCCATCATTGTCGTATTGCTAGCATGATCATGTAGTTGACATAGTATTTGTGGCAAAGCCACAGTTCATAATTCTTTCATACATATGACTCTTGATTCATTGCATATCCCGGTACACCGCCGGAGGCATTCATATAGAGTCATATTTTGTTCTAAGTATCGAGTTGTAAGAAAAATAAAAGTGTGATGATCAATATTTTTAAAGCATTGTCCCAAGTGAGGAAAGAATGATGGAGACTATGATTCCCCCATAAGTCGGGATGAGACTCCGGACAAAAAATAAAGAGAAATAAAAGAAAAGAGGCCATAAAAGAAAGGGAGAAAAGGCTCAAATAAAAAAAGAATGAGAGAAAAAGAGAGAAGGGACAATGTTACTATCCTTTTACCACACTTGTGCTTCAAAGTAGCACCATGATCTTCATGATAGAGAGTCTCTCATTTTTTCACTTTCATATACTAGTGGGAATTTTTCATTATAGAACTTGGCTTGTATATTCCAATGATGGGCTTCCTCAAAATGCCCTAGGTCTTCGTGAGCAAGCGAGTTGGATGCACACCCACTTGGTTTATTTTGTTGAGCTATCATATACTTATAGCTCTAGTGCATCCGTTGCATGGCAATCCCTACTCACTCACATTGATATCTATTGATGTGCATCTCCATAGCCCGTTGATACGCCTAGTTCACGTGAGACTATCTTTGTCGGATTTCGGGTTCCGGCAGACCCTTAAGGTTCGAACTCTGGGGTGCGCGCGGAGATCCAACCCTCCACCGTCTCGTACCTCGCCGAATCGCAGGGACCTAAACTACTAAGAAGAACAGCACAATAGACACGAGATTTATACTAGTTTGGGGCACCGTTGTGGTGTAATACCCTACTCTAGTTGGTAGTGTGGTACCCTACTCTAGTTGGTGGTGTGGTGGATTGCCTCTTGGGCTGATGAGGTACAGTGCAGGGAAGAACAGCCTCACGAGGGTCTGTTCTTGGTGGGTGTGATGAACTGCTAAGTGGTGTCCCGTCGCTCTAGCTTGAGGATCGGGTCTCTATCTCTCTCTGGATTCCGAATGCCAGATCCTCTCTCTGGATGTGGCTACTCCTATTTATAGGCGAAGGCCCTGGGCCTCTTCCCAAATATTGAGCGGGAAGGGCGCCAACAATTGGCCATTTTGAAGGGGAACAAATGGGTACACTTATCCCGACTAAAGTTGGTCCTCGCCCGCCAAAGGCTCTGGTGATGACGCCTTTGCTTGGGCTCCACGATGACTCCCTTCCAGCCGTTGGGGCTGGTCTTGGTCTTGTTGCAATCAAGCGGATGCCTTTGCTTGATGCTCTCGTCTGCGCTTGCTCCCTTTGCACCAAAGAGGAAAGGGGGACGCTGCGCGGGCTGGCGCCCGACTGGCACCCTTGGTCGTCATGGCTTGCGTCATGGGCACCTCGCGAGGTACCCTGCCTTGAACTCTCTGCCTCCTCATGAGCCAGCCTGACGAGGCCGTGGATCGAGGAAGCTCCTTGTCGTCCGCCTCATGAGGCTCGGCCTCGCGAGGGCCTTGAGCTTGTGTTGATGAAGATGGGCTGTCCTGGCCTCCTTGAGCCACGCCCATGAGCCGCATGAGCGAGCAAGTGCAGGGACGCCCATTCCCGAACGCCGACAAGAGCCTCGGGCCCACGGCGCGCCCGAACTTGGCCGAGCAGAGAGGCGAAAGGGCAAGTGCGAAGCGTCGCGGGCCCTAACAGCCTGCGGCCTTGGGCGACACGTGGCGGTTGATATGACGTGTGCGCACTGCTCCCCCATGATGCCTCGGTAACCTCCCGGATTCGACAAGTCCCTACACGCGGAGTTGGTCATGATTACCGGTGATCGTGGGGCAGACGGTTGGCCTTCGCCGGCTATAAGTACGGAACGGCGCACGCCCTTCCGGTCTATCCTTCTGCTTCTCCTCTTCCTCGTCTTGTCTGGTTGCCATGGCTCCGATCCGCCGGTTCTCCAGGGAAGAGAAGGGAAAGGCTCCTCAAGAGGATCCTGACCCGCTCCCCCCAAAGAAGCGGCTTGCTCTCTGTGTCGGGCGGGAGGCGCTCGCCAGAGGCGCCCACGCCACAGTGTCGCGACCGCCTCCAGTTTCCTCTTCCCTTGTACGCGCAAATTGGTGGCCTGAAGGGGTGACGCCGGGCACCACGGCGGCGCCACGACGCCCGGCGGGTCACGAAGGTGTGTGTCTTCCCCGAGTCCATGCCGAGGGCTCTGCCGGAGTTCATGCTTGGCGTCGCGCCTCCTAAGTCTTGGATTCGCCTTCCTTCTTTCTTCGCCTCCGTCGTAAGGGCAGGAGCCACAGGACTCTGCACTGCAGCACGCCGGCTGCGGCACCTTTCTGGCCGGGCAGAGGTCGCAATAGTTGCCCAGGGCGAGGTCTTCATGACTCGAGGCTAGGACGAGGTCGCCTGGTCAAGACGGCGAGGGCGCCTCACGATCCACCTGGAGTACGACGGTGCTTCGGTGATGTCCTTCAAGCTCTTCGACGTGGAGGGTCGTCGGCTGGAGTGCTGCCACGGGAGAGGCGGTCGGGACCCTGCTGCGGTGAGGTGGAGGCCAACCGACCACTCCCGTGGCAGCTTCTCAGGCGACGAAGGCGCCGGAGGATCCAGCGACTCCGCCGAGCTCTTCGCGACGCAGGAGACGAGCGACGACAGCCTCTGAGCCCCGAGTCTACGCCGCTCCGGAGCAGGCGAGCTTCGTCGGTCGTCGCCGCCCTGATCTGGATGGGGTTGGCTCCGGACCGGTGGCCCACTGTTGATGATGGCGTCTGCCGTGGTGGTCCTCAGAGATAGGACTCCTTAGGATTCGCGTCTTTTGTTCCTGCGAGGAGCCAAGAATGTACCCCGCGGGGGCTTGTAAGGTGTTTGTAGCTTCGTTTGTTAATATAATCCTTATTGTGAGGCAGTGTGAGATGCTCATTCTGTTCTAGCTCAGTTTCTTCCTTTCGGACCTCTTGAGGGCTTGGTGCTCTGCGCCTACAGGTCCCAGTCCCAAGGCGGCTTCAGCCGTCGCTGGTATGCCAGGTCGCGATGCCGTGGTCAAGGCCAGGAGGTGAGTGGCCCGAGGTCCGGTAAGAGCCTCTGAGTCGCGATGCTCAGGGGGTCCCCCTTGGCGCTCAAGCAGCCATCATTCGGTGAGAAAGGAGAGCGACGTTGCTAACACGGAGTTGCGTTGAGTGTGGGGATGGTATTGCGATGACTAGTGCGTCCGGAGGGTGACTTATCTCGAGGGTCAGGACAATGCTTCCTGGTGTGGCGCCAGGTCCGTGCCTTGGCCAGCTAGGGATTGCATGGCGAGGTTGTTTCGTGCTCCTTGGAGGGACCCTGCAGGTTCACCGCAAAAGGAACAAGAGCTCGCCGTGGCGATCGTTAGTCATGTCGTTAGTTGCTTTGGAGAGGCATGAGAGGCCTCACGAGGTGTGTCGGGGCACCCGTGAGCCAGCGCGGGACTCACGAGGCCCTACCTCAAGGCGGGTTGCGCCTGGCTCTTGGCCTTATCTTCGAGTGTGTTCCTGCAAATTTGGCCAGATGCCGGTGCTCTACATCTTCGGGTCCCGGCTCTCGGGCTGGTCTCAGCCGTCGCTGGAAAGCCAGGTCACGATGCCGTGGACAAAACCAGAGGGTGAGGGCCGGAGAGCCGGTAGGAGCCCTGAGTCGTGATGCTCAGGCACCCCCCCCTTTAACGCGCAAGCTAGGTTAGATGATGCAACTCTACGTCCTCGGGTCCCGGCTCTCGGGCTGGTCTCTACCGTCGCTGGCAAGCCAGGTCACGATGCCATGGACAAGACCAGAGGGTGAGGGCCGGAGAGCCGGTAGGAGCCCTGAGTCGCGATGCTCAGGCACCCCCCCTTTAACGCGCAAGCTGGGTCAGACGCAGCAACTCTACGTCCTCGGGTCCCGGCTCTCGGGCTGGTCTCAGCCGTCGCTGGCAAGCCAGGTCGCGATGCCATGGACAAGACTAGAGGGTGAGGGCCGGAGAGCCGGTAGGAGCCCTGAGTCGCGATGCTCAGGCACCCCCCCCCCTTTAACGTGCAAGCTGGATTAGATGACGAAACTCTACATCCTCGGGTCCGGCTCGGGCTGGTCTCAGCCTGCCGTGGCAAGCTGTGTCGCGATGCCATGGACAAGACCAGAGGGTGAGGGCTGGAGAGCCGGTAGGAGCCCTGAGTCGCGATGCTCAGGCACCCCCCTTTAACGTGCAAGATTCTGCCACCCAGGAAAAGGCACCAAATAACAAGCATGGTGGAACGAGAGCATAATCCTAAGGAAAACGCACGAAGGATACATGCCGCTGGGACTAGCCCGAGCGGCTTGGGGATGATGCAGCCCGAGGGGCGCCCCCAACAGGATAAGCTAAAGACATGAAATAAAAGGGATACATGCCGCAGGGACGGACCCACGCGGCCTGGGAATAATGCGGCCCTGAAGGCGCTCCCAGCCGGAAATAATACTTAAAGATGTCACCTGGTGATGTTGGGGATGAAGGGTTGTTGATGTAGCAGACTCGGTGGGCTGCGGGAGCCGATCCTCACAAGCCCAAAGGCCCAGGGGCCTCGGGAGGCTCCGGAGGCGTTGGCGGCTCCTCATGGGCCATCTCCATCTCCGCCAGGGCTGTGGCGTGCCTGACCTCTTGAGCCTCCAGGATGGTCCTCATGAGGCCCAGTGCTTGCGGCGGCCCGCGTTGCGGCCGTAAGGGCATGCGTCACGTGGTGTGGGGCGGACCCTCGCGGCGTCCCACTCGCGAGGGCCAGAGGCGCTCTTGAGATGCGGCTCGGTTGAGCCTGGTATGTCGATGCAGACGCGCATCCCACCATCCTCGCTGGATGGGGGCCACACAGTAGGCGGCGGCTGCCCCTCATGACCCTTGACTCCAGAGCTCCCCGAGTGGCCTTGCTGATGAACTCTTGAGGGTTCTGTCCTCCTGGTCTTGCTCCTGCTTGCCGGAAACGTGCTTCGAAACACGCCTCCATGTGGTGCCCTAGCGCCTCCCTCGAGACCTTGGCGAGGTCGGTGGCCCTCCAGGGGAGAGCCGCCGAGCCCTGCTTGAGGAGGGCGCCGGGCGCGCTTTCCTATGCGATGGAAGGAGGCTCCCCCTGGCCCGGTGTGGACCCTGAGGGGCCTGTCTCTTGAAGAGCCGGGCCGGTCGATGTCTTCTTCTTCTTGGGTGCGGCCTCGGGAGGCCTCCTACTGTTGTGGTCTGGGTCTTTCAGCGATGCGGCCTGAAAAGCTCGCTCCAGGGAGCACACCGCGTCTCTCTCTTCACAGGGCACCATGATGACTCCGTCGCTTCCTGGCATCTTGAGGATGTTGTAGGCATGGTGGGTTACGGCCATGAATTTGGCCAACGCTGGGTACCCGAGGATGGCGTTGTACGGCAGGCGAATGTGGGCGACGTCGAAGTCGATGAGCTCGGTGTGGTAGTTGTCGCGGCCCCGAAGGTGACAAAGAAGGCGGACCTGCCGGTCGGGACCGTGGAGCCGTCGGTGACCGGAGAAAGGCTTGGTTGGCTGAAGCCGTTGTAAGGCACTTGAAGATTGTTGAATGTCTCCACGGATAGGACGTTGAGCCCTGCTCCGCCATCGATGAGGGTCTTGGTGACTAGCACATTGCTGATGATTGGGGAACAAAGCATCGGGAGAACTCCGGCTGTGGCTGCGCACTTGAGCTGATCTGCTGAGCTGAACGTGATGGCGCACGCCGATCACCTGAGAGGGCGCGTGGACTCGAGCTTGGGGAGGACTGCATTCACTTCAAGGGCGTAACTGCTTGAAGATGCGGTGAGAGGCTGGGCTTGAGCTCCGCCCGGGATGCGCGATCGTGACGCGCTTCGAAACCCCAGCCCCCTCGTCCTGATGACGATCTTCGATTCTCCTTGGCGGCGGCGTCAGCGGAGGGAGGCCTGCGTTCCCTTGCGGGCGATCCTCGCGAGGCCGATCCCTCCAGCCCCCCTCGCGAGGTGGGTCTTGCCAGCGGTCCTCGCGAGGTTGGTCACGCCACCCTTGGCGCGGGCCGCGGTCTTCCCAGCGTCCTGTGTTCCTTCCTCCTCCTCGGCCGTAGCCCCGGTCGCTGCGCTCGGGGCGCCTGCCGACCCTTCCTTCACGTACGGCTCGGAGTTCTTGGCATTCATTGGTGTTGGGGGTGTGGAGGTCGTGGTACACGCAGTACCGGCTGCCCTTGGAGGACTCGGGCTGATCTCTGCCTCGCTTGGTGTCTGGTTCGGCCACGAGCACGGCAGCCCCCTTGCGCTTTGCGTCCTTGGCCTTGGGCTTCTTCTCTTCGGGATCCGCGGCAGGCAGCTTGAGGAGGGAGAGGCGCCCCTCCTCAGCCCTGGCGCACTTGGTCGCCAAGTTGAACAGCTCCAGGGAGGTGCACAGATCTTCATGCATCGCCAGCTCCTCCTTCATCTTGACGTCGTGCACGCCGTCGGAAAAGGCAGAGATGATGGCCTCCTCCGTTACCACAGGGATCTTGAGGCGTAGCGTTGTTGAAGCGCTGGATGTACTTTTGCAGGGTTTCCCACAGCTGCTTGATTCGACGCATGTCGCTCACGGCGGGTGGCCGGTCGCGAGTACCTTGGAAGTTGGCGATGAAGCGGGTGCGCATCTCGGCCCATGAAGAGATCGTGCCTGGGGTCAGATTCAGGAGCCAAGTTCGAGCTCCGTCCTTGAGCGCCATGGGAAACCAGTTCGCCATGACCTTTTCATCCCCGTTGGCAGCCTCGATGCCCAGCTCGTAGAGCTGGAGGAACTCCGTAGGGTCATCCATGCCGTCGTAGCGTGGAGGCAGGTCTGGCTTGAACTTGGCGGGCCACGCGACGCTGCGCAGCTCGGAGGTGAAGGCGCGGCAGCCCGCCGTGGCTGCGGGGGGCCTCGGACGGCAGAGAGCTTGGTCTTGTGGGTCTCCCTGCGCCGCGGCTGGGGGCAGCGCAGGGTCTTGACGTGCTGGAGCGGGGAGCGCTCGGGCGGCTTCTTGCGGGCGAGGAACTTCTTGGCAGCTCTGCTCTTGCTGCGCCGGCGCCTAGGGGCCAGGGCGCCGTCTTGAGGAGGAGGCGGCTGAGGCGCCCCGGGAGCTTCATCGCCCGCGCGGGGCGGGGTGCAGTGCAGCGCGACAGACGGTGCAGAGTCGCCTCCTGCAGCGTGACGAAGCTTCGGCAACTTGGTCGAGCCATTCTTTGTAGACGTCGCCGACGGGCGGTAGCGCAAAAGAGCTCGTTAGCGCGATAGCGCAGCTCGGGCCTCCATGGCAGCGCGAGCAGTGGCGAAGAACCAGCGAAGGCTGGCGGGCGTGTGATGCGGCCGTCCCGCCTCATGGACGGGTGCTGGGACGATGCTTGCTGCTCATTCCCCGCCGGGCCGATGGTGGCATTGATGGCAGGTGACGGGGAACGACGAGGACGCCCACCGACGGGAGCCGTCTGGGCGACATGGGAGGCGAGGGCGGCTCGGCGCTCGGCGTGGGCTCGACGAGCGTCAGACATGGTTGCGGTGGTCGGGGAAGAACGAGGCGACGAAAGGCAGATTCTGGCAAGACTACCGGGCGCGCCAAATGTCGGATTTCGGGTTCCGGCAGACCCTTAAGGTTCGAACTCTGGGGTGTGCGCGGAGATCCAACCCTCCACCATCTCGTACCTCACCGAATCGCAGGGACCTAAACTACTAAGAAGAATAGCACAACAGACACGAGATTTATACTAGTTTGGGCCACCGTTGTGGTGTAATACCCTACTCTAGTTGGTGGTGTGGTGGATTGCCTCTTGGGCTGATGAGGAACAGTACAGGGAAGAACAGCCTCGCGAGGGTCTGTTCTTGGTGGGTGTGATGAACTGCTAAGTGGTGTCCCGTCGCTCTAGCTTGAGGATCGGGTCTCTATCTCTCTCTCTCTGGATTCCGAATGCTGGATCCTCTCTCTGGATGTGGCTACTCCTATTTATAGGCGAAGGCCCTGGGTATCTTCCCAAATATTGAGCGGGAAGGGCGCCAACAATTGGCCATTTTGAAGGGGAACAACGGGTACACTTATCCTGACTATGGTCCTCGCCTGCCAAAGGCTCTGGTGATGACGCCTGCTTGGGCTCCACGATGACTCCCTTCTAGCCGTTGGGGCTGGTCTTGGTCTTGTTGCACCGAAAGGGATGCCTTTGCTTGATGCTCTCGCCTGCGCTTGCTCCCTTTGCACCAAAGAGGAAAGGGGGACGATGCGCGGGCTGGCGCCCGACTGGCGCCTTTGGTCGTCATGGCTTGCGTCATGGGCACCTCGCGAGGTACCCTGCCTTTAACTCTCCACCTCCTCATGAGCCAGCCTGACGAGGCCGTGCCTGAGGAAGCTCCTTGTCGTCCGCCCCGCGAGGCCTGGCCCCTCGCGAGGGCCTTGAGCTTGTGTTGATGAAGATGGGCTGTCCTGGGCCTCCTTGAGCCACGCCGCAGGCCGCAGGCAGGCAAGTCTGGGGACCCCCGTTCCCAGAACGCCGACAATCTTCTCCCTTTTTGTCTTCTCCACAACCACCATTCTATTCCACATATAGTGCTATATCCATGGCTCACGCTCATGTATTGCGTGAAGATTGAAAAAGTTTTGAAAATGTCAAAAGTATGAAACAATTGCTTGGCTTGTCATCGAGGTTGTAAATGATTTAAATACTTTGTGTGGTGAAGATAGAGCACAACCAGACTATATGATTTTGTAGGGATAACTTTCTTCGGCCATGTTATTTTGAGAAGACATAATTGCTTTGTTAGTATGCTTGAAGTATTATTATTTTTATGTCAATATTAAACTTTTCTCTTTAATCTTTCGGATCTCAATATTCATACCACAATTAAGAAGAATTACATTGAAATTATGCCAAGTAGCACTCCGCATCAAAAATTCTCTTCTTATCATTTACCTACTCGAGGACGAGCAGGAAATAAGCTTGGGGATGCCTGATACGTCTCCAACGTATCTATAATTTTTGATTGCTCCATGCTATATTATCTACTGTTTTGGACCATATTGGGCTTTATTTTCCACTTTTATATTACTTTTGGGACTAACCTATTAACCGGAGGCCCAGCCCAGAATTGCTTTTTTTTGCCTATTTCAGTGTTTCGAAGAAACGGAATATCAAACGGAGTCCAAACGGAGTGAAACCTTCGGGAACGTGATTTTCTCACCGAATATGACCCAGGAGACTTGGACCCTACGTCACGAAAGCCACGAGGTGGGCACGAGGTAGGGGGGCGCGCCTACCCCCTAGGGCGCGCCCCCACTGTAACGCCCCGGATACAACTTTCCATATTCGTAACTCCAAATCTTGCCATTTCCGGCGATGTGATATGTTATTTCCTCCGTGGTTGGGTTTTGTCTGTTGTTTTGCATTGTGTTCATGTCATGCATCTCATCTCATAGCATCATGCGCATTGCATCTGCATGTTTTCATAAAACTCGTAGCCGGTCACAGTTGCCCTTTCTCTCTTTGCCTCCATTGTCATTTTGTCAGGCCCCTTGTCCTCGTTGAACTCCTCGGGCCGCTTTGCCTTCGTTGGTCGTTCCAGTCCAACCGAGTTTCGTTCCCCTCTTATTTGTCTGCCTACGCAACCTCTCTGCACAACCACCGACCCTCTCTTGCGTGCGTCCGAAAACTGCCCCGAACCCGAACCGCTCAGTCATCACCGTTGCATTCAGATCATCTCCTAACATCTATAAAACATCTCCGTTTTCTTATTTGGACTCCCTAACCCATTTATCATGGACCGCCCGATCGCGATCGGAGGATCCAAATCATCCCCTTTCGTGTATATTTATAAACCACCTACGTTCAAACCCTAGCCTAACCCTATTCCCCTCCTTCCGCCGCCACCCAGTCTCCTCCTTCCTCGGGATCCTCCCCGACCAGCCGAGCCAACCAACAGCCTCCCCCCATCCTCGGGATCCCTCCCGATCCAGCCACCATTTCTCCTTCGTTTTTAGCACCACCCCAACCGGCAGCCTCCACCTTGCCCCTATCCAAATCCACCGGAGCTCCCTCCGCCGTGGAGCACCACCAGTAGATGAGTTGCCGCCCATCTCCTCTTTCTCTCCCTGTTTCCCTCTCCTTCCTTCTCTAATCTCTCTCCCTTCCTCATTTGAATTCTTATCTGCCAGGAAACGAGCGGGGCTCGCCCCTGCTGCCATGGCCGCCGGCGACTAGAGCCGCCGTGTGTGTCCTTCCCGTCCCTGCCGTTCGTGCCGCTCGATTGGGTCGCCTCTGCCCGGCTCCTCTCGCCCCGACTGCCCGTGCTCGCCTCCCGCCGCAGGGCCTCGTCTCTGCTTTGATCAGACGAAGGAAGCTATCGCCGCCCTCTTCGTCAGTTTCAGGACGCGAGCGCTGCTCGTGTTGACCACGCCCTGAACCGCCCGAGGCCTCCTGCCTCCCTGATGCTCATCGCCGAGCACCAGTGCTCCAAGGCAGGCCCTTCTGCAGCTCTTCGTCGCCTCCCTCTCCTTCCCTGGTTCTTCCTTCTCCCTAACCTTGTGGTCTCTCTCCCGTCGATCACAGGAACCCCGCCGCCGCCGTTCGAGCTCTCCGGCCGGATCTCCCTCTCTGCCGCCGGGAACGAGCTCCCAACGCCCGGATCAGCTCCTCCTCGCCTCATCCACCTTGCCGGAAGCCGCACCTTGGACCTCTGCACCCTCACCGGAGCAAGCTCGTCCCAAGTCCCGCCAAGTCCCCTACCACGCCGGAGCCAGCTGCAGCTCCGTCCCCGCCGTTTGCCTCGCGCGTCCAGGACCACTGTGCCGCCCGCTTCCTCCACTCTCGGCCTCGCTGGTTCATCTCCGGGAGTCCCTTGGCGCTGCTCCTCTGCATCGTCCCAGGGCGCTCGATCCTGTCTGCTTCCAGCCCTGCTTCCTCTGCATCAAGGACGAGGCCAACGCCAAGTCCAGCTCGATCCCCTGCCTGCGTTGACCCGCTCTAGCGCCAGCGTGGACCAGCTCCAGTCAGCCCGACTCCCTCCACACATCCAGTCGACCCAGCTTGCTCTGCCCCAGCCCAGCACCGAGCCGGCCCAAGTGCCGCGGTGAGAAACCAAGCCCACTCGAGATTATCTATTTATCCTGCGTTGGACGAATTATCTATTTATCCAGAGACTGCAGTTTTTCAGAAAACACCTTAATGTTCATGCATCAATAGTTCATTAACCATGCATCATATGTAAATAGTTTAAATATGTAAAATGCTTAGATTTCTGTCTAGTTTCATAATCAGCCACTTTCATCCATGTTTAAAATGTTTAAACATGTTGTTTGTTTAAATTTGCTCAAATGCCATGTTAAAATGATTTATTTCATAACTAAATAACCGTAGCTCCATTTTAAATAAACTTTATATGTAAATGGGGTGGAAAAATGCATAGATTAACATGTTACACTTAATTTTGCTGTTTAATAACATTAAAATTGTGTTTAGGGCAGAACAGTACCGAATCTAAAATATGCACATGAGGATTTTCCGGAATTGTTGTTTGTTGTTCCGGCCTCATTTAAACTTGCCTAGATAGGTAGTTTACTTATGTTTCACCTCTTGCCATGTTTATAACAACATGTAATATTGTTGTGTTCCTAAAAGAGAGAGAACTAAATAATTAATGTGGTGTTTCGTCAATATGCAACTCGTTGCATATTGAGCTCCACTTAACTTGTAGTATTGTTTGTTGCACTTTGCCATGCCATGCCTCATTAGACCGGACATGCATCATACTTGATTGTGCATCATGCCATGTTTATGGGATGTTTATTTATCATGTTGTTTGTTTCTTTCCGGTGTTGCTTCTCGGTTCGGTAATGTTGCGATTGTGAGGATTCGTTCGACTACTCCCGTTCATCTTCTTCATGGACTCGTTCTTTTTCCTATCGGGATTTCAGGCAAGATGACCATCACCTTGGATCTCATTACTATCATTGCTATGCTAGTTGCTTCGTTCTATCGCTATGCTGCATTACCTACCACTTGCTGCTCAAGCCTCCCAAATTGCATGATAGCCCCTAACCGCTGTCACCCTTCCTAGCAAACCGTTGTTTGGCTATGTTACCGCTTTTGCTCAGCCCCTCTTATAGTGTTGCTAGTTGCAGGTGAAGATGAAGATTGCTCCATGTTGGATTATGTTTATGTTGGGATATCACAATATCTCTTATATTATTAATGCATCTATATACTTGGTAAAGGGTGGAAGGCTCGGCCTTATGCCTGGTGTTTTGTTCCACTCTTGCCGCCCTAGTTTCCGTCATATCGGTATTATGTTCCCGGATTTTGCGTCCCTAACGCGGTTGGGTGATTTATGGGACCCCCTTGACAGTTCGCTTTGAATAAAACTCCTCCAAAGAAGGCCCAACCTTGGTTTTACCATTTGCCTCACCACCACCTATACCCTTTCCCTTGGGTGCGACCAACCCGAGGGTCATCTTTATTTTAGCCCCCCGGCCAATGCTTCTCTAAGTGTTGGCCGAAACGAGCAGATCAAGGGGCCACCTTCGGGAAACTTGAGGGTTGGTTTTACTCGTAGGATGTCTCATCCGGTGTTGCCCTGAGAACAAGATATGTGCAGCTCCTATCGGGATTGTCGGCTCATCGGGCGGTCTTGCTGGTCTTGTTTTACCATTGTTGAAATGTCTTGTAAACCGGGATTCCGAGTCTGATCGGGTCTTCCTGGGAGAAGGAATATCCTTCGTTGATCGCGAGAGCTTATCATGGGCTAAGTTGGAACACCCCTGCAGGGTATAAACTTTCGAGAGCCATGCCCGCGGTTATGTGGCAGATGGGAATTTGTTAATATCCGGTTGTAGTAAACTTGAAGTAAACTCTTCTAAAATATACACCAACCGCGTGCGTAACCGTGAGTGTCTCTTTTCGGGGATGATCGAGAGGAGAACACGGTTTATGGGTTATGTTTGACGTAAGTAGGAGTTTAGGATCACTTCTTGATCATTGCTAGCTTCACGACCGTTCCGTTTGCTTCTCTTCACGCTCTTATTTGCGTAAGTTAGCCACCATACATGCTTAGTCGCTGCTGCAACCTCACCACTTTACCTCTTCCTTACCCATTAAGCTTTGCTAGTATTGATACCCATGGTAATGGGATTGCTGAGTCCTCATGGCTCACAGATTACTACACCAACCGTTGCAGGTACAGGTTATGCGATGCTCATGACGCGAGAGCGATGTTTACTTGTGTTGGAGTTCTTCTTCTTCGTCGATCAGGGGATAGGTTCCAGGTCGGCAGCCTGGGCTAGCAGGGTGGATGTCGTTTGAGTTTCTGTTTATGTTTCATCCGTAGTCGGATGTTGATCTTGTATATGATGTATTGTTGTATTCATGTGACATAGTATGTCTTGGATGTATCCCCACTATTATGTAATGTTGATGTAATGATATCCACCTTGCAAAAGCGTCTTCAATATGCGCTTCTATCCTTGGTGGGACCTTCGAGTTCCTTTAGGATAGGGTCGCATCTTGGGCGTGACAAGTTGGTATCAGAGCCTCGACCGACCATAGGAGGCCCCTTGTTTGTTGGCCGTTGTTGAGTCTAGAAAAAAAAAGTTTTGAGTCTTAGGATTATATATATCGGAGAGTAGGATTCTTTTTTACTCCTCAGTCCCTTCGTCGCTCTGGTGAGGCCTCCTGACGTAGATGTTTTGTCTTTCCTCTCCTCAAATTTCACGAAAAAAAATTTAGGATCACGCGGGTATCTTGGGATCGTTCCGATTTCTTGTGACGAGAACATTGTTCTTGGTGCCTCCTTACATTTAGGGGTTGTGGCAGTGTCCCGGGGAGTTGAGCTCCGAGGTGTTGTCGTCACAATTTTATCGTTGCAGTTCTGGAATACCTGAGTTTTGCCGACATCAAAAATCTCTTTTATGCAGTTGTTGGTGAGATAACCTCGACGCCACCCAGTACTGGGGAGTTCGGGAGTATTGCCATAGCTCGTATAACGGATGCTTTTCGAAGGTTGAGGTACACGATTTCCGGAGTTTTCTTGGTTATGTGTTGAAGGATGGATACAGCTGGATCTAGGTATTGTTAGTTTGGGTGAGATATTTTGTGTCCCCTGTATCCCCACCACCAGATTGCATAACCAGAAAGTTTCGGGAGTTTATAGGTGGGAATTCAAGTAGCTCCTAGAATATCTTTCCGACAGATGCATGATATGGGATTAGGGTAAATCTCTATCATATGTATTTGTTCCGGTTTTTCTGCAAGCCAATCCTTTGTTTTGTTTTGAGTTGTGGTATTTGAGTTGCTTCAATGTCAAGTGTTGATTCCATACCTTTCAAGCGGTGTTCTCATATTGCTATGTGAATACTAATCCTTCTTGATCATCGAGGTCGTCATGTTAATTCTTTTCCCAGCCGGCGTGCTTCTCTTCAAGTGGATCCGATCATTTCAACATTTGCGAGATCAATTCTAAGTTTTTCTCAACGGTGTTTGTTTCATCCGTCCCAAGTTACCTTTGTTTTCCCGCCCTCCCACCCTTTTTCTTCAAAGACTTATATATTTTAATCAAGTATCCATTTATTCATGTGAAGTCTCTTCATTCTTTTCTTTCAATGTTCTTATCCGGTGAAGTCTCGTCGAGTTCATCATTGTTCATCGCATTTTCTTTCCGGTGCATATAATTTCAAGTTTTTTCGTTGTCGACCGTATTCTTTCCCTCAGCTCAAATATTTCCCTTTGCTCGTTCGCCTCTCGCCGCTCTATCATTCCAGAGTGCTGAAGACATCTCAAAAGATTCGTGTTTGCATCCATTTAATTCGAGGTTGTCACCTCATTCCAATTTTTCAATCGTTCCGATGCATCATTTCGCATTCAACAATCTTTTCCAACGGTGTTTCTTTTCAGTGGGCCCTAACCCACAGGTCTTTTCCCAGGATCTTACCTAACTCTTCTAATTACCAGGAGCTATTCTCAAATTCTTTTCGAAGTTTGACGTAAGAATGAATTTCATCAGTCATATGCCTTTGTCCAAGATCTTTCAAATTCTTTTCATCGTTGGTTAAACCTTTCCAATTTTCATTCCGGAGTGCCTCAACAATTCATGGTGATGTTTCTCATCGTCATTCTCAACATTTGAAGACCAAAGAAGAGTTTCTCTTAAATCTTGCTCCATTCTCTTCAAGATTCATGGTTCTAGCTTGATGCCATCCTCTCATAATTGTTTTCGATCAGGGAATTCTTTTCACCCATCCGGAGCATTTCATTAGTTGTTTCCATTTCTTTCCTCCGAAGGCTATCATGTCATAATTCTTCATTCTTAGCGTGTAGCTATCGTTCTCCAAATCTTAATGGTGCATCGTTCAAATATCCTCTAATCAGTTCATGATCTCTTCCTTCTCATGTATCTAAATCCTCTCAAGTATCTTCGTTTTCTTTTTCTCCAATTCTTCTCGGTGAATTGTGCCTTTGCTACGCTCATTTTCAATTCTTATGGTGGTTCGTTCAAGATTTCACTTCCTTCGTATCATATTAATTCATTCGTTGTTTCCAAATTCCACCGGTGGTTCCATCAATACCTTCTCAAGTTTGCGCTATATATCTCTTAATCCTTTCTACGAGAATAAGTAGTATGCCAAATCCGTTGCTTGTCATCAATTTATATTGGTGAAGGATACGCATAACGTAATTCTTATTATTGTTTCATCCAAGTGATCTAGTTTCTTCTTTCCAGAGTTGTTCATCATGTCACATTCTCGGTTCGAGTTGATTCACCTTTCTTTTCCGGAGTTCCAAGTTTTCGGCATTATCTCGTGAAGCTCCTTCTAAATCATAGCAATGCTTCACCCTGTGATTTCAACTTCTCTTTCTTTTTATCATCCTTTTTATTACCGGAGTTCTTCATGGAGGCTCTACATGGTGGTTCGTCAAGGATTCTTTTCATTCTTTGATTGTTCTTCAAGATTTCTCTCGAAGTTATGATCCGCCAAGCTATACTCTAAAATAAACATGGTGTTCAACACATGTTTTGTTTTGAGGAGCTCAAGTATTATTCATCTTGCATTCCGAAGTGCAATTCTTCCTACCTTATCTTTTGAGGCGGTGTTATGTCATTCTTGACAATTTGAGTTCGTGTTTCATGATTCACTTGTTGTCAAGAATGAGGTATTTTAAATCCACCAATCTCTTCGTTGGAGTCATCTTGTGTTATGTTTCACCTAAAGCCTTCCATTGGGAATGTTGCTATTTGTGGTGCTTGTCAATGATCCAAGTTACCTCTTTATCATCTTGGTGGAAGAAGTGTTCATCTCTTCGTCGATCTAAAGCAAGCAATTGTTTCCTTTAGTGGCCGGTTGTCACCTCATAGTCTCGAGATGTTTTCCATAAGCCCACAACAAGCTTGTGCTTCTCGTTGTTGATTTTGCAACAACTCCGTTCAATTCTTCTTTGCAAGGGTGCTTTCCAAGTTCATTTGTGGCACAAGTTGGCATTTTCTTCTCCGTCCCTTTATCCCAACGATCTAACTTCTATTCTTTCGTTACGGAGGCATTGTGATGTTGTGCTCTTCACCCATCACCTCATTTTGTGAGGATCGTGTTCTTTTCTTTCTTATCCATTTAACCGGAGTGTTGTGTCATCTCTTCAAGTTCTTTTCATCTTATCAAGTTTTCCTTCTTCTTTCAGTCGAAGTGCTGCCCAAATTATATCAATCTTATTCCTTATATATCTAGTTTTAACAAGAATGGTTTCAATTCCTTCTTGTCCATTGTACTCGTCATTCATAGCTTTGCAACCTCCAAGGTTCACATGGTGTTCCTTGTTTCTATTTTCTACCGCACTGCTATCAATTGTGTTCAACTCTGTTACATTCTTTCTTCAACTTTTCAACCTCTCAAGGTTCTTTTGTTTCACTCATTGGTCGAAGAAGCAACTTAGTTTTACCTCTTCTCTTCATCTTTCTTTTCCCTCCGGTGCCATCCTAGATCTCGGGACGAGATCCTCTCGTAGTGGTGGAGTGTTGTAACGCCCCGGATACAACTTTCCATATTCGTAACTCCAAATCTTGCCATTTCCGGCGATGTGATATGTTATTTCCTCCGTGGTTGGGTTTTGTCTGTTGTTTTGCATTGTGTTCATGTCATGCATCTCATCTCATAGCATCATGCGCATTGCATCTGCATGTTTTCATAAAACTCGTAACCGGTCGCAGTTGCCCTTTCTCTCTTTGCCTCCGTTATCATTTTGTCAGGCCCCTTGTCCTCGTTGACCACCTCGGGCCGCTTTGCCTTCGTTGGTCGTTCCAGTCCAACCGAGTTTCGTTCCCCTCTTATTTATGCGCCTCGCAACCTCTCTGCACAACCACCGACCCTCTCTTGCGTGCGTCCGAAAACTGCCCCCAAAACCGAACCGCTCAGTCATCACCGTTGCATTCAGATCATCTCCTAACATCTATAAAACATCTTCGTTTTCTTATTTGGACTCCCTAACCCATTTATCATGGACCGCCC
The DNA here is from genome assembly GCA_021605145.1 of Aegilops bicornis. Lineage (NCBI taxonomy): Eukaryota > Viridiplantae > Streptophyta > Magnoliopsida > Poales > Poaceae > Aegilops > Aegilops bicornis. The sequence goes on from CM038671.1 coordinate 126,856,083, forward strand.
GATCGCGATCGGAGGATCCAAATCATCCCCTTTCGTGTATATTTATAAACCACCTACGTTCAAACCCTAGCCTAACCCTATTCCCCTCCTTCCGCCGCCACCCAGTCTCCTCCTTCCTCGGGATCCTCCCCGACCAGCCGAGCCAACCGACAGCCTCCCCCCATCCTCGGGATCCCTCCCGATCCAGCCACCATTTCTCCTTCGTTTTCAGCACCACCCCAACCGGCAGCCTCCACCTTGCCCCGATCCAAATCCACCGGAGCTCCCTCCGCCATGGAGCACCACCAGTAGCTGAGTTGCCGCCCATCTCCTCTTTCTCTCCCCTGTTTCCCTCTCCTTCCTTCTCTAATCTCTCTCCCTTCCTCATTTGAATTCTTATCTGCCAGGAAACGTACGGGGCTCGCCCCTGCTGCCATGGCCGCCGGCGACCAGAGCCGCCGTGTGTGTCCTTCCCGTCCCTGCCGTTCGTGCCGCTCGATCGGGTCGCCTCCGCCCGGCTCCTCTCACCCCGACTGCCCATGCTCGCCTCCCGCCGCAGGGCCTCGTCTCTGCTTCGATCAGACGAAGGAAGCTGTCGCCGCCCGCTTCGTCAGTTTCAGGACGTGAGCGCTGCTCGTGTTGACCATGCCCTGAACCGCCCGAGGCCTCCTGCCTCCCTGATGCTCGTCGCCGAGCACCAGTGCTCCAAGGCAGGCCCTTCTGCAGCTCCTCGTCGCCTCCCTCTCCTTCCCTGGTTCTTCCTTCTCCCTAACCTTGTGGTCTCTCTCCCGTGGATCATAGGAACCCCGCCGCCGCCGTTCAAGCTCTCCGGCCAGATCTCCCTCTCTGCCGCCGGGAACGAGCTCCCAACGCCCGGATCAGCTCCTCCTCGCCTCGTCCACGTTGCCGGAAGCCGCACCTTGGACCTCTGCACCCTCACCGGAGCAAGCTCGTCCCAAGTCCCGCCAAGTCCCCTACCACGCCAGAACCAGCTGCAGCTCCGTCCCCGCTGCCGTTTGCCTCGCGCCGTCCAAGACCCTGTGCCGCCCCACGTCCTCCACTATCGGCCTCGCCTGGTTCATCTCCGCCGGAGTCACGCCGGTGCTGCTCCTCTGCATCGTCCCAGGGCGCTCGAACCTATCTGCTTCCAGCCCTGCTTCCTCTGCATCAAGGACGAGGCCAACGCCAAGTCCAGCTCGATCCCCTGCCTACGTTGACCCGCTCCAGCGCCAGCATGGACCAGCTCCAGTCGGCCTGACTCCCTCCACACATCCAGTCGGCCCAGCTTGCTCTGCGCCAGCCCAGCACCGAGCCGGCCCAAGTGCCGTGGTGAGAAACCAAGCCCACTCGAGATTCAGCCCGCATACATTTTTTTCCTGCGTTGGACGAATTATCTATTTATCCAGAGACTGCAGTTTTTCAGAAAACACCTTAATGTTCATGCTTCAATAATTCATTAACCATGCATCATATGTAAATAATTTAAATATGTAAAATGCTTAGATTTCTGTCTAGTTTCATATTAGCCACTTTCATCCATGTTTAAAATGTTTAAACATGCTGTTTGTTTAAATTTGCTCAAATGCCATGTTAAAATGATTTATTTCATAACTAAATAACCGTAGCTCCATTTTAAATAAACTTTATATGTAAATGGGGTGGAAAAATGCATAAATTAACATGTTACACTTTATTTTGCTGTTTAATAACATTAAAATTGTGTTTAGGGAAGAACAGTACCGAATCTAAAATATGCACATGAGGATTTTCCGGAATTGTTGTTTGTTGTTCCGGCCTCATTTAAACTTGCCTAGATAGGTAGTTTACTTATGTTTCACCTCTTACCATGTTTATAACAACATGTAATATTGTTGTGTTCCTAAACGAGAGAGAACTAAATAATTGATGTGGTGTTTCGTCAATATGCAACTCGTTGCATATTGAGCTCCACTTAACTTGTAGTATTGTTTGTTGCACTTTGCCATGCCATGCCTCATTAGACCGGACATGCATCATACTTGATTGTGCATCATGCCATGTTTATGTGATGTTTGTTTATCATGTTGTTTGTTTCTTTCCGGTGTTGCTTCTTGGTTCCGGTAATGTTGCGATTGTGAGGATTCGTTCGACTACTCCCGTTCATCTTCTTCATGGACTCGTTCTTTTTCCTAGCGGGATTTCAGGCAAGATGACCATCACCTTGGATCTCATTACTATCATTGCTATGCTAGTTACTTCGTTCTATCGCTATGCTGCGTTACCTACCACTTGCTGCTCAAGCCTCCCAAATTGCATGATAGCCCTAACCGTTGTCACCCTTCCTAGCAAACCGTTGTTTGGCTATGCTACCGCTTTTGCTCAGCCCTCTTATAGCGTTGCTAGTTGCGGTGAAGATGAAGATTGCTCCATGTTGGATTATGTTTATGTTGGGATATCACAATATCTCTTATATTATTAATGCATCTATATACTTGGTAAAGGGTGGAAGGCTCGGCCTTAAGCCTGGTGTTTTGTTCCACTCTTGCCGCCCTAGTGTCCGTCATATCGGTATTATGTTCCCGGATTTTGCGTCCCTAACGCGGTTGGATTGATTTATGGGACCCCCTTGACAGTTTTCTTTGAATAAAACTCCTCCAGCAAGGCCCAACCTTGGTTTTACCATTTGCCTCACCACCACCTATACCCTTTCCCTTGGGTCGGCCAACCCGAGGGTCATCTTTATTTTAGCCCCACCGGGCCAATGCTTCTCTAAGTGTTGGCCCGAAACGAGCAGACTGCTGGGCCACCTTCGGGAAACTTGAGGGTTGGTTTTACTCGTAGGATGTCTCATCCGGTGTTGCCCTGAGAACGAGATATTTGCAGCTCCTATCGGGATTGTCGGCGCATCGGGCGGTCTTGCTGGTCTTGTTTTACCATTGTCGAAATGTCTTGTAAACCGGGATTCCGAGTCCGATCGGGTCTTCTGGGAGAAGGAATATCCTTCGTTGATCGCGAGAGCTTATCATGGGCTAAGTTGGGACACCCTGCAGGTATAAACTTTCGAGAGCCGTGCCCGCGGTTATGTGGCAGATGGGAATTTGTTAATATCCGGCTGTAGTAAACTTGAAGTAAACTCTTCTAAAATACACCAACCGCGTGCGTAACCGTGAGTGTCTCTTTTCGGGGATGATCGAGAGGAGAACACGGTTTATGGGTTATGTTTGACGTAAGTAGGAGTTCAGGATCACTTCTTGATCATTGCTAGCTTCACGACCATTCCGTTTGCTTCTCTTCTCGCTCTTATTTGCGTAAGTTAGCCACCATACATGCTTAGTCGCTGCTACAACCTCACCACTTTACCTCTTCCTTACCCATTAAGCTTTGCTAGTCTTGATACCCATGGTAATGGGATTGCTGAGTCCTCATGGCTCACAGATTACTACACCAACAGTTGCAGGTATAGGTTATGCGATGCTCATGACGCTAGAGCGATGTTTACTTGTGTTGGAGTTCTTCTTCTTCTTCGTCGATCAGGGGATAGGTTCCATGTCGGCAGCCTGGGCTAGCAGGGTGGATGTCGTTTGAGTTTCTATTTATGTTTCAGCCGTAGTCGGATGTTGATCTTGTATATGATGTATTGTTGTATTCATGTGACATAGTATGTCTTGGATGTATCCCCACTATTATGTAATGTTGATGTAATGATATCCACCTTGCAAAAGCGTCTTCAAGATGCGCTTCTATCCTTGGTGGGACCTTTGAGTTCCTTTAGGATAGGGTCGCATCTTGGGCGTGACACCCACCCTCGTGGGCCCCACGAAGCTCCACCGACGTACTTGTTCCTCCTATATATACCTACATACCCCCAAACAATCAGATACGGAGCCAAAAACCTAATTCCACCGCCGCAACCTTCTGTACCCACGAGATCCCATCTTGGGGCCTGTTCCGGAGCACCGCCGGAAGGGGAATCCACCACGGATGGCTTCTACATCATTACCATAGCCCCTCCGATGAAGTGTGAGTAGTTTACTTCAGACCTTCGGCTCCATAGTTAGTAGCTAGATGGCTTCTTCTCTCCTTTTGGATCTCAATATAATGTTCTCTCCCTGTCTTGTGGAGATCTATTCGATGTAATCTTCTTTTTGCGGTGTGTTTGTTGAGACCGATGAATTGTGGGTTTATGATCAAGATTATCTATGAACAATATTTGAATCTTCTCTCAATTCATTTATGTATGATTGGTTATCTTTGCAAGTCTCTTCGAATTATCAGTTTGGTTTGGCCTACTAGATTGGTTTTTCTTGCAATGGGAGAAGTGCTTAGCTTTGGGTTCAATCTTGCGGTGTCCTTTCCCAGTGACAGTAGGGGCAGCAAGGCACGTATTGTATTGTTGCCATCAAGGATAACAAGATGGGGTTTTTATCATATTGCATGAATTTATCCCTCTACATCATGTCATCTTGCTTAAGGCGTTACTCTGTTTTCATTAACTTAATACTCTAGATGCATCTTTGGATAGCGGTCGATGAGTGGAGTAATAGTAGTAGATGCAGGGTGAGTCGGTCTACTTGTCTCGGACATGATGCCTATATACATGATCATACCTAGATATTCTCATAACTATGCTCATTTCTGTCAATTGCTCAACAGTAATTGGTTCACCCACCGTAAAATACTTATGCTCTTGAGAGAAGCCACTAGTGAAATCTATGGCCCCCGGGTCTATCTCCATCATATTAATCTTCCACCGCTTTATTATTGCTTTGCTTTTTTAGTTTACTTTTTATTTTACTTTGCATCTTTATACCAAAAATACCAAAAATATTATCTATCATATCTATCAGATCTCACTCTCGTAAGTGACCGTGAAGAGATTGACAACCCCTATTCGCGTCGGTTGCGAGGAGTTATTTCCTTTGTGTACGTACGAGGGACTCGCGCATAGCCTCTTACTCGATTGATACCTTTTTTCTCAAAAACTGAGGGAAATACTTACGCTACTTTGCTGCATCATCCTTTCCTCTTCAAGGAAATCCAACGCAGTGCTCAAGAGGTAGCAGGTACCCCGCTTCCCGGAGTTCCTTGATGTTCCCCTCCGTGACGGAGGAATCCATCCACTTGCCCTACGCTCCAGATCCGAACATAGCTGGAGTGTTTGCTGGGGACAGAAAGTATTGAAGCTTGGGCGCTAGAGCTCGAGGGCGGATGGGCTGAGGAGGAACATGGCGTGGGGTAAAAAGGTGGATCCTTATCATCTTATAAAGGTAGTGAATGTCAAGTGCCCCCTCCTGTCGGATCACGGGTGTCGGCAAAACCCCTAAGGTTCGAACTCTGGGGTGCGCGCGAAGTTCTTTCCCTCCTACCGATCCACGCCCTAGCTTGCTAAGATCTCGCGGATGAACTCAACGAACTCACAACACAAGAGACACAAGATTTATACTGGTTCGGGCCACCGTTGTGGTGTAATACCCTACTCCAGTGTGGTGGTGGTGGATTGCCTCTTGGGCTGATGATGAACAGTACAAGGGGAAGAACAGCCTCCTGAGGTTGATGTGTTCTTGTGCTTGGCAAACTTGTGTGTGTGGATTCGCTCAGCTTGGGCTTGTTTGTGAGCTCCGAACTCGGTGCCCCCTACGGTGGTGGCTGGTTCTACTTATATAGGCCCTGGTCCTCTTCCCAAATATTGAGCAGGAAGGGAACCAACAACGGCCATTTTGAAAGGGGACAACTAGTACAGCTTATCCTGACAAAAGCGGTCTTCGCCGGCAAAAGGCTTTGGTGGTGACACCGCCTTAGGCTCCATGGTGACCTCCGTCTTGCCGTCCTGCTGGTCTTGGTCTCGTTGCACCGATATGGAAACCTTTGCTTGACGCCTCGGTACTCTGCGTCTGCTTCCTTAGCACCAAAGGGGAAACAAGGACACTACGCACGCTGGCGCCCACCTGGTCTCATTCGTCATGGCTCACATCACGAGAACCTCGCGAGGTTTGCCTTGCCTTGATCTCTCCGCCCCTCGTGAGCCAACCTGGTGAGGCCGCTCCTGAGCAGGTCCTGCGCCGTCCGCCTCGCGAGGGTCTTGGATGCCTTGTTGATGAAGATGGGTCGTACAGGCCTGCTAGCATAGCCATGTTGTGGGCCGCAGGTAGGCAAGTCTGGGGACCCCCGTTCCAACAACACCGATAGTAGCCCCCGGGCCCAAGGCGCACTCGGGCTTGGCTTCGAGGCGAAGCCAAAGGTCAAGTGCGGAGCACTGCGGGCCCTAAAAGCCAGCGGCCTTGGTCAATGCGTGGTAGTTGATTGGGCGTGGGCATCTCCGCTTCCCCACGCTGCCTCGACAACTGACCGACTTGACAAGTCCCTGCGACATGCAAGGGAAAACCATCATTACCTGTGATCGTGGGAGGCGCCGGTTGGCCTTCTCCCGCTATAAATGGGGAGGGGGGGCAAAGCCCCCATCGCCCATCTCTTCCCAGTCCGCTTGCTTCTTCCTCCTTGCTCCTCTGCTGGCAAAAATGGCGTCGTCGAAGAGGTTCTCTGCCGCGGAGAAGGGGAAGGCCCCCCGCGAGGGGCCTGGCTCCCCTGTGCCCAAGCATGGACGCGGCCGTCCCCGTAAGCACACCGTGACCCCCGCCGCAGCCCCCCGCTCCAGGGGTGACGCCGCTGCGCGTGGCAGGGGTCGCTCCGGTCGCGGCAGCTCCGTCGATGAAGGGAGACGCACCATGGTTGCGCGGCCTCCCCGGCCGCGCTTCCACTCGGCTGAGGTGCTGACGGAGTTCGTTGTCTGGTCGGAGGATCCGGCCGGCAACTGGCTTCAGCTTCCGCGCTTCTTTGACGACGAGCTGCCGGCCTCTGGTCAAGGTGGGCTCTGGCTGCACACGGACGGTTGCTGCAGCAGGGCTTCTTGGGTTGTAGTCGAGGTCTCTGTCGCGGGCAACATAGCTCTGGCCCGCGGTTGGCAGATGTTCGCCCGCCCGCGCGGCCTGGGCAGGCGGTGCACCCTCCATTTCAAGTACGACGGTGATGCAATCCTCTACGTGAGGGTGTTTGGGGAAGATGGTCGCCGCGCTGGGTGCTGCCCCGAGGTGAACGACGGCGAGGAGGTGCTCGGCCTCGGCGACTGCGGCGACGAGGGCGAGGGCGAGCCCGCCGGCCGCGCCTCGTCCAGCTATGGTAGCTCTTCTCTCGGCGACAGCTCCAGCAGCAGCGGCTACGACCAGCCGTCATGCCGCCACGCTCGCTTCGAAGGTGGTAGCGGGTCATCTCGTCGCCGCTCCTCCGTGAAGCGCGAGGAGGGATTCGCCTAAGCTCGGGATGTCGCCAAGGGCCTGCCCACGTGGACCACTGCAGGGGCAAGCGCCGCTTTTGTTTTGCTCTTCTTTTCCTTCCTGCATCAAGAATGAAACTAGTATGGGCCCGGAGGGGCGTGTATCGAACTATGATTCCTCAATCATTATGCTATGCTTGTTGTTTCCGTGTTGTGTCGTTATTTTGTGCAGAGATAACTTAGCTTGGCGCGTTCGGGGCAGCCTCCTCTTCACGAGGCACTTGTTTCCTCGTGCCCGTCTTGACTTAGTGGTCGCTCAGGAACTGCAGAAAATTCGTTAGGAAGCTCGCTAGGAGACTTAACATTCACCCAAGCCTAGATCCAGAGCTTCATATCACGGTACCCGAGGGGCACGAATTAGGAGAGATGCGCGAGCTTGTGCGCTCGAACGAGGGTGCCTCACGAGAAAGCAGACGGAAGATAGAGAGAAGGAAAAACGCCCGCGAGAAAGCAAACGGAAGGCAGAGAGAAGGAAAAATGCTCGCGAGGGCACCTGCCTAGCCCCCTCGCGAGGTATGCGAGAGAGAGAACACAGGTGCACTAAAGTTGGAAACAACGGCAAAAGGCAACGAAACCAAATCAGCAAGGAACACCAGAAGCAAACTTCGATTAAAAGAAGGGGAGCCAACTACGGAAAGCAAATGAAAAAGCCGCGTCCGGCACCTAGTCTAGTCTTCAAGTTTTCTCACCAGCGCGGAGCTAAGTCCTGCCAATAAGACGTGGGAGGGAGCCCTCGAGGCCCGAGGGCGGCACTCCTAAGACTCCAGGGCGTGTACAGCCCCACTCATTATTACATGAGAGTGTCACGGGCGGCGATTCTTCACAGGCACCGGGCCTTCTTCACAGGCACCGGGCTTTCTTCACAGGCACTGGGCCTTTCTTCATAGGTGCTGGGCCTTGCTTCATGGGTAGAACTTCCGGAGGTGCTGGATGTTCCAGGCGTTCTGGATGGATACCCCGTCCTGCGTCTCCAGGCACGCGGCGCCAGGCCTGGAGACATGGACGACCTTGAACGAGCCCTCCCACATAGGTGAGAGTTTGTGCAGCCCTTCCCTGGAGAGGACCCGCCTCAGGACGAGGTCGCCCGCCTAGAGCGTCCTGGAGCGGATGTTGCGGCAGTGGTATCACCGCAGCGCCTGCTGGTACCTTGCCGCCCTTCGCAGCAGCCAAGGGCGACGTTCCTCCCCCAGCACGAGGTCCATCCCCCGCATGGCATCCTGCTACGTTTCATCAAACGCCAGGACCCGCGCGGAGCGATGCTTGACTTCGTGAGGGAGGACCGCTTCAGCTCCGTAGACGAGGAAGAACGGAGTCTCGCCCGTCGGCTTGGTGGCGGTGGTGCAGATGGACCACATCACGGACTGGAGCTCGTCATGCCAGCCCCTGCCGCAGGCCTCGAGCTTCTTCTTGAAGGTCCTGGTCTTGAGGCCCCTCAGGACCTCTGCGTTGGCGCGTTCAGCTTGACCATTCCTCCTGGGGTGCGCCACCGAAGCGTAGCAGATCTGCGTTCCAAGGTTAGCATAGTATGTTTTGAAGAGGTTACTAGTGAACCGCGAGCCGTTGTCGGTGATGTTGCGGTTGGGGACCCCGAAGTGGCTCACGAGACCCTTGATGAACTTGACTGCGGAGCCAGTGGGGATCGTGCGGACGGCTTCCACCTCCGCCCACTTGGTGAACTTGTCGACGATGACGTAGAGGTAGCGGTAGCCCCCAAGCGCTCGAGGGAACGGGCCCAAGATATCCAGCCCCCAGACCGCGAACGGCCACATGAGCGGGATGGTCTGGAGGCCCTGAGCCAGCTGGTGGATCTGCTTGGCATGGAACTGGCAGGCTTCGCAGTACTTCACCAGCTCGGCCACGTCGTTGAGCGTCGTGGGCCAGTAGAATCCGCTGCGGAATACCTTGCCGATGACGGTCCGTGATGACGAGTGGTGCTCGCAGTCCCCACCGTGTATGTCAGTTAGCAAATCCTTCCCCTGGTCTCTATAAATGCAACGCAGTGAAACATCATTCGGTAACTTCCTGTACAACCCACCGTCCTGGATGGAGTATGCCGTGGCTTGCCGGGCCACGCGCTCTGCGTCCTCCTCCTTCTCTGGCAGCACCCCTTGCATTAGATATTCCCTGAATTCCTTGGTCCAGCATCCCTCCTGGGGCTCGAGCGCTGTCGGTGTCAAAACCGGCGGATCTCGGGTAGGGTGTCCCGAACTGTGCGTCTAGGCGGATTGTAACAGGGACAAGGGACACGATGTTTTTACCCAGGTTCGGGCCCTCTCAATGGAGGTAAACCCTACTCCTGCTTGATTAATATTGATGATATGGGTAGTACAAGAGTAGATCTACCACGAGATCAGAGAGGCTAAATCCTAGAAGCTAGCCTACGGTATGATTGTTGTTTGTCCTACGGACTAAAACCCTCCGGTTTATATAGACACCGGAGAGGGCTAGGGTTACCTGTAGTCGGTTACAATGGGAGGAGATCTACATATCTGTATCACCAAGCTTGCCTTCCACGCCAAGGAAAGTCCCATCCGGACACGGGACAAAGTCTTCAATCTTGTATCTTCATAGTCCAGGAGTCCGGCCGAAGGTTATAGTCCGGCTATCTGGACACCCCTAATCCAGGACTCCCTCAGTAGCCCCCAAACCAGGCTTCAATGACGATGAGTCCGGCACGCAGATTGTCTTCGGCATTGCAAGGCGGGTTCTTCTCCAAATTCCATGTACCTGTTGAATAGTGTCCGGCTTCTCATGAATATTGCGCTCCTTGGCCTCCACGCCCAATAATGGCCATCTTCCACGTGTCGCATTTAATCACGAAAAGCCAGGGTGTTTTTACATTTACCCCCCTAGCTGTGTAAATGAGTTGCCTTTTAAAGAGACAAGGATTTAGATCCAAATCACACCATCTTCCCTTAGCGAGCATTCATCGGAGCGCATCCGACAGAGATCCATTCCATCATGGCCAGTCGACGCAGCTCCTCGTCTCGCCCTCCCAGCCCTCATCCTGGAGATTGGAAGAGATGCTTCGTCCCGCACAGCGAGCTAGTGACGCTCCAAGCTAAGGGGTTTCTCCCCCCAGCCTACATGGTCCCGGTTCGAGCCCGGCTTGCCACCTATAATGGTGGAGAGCAAGCGGAGAGTGTCCCCAATCCCTCCAAAGGAGAGCGGGTATGCCTTGTCCCTTATTTGATAAGAGGGCTCGGATTTCCAATTCATCTGTTTCTCCGGGGGCTCCTGGAGTTCTACGGCCTCCAGCTGCACAACCTTACGCCTGCCTCCATATTGCATATTGCGGGCTTCGTAGCCCTTTGCGAGCTGTTTTTAGGCATCGAGTCTCATTTCGCGATGTGGAAGAAGCTGTTCTGCCTTGTGCCGCGTACTCAGAAGGGGTCAATATATCAAGTGGGCGGAGCCGAAGTATGGCGCATCGCCGGGACCGGATATCTATCCGGAACCCCAAAGAAGGCATCTGAATACTGGCCTTCAGAATGGTTTTATATAGAAGACGTCCCCCTGCCGGATCCTGTTCGGATCGGCCTCCATGAGTTTGATAATGCTCCCTTGAAGAAGCGCCTGAGCTGGCGTCCACGGAGCCCTCAGAAGGAAAATGACAGGGACGTTCTTTATCTGATGAGCCGGATAAGGCTGTTAGCTCATTCCGGACTGACCATGATCGAGGTCATGGCCACATGCATTATGCGGGGGGTGCAGCCGCTTCAGTATAGAGGCCACCCCATGTGGGATTTCAACAGGGAGGATGATACCACCCGCTGCGGCCGTAAGGGGCCGGAATCGGTTGCCGCTCTGACGAAGATCTTGTCCGCATTGTACAAGGGAGAAGAGGAGGAATTCCTCCGCGTAAATTCTCAGGGCGGATTTTCTATGTACAATCCTCCGAGTTGGGTAAGCGGACACTTCTTTTTGCCCATCCGTTCTATATTCCCATAGTCAAGTACCTTATCTTGTGATTTCGACGCAGGAATTGCGCCGGGCCATAAAGGATATAAACAACCCTCCTCCACAACCCGAGGATCCGGAACGATCCCTCGATCCGGCCTCCCAAGAGGATCCGGACATATCCGTGGAGCTGATCGATGGGGTATTTTACCAACTGAGCATCGACAATGCCTTGGTGGCTATTACAGCCGATTATCCTGGACTGCTCCCCGCCTCACAAGTAATCGAGACCGAAGTCCTAATACTTCGAAGATGATCCATCCGTGCATATTTTTTATCACCGTATACCAATGGTGTTTCACAGGGGAGGATCTCGGGGCGGAATGCCGAGCCTGCGGCGACTAGCCAACAAGGGACCGCGAGGGCGGGTAGGCTAAAGAGACACACAGTCCGGGTTGAGGCACCGGCGCAGCAGTAAGGCGCGCTGCCTTATTCCAAGGTATTATTCTTACGATGTATACCAACGCCCGTGCTCTCCTTTTTTTAGGGAAAATAGGGCTCGCCGGACTATATCCGGAGAGATTGCCAATCGCGCCTCCACCAGCCAGGCTCCAAAGCCAGTCGAAGCGAGGCGAACACGAGGCATGCGCTTGGACGCCTCCGACAGAGGATGTGGACAGACTGTCCGCCACCAATTCCGAGGTGGAGAGTGCCATGAATCACAGGCGCCGCCAGACAATTCTTCGCAACGCTTGTTTCTCCCAAGAGGCATTGGACGCCTTCAATTCGGGAGATGCGTACCTCCGTGCCGCTCAAAATGGTCTAGCTAGAGCCACGGAGCAGTATGTGAAAGACATAGGGGTAAGAAAATTTGATGTTTATATATGTCAGTAGCCCCCGAGACTTGAAACAGTTAGAATAACTGATTTAAGGATCATTTGTTATGCAGGATCTTACCGAAAAGAATACCCAACTGTCCCAGGAGCTGGAAGAGTGCAAAGCCCAACTTGAGGCCGCACTAGTCAGCTGTGGGAGGCCAAAGAGACCCCTCTCGGTAATATATGCTTGAAAGATAAGTATGTTATGGCGCGGCGGTGTGCAAATCGACAATAACATTGCAGATGGCGCCGAGTAGATCCGGACAAGCAACAATTCTTGCGCCCGGTTAAAGGCCGGGCGAGCGTGCTTACAAAGGTGAGGCAGGAGAAGAATAATCTCCAAGATGCCAACACCCATCTGGGCGAGGAACTAAAGGATGTTCGTGCTCAGCTGTCGGACTCCGTGAAGGAGAATCGGCGGCTTCGGCGCGACATGTTTAGTAAGTGCTTGGACGAACTTTGAAAAAGAGTTCGGCGAGGAAGTCGGCTAACAGAGTTATGTCTGTAGGTATGCTCACAAGTCGTCCTGCAGAGGAAATGCCCGGTTCTACTGGTGACCTTCTTCCCGAGCTCTTACAACTGTGGCCATCTGTCTCCATGCCCGAAGGCCTTGGAAAGCTTGCAGAGAGGCTTAAGGGAGCACGACGGCGCTTCCTATTATGGAAGATATCAGCCTGCCGTCAAGGCGCCAGGGAGGCCTGGGCCATGGTGAAGACGGTACACGGTTGTTGACCCAAACCACATGGCCGAGGTCGGACTGTGGGAGCCGATGGGAAGGAGATCCTGTGAGCTTAGTGTACGGCCAAGTAGAGTTGGTCATTAATATTCCCAACAGGATTGTAAACTAGACAGCCTGTTGGATGGTATTGAAGAGGAATATACCCAGTCAAATTGACTATGTAATTTAAGATGACATGTAAAATGCCTTCTAGCCGGATTGTAGATCGCTTTGTCATGCCGGATCTTTTTCGCTTCAACCTCGGGACCCGATAGTCCGGAGTGTGTCCGAATACCCTCTCGGTTATGTAAGAACCGGGGCATGAATGGAGACCGCACGTAGGGGTCATTAGTGCTTGAATGCATAAGTGCCCAACTAGTTATGTTATATTACATGGTTAGTAAGAAACATCTTCCGGGAGAATAGTTCCGTTAGGGGTTTCTTTCCTCGGGAGGCATGCCCTAAAGTGCATGTCCGGACTGCGAAAAAAAGCGTAAAAGCATCCGGGGCAGATAAATAAACAAGTGAGAAATCATCTTTAGTTCACCGACCGAATATTCCCTTAAGAACGCTAGCTTTCGGCTTCACCCAGTCTGAGGTACACATCCGGCTGACCTGGCAGTAACAATCGCAGAGGTGCTCCCTTTACCGCCTAACCGCACAATCGGGAATGTAGGGGTAAGCACAGGAGCCAAGCAACCCAGCTTGGCCAAAAATTAAGTCATATCGATGCATATATGGTGAATAAAAGGTACATGCGGAAGTGTGACACATGTGTTGGGCATGAAGCCCGTATAAATAATCTTCTGTTAATGAAGCCCCCAGGTATAATGAGCGCGGATAGCGCGTCAGTTGTGTGCGAACAAGGCGCGAACGAGCTCTTAAGGCTGTAAGGGAAAGGGAGCACTACTAAAAAAAGGGCTATAGATGGGATTGACACTAATGGCGCACCAGAGAGCTGGTGCGCCATTAGTATATGCTAATGGCGCACCACAATCTGATGCGCCATTAGAGTTTATACTACTAATGGCGCACTGTGCAAAGGGTGCGCCATTAGTATCAAAAAAATTAACTAGCACGCCTGTCCAAACATACTAATGGCGATCCTGCCCAAGTGCGCCATTAGTAGTTGTAATTACTAACGGCGCACTGTGCTGTGGGTGCGCCATTAGTATAGATTTTTTTTGAACTAGCGCCTATTCAAACATACTAATGGCGCATCTGACAGGTGCGCCATTAGTAGTTGTAACTACTAATGGCGCACTGTGCGGTTGGTGCGCCATTAGTATATAATTTTTTGAACTAGCGCGCCTATCCAAACTTACTAATGGCGCATCCTGCCAAAGTGCGCCATTAGTAGTTGTAACTACTAATGGCGCACCAGGCAGTGGGTGCGCCATTAGTATAGAAATTCTTTTTTTTAACTAGTGTGCCTATCCAAACATACTAATGGCGCATCCTTCTTAGGTGCGCCATTAGTAGTTGTAACTACTAATGGCGCACCGTGCAAGAGGTGCGCCATTAGTAAGTGGGCAGCAACAAGATATTTGGGGCAGCCTCTCCTACCCACACACTCACTTTCTCCCCACTTCATTCTCTCCACCTCCTCCTTGTCTCGGTGCCTCCTCTTTTTCACCTCATTTCCACCATAGATTCATTCAAATTAAGTGGTTAAATTACCTTGTTTTAATAGGTAAGTAAGGGGAAGCTATATTTAGGTTGTTCTCCCTACAACAATGTGCACATGCACTTTTTACGGCCTAGCTAGATCTATGTATGTTCTGGTGTTGCATATGTTTGTGGTGTTGCATATGTGTTTGTGTTTGGAGGTGTACCGGTATTTGAAATGCGATAGTTGCCAATATTTTGCGGAATGTTGATTCATTTCCGTTTCAAGAGAATTTTGGCATTAAGCATTCTTTTGGTCCTATTTTTAGGGAAAGTCATGCCAAATTTTTATTTGGTTCTAAAATATCGCTTTTGCTCTACCTCGCAGCGACCATATGGTCCGCACGATGACCGAAGGCATCGTGGAATAGGTTTTTGAGGTCCGCGAAGGCCGAGATGCTTCAAAAGAACGAGACGGAGATAAGATGTCCGTGTCGAAGATGCAAGTGAAGAGCCTTATTGCGGACCCGGATTCCGGCAGGTGCGGGACCACCTGCTGTTGCGTGGTTTCATGGATGGCTATCGGTGGCAAGGTGATGAAGATGACTACGAAGTCGTCCATGCGGGCCGGCAAGAAATGAGGAAGGGCAGCAAGACAACCACCGCGGCTCGGGCGGGCGAGAAGACGAAGAATCCCTGGAGATGATCACGATCGTGATGCTGCATATACGATCATCATGTAGAAGATGCAGGACATGATGATGAGGAAGATGTCGGAGCAGCGACGGGCATGATCATGAAGATGATGATGCCGGGCGGAGCGACGAGGCTGGACCATCGATGGGCTGGGTGCAGGACCCTCATATTCAAGAGCTGCTTCTCAAGCTGCACGGATAACTCAAGAGCTGCCGCCCGAGAGAAAGCCAAGATGGATCAACTTGAGTTAGACGCGGTTACTCCATTGTATGAAGGATGCAGGCCCGAGGATACCCGCCTGAAAGTAATGCTCATGGCTCTGGAGATGAAGGTAAAACACAAAATGACTGACGATGCTTCGACGAGAACATGTCATTACGCACGAACGCCTTCCCAAGGGGAACAAGTGCCCGACCAGGTTGGAGGAGGCGAAGAAAATCGTGTGTCCTCTCGATTTACCAGACGTGAAATACCATGTGTGCATGAACAATTGCATCATTTATCGACGAGCACGCTGAGTCTACCATATGTCCGTGTGCAGCGTCACTCGATACAAGCAGAGGAAGAAAGCTCCTCGAAAAGTGGTGTGGTACTTTCCGATCACTCCTCGTCTGCAGCGCTATGTCGCGGACCGTAAGGTAGCAAAGCTCCTGCGTTGGCACGCGGATAGGGAGGAGAAGAAAGCGGAAGATGACGCAAATGATCCGGAGATAGATAAAAAGACAAGATGCTGAGTAACCCTAAGGATGCGAGCCAGTGGCAAGCGTTGAACTTCAAGACTCGGAATTTGGGAACGATCCAAGGAACATCGTGGCCGGGCGCGAGCACCGATGGAGTCAATCCGTTTGGCAGCCAGAGAAGCACACATAGCACCGGCCTGTGTTTGTGTGGATGTACAACCTTCCCCACAGTTGTGCATGAAGAGGAAGTACATTCACATGAGTATGCTAATTGAAGGGCCGAAACAACCAGGGAACGACATCAATCTGTATCCGGGGCTGCTGAAAGAGGAGCTTGACACGCTGTTGAAATCGCCAGCCAATACGTGGGACGCCGCAGAAAGAATATTTCCCTATGAGAGCCGTGACCGCTCACGACGGTGCACGACTATCTCGATTACGGATATCTCGCAAGGTGTAGTCCACGGATTTTACGGATGCGTAAGGTGCATGGATGACACAACGTATCGCCCGACTAGATAGAGATCCCGGGTCTTGAAAATCGTGTTCATGGGACATCGAAGGTGGCTTCATGACGATGACCCGTGGAGGAAACGCAAGGATCTGTTCGATGATGAAACCGAACCCCGAAAACGCCTGTACGAGGAGAGCGGCGAGGAAATAGACAAGCTGTTGAAAAATTGGATAGACCGCCCACCGCCGAAAGAAGCAAAAGGCGCCAGAGCCGGAAAGAAGCGAAAGGTGCGAGAGCTGCGAAGGTATGTAAACGAGGTCTGTTTTACGGGACTTGTCGTCTTTGGAAGATCCACCGTGTGCCTCACAGCCTTGATGTCATGCATATCACGAAGAACGTGTGCGAGAGTCCGCTTGGTACCCTGCTCAACATGCCAGAGAGGACCAAAGATGGGCCGAAAGCAAGGGCAGACTTGAAATCAATGGGCATCGTGCAGAGCTTCACGCTATATATGATGATGATGATGATGATGATGATGATGATGATGATGATGATGATGATGATGATGAGGCGAAGCAGGACACGTAAAAGTCGCCAAGAAAGGCAAAAGGCCAAGAAGACCGGAAATGACTACCCTCCCGCGTGCTTCACTCTAAGTCAGGAGGAGATCGAGCAGTTTTTCACCTGCCTCCTAGGAGTAAAACTTCCTTACGGTTACGCGGGGAAGATAAGCAGATACCTAGACCCAGCGAAGCAGAAGTTCAGCAGGATGAAGTCTCACGACTGTCACGTGCTGATGACGCAGATACTTCCAGTTGCAATTCGTGGGATCATGGACGCGCACGTCCGTGAAATGCTATTTGGCCTATGCAACTTTTTCGACGTCATCTCTCGGAAGTCGATTGGCGTGAGGCAACTCGTAAGGCTACAGTGAAGAGATCGTGGTGATACTATGCGAGCTTGAGATGTACTTCCGCCCACATTCTTCGACGTTATGGTGCATCTGCTGGTCCATATAGTGGAGGATATCATCCAACTCGAGCCGACGTTCCTGCACAAAGATGATGCCGCTCGAAAGGATGAATGGTGTCATCAAAGGATACGTTCGCAACATGTCACGTCGAGAAGGAAGCATAGCCAGGGCTTTTCGATCAAGAGTGCATCTCCTATTGCACGAATTATCTAGGCATCGAGAACCCCGCTGGTCTGCCCGTCAACAGGCACCTCGGCAGGCTCGCTGGATGGGGTCACCGTGAGGGTCGCCGCGAAATGCATGTCGACTTCGAGGGTCGACTCGCCGACTTTGAAAGAGCAAACCTAGTCGCGCTACAACACATAGACGTGGTCGATCCTTGGGTGGTAGAGCACAAAACCTTTATTAAAAAGACGCACAATGACCGAGGCCAACAGAGGACGGACGGAGATACACTCAAAGAGCACAACTCATGTTTCACGCGTTGGTTCAAGCAGAAGCTTCGTCCGTACCCTTTACATGAGGATTCTTCCATGAAGAACAACTCATATTCGCTTTGTCATGTGGCGCCGAGCACAACCTCGATGACCTATGAGGCGTCATTTATATCAACGGCTACACATTCTACACCGAGGCCAAGGACATGAAGAGCGATGGTTATCGTAACTCCGGGTAACGATGGAATCCTACACCGGTAACGACAAGGACAGATACTACGGAAGGATCGACGAGATCTGGGAGCTGAGCTACACTGGAGAGAAGGTCCCGATGTTCCGTGTCAGATGGGCCAAGAACGTCATAAAAGAAGACCGGTATTTCACCACCATGGTTATACCCGAAGCCAAATCCAAGACCGCGGGCGCAAACGTCACCGCGAAAAATGAGCCATGGGTACTGGCTTCCCAAGTGGACCAATGCTTCTTCATTACCGACCCGCCAAACCCAGTCGTGTTGTCGTGAGGAGAGGCAAAAGGAAGATCATCGGAATGGATGGAGTAGCCAATGAGCAAGACTTCGACAAGTACGGCGACCCGAGGATCGAACATGACGCATTTATGATGAAGTAGCAAAGCATACACCATTAAGAAGAAGCAGGACCACCCTACCTAAAGGACGCCTGCTCCATAGAAGAACTCCATTTGCGAAAAAGAAGGGCAAGAAGATTGTGAACAGATAGCTTGCTAAGATCGATTGTATTTAAATCGTAGCCTTCATTTCTCGATTGTATTTCATGGGTACTTTTTGAACTATATCATGAATATTTTTAAATTTCATGGACACTCGATCTCGATCCCTCCATCTCGATCGCTATCCCACCTCGCTCCGGTCCCTCGCCGCCGAGCACCCCGATCCACCGGCCGCGCCACGACCCCCGCACCCTCGATTCCCTACTCAACCGCCGACCCCCGCACCCGTGCACCGTCTTATAAAAAAAATAGTATGAAACAGCTTTTTAAATGCTACTGTCTTATAAAAAATATTACTGTTATTATTTAAACAAGTTTGAACATATTTAAACATAAATAAGTATCAAACAGCTTTTTAAATGCTAAAAAATTTGTGGAGCACAGGAGTCGAACCCAGGACCTCCCGGTGTGAGAACTGGTCACGACCGGTCGACCTAGTAGAGTGGGCTTGACGTGGATAAGTTCTCGTAGCACATAACCTGTTGGCTAGTTGAAATAAAAAAAATACTAATGGCGCACCACGGTGAGGTGCGCCATTAGTGGACATGCTAATGGCGCACCACGGTGAGGTGCGCCATTAGTATTGTGGCCCGATCCCCTTCGCCCGATCCCCCTTCGCCCGATCCCCTTCCCTCTCCCTCGCCAGCTTCTCTCCTCTCGATCCACCGCCGCCGCTGCCCTCGCCCTCGCCCTCGCCCTCGCCCTCTCCCTCCCTTGCTCTCTCCTCGCCTTCCCTCTCCCTCGCCCCGCCTCCCTCGACGCCACCGTCCCCGCCACCTCGACGCTGCCCCGCCGCCTCGGCTGACCCCGCCCGGGGCCGCCGCCCAGCGCCGCCTCGGCGACCCGCCGCCCGGACGCCGCCTCGTGACCCGCCGCCCGCCGCGCCCGACTCCGCCTCGACGCTGCCCACGCCGCCTCGACCCGCCCGGCCCGCTGCCCCACCTCGACCCGCCCGTCCACACCACCGTCGCGGGGCACCGTCCTCCCTCCGCGGCCTCTCCGGCTGCTACTGAGTGCCGCGCCATCAACGCCGAGCCCGTCTCAAGGTCTGCCGCACGCTGCCTAGCTAACCCTCTCGCAATTCTGCTTTCTTCCACGGGATGACACATGACAGTGCTTTTAGTTCATGTACTCCTGCATAAAGAAATATTAGAATGTTTAGATCACAGAAAGAAATATAAGAGTATTTAGATCACTAAAGGGAGTATATAATTAAGGGTCGGTTCTCTTTGGGCTAGATCACGCCAAGAAATATGAGAATGTTTAGATCACTAAAGGAGGGAGTATATATTAAGGGTCAGTTCTCTTTGGGCCTCCGGATGGATATAAGTTGGGTAGAGCCAGTTCTTCTGTGGTTTATTGGGTGATTGTCAAAATAAATTTAACTACTTTTTCTGCTTTTATTTACTCTGCATATTAGTTTGACCAAGTCAAATTTTATGAAGCTTCGCCATTAGTCTTCGATATTTTTGTGGGATTATATAGAATTTTTGCAAAACATATATAGGAGATCAACATTATATATGCATGTGGTGAAGATTTTTCTGGTGCAAATCATGTGTGATAGTGGAGTACAACTACTAACCGTAACCATTAGTCAAGAGGGAGGAGGGGCCTTAGAAAGCTACTAGCTAGATGGCGATCTGTGCTCATTGTGGCATACACTAGTTAATTAATTAACTAACCTTTGGTCAAAATGATGGGCTAATCATGATTAAATGATGGAGAGGGATGCATGACAGTGGCACCCATTGGAGCCATACATATATACAAAGTTATAAAAAGATTATATACACATAGTGATCTAGTGCTTTAGTGGTTGGATTATTAGTTTAGTAATTTCTTGACACACCCTTTGTGGTTTGCCATGTGTACATGTGTGAGAGATAGTGAGAGGAGACAAGAAGAAGGGGTTTAGGAAGATGCTTTTTGCTCATCAAAGCTAACCATCTCCCCTTTTCACCCTCTTTTCCTTTGTCTTTTGTGTGTTGCAAGGAAGCTACTTGTCTTAGCTAGCTTGTGCACAAATCCACCGCCACCGCTTCCGATTAAATTATCTCGCTTGCTTGCATTTGGTAAAGGTGGATGCTAGATCAATTGCTTATTTGGTAAAGGAAATGATCTAGCTCCTCCTACACATTTATAGTTCAATCAGCTCAGTTCTAGTGTTGGACTTTTGCACCCACCAAAAATGTACTACTAGTTGCAAATCCTCTATTAGCAATGTTGATGTCATCCTCTATTAGCAATGTTGCAATAAGGGAACATATATATCATTAGTAAGGTTAAAGGGAAGTGATCCATCTGCAACTGGTGTTTATTAGTCTTTTTGAGTGAGTTATCTGCATCTGCTCCTTGTGGTGGTGGTTGTTTAGGTGGGCAGTAAGAAACCATGCTTGATTTTGGGTACTGAACTTATGCTTATGTATGCCATCAGAAGCAGTTCGAAATCATTATTCTCTCTTTTCCTTGCAGGTTTGGGCAACTCTCGGTTGATCTTGAATCCATTGAGCCTTCACTTAGAGCTGGTACTCATCCATGTAACTCTTCACATTTCCATGTAGGATGGTTGCCTATCACTTACTAGTGTGCTAGTGCCCCTTAGCCTTGTAGTGTTTAACTAACAAATTTAGGCATTTGCTTCAGGATTGCCTCAGCTCTGTTTTTATGCCATTGTGCAGTTCATAATATTATATCCACTTTTTATTAGACAAGTTTATCGTAAAGTGTGCATGTGCTCTTGAATCTTGATATGTATGTGTTCGGTAGTACCACACTTGACAATAGTCACAGTCCATACTTTATACCCTTTTTTCTCTCTGCACCCAGATTCTCCGATCGCACGGCGACTTTCTAAGTAATCTTGAATTAATGTATGATAT
The DNA here is from genome assembly GCA_021605145.1 of Aegilops bicornis. Classification (NCBI taxonomy): domain Eukaryota; kingdom Viridiplantae; phylum Streptophyta; class Magnoliopsida; order Poales; family Poaceae; genus Aegilops; species Aegilops bicornis. The sequence goes on from CM038671.1 coordinate 126,877,344, forward strand.
AGGAACAGACCTGAAATTGAAGGATTAGAGAAGAACAAAAGGATCTCATGAATTATTTCTGCTTTGCAACAACTAATTTTGAATATTAATATGTAGCGTAACAAGACAGTGAGCAATCTGAGTTGTGAGAGAAAATATCATTGAGTAGATGATGCAAGCAATCAACATTCAGTTTTGACCATAACAAAGACACTTGCTCGTAGTTTAATCATGTGTAGTGTACAACTGCTCCATGATCAGCAACAGTTTCTTTCACTAATTTTCAGTTAACAGCAATCCATGATTTTTTTTCAGCTAAAACTATTGATGATTTTTTGTTGGGTGACCTATTAGATCTGGAATGGAAGCTCACATAAGTTGAGCTGATTTTTGTTCATATGAAAGCAGAGGACCATATGGTCTGTGGCCTTTTCATCCATATGAAAGTAGAGGCACATTGTGGTGCTAGTTTGCTGGGTTTTGTCTCCGACCATCATGTCGTGATGATTTTGCAGGTACCCCGAGAGGCCCTTGAGTTTGCCGGAATGTCGATTAACTTCCGTTCCGGCAAATTCGGGTACTCCATATGTCCTATTTTCAGCAAAGGTCATGCTGAAATTTTCCGTGAATTTTAGCATGACTTTGCTAAAAATAGGACATATGGGGTACTTGTGACTAATGCATGGGCCGGGTATCTTAGTAGTTAATTAAGTAGGATCAAGTGCCCGGCGTACTTGTGACTAATGCATGGCTTTTAGGGTGCCTTGGTGTCGATAAAAACCGAAATGATGAAAGGTTAGGCTTTTAGGGTGCCTTGGCGCCGAAAAACCCTCAATGATAAAAGCTTAGATTTTAGGATGCCTCGTGTCGACAAACCCTAAATGATGAGACCATGATCTTGTTCCTTGACAATAACCAACTTTTGACCAAACTTTGTTTCTATTTAGAGAGAAACATGGCCCACAACGATGAGGCCGGGGTTCAAGCGGCAAGGCATTCTCGGGAGCTGTCCCAGGAGATGGAGGAACAACCTCACTTGTATGAGGCCGCCGCCTTCCCCACCGATCCCGAGACCACCGATGGTACCGCCGAGGATGACCCCACCGATGCCACCACCGATGGTGCCGCCGAGGATGCCACCATCGATGATGATGGCGGCGCACGACGATGGCAGCCAACCGAAGAGGCAACGGAAGGACTGGCGCCTGATCGTGCTCCGCACCCTCAAGGAGGAAGTTATCAAGTGGACTCCAACGGAATCCAACGACGCCTCGAACGAATAGTCAAGGGTACTTCGGTTCAGCTCGGGTGCATTCTCCGGAGCACCGTCTCGATCAACACCGAGAACCTGAGGCATCCTGACCGAGGGAATTTGCGCAACCTCCTCTTCACGAAGCTGCACGAAAGATACAAGTTCCCCGCTGAATTTGAAAATACAAGCCTCAAAGGGAATAAAGTGAACAATGCTGCCCTGACGAAGATGAGCAAGGCCCTGTCTACTTGGAAAAGCAATGTGAAGAGAATGATCGAGAAAGGTGAGAGTTATCAGAAGATCAAGGAGAAAAATCCTTCGATCACCGAAGATGACTACAACGACTTCAAGATCAATTGCTCGAGCACCGCAAACTCCCAATCAAGTGAGTGGGGGAAACAAATGCGGGAGCTCAACATAGGGGAACACACACTCGGTCCCGGCGGTTATAGAGTGGCGGAGCCTATATGGGACAAGGAGGAGGCGGAGCGTGCCGAGCAAGGCCTACCGCCCCTCTTCGATACATACGGTGACAAGCAGACCAGGAACTTTGTCAGGGCCCGATACAAGAAGGACCCGAAAACAAAGGAGCTTACCACGGATCCGAAGACCATGCAGCTTCAGCTTGTTCTGGTAAGGAATACACCCCCGCGTAATTAGCTCCATATGGTTGCATTCTAATTAATGAAGCCGAATTTCTAAATGGTTCACATTCCTTCCGCAGCGCATCGAAAGCAAGCGCTGGGTCGACTCAGAGCAACCCTTGGGACACCACTCTAAATAGGGGTTGAATGTAATGAAGAACAAGGATAAGCTCAGTAAGCCGACGTCAGCCGGTCGTGTGGCCGGCAAAGGCTTGTCGACAAAATGGGAGTCATACTATACCGCTGGTGTGCGGACGGACAAAAAGACCAGCGCGGAAAGCCAGGCGCGAGAGGTTCAAGAACTCAAGGCACTGGTGGCGCGGATTTCGAGATTGTCCAAGAGCAAGTGGAACAACGACTCGGAGCGACGATCACCGCCTTGTGCCTACTCTTGATCTCGGGGTTGAGGCGTGGATTGCGGGCGGCCAACAGGGGCCGCCGATTCCTAGCTTCACGGCCAAGAATCGCATAATGCGACGGCGGGGCCATTGGTGCCTCCGGCGAGGCGGCATTGGTGTCTCCGACGCCGCACGGGAGCTTAATGCACCCGGTGTACGCCGCAGGCACCTTCGCAGCAAGCGGCCCTCCGTCAATCGCACGCTACCGCCGTTGGCGGTGCCTCTACATTAGCCGAGCTCGACGCCATCATCACGGTAACTAATTAAGCCTCTCTCGCCGAGGACTTCATCTCCTTGCCTTTGATCGGGCATCCCTAACGCCCTACATGTTTTCGCAGGCGCCGCCGACGTTCCGTGAACTCTCCTCCACTACGTGAACAACGAGTTGGTCGATGTCGCCAAGGGCAAAATCGCTCAACCGGCAACCCTTGTTCCACGGTACCCAGATGCCACCCAACTTGTTTAGGGTTCAAGCTGGTTCGGTGCTGCCAGCCGCGACGACTTGTTACCTCCGAATCGACCTGGCCGGGGCCGACAATGATGACGTGATGACCCTCGGCGCCGCCTGAGCTGGCCTCGCTTGGTCGAAGAGCCAGATTCGCTTGGGGGCGGGGACACCACCCAAAGACAACACCACCAGTCGTGGCCGGCGCCAAGTCGGCCCCATGGCAAGACCGCCAGAACGGTGCCGGACATCCCTATGCCATCGATCCAAACATGCATATGGCACAGGATCGTAACGACGCATTTACGACTATGATACATTTGGCAACGCCGATCAAGACTTTGCCGAGCATGGGTACGATGGCGACTTCATGGGGCCTCCTTCTCAAGAACCAAACCCAACAAAAGACGTGTGCGATCTAGCTCGCATCATGGAGAAGCCAAGTTGCAACAGCGCCGCCCCGGCATTCAGCTCTCAGAGACGCCCACCTGCCGACTTCACCGAGCCTCGAGATAGGCGAGGTGCGAAATATTATCAGCCCCAACACACTCAAGAAGGCGGTCTGAGCAAAACTCGGTCCCATTACAGGAGAAGAAGAAGGCACGCAAAAGAAAGACTAAGAAGGGTGCGAGCCAGCCGGCACCGAGTACGATCCGTGCTCAGACGGGCCACCTTCACCGCAGGATATCTCGAGGAGGGTGCATGTGGCGGGTAGGGCGATGCTACCGGCAAATATGCTCAATGCTGCAACCGGTGCTATGCGCGGAGTCTGCATGATGGTGTTCTTTCTTTGGAGAAGCTGCGTCTCGTGGAGAAGGATGTGGCATACCCGGTTTTCGCGGCCAAGGTGCCAGAGGGCAAGGGCTTTGTGGATAACTCCATCGGGCGACGATCGTCCTGCGCTTTTGATGACATCCACGCTATGTTGAACCTTCATCCGCTGCACTACACCTTCGTTCGGCTATTTTCGCCGAGTATGGAGATGCGGATCATTCGCGACAAGACCGGACATCGCGATAGTCGACCCTTCTACATGTGTGCCAAGTTCTTGGCAGCGCTGGGACCGCAAGTCGCGAGTTCTTACCTCGAAGGCGTCATTCGGCAAACCAAGATAAGGATAACTTCCTCGTGCCTTACTTTCCCGAGTAAGTCCTCCCTCAACCGCCCGTAACATATGAATTCTTACATTTCGATCGCTTTTCTTTTAACATTCCGTGTTTTCTGCGGTGACACACGTTGCACGCTCATCCTCCTAAGCCCCAAATATTCCATGGCCACGTATTTCGACCCGGACCGTCGATTGAACGTAGACTACACAAATGTCAAGAAGGTTCTTGATGATGTTCTCCCGCCACGCCAAATCTGGAGGCACCTTCACCAGGCCTATTCGTAAGCACGGCAAGCACGTGTTCTCCCTGTCTGACGCTCGCTGCGTCAAGCAGCTACCGGGCGGTCGGAAGGGTGCCTACTACGCCATCCATCACATGCGCGGCGATCGTGACGGGACCATCATCAACTTCTGCTACCGAGTAAACTCCAAGATTGGGCCGCGAGCGTGTCGGCAATCCAGACGCGGACCTCCGACAAGAATTCTTTCGCATCCAAATGGAGTTTGCGGAAATCATCCATCAAGATGTCCTTCGTACCTCGGGCAGTTCTACCTCAGAAATCAACCGTCCAACAAAGTGACATCGACACAATGCTACAAATGCAGGATGACAACGCCCGCTCTTTCATGACTCCCACGATAGACGGCGGCTTCATCCACGCCCGGTCCCTTGAGTCGAGTTGTCTAGTTCTGAAACATCGATTGGCTCATGTTGTAATTAAACTTTAATGAACTTGTAGTATGTCTCTTTGGTTTCGAGAGTCGTTCAACTTAGATGTAATCCATGCTATTAATGTCTTGCTTTTCTCTTCCGATCGTTCTGTTGCATACTTATATATTGCTTATGTATTGTCTGTGAATTGGTACTAACATTTCGTTTGGCTAGTGCATAGCGATGCCGACGTATGTGGTGTACAAGGGTAAGGTTCCCGGAGTCTACGATGACTGGGAGGAGTGTCGGAGACAGGTTCACCGATTCAGCGGTAACAGTTACAAAGGGTACACCACTAGGGCCGAGGCCGAATCTAGATACGCCCGCTATCTAGCGGGAGTGGGAGGAGCGCCGACTAACCGGATGAAGACGAAGTTTCATCGTGATGATGCTCATCGTGATGACCACAGCTCTCTTCTATGTGATGGTAGTTTAGATGATCGATATCGACTTGTAATGTGAAGACAAACTCGCTACTCGCGGTCTCGAGACTTGTAATATAATGTTCTATCTTTGTTCGGTCTTTTCAATTCGGAGACTAATATGATGAATTGTATTCGGAGACTAATATGATGAATTGTATTCAAAGACTAATCTTCTATTGTATCCGATGAATCTATTGTTGATGTGTGCGTCTATATTTTGTCACATTATACATTTTGTAACCTGTGCAAAAAACAGAAAATAAAAATAAAAACCCTAATATTCATACTAATGGCGCATCACATGACAAAGGCGCCATTAGTATGACAAAGCATACTAATGGCGCATCACTTGTCGATGCGCCATTAGTATGCCATGGTTACTAATGGTGCATCACTTGGTAGTGCGCCATTAGTATGCCGCGATTACTAATGGCGATTCAGAGGTGGTGCGCCATTAGTATGCCAAAGCACTGGTATACATGCCTCGGGAGGCATACTAATGGCGCACCTTTCAAGCATATACTAATGGCGCACCAGGTGGTGCGCCATTAGTATCAGAGATACTAATGGCGCACCACCTGGTGCGCCATTAGTAAAAATTACTAATGGCGTGCTATTAATGGCGCACCGCAGATGCGCCATTAATAGCCAAATTAGGTGTGCCATTAGTAGTGGTTTTTCTAGTAGTGGAGGGAGAAGGAGAGAAATATAAGACAACTAATGTGTAAAAAATAGACAGAGGAAGGAGACGAACACAGAGTCCGGCGCTAGGCGTAGAATCTTCGGAGATGGGGCTGCGTTCCATGGGTTCAGCTCGAGTCGGTTATCCGATGCATCTCGCAGATGGTACGCTCCACCAGTCAGGACTTGGTCAATAATAAAGGGACCTTCCCATTTGGCCTTGAGTTTGTCCTTTTTCTTGTCCGGCGGGCGTAGAACTAACTCGCCAACACTGTACGTTTTGGCCCGTACTTCTCTGCTTTGATATCTTCGGGCCTGCTGTTGATAGAATGCGGAGCAGGCTTTTTCCACATCACGCTCCTCCTCCAAGGCGTCCAAATTGTCCTGCCGATCGAGTTCGGCTTCTCTTTCTTTGTACATGCGCACGCGAGATGAGTCATGAATTATATCGCAGGGCAGAACCGCCTCTGCGCTGTATACCATTATGTATGGTGTGTATCCGGTGGTGCGATTCAGCGTGGTCCGCAGCCCCCAGAGTACGGAGTCGAGCTCCTCTACCCAGTGTGTGTTGGATTCTTTGAGGGAACGCACTAATCTGGGTTTGATGCCGCTCATGATTGGACCATTTGCTCGCTCGACCTGACCGTTAGTTTGGGGGTGATAGACTGAAGCATAGTCGAGCTTGATGCCCATGTTTTTGCACCAGAGTTTGACCTCGTCGGCCGTAAAGTTCATGCCGTTATTAGTGATGATGATGTGGGGGACGCCGTAACGGTGTACGAACCCTGATATGAAGTCTATCACCGGTCCGGATTCGGCCGTCTTAACAGGCTTGGCCTCTATCCATTTGGTGAGTTTATCCACCATGACCAGTAGGTACTTTTGCTTGTGGGTTTCTCCTTTAAGGGGTCCAGCCATGTCAAGCCCCCAGACCGCGAATGGCCAGGTGATGGGTATAGTTTGGAGGGCGGTGGGTGGCATATGGCTTTGGTTAGAAAAGAGCTAGCAACCGACGCATCATTGGACTAAGTCCTGAGCATCTGCCCGGGCCGTCGGCCAATAAAATCCTGTACGGAAGGCCTTTCTTACAAGGGCCCGGGCTGCAGCGTGGTGCCCGCCGAGTTCGGCATGAATTTCAGCCAGAAGATTCCGCCCTTCCTCTTCGGAGATACACCTTTGAAGGACTCCGGTGGTGCTTTTCTTATAAAGCTCTCCCTCATGGACTTTATAGGCTTTAGAGCGCCGCACTGTGCAGCGTGCCTCGTTTTGGTCCTTGGGAAGTTCCTGCCTGGTTAGGTAGGCTAGGAATGGTTCTGTCCACGAGGCAACGACTGCCATTATTACGTGGGCTCAAGATGTTACTCCTACCGTTGTGTCAGAATGTTCGGTGTCGGGCAGTGCGGTTGGGTCCGGGCTGTTATTTCCAGGCTCCGCTTCCCATAATACGGATGGCTTGAACAGCCTCTCCAAGAAGATATTGGGGGCATCGCGCTGGCGCCAATGCGTGCCAAGACGCTCTGCCTGATTGTTTTCCCGAGCTATATGGTGAAATTCGAGCCCTTCGAACCGAGCTGACATTTTTAGGACGGCATTGCGATAATGTGCCATTTTCGGATCCTTGGCATCAAAGTCCCTGTTTATTTGGGATATCGCGAGGTTCGAATCCCCACGCACCTCTAGGCGTTGAATGCCCATGGAGACTGCCATCCGGAGACCATGTAGAAGGGTCTCATATTCGGCTACGTTGTTGGAGTCCGTATACATTATCTGGAGTACGTATTGAACTGTATCTCCTGTTGGGGACGCTGAGCGACGCCAAATTTCTGCACCGCCAACAATTTGGAGCCGTCGAAGTGCATGATCCAGTTGGAATATGTGCCGTACTCCTTAGGGAGTTCGCTTCAGTCCATTCGGCGACGAAGTCGGCCAAAACTTGCGACTTAATAGCTCGCCGTGGCTTATAGGTTATGTCGAACGGGAGGATCTCAATGGCCCATTTGGCAATCCGCCTGTCGCGTCGCGGTTGTTTATAATATCGTTAAGAGGTACTTCAGAGGCTACTGTTATCGAACACTCTTGAAAGTAGTGTCGCAGCTTCCGAGATGCCATAAATACCGTGTACGCTATCTTTTGATAATGCGGGTACCGTGACTTGCATGGAGTGAGAACAGTGGACATGTAGTAAACTGGCTTTTGAAGGGGGAATTTGTGTCCGTCTGTTTCTCGTTCGACGACGAGCACTGCGCTTACAACTTGATGAGTTGCCGTGATGTATAATAGCATTGGTTCACCCATGTTAGGCGCGGCCAGGACCGGGTTTGTTACCAATATGGCTTTTATTTCTTCGAGTCCAGCCGTGGCGGTATCCGTCCACTCTAAGTGTTCGGTGCGCCGGAGGAGGCGATAAAGGGGTAATACCTTTTCTCCCAAGCGGGAGATAAAGCGGCTTAGAACCGCCACACATCCGGTCAATTTTTGTATTTGCTTGAGGTCCTTTGGGATATCCAATTGTGACAGAACTCGGATCTTGGCTGGGTTTGCTTCAATTCCTCTACCGGATACAATGAAGCCCAAGAGCTTTCCGGCTGGTACACCGAAAATGCATTTTTCCGGGTTAAGCTTGATGTCATATGTTCGGAGGTTGTCGAATGTGAGCCTCAAGTCGTCTACTAGAGTTTCGACATGCTTGGTTTTGACGACCACATCATCTACGTATGCCTCCACTGTTTTGCCGATCTGGTTTGCCAGACATGTCTGAATCATGCACTGATATGTTGCGCCGGCGTTTTTGAGCCCGAAGGGCATTGTGTTGAAGCAGAATGGACCGTATGGAGTGATGAATGCCGTTATGGCTTGGTCTCGCTCTGCCATCTTAATTTGATGGTAGCCGGAGTATGCGTCGAGGAAACACAATGAATCGTGGTCCTATGGTAGCATCGATAATTTGATTGATGCGGGGAGGGGAAGGGATCCTTTGGGCAAGCCTTGTTGAGGTCCTTGAAATCGACGCATAGGCGCCAGGATTTGTCCTTGTTTGGTACCATCACCAGGTTTGCTAGCCAGTCCGGATGTTTTATATCTCTGATGAATCCAGCCTCTAGTAGTTTGGCTAGCTCCTCTCCCATGGCTTGTCTCTTAGGTTCGGAGAAACGCCGAAGGGCCTGCTTGACTGGCTTGAATCCTTTTAGGATGTTTAGGCTGTGATCGGCCCGCCGGCGTGGGATTCCTCGCATGTCTGAAGGGTGCCAGCAAAATGTCCCAATTTTCGCAGAGGGAATTCTCAGAAAAGTGCGTCCTACATCGGGGTTTAATTGCGCCCGATGGAGGCCGTTTTTGTAGGGTCCATTGGATGGACTTGGAATTTGACTATTTCTGGCCCACCGGTTTAAAGGAGGTGGACTTGGATCTTTATCGAGTATCACGTCGTCCCTGTTTCACCGTGGAGCGCAAAGACTGATCAGTTCCTCGGCCGCTAGGGCTTCGGATAGTGCCTCAAGGGCCAGTGCGGCTGTCTTATTTTCAGCGCGGAGTGCTATGTCCGGGTCACTAGCTAGAGTGATGATACCGTTGGGCCCTGGCATTTTGAGCTTCATGTACCCGTAATGGGGTATAGCTTGAAAAATTGTGAATGCCTCTCGCCCTAATAGAGTGTGATATCCGGCTGCTGAACAGGCCACTTGGAACGTGACCTCCTCGGACTGTAATTGTCCCAAGCATGCGAACACCACATCCGGTGTGATTTTTCCTGTACAACACGCTTCCCGACCGGGATTATTCCTCTAAAGGTTGTGCTGCTTCGCTCAATGCGGCTCCAGTCTATCTCCATTTTTCGAAGGGTTTCCTCGTAAATGAGGTTCAATCCGCTGCCACCGTCCATGAGTACCTTGGTAAGGCAAAAGCCGTCCACTATTGGGCTGAGGACCAATGCGGCTGGTGCCCGGGCTGTTCGGAATTTAGGTTTGTCATTGGCATTAAAGGTAATAGCTGTGTCACTCCATGGGTTTATTGTTGCTACTTGGTAGACTTCGGCAAGGCTGCTGAGTGTTCGTTTCCGCATATTATTTGATGCGAAAGTCTCGAAGACTGTTAATATCGTACTGGTATCCCTGGGCTGGTGCTCTGTGGATTCTGGAGTTAGAAGCTCTTCGCCACTTCCGCCACCGCCGGAGTATCCAACATGCTCTAAGGCTATGAGTTGGTGTGGCGCCCTCGTACTATGAATTTTACAGGTCCATTGAGCCATCCCTCCAAAGACGGTTCCATGCCCTATAAAGGGTTTTTGCTTTTTGGTGTTTAACCTGGTGCCCGGCGATAATGCACCCTTTTATTTCGGACTGGGGTTGTATTCAGGGCCGGATTGTCCCAAAATTTTATTTCGGTTTTCCAGGCGCTTTCCATCGCACAGTACTTTTGTACTATGGATGCCAAGTCAGCGAAGCATGTAATTTCACGGCAACTTATGGCATTGAGGATCCCGTTGTCCGTGCAATTATTGCAGAAGAATGAAATCGCATCCTCCTGCGGCAGTCCTTTATCCTGTTCATGACCAGGAGGAATCTGGCCCAGTAATGGTGTACTGTTTTTGTGGGCTCTTGCCGAATTTGGGATAGATCGCTTATGTTTGGGTGGGCGGGTGGAACTAAATCCGGAACCTCGCCCAATCTGAGACTCAGGGGCCACGGGGTTTCCGAACTCGGAAGCTTGGGTTCTTGGATGTTGTCCAATGAATCTAGCCCACCGCCTCGACTTTAGGTTCGGGGCTTGAGGACGCCCTCCCCTCCACGGGTATCCGGCTTGGAGGATCGGGAATCCGGACATAACTAGTCCTTAAGATAGATGAAGGCTTGTCAGATTGTTCCTCCACCACCGCAACGTGATGGGTGACCGGGAGAGGTAATCTCTCTCGGATCGGGTTTAGGCCCAATCGATCGTAATCAGAAGCGACTCCTGTATGGCGATGCGATCCAAGAGCTTGCTTAAGGAAGAGAGCCCCATCGGATCCAACTGCTCGGCGAGTTTCGAGTTGACGTGAAGATTGCTTTCAATGACCCGAGAAGTCATCGTCGGCGCGGCGGCCGAACAGGCAGTCATAAGAAAACCGCCTAGCCGGAGAGTTTGGCCGATAGCCAAAGCTCCTTTAGCAACAAAGATGTCGTCTTTAAAGACGGGATGAGGCATCCTTCCCGATGGAGACGGCAGAGGAACTCTCAATGAAAGCACCAATGTCGGTGTGTCAAAACCGCGGATCTCGGGTAGGGGGTCCCGTACTATGCGTCTAGGCGGATGGTAACAGGAGACAAGGGACACGATGTTTTTACCTGTGTTGGGCCCTCTCAATGGAGGTAAAACCCTACTCTCGCTTGATTAATATTGATGATATGGGTAGTACAAGAGTAGATCTACCACGAGATTAGAGAGGCTAAACCCTATAAGCTAGCCTATGGTATGATTGTTGTTCGTCCTACGGACTAAAACCCTCCGGTTTATATAGACACCGGAGAGGGCTAGGGTTACACAGATTCGGTTACAATGGGAGGAGATCTACATATCCATATCTCCAAGCTTTCCTTCCACGCCAAGGAAAGTCCCATCCGGACACGGGACGAAGTCTTCAATCTTGTATCTTCATAGTCCAGGAGTCCGGCCGAAGGTTATAGTCCGGCTATCCGGACACCCCCTAATCCAGGACTCCCTCAAGCGCCAAGAGTAGGCGTGCTCCCAAAGTTGGGCCACAGGCTGGGGCTCCTGTGGCAGGCGGCTGCGGGAGCTCCTCCCGAGGCTGAGCTGTTCTCGAAAGTGGTGGTGTTGCTGACGGCTTGAAGAGCCGCTCCTCGAAGACGCCGGGCTCTTGGGGCTGCCGCTTGGATGCCCTCTTGGCAATGTCGTCAGCTTCCTTGTTGGTGCCCCGGGACACGTCCTACAACTCCAGACCCAGGAACTGCTTCTCCATCTTGCGCACCTCCGTGAGGTATGCCTCCATGTGCTCGTCCTTCGGCTCGTATATCTTGTTGGAGAAGTTGACGAGGAGCTGTGAGTCGCCCCTAACGGTGAGGCGCTTCACCCCTAGAGCTGTCGCGGCCTTCAGTCCAGCTATGAGGCCTTCATATTCTGCGATGTTGTTGGAGACCTTCTCGCCCTGCTGGAAGTAGAGCTGTACAGCGTAGTAGAGCTTGTCTTGAGTGGGTGAGACAATCTTGCTCCAGCCCGCATACAGTGCGTGAAGGCCCCATCGAAATACATGACCCAGCCGTCGGGCGCCTCACTTCCCGGCGAGGTGGACCGGTCCTCTCCTACTTCTAGCATCGGGGCATCTGTCCATTCTACCACGAAATCAGCGAGTGCAGCTCCCTTGATGACCCTGGTAGTGCTGAACTCCAACTGGAATGCCTGCAGCTCGATGTTCCACTCAGCGACCCTTCTAGCAGAGTTGGGGCTCCTGAGCGCTCTCTCCAAAGGGTAGGCTGAGACGACCTTGATGGGGTGGCCCTGGAAGTAGTGCCACAACTTGCGCGAGGCCACCAAGAGCGCGAGAAGGAGCTTTTGGGGGCATGGGGTATCGTGCCCTTGCGTCCCGCAACACCGTGCTGACGAAATACACCGGGTGCTCGACGAGGGCTGGCACATTGGTGAGGCTCGTGTCTTGCGGGAGATGGGACGTTTCCTGAGGTGGTGGAACTCCTGATGCCTGATCGCTTGCAGGAATCTCGGTGACGTCGTCCTGCCGGGCTTGGTCTTCTGTTGATGCCACTACGGCTCTTGTTGTGCCTTCCTGATCTTGCATCATCACGGTTGGCGGCGTTCCTTGGCGCGGTGCGCCCTTGGCTTGGTGCTCCTCCCGAACCGGCACCAGTGCCGCGCTGGCGGAGTACGGGGTGGCGGCAAGATAGAGTACTAGAGGCTCGAGAGGTCGTGGCGCCACCATCACCGGAGGGCTGGTCAGGTATCTCTTGAGGTCTTGAAAAGCTCGGTCGGCCTCCGGGGTCCACTCGAATGGGCCCTTCTTCTTCATCAGCTTGAAGAAGGGTAGGGCGCTCTCCCAGCTTGGAGATGAAGCGTCCCAACACAGTTACCCGACCAGCCAGCTTCTGCATTTCCTTGAGGGTCTGCGGCGGGCTCATGTCCTCAATGGCCTTGATCTTTTCCGGGTTTTCCTCGATCCCTCTGTGGGACACGAGGAATCCCAGCAGCTTGCCGGAAGGGACACCGAACATGCACTTCTCTTGGTTAAGTCGCAAGTTCACCTGGCGCAAGCTCGCGAAGGTCTCCTCCAAATCTTGGATCAAGGTTCTTGCTACCTTTGCTCTTGTGAGTTTATTCGGATTCGCGAGAAGGAGCCTATGGTTCCCCCTAGTTCGTGCTCTACGGTTTCGGCCGTTTTGTGTGGATTGGTCCCGGTTTGTGGTTCTGCGATTGTTCGGATAGCGGGTTGGAGTTCTTGTAGCTTCGCTCAGCCATCCCCAACGTACGGGTTGCATCCAACCTTGGCGGGTATAAAGCTAGTTATCCCGGCTGCTTGCAGCTAGTTATCCCACCCGATTCGATCCTACAACGTGAAGATCGGGCCACCCTCGGGTGTGGACTCGTTCATCGGGTTCCCACCTATCAATGGGGCACAAAGCAAACATGGCAATAACAAGTGATATCTTCACCAAGCTTGCAAATACACATACAAGTACGAGAATCAATCATCATGTGTAATGCAAAGCATGGGTCACAAATGCATATCGAAGGCATAGTAATGAGCATATCATGCAAAGTGAACATGGAAAGATGGGCATATAATATATAATAGTGAATAACCCATAACCATGTGAGGACCATGTAGAAGAATTGTGGGAAGTCTTTGCGCCAAGAGAGTGGTGGGAAAGCCAATCCTTGGGATCCCAAGTCATCATTTCTCTCTAGAGCTTGTTTTGTCAACTCATGGGATTGTGAGGTTGACAAGTATTCATGGGTACCTACACAAAAAGTGACACAAACCAAAGAAAGTGTGTGCGTGATAAATGTACACATCATCCATCATGATGTGTATGTGCACGTGTGAGTTAGCACAAGATAAGCGTTGCTCAAAGAAATTTGATGCATGGTATAAGAACATGTCATCCATCATGAAAGAATCGTTATTGTGTATAACATAGATGGGGACTCAAATTGAGCAAGCAATTATATGGCACATCAATAGCATTTTTATTCACGAGGAGCATATTGTGCACATAATAATTGGTATTATGCAATGGATGGGAGTGATCAAAATCTCCTAACATGTATGAGGAAACTATGGGGGTCTCCTCATGAGCAATATCGGAAACATCATATGGAGAAAATGGACAACATCCAAAACAATGCATATCCGAAGCTAGGTGGTCATGGCATGGCATATGAGATAATGCTGCAAAGGTAGCATGTCAATATCATCACAAGAAAAACAAATGACAATAACCATGGGCTTGTTCTCTATGACATAAGTGCAAATTGGGTTCATTTTAATGGCATATGCATAGTTACTACGAAGAGATTGCAAATATCACATATGGTTGATCTCATGCATAACACATGACAAGTCAAACAAATTGTCAAACATGATGTGACCAAGAGAATTATCACAAGAAATCCTATGCAACATGGCATCACAACTAATAGAATCCACATGGTAATCATCAAACTCATCATAAATGGGTAAATCATCGCATGGGAAAGTCGCACTAGCATGAAGCATGGCAATAGGTGGATCAACATCATGCAAACAATCAATGTCAAGAATGTCCACTAGTGGGACTAGAGCATCACCTTCACCTATGTTACCTTTGTCATTCCACTCAAGTGGTGTAGGTGAGGTGGGAAAGACCAAATGGTGTTCAATATCATCTTGATGGAACCATGTGGGGGTGCATCATATTCCACCATGGCCATCGTCATGTCCAAAGGAAGGACAAAGTCATCGAGGATCGGCGCATCATCATATATGGGACCTAGCACCAAAGGAGAACACAACACACAATAGAGGTAGAGGTTAAGTCGTTAGAGTTCAAAATGTCCTCACATGACCTATCAACTATCACACTCTCTCTATGTGGTGGTTCACTCACTCCCTCAAAGTAGGTGCACTCAAACTAACATATGGTGGAGTCACTCATCTCACTCAAGTGGTGGGGGTTGAGGCTCTCCTCACATTGGAATTGGGGCAACTCATCATATATGGGGCTAGTGGTGAATTCACTCTCACTCTCAATATGGTGGCACAAGTCACTCAAGTCATCATACGTCGCCGTGGTCGAAGGGAAAATCCCATGCTCAACCATCTCGTCACCGTCGCCGTGGATGAAGGTGGAAGATGGCACGTCATCACTATCACCTCCAAAGATGGAAGCATCATCCTTTCTCGCCACCTTGTCGCTCTCCTCTAAAACTTGTTCCTTGAGATCCTCT
This sequence comes from Aegilops bicornis, assembly GCA_021605145.1. Taxonomy (NCBI): domain Eukaryota; kingdom Viridiplantae; phylum Streptophyta; class Magnoliopsida; order Poales; family Poaceae; genus Aegilops; species Aegilops bicornis. The sequence continues at coordinate 126,892,414 of CM038671.1, forward strand.
GTAGTCATAGTCGTCGCTGCACTGTCTTCAAAAAGAGTCATGGGAGACTCGGCATCATGCATGCCACAAATAGGGATGGCGGTGAAGTCGAACTTGGGAGTGTGGTCTTGGAGCTCATCGGGCTTGGACATCTTGGTGGTACTATCCTCATGCTCGTTGTCGTGGAGCTTGGTCGTCATGAAGTGTTCTTGGGGTGGAGAAGCCTTGGCCTTAATGAGTTCCTGTTGCACCTTGAGAGCACCAATGTAGTTATCATCGAGGGACTTGTAGTTCTCGAGGAAGATAGTCTTGGAGATGTCATTGTTCAATCCCATCATGAAGTGGAACTTCATCCAAATGGGGTCGTCCACGCCGACTCGTCGCAAGGCTTTCTTCATCTCCTTGAAGTACTTGTCGAGGGACTTGGATCCTTGGATGGTGTTCTCCAATTGGCGTTGAAGTTGTTCCGTGTAGGTGGAAGGCAAAAACTCTCGCCGCAAAGCTATCTTCGTCTTGGGCCAATGTCGGTGTCAAAACGCGGATCCCGGCTAGGGGGTCCCGAACTGTGCCTCCAAGATCGATTGTAACAGGAGACGGTGGACATGATGTTTACCCAGGTTCGGGCCCTCTCTATGGAGGTAATACCCTACTTCCTGCTTGATTGATCTTGATGAATATGAGTGTTACAAGAGTTGATCTACCACGAGATCGTAATGGCTAAACCCTAAAAGTCTAGCCTATGTGAATATGGTAATGAGTATCCGCCTATCCGGACTACGCTCTCCGGTTTATATAGACACCAGAGAGATCTAGGGTTACATGGGGTAGGTTACATAAGAAGGAATCTTCATAGTTGGTCGCCTAGCTTGCCTTCCACGTCAAGGAGAGTCCAATCCGGACACGGTTATAGTCTTCGGCCTTCATATCTTCACTGCCCATCAGTCCGGCCCAATGAATAACAGGCCGGACGCCCGAGGACCCCTTAGTCCAGGACTCCCTCAGTAGCCCCTGAACCTTGCTTCAATGGCGAGGACTCCGGCGCGTAGATTGTCTTCATCATTGCAAGGCGGGTTCCCCTTTTTCCAAGCTCCAAGATAGTCTTCGGATGCGATGATAGTATCCGGACCTGTCACACACCATACACAACTGCAGAGAGAATATATATTTTTTTACACGAGTTCCATCCGCCGACATTTTTTGTAACACGACATTACATCTGACCGGTCATAATTCCCAACCGTTATTGTGTTCGACGCCCCACGCCTCGGGACGCGGTTGCCATTGGCATGTCTTGTCAAAGCAGAGATCGTGTCCCCTTATCGCAGGATTCTCATCAATGCGGGCATGGGTAACCCAACAGTGTCGTTTATACAGCCCTTGGGAATAGGCGAATCTTAAGGCGAGTGAGGAGGCGTTTAATATTTGCTGCCTTTATAAGGGGATAAGGATTCCCTCTTCCTCTTCTCACGCTCTCTCTCTGTCTCCGCTTTTCCAAACTCGAGCTCCAGCGCCCAAGTTCTCGTCTCCTTTCCACTCAAGCAACCATGTCCAGATCCAGTGGTCAGGGCAAGTGGATGGTCTCCTCCGTCAAGGAGGAGGACATTGCTAAGCTTTGGGCGGTCGGATATTTGGCGAAGGAGATCGCCCACCATCTGTCGGCCGAGGGACAAGTCGTCCCCACGCCGAAGCCCACCGAGAGGGTAGTATTCATCCCCCATTTCTTCCGCGGGCTAGGGTTTCCACTCCACCCTTTCGTCCGCGGGCTGATGTATTATTACAGGATAGATTTCCATGATCTATCCCCGAATTCCTTCCTCGACATCTCGGCGTTTATCGTCGTGTGTGAGGCCTTCCTCCGCATCCAACCCCACTTCGGGCTGTGGCTCTAGGTCTTCAACGTAAAGCCGAAGGTGGTGGATGGCCAGCACGCGGAGTGCGGAGGAGCCATGGTGAGTAAGCTATCCAATGTCTCCTGGCCCAAGGGCACTTTCATGGACACAATAAAGGAGTGGCAGAAGCAATGGTTCTATATCACTGAACCTCGCGGCACCACCTGGGCCGCAGTTGCCGAATTCCGCTCCGGCGCTCCCATGCGACTCACCTCCTGGGTCGAGAAGAGTCCGGACTGGTGTTCACCGACGAGCTGATAAGCGCTGCAGACACGCTGCTCAAAGCATGGTGACCAAGAATGCCAAGCTCGTCCGATGTAATCCAGTGATGCTAGTTCGCCGGATTCTTTCGTGCGTACCAAGCCGCCCTGTGGGAGTTCAATTCAAAGAAGCACCAGACCTTGGTAAGGCTCTTGAGACTACTCACGAAGGCTACCGGAAGTTGCTATTTAAGGGCAACGAGAAGCCACCGGCCACGGATTCAGACTGTGTTCATGATTGTAAACACCCCGCCAGCGAGGTATGTTATTTTTTATGTACCCCCAACTTAATTGTTTCGAGGATGATGTGTGAGCTTTTATTATTGCTTTTTTCAGGACTGGCTGGAGAGGGCGAAGTGGATCCAGTGTCCGGCTCCGCTGCCTGAAGAACCAGTCATCCCACGTCTAGCGAAGATGCGGGTGCCGGCACCATATAAGGCGCCGGAGAAGAAGGCCAAGAAGAAGGCAAAAGGGGCCAAGAGTGGCCCCCGTCGCAAGGGCACTTCGGACGTGACGTCCGAAGACAACAAAGATCATTCCTCTGTCCCTGAGGACAATGATGAGGAAGAGGAGGAGGAGGAATAAAACAACCCTCCCCCTGAGGAGAGGAGAAAGAAGAGGGCGGCTTCAGCGCATCTGGAGGCGGAAACACGCAAGAAGGGGAAGGGCGTCCCAGCGGTCAACACCGCGTGGGACGTTGACAGCAGATCAGAATGACGCCCCCGCAATAAGCCCCAGGCCGCATCGTAAGTGACATGGCTCGCTCGTGCGCACATTCGGCCCTTTCTCTCCATTATCTTGACATAGTTAACTGTGCTACTGCAGTCCGGCCCGCGACCTAATCTAACAATCCTCGTCTGGAGGTTCGTTGGCTCCGTCGGAGATGGCGAGCATGTCGCCACCGCCTACTTATTCCCCCGGGGCCAGGGATGACACCGAAGTGTTGTCCCGGAGGGCCGCTCCAAACCGGGGAGGAGCCCAGGACGCTGTCCGGGAGGCGCCATGAGGCGAAGCCTCCACTGCCGGACACATGGGGGAGCCAATCCCCATGGAGACTGGCGAAGAGGGCCGCATCCAGTTCGGCCCTCAGCCGAATACGATTCCGGAGACCCCTATGGCTCCGGAATCGGGCGAGCAGCCCCCTTTGAAGGAGGGGGGGGGGGTGCGCCGCCTCCACCGGTGGCCCCTGTCCATCCAGGGGTGCCGGATAACCTGATGGAGGCGCTATGAGGCACCTCCGTCGTGGATGAGCACCGTGTACTTATGGGTGCGGTGATCGAGAAGGTTCAGTCCGCCAAGAGTGGATTGAACGAAGCCTGCAGCAACCTGTTAACAGGTCTCGAGGTAAGTGACATAGAAAGAGAAAAAAATCCCCATGTAGTCAGTAGCCCCTGAGACACTATCCGGTATTCGGCGAGAAGAACCGGACAGAGGATCGATCCTTTGTTATAGGAGACTAACTTAATATGTACCAATAAGTAGGCGTCCACTTGTTGGCAATCGCACATGCCGCCAAGTCTCCGAATCAAGCAGGCTGGAGCGGACCGAGAACGAGCTCGAAGAGGTTAAGATTCGGCTCCAGGAGGGGCAAGGTGAGTGACGACTCGCTGTGTGTTCGTAAAGAGCAAGCGATGTATGTTGACCGTAGTGTCGTAATATGTGCAGGAGTCGCGACCGAGGTCGAGGCCCTAAAAAGGCCCTGGGTGAAGCCGAGGAGAAGGCTGTCCAGCAGCAAGCCGCCCGGAAAAAGCTCAAGGCCCGGGTCAAGGAGGTCCAGCAGGAGCTCCAGGATGCGGTGAAAAAATGCGAGGCCTTGGAGCATGATGCGTTGGTTCAAGGGGCCGAACTCGCCAAGGCTCGTCAGAGCATGGAGACCGCACGGAATGAGGCCCAAGCCGCCCTCCAGGAGATCCAGGAGGCCAAGAAGATCACGGCGGGTAAGGCATTTAAGATGCAAAGCAAGTATGCGGAGAAGAAGTACCTTTTACTACCCCGGGTTCGGAGTTCCCCAGGGGCTTTTACAGATCTACCACGCAGCGTATCCGATGCTGCGGAGTTCTACCGAGCCGAAGGAAGGGGTTCTACGGGGAAGCTATTCTGGTCGCAGTATGCTACGCCAGAGCATCCTGTGTCCTTCACCGACCAGCTGAAGCAGCTGGTGGAGCTGCACAGGGTGGCCAAACTAGCCACGAAGGATTTGACGATCCGGCTGTGGCCAGCCAAAGCTATGCCCGACAGCTACTTGGGACTCATGAGGCGGCTAGTGGAAGCTTGTACGCGGCTGGCCACCATCAAGCGATTGGCCTGCATCGAAGGTGCCCGCATGGCTTTCGCCCGTTGGAAGACGTGGTGGGCGAAGATGAACGATATTGACGTGGCCCGAGGGCCGCCCGGGGGCAAGGAGCACCGCACACCCGAGCGATATTTTGCGGATGTCCTAGAAGGGTCTCGACTTGCAGCAGCGCAATGTGGGTAGGACATTATTTTTGAATGAGTACATTCGTGTTTTGTCCATGCCTTGTATGATAAAAACAAATCCGGTGTGTAATATAATGCTTGTTATGTTTTAATTGTTTCCTCCTATGCGGCCGTATTGTATGAAATCTGAGGGTTGGCCAGTCGTCGGCTTCTGCCCTCACGTAGGTAGTACGGAGGTGTTCGGGATGGTATCTAAACAATATTTATCCAATTATATGGTCCTTGAAGGAGTTGCTTAGCGCTACGAACCAGGCAATCAGACTATGCGTCTTAAACGCCCTCACTTAGCCATAGGAGTTTTATAATAAAACATGTGCGCAGCCCCTGGTATATGAACCAGAGTGCTGTTGGCGCTTGATCGGGAAGTACTAATCCTTCACGGAATGTGGAAAAAATCTCCAATGATTTGTGACCTCCGAATAGCTGACCGGCTCTCGCCGCATCGTGACGGTCAGTTTTCGGCTTTCTCTACTGAGGTGCTCATCTGGTCAAGGCCAGGGCACAATCACAGTAGTTCTCCCTTTACTACCCTAGCCGATATAGCGGAACGTAGGGTAGCAAGCACAGGACCCGGGCAACCCAACTATTGACCAAAGACATGATTCGGAGCCGATGCATATAATGCTAAATTCGGGGTGCCGAACTTATATATATATAAAGTGTTCGGACTTTGTTGCCATATTATGGGGCGATGGGGAGCCCCTGGCGAATATGAAACGTACCGAAGTGTACGGATGCAGTCGATAAGCAGATCGAAATAAAATGAAGTAAGAAGCGAAAACCACATAAACTAGGCCGCAAACCATTTTCATTATAACTGGATGGATATCTCAAGGCGTATCTTGTACAAATAGTGCGATAAGCATCCAGGCTATTTAACATGTCGGGATCAAGAGAGCGCAGTGTGCGGGTCCTGAGAAATAAGTGGAAATACCGTTAGGAAGAACGTATAGAGGTTACCCTACACACCTATGCTGCTTGCCTCCTTTGTAAGCCGATCCTTCAAAGGGACTAGTGATCAGGCCCGTGGGAAAAGGAACCTGAAACAAAAAAAGGTGAAAGTATGTGTGTCCGGGATTGGTCTAGCCGTACTGTAGATCCCGGGTTAGCTTGTGCCTCCGTCGATGTCCATGGGATTTTGACTGCGTAATTATGTACGCGTGGTGTGAATGCCACTACATCATCGGGACTGGGACGGAGGCCGAATTGCTAATCAAGCTCTTGATGAGCCACGCTGTCCTGCTGTAGTGTAGTCCGGAACCTCTTAATGATGTCCAGGGGCTCGACATCCATACTATGGTGCTGCTTGAGAAGGCCGCTCTGTACCTCTGCTGCTAGGGCGGCGGTGTGCTCCTCTGTTCCGAGGGAGCGTTTCGTATTGGCATTGACTGTTATGACGCCGTGTGGACCGGGTATTTTGATCTTGATATAAGCATAGTGTGGCACTGCGTTGAATCTAGCAAACGCGGTTCGCCCGAGCAATGCGTGGTAGCCGCTGCAGAAGGAGACGATATCAAAGATTAACCCTTCGCTTCGGAAGTTGTCTGGAGAACCGAAGACCACCTCCAGCGTGATTGAGCCCGTGCAATAGGCTTCTACGCCTGGTATGACTCCTTTGAAGGTAGTCTTTGTTGGTTTGATTTGTGAGGGGTTAATGCCCATCTTCCGCACTGTGTCCTGATAGAGCAGGTTAAGGTTGCTACCACCGTCCATCAGGACTCGTGTAAGGTGAAACCCGTCAATAATTGGGTCAAGGACTAGTGTGGCTGAACCGCCGTGGCGGATACTAGTTGGGTGATCTCGACGATCGAAGGTGATCGGGAACGATGACCACGGATTGAATTTTGGGGCGACTGGCTCTACCGCGTAGACGTCCCTAAGTGCTCGCTTACGCTCCCTTTTGGGGATGTGTGTAGCGTATATCATGTTCACCGTTTTGACTTGGGGGGGGGGGGGGATTTCTTATGCCCCCCAGTGTTCGGCTGCCGGGGCTCTTCGTCCTCGTCCTCACTTTGTGATCCCTTTTCTTTGTTTTCGGCATTTAACTTGCCAACCTGCTTGAAAACCTAACAATCCATGTTGGTATGATTGGCTTGCTTATCCGGGTGCCGTGTATCTGGCACCGACGGTCGAGTATGTGGTCCAGGCTAGAAGGTCCTTCGTTGTTTCTTTTGTAGGGCTTCTTCCGTTGGCCGGACTTGGAGCCACTGAATCCGGCATTGACTGTGGTGTCATCGGTGTTGTCGCCGGCGTTTGTGTCTATTGCGCCGGAGCTTGCCGGTGTTGTTCTTGGCCTCAGTGAGGCCTGCCTCGCTAGCTGTGTTTTTGCTACGAGCCAGCCAGCTGTCCTCACCCTCGCAAAAGCGGGTCATGAGTGCCGTAAGGGCTGCCATATACTTCATCTTTTCTTGGCCAAGGTGGCGTGCTAGACATTCGTCACGGATGCTGTGTTTGAAGGCTGCTAGGGCCTCGGCATCCGGACAGTCGACGATCTAGTTCTTTTTGGTTAGGAACCTAGTCCAGAATTTTCTGGCTGATTCTCCAGGTTGTTGAACTATGTGGCTTAAGTCATCAGCGTCTGGTGGCCGGACATAAGTTCCTCGGAAGTTGTCCAGGAAGGCTTCTTCCAAGTCCTCCCAGCTGCCGACAGAATTTTCAGGCAGGCTGTTAAGCCAGGGCTGAGCTGGCCCTTTGAGTTTTAGTGGGAGGTATTTAATGGTGTGGAGGTCATCTCCTCGAGCCATATGGATATGGAGAATAAAATCCTCGATCCATACTGCGGGATCGGTTGTGCCGTCGTATGATTCGATATTGACGGGCTTGAACCCCTCGGGGAATTCGTGATCCAGTACTTCATCTGTGAAGCAGAGAGGGTGTGCGGCACCTCTGTACCGGGCCGCATCGCGGCGTAGCTCTGATGGAGTCCGTCTGCGGCATTCGGCCCGGGCGTGGTTAGGTTTGTCATGTCCGAATAGGTAGCCGTCGTCGTGCCTCCAGGCACGTCCACGCGATCCGTAGATCGATCTCTTATGTCCTGCTCTACTGTCCAGGGTCTGCCGGAGGTCGTACGTGTGAGCCCGAACTCTTCCATCTCTATTTTTACGGGGCGGTGGGGCAGGCTGCTGTTCGGCCTGAGTTGCCGCTTTATCCAGACCGCGGGGTGGCCGGTAGGCCGCCCTGTCTCGACCATGTGGTTGTCGTTCTGCATTATGCAAGGGAGATATGTGCTCCGGTGCCTCCTCATCGAATCGAGGTAGCAGTCTGCATTTCGGGTACCTCTTGGCTGGGCGCTTGAGGTCGTACTCTTTGGCCATCAGGACATCATTCCATCTGTCGACGAGCAGATCTTGTTCAGCTTGAAGCTGTTGCTGTTTCTTTTTCAGGCTCCTTGCAGTGGCTATGAGCTGAAGCTTAAAACGCTCTTGCTTCAGAGGATCCCCAGGCACGATGAAGTCTTCGTTGCCGAGGCTTGCCTCCTCGGAGGGTGGACGATAACTATCGTCCTCCGAGTCATCTTCTATGGCCTATTCATCAGGGTTGTCTTGCATGTTGTCATGTTCCTCCTGTTCAGATGCAGCTCCGACAGGGTCTTCATTGTTTTCGGCGTCCCCCGGAGTACTATTTTCTCCGGTGCCAGTGTTGCCATCTTTTGAGCGACGAGGCTTAGAATGGCGTTTGGGGCGCCGGCGCTTGGACTGCGTCTCGGAGGGTTTATTCGCATCTGGCTCTTCTTTGTCGTCGCCAGATCCTTTAGGTGTATCAACCATGTACACGTCGTACGAAGAGGTAGCCGTCCAACGTCCAGTGAATGGCGGGTCTTGGCCTTGCTCCTTGTCGGCATCGTCGTCCATACTGTCGATATCTTCGGAGCCATAGTCAAGCACGTCGGTTAAGTCATCGAAAGTGGCTATGAAGTGGGTGGCGGGTGGGAAGCAAAATTCCTCGTCATCCGCCTCCAGCTCGAACCGAACATAGTTCGGCCATGAGTCCTTCTCCAAGGACAAATTCTTTAAAGAGTTTAGCACATCACCCAGGGTTGAATGCTGGAAGATGTCTGCGGCACTAAATTCAAAAATCGATAACTGATCCAGCTCGGTGTCCACAGGCGTACGTGGTCCGGAACGTACAGCCGGAGACGAGTCCGGAGTTCCATTGATGCAAATATTGCGGGATGTAGAGTCCGTGTGTGGCTCCAACGCCGCGGACTTTGTGGCCTCGGATGGCATGATCTGCTTCGGTTCTAAGGCCGTTGCAGCAACAGGAATCATCTCCTGGATGTAATCTGATGTCAGATTTAAGTCATGTTCATCGGGGCGAGGGGGAGCGATCGCTGCGGTCTCAAACCCATTGAAGATCAAGTCTCCATGGGTATCCGCGATGTAGTTAAAGCTTCCAAATCTGACCTGACGGCCAGGGGCGTAGCTATCGACCTGCTCCAGATGGCCAAGCGAGTTGGCCCGCAGTACGAAGCCACCGGACACGAAGATTTGCCTGGGGAGGAAGGTTTCTCCTCGGACGGTGTCACTATCGACGATTGAAGGGGCCATCGAACCTCTTGTCGACGGCACCGTGGAACTCTCAATGAAAGCACCAATGTTGGTGTCTATACCGGCGGATCTCGGGTAGGGGGTCCCGAACTGCGCGTCCAGGATCGATGGTAACAGGAGACGTGGGACACGATGTTTACCCAGGTTCGGGCCCTCTCTATGGAGGTAATACCCTACTTCCTGCTTGATTGATCTTGATGAATATGAGTGTTACAAGAGTTGATCTACCACGAGATCTTAATGGCTAAACCCTAGAAGTCTAGCCTATGTGAATATGGTAATGAGTATCCGCCTATCTGGACTACGCTCTCCGGTTTATATAGACACCAGAGAGATCTAGGGTTACATGGGGTCGGTTACATAAGAAGGAATCTTCATAGTTGGTCGCCTAGCTTGCCTTCCACGCCAAGGAGAGTCCAATCCGGACACGGGTATAGTCTTCGGCCTTCATATCTTCACAGCCCATCAGCCCGGCCCAATGAATAACAGGACGGATGCCCGAGGACCCCTTAGTCTAGGACTCCCTCAGCCAACTCATGTAGTAGCTCTCCGAAGGAATGTGAAGCCACCATGTCAAGGCGTATTCGTGGAAGTTTCTTGAGGCGCACTTCACTTGATCTTCGGGAGGTACTTGATATAGATTGAGGTAGTCGTCCATTAGGATCTCCCACTCGAGATACTCCTCGGGATCTTGAGTCCCATAGAAAGGAATCGCGTGGTCGATGTCGAGGTCGTAGTAGCTCGTGGAAGTCATGGACTTGAGCTTGGGGAGCTTCTCTTGAGCGTAGTCTTAAGGTGCTTGTTGGCGAAGATGACGTATGTACGTAGTCGAAGATGCCTTGAAGTCGCTTGGCAAAGATGCCAAGGCGGATGGTGAAGTCTTTGAGCGGTCGTTGATGTATAGCTCCTGACCTTCACGTTCTCGTCGGTGATTGTGTTGATGCCGATGTGATCTTGCCGGAGATGGTAGCTCGGAAGCACGTGCACCTGAGCGTCTTCTCGAAGATGAGGAAGACCGGTTGTAGTACTTGATGAGGGCTTTGATCTCCTCCATTTGAGCTTGCATCTTAGCGTCGAAGTTGTTGTTCATGGCATCGAACTTGTCGTTGTTGTTGTAGACCGAAAGTGAAATGCCTTGCCTATCCATCACAAGACTCGAGTAGAGGTGAGTAGGAAATGAGATAAACAATACCAAGTTACCTTTTTCCAAAGTTGAGGATGTATCATGTTTCATTCAATCTGAAATGAAAGAATAGTGGAATTGGTACCGGACTTGTTCACTCACACCTATCAAGTAAAGCTTATGGTGGAGCTCGGTGAGGATAGTGGCACAAAAAATTGATGCAAAATGTTAGCAAGAGTCAATAATGTTGAAAGAGATTCACAAATTCACAAGTGAAACAAGTACACCAATATCAATATGTGGCACACGGAAACACACACAGGATAGATAAATGGGGTCGTGCAACCAAGGAATGAGCACAAAATGTGGAATCAACGGAAAACACTCGTGTTGCACAACTCAAGAGAGACGCTAGCACGATTGCTCAATAGGCGAATACGACACTTGTGCACAACCTATAAGATGCAAAATGGATAAACTTTCTATCCCAAGTATGCTATTATGTATGGTTCCCGGTGTTTCGCACACGATGATCCAAGATGATCAATATGGTAGTATGATATGCAATGTGGCGATGCTATGGCTATTGCTTACAATCTCTTTGTTTTCTCTTCGTTTAAAAGCTTATTCTCTTTTTTTATATGGCCACAATGCACAAACCAAGATAGCAATTGTGTATATGTGGGAACAAATGTGTGACACAATGGATGATACGATACCAAGATGATACCAATATGATATGGTATGTATGCAATGGAAGGTGTAGATCGATGATCACTAATGTGCAGAAGTAACGTTGCTGGCAATACTCAAATGGCTAGTGTCGATAGGCAAGTGACGCAAAATGGCTAGGGGTTAACAAAGCAATGGCAAGAATGAATGTACAATGATGGGATACCACGATACCAAGATGATATAGAAGTTACCGTTCTTGCTTACGGTTAGGTTGTCAAAACGGTGAAGTGGTCAATGTCGATGACGACCTCATGGCGATGATGAGTGGCGGTGTTCTCGATGTAGAATCGTGCCTAATTAGCCGAAACACCTTAGGAAACGGAGTAAAAAACCGCAAACTCAAAATCTCAAACAGAAAATGTCAAATGGTGATAGCGGAATTCTTTGGTGGTTCCGGAGTTGGCAATGCGGAAGTGGTGGTTGATGAAGAAGCAACCGTCCCTAATTAGCCGAAACACCTTAGGACACTCAAGTCACCACTCAAGCAACCACGAACGCTATATGGATCAAAATGGGTTAGGTTGCGGAAAGCTATGGTGGTTTTGCGGATGACATGGTGGATGGCCTAGGCAAAGATGTCAAAATATCAAAACATTTATGGAGTAAAATGATGTTGGAACATATCTAGATGGATGGGGAATGACAATAGCTACTCAACGAGCTAAAGAACATCAAAATCAGACTCCGGATGTGGAAGATATGGCCAAAACAAGAAATCAGCCGAAGTAGTTTTTGAACTAGCAGACAGTCCAGTACTGGGTAGCGGACAGTCCTGTCTTCATCCAAAAACCTTCTGATTCGAGCAGACAGTCCGGTGCTGGGAGCGGACAGTCGAGTTCAAAAGCGATTTTGGTCCTGATGCTAGCGGAAAGTCCGCTACGGGGGTGCGGACAGTCCTGTTCTTCGCCGACCATCGCATCCATGTCAGACGCTCGTCGAGCCCGCGCCGAGCCGCTTTCGCTACCCACGTCGCCCAGACGGCCCCCGTCGGCAGCTGCCCCCGCCGTTCCCCGTTGCCTGCCGTCAACGCCGCCACCGGCCCGGCGGGGAACGAGCAGCAAGCATCGTCCCAGCATCCGTCTGTGAGGCGAGACGGCCGTACTGCTACTCCCTCACTCGCCCCAGCTGGTTCTTCGTCTCGCATGCTCCGCGCGCCCATGGAGGGTCAAGTTGCGCTCATCGCGGCAAACGAGCTCCTGCGCTACCGACCAGTCGACGACGTCTACGAAGAGTGTCTCGACCGCGTCGCCGAGCTCGTCCGCGCCGCAGGGGGCTCCACCGCGCCGTCCTTCTCGCTGCGCCGCGCCCCGCCCTACGCGGGCGATGAAGCTCCGGGGGCGCCTCAGCCGCCTCCCCCTCAAGAAGGTGTCCTGGCCCCAAGGTGCGTGGCCCCTGGGCGGAACCCACTCCGTCCGGCGCCAGTGCAGCAAAAGCAGAGCTGTCAAGAGGTCCCTCGCCCCCAAGAAGCTGCCTGAGTGCTCCTCGCACCGGCTCGTCACGACCACGCCTCTGCTCCGGCATGCCAAGACCCGCGCTACTCCTCGTCAGAAGCGCATGGGGACCCGCAAGACCAGGCTCTTCGTCACCAAAGGCCTCCGTGGCTACAGAGGCTGCCGCACCTTCACCACCGAGCTGCGCAGCGTCGCGTGGCCCGGCAAGTTCAAGCCAGACACCTGCCTCCTCGCTTCTGACGGCACGGCCGACCTGCAGAGTTCCTTCAGCTCTGAGTTGGGCATCGAAGCCGCCAACGGGACGAGAAGGTCATGGCGAACTGGTTTCCCATGGCACTCAAGGACGGAGCCCTTTTGGCTCGCACGATCTCCTCACAGGGACGAGATGCGCCCGCTTCATCGCCAACTTCCAAGGTACTCGCATGACCGGCCTCCTGCCAGGAGCGACATGCGCCGCATCAAGCAAAGCAACGGGGAGACCTCAGAGAAGTACATCCAGCGCTTCAACAACGACGCCTCAAGATTCCCAAGGTGACCGAGGAGGCCATCATCTACGCCTTCTCCGACGGTGTGCGTGACGCCAAGATGAAGGAGGACTGGCGATGCATGAAGATCTGTGCACTTCCTTGGAGCTGTTCAACTTGGCGACCAAGTGCGCCAGGCTGAGGAAGGGCGCCTTTCCTCCTCCAGCTGCCAGCCGCAGACCCGGAAGAGAAGAAATCCAAGGCCAAGGACGTGAAGCGCAAGGGGGCTGCCGTGCTCGCGGCAGAACCAGACACCAAGCGGGGCAGAGATCAGCCCGAGTCTTCCAAGGGCAGCCGGTACTGTGTGTACCACGACCTCCACACTCACAACACCAACGAATGTCAAGAGCTCCGAGCCGTGCGAGAAGGGAGGATCGGTCGACGCCCCGACCGCAACGATCGAGGCTACGGCCGAGGAGGAGGAAGAAACGCAAGACGCTGGGAAGACCGTGGCCCTCGCCAAGGGTGGCGTGACCGACCTCGCGAGGATCGCTGGCAGGATCAGCCTCGCGAGGGTGGCTGGAGGGATCAGCCTCGCGAGGATCGCCCGCAAGGAAACGCATGCCTCCCTCCTCTGCCGCCGCAGCCAAGGAGAAACGAGGACCATCATCAGGACGAGGGGGCTGGGGGCTTCCAGGAGCCGCGCGCGATCGCTTGCATCTTGGGCGGAGCTCAAGCCCCAGCCTCTCAACGCATCTTCAAGCAGTTCACCCGCAAAGTGAATGCAGTCCTCCCCAAGCTCGAAGCCACGTGCCCTCTCAGGTGGTTAGCGTGCGCCATCACGTTCAGCTCAGCGGATCAGCTCAAGTGCGTGGCCACAGCCGGAGTCCTCCCGATGCTTTGTTCCCCAATCATCAACAACGTGCAAGTTACCAGGACCCTCATCGACGGCGGAGCAGGGCTCAATGTCCTGTCCGTAGAGACATTCAGCAATCTCCAAGTGCCTTACAATCAGCTTCAGCCAACCAAGCCTTTCTCCGGAGTCACCGATGGCTCCACGGTTCAGATTGGGCAGGTACGCCTCCCTGTCACCTTCGGGGCACGCGACAACTACCGCACCGAGCTCATCGACTTCGATGTCGCCCACATTCGCCTGCCATACAATGCCATCCTCGGGTACCCAGCTCTGGCCAAGTTCATGGCTGTGACTCATCACGGCTACAACGTCCTCAAGATGCCAGGAAGCGGCGGAGTCATCACGATGCCTTGTGAAGAGAGAGACGCAGTGTGCTCCCTGGAGCGAGCTTTTCAAGCCGCATCACTTGAAGACCCAGATCGCATGAGCAGGAGGATCCCTGAGACCGCTCCCAAGAAGAAGAAGACATCGCCAGGCCCGACCCCTCAGGAGGCAGGCCCCTCAGGGTCCGTGCCTGTTCAGGGGGCACCTCCTTCTGTCGCATAGGAAGGCGCGCCCGGCGCCCTCCTCAAGCAAGGCTAGGGGGATCTCTCCTGGAGGGCCACCGAGCTTGCTAAGTTCAAGAGAGAGGCGCTTGGGCACCACTTGGAGGCGTGTTTCAAAACATGTTTCCCTCAGGAAGGAGCAAGGCAAGGAGGGCCAAACCCTTAGGAGTTCGTCAGCCAGATCACGCAGGAGATGCAGGAGTCAAGAGTCATGAGTGGCAGTCGCCGCTTACCCACCGCAACTCCCCATCCAGGCAAGGATGGTGGGCTGCGCGTCTGCATCGACATACCAGGGCTCAACCGAGCCGCCTCTCAGGAGCGCTTCTGGCCCTCACGCGCGGGGCGCTGCGAAGGTCCACCCCACAGCTACGTTTGCATGCCCTACGGCGTGCCGAACGCGGCCGCCACGCGCCAGCGCCTCATGGGGAGCATCCTGGAGGCTCAAGAGGCCAGGCGTTCCGCAGTCCTGGCGGAGATGGAGATGGTCCGCGAGGAGCCACCAGCGCCTCCGGAGCCTCCCGAGGCTCCAGGGCACGGGGGCTCATGAGGGTCGGCCGCAGCCCACGACGTCCGCTACTTCAACATCCTTCGCCGTCTTCAACGTTATCGGGTGACATCCTTCAAGTTTCATTTCGGTTTGGGGCGCCCCTCAGGGCTGCATCATTCCCAGGCCGCGTGGGTCCGTCCCTGCGGCATGTATCCCTTTTACTTCATGTTTCTAGCTTACCTTATTGGGGGCGCCCCTCGGGCTGCATCATCCCCAAGTCGCTTGGGCCAGACCCAGCGACGTCTGCCTTCCCTGCACCTATCTCAATGAACTTGCTCCTTCATGATTAACGTGCTTGACCTAGTTGCCCGCTCAACTGACACCAACTGATGAAGCTGCTCCCCAACGGCACGACGCTTCGCATGGGTCCGTCCCTGCAACGTCGACAAACCTGAATGGCTGAGCTCTGGCCGCAGCAGCCCCGCACAGCGCCACCTCGGCAGGCCTTCAGTGCCTCGTCACCCCTCCAAAGCAACCAACGGCTAACCATCGCTTGTCATAGTGGACTCTTGTTCTTATTGTGGTGAGCTTGCAGGATTCCTTCAAGAAGCAGCGCCAAGCGAGGCCCTCACGGCGTCTTCTTCACTCTCGTCCGCGCGAACCGCTTGCACGTTAAAGGGGGGGTACCTGAGCATCGCGACTCATGGGCTCCTACTGGCTCTCCAGCCCTCACCCTCTGGCCTTGTCCACGGCATCGCGACCTGGCATACCAGCGACGGCTGAGACCCGCTCGAGGGCCGGGACCCGAGGACGTAGAGCAAAAAGGGGAGCAAAGGCGAGAGGGAAGAGGCACGCGGGGACCTCGCCAGGCAATTCCTCGCCCGCCGATGCGCGGACCTAACGTCGCCCCAGGAAGCGGTTCCTGACCCCCGAGATAAGTCGCCCTCCGGAAACACTGGCTGTCGCAGCGCCACCCTCGTACCTGATGCAATCCCGTGTTAGCAACGTCGCGCTCCTTTCTCGCCGAACGATGGCTGCTTGAGCGCTAAAGGGGACCTCCTAAGCATCGCGACTCAGGGGCTCTTCCTGGAGCCCGGGTCGCTCACCCTCTGGCCTTGACCACGGTATTGCGACCTGGCATACCAGCGACGGCTGAAGCCTGCCTTGGGACCGGGACCTGTCGGTGCAGAGCACCAAGCCTTCGTGAGGTTCGAAAGGAAGAACTAAGCTAAGACGGAATGAGCATCTCGTACTACTCCACAACAAGGATCATATTAACAAACAGAACCACAGGCACCAGACCGGCAGCAATGGCGCTCACGAAGAGCGGATAGAAGGTGCTTCCTTGGCCCTTGGGAAGGTCGGAGCCAGCCCTGAGCACCTCTGCCCCGTCGATGCCTTGTGCCGCCACTATCCGGCGCACCCGGGCAAGGCCCTTCTCCGACACGTTCGGTGAGTCCAAGGCGGGTGAGTACCAAGCTCCGGTCGGGGTCTGGCGAGGCGCCATGTCTTGCTAGGGCACGCAGTCGAAGTAGATCTGGAGATTTCGGAGGCAGAAAGGAAGGGCGCAAGAAAGGGGATCTGAGCAATGACCGGAGGAGGCAAGGGAAGCAAAGCCTAGACAGATGCCGCTCTTTTGACGGTTCGCGCAGTTGCTAAGGCGCCCACGTCCAATCAACCGCCACGCGACGCCCGAGGCCGCAAGCTGTTAGGGCCCGCGGCGCTTCCCACTTGCCCCTTCGCTTCTCTGCTCGGCCAAGTCCAGGCGCACCTTGGGCCCGGGGGCTACTGTCGGCGTTCTGGGAACGGGGGTACCCAGACTTGCCTGCCTGAGGCCTGCGGCGTGGCTTAAGGGGTGGCCCAGCACGGCCCATCTTCATCGACACGAGCTCAAGACCCTCGCGAGGGGCCAGGCCTCGTGGGGCGAACGACAGGAAGCTTCCTCAAGCACGGCCTCGTCAGGCTGGCTCGCGAGGAGGCGGAGAGATCAAGGCGGGGCACCTCACGAGGTGCCCATGACGCAAGCCATGACGACCAAGGGCGCCAGGCGGGCGCCAGCCCGTGCAATGTCCTCATTTCCTCTTTGGTGCAAAGGAGGCAAGCGCAGCGAGCATCAAGCAAAGGCATCCATTTCGGTGCAACAAGACCAAGGCTGTCGCATAGCGTCGGGGAGGAAGTCATCGTGGAGCCCAAGCCAAGGCCACCACCAGAGCCTTTGACAGGCGAGGACCAACTTTAGTCAGGGTAAGTGTACTGGATGTTCCCCTTCAAAATGGCCAATTGTTGGCGCCCTTCCCGCTCAATATTTGGGAAGAGGCCCATGGCCTTTGCCTATAAATAGGACTAGCCACCCACAGGGTAGAGGCAGCTTGAGCGGGATCCGGATCTTGAATCATAGAGAGATCAATCCCAGAGAGAGAGAGTGACTGAAATCCCCCTAGCAGTTCATCGCACCAGCCAAGAACAGACCCTCGCGAGTTTGTTCTTCCTTGTATTGTTCATCATCAGCCCAAGAGGCAATCCACCACACCACACACTGGAGTAGGGTGTTACACCACAACGGTGGCCCGAACCAGTATAAACCCTGTGTCTCTTGTGTTGTTCCTTTCATAGCTTAGATCCTAGCGAGGCGACGAGGTGCAGGTAGGTAGAGGGCGAGATCTTCGCGCGCACCCCAGAGTTCGAACCTAGAGGGTCTGCCGGAACCCGAAATCCGACAAAATCCAAAGGAGATGAGGTCTTGATGATCTAGATAGATCCTTCCCTAGAAGGGGTCTTGAATCCCTAGGGATCTTCTCCAACGGAGGCCTTGAACTCCAATGGAGTCTTCTCCCTCAAGAGGAAATCCACAAGGGGAGATACATGAGCTAAGCTCTAATGTCTAGTTCTAATCTTAGTTAACCCTAAAAACTAAGAGGAGGACGGAATATATAGTCTAGGGGAGAAGGGGTATGGGCCTTGGTGGTTACATGGGCCTTTTAGCCCAATTCGTAGCGAAACTGGGCCTACCGGACAGTCCGGTGGTAAGGACCGGACAGTCCGGTGAGGAGAGATGCATTTTTGTGTGCCATCGGACTGTCCGCTGTGGGGACCGGACTGTCCGGTAGTGCAATTTCTGCATGCTTCCTTTTCTTCATCTTGACGCTTCCGGTCGGCTCTTGGGTCTTGGGGTCCTTCTCCTTGGCCTCTGGGAAGCTTCCTAGCTACTTGTTGGTGGTTGCCCTTGTACCTAATGATGCACAACGTTCCATGGTGAGGCAGCAACCAAGTCCAATGTATATTCATGTAAATCTCAAAGAGGAGCGGGTTCACTTAAGTCCGTGATACGTCTCCAACGTATCTATAATTTTTGATTGTTCCATGCTATTATATTATCTGTTTTGGATGTTTTATGGGCTTTACTAAACACTTTTATATTATTTTTGGGACTAACCTATTAACCGGAGGCCCAGCCCAAATTGTTGTTTTCTTGCCTATTTCAGTGTTTCGAAGAAAAGGAATACCAACGGAGTCCAAACGGAATGAAACCTTCGGGAGAGTTATTTTTGGAACGGAAGCAATCCAGGAGACATGGAGTGCACGTCAGGGAAGTAATGAGGTGGACACGAGGCAGGGAGGCGCGCCTGCCCCCCTGGGCGCACCCCCCACCCTCATGGGCCCCTCGTGGCTCCCCTGACCAACTTCTTTCGCCTATATATATCCATATACCCTAAAAACATCAAGGAAAAGAATAGATCAGAAGTTTCGCCGCCGCAAGCCTCTGTAGCCACCAAAAACCAATCGGGACCCTGTTCCGGCACCCTGCCGGAGGGGGGATCCCTCACCGGTGGCCATCTTCATCATCCCGGCGCTCTCCATGACGAGGAGGGAGTAGTTCACCCTCGGGGATGAGGGTATGTACCAGTAGCTATGTGTTTGATTTCTCTCTCTCTCGTGTTCTTGAGGTGGTACGATCTTGATGTATCGCGAGCTTAGCTATTATAGTTGGATCTTATGATGTTTCTCCCCCTCTACTCTCTTGTAATGGATTGAGTTTTCCCTTTGAAGTTATCTTATCGGATTGAGTCTTTAAGGATTTGAGAACACTTGATGTATGTCTTGTCGTGCTTATCTGTGGTGACAATGGGATATCACGTGATCCACTTGATGTATGTTTTGGTGATCAACTTGTGGGTTCCGCCCATGAACCTATGCATAGGGGTTGGCACACGTTTTCTTCTTGACTCTCCGGTAGAAACTTTGGGACACTCTTTGAAGTACTTTGTGTTGGTTGAATAGATGAATCTGAGATTGTGTGATGCATATCATATAATCATACCCACGGATACTTGACGTGACATTGGAGTATCTAGGTGACATTAGGGTTTTTGGTTGATTTGTGTCTTAAGGTGTTATTCTAGCACAAACTCTATGATAGATTGAACGGAAAGAATAGCTTCATATTATTTTACTACGGACTCTTGAATAGATCGATCAGAAAGGATAACTTTGAGGTGGTTTCATACCCTACCATAATCTCTTCGCTTGTTCTCCGCTATTAGTGACTTTGGAGTGACTCTTTGTTGCATGTTGAGGGATAGTTATATGATCCAATTATGTTATTATTGTTAAGAGAACTTGCACTAGTGAAAGTATGAACCCTAGGCCTTGTTTCCTATCATTGCAATACCGTTTACGCTCACTTTTATCATTAGTTACCTTGTTGTTTTATATTTTCAGATTACAAAAACCTATATCTACCATCCATATTGCACTTGTATCACCATCTCTTCGCCGAACTAGTGCACCTTTACAATTTACCATTGTATTGGGTGTGTTGGGGACACAAGAGACTCTCTGTTATTTGGTTGCAGGGTTGTTTGAGAGAGACCATCTTCAACCTATGCCTCCCATGGATTGATAAACCTTAGGTCATCCACTTGAGGGAAATTTGCTACTGTCCTACAAACCTCTGCACTTGGAGGCCCAACAACGTCTACAAGAAGAAGGTTGCGTAGTAGACATCAGTCCGGTAGGTCCACTTGGGGCTTGAGGTGCTATGAAGGTGTACATGGAGATGACCGTAGGATGCTCCGCATCAGGGTACCTCATCAAGTTCTACTTTCCTCCCACTTATTTCTTTTGAGAGAAACTCTTTCTCCAGAAAGGATCCATTCTTGGCAACAAAGATCTTGCCCTTGGATCTGAGGTAGAAGGTATACCCAATAGTTTCCTTAGGGTATTCTATGAAGACACATTTTTCCGATTTGGGTTTGAGCTTTTCAGGTTGAAGTTTCTTGACATAAGCATCGCATCCCCAAACTTTCAGAAATGAAAGCTTAGGTTTCTTCCCAAACGTCTCAACGGATTTAGACGGTGCCCTATTTAAAGTGAATGCGGCAGTCTCTAAAGCATAACCCCAAAACGATAGCGGTGGATCGGTAAGAGACATCATAGATTGCACCATATCCAATAGAGTGCGATTACGATGTTCGAACACACCATTTCGCTGAGGTGTTCCAGGCGGCGTGAGTTGTGAAACAATTCCACATTTCCTTAAGTGTGTGCCAAACTCGTGACTCAAATATTCTCCTCCATGATCTGATCGTAAGAACTTTATTTTCCTGTCACGTTGATTCTCTACATCGTTCTGAAATTCCTTTAACTTTTCAAAGGTCTCAGACTTGTGTTTCATTAGGTAGACATACCCATATCTACCTAAGTCATCAGTGAGGGTGTGAACATAACAATAGCCACCGCGAGCCTCCATGCTCATTGGACCGCATACATGAGTATGTATTATTTCCAACAAGTTGGTTGCTCGCTCCATTGTTCCGGAGAACGGAGTCTTGGTCATTTTGCCCATGAGGCATGGTTCGCACGTGTCAAATGATTCATAATCAAGAGACTCCAAAAGTCCATCCGCATGGAGTTTCTTCATGCGTTTGACACCAATATGACCAAGGCGGCAGTGCCACAAATATGTGGGACTATCATTATCAACCTTACATCTCTTGGCATTCACACTATGAATATGTGTAACATCACGTTCGAGATTCAATAAAAATAAACCATTGACCAGCGGGACATGACCATAAAACATATCTCTCATATAAATAGAACAACCATTATTCTCGGATTTAAATGAGTAGCCATCTCGCATCAAACGAGATCCTGATACAATGTTCATGCTCAAAGCTGGTAGTAAATAATAATTATTGAGGTTTAAAACTAATCCCGAGGGTAGATGTAGAGGTAGAGTGTCGACGGCGATCACATCGACCTTGGAACCATTCCTGATGCGCATCGTCACCTCGTCCTTCGCCAGTCTCCGCTTATTTCGCAGCTCCTGTTTTGAGTTACAGATATGAGCAACCGCACCGGTATCAAATACCCAGGAGCTACTACGAGCGCTGGTAAGGTACACATCAATAACATGTATATCATATATACCTTTGGCGTTGCCGGCCTTCTTATCCGCTAAGTACTTGGACAGATCCGCTTCCAGTGACCATTTCCCTTGCAATAAAAGCACTCAGGCTTGGGTCCATTCTTTGTTATCTTCCCGGCAACTGACTTACCGGGCGCGGCAACTGACTTACCGGGCGCGGCAACTCCCTTGTCGTCCTTCTTGAAGTTCTTCTTACCCGTGCCTTTCTTGAAACTAGTGGTCTTATTCACCATCAACACTTGATGTTCCTTTTTGATCTCCACCTCCGCTGATTTCAGCATCAAATATAACTCAGGAATGGACTTCTTCATCCCTTGCATATTGTAGTTCATTAAAAAGCTCTTGTAGCTAGGTGGAAGCGACTGGAGGATTCTGTCAATGACCGAGTCATCTGAAATATTAACTCCCAGCTGAGACAAGCGGTTGTGCAACCCAGACATTTTGAGTATATGTTCGCTGACAGAACTGTTTTCCTCCATCTTACAACTATAGAACTTGTCGGAGACTTCATATATCTCGACCCGGCCATGAGCTTGCAAAACCATTTTCAGCTCTTGGAACATCGCATATGCTCCGTGTTGCTCAAAATGCTTTTGGAGCCTCGATTCTAAGATGTAAAGCATACCGCACTGAACCAGGGAGTAATCATCACTACGCGGCTGCCAGGCGTTCATAATGTCTTGAGTTGCTGGGAAAATGGATGCGTCACCTAGCGGTGCTTCAAGGACATATGATTTCTTGAAAGCTATGAGGATGATCCTCAAGTTACGGACCCAGTCCGTATAGTTGCTTCCATCGTCTTTCAGCTTGGTTTTCTCTAGGAACGCGTTGAAGTTGAGGGCAACATTAGCGTGGGCCATTGGATCTACAGGATAGATTGTAAAGACAATTTTAGACTAAGTTCATGATAATTTAGTTCACTTAATTAAATTATTTGATGAACTTCCACTCAGATAGACATCTCTCTAGTCATCAAAGTGATACATTATCTAAATCGACTAGGTCGTGTCCGATCATCACGTGAGACAGACTAGTCATCAACGGCGAACATCTCCATGTTGATCGCATCTACTATACGACTCATGTTTGACCTTTTGGTCTCTCGTGTTCCGAGGCCGCGTCTATACATGCTAGGCTCCTCAAGTCAACCTAAGTGTTTCGCATGTGTAAATCTGGCTTACACCCGTTATATTCGAACGTTAGAATCTATCACACCCGATCATCACGTGGTGCTTCGAAACAACGAACCTTCACAACGTGCACACTTTAGGGGGGACATATTTCTTGAAAATTTAGTGAGGGGTCATCTTATTTGTGCCACCGTCGTTCTAAGCAAATCTTTACCTAATATTAAAGGGAGGGTTGTTTCTCCATTTTTTTCGCCATTGGGTCCTTATGTATTGTCCGTTAATTTTTCGTCCGTCGTTCGTGCGTACAGGGAAATAGAAAAAAGGAAAAGCGGTCGGGGGGAGCCGTACATCGCATGAAAAAAGAAAAGGGGCCTGGTGGGACTCGAACCCCAAAGCTCTGCCCTTTTTACAAGGACCAACGCCAGTTGAGCCAGCTCTCAGTTGTGATTTAAAATAGAGCTACCGTCTACTTAATACAAACAAGAAAAACTGATGGACCCTTTATCCCGCACATGGGCCGATGTTGGGCCTGGTCTGCAACAAAAATAGTTATTTCTACGGGAAGGACAAAGCCAGTTGAACTGGCTTACAATTGTGTTAGGAAAATAGCAGTCTTTCTAAATTAATTAGTCCTGCATCACTTTTTACATCGAACAAACAATACTACGAAAACGAGGTTAATTGAAAAAGTACACCGGTGTGGGCTTCGGTACTACACATGGAATATTTTACCCCAGAACTTATAAAATGAACAAGCATGGAATTATATTACAAATTTGGCTAATTATTGTGATTTTATATTATCATATGAAATGTTATTTTATCTAATGAATAGTAATATTATTCCATGCCTAAAATCATAGCTTGGGAATCTATCTCTTTGCTATCTCATTTTCCCTTAGTTGAAGAGACAATCGATCACCCCTGCTCTATTGTATATATTTTTTCGTGCATGTCATTACGTGAATGTATATATTTGATAATTTACGTAGAAACCTATTTTTTAATGTATGAACTTTGCATACTCTACACCAGGTATGAGGAAATATCTACATTTCTAAAGGGCCTGTGCATTGTTGTAAATTTTTCCATTAAAGTGATTGTAAAATTTTATTTTGTATTCAATACTGGCTTAAGCTGCTTTGGTACTCCGCCTTGGTACTCCTACAATACACAGATGGTTTTTCGAGATTGCTACCTGGTAGACACATTTACCAACCATCCTCGGACAAAAACAAAACTGAAATAATGTAACCTTAAACATTTCTTACAACATGAGGCAACCTCCATCGTTCAATATCCAATCAAGACGAGCAACCCCACCTAACATGAACTTCTTTAGAGAGTCATCGAAAGATTGCGCGGTAGAGAAAGAGAGTCGTTCTAATATGATGCAGAACACAAAGAGACATATATGTAGGGTGGAGGAAGGAGTAATTCAACAGCAAAAAAGGACGGCATTGTCGCCTGATGTAGCGTGATAGTAAAAAATATATGTGATACACATAATTGATATCGAACCATAGAATATGTATCCTAAAGATATGTCACACTATTGTGCAGTAGAATATGTATGCCCCATTGCAAAGCACGGGCATTCGTGCTAGTAAGATGTAAACAGGATAAACATCACATGCAAATCATAAAGTGACATGATATGGCCAATATCATCTTGCGCCTTTGATCTCCATCTTCGGGGCGGGCATGATCACCATTGTCTCAGGCAAGACACCATGATCTCCATCATCGTGTCTTCATGAAGTTGTCTCGCCAACTATTACTTCTACTACTATGGCTAACGGTTAGCAAAAAGTAAAGTAATTACATGGCGTTTATATTGACTCGCACGTCATACAATAAATTAAGACAACTCCTATGGCTCCTGTTGGTTGTCATACTCATCGACATGCAGGTAATGATTCCTATTACAAGAACATGATCAATCTCATGCATCACATATATAATTCATCACATCCTTTTGGCCATATCACATCACATAGCATACCCTGCAAAAACAAGTTAGACGTCCTCTAATTATTGTTGCATGTTTTACGTGGCTTCTATGGGTTTCTAGCAAGAACGTTTCTTACCTACGCAAAAGCCACAACGGTGATATGACAATTGCTATTTACCCTTCATAAGGATCCTCTTCATCGAATCCGATCCGACTAAAGTGGAAGAGACAAGCACCCGCTAGCCACCTTATGCATCAAGTGCATGTCAGTCGGTGGAACCTGGCTCACGTAAGCGTACGTGTAAGGTCGGTACGGGCCGCTTCATCCCACAATGCCGCCAAATCAAGATAATACTAGTAACGGTAAGCAAATTAACCAAATCATCGCCCACAACTATTTTGTCTTCTACTCGTGCATAGAATCTACGCATAGACCTAGCTCATGATGCCACTGTTGGGGAACGTAGTAATAAATCAAAATTTTCCTATGTGTCACCAAGATCAATCTAGGAGATGCTAGCAACGAGAGAGAGGGAGTGCATGTTCATACCCTTGAAGATCTCTAAGCGGAAGCGTTACAAGAACGCGGTTGAAGGAGTCATACTCGCGGCGATTCAAATCGCGAAAGATCCGATCCAAGCGCCGAACGGACGCCGCCTCCGCGTTCAACACACGTACAGCCCGGGGACGTCTCCTCCTTCTTGATCCAGCAAGGGGAGAGGAGAAGTTGAGGGAGAACTCCGGCAGCACGACGGCGTGGTGGTGGAGCTCGTGGTTCTCCGGCAGAGCTTCACAAAGCACTACGGAGGAGGAGGAGGAGTTGGAAGGCGGAAAGGCTGCGCCAGGGGAAGGGTTGCTGCTGCCCTCTCTCTCCCTCACTATATATAGGGGGAAGGGGGAGGAGGAGGCGCCCTAGGGTTTCCCTAGGGGAGGGGCGGCACCCACAGGGGAAACCCTAGATGGGTTTGGGCGCCCCCACCCCTAGGAAACTTGGCCCCCAAGCCGGGAGGGGCGGCTGCCCTAGGGGAGGCGCCCCCACCTCTCCAGGTTACTTGAGATGGGGAAGGAGGCGTGCACAACCCCTTAGTGGGCTGATGTGCCCCCTCCCCTTGGCCCATAAGCCCCCCCCCAGCGCTTGTCGGGGCTCCGAAACTCCTTTCGGTCACGCTGGTCGTCACCCGGTACTCCCAGAACAATTCTGGACTCCAATACCCTTCGTCCAATATGTCGATCCTCACCTCCTGACCATTCCGGAGTTCCTCATCGGTATCCCCATACCTCGTTCAATCTCGTTACCGGCAAGTCTCTTTACTCGTTCCATAACACATGATCCCATGACTAACTCCTTTAGTCACATTGAGCTCATTACGATGATGCATTACCGAGTGGGCCCAGAGATACCTCTCCGTCATACGGAGTGACAAATCCCAGCCTCGATTTGTGCCAACCCAACAGACACTTTTGGAGATACCTGTAGTGCACCTTTATAGTCACCCAGTTACGTTGTGATGTTTGATACACCCAAAGCATTCCTACGGAATCTAGGAGTTGCACAATCTCATGGTCTAAGGAAATGATACTTGACATTAGAAAAGCTCTAGCAAACGAACTACACAATCTTGTGCTATGCTTAGGATTGGGTCTTGTCCATCACATCATTCTCCTAATGATGTGACCCCGTTATCAACGACATCCAATGTCCATGGTTAGGAAACCATAACCATCTATTGATCAATGAGCTAGTCAACTAGAGGCTCACTAGGGACATGTTGTGGTCTATGTATTCACACATGTATTATGGTTTCCGGTTAATACAATTATAGCATGAACAATAGACAATTATCATGAACAAGGAAATATAATAATAACCATTTTATTATTGCCTCTAGGGCATATTTCCAATAAATAAGGAGTGACAAGACCCTAAGCTTGGGGATGCCCAAGGCACCCCCAAGGTAATATTAAAGCAATATCCAAGCAACTAAGCTTGGGGATGCCCTGGAAGGCATCCCCTCTTTTGTCTCCAACATTATCGGTAACCTCACTTAGAGCTAAGTTTTCATTCGTCACATGATATGTGCTTTTCTTGGAGCGTCAATCTATTTTGTTAGGATTTTCTTGCTGTTATTTAGAATAATGTTTTGCATATTTTATTTCAATAAAAGTGGCAATGACAGCCTTTACTATGCTTATTTTGCAAGTCTACATGTTGCTGTTTGAAAATAGAAAGTTTACCGTTGTTGCAAAAAATCCCTAGAAAAGTCAGAATGTGATAAAATGTTGAAACCTTTTGCAAAATAAGCTCTGATAAATTTCATACAGTGTGGTAAATTTTCATAATGTTTTGAGTTGAATAAGTATTGATACTCTTGCATCCTTTATAGATTGTATTGTTTTGGTAGATTGCTGTTATGTTTGCATTGTTTGCATATGTTTTCTTGTTTAATAATTCTATTTGAGGATAGGAGTGTTAAATATGCAGAGGCATTTAGTAAGCAATGTTGAATAATAATTTTAGTGATTTGCTACAGTAGAGAATGATAAGTTTTTTGCATTGGTTTATACTAACTTACCTCACAAGTTCTTTTTGAGTTTTGTGTGGATGAAGCTTTTGAGATTTAGGAAAACTGCGATATGAGAAGAATTAAGGGGACACAAAAGCTCAAGCTTGGGTATGCCCAAGGCACCCCAAGATAATATTTCAAGAAGTCTCAAGCATCTAACCTTGGGGATGCCCCGATAGGCATCCCACCTTTGGGGAACATAGTAATTTCAAAAATTTCCTACGCACATGCAAGATCATGGTGATGCATAGCAACGAGAGGGGAGAGTGTCGTACAAGTACCCTCGTAGACCATAAGCGGAAGCGTTATGGCAACGCGGTTCATGTAGTCATACGTCTTCACGATCCGACCGATCCAAGTACCGAACACACGGCACCTCCGAGTTCAGCACACGTTCAGCTCGGTGACGTCCCACGAACTCACGATCCAGCAGAGCTTCGAGGGAAAGTTCCACAAGACGACAAAGATGATGACGGTGTTGATGATGCTACTGACGCAGGGCTTCGCCTAAGCACCGCTATGATATGACCGAGGTGGATTATGATGGAGGGGGCACCAGACATGGCTAAAAGATCAACCGATCAACTTGTGTGTTCATGGGGTGCCCCTTCCCCGTGATATAAAGGAGTGGAGGAGGGGGAGGGGCCGGCCCTCCTAGGCGCGCCCCAAGGGGAGTCCTACTCCCACCGGGAGTAGGACTCCAACCCTTCCAAGAGTAGGAGTAGGAGAGAGAGAGAAGGATGAGAGAGGGGGAAGGAAAGGGGGGCGCCGCCCCCCTCCTTGTCCAATTCGGACTAGAGGGGGAGGGGGCGCGCGGCCTGCCCTGGCCGCCCCTCCTCTTCTCCACTAAGGCCCAATAGGCCCACTACACTCCTCGGGGGGTTCCGGTAACCCCCCGGTACTCTGGTATTTGTCCGAACTTGCCCGGAACCCTTCCGAAGTCCAAACATAGTCATCCAATATATCGATCTTTATGTATCGACCATTTCAAGATTCCTCGTCATGTCCGTGATCATATACGGGACTCCGAACTACCTTTGGTACATCAAAACACATATACTCATATTACCGATCGTCACCGAACGTTAAGCGTGCGGACCCTACGGGTTCGAGAACTATATAGACATGACCGAGACTCGATTCCGGTCAATAACCAATAGCGGAACCTGGATGCTCATATTGGCTCCTACATATTCTACGAAGATCTTTATCGGTCAAACCGCATAACAACATACGTTCTCCCCTTTGTAGTCGGTATGTTACTTGCTCGAGATTCGATCATTGGTATCTCAATACCTAGTTCAATCTTGTTACCGGCAAGTCTCATAACTCGTTTCGTAATACATCATCCCGCAACTAACTCATTAGTCGCAGTGCTTGCAAGGCTTATAGTGATGTGCATTACCGAGAGGGCCTAGAGATACCTCTCCGACAATCGGAGTGACAAATCCTAATCTTGATCTATGCCAACTCAACAAGTACCATCGGAGACACCTATAGAGCACCTTTGTAATCACCCAGCTATTGCCAGGACGTTTGGTAGCACACAAAGTGTTCCTCCGGTATTCAGGAGTTGCATAATCTCATAGTCATAGGAACATGTATAAGTCATGAAGAAAGCAATAGCAATATACTAAAATATCAAATGCTAAGCTAACGGAATGGGTCAGGTCAATCACATCATTCTCTAATGATGTGATCCCGTTAATCAAATGACAACTCATGTCTATGGCTAGGAAACTTAACCATCTTTGATTCAACGAGCTAGTCAAGTAGAGGCATACTAGTGACACTGCTTGTCTATGTATTCACACATGTACTAAGTTTACGGTTAATACAATTCTAGCATGAATAATAAACATTTATCATGATATAAGGAAATATAAATAACAACTTTATTATTGCCTCTAGGGCATATTTCCTTCACTTTCTTCATCAACAATTATCGGTTGAGCCTAAGTTTTTGCTTCTTCACATGAGTTGTGCTATTCTTAGAATGTCATTTTGCTTGCTGTTTTAATAAAATACTTAGACCTGAAAGTTTTTAAATAAAATAGAGTCCTCAAATAGTTGCCAGGGAGGCTAAGTAAGCGGCATTCACATCCCGTCAACGAAGCTCTTTTCTTTGGAATTGCTCTAGTGCTTCACCTATATCTTTTGGAGCACGGTGTGCTTTAGTATTTTTGAAGAAATTCTCTCTTGATTCACTTAAATTAATTTGAGAGAAAGAAAATATTATGCTCATGATCTTCATTTATATCTTTTTGGAGTAGCTTGTCATTTACTCTTGTGCTTAACTTATATCCTATGAGTAAATTGTTGAATAAATTGAATGTCATGAAGTTGAAATCATATCATGCATAGTAGTAGCTTCACATTGGGTTTAGAAATTGAATCTTTTGAGGCTTGACAATCACAATATTGGTCATACAAGCAATTCACGGATAATTAGTATAAGGAGTTCACATTGAATCTTTTGAGGCTAGTGGTAGCTTCACATTGAATCTTTTGAGGCTTGACAATCACAATATTGGTCATATCATGCCCATGTGGGATGTGCCCACCTCGGTGGCCTCCCGCACCCCCTCTTTACCCTATAAGTTCCCAAATATTCCGAAAACCCTCAAGGTTAACCTAGATCAGAAGTTCCGCTGTCGCAAGGCTCTGTAGCCACCGAAAACCAATCTAGACCCCGTTCCGGCACCCTGCCGGAGGCAGAATCATCTCCGGTGGCCATCTTCATCATCCCGGCGACCACCACGATGAGGAGGGAGTAGTCCACCCTCGGGGTTGAGGGTTTGTACCAGTAGCTATGTGATTAACCTCTCTCTCTCTCTCTCTCTCTCTCTCTCTCTCTCTCTCTCTCGTGTTCTTGAGATGTCATGATCTTGATGTATCACGGTCTTTGTTAATGTAGTCAGATCATATGGTGTTTTCCCCTCTCTATCTTGTTGTGAATTGAGTTTTTCCCTTTGAGATTTCGTTGTTATCGGATTGAATACTTCAATGGATTTGAGAACACTTGATATATGTCTTGCAATTGAATACTCGTGGTGACAATGGGGTATCGTATCGATTCACTTGATATATGTTTTGGCACTCAACTTGCAGATTCCCGAGGTGACATTGGGGTAATCTATACATAGGGGTTGATGCACTTTCTTGTCTTTGTTTCTCCGGTAGAAATCTTGGGGCACTCTTTGAAGTTCTTTGTGTTGGATTGAGTATTATGAAAATGAATTTGCTTTGGTGTTATTTTAGTACGAACTCTAGGATAGATTGAACGGAAAGAATAGCTTTGTGTTATTTTAGTATGAACTCTTAAATAGATTGAATGGAAAGAATAGCTTTGAGGTGGTTTCGTACCCTACAAACAATTTATTCTTATGTGCTCCGCTAGATAGGAACTTTGGAGTGATTCTTCATCGCACTTTGAGGGGTGGTTATATGATCCAATTATATTAGCATTGTTGAGAGGTTGCACTAGCGAAAGTACGGACCCTAGGCCTCATTTTCAAGCATGGCAATACCGTTTTTGTGCCCGTTTACTATTTTCTACCTTGATGTTTTTATTTATTTAGATTATAAAAATATATTCCTACCATTAATATTACACTTGTATCACCATCTCTTCGCCGAACTAGTGCACCTATACAATTTGCCATTGTATTGGGTGTGTTGGGGACTGAGGGAGTTCCGGACTAGGGGGTGTCCGGATAGCCGAACTATCATCATCGGCCGGACTCCAAGACTATGAAGATACAAGATTGAAGACTTTGTCCCGTGTCCGGATGGGACTTTCCTTGGCGTGGAAGGCAAGCTTGGCGATACGGATATGTAGATCTCCTATCATTGTAACCGACTGTGTAACCCTAGCCCTCTCCTGTCTATATAAACCGGATGGCTTTAGTCCATAGGACGAACAACAATCATACCATAGGCTAGCTTCTAGGGTTTAGCCTCTTTGATCTTGTGGTAGATCCACTCTTGTAACATACATCATCAATATTAATCAAGAAGGACGTAGGGTTTTACCTCCATCAAGAGGGCCCGAACCTGGGTAAAACATCGTGTCCCTTGTCTCCTGTTACCATCCGCCTAGACGCACAGTTCGGGACCCCCTACCCGAGATCCGCCGGTTTTGACACCGACAGGGACACAAGAGATTTCTTGTATTTGGTTGCAGGGTCGTTTGAGAGAGATCATCTTCATCCTACACCTCTCACGGATTGATAAAACCTTAGGTCATCCACTTGAGGTAAAATTGCTACTGCCCTACAAAACTCTGCGCTTGGAGGCCCAACACGTGTCTACAAGAATGAAGTTGCATAGTAGACATCACTATGCTTCCCTTGAGTGTTGCTTCGGTTCAATTCATCAACGGCATTGTGTCGCTTTTCACAAGGTTCTGACAATCAATCGTCTCTGGCTATCGATGATCCGCTAACAGTTCCTTGGGCTTCACCATAGTTGAGAATTGTGAACCATCGCGTAAACAAGAGGGTGCCGAAGATGGAAAATCTTCTAGGTGGTCACGCGTATTGACAAAGTTTAGTGTGGGATAGAGATTTTTAATTAAGTCTCTTGTTTCATGCACCCCAAAACTTAATCTAGAATCAAGAATCATCGCCTATGTTGTGGATGTAGGTAGCTAGTATTAATTGATGAAACTGGTTAACAACGTAACTAAAATTTTGCTAAAAACCGATTAGAGGATGTCTAACTTGGTTTTGCAGGGTATGCATATGATGTGGTATAGCCTTCGTTATGATAACGAGTTTATGTATGAGATGGTTATATGTTGTAATGTTAAGTGGCATGCACATCACGTCATGATGGCTGGAACCACGAGATTGCCACGTTAATGTAAATTTCGTAGATATAGCCTACAAGATACAGGTGACGATGGCAACCGTACACAAAGGACCTCAACGAGGATAAGGTGTACATGGCGTGGGATGAAGAGCTATATTTCCATGCCACGGCGGAATTTCTGAATTTGGTGCCACGACAACGTTTTCTGAAACGGTCGCCATGACAACATTTTCTGAAATTGTCGCCATGGCATCATTTTTAAATTTTTTGCCACGGCAACGAAATATTGGCCGTCACGACGCTTCAACTGAAGATTGAAGATGATCACAGAGATTCCCGACACCCAGGGCTATACCATATCATGCTTTTATGAATTGTCTGAAATGTTTATCCCTTTGTTGCTTGCAACATTTGATTGCGCAGTATTCAATTATTAGGGTGATCTCTCAGAGTAAATATCAAGTTAAAAGGTGCTCTTATCAGTGTTGCAACCGCCTATAAGACTATAACACGTGGCCTTTTGAAGCACTACATGCTACCATGAGTACAAACGAGAAGTGACGTGTAAGGCGGGTGAGGTACAACTTCACAGAAGAAACACTCGGTTGTCTTGAAGTTCTAGCAGAAAAGTTTTGAGCTTGGAGCCCAAAGCATCTAAAGATGAACAAGAGTCATATGGAGATATGATTGGCAAAATATTGCCTACCGGTTGTAATTCACATCTTATGAGATGCTACCATCCATGAATGTGAATGAGGTCAGGATCTTGAGACACTCACTATCAATTATGAGAGATATTGATTTGAGTGGGATTGCACTTTATATTGTTGATTTTTAAACAACTTAGTGCAAGGTTAAAATTATGAAAATGTCTAAATAAAATTTTGTGTCTATCGTTGTAGATCAATGGCTCGCAATATGTTCAACTTAGCCCCTATGTTAGAGAAAGAAAAGTTGGCTGCTAATGGTGGAAACTATGCGGATTGGATGTGGAACCTGAGATTTGTTATTAGAAGTGCTAAGAAGGAGTATGTGCTGGATCAACCCCTAGGTGATGCTCTTGGAAAGGATGCAACACCAGACGAAGTTGCTTCTTACGCTGCTCGTAGTGATGACTATGATTCAGTCCAGTGCCTCATGTTAACTTTGCATGGATCCTGAACTACAGAAGCAATTTGAATGATCCACTACTCAATTCATAATTGGGTCACTAGAAGTTTTGTACAAGAAACAAGCAAGGACCAAACATTTCGAATTAACCAAGGCCTTGATTGAATGCAAAATGAAAGAGGGTTCCTCAATGAGTGAGCATATAGTGAAGCTTGCTGGCTATGTTGATAGACTGGCTTCTCTGGATTTTGGAATTTCGCCAACACTCGGTACAGATATTGTGCTTGCTTCATTGCCCCCATCTTACGATGGCTTTATCATGAATTACAACATGAATGGAATGGAGGAAAGTGCAAATGAGTTGTTTGCTATGCTCAAAACTACTGAAGCTGGAATGTAGAAGAACAAGATAGTGATGATGGTCAACAAAACAACCAGTTTCAAGAAGAAGGACAATTTCAAGAAGAAGAAATCTACTGAAGCCGGTCAGACCAAGTCTCAAAAGAAGAGCAAGGGCGGAGCCTCTAAAGAGACTGAATGTTTCTACTGCAAAGCAGAAGGGACACTGGAAGCGTGGCTGCAAAAAATATTTGGCAAATAAGAAAAAAGGGTTCATCTGGTGAAGGTATAATAGTTATACTAAGTTAATGTTATTCTACTTGTAAATTTCTGTGTCATAGGTATTTGATACTAATCTGTTGCTCCTGTTTTGCAAACCGATACAGGGACTAGAAAACACACAAGGCCGAATCCTACTAGGGGAGGGAGTGGGACTCCTCCCCTAGGCCGGCGCACCAAGGGGGACTCCTTCCCCCTTGGTGTCTGCCCTCTCCCTCCCCTCCAACCTATATATACTATAGGATTTTGTCTCTTGAGACACATAGTTTTTGGAGCCTCCTCTAGTTCTTCTAGCTTATGTTCTAGTTGGTCCTAGTTGACTAATTAGAGTTTGGCTAATCCTCTTTTCCTCATAATTAGAAGCCTAGTGTGGTTCTAATATCCTCTCTCTAATTCTCCGGCGACGATTAGCTCTAGACGACGAAGCGCTGCCAGATCATGAAGTTTGCACGCTTGCAACCAACTAGAGAGGTCGTGCTTTTGGTCTTCGGTTCGAGAGATCGTTCGTGGGCAATACGAGGGATCATTCATCAACGGTTCGAGGGACTCCAAGTTCGATCTACACCGACACATTCTTCTTCCGCTACAACTCGGTGACGGTAACGATCGTGATCCCAACCCGCAATGCATCTTCATATTGATCTTGGGTGATCGTAGGTGCGATTTTTTTCTACTATGTTCCCAAACAACACCATTCTTGTTGGTTTGCTCCGCCGTCCAAGCCACAATCCAGAGTAGAATCCAACCACATTTGATGAGTTTGTTCAAATGCATGAACAAATTCGGCATCAAGCCAACTGAAGAAAGATTTGATGGAGCATCTCTGGACGATTAAAGGGGACAACTAGTACCTATGTGCTAGTTAAATTCAAGTTTGAACTATTACAATTTGAATACTTTGTTGGATTGTAATATTTACATTAGAATTAGTTCTACATTTGAACATTTTTTAGCCAAACTGGAACTAGATATGAAACTATTTTGAGCATGTGGACTTTAAAAATTTGGTGGCGGATGTATGCGGCTAGCTTTGGACAGCCGTCTCCCATTAGTGTCCGCTGACTGACGGGTCTATCTGCGAATGGATGCGATGTCCGGTTTGCGTGGCAGCGTTGAAGATGCCCTAAGAGCTTTCTCAGTGTCACACGTTGTACTCGTGGTAAGCATATGCCACATAGGCAAAAAAAATCCGACGTGGCAAGGTCTTTAAGAGGAGATAGAGGAGTTTGGTGAACCCAGAAAGAACCAATGCCAAGCACGCGGACCTATATAAAACACTTAAAAATAAAATTGCCCATGCATGAAATAATTTAGTTGTTATATAATCAAATTAAGGAAGCTTAGCAACAACACAATAAGCACCTATGCATTATGGACTTTACTAAATCTGTAATGCATCTAGCACCCCATCTAAGCATTCATGCATTGGAACAAGCCTAAAGGCCTCTTCAAAACAGACCTCAAACCTTCATTATATGTCCAGATCACTTTTATCATCTAACGAAGACCTGTATATGTCCGCTTAGCATTATGAACATACAAATTCCGGTTTCATAGAGACAAACGTGAGGGTTTTGCTGGAGTCCGAGCATCCACTATGATCAACCAAAAGCCTCAGCGTTGTCCTCGTTTTCTCTCTCTCTCTCTCTCTCTCTCTCTCTCTCTCTCTCTCTCTCTCTCTCTCTCTCTCTCTCTCTCTCTCGCTTCACCTGCATGGTTCACCTCTCATCTCTTTACTCTCAATCGGACAACACACCACAAATCTCACCACATGCATAGACTCCCTCTACTCTCTTTTCTCCTAACGGGATTAATTCGTGAATAACTTTGAATGACTCCCTTTGGTATCATGTCCACGAACCATGTTCAGACATAAAAACAAACATATAGAGAAGACATTTGCGGGTAAACTTTGAAGATGCCCTAACACAATTAGTCACCCAGCCTCGCTCCAAGTGAGATCATCCACGCATGAGCCTAAGCATAACAGTGCACCGTCACACGTGATCAGAGAAAGACATCGTCGTCAGAGGGTGTGTCTATCTATCTATCCTCTGAGGCGCGCATGCCGCAGGCGCATCTACCTATCCGAAGGAACATGGAACATCCCGTCCGCCCCGTGACACAAAAGCACCCCCGTAATAAGGCCGTAACAGGAAATCGATCGATCTCGTGGCCGCGAGCCGCCCAGCGCTGCCGCTGCCCCGTCCGTGTGCCGACGCTAGCTGATACGATACGGTGCAGAGGCGCCTGTGAGCCAAGCAAACGATCTCCCTCTCGGTCGATCGGCGGGAGCCATCCCAGCCAAGCAAACGATCTCCTCGCCCGGCCACGCGGCGCTGCAAAGTATCCCAGCCAAGCAAACGATCTCCTCCTCCGCCACGTGGCACTGCAAAGTATCTCAGCCAAGCAAAACTATCTCCGCGCGCCACAAGTATCTCGGGCGCCAGCCACATGGTGGGTGCGGTGCGGCTCGGCAGGCGCAAGCGGTGGTAGTGGGTGGCGACGCGCTCGCTACCGGGCGATCGGTCCGGCCAATGGGGAGGAGCAAAGGATATTTGCGTATCTCCCTGCGGCGCCGGGCCCGCGCGTCGGGCCGTGGTGGGCTCCAGCGGCCGGGCCGCGACGAGCGTGGGTGGGCCCGTGGGCGGAAGGAGACCGCGGGCTCCCGCTGTTTCTGCCCACCAAAGGACCGGAAGAGTCTGCGAAGCTACCACGCTACGCCTCCTGGATTTTCTTTTGGCAGGGAGAGTGTAATGGAAAAGTTTTTTTTTATTAAATAAGGGCTTTCCCCTTCCGATTTTCATTACTGAAAACCAGACTTACAAAGTTCAGAGGACAGTAAGCACAAAACAGGTTCACACTACTAAAACAGGACAAAAGAAACCGGCCAAAAGGACCAACACAGGCCCAGCATGAACAAAGTCCACCAACACACCTAACAGAGTCATCGACGACAATAACCAGTAACTAACAGGCACAAAAAGGACTAGCAACAGCAACAGAAGATGCAGAAGTTGTAGCCGTCATCCAGGGAGCCTTGCCACATTGATTCGCCATCCCTGCCCGGCCGTGTACACCTCATTTGCTGCCCGTTCTAGTACTCATTCCTCCAGTTCCAGCAGTTTTCTTGGTGGCTTCTTTGTCTGCAAAATGGACCAGTCAACCAACCATCGAACCATTAGTTTGATTATCTGAAAAGGATTATTAATCTTTTTTTTCTCAAAAACAATTGCATTCCTACTTTTCCAAATTGCCCAGAATAAAGCAGAAACCCCAATCATCACCATTTTCTTATCTTCTTTACAAAATTTGCTAATCCATTCCCCAAAACATTCTTTAACACTAAAAAGAATGGTCTTCAGACCACAAACACATCTAACCAGGCTCCAAAGCAAAGAAGCCGCAGAGCATGTGCACATTAAATGATCAATAGATTCATCTTGTCCACAAAATACACATTCTTTTCCCCCTTTCCACCCTTATTTGAGTAAGACATCTCTAGTCAAAACACTCTTCTTATTTACTAGCCACAAGAAGACTTTAATTTTTGCAGGAACTTTGATTTGCCAAAGATATTTCTGTGGAAATTTCAGGCATGACGTAATCAACTCTGTGTATAAAGATTTAACAGAGAATTTTCCATCAGCAGTTAGGGTCCATTTGATCTTATCTTTTTCCCCATTCATTTTAATTTTTTCACATCTACTTTTTAAAGCATCCCATGACTCCAGAGTTTCTTTATGTAGTGTCCTTCTAAATTTGAAACCCTTCCATCCTTTTTGGATGGCCTCATATACAATAATTTTGTGGTCAAAACAAATTTCATATATTCTAGGATAGGCATCTTTTAAGGGCTTGTCATCCACCCAAGTGTCCTCCCAAAATCTAATGTTTTTTCCTTCCCCAGGCTCTTTTTTCACAAATCTATAGAAGATATTCTTAATATTCAATAAACTAGTCCAGAACTGAGAATCTCCAGGTTTTTTTTCCACTAGAGCTAGACATTCATTTTTCTTATATTTTCCTTTCAGTACCTCTTGCCACATCCCCTCTTCTGTTTTCATTTTCCAGAACCATTTAGCCAACAAAGCTATGTTCATCACCTCCATATTGAGAATCCTTAGACCCCCTACCTCTTTGGGTAGGCAACACTCCCTCCAATTAACTAAATGATATTTCCTAACATTCTCATCTTCTTGCCACACCAATCTAGCCCTAAAAAAATCAGCTTTTTTTATGATTTCTTTTGGGATAGCATAAAAGGACATCATGAATGAGGAATATTAGTCGTGCAAGCTTGCACCAGGATGATCCTGCCAA
This sequence comes from Aegilops bicornis, assembly GCA_021605145.1. Lineage (NCBI taxonomy): Eukaryota > Viridiplantae > Streptophyta > Magnoliopsida > Poales > Poaceae > Aegilops > Aegilops bicornis. The sequence continues at coordinate 126,930,232 of CM038671.1, forward strand.
AGAATAGATCCCAACAGCTTCCCTTGCCAACACCCACATCTTTTCTCAATTTTATCCGTTACACAACTCCAATGTATGTTCCTGATCCTAGTATCAGCTACAGGCATCCCTAGATATTTGATGGGTAAATCTCTCATTTTGCATGTCAGTATTTCCTGGTATAGCAATTGTTTTTCTTTGGCCTTTCCAAACAGCATTAGTTCACTCTTATGGAAGTTAATTTTTAGACCAGACATCTGTTCAAAAGCCCCCAATATAAATTTAAGGTTTCTCACACTCTCTATCTCATCTTTGATCAGAAAGATAGTATCATCAACATATTGTAACATATTTACACCCTTATTATCATTTTTATTAAGGAATCCCTTATCAATATCCAATTCTAAAGCATTATTCATTAAAGTGGCTAAGGCATCCACAGCCACATCAAAAAGCAACGGTGACATAGCATCTCCCTGTCTCAAACCTTTATAGGTTTTAAAAAAAGGACCGATTTCATCATTTACCTTGACCCCTACATGTCCCCCTCTCATTGTTTCCATTACCCAATCACACCATTTGTCTGAAAAACCTTTCAGTTTTAGCATCTGTATAACAAAGGGCCATTTGATTTTATCATATGCTTTTTCAAAATCAACTTTAAAAACTAAAGCATCTTCTTTGTCTCTATGAAAAGTGTTCAAGGCTTCGTGTAGAATAATCACTCCTTCCATAATGTATCTTTCTTTGATAAATGCAGTTTGTGTTCTGGAGATAACAGGTGCAATACATTTGGTCAATCTGTTCATCAGAACTTTTGTAATAATCTTGAAACTCACATTTAGCAGGCATATAGGCCTGAATTTTTGAATTTGTTTGGCATCATTGGTTTTGGGGACTAGGGTAATAATGCCATAGTTAAGCCTGGCAATATTGATCTCTCCTTTGGAAAACCCCTCAACTAAGGCTTTCAGATCCCACTTGACCAAATCCCAAAAATCTTGATAAAAGTCAGCAGGGAACCCATCAGGGCCTGGGCTTTTATTTCTTTTCATACCAAAAACTACTTGATGAATTTCATCTAAGAAAAAAGGGGACAATAACTCCTCTTTGTCCTGAGCATTTATTTTTTCCATTTCTAGATCCCTCAAGGAGATATTAGACTCTTCAGGATGTCCAAAGAGGTTTTTATAGAATTTATAATATATTCCATCAGAATGTTCTCTCCTTCTATGATCCCTTCTTCTTGTTCTAAATAGATTATTCTATTTTTTTCTTCTCCTCTCATTCACTTTCACATGATAGTATCTAGTATTTTCATCCCCATCTTTAATCTCTTTGTCTTTATATCTCTGCATCCACTTCATTTCTTCTTGTGTCATGATTCTTTTAAGTTGCATTCTAAGTTCCTTCTGCTCATTCACATGCAGCAGTCGGACCCATTCTTTTCGCTCTCTTATCAATATCATCCAATTCTTTTATGATTTCTATTTTAATTTTCCTATACCAAGCATCCACATTTTTATTCCATCCCTTAGCTTTTCTCCTCAATTCTCTCATCCTTGCTTGCCATCTATCCAACACACTTCCTCTGAATCTTTTGTTCCAGGTATTATATATCAACTCCTTAAAGCCTTCTCTAAAAAACCAAGCATTTTCATATCTAAAAGTATATCTAATTGTGTGTGCCTCCCCTGTGTCTAAAAACAGGGGGGGTATGATCAGAAATTTCCCTAGCAAAGGCTTGTAATATAGTCAATGGGTATTTTTCTTCCCAAGCAGGACACATCAATACCCTGTCCAATTTCTCATAGGTGGGATCCTCCTGATTATTGGCCCAAGTGTATTGTCTCCCATTTAAAGGTAGTTCTCTCAATCCAGCTTGTTCAATTATAGCATTAAACATAAAGGACCACTGTTCATTTATCATAAGTTTGTTTTTTTCTTTATTATTTATGATGATATTAAAATCACCTCCAACCAGACAAGGCAAAGGATTATCATGGTATAATCTAGCTAACTCAGCAAGGAAATTAGCTTTCCCCTCTTTCTGTGCATCTCCATAAACTGTGACTAAATTCCAGTGCATTTGGATATTCTTGTCAAACAGCAGTACTCTTAAGAAATATTGCCCTTTTTCAATATGTTCAATATCAAACAACTCTTTATTAATGCCAACTAGGATTCCCCCAGACATCCCTTTGGGGGATTCCAACACCATTGGTAATTTTTGCCCCCACAAAGATTATGCAATTCATTTTTTGTAAAGTCTTGTTTGATTGTTTCTGAAATCCCAACAAAATCTAACCTATAGTCCATAATCATTTCTCTAATATATCTTTTTTTATGATCTTGCCCAATACCTCTCACATTCCAGAAAACTCCTCTCATTTGTGTAAATTCTAGATATATATCTATTTCCAATCAAGGATTACCCTTCTTTGCCCAAGCAATTTTTGTATTCCAAGGTTAGAGACTAATCAGTCTTCCTTCCTTTTTTCCTTCTCCACACCCCAATCCCAATTGATTGCTTCACACAGCTCAGTGCTGGTGAGCTTTTCTTCCCTCTTTTTTTCCAGAGAGCATTTCTTTAAGGTTTTTATATTGTTGTTCCTCAATCTCAGCATCAGAATGATCCATATCAGAGCATAATCCATCAAAATCCACATCTCCAGTATTTATGTATACTGGTGTGTCTCCTCCTTCTTTCATTACTCCTCTTACTTCATTCGCCTCATCTATTTTTTCTCTTTTGATACTTTGGAAATATATCTCTCTCCTGGCTTTCTCCATCTTATTAATAATATCTATATTATTCTCAATCATATCAATGGAACATCCTAAATCAATTCCTACCATGGAGCTAATTTGTATTAAGGAGGGGTTAACAAATTCAGAAATTGGATCCTTACCATAATTATCTCTTTCCTCAGCTCTGATTTTGGCCATCTCTTCTATTTTCTGATCTTCTTTTCCTTTGTTTCTAAGGCTTATTTTTATCTCCACTTCTTTCTCCTCCCTCTCTTTTTCAGCATCCTCAGCACCATGTAAATCTGCCATTTTCTCTCCCAGGGTCCCAATTGATTCCTGACTGGCATTATAGTCAGTAGGTTCATTGTATTTCCCAGATTCTGATTCACCCTTTTTTTGTTGAGTTTCCTTTTCATAATCTTCCATATCCATGTTAGCCAGCTCCATCTCATATTGTTCCCTGTTAACAGCCTCTTGAATTAGCTTTTGAATCTCCTCCTGTTGTTGGTTGATCTTGGTCTGCATTGTGTATTGATTTTCCTCAAGCTTCTTCATTCTCTGTTCAGCTTTAGCCAACAATGCAATGTGTCTAGTTTTGTCCTCTTCCAAGATCTTGATCTTGTTGAACAAGATGTCACTCTCTTTTTGCCACTTTCTTCTCTCAGCCACCATTTCATCTTGCCATTGCATCATGCTTTCTTCTAATTGTTTTTTCATTTTGATCAGTTTTTCATCTACTTCCTCACTTTGTTTGAGAGACAAGCATCCAAGTGAAATGCCTCTGTGATCAGTTTCTTCCATCCTGAATCTTTTCCTGTTCTCTATTTCTCCCTCCCCATCTTCTAAATTATGTGTGTTTTCATTTTTCCTCTTCTCCTCCTTATACCAACCAATTTCCACCACCTTCTCCACTTCCACACCAATCCTGAACATGAGCAAATCAGGGGCAGTGATTTCCACTTGAGGTGGAGTTTTTTTCACATCTCTGATTCCACATTTGACACTAACTTTTTCTTCATTGACAGTATCCATATCCACTTCCAAAGACAGCCCCACTGCAGCAAAGAACTTCACAAATGCCTGTGAAGTGTCTAAAACAATCAGGCACCCCGCTCAGCTTTAACCCACACAAGATGCAATTTCCCCATAGCTTGGTGATTCAGGACTGTGGCTGGACCTTGATGACCACCCCTGTCCCAAGCAAATTGAAGTCATTGAATTTAGCCAGTTCAACCAGTTTTGCCTTGTTAGGGAATCTCATCATGAAACCATTTTGGCCAAATTCCTTAACTCTCCACTGCCACCCCCAGTCAAACATCTCTCCCATAGCCTTTGTGAGCTCAGTTTCATTGATTTTCCCTTCCCTAACAATCACCACACCTAAAGGATTTGTATGTTCAAAGAACCAAAGACATCTTTGTAGCTTTGAACCAAAGAGGGATTCCTACCCTTTGGCGGCATATCCAACATATTTGGGAACTGGTTTCATTTGCTTCAGTAAATTGCACTCACTAGTGATATGGTTTTCCCTTCCACAAATCAAACAGTGCCCCACCCTACATTCCCTGGTAGAGTGTTTGGGGTCTTTGCATTTACCACAGACTTGCTTGTTAATTCTCTCCATCCCTTTTCTCGCCATCATCCAAGTTTATCTCGCCAATTGCCTCTTCCCCTTGTTTCTTCATTTCCACTCCCCGGGTCTTGTTCACCTCTCCCGCCTTTCTCAGATGGGATCTTCTTTTCTCTTCTCTCCTCATGTCATCTCTCGCCAGGTGAACTCCCCAAGTTTTCCAATTGCTCCTTCAGTAATCTCTTTCTCTCCTTCTCTCGCCCTTGCACTAACTGGGACAACAGAGACGTCAATAATTGTTGCTGAGCACTCTGTTCTTTTTGTGTCACCATATCTTTTTCCTTCCCTTTCTCCATTTCAGAACTCTCTCCCTCACCAATTTCTCTCTCACTCCTGTTTTTCACTGCCTCTTTCTTCCCTGACTTAGCCTGCCATATCAAATTTTCTCCCCTTTCTTCTGCAGCGAATTCTTCTTCATCTCCATCTCCTCTGCCACCCCCATTTTCAGTACCAAATCTACCATTTCCTCTTCCCAAGCTTCCAAATCTGTCAGTCATAGCGTGTCTTCCTCCAGTCCATCCCCTCCCCTGTTACTGTAGTTGAATCTTCCTCTGGCAAAACCTCCTTCCCCTCCACGATTAAATCTAGGACCTCCATATCCTCTTCCTAGGTTTCCAGCCATTTCTTCAACTGGCGGCGGTGTGGGAGGAGGGGGGAGGGGGGGGGGAACCCTACACGATGGGATTGTTCTGCCGTTTCCCTCTCACCCACTTTTATACCTACCACCCCACCTTCCCTTTCCGGGGCTGGATCGATATCTAGCCCATTGGGCCCCCACCAAGCCAGGCCCAGATCCAAATCCAGTTTTAAATCCACCCCCACTGAGCCCCCAAAAATAATCAGGGGTCTCGCGTGATCATCCTCCTTGTCAATCCCCTTCTCCTCCTCTGTTGAAGCACCAGAGGCCCCAATTGGAGTTTCATGTATAACTAAATCACCAAAATCCACCCCATCTAATTCAAACCAAGGTGGAATAGGATGTATATTATCTTTTTTCATATGATTATGAACTATGCGAGCGTCAAACCTACAACCTCTACACATATATTTTGTCATGTCACATCAACTATGAAAAAGTTGATGTGGCATGACAAAATATAAGACGGAACGTTTTTTTCTTTTCACCCAAGTCAATGGGAGAGTAGAAAAGATCGAAATGCTGCTGCCTGGACGTCGCCATCGGCAGACTTATGCACCCAGAGTGCTTTGCGAAAGTGTCGAGCACTCGCAATGGTAAAGCCAGGGATCGCTGCCATTAAGCAAAGTAATAAAGCTAGTTCATCGCCAAAAACAATGAGTAAGGCTACTGTACAGGCCACTAAACGGACATGTGTGTGGGAAACTTTGGAGGGAGCACGTATTAAGAAACTAACTAAGCAACGATCGGTCCATGATGGTGAGTGTAACTATCTCGACAGCTAGCTGCACCTCACGAGCATGCTTAGGAATGTGCATATGTGCAGGTGAGATGGCAGTGTTAGCTTTACTATGGTTGTAGTGGAGTTGACTTAGCCAGGTCCGTTTTTCGTTCTTACGAAAACCACTTCCAGCACGTTATTTATGCAAAATAACCAGAGATAGATAGGAGAGTGGCCCGGTGGTGTGGGCAAGTTGCATGAACGGACTGGATGCAGTGCAGAGAGGAAGCGACGGATCGTCCCAGAAATAGTACTAAATGGCTGTCGAGATCAACAAAGCTTTAACGCGAACCGTATCGCGTGACACCTCGACGTCGCACTCGTGCGGGCATCTGCGTCTACTTGCTGGGCCAGCGCCCGAAAGTAGAAAAATGATGGAGTAATATCCCGGCGCGAAATATCATCAGCTCGGCCGTCGAAAGACAAGTCAATCCATCCAAAGCGGCGCTCTGCTCCCGATTAAATTCCTCGCTCGAGGAAGAAGAAGAGCCGATCAAACTCAGACCGGATGGGCGTCCATGATCCATCCGTCGACGGCAGCTGCGCCCAAATGATTAGCCTAGCCTGGCTGGTTTCAGAAGCAGCTAAGGCTGGTCAGAATGTGAAAGATTATCATACTAAGATTACGATACGACATTGTTGCCAGACGATACTACCTCCCTAACGACAAGATCGTATATTAAGATCACGAAGACTTCATTTATCGCCACGCATTTACACAAAAGAAGATAAAGATTTAATATGATACGGTATCATGATATGATACTACATCCTCTCTTTCTTCATTTAATGCTATGATACTACCATTACAACCAGCCTAAGCCGATCACGTACGCGCTGACAAGTCGGAGCATGGGCGGCGTGCCGCGTGGCAGGGGATTTCGTTGTCTACACGGGCGACGCCGGAATGGATGGATAAGTCGGGCGCTGCCTACCTGCTTGCCTTGGGCTCCGGCCGGATGCCGGTCGAGGCGGCACAACGAGCCCGAAACGGTGACGCAGTGCGCGGGGCGCGGGGGGAGTCGTGTCGGGGTTTACCATCTCGGGTGTGCCTGTGTGAGGCTGCCGCGCGTGCCACGGTTCGCCGTGGACAGCCACAGCCGCGGCTAGCTACTAGGCGCCAGGCCCGTGCGCGAGACCAGCTCTCAGCCTCAAGACCCAGGGGACGAGGAAACGGGAAAGGATAGCATACTCAGAGCACATGGATCTTTCCGCGACTAGGAAATTCTCCCTAAAATAACATGCGCCCATTCCTGATTCGGTACGAGCTGCGAATGGGCGTGATTGCATCGTGCGCTCACTTTGGATAAGTACATACCGTGTGCGCCGCCGGCGACGGCGTGTGGAAGTAGAACAAACTGAATGGACCACGTGGCACATGCGGTAACTGGCAAGCAATCCAAACTGAATGGTAAAGATGAAACTGGAGGCAGTGAGCAGATTCGGTCCAAATGAGATATACGTACGATATTTTGCGGGAAGAACCAACCCTATTCAGGAGCTCCTAATTGACGCTCACTGCATTTGACAGCACCAGGACGCATAGGGGCGACCCGCGCCAGCGTCACCGTAGCAACCGGCTTACTGTACACCAGTTACTGCAGCAGTGGTCTTTTGAAAATGCAGATGTTTCTTGAGAAGGATGCGAAAATTATTTTAAAAAGTGAACATGATTGAATTGCAAACTTTGTACGGGCAGCGGTGGACTTTTTTCAAAAGTTTGAAGATTTTTTTAAAATTTCTAAATATTTTTATTAAATAACAATTTTTTAAAATCTGAGTTGTTTTTCATTTTTTTAAATTATGAAGTTTTTGGGAAAGTATTCGATTTTAATATTTTTTATCAGCTTTTGCTAACAAGAACAATATTTTGATTTTTTTCTTGATTCCATTTATTTTTTGAAAAACATAAACAAACAAATGTTTAAGATTTTCAGGAAACATGGACAATTTTGAAAATGTGAACCATTTTAGAAATTTCAAGTTTATCAGAACTTGTTCTTTTTAATACTGAATTTTTTTTAACAACACTATGTTTTGTTTTGAAAAATGAGAACATTTTTGTAAATCTGAACATTCACGAAAAGAGAAACATTTTCTGAAAATCTGATAATTTTCTGAAAAATAGAACATTTTGTAATTTTCAAACATTTCTAGAAATAAAATAAAATATCAGGGAAAAAAAAGAAAAGAATATAAGAATGAAAGAAAACAAAGAGTATATTAAAAAAACAGGAAACACTATAAGAAAACAAGAGATAAATGAAAGCCATTTCAAAAACCATCTAGAAGGTTCCCAAAACCGGTAGAAAACCATAAAAACTAGCTAAATGGGTCTGCCCACTCAGGGCACTCGCCTCGATCACTAGTGCGAAAGGGCGCACACTGAATGCATTATGCGTCCAATAAGATTTGCCGCACTGCGTCCAACAGGACCATATTCCTCTCGCAAACAAGAAAAAAAAACCATTCTAACAAGTAGTCGGCCCAAACCACATATTTTCGGTCTGAAACTCAAAATATATCTAAGAAATCGATCGCGGGAGCTCCTATTTGACGCTAGTTTCTTTTAAGGACTTGTTAAGCTTTATTGATCAATGTTCACTCGAATAAAAAAAAGGTCACATGAATGCAGCAGCCACACATGGTGATCCTGATCTGTCTAGTTAAAGAACTTAGCAATACTATGAGGTTCGTAATTTGACTCTCTACCTTCAGAACTAAACAAGCAACTAACAAAATTATTGCTTTTATCCACTATCTCTCTTATAATCAAGTTGTGTTGGTCATAAGTACCCTGGTTGATATCTTCTACTATTGATTTGGAATCACATACGATCATGAAACTTGGTAAGTAGAAGATCTTCAACCAACACTCGTCCCTCTCTGCATGCCAACGGTTCCCGAGTTACCGAATTTGTAACACCTCGAAAAACCACCATTGATGATCCCAAGAATGCCCCTACTGGTCTCGGCAAAGAGCAGAAGTTGCTAGAAGGACCCCCATCTTTGCATATCCTGCCATCGGCGGATTCCAAGCTGGATTCCGGACTCTAACCGTCTCTTTTCTCTGTCCTACAGCTGGCGTCGGTGGTTTTATGCTCTCTAGCTCAGCAATGTATCAGTTGAGAAACATATTTGTTGATAAAGGGCTATGAAAAACTTCTTCATGAATAGCCTTTCTGCACGCTCTCCAAATAGCCCACATAGTCACAACAAGTTTGATGAAGCTTTTTTGAGGTAGCGAACCGTCCATACCGAAGATCCATCGTTTCATACTCGCTTCCTTGAAAGGAGCCATGTGCTCAGCCATGTCTTCATCTCCTAAATCCCACACAGCCCTCGACATGGTGTAATCCAGCAACGAATGTCTCCAAGAATCCTTGTTGCCACACAATTGACAAGCATCAGTGGTTGTCATTTTCCTATGCTTAGGGACATCCTTGGTTGAAATAGATTGTTTAGCAAGTCACCATAAGAAGGTTCAAATTTTTGCTACGATGTCAACCCTCCATAGAGATTTCCATGCCCTCACCTCAATTGGTTATGTTGGACGATGCCTCATTACCCTCAAGCCAATCCTCCCTCCTTCTAGTGGCCACTGACATTTTGTATGCCGAACTTGTTGAGTCAATTAGATTGCTCACCATGAAGGGGGGTTGTTGGGCAAGCATACGACCAACCTCATGTTCTCATCCCTAGAAAGGCAATTATGCGACCATATATGAGTTGTTGTTCCATTACCAATCCTTCTAATCAAACCATGTTGGAGAACATCTCGGCCCTAAAAAAAACCTCCGTATTCAAAATGGGTGCGATCCCAACTCATCATCTAGTATTGACATGTCCTAGAAATAGATTGCCTTCAACATCCTGTCAAGAAAAGACACCGACTGCTCAAAGATACGCCACGCTTGCTTATAGTGAGCAAACCAATGTTAAAAAGCTCGAGATCCCTAAAACCCAATCCACCCATATACTTGGTTTGTGCCATTGATTTTCAAGAAACCCAACTTACTTTGTGATGTTCATTCTTACTCCCCAACCAAATTGGTCTGATAAGTTTATTAAGGTGCTCATACAACCCTCTAGGTAGTTTGAAAGAAGACATAGAGAAAATTCATACCGTTTGTGCAACTGAGTTGATAAGAATCTCCTTCGCTACCGGTGAAATAGTTTTTTCAATCCATCCCTTGACTTTCCCGACAACGCACCCTTTGTATACTAAAAACCTGCCATTACTGAGATACCTATGTCAGAAGGCATAACTTCTTATTCAAAGTTTCACTAGGAACATGTAAGTTCACTTCTTTTCATGTATTCTCTTATTTGACGCTAGTTGCGTCAAGTAGTCCCTCAGGCGAATAGGAGAGACCCGATTGGGCCGACCTAAGTGGGAAGAACTGTAGCTAGCACTGCAACAGACGATATTGTAGCATTTCTATTTTCTAGTGTGTCCTTGGTAGTTTTTTTTTTGCAGAAAATGAAAAATAAACTTTTCGTAAGTATACATATTGTTTTCAAATGACAACTCCAACACACATTTTTTAGTAGATATAAAGGAACGCATTTTGAAAATGCTATTTGTTTTAAAATGCAAAGATTTTTTTAATCCTAATCTTTTTGAAAAACCGTGAACAATTGTTGAAATCACAATTTTTTTGAAATTCTAATTTTTTTATAAAAGGCAAACATTTCTTGTATTTCCTTTTTTAGAAAAACAGAATTTTTTAGTGAAATTCGAACATTATTTTCGAAAAAAATCATTTTTCTGAATTTTTTTACATTTTTGGAAAATGCAGTTTTGCTTTGAAAAAAACGTGAACAATTTTTAGAACCACGAAAATATTTTTTGTAAAAAGGGGAACATTTTCAAATTTATGAAAATATTAAAACACGACCTATTTGATTTTTTTTCAAAACCTGAACATATTTTGAAATTCTGAACACAATTTGAAAACAAGAACACTATTTAAAAATTCCCAAACAATTTTCAAGTTTCGAACACTTTCTTAAAATAGGGACTTTTGCAACAGAAACAAATAAAAATATAAAGGAAAGATATGAAAGAAAAGGAAAACCAAAGAATCAACACAAAAGTTTTTTTTATAGACCGGACCTGAACTGAACCCGAAGTTTCAGAAAGGTTCCCCAAACTAGAAAAAGTTTAAAAGCTAAAATGGGCTGGCCCAGCTAAAGTAGCTCGCTCATCATCTGTGCGTTTTGGCGGCTTTTTGCCGAGATGGGCTGCGTATTGGACTAAAAAAAGCTGCTTCTCCCGGAAAAAAAAAATTGTGCATTGGATTCACGGTATATCGCCCCTTTCTCCCTGAGACTACCAAACCTTCTTTTTAGCAGAGCCAAAACTTTGCTAAAACGACTACCTCGGCCGTCCTAGCAGAGTTTGTTTGCCCACCCCCTCTCCCCCGGGAGAAAAATGATGTGATTCCCTTTTTCACTCCCCCCAAAAATAGCTTAGAAATGATATTTTACAGATTTAAAAGTAGTTATGAATTCAAAATCATGTGCGGGAATTTAGTAATGTTTTGGAAGTAAAAAAATCATGGATTCTAGAGATTTAATAAATTCATATAATGTTCATATTTTTACGAAAATAATGAATTTGAACATAGTTCATGAATTTTTAAATTATTCACGAAATAGAAAATGTCTAGGATAAAAATGTTTGTGAATATGTTAAATTTTAAAAAATACGCATTGAGAGTAATAAAAAGGTAATGAAAAAAGGGAAACCCGTAAAAGGGAAAAAGGGAAAATAGAACGACAAAAGAAAAATTAGAAACAAGAAGCGCAAATCAGTGAAAAACTCCCGCCAAAATCAACATGTATCATCTCACACGCTGAAAATCGCCCATACCACTAACCTCTTGTAAGAAAAAACACCCATATCAGAGCATGCTAATAGTAAAACCAACTTCTAGCTATATAATGTTGGCATGCAATTTATAATCATCACTTGTAGTCACTCATACAACAAGGTTAGCTATAAGAGTGATATTTTTTTCTCACCTTCCCTATGCTCTTTCTACGTATTTATTGTATCTGTCTAATAGCACGTATATAGATAGATTCTTGCATGAGAGCAAACTCCCTTTGCTTCTTCATGTCTTTCTTATCCACATAAGCAAAATTTTCATGTAAGCTAGCTAAGCCTTTACGCTCGTTGCCCAAAGTTGGTGTTGGTTTTGGAACTTGGGCCTAATTTTTCCTTTCTGGAATAAGCAACTTTTGGAACAAGAAATTCTCACCAAGCAATTCGGAACCCACAAGAATCTAGGGAAAAAACACCTCTCCCGACAATGATTTCAGCAGGAAGCCAGGAACCTACACCATGGTATACATACAGCACACACAAAAGACAGACACCGCAAATTACGCTGGCCGCCATGTCTACCTTTCCACTTTTTCTTCACCAGATCCCAGGTAAGTAGGTAACTTGAGGCTTCATCCCGGCCACCACCACCACCACTAGAGCCCCAACACCAGCAGATAACCTCGTCGGGCGTAACGTACGTCTTATTCCCGCTAGCTACAGCTTAATCACTGTACGTAGGTACCAACAATCACTGTACGTACGTACGTACTCACTAGACCAGCCTGACTATACAACAACAACAGCACTACAGTACAGTAAAAGCACACATGCATGCATGGAGCGTTCGTGGGTGGGTGGCCTGGCCCTAGCCGGCCGCACGCGGCTGGGCAGTGCAGTGCATGCGCGTTGCTACCAGATGAAGCTCATCTCGGCGTTGGCGCGCGCGGCGTCGTCGTCGTCGCGGGAGGGGGAGTGGACGTGCCGCCCCTCGTAGGTGGTGATCACCATGCGCGGGTCCTCCGCCAGCCGCTCCACCCGCTTCTTCACCCGGCACTTGTCCTGCGTGCACCGGTAGTAGCTCCTGCGTCCACAACCCACACCATCTTCATCATCAGCTTAGTTTTCTACGACGCCATTTCTTTAAAAATCGTAAGACGTTTTAGCAGTTCAAGAGGTAGCACATCACAAGGGGTCATATGGATGGTACTTTATATTCTACATTTTGTGAATATTCAGAGAGGTGTAGACACGTAGTAGGTGAAGTACCCATGCTGGAAGAAACCCTCAATCATGGCCTGACAACACAACACATGGAAAAATAATAATATACCGATGGATGGAGGTGATAAAATTCCAGGGCCAGCTACTCTGCAGCTATCATTCCTCGTCTCACCCCGAGGGCAAGGGGCATAGATTGACAAAGATGTGGTAATAATTGCCGAGTACAAAAAATCTTGGGCCCTTTGCAAAGGCTCAAATCCACCCTTTCATCATCATCATCCCTCCAAGGGCCGGCCCCCTTTACCAAACAGTAGAGATTCCCCCTCTCCCACAGCCAGCCAGAGCAAAGCACGTATATAACTGAACTAACACAGATTAACACGCAGAAACACAAAATAAAGATTCAAAACACTTGTTGAATACGGGGACAATCAGTGAGGGGTCAGATCGATCGTGGTAGCTAGGCATGTCACCCGCTTAATAATTACTTCCTCTGTTTCACAACGTAAGATCATTTTTGACACTATCGGAGAGTAGACAATTAACAGTAAGATGTGGCCATCCACGGTCGGAGCTGTCTGCATCTTGGTTGCTCCATCTATGGGCTCTCCGCCTCTGCACTGACTAACTAATACTAATGCACTTCCCTTAAAAAAAACTAATACTAGTAATGCACAGCCATTTGCCATATCGTGTATCAGATCGGTTTGATGGTCCTGTTTTTCTCTCTCTCCAAAAACCATCTGTTTATTTTCCGAAAATGATAAATCCAAACGTTAAATTTTTTACCATGACAAATCAAACGCTTTTTATGACAAGTTTAGTTGACGCGAGGACAACGAGTTTAGTTGGCAAGCACGTCAATTTTCTGACAAAAATTAAACTAAAGGCAAATTTGCCATGCTTACCAACTAAACTTGCCATGGTCAAATCCCGAATGTTCGGGACTTATCGACGTCCTTATTTTTTGGTACTTGGACTGTTGTATACCGTTCTAAGTTCTAAGCTGCTAGTAGCTAGAAACTAGCTCGGGAGATTCCCTGAGAATGAGGAGGGATGATTGCCAGGAAGGATTCGCCGGTTGATTGGAAAAGCCATGATGCTGCGGTGGTGTGTGAGCCAGAGATCGACCAGGCCATAGGGTTGGGTTGGGTCTCTGAGTGGCATCACTGCACGGCGGGCCTAATCAGATTGGACTGGGTGCTTGTCCCGTGCTAGCTGTGGGTCAATGCTTTTTCACACTGCCCTGTGCCATGATCACCACCACACATGCATCGACTGGACGATCAGTAGATTCACACACGCGCACGCACACAAACACGCACGTATGGTTGTCATTTAGACACCGAGAGGGGATATATTGGGGTATCATTCCATACGTGCATGCATGCCATAATACACTCTAGTCAGGTGGTTAATTGCATCTAAAGATTAAGGTGGCTAGTTTCAAAACATACTTGTAAGAACAAGCACAATTTTGTTTATTAGAAATCTTATTCAGAGTACCAACACGTAACCTTTTCTTCCAGCTAACAATAACAGAAATGCATGGAAAACTAGTCTTTTCTTTTGTTTGTCGCGATGGCTCACGCATGCATGAGTGAACGTTAGTGGAACTATTGGATGGTGCAATGAGCATCTGACCTACTTGTAGTTACGATGTGACTCGGTTCATGGTCGTTTTCTCTTGGACGCCCCCACAACATGAAATGGCCTAGCCCATCAAAGAAATTAAGCAAAGAACAAGCAAAGTTATCATCTGCCTAATCCAGATGACATATGAATAAAGAGCTACTAGCTTTTTTCGCAAAAAAAGAGCTACTAGCTTAGAATAGCTAGCACGACCTAGAAAATGAACAAATGGAATAGGAGCATGTTTCATACCTTTGTGTATGGGCAAGCTATAACTAGCTAGCAAGATAGACATATATACGTGTGCTAATTAAGTTGTGTTGATATGCATTTAGGGTTCAATTTAGGAGGTGTAGAGAGACAACAAGGGGACCAGACATGCATAACAAAGCCATCTTAGGACCAGCTAGCTTTGCAAACACTTTTTTCCTTAGCTTTTGTCATTCAATGACTGGAACTTTAGCAAAAGTTAACTACTGTACGAGTGTACAAAAGTTTTGTGAGAATTGGCTCTCTGGTTCCTGCTAGCAGTGGAACACGAACTACATGTAAAGTGAGCTTTTAGTTTCTTCATGCCAGTATCTCTTAGCTTACATGCATTTTTCTTCATGTGAGATTTCAATAATATTTACAAATTTCAATAATATTCATAAATTTCAATAATATTCACTAAATTATGGTGAATGCCATAAAGTTCTGCTGCAGGACAATTTTATAACTTATGCTAACTGAATTGGATAGTAAATATAATACAGAATTCAAGGATGCACTTCAATCAATAGGCCAAGATAACATAAGCCTTAAATATATCAAGAGCATCAAACTTACTAAATACACATTACACAAAACTGTACTTCAACACCTTTATTTCAATTTTTTTCATCAATGGGTTTACTATAAAAATGAAACTAGTGTTGTTTATAGTTTTCCCTTCTAGCACACCATGTCAGTTTGTCTAGAAATCAAACATGAACTTCATCCATTTCGAAAAGAAAAACATGAACTCCATTAACTCTATAAGTCTGTCAGACCCCAAATGAGGGCAAAAAGGTTCGTAAAGAGGATGATATTGTATCCAAAACATTTTGTATGCCTCTCAAAGCAAGTTTTAGGTCCCGTTTCGCCAAAGGAAAAACATAGGAATTTTGGAGGTTAGAGTTCCTATAGGAAATTTTCCTTTGGTGTTGTTTGGAACAAAGGAGTTGCTATCCTGCATTCCTTCGAAACATCTATGGAATGGGCTATTCCATAGGAAATTTGGAAGAAACCAAACACAAGGTCCTACCTCATGTTTTCTTCTCTTTCTGTCTACAATTTCTGTGATTTTCATGTGTGACAGCCAAATAACAGTTTTGCACTTTTCCTGTGGTTTTGTTTGGTTTAGGAATCAATGTATATTCATACGCTTCGAATTCATGTGTTCCAAACGGGGCTTTAACTAATGATGATAGAGTATTCAAACTAATTAGCTTCACTAAATTGATCCCAATATGTCGCCAATAATCAAGTTAAATAGTGTCACTTAGTTAGTTATTGCTTCAAGATACCCATAGTACACTTCTGGTAAAGCATGCATGAATATATATACTTACTAACACGGGGGAGATTAGCATGCAACAACACATGAATGCCTAGAATTAAAAGAAATGAATTGCCCATGAAGAAAGCCTAGTTCATAACTTCATATGCATTAGGTTAACCCTATCAAGCGGCTTGTCTCTCCATAGTAGAAAAAGAAAGAGAGGTTATAATATTTTTCGCAATATTGTTTTTAGCATTTCATCATTTTCTAGCACCCTTCGATGTAATAATGCATTAATACGTAAAATTTTCTAATAAAGAAACAGTTTCAAAATGTGCTTAATTAATTTATGGAGATTTTTTGGGAAATTATATGGGGTTTAAAGTTTAAAAACAGCCAAAACAGTACTTCCAAGAAAATTATAGTTCATATATATTATGCGCCTGCACTAAACCTATTTATGCTTGCCATATTACATCCTGGATAAATTTTTTGAGCATAAATTACTTTGGTATATCTAGATTATATAGTTCTTTTAGGGATAGATTATAGAGTTTTACAAAGCGGAAATAACCCCCAAAAAAACTGCAATCCATGTTTTGTTAAATGCAAACAAAATCTATAGTACTTAACTGGTAACCCTAATTAGTCAAGTTGTCACTTCTGATGAGTCCTACACCAAATTGGACATCAAAAACAAAATATCATGAGATCTACATGAGATTTCAGTTTGATGAGGCAGTTGCTTCATAAAATCGTACGTACACATGCACATATGTAGCGTATGTATATGTGCGTCACGTCGAGGGTTGGAGGGGCTAGCTATATCGATGTACAGTGCGTACCGTGGGTGCTGCGTGTTCTTGACGACCTTCTGGCCGTACTTGCGCCACTTGTAGCCGTCGTCGAGCACGTCGACGTCGCTCATGGTCTTGAAGCAGAACCTCGGCTCCCGCACCTTCCGCCGCGCCTTCGTCCCTCCTCCCCCCGCCGCCTTCTTCATCCTCACCGTGCCGACCCCCATCCCTGCTGCCGCCGCCGACGACCCATATGACGACCGTTCACCACCTCCACTTCCGCCGGCCGCCGCGCTGTTAATCCCCATGCCTGCCACCGCGCCCTTCCCCCTCTGCCTTTCTCGATCAGCTTCCTCGCAAGACCTAACAGGAATATGAGCATATCAAGCATGTAGATTGTAGAGAGAGAGAGAGAGAGAGAGAGAGAGAGAGAGAGGCGAATCGGTTACTACCATGGATGTGGAGGGGATGACCTTGGAGGATGGATGGCTCCGGCATGAGCATGGATGTAGTGAAGTGTGGGAGCGGCAGGGATGGTGGAGGAGGAAGTGGTGGTGGTTGGGTGGTCAAGCACGAGGGGGCTGTAACCTAGGAGGCCATGGTGGTGGGAGAGGCCGCCGTTCACAGGAGGATCGGGGGGCTGGAAGCTGAAGGTTATGGCCGTCGCGGTGCCGCCGGCCGTCGTTGCTCCCGTGGAAGCTGCTTGGCCGTGGGCCAGCGCCATCGCCGCACCCCCTGGTGATGGGAACATCATGTCGATCTCTTTATCTCTAGCTCTGCTATGCCGGAGTGTTTGCTTGTGTTGTGGACTTGTGGTGATATACTGATGTCGTAGGGACTTAGGGCCGACGACTGACGGGGAATGATTTGGTGAAAAGCTTGCGTTCGGTGAAGGGTTTACTATCTTTATCTTTACCCCTAATAATAAAAAAGCAAATTGAGTTTCTGTCGTCCGTCATTATAATTACCTTTCAAATTGGTAAAAATTACCCACCAATGCCACCCGTAAGTGGGAAAACGATTCAGTTTTTCGGAAAAAAATCACCGCCGACTTGGTTGTTTTATAGGGCCGCGACAGTTAAAACACACGGAACTGCTGGTGGCCGAGTGGTCGTGAGATCGCTCCTCCAGCGATGATACCGAGGTTCGATCCCCACCTTTCACATCTTTTTTATCTTTCTTTTCTCACGCATTTTTTTCATTTTATTTTTTGTCTTTTCTTTTCTCATTCTGTTTTCTTTCTTCTTTCTTCTTTAAATTAATTCGGGATTTTAATATTCTAAAGTTGTGACTTAAAAAAAAAACTTTGAGAAATCATAAAAAATACATATTCAAAAAATGTTGGTGGTTTTGCAAAAATGTTCGCAAAATTATAAAAAAAAATCACAATTTGAAAAAAATGGTTGGAAAATAAAATCATGATCATCATTTTGAAAAAAATGACTGTGTATTGAAAACATATTCGGGAATCTGAAAAAAATTCCATGGCATTTTAGAAAATATTCACAAAAAAATTGTTTTTTAAAATTTTCTCCAATTTATAAAAAAAGTTCATCGACTCAAAAAATGTTTATTTAGTCAAAAAAATTAATGAATTTGAAACTGGTTCATGCATTTAGTTTTTTGTAAACAAAACTAATGTTCATGATTCTTTTGAGAAAATAAAAAATTTCAAAAGAAAATGTTTGTCGATTCCGAAAACTGTTCACTGATTCAAAAGTATTTTATGTCTAGGATTTTATTAGTTTTTGAAAGTCTTTATATGTCTTGGCGTTGGGAGTAGTTCATGGTCAACGAGATTTGATTTTAAAATTTTAAACATTCCCTTGCGCATTTTTTTCACGCATTTTTTTCATTTTATTTTTTGTCTTTTCTTTTCTCATTCTGTTTTCTTTCTTCTTTCTTCTTTAAATTAATTCGGGATTTTAATATTCTAAAGTTGTGACTTAAAAAAAAAACTTTGAGAAATCATAAAAAATACATATTCAAAAAATGTTGGTGGTTTTGCAAAAATGTTCGCAAAATTACAAAAAAAAATCACAATTTGAAAAAAATGGTTGGAAAATAAAATCATGATCATCATTTTGAAAAAAATGACTGTGTATTGAAAACATATTCGGGAATCTGAAAAAAATTCCATGACATTTTAGAAAATATTCACAAAAAAATTGTTTTTTAAAATTTTCTCCAATTTATAAAAAAGTTCATCGACTCAAAAATGTTTATTTAGTCAAAAAATTAATGAATTTGAAACTGGTTCATGCATTTAGTTTTTGTAAACAAAACTAATGTTCATGATTCTTTTGAGAAAATAAAAATTTCAAAAGAAAATGTTTGTCGATTCAGAAAACTGTTCACTGATTCAAAAGTATTTTATGTCTAGGATTTTATTAGTTTTTGAAAGTCTTTATATGTCTTGGCGTTGGGAGTAGTTCATGGTCAACGAGATTTGATTTTAAAATTTTAAACATTCCCTTGCGCAACATAATGACAAGTGTGGCATGCACTGACAAACTCATAGCCTTGGGATTTACCACGTCGAATGCATTGTGATCACGTGGACATCGCGACCATCATTGGCTAGGGTGAGAAAAAAATGGCAACATGGTGAGCCACTGTGCTAAAATAGAGTATGCTCATATATCAGGATACTAAGTCATACTTTTGGTTAGCCATAATTTCTTGTCTTCCATTGCAACGCACGGGCATATTTGCTAGTCTTATCTTAAGCATCATTTTTTTTCTGTCTATGGCATTATTTAGGTAGTTATAGGCCTGGCCTGACTAGGCATTAGTCACACAGATGGACTGTTTGATCTTGGTGGCACGGTTAAAATTGATGTTAGCCATGATGATTAAAAATGCGAATCTCAAGGCAATTCTGGTGGCTAAGCCGAGGTGTAAAACCTCTTAAGGATTAATTATAATCCTAATAATCTCTGCTTAATTAACAACCGCCTTAGCAACCGTCATGCGGTTATCTCTTCCGAAAGACGCATCCCTTCTTCAACAGACACGACCCTGTACTCGTGTCCCTTGTAACAATATTTATATAACATCGTCATCAATAAAGAGAGAAACTTGTTCACTATTACACTAGTGCAGAACCGGGCTTTAGTCCCGGTTTGTAAAGGCCTTTAGTGCCGGTTCCATAACCGGCACTAAAGGGTGGGCACTAAAAGCCTCCCCTTTAGTACCGCGCTAAAGTGCCACCACGTGGCACGAGCCAGGCGACGGGTGTGGTAGATCATTAGTACCGGTTGGTAACACAAACCGGTACTAAATGTTTGTGGGTTTTGGTTTTATTTTTATTTTTCCTTTAAATTTGTGTTATCAATTTAATTTAGGATTGTTTTACGTTATAATGAGTTATTAAATCATTAGGTGAAAGTACCATGATTAGTTTTATTTGGATGCATGTGGATCCTATAGCTAGATCGAGTGATCAAGTATATGCCATATATCCATATTACCTGATCACCTAAGTGATCAAGTAATATGTATATGGCATATACTTGATCACTTAGCTAGAATCCATCCAGTTAAAACTAATTTGCGGTTTCTTTCATAAATGATATATATAATAACTCATCATCATCATCATCACCATCATCACATATTAATATATAAACTCTTGCATCATATCATCACCAACAACAATATACTAGCTAGCTAAAAATCACCGTAGTCGTCATTACCACTATTTAATCATCATAGTCATTACCGCTATTTAATCACCACCAACACTAGCTTAAAGAAGAAACATTCACTTGTACCAGAAGCAAAGATATCATCGAGTTCAACATGGTCATGATATTATAAGCGTTCATAACAAGCAAATCACTCTTTGAGATTAAGTTCAGGACGAAGAATACGGACATGAGAGGACAAGTACTAAGAGCATGAACTAGCTAAATCACTCCTGCTGCTCCCTCTCAGGTAAAATAGCATAGAACATGTATAGCTCTCCTGATTCATCATACTGGAGCATGCAGATGAATCTGTCTCCTAATCGTGGGATGCACTTCTCCTTGCTGCCCCCTAGTACTTCTCTGGGTTCGTTAACAATTTTGCTCCAATCTTTCATTATTAAGCATTCATCTCTTTCAGAAATCCTGAATGCACTCATGTGCAATGTAGGATATCTTGGTCGTAAGCTAACCATTGACATGCGACCTTTAGTCTCGATCCACTGAGGCACAACTGTCATCGGGAGTCCCTGTTGAAGAACATCGTATAGTAATTAATATACTTAGCAATGAAAGTTTAGCTGCAAAAATAATGTATGCAAAATATGCACTAAGGAAAAATAGTAAAAATCTTACCATCTTTCCATCATAGATGTGACCGTAGTTCAATACGATCACTATTGGTCGCACGTTTTGAGTACTAACATTTCTAAGTGCAGGAAGAAAATTTGTCTTGACAGTATGAAGATTCTCAAGCCATGAAACATAATGACTTATCTCCTCGCAGTTTAGTTCAGCCCCGGGACAGTAGTAGGTCCTATCTACCAAGCGCCAGACATGTTTGCTTGAACCGAAATAAGCTGACAATAGAAATTATTTGTCAACTATTTTTGAATAAACAATATCAAAGACATAAACATGGTTGAGAAAAACCCACATAATGGTAGAACTGGAGGCGTCTGCACATCGACCCAGATGTCTCTATTACCTTCAATATCATCTTCCGGACGAATATCAAGGTGATAACCATATCAGGCTCAAATGCATAAGCCTTGCATAGTGCTTGCCAAGTTTTGCATTTAAAATGGGTGTATGTGTCTGCATTGTATAATTTGACGTTGAAAGTATACCCATGCTCGGTCTTCAAGTAAACTCTCTTTACCTCCATATCATTCATAGCACTGAAATCTATCTTATTCAAGACAAAAATTCTTGCATAGCAGGGGATGCGCTAGTAGAATAGTGAAAATTTAAAATTATAAGTTGAAGCAAATGAAGCATAAGTCATGCTTTATTACGAAAAAATACTTGTCGTTGTGACTTACTGTATCCACTTCGAATGTCTCATCCAACTTGATCTTTGCGCCTATTATCAACAAGGAAATTTCTGTCGCACAGAGCGCATTGGTCTTCACAGTGTTCGCACATAATGAAATCTTTTTCATCGTCAGACGACATTTCCTATGTTCATATAGGTGAAACATTAAACACTTACTATCTAACATTAATTAATATCTAGCTAATTCTAATATTCATCTAACATTTGACATTAATATCTAACATACATTTCTATCTAATTCATCTAACATTTGACATTAATCTAACATTTATATAAACTAAAAAAATATATAAAAAATTAAAAAAACAGAAAAAATATTAACAAATAACAGAAAAAATCATTAACATTAACATCTAGGTAGTTAAGTTCTATATATAGGTGAAACATTACTATTTTTATTATTTCAACTAATTCAACCAGTTCTATTAATTCAACTAATTCAACTAAGCATTTACTAAAAATAAACTAGTTATATTAATTCAACTAGTTCAAATCTCATATACCTAATTAATATCTAGCTAATTCATCTAACAATTGACATTAATATTTAACTTTTCTATCTAATTCATATCTAACATTCGACATTAATCTAACATTCGACATTAATCTAACATTCTTATCTAGGCAATTCATCTAATTAACAATTTGACATGCATTAATCTAAAAAACAGAAAACAGAAAATAAGTAAAAAAATGTGTGTGTACATACGCATTTGACGAAGCGGGCGGCGGGCGTGGCGGCGGCGCGAGACGGCGACGACGGGACGGCGCGACGGCGGCGACGCCGACGACGGGACGGGCGCGATGATGGTGACGGCCGGGCGCTTGACGACGGGACGGGACGGCAGCAGCGGCGCAACGACGGGACGGGACGGCCGTGGCGCGACGACGGCGACGGGACGGGCGCGATCATCAAGGGCGGGCGGCGAAGGCTGAGCGCGAGCGAAGACGAACAGAACCAAGCGAAAATTTTCGTAAGTGTTGTATATAGAGGAGGCCTTTAGTACCGGTTGGAGCCATCAACGGTACTAAAGGCCAACTTTAACGAGGACAAGAGGCGGGAAGAGCAGGCCATTAGTACCGGTTGGTGGCTCCAACGGTACTAAAGACTCCTTTAGTACCGGTTGGAGCCACCAACCGGGTACTAAAATGATCTTGCCACCCGCCGTGCACAAAGTTTAGTCCCACCTCGCCTGGCGAAGGGCAGCCGCACTGGTTTATAAACTCAGCCACAGCTGCCCTTTTGAACTCCTCTGTAAAGCAGGCTTCTGGGCCTAACTAAGGCGCGCTGCCCTGTGAGCCTGCTGGGCCTTGTGGGCCTGAAATTGCACGCCCGTGGTCCAGCTGGCCCACAGGGCAACGCACCAATTTTTTTATATAGTTTTTTCTTTTCTGCTTTATTTTTTCTTCTATTTATTTCTGAGTAGTTTTTATATAGTTTTTTATTTTCTGATTTATTTTTTCTTCTATTTATTTCTGAGTAGTTTTTATATAGTTTTTTCTTTTTTGCTATATTTATTTTCTTCTATTTATTTATGAGTAGTTTTTTATATAGTTTTTTCTTTTCTGTTTTATTTATTTTCTTCTATTTATTTCTGAGTAGTTTTATTATATAGTTTTTTCTTTTCTGCTTTATTTATTTTCTTCTATTTATTTCTGAATAGTTTTTTTTGCAGAGTTTTGATTTTTTCTTTTCTGCTTTTTTTCTTTTCTGCTTTATTTATTTTCTTCTATTCATTTATTTTTATATACCATGCCAAGTTTCGACTTTTTCAGAGTTCATTTGTAGTGCTTTTCAATTTCAAGGTCATTTAGCTCTCAAAACAAATCATTAAATGCATGAAAAATAGCAAATGAAGGTAGAAATGGTTGAAAGTTGATGGCGTGGCTTTGAATGGTGCACACTGAATGCACAAAAAGTCTGGAGTTATAATAAGTTTTTGCCGTAACAGAAGAAGTTCGAAGTTGTAATAAGTTATTAAAAATAAAAAAGAGACGCAATGCTCGTTAATTAGTTTCAAGCCTTTCGGAATAGTGTAAACTGCACTGCACATAGCTCCGCGCAGTCTACCCTATTCCTCAAGGCTTGAAGCTAAGCAACGTGCAGGTGAGCATTGAGCCTCTTCTTCATCGTCTCTGCACTCTGGGCTTATAAACCGCTCCTAGTGCCTCTCTCTTGTAGGTGGGACTAAAAAACAGCTTACTAAGAAACTCTAGTACTGGTTCATGCCATGAACCGGTACTAAAGGTGCTTGTGGGGCCCCAGCCTGACCACAGCCTGACAAAATCTCATTAGTACCAGTTCGTGGCATGAACCGGTGCTAAAGGTTCGCCATGAACCGGTACTAAAGAGCTCCTCCCACCTAGCCGTTGGAACCTACACTAATGGACACATTAATGCCGGCTCAAATTCAAACCGGGACTTATGTGTCTCATTTTATAGTGCTTTTCAATTTCAGGGTCATTTAGCTCAAAACAAATCATTAAATGCATGAAAAATAGCAAATGAAGGCAGAAATGGTTGAAAGTTGATTGCGTCGCTTTGAATGGTGCATACTGAATGCACAAAAAGTCTGGAGTTGTAATAAGTTTAAAAAAATGAAATGCCTTTGTATGTATGAGTTTTAAATGAAACCCGAATACTTGAAAGAGAGTGTCGAGTTTGTAAACAAAGTGCATCCAGTTTTTGCCGTAACCCTCTCTACTTTTTTTCACATGCTATGTGGGTGAAATGATGATACCATGCCAAGTTTCAACTTTTTCAGAGTTCATTTGTAGTGCTTTTCAATTTCAAGGTCATTTAGCTCTCAAAACAAATCATTAAATGCATGAAAAATAGCAAATGAAGGCAGAAATTGTTGAAAGTTGATGGCGTCGCTTTGAATGGTGCATACTGAATACACAAAAAGTCTGGAGTTGTAATAAGTTTAAAAAAATGAAATGCCTTTGTAACAGATGAGTTTTCGTCAGAAACCCGGATACTTCGAAAGAGATTGTCCAGTTTGTAAACGAAGTGCATCCAGTTTTTTCCGTAACCCTCTGTACTTTTCTGCACATGCTATGTGGGTGAAATGATGATACCATGCCAAGTTTCGACTTTTTCAGAGTTCATTTGTAGTGCTTTTCAATTTCAGGGTCATTTAGCTCTCTAAACAAAACGGTAAATGACTAAAAAATAGAAAATGATGTCAGAAAGGGTTGAAAATTGATGACGTCGCTTTGAATGGTGCATACATAACACAAAAAATATAAAAGCATTTAGATCATGATCTTATATTTCTTTACAGTCTGAATTGTCAATATGATCTTATACATAAAAAATACTTTGATCATCAATGATCTTTTTGTGTACAATCTGAATTGTCAATATGAGTCCTCAACGATTTGTAAACCGTGAAGACTCATATTGCGGCCACAAATTCTACACATAGAGTTCAATGAAGACCAAGTGCTTGTGATAGTTTGAGAAGTAACATATTTAAGGTGGTAAAAACCTTGTTAAGGGAGCGAGGTGGGACTAAAAACAACTTGCCATAACCTCATTAGTACCGGTTCGTGGTACGAACCGGCACTAAATGGTGATGGTGGGGCCATAGCCTGACCGCAGGCTGCCACAGCCTCTTTAGTACCGGTTCGTGGCATGAACCGGTACTAAAGGTTCTCCATGAACCGGTACTATTGATCGCCGCCACGAACCAGTACTATTGATCACATTAGTGCCGGTTCTGTTACAAACCGGGACTAATGTGCTTCACAATTGACCCTTTTTCTACTAGTGTTACATCATGTTCTCGTTTACTTTTACTCCCAACAAAAACATAGCAAGCACAATTATGTTTACCCATGCAGTGGACTACCATGTATTGAGAGTGCCTGTTCATTTTGAAACGTGGCACAAATGCATACGCTCGTAAATACAAGCAGACCGAGCTGCCAAGTCTTGAGATTGACAAAGTTGCCGAATAGTCTGAAATAAATTCAGAAAAATGCGAGCACCCGTGTTAAATCCAGGACTTGAACTGGGTGGGTTGGTTCCATCCAAAGGAATCTAATCATCAGAGCGACACAATTTGCATGGAGAGTGCTTGTTTGAAATACATGTATGAACTAATTCATGCAAAATTACATTGAACTCTAGTGTTCTGACTAAAAGTTGCGACTTTCACCCTTGTCATAGGCTCGTAGCTTGGTAGTTTGAGGAGGCCCTTGTATCTTTAGTTATTTATCGACTAAGGATCAAACTCGAAGTTTAACGATGGTCGAAGGTAAGGTGGTGATGTTATTGAAAACTCGGGGGCCCCCCTTGCAACAAACCTCTCATGCGATAAAAATGTTGAGGTTTTTTTGGCCTTTCCATGCTCCTAGTTCAAGGCCTTTCCTTGGATGCAAGTAATCCTTGAAGCACTGAGTCCCCATGCCTTGGGGCCATTGACAGATTATTCCATGAATTAGTTTAACTTTCTTAATTGTCTCACAAAGTGGATCTTTTCAGTAACAATGGTGATTTTGTCCATCTTCAGCCTCTCAAAGTCCAGTCTCCAATGTGTGTGGTGCAAGGTCGGCAATTGCATGCACTACCTTGTAAGAATTATGATGCATTTGGCAGCCCGCATCCAACCCAATCAGGTCCGAGCGGGAAAAAACGACTTGTTTGGTCGGCTGGGCTGCATCAGATTCTCGCATAGCACGGAACTTAAAGCACTTCTCAGTCAGGCCCACTACGAACGGCCGAATCGGGCGTTTCCAGCGAGCCAGGTTCGAGCGATAAAGGGGAGGGGAACGCGATGCTGACCTCCTGCATCCACGGAGATGGCGCAAGCTCGCGCGCGTCTCCGAAAAAGTGGCGGGAGGAATTGGCGTCACCTCCAACCAAATCGATCACTCTATATAGCTAGCCTCACCTCACCGCCCAAACTACCACCACCACTTCCATCTTTCGAGCTTTCACTCCGGCGTGGATCGACACGGCAACCATGTAAGCGGCACTCCTTCTCCGGCCATTGTTTGACGGCGCTGGTGATTCGAGACCTCCTCTTCTCTGACCTGTTCCGCGCCTCCTCCGAGTTGCACCGATGGCGTCGGTGAGTTCAATCACCCCCTTCTACTCGTTCTAGCTAGATCTGTGAGCGTGTGGTAGGGTTAGACACTACAAAAAAAAATACACTTCCGTGATGATACGTGTTTGTCACAGTAGGTCACGTTTTCTGTCATGCATGTACATCCATGCCGATTCTATGACAGAATCAAGATAGTCATACCTGTGCTGTCGTAGAAGTGTTCCATGACATTACCAAAATTATCATCACAGAAGTGTCCACTTTCATGATGATAAATCACGCGTCACAAAAGTGCTTTCGTCAAGGGTGACCGACACGTGGCATCCACCATAACGGAACACCGTTAAGCTATCGGGTCCGGTTTTGGATCCGATAACCCATTAACAGCCCCGACCAATGGGGATTTTCCACGTGTAAAATCATCATTGGCTGGAGGAAACACGTGTCGGGTCACCGTTGGGACAGATGTCATCCAATCATTGGACCCAAAGCGCCTATGATACGTCGACACGTTGCACGGCCCAACAGAGGCCCATTCTTGTGAAAAGGCCGACCTGTTTGACTTGGTCAAAAGGTGGCGGGTCGGCCCACGACAAGCCTGTTAACGGCTTGTTCACATATAGCCCATTTACAGCCCGCTAACCCAGGGCCCGTTTACGGCCTATCCGAATTAGGCCCAGTAGCGTCATCTGGGCCGTCCAATATAGTTCCAGCCCGTTTTAACTTTCGGCCCATGTATGGCCCATGACGTCTTTCGGCCCATATGAGGCCCTTAGTAACTCTTGGCCCATTAACGGCCCGTGGTAAAACTGGCCCGTAATGAACAGTGTATCACTTTATACCCATTAACGACCCATTATTCCGTTGGGCCATTTCCAGCCCATGTTACCTTTCGGCCTTCTCAGGGCCCATTTATTCTTGGGCTCATTTCCAGCATTCTTTACTTATGGCCCGTTACTGCCATTTTCTGCTTGTGGGCCAAATTCAGCCCATGGTTACAGTCGGCCCGTTTGTGGCCCGTTAATACGTTGGGCCGTTTTCATAGCATCATCAAATATGGCCGATTAACGACGGCCCGTTATGGTCGGCCCATGAACGGACGATTTCAACTCTAGCCCATCTACGGCCATAATGTGGTATGTTATTGGCCCATGTTTGGCCAACCGATCATACGACCCGTAGAAGGCCCATTGTGTCTACGGACCGTATAAGGCCCATTGTTTCTACGCCCCGTAGAAGGCCCATTGTTTCTACGGCCCTTAGAAGTCCCATTGTTTCTACGGCCCGTAGGAGGCCCATGTTAACTACAGTAAATATGTAGCCCATGGTTATTGTGGCCTAGTTTTTAAAAATAGGTTATTGCGGCCACTAGCAAACCGCGGAAAAAGAACTGCCGACTACAAGAAAACAAATAAACAAGACAATAAGAAAATAAATAAGCAAGCAACTTACGCTAGGCTATCACGGCTATTACACATATTACATCCACTAGGCATCAAAGTTCGCCACCAGTGCAAATATAGGGAACACCCTACACTATACAAAAATGGCTTGCTGTTTTCTTCAGCCGGTGGCTGCATGTTATGAACAAATTTTGTATCGCACCAAAACAAATTACAACTATAAAACAAAAGGAAGGTTGGCATAAAAGTTAACAGTCTAGCAGATAAATGAACCACCAGAAGTTGAAGCTTAGTTCATTTGACCGATCATTACGTTTTCATGCTGTATTGTCCGATGGAGCACCATAACCTTCGCCTTCAGTTCTCCTAGGCTCCTGAACAACATAACAAATGTTTGATAGTCTGGTTTCAAAACCATGCATATCTTGACAACATTGAACAGAGTCTCTGCTTGTTTCACAAAGGGTCTCTGTTAGGGAATGTACTTGTGTCTGGAGCGCGGATACAACATTGTTTTGAGCTTGCATATCTTGACCATGAGGCAGTTTTGACGAGATTGCCTTAACAACCAACCCAGTATTACGCAGGAACGTGCTTTTAGCACTGTTAGTGGACAGGTACAGACCCACTGCAGCAAGAGTTGACATTGCAGTTATAGTTGCCTCGCCACCTTCAGAAGGTGGCGGTTCCACCATTTTTTCCATAGCTCGTTGAAAAGTTGAGGTTTTACATTAGTAGTACCGTAATGTAAGATATTAAGGAGGCAGCAAAACCAAACAAAATAGCTTTGGTCTATATACAAAACTTATTCTGGTGAACCCATGTAAAATATTAGTTGTATTTTGTTGCAAAGTACATAATAAAACCAGGTTCCAAACATATGACCATGTACCATCGCTAATGTATTGTCTATTTCTTCACATTGTATTGAGGGCTAAGGATAAAGAGACGAAGTTTAGAATACGGTAAGCATAGTATGACATCATTCATATCACAAAACAACTGAGAACAGACAAACAGGCAATTGTAACGTTGTGTGGGAAAGTAAAGCACGGAACTAGGTTACAGGTCAAGATCAAAGGAACATCACTCCTCTCCAAGGCACAAGTCATAGTAAGTAGTAGTTAAAAGGCATGAGGATTAAGGACTTACAATAGCGGCTTTGACTGGTGTAGTCATGCCCTTATTCTTCTTTGGTGTGAGGTCCTTGAAGATTTCCACATCATTTGGTTCAGGTACTTTTTGGTCCTTGCGGGCTTTCCTCTGCATTTGGAACAAGTCAATATAGATATGATAATATGGCATAGCGAAAAGAGTGAAACATCAGCTAATTACAAGAGCCTCGCAGTGTGCAATATAGCTACGAGATCCCGTCGTATGTTGGAATTTCACTTTCGTACGGTTGGCCTTGTTCTTTGAACAGTTCACCTACAAGAAGATAGATTTGTGTGGCATATGCGTAAATAGGACTTCAACATGTGATCTGATTACATATATATATAATGTACCTGATACTTCGGATCAGACCAGTGTTTAATGAGGCCCCTCCAGTCTTCATCCGATATATTTTCCACTGGAGATGTTTGGGAAAGTTCACTGTTAGCCTTGCCTTCAAAGTGAGTTTTCCTCAAGTTATACCAATACTGTCGCAGAGCAGACTTGAAAACATGGTTTCAGGCTTGTCTGGTTGCATCATCTTGGCTATCCAACTTGAACCTCATCTGTTGAAAATTATGGGAGTCTCATTATCAGCAACCTAGAAAGTATGGGACAGAGCAAGACGATATTACTAGTTTCCATAGATAACCATACTTACAGATAAATGGTCGAGGAAGGTGTTGAACTGGGTTTCGCCTTTGTCATTCCTGTACTGAATCCATGTTGGGAGGATACATACATGACACCTAACGGCAACCGCTGCCTCTGATACTAACTTGGCTGACTCTGTAGCATCACGTGGCCTTTTTAAACCTGCCTCAAAACGGATCTCCATTCTTCCTCCTCTAGATTTAGTTAACCTATCGAGCATTATCCACGATGTTTGTTTCCTCTTGCGCCTAGGTGCTAGTCCAACAACGAACATAGGAATTGTTAGTGTACATCAAACTGTGAGACTACATATAAAGAAGCATGCAAGCGTAACTTGACTCCAAAGAACTACCTTCTTGCAGTTGAAGCTCACAAGGTTCATCTGATCTTGCCAATTCGTCTTGTGTCAAGAGTGCTTGGGAAGTAGTGTCAGGTGGCAAGGGAGGTTGGGAACGTCTGCTAGCTCGATTGGCCTTACGCAGTAACTCGTGCGGTGGTAGTAGTACTATGGAAGGAGTTGCAAGAACTAGGGTTGTCTCTGCTTGTTTGGTGGCAGCTATTTGTTTCTGTTTGGCTTTTTCTGCAGCTCGTGTAGCATGGATACCCTATTTGTAGAATTTTCCGCTGGACTTTGACCTTCTATGGCACCATCAGTACCAGCAGAATCTCCAGGATTCTTCCGGTTCCCATTCCCTCCCATTCTATGTTTCTTCCTCTTTCTCTGTGCCATGTTAAGTCAAGCCGACAAGAAAAACGAATAACAATTTAGTTCTTCAGAACAAATTGATGTCTGATACAGACGAACTGAACTTTGATGTTAGACAACCACATGATAGGAGGATGTAATATGTACGAAAAACAGGACATAAGAGATAACCAGAACTATGATGTGTAAACTAAGCAGAAGAAATTTCACTAAATTAGAAGCAATGCAATGGAAGGTAGACACCATATGAAAGATGCTACAAATATTGCTCTGCCAAGTTAACAATGTCTCATCATAAATGGCGTTTAAACAAATGTGAAGCAAAGACAAGAAATAAATCATATGCAAGATTCAAACAACATCACACTACCAAGTTAGAGGTCTCTCGTCATTAGTGCCATTGCATATTCACAGCTTATGATGTGTAAACTAAGAGAAGGCATTTCAACAAATTAGAAGCAATGAAAGCTAGACACCATATGAAAGATGCAACAAATATCACTCTACCAAGTTAAAATTGTCTCGTCATAAGTGCCATTTCAACAAATTCAATCTAGAAAAAGAATGCGAGATGTAACCTATATAACACTCCAAAGTCAAACGTGTCTTATGATAAGTGATTGTTGCAGGTTACACAACACAGTAGTAATTTGATGTAAGAACATGGTGTGATAGACAAATATTCTATGTTCTAGAAACAGTAACACGTGTCTTATTCAAGTATAATGTGTAAAGTAAGCAGATAGAATTCAACAAAATTAGAAGCAATACAAGCTAGACATCACACATAACATGCAACCACATATAACAGTGCCAAGTTAGTGGGAGCACCGGTGATGGTGCACTAGGGGAGACGTGCTCATCATAAACACAACTACGTTGAGTGTCTATGCATGTGTTGTCTTGGAAATCATCTTGGGGGGATGGAGGAGTAGAAACTGTAGAGGCCCTCCATTTGGAAGGAGCACCTTTATCCGCTGCCTTGCTAACTTCCTTCCGCTTTATTGATTTTCAATTGTCAAGTAAAACCGACAAGAAAAAGCAATAAAATTCTCTCTTGATAACTCATTCATACATGATACTAACAATCACTACTTTGATGTAAGGCAAACACATGATACCAGGATGGAATATGTACGAAAAACAGGACGACATGGCATGTTCACAACTGTTTGTGTAAACTAAGCAGAAACCATTCCAACATATAAGAAGCAATGCAAGCTAGACAACACATGAAAGATGCAACCAATATGTCTCTGCCAAGTTAAAAGCATCCCATCATAAATGGAATTTCAACAAATTAGAAGCAACACATGCTATAAATCATATGAAAGATGCAACTAATAACGCACTGCATATACTAAAGGTGTCTCATCATATTGATTGATGCGGTATACAAAAAAACAATAGTTTTATGTAAGGACATGCTTAATAGACAGATGTACTATGTACTAAATACATGAAGGCATGTCACATTACTGTGTATAATGTATAAGCTAAGAAGAATAGCACATGCAGTTTAACCAGATTGGAAGAATTACAATCTAGACACCATATGCAACATGCAACCACATATCATGCTGCCAAGTTAGAGCAAGCACCTGCGATGCTAGTGTAGGGGAAATGCAGTAATCAACTACAGAGCTACGTTCACTATCTTCATCTAGCCTTGTTGTTTCTTGAGAATCATGTCAAGAGGCTGACGCTGCATTATTTAAATGAGGAGTAGTCCACTTGCCTGACTGCCTCATCATAAGTGGTCGATGAGGGATACATAAGATCATTACTTTGATGTAAGAACATGGTTAATACACAGATGTACTAGTATGTACCAAAAACAAAAATGCATGTCATATTCAAAGGTATAATGTGTAAGCTAAGCAGATGCAATTTAACCAAATTGGAAGCAATACAAGCTAGACATCCGGCTGGAGTGGTGAGCATGATCATCTAGGACCTGAGAGCCTGGTGGGAGGCGGGCTGCTTCGCCACCATCGCGGCTTTTTTGTTGGCTTCCAGGTGATGCATGTCTTTGCTGGGCTTGTCACTGGCTCGGCCAAGGCTCCACGACTAGCTATTTGTCTTCCGGTGCTCACGGGATGGTGGTTCATGTAAAAAATATCTTTCCTTATCTTAATAAAGACCGACTTCGGCCTTTCGAATATAAGCTTGACACCATATGGAACATGCAACCACATATGACACCACAAAGTTAAAGCAAGCACCTGGGATGGTGGTTCATTGCGAGCGAGGTCATCAACTGCAGAGCTACGTTTACCGTCTCCATCTGCTAACACTGCACCCTTTATAGCGCTGTAATGTGATGTGCTTACCCGCGTAGAAAGCTGGAGCAACTTCTCTCTTTTATTTTTTGCTTCTCTCGAGGCAGACTCTGAAATACCCTTGCATAAAAACACAATAGTGAGAGTATGGGTGAAGTGTGTGCAGAACTAGTGCACGGTAAAAGTAGCAGATAGCAGGTGGCTGAAAAATAAATGACGGGAGACATATGATAGCTCTACAACATTGCATGGCAAACAAAATTACTAGATTCTACTCCGTATGATTTTGTAATATATGAGCACAGGAAATGCAGGTACTCCTCCAGCACACCACCACATGTGGTCATATCAAGATAATAATGATCATTGAAAATAAATAGGCTAGTCGATTTTTCTAATGAACCGTCCGATCTATAAGGAACAGGCAGATGGCCTTCGTCTACCTCCTTGGTCACTATTGATGATCTTGCTCGAACCGCCGACCACCACGGCCCAGACCCACTGCCTCCGCCCGCCCTCCTCGACCTCACACCACCGCCGTGCTTGGCAGCGCCCCCAGGCCATCCCTTTAATCTCACCCGACCTCCAGATCGGACGCCAGTAGCTCTAGGCCCCACACGCCCCTAAGATAAACACCGAGGCGCTGCTTCCCCGGTGTAATAGGCGGACTAGCGCCTGTTACGCTGGGGAATGCTTCCGTTAATTGGGAATCAACTGACCAGGAATTGAAATTCAGGGGGGCGACGGACCTCTAGCTAAGGTGAAATAGTATATGAGGAGAAACCTTGTGCATCGCGAGTTACTAGGGACATCTAGTATCAAGAAAAAGCGGTCAACTAGTGTCTTTTGTAGGATGAATACCATGCAACAAGACACGTAAGATTTGCACGAATAAGGGAAGAGGAGTACCCTTATCGGTTGCCAGTGTGGTCTCCTCCATATGTCACGGCGATCTTCTTTTTTGTCCCGGGGGAACCGATGTTTTGGAGAACCGTGGATCCTTGGACAAACCCATGGCCAAATTGTTGACTGTGTTGTCGTGGCCGTATATCGGCGGAGGGGAAGGAGATCCGAGGCGGCGGCGAAGGCGAAAGGTGAACAACTCAGTGCGGTGGAGGGTGGCGGTTGGAGCGGCAGCGTGAGGCGCAGGATGGCGTGGTTGAACTAGCTCGGGTACGGACGGCTCGGCCTCGGCTTCAACTACTAGCCATGGAGGGCGTTGCGGTTGAGGTTGCGATGGACGACGACGTCGGGGTATCGGCTCTGGTGTGATGGAGGAGGCGGCGGTTGAGGGTGGGATGGGGTGGCGGACGGAGGATGCCGGGGTTTCATGACTGGTGGAGAGGTAGGTTTTTGTGCCCACGAGTACCTGAATGGGGAATCGGACGGGTGGGCTGGGGGAAGGGGTGAGAACCATGTTTGATGCAGGATGTGCTTGTTTTGGCTTTTTTGAACAGAAGATGGGACGCGCTTTGTTTGAAATTTGGGGAAAGTACAAACTTTGCCCCCTCTTAAATTTCGGACCCATCTGCAGGTCGGGGTAGGATGGTAATCCCAGGTGTCCCAAATAGTGGGCGGAGCGATTTGGCCGCACGTGTGTGCTTAGGCGACCATTGGGTATGAATGTTTTCGGAGGCGGTTGCGTGGCATCTAGATGAAGCTACAAACCTACCCGGTTTAGACCTTTGGACGTCGGGCGGTAGGTTTCACGGTCGGAGTTATTAGAAAAGTAATTTCCTTGTACTACCAAACATTGGTCTCACGCGACTTTGGGTAGTAGAGGCTCTTTGGCGCTTCGTTCGAAATTTTGAAACACAAGCATTCACGTTTAGAGTACTCTTGAACTTTGATTATTGACCTAAATAGACAACGTTAAATTTGACCTTGTATGTTTGAAAACCTCATTAAATTATCCGCTTCTTTTTGAAATTTTGACACTTGAAAATCCTATAACTATGATTATTTTGGAATGGAGGAGCTAAATTGAATCTATTTTGTACACGACTACATATACTATTATGTACAAAATCAGAGCAAAGATTGGTGCCCCCATAATTTAGGTATGATTTACAAATGCCATGATATCAAATTCAAATAATTGAATGGACTTCATGTTTAATTCAATTTTTTTAAACCACCTTAAGTTGAATTCAAATGTATGCTAGTTCATAGGTAGCTATTTATAATGTTCATTGTGTAACTTTCATATGTATAATGTGATTTACACACACAACATGAATTATACTCACGTTTATATTCGATTGCTAAAGCGATGCATTGTCTGGAGTTCAAAATACTAACTATGTGGATCAATTGTGTCAAATAGTAACATAGACATGCTCAAATTCGATAGAATCTAGATGTCTGATGGATCAATGACCATTCCTTATGCGAATTGCAAATATCATGATCCCATCCTAATATTTGGATACAATTTATATCTTCAATCAATGTGTACAACAGTCTTTTACGTGTAGTTTCACTCTCCATCGGTGGTGTCTCACACATGCTCACACACTCTTTCCCGAGGCGTCTTTCTCGCACACATGCTCTCGATATAACCCTCCCTACCTCTCATAACCATTACAACTATTTTCACTAACCTTTATCACGAGCTCTCTTCCTCTCGCAAGCATACACACGCACAATCCCCATCGACCCTTTCTATATACATAGACCTGCCTACGTGTCTCCTGTACGCACATTATCTTTAGGCCTGTCTCTCACGCATTGTCTCACACCTCCCTTCCTAATCGACGAGTATGATTCTAGCAGAGCATTCTGTAGGATGCCCCTTAAAGTTAGGTTGGATGAATAGTAATATCAGATATAAAGGGGTTACCTTAGTCCGAGAACCTAGGGTTACAAATCCTAGACGGCTTTGTCAGTGGACACAGAGTCCTTCACAATTATTCTATCTTTGTCTTGTACGACTAGTCATCCATGGGTCTCCCTAAATGCGTCACGGGCCGACCAATGTGGCGCAGGACAGAACCGAACGAAGGGCCTCACCTCGACCCGCTGGACCTCATGCGGTGACACACCCTCTGCCCCACGTCTCGTTATCTTCTCACACCCACACATACCAACACAGACACCACACACAAAAAATATATTCTCCTGGTGCCTCTATCCACTCCCCCCTTGCATATACACACTCAAGGGAATCTCTCGCCGTGACGTCATATTCATCTCTCTCTCTCTAGACCACTCTCATTTCTCGTGCTATCTCCCCCCTGCCGACCCCTCTATCCATGCCTCTCTCGAATACGTAATACACACACATACCTCTCTAGGCCCTACCAAATGCATCAACTACACATTCACACATGTTACATGCTACCTCTTGAGCACAACGTTGGTTTTCCCTTGAAGAGGAAAGGGTGATGCAGCAAAGTAGCGTAAGTATTTCCTCAGTTTTTGAGAACCAAGGTATCAATCCAGTAGGAGGCCACACGCAAGTCCCTCGTACGTACACAAACAAATAAGAACCTTGCAACCAACGCGATAAAGGGGTTGTCAAGCCCTTCACGGCCACTTGCAAAAGTGAGATCTGATAGAGATGATAAGATAATATTTTTGGTATTTTTATGATAAAGACTAAAAGTAAAGAAAGCAAAATAAACGATAATAGAAATAGCTAGTTGACGGTAGACTAATATGATGGAAAATAGACCCGGGGGCCATAGGTTTCACTAGTGGCTTCTCTCAAAATAGCATAAGTATTACGGTGGGTGAACAAATTACTGCCGAGTGATGTCTACTACGCAACCTTCTTCTTGTAGACGTTGTTGGGCCTGCAAGTGCACAAGTTTGTAGGACAGTAGCAAATTTCCCTCAAGTGGATGACCTAAGGTTTAGCAATCCATGAGGCGTGGGATGAAGATGGTCTCTCTCAAGCAACCCTGCAACCAAATAACAAAGAGTCTCTTGTGTCCCCAACACACCCAATACAATGGTAAATTGTATAGATGCACTAGTTCGGCGAAGAGATGGTGATACAAGTGCAAAATAGATAGTAGATATAGGTTTTTGTAATCTGAAATAATGGAAACAACAAGGTAGCAAGCGATAAAAGTGAGCGTAAACGGTATTGCAATGATAGGAAACAAGGCCTAGGGTTCATACTTTCACTAGTGCAAGTTCTCTCAACAATAATAACATAGATAGATCATATAACAAGCCCTCAACATGCAACAAAGAGTCACTCCAAAGACACTAATAGCGGAGAACAAACGTAGAGATTATGGTAGGATGCGAAACCACCTCAAAGTTATTCTTTCCAATCAATCCGTTGGGCTATTCCTATAAGTGTCACAAACAGCCCTAGAGTTCGTACTAGAATAACACCTTAAGACACAAATCAACCAAAACCCTAATGTCACCTAGATACTCCATTGTCACCTCAAGTATCCGTGGGCATGATTATACGATATGCATCACACAATCTCAGATTTATCCAACCAACATAAAAGTACTTCAAAGAGTGCCCCAAAGTTTCTACCGGAGAATCAAGAACGTGTGCCAACCCCTATGCATAGGTTCATGGGCGAAACCCGCAAGTTGGTCACCAAAACATACATCAAGTGGCACATGATATCCCATTGTCACCACAGATAATCACGGCAAGACATACGTCAAGTGTTCTCATAAAGACTCAATCCGATAAGATAACTTCAAAGGGGAAACTCAATTCATCACAACAGAGTAGAGGGGGAGAAACATCATAAGATCCAACTACAATAGCAAATCTCGGGATACATCAAGATCGTGATCGTGCCATAGAGGGAACATGAGAGAGAACACGAGAGAGAGAGAGAGAGAGATCAAACACATAGCTACTGGTACATACCCTCAGCCCCGAGGGTGAACTACTCCCTCCTCGTCATGGATAGCGCCGGGATGATTAAGATGGCCACCGGAGAAGGATCCCCTCGGCAGGAATGCGGAAAGGGGTCCCGATTGGTTTTTGGTGGTTCTGGAGGCTTGCGGCGGCGGAACTCCCGACCTATCTTCTGTTCTGGAAGTTTTAGGGTACATAGGTATATATATGGGTGAATGGAGTACGTCGATGGAGCTACGGGGGCCCCACGAGGCAGGGGGGCGCGCCCCCCACCCTCGTTGGCAGCCCGTATCTCCCCTGACGTGCACCCCAAGTTCCCTGGGTTGCTTTCCTTCCAAAAATAACTTCTCCAGTTGATTTCGGTCCGTTTTGACTCCGTCTGATATTCCTTTTCCTCGAAACACTGAAATAGGCATAAAACAACAAATCTGGGCTGGGCCTCCGGTTAATAGGTTAGTCCCAAAAATAATATAAAAGTGGAAAATAAAGCCCAATATTACCTAAAACAGTAGACAATATAGCATGGAGCAATCAAAAATTATAGATACGTTGGAGACGTATCATCGAGCAATTGATAGAATTGAGAATAGTTATGAGAATATCTAGGTATGATCATGTATATAGGCATCACATCCGTGACAAGTAGACCGACTCCTGCCTGCATCTACTACTATTACTCGACACATCGACCGCTATCCAGCATGCATCTAGAGTATTAAGTTCATAAGAACAGAGTGACGCATTAGGTAAGATGACATGATGTAGAGGGATAAACTCAAGCAATATTATATAAACCCCATCTTTTTATCCTCGATGGCAACAATACAATACGTGTCGTTTCCCTTTACATCCTTTGGGATCGATCACCGCAAGATTGAACCCAAAGCTAAGCACTTCTCCCATTGCAAGAAAGATCAATCTAGTAGGCCAAACCAAACTGACAATTCAAAGAGACTTGCAAAGATAACCAATCATACATAAAAGAATTCAGAGGAGATTCAAATATTGTTCATAGATAATCTTGATCATAAACCCACAATTCATCGGATCTCGACAAACACACCACAAAATAAGATTACATCGAATAGATCTCCAAGAGAATCGAGGAGAACTTTGTATTGAGATCCAAAGAGATAGAAGAAGCCATCTAGCTAATAACTATGGACCCGAAGGTCTGAGGTAAACTACTCACACATCATCAGAGAGGCTATTGTGTTGATGTAGAAGCCCTCCGTGATCAATGCCCCTCCGGCGGAGCGCTGGAAAAGGTCCCAAGATGGGATCTCACGGGTACAGAAGGTTGTGGCGGTGGAAATATGGTTTCGTGGTGCTCCTGGATGTTTTCGAGGTACGTGGGTATATGTAGGAGGAAGAAGTAGGTCGGTGGAGCCACAAGGGGCCCACGAGGGTGGAGGACGCGCCCATGGGGGGGGGGGGGGGGTAGGCGCGCCCCCTGCCTCATGGCCTCCTCGTTGATTTCTTGACGTCTACTCCAAGTTCTCTGGATCACGTTTGTTCCAAAAATCACGTTCCCGAAGGTTTCATTCCGTTTGGACTCCGTTTGATATTCCTTTTCTGCGAAACACTGAAATAGGCAAAAAAAAATAGCAATCTGGGCTGGGCCTTCGATTAATAGGTTAGTCCCAAAAATAATATAAAAGTGTATGATAAAGCCCATTAAACATATAATAGCATGGAACAATAAAAAATTATAGATACGTTGGAGACGTATCATTACATCACGTACCCCATTGATCTAAAAAGCCCTCTCTTCACGTTTATTTCACATACAACATTCCTTCTGAATAAAGTGTGGCCAATTTTTTTTAGAATTTCTACATATATACAACATTACAAAGTTATATGGAGGAGTATGAACGCTAATTTGCATTGCATGGTGCCCACAATGATATTTATTCCGCACTATGAATTTGTATATTTTTATACTATATATAAAGTTAGTCATAATAAAGAGAAACGAAGAGCATCTCTCTCTCAATCGCATGCCCCCACTCTATGCCCCTTTCACGTACGCACACAAACTATCTCCAGGTCCTCTAAAAGTAAGCCCCCAACACATTCACGCATGTTTCAACTTTCTTTTGCGATATATACAGTGACGATCATTGTATTTGAAGCGAAAGCACGATACGCACATTGGACTTCAGAACCCACTCATTACGGTCACCATTTATGTTTTGTGGTTATTATACAGTCACGGGCTCACCGTACAACTCTGTATTTGCTCAAGACACGACTAGTTGACCAGATAAACGCTCCACGTGGCACCTCTAGTGTTGCATCACATTATCTCACTATCATCGGGCCCACCTGTCGGCTTGTATCTACTCTACATCTACACTCTTATAAAATACACTATTATAAAAAACAAAGTTGGTGATGATGGTGTGCCTGCCATCCTGCAATATAGGCCATCCGATTTATATCTGACGGATAGGAAAGAAACTATGGCAATTTTGCAAAAAGGTACCCACACACCTCTCCACATTTGCAAATAAGGCCTTCCATCGTACATCCTTTTCTCTCACAAGATAAACTAGTCATACAAATGCATCTTGATGTTACGTGCAGCAACGCACGGCATCTTGCTAGTAAGAATGAAAACAAACGACAAAAAAATATTGGGCGGTGGTTCAAGTCATGACCGCGGCACAGCGGACAAGGTGGCCTTGTATTGGTATGCTAAGCCTATACATTTTAACACCACGTGAGCTGGTGTGGTGATTATACACACGCACGCATGCACACGAACTGCATGCACGCAACACTCAGACGAACACATGCACCCACGCACGCACGCAACACTCACACGTACACACGCAGCCACGCACGCACGCACGCAACACTCACACACACACACACACACACGCATGCACACACCAGTACACCACACCACTACTAGGGAAAACCCTATACACAGAATCTTAGCAGCAGCGCGGCATAAAAAGAGGCGCTGCTGCTAATAAGCAGCAGTGATTCGTAAGCGCGCTTTGGTGCAAATTTAGCGATGGCGCTGATGTTAAACCGCTGCTACAAAATCCACCGACGATGAGACAACGACCTAAGTTTACCAAGAGCGGCTCCGTGAAGCGCTGCTGCTAACGCCATAGTCGTGGCGCTTTTTGTCACGTCGGCTGCTGCTAATTTTGAAATTGTGCGAACGGTTAGCCCGTTTAGCAGTAGCGCGTGGTAGGGAAGCGCGCTGCTGCTACCCTCTTAGCAGCAGCGCAATTTTTCTCCTGCTCTTTGCTAAGCCGGCCCCACCACCTTTCCCCACCCCCTCCCCATCTCCTCTCCTCCCTTTCCCCTACCTCCCACATCCTCCCTCTCTCACTCTTCTTCTTCCTCAATACTTCTCCCCCATTACTCCCCCTCTTCTACCTACCTTTCTCTCTCTTCATTACTCCTAGCTATAACTACACCACCTCCATTAATGCATCTCCTTTCTATTTTCCTTTCCCTCCACTAGTTCAAGTTGTCTCCTCCCAAATTAGCTAGCTAGGTAGATGTAGCATTTAGTTAAGTGACCTATTTGCCCCTAACTAGATCTATCTTTGTCAACAAGAGCTTTGTGCACTTTTGATCTCCCTACAACATCATCTCCACCGTGTGCTCGATCTCGATCGAGGTGATGAAAATTTCATGCTTTTGCAAAATGAAAATATGTTTATGTGTGTGTGATATGTTTGTGGAAATTGTGTGTGTGGCACGCCAAATTGTGCTTTTGAGTTGCCTATGTTTTGCGAAATGTCGATTTATTTCTGTTTGGTGAATTCGGCAAAATCTAGATCCATATATGTCCTATTTTAGGGAAGGTCATGTCAAATTTTTGTATGACTTTGATGCAAGCATGCATATTAATAATCAAAATGTTAATTATTACCGAGCAGATTTGACGATGGTCAGTGGAAAGATGGTGGACAGGTGGTTGCGGTCGGTGCTGAAGGACATGAAAGAAAATAACCGGACAGATGTTTTATGTCCGTGTCGAAAATGCAAAGGAATAGTTTGGCTCGACCCCCATGGCGATGGTCGGTGTCGAAGCACACCTGCTCATGACTGGTTTCATGGATGGCTATACGCTGTGGATAATTCAAGATGAGGATGACGATGTTGAGGATGCCGGCCAGGCAGGCAATGATGACACGGGCAAGACGAAGAGATGATCGATAATGGCGGCGGGGAAGAGGCCGGACATGGCGGCGAAGAAAGGGCTGGACATGGCGGAGGAGAAGGGGCCAGACATGGCGGCGGAGAGAACGACATGGACTCCATGCAGCAGAGTTCGTCGGTACTAAGTTCAATCGTGCGGGACCCTCATGTTCAAGCATTGCTTCGCAAGGAGACGAGTACTAAGAGAGCTGCTTCTAGAGAGGAGGCTAAGCTGGAGCAACTGGTGGTAGACTCGAACACTCCATTGTATGATGGTTGCAATCCTGAGGTGACCCGCTTGAGTTTCACGCTCCAACTCCTGAAGACGAAGGCTAAAAACAAATGGACCGACACTAGCCTCGATGAGCATCTCAAGTACCTAAAGGATGTTCTTCCCGGGTAATCTATGTCCTACTAGTGTTGATGAGGCCAAGAAGATCGTGGTGGCCTCTTGATCGCCACACGTTAGATACCATGCATGCATCAATCATTGCATAATTTATCGGAAGGAGCACGCGAAAAAAACAAGCTGTCCGGTGTGCATTGCTTCTCGATACAAGAAGGCCGGGAAGAAATGTCCCCAGAAAGTTGTATGGTACTTACTGATCACTCCCTGTCTCCAGAGGTATTTTGTAGATCCCAAGGAAGCAAAGCTAATGCTTGGCACGCGGAGAGGAAGAAGCCCGACGATGGAGATGATCCGAAGCTGAGACACGTGAAGGATGGAAGCGATGGCGGCGTTGAACAGCTTCTATCGGTATTTTGAATGTGATGCAAGGAACATCGTGCTCGCGCGTGTACCGATGGCACGAATCAGTTTGGCAACCAGAACACCAACCATAGCACATGGCCCGTGTTTGTATGGATGTACAACCTCCCCCCTGGTTGTGCATGAAATCGAAGTACATTCACATGAGCATGCTTATTCAAGGGCAGAAACAACCAGGAAATAATATTAATTTGTATCTAGGGCTACTTCAAAAGGAGTTAGACACGTTATGGAAAACATCGGCCAAGACATGGGACGCCAAAGAAGGTGAGTATTTCAACATGAGAGCAAGGCTGATCACGACAAAGGTGACTATCTCGATTACGGATATGTGGCAGGCCAGGTGTGCCATGGATATTGCGGATGCACGCGGTGCATGGATGATACGACGTCTCAACAACTCAACGTCAAGGAAAGATGGCGGTGCAGGAAAATCGTGTACATGGGGCATCGAAGATGGCTTGAACAGGACGACTCGTGGAGAAACCGTGGAGATCTATTCAATGGTCACGCTGAGCATCGAGGACCTCCACGTAAGCGTAGCGGTGCCGAAATCGATGAGCTGTTGAAAAACTGGAAGGAGTGCCCCGTGTCGGGAAAGACGATGAGAAAGGCGCCGGAGCCGCTGCTGAAGGTATGGAAGACGAGGTCTGTGTTCTGGGACTTGAGTACTGACACAAACTCGATACACCTCATTGCCTTGATCAAATGCATATCTGTAAGAATGTCCTTGAGAGCTTGCTCGCAACACTGATGAACATGCCGGATAAGACCAAGGATGGGCCGAAGGCAAGAAAAGACTTGCAAGATTTGACAATTAGGGAAGATCTGCACATGCCGCCCCGTAAAATGTCTAACGAGACAGAGACGGAGACAGAGGCATGGGAGAAGAAGGGCAAGAAAATAAAGAAAGAGGATTATTGCCCCCCTTCTTGATTCACCTTAAGTCAGGCTGAGATCAATGCCTTCTTTAAGTGCCTTACCGGAGTCAAAGTTAGTTCCGATTCTTTGTGGGAAGATAAGAAGATATCTAGACACGAACAAGAAAAGGTTCAGCGGGATGAAGTCTCATGACTGTCATGTGATGATGACGCAGATACTATCTGTTGCCCTTAGAGGGATAATGGACAAGCACGTCCGTGACATGCTTATTGGTCTCTGCAACTTTTTCGACGTCATCT
Source organism: Aegilops bicornis (assembly GCA_021605145.1). NCBI lineage: Eukaryota > Viridiplantae > Streptophyta > Magnoliopsida > Poales > Poaceae > Aegilops > Aegilops bicornis. The sequence continues at coordinate 126,974,269 of CM038671.1, forward strand.
CTCGAAAGTCGATCAGTGTGAAGCAGCTCCAAAGGCTATAGGAAGAGATCGTTGTGATACTGAATGAGCTTGAGATGTACTTCCCGCCCGCGTTCTTTAACGTGATGGTGCATCTGTGTGTCCATATTGTGGATGACATAATAGACCTGGGGCCGTCATTCCTGCACAACATGATGCCATTTGAGAGGATGAATGGGATCATCAAAGGATTCGTTCGTAACATGTCCCGTCCGGATGGAAGCATCGTCCAGGGCTATTTGGCACAAGAGTGCATCTCTTTCTGTGAGAATTTTCTATATGGCGCAGACCAGCCGCCTGGTGTTAGTGTTGGTTTGCCCGTTAACAAGCACGATGGGAGGCTCGAAGGAGATGGTCACTGCAATGGTCGCAAGGAACTGCACGTGGCCTACTCAGATCGACGCAACGACTTTGACAGAGCAAACTTGGTAGTGCTACAACACCTAGACGAGGTAGATCCTTTCGTGGCACTGCACAAAGAAATTATCGCAAAGAAGTATCGTGACCGGGGGGTATGCAGGACGGACGCTGAAGTTACTAGAGAGCACAACTCCACTTTCCTGCATTGGTTCAAAGAGCATATTATTGCTAATCCTCCGGAGGAGGGCTCTAAGGACGGATTGCTCATATACGCCTTAGCACATGGCCCCTCGCCCAACCTTGTAACCTATCAGGCATATGATATCAACGGATACACGTTCTACACGGAGGCCAAAGATATGGATAGTGATGATCAGAACTCAGGGGTGACGATGGAATGCATGACCGGCAGCGACAACGGCAAGAATCGAACGATTTTATGGAAGGGTCGAGGAGATCTGGGAGCTTGACTACTCTGGACTGCACAACACGACGATGTTCCGTGTCAGATGGGCTAAGAATGTCGAAAGAGAAAGCCGGATTTTCACTACCGTGACTATACCCGACACCAAGAGCGCTACCGTGAACGCTATCGCAAAAAACGAGCCATGGGTACACGCTAAGCGTGTGACACAATGCTTCTTCATAATTGACCCGCGCAATCCCAGCCGTGTTGTCCTGAGGAGAGGCAAAAGGAACATCATTGGAATGGATGGAGTCGCCAACGAGGAAGACTATGATCAGTACGGCAACCCAATGAGGGAAGATGGCGATGATGATGAAGTATACGTCAAAAGAAGAATCAATACTACATTACCTAAGAAAAATCGTACTCCATGGAAAAGGCAAAGTCACAATGAGGGGCTCAATTATTCTTGACGAACAAGAAGGGAAAGAAGCTGACTCAAAACGAAAACGTCGTGAGTGAGGAAACTTATGTTATCGGTCAAATGATGTAATATATATATATATATGTTCCTATTTTGTATACACACTTAGCCATTATTATGCATGGGTCCAATGATGTGTAATATATATGTTCCTATTTTATGCGTACATATTTAACCGTCAAATGATGCAATATATATCGCCCTCCCTTCGTTCACTGCCCTCGGGAAATAAAAGTGGGATAAAATAAAGGAAAAGGAAAACTGGCAGTAGCGAAGGTAGTAGCAGCGCGTTTTTCCTAAACCGCTACAGATAGTGAAGTTAGTAGCACTGCTACGTCCACTTAACCCAAAATTCTCACCCGCCCTGTGCTTCATCCCGCCTCCCCCCCCCCCAAATCCGCACTCTCCCCGTCGCCTTTGCTGGCTCGACCCGGCCCGGCGCTCGCCTCCGACTCCGGCGGCGCTAGCCTCGACCAGCGCTCGCCCGCCGACCAGCCTCGCCCCGACCCGACCAGCGCTCGCCGCCGACCAGCCCTCGCCGCCCGACCCAGCCGCTCGCCCCGACCCATCGGCCCTCGCCTCCCGCCTCTCCCCGCCCGGCCGTCGTCGGGCCTGCCTCCTCGCCCCTGCACCCTCTGTAAACCCCCCTCTCTCTCTGCTAGGGTTCTTCGGTTAATTAGTTAGGTTTTAGTTAGGGCAGTATGTTAATTAGGTTATCTATTTAGTTATGAATTTAGCTAGGTTTCAAAATTTGAATTGGACATGTGATATGTGCAAATTTGAACTGGACATGTGATATGTGCATATGTCATGTTTTGGACATGTCATGTTTGGAAAATGATCCGAGTGGCCTATGTTACTGGAATGTTGATTCATTTCCGTTTCGGTGAATTTCAATTTCGATATGTCCATTTTTAGCAAAGGTCATGCCAAAATTTCCCGTGAATAAAGGCATGATTTTGTGCTACATAGTTGGCATATCGAGTCTTTGGCACATAGATTTATTTTTATGTCATTTATCATTTATTCATACTTTTAGAAATAAATGAGGACACTTAATCATAGGAAACATGTCGAACAACGAAGAAACTGGGCCTTGACCAAGATGCGTATTTAGATGGATTATGAGGGTTAACTATAGTACCTCGACTATTTGACTGCTAAGCAAGGTTTGCAGGTCGGCCTCGATGATGGTACTGACGCCGACATCGACACCGACAGCGCCGGCACCGATGGCGGCACCGAGACCGGTGGGGAAGGTACGGGCACCGATGGCGGCACCGAGACCGGCGGCGAAGGTACCGGCCCCGATGCCGCTACCGAAAAGAGGAAGCATACGAAGCAGAGGATACGAAAACCTAACAAACTAGGGATTGGACAACTTGTGATCACAAAGATGGCACTTGGCAAGTTTGAGCCGTTAGAGCCGGAAGAACCTCGCAAGTGCTATGGGAACCAAGTAGGATGCATCCTACGGGAATCTTGAGCATCAACGCATTTATGACTTAAGTAGTAAAGAACATTTGACGCAGTTGCTCCTAACGAAGTTGCACAAGAGATTCAAGTTCCCCGACCGGGATGATAACATAGAACAACCGTGGAATAATCTGAAGATGAAAAAGATTAACAATCACGCCATGGGCATGTTCAGCAATGATTTGGCCTCCTGGAAAGGGAGGGTGAAACGAGCTATTGAGGCTGATGAACCCCTGTCCAAGATTATGGAGGAAAATCGACACTTACGGAAGAGGAGTTGAAAAGTTCAAGGACACTTGCGCTACCGAGGCAGCCAAGGCTAAGGCTGCGAAATTCAAGAGCCTTCAGCAAAGGAACACGGGGAAGCATCGCCTCGGAAGCCGTGGCTACCTCGGTAAAAGGCCCATATGGGATAAGGAGGACGCGGAACGTGAAGCCGCGGGTCTCCCAGACCCCTTCACGAAGTTCACCAACCCCTTGGAGCATGACTTCATCAGGGCCCGCTACAAGTGGGACAAGGAGAAAAAGGTTTTTTACACGGACAAGATCACGAGGAAATTGATTAGACCATCGGAGAAGCAACACCAGCTTGCAGCCGAAAAGCCCTACTTCTCCGATGAGGCCCAAGTGGGACACCCCTCTCAACCGGGCCTTGAACGAACTTAAGGGACTCCCTTTGGATCAGCCGCAATATGGTCGTGTGCACGACGCTGGAGACGGCGCCACGTGGAAGGTGTTTTACAACGAGGGCCCGGAGGCCAAGAAGCTGAAAACGAAGTTTAGTCAGGCGGACATCGACGCGAAGGTGAAGCTTGCGGTCGAGAAAAAAGCAGCTGAGGACGCAAAAAAGCAGCCGAGGACAAATATGAGTTGCTACGGCAGTCAATGCAGCTGTAGAATCACCGCGTAAATGATTTCGCTACTAACTTGGTTCCGATTATCATCAAGCTGGCGAAGGAAAATCGAGACAAGACGGTACATGATTTCCCGATGCCCAGTTTGCCGGGAGCAACTCCATGAACAACAACACCATCGCACCATCACTTGCTCACGCAACCGGGCCTCCTCTCGCAGCCGCTCCCGCTCATAGCAGCCCGTCCTCAGTCTCAGGCGCGCTAGGTGGGCCTTCGTCTTTGGCTGAGCTCGACGCCGTCACGGTAATTACATGTCGCACCAACATATATATATATAATATTCCATTTTTGTTGCCTTTCGGTTGTTTTACGCCACAGACATATGTGTTTGCAGGCGAAAGAAACCCCGTGCACCATACTCTACTTGATCAAAGGCCAGAAGGTGGAGGGGGGAAAGGGGATGATAATGGACCCCTCCCAACGCCGCGTTCCACAACCAGCCGATCCCACCGGGCACTTCAGGTTAGCTTGACCAGTGTGAAATCGTGGCACGAGGATTTGCCTCCTCGATCTGACATGTGGGAGTGGACGACGAGACCCCGCCATGGATTGGAAGCTGCAAGAATTGGGTGCTGCTATGGACGAAGAATCTTATTAAATGCGGAGCCAGCCGAGAAACACACCAATAACTACCACACATCAACAAGCATGTGCGAAGACCACCACCGCCTACTCAATTACCAGCTCGTAGTGCCGGGTGAGAGCGGCGGACGGCATGATGAAGGGGTGCAATAATCTTGGCTGATGTAATTTCTCCCAGTAGAACAAAGAATGGATGATGAGGCGGAGGTCGACCCTATGGATTACCTCAATACAAGCAGCGTATGACTGTGACATAGATATGATGAGTCAACCATATGACGAATCGGGCTATCAGCTTGCTAATGAGGATATGGATGATATGCCCGGGCAGGGTCATACCGTGGATTGCAAAAAGTCTCTCTTCATGAAATCCTCACAGGACACGCCTGAAGATGCCGCCTCAACACAGGCTCAACTAGCCGGGCGCGAGGGTCGATGATACTTAGCCCGGGAACACTGGGGCAGGGGTTAAGGAAGGGTCTGGAAGGTGTGCCCAAGAAAAGGAGAGGAAGAGATCGGGAAGGTAGCGCCTCCAAACAAGCGAGCACATAGCAACCAGACGATGCATTACGAAGAGCATGTACCCGTGAAAAGTGCGGTCATGTTCCATCTCACGGGCGAGCCGATGCTACCACGAAACCGGCTGGAGGCACTATCGAGGGATCTTAGGAGACTGCACGACCATGTCTTTGTCGTGAGAAAAGCCTACTAGCCTCAAAGGATCCAGGATATCCGATATACGCGGCTCGTGTGTCTGAGGGGAAGTGCTACGTCGACACACAGCCCGCGGAGGTGTTCTTCCTGCGGTTTGACCATATCTTTGAGATGTTTCTAACAAGGCGGCTTGATTTTACTATCGTCCGCCTTTTTGCGCTACATATGAGCTCTGTCATGAAGAGTGAAGAAGTCTCGCAAATCTGTGTGGCGGATCCGTACTACATGCACGAGTCTTTCTTGAGTCTCGGCGACTTTGAGCGTGAAACTGCTATGGAGTACCTCCAAAACTTCATGGTACAGAATAAGGACCAGGAAATTGTCCTCGTGCCTTATCATCCAAAGTAAGTGAGTTCCGGACAACCCTTTCGTACATTTCAATCATTCCTTCTCTCTCATATGGGGAATAATTTGAGGTGTCTTTTCCCCGCAGCAACGGGCGCGCCGTCCTTATCGTTCTTTACCATAAGTCTCCCACGCCGTGTATTTTGACCCTTCCAGAGACTACGAGAAAAAGACTACACCCACATAATGAATATTCTAGATGATGCTCTCCAAGGCTTGACTTTAGAGGTGGCCACGTGCAGATCAAGAAACAAAGGAACAAGAAGATGGGGTTCACGCATAAAACTAACTTCTCCTGCATCCATGTCCCAAAACCAAGCAAGAAGGATGGATTCTACATCGTCCATCTCATGATTCAGTTCAACACGGATCACCAAAAGCTTCGCATTAACAGCAGAAATGTCGTATCCACAAGTGGCTAGAATCTCATGGAGAAGCGGATTATAAACTTAGAGATGACTTCTTTCGCATCCAAAGCGACATTGCGACGATCATCATGAAAGAAGTCGTCGATGAGAAGGGGATGTTCCACCACGGCCCTATATCGCGGGCTGACGTCCGAACTCGCATAGGCATGCAACGTCTAGACCTCACGCCGTTCAAGAAGCTAGGGTTCGTCCTCCATGATATGGAAGGATGGAACTTCTAGTGATTTATGATGCCGATGATGATGATATGTGTCGGTTGAACTTGTATACTTCTTGTAGCGATGAAACTTTGTGATGTCCACGGTCCATGTGCCGAACTTGCATAACGCTACTTTGTTAGTTTGCGTATGATGACTTGCATACCTCTAGTTAATTAATTTGCGTACTGTATGTTGCATCTAATTGCTAACACTTTCTTTTTCAGTGTTGCTCTAGTATATTTTGTTGCATATATATGATTGTACATCCTCTTCATGAACATGCATCTCTAATGGTACCTAGTTTCTTGATGGCGAGATGGAATTGCTATGTCGTGTGTACAAAGGGAAGGTTCCGGGTGTACAACGAGTGGCATGAGTGTCAGCGCAAGTGAATGGGTTCACGGGCGCCAGCCATAAAGGCTTCAAAAGGCACAAGAAGGAGAAGCTAGTTACTTGAGGTTCATGCTAGCGCGAGACGGGACTCGTAATCGCCACCTCATGTCTTGCATAGTTCCGCTCTCACTCATAGTGATAGCACTTCTTGCGTATACCTTTGTTTAGATGGATGATGTTGTTGTAGTTGCAAGTATTCGAGACTTGCATGTATCGCTATTTTCGAGATGATGACAAGATATCACTTTGTGTTGGATGATGATTATGATGAGACTATTTGTTTGTACATGCTATGATTACATTTGTGGTCTCACGACATTTGTATGTGTATCATGATGACATTTCTATGTGCTAAAGATTCTTCTATAAAGCTTGTTCAAATACAAAACAAATATGCCAAAAAAATAACAAAAAAACCTACTTAAATTAGCAGTAACGAGTGTACAAAAGTTAGCAGCAGCGCCTCTATAGTAGTAGCGCGTTAAGGTAAAGCGCGCTAGAGATACTAGCGCGCGAGCTTATCATGAACAGCTTCTTGCTACACTTGTGTAGCGATGGCGCCCGGTGAGCACGCTGCCATCGCTATATGTTAGCTGTAGCGCCTTATTAGTAGCGCCTATCCCCGCGCTACTGATACATCTAAAACCCGCGCTGCTGCTAGCCTTTTCCCTAGTAGTGCACGACCAACACACACTCTCACGCTCAAGTGCTCAACCTACACGCGCATGCGCACACATCAGGCCCTGACAGACACATACACAACCAGGTGATTCCTGCGCACGGGTTGGAGTCTTGTCGCGCATGCGTAAATTTGTGTTTATCTGACCTTTTCCCTATGCGAACTGAGAGGTGGGACCCACAAGGAACGTGGTCAATTTAACTAGTCAACATGGTGCCACGCAGACTATTTGGCCGATCAACAGAGTGCAATCCGATGCTGAATCGTGAGCAAGTGACCGTATAATAACCGCAAAACATATATAGTGACCGTAATCAGCTTATTACGAAGTTCGACCATATTACGCTTTTCTCTCTCAGAGGCCCTCCAAAACTACATCTCTACACGTTCTCGCATGTTACATCTAACAACTATGCAATATAGCACTACTATTACACTCTAACACAATAAATCATATGTGTTTTTAGTTTTACTAGATATCATATTGTTACTTAGTTATTCAGTTTGGATACATTAAAATTGCCTTTGAAATGTATGGCCAATATCATATACCGCGCGGGAAAAATCCCGCCCTTTCCTGTTTAATCGGGTTTGTATCGATGGATTGTGCGAAATAGCAAAACTATAGTACTATACAGTACAACTGACAGTTCACTGGGCCGTCGTGTCGTGTACTCCTCCGTCGTAAGAGTGGAGCGCTCGCTCTCATAAATCTTCTATTCCCTTTTGCCGACATGTGGGACATCAAGCTACCGGGTCCACGTGCCATACCGGAATACAGTGCAGAGCAGCCGGGGTGAAGCACCCAGTCATGGCGCCGGCGTAGTAATGAGCAATGAGGCGTCAAATCACAAAGCTGCACCTTTCCCGGAGTTAAGTTGGAGGGATGAAGTAATAATGCTAAAAAAAGAAGTTGGAGGGACGAAGCAACCATCATTTCACTCGTTGTTGAATCCGCTTCTCCCTCATCTTCTTCAAGTTAACCACGTGTTGCTTCTACCTCATGTGGGACGCGGATCGGCTTGGTAAAGCACTAACACGTGGGACCGCATGTTAGCAAACAGCCAGGACAACGTCCTCTAAAACTAAGAAACCTCCCCCGCCATCCGCGCAGCAAAATCACCTCCTTTTTACTAATTTTGATTCTATAATTTTTAGATCAATATAATTACGATTTGTAGAGATAGCACACATGAGCAAAACCAAGTGGGATGGTTAAGGGCATACACAATGTGTAGCCCAATGTGAAAATAGCTTTTGGCATCGTGGGAACCATTGTGGATGGTGTTGCCAAAGCCAAAAGGATGGAACCGAAGCTCCCTGATTGATTGATTGAAGGAATAAAAAATGCAACGTCTCTCCTCTTTCTCCCGTGCTTGGACGCATGTACAGTATAGAGCACAGAGTCTACTCCCTGTCCCTTCTATCACAAATCACAAAGCAGTGAGACGTCAAATCACAAAGCACGAACGGAGCAACCATCATTTCACTCTTCGCTGACTCCGCTTCTCCATTGTCTTCTTCGATAAACCATCTCACCGCACTAAGCTGGACGGACGACGCTATTGTGTACTAGTAGTACTAGTACATTTACGCGTCCTTCTTCGAGAAATTTGCTTTGTTTGCACAAATTTCGTCCGGTTAGTTCATATAGTTGTCGAAAGGTATGCGGGCAGCATTGGATGGCATCCATCGGTGTCCTCGGACAGATGCCGGTGTAAATTTGAGGGCCAACACTGGAGATGCCCTAAGTATCATGCTATAATCGCTAACAGTGCTCCATTATTTTGCAGGGAATAGTTTTCCTTCGATCAAAATCAGATCCGCCGTGTTTCGCACTCCTCCCACGTAACAGTGCAGACTCTTGCTTACATAAAAATGGAGCAAGTGGACGGCAATGTAGCACATCATATCACTCAAACTAGCCCGCCTAACATGCGGGAAAGCACCACCCTCGTCATTTTGTTCTGGATTTCTATGATCGCTCGCACGAAAATGTTATGCTTTGCAAGTTCAAAAGGAAAAGGCGGCACACTTATGACTCATACGCGTGGCACCCCCGACAGTCCGGCTTGCATGCCGCTCACCAGAGGGGACACGCGTTGTCTCGCATTTTCACTAACATGTGGGACTGCAATTGAATAAACCGTCGATAGCCGAAATCTAATCGCTCGGCGGGCGTTGGATGAGAAGAGAGAGACGGGGGAGGGAGAAGAGATCGCCCGCCCGCCGCACACGGACTCCAAGAAATATATATGGTGATAATGTGAGGTGGGCCATGGGGGAGTCCGGAGTAAGTGAAGTAGAAAGGCACAAATGGTATGAACATGCGTGGCATATAGGGTGTGTTTGGTTGCGTTCTTTTCTCAGCATAGTTGTTCCCTCTTCATGCATGCTCAACTCAACACCCTCTTCATGCATGCTCTCTTCATGCATGCTTCTAGTGTATTTGTGCTAAACTAGTGTGGACTCATGCACCCTCCATACACTCTACCAAACACCCAAAAGTGGGTCGAGAAGGGAACTCTTGGGCAGAATTTGTCTCTTACTATGTAATGTGCATGCAACTAGAAGTGTCTAAGTACCACTAAATGTTGTACGTGCAATGCACGGTGATGTTGTGGAGTATGTGCCTAAGTACTCTACTACTACTATATTAGTTGGAGGCACATATAGCTTTTATATTTGTTTATGTGTATGCCCCGAGACCTTCCAACTAGACGTGTCTTTCTCTCCAGGTCGCACTTTGTATCGTTCATACCACTAGTACTACTACGTGTGGTCTCCAACCCAGAAGTGGAAGAAGTGGAGACGCTCTACCATGCTGTTTTTTGCGCTGGGCTCTACCACGCTGTTCATGTCCCACTCCTTTCGCTAACGTGTGGGATATCCAGCACGTGCCGTGTTTGGCACTCTTCGTCATAAGAGTTGAAATGCTAGCATTCATCAGAAATAAAAAATAAATATAAATCAGCAGTGATACTATTTTTTTTGAAAAAATTATCCTGGTCTACCCCGATCGTATCGCAGGCCCAACCTTTCCCACTGTAAGTTGGTCGGACGAAGGAACCATCATGACTTCGTTGGATTCCGCTTCTTCAAGAAAACTTACTGTACCCGCAATACTGCTACCACACGCAAAGACTGGACGGCACTGTACCACATCATATCACTGAAACCCACTAGGCCATCCTAAAAAAACCCATAGGCCAAACTAGCCGCCTATAGGTCGTCTATTTTGGAATGGAGGAAGTACGTCTCTGTACTGCTATGATTTTCTGTTGTACGTCTCTGTACTTTTGCTACGATTTTCCTACCCTATGAACCAAATGAGGCCTGAATGTATCCATGTCGACTAAGCCTACAATTTTAGGAGCTTGGGCTATTGGCCGATCGACGACGGATAAGTATAAGCGTACCACGAGCTCATCAGCCCCAACGTTTCTCTTCGGTGAGTGTTTTGCAAGTACTATAGCTCGCACAGTAGCTAGCCTACTAACACCAAGAATCATCAAACAAGACCTGCTGATATGATAAATAGTTCAGACATACATCTAAGCATGCCATATATTACATCCAAAGCTGGTGAGGATACATCTGTTTCCATAACTCGAAGAGGGTTCGCATGATTCACTATCAAACAAAAGTAGCAAGTACCGCCCACACAAGATAGTGCACTAGCCCTAAGATGGTTTGATAACACACATCATTCTGGTAATTAAACACAGGGCAATGCAAACTACCCTAAAGGATTAGCGCGACCAACTATTTCTTGTCATCGATCTCTCGGGCAATGACCACAGCATGGACAAAGGCATGTGAATCAATCTCTGGGGCGATGTCCACAGGACTGACCGCGACATCGGAATCGATCTCTGGGGCAATGTCCACAGGATGGACAGCGGCATCGGAATCGATCTCCGGGGCGATGCCAACAGGATGGACCACGACATCGAAAATGATCTCTGGGGTGTTGTCCACAGGACGGGCCGCGACATCGGAATCATCAAGGACGTCCACCGGCACCTGCACAACCCTAACATATTAGCAAGCACATTGCAAATAATCAAAAACCACAACTATGTTAATAAGCCATTATTCTTTACCTTGTGTAGCTCATCGGGGGATCCCATCCTCCGGGGCCATATCCTCGTCCTCGATGGGGGCCATCACCTTGCCAGGGGAATACTGCTTCTCAACGGCGACTATCTCCTCAAACTCGGCCTTGAGCCTTGCATAGGTGGCCATCAGAGTTTCTGGGGTAGGCACGGTGGCGCCCTTGCTATTCTTCCAACTTTGTTTGAGGAGTTCGTCCGCCAATGTCGTCAACTCTTTGGCCAGTGCTTGTTTCTTGGAGTTCCTCGTCTCCATGGGTTGGCCCACCAACATGGTCAACTCGTTGGTCGGTGCTCGCTTCCTGGAGATAGCTGTCTCCAGTGGGTTGTCCGCCGACAACTCTTTGCCTAGTGCTCCAGGATCCATCAATGAACTGACAAACAAAAAGCAATCGAAAGGAAACCACAATCGCAATGAAAATGGGAAAAGAATAGGCTGTAAGAATCGGTCGGTGATTCGCAAAAAGAAGATTCTTGGAATGAAAATATAACAGCATTACTGATTCGCAAACCTTTCCTTCGTCGGTACAGAAGAAAAATGGCAGAAGTGAGTAGCCTGGAGTGAGGTTTTCTTCAAGAAAGGGGGAGAAAGGGCTTCAATGAGCGTTCCTGTGAAATGATGGTTGCTTCGTCCAGTACAACTTCGAGGCTACTTTACCACTGCTGGTAAAGGTGTGGGTTTTGTGATATGACGGGTCATGACGGCCACACCGGGGTGACCGGTGAGTTTCGACTGTAGCACCTCGCTGTGATTTGGTGGATGGCACGCGGGCCCGGATGCTTTGATGTCCCGCATGTAGATAGAGCGGCTAGTCATATAGGAGTGCTCAATATTGTGCATGCGACCAAGGCGGAGAGGAAAACAAGAGAACTACGTAATTAATGCATGAGTTTAATTAGGGTAGTTTTGCAAAGTACAAGATACATTCCTCCAATCAAAAAATTCCTTGGTTGATGAGATTTGAGATTTGAGCCCTATAAACCGGAAGGGAGGAAGTACTGCACGCGGTGTAGTCTAGTCACTTGTTGAAATCTCTAGAAAGGCAAATACTCCTTTCCGGTTTACAGGTCTATACTAGCAAGTACTAGTACTACAATAGTGGGCTCAAATAGCAATTTTGTCTCATGCAAGAGCCTGGCTATATGCGTGCTCCAAGGCACCGCACCATGCGAGCGTTCGCAACTGCCACGTACGGGTTGCGCTTGGCTCTTCGCCTCTTCGAAAAGACGAAGAATGATGTTACTCCTACTTCTACGATGCTCGAATCCTTTGCTGCATGTCCGTCCACCTCGTGCGGGAGGGATAGCGTGTAGCGAAAGCTCCTACTAGTCCTGCCAGCCACCACGCTCATGCGCGAGGGAGGGACGCAGCTTCATTGACTTACTGATCCTGCCTTTGCGTCTATGACAGGTGGGCCCAGCAGGTGGTTGGCCCACCTGTCATGCAGCCAAAGGCAGGTGCAGTTAAGGCACCGGAGCTCAGTCCGTGAGGGAGAGGGCGTTGTAGTAATCAAACTTCTCGGTCTTGTACGAGTTGACGCAACACATCAAAGCACTGCACTCGATATAAGTCTTTTTACATATTTCAAATGGACTACAACATACAGATGTATGTAGACATATTTTCTTCGTATGTAGTCACTTGTTGCAATCTCTAAAAAGACTTATATTTGGAAATGGAGGGAGTACAACGCATGCATGCATGCCGTGACTTCCCTTTTGATACTTGCATGTGTTGATTTGATGCACCTTGCCAAATTTTGACTATAAATTTAAGTATTTAACTACCAAATTTTCATGCATGTCACAAAAAATTACGGGGCTGTTTGGATTGTGACTATGTTTGTCTTATGTTGCCACATTATTTTTCCCACACTTGCCACACTTGCCTAACTTGAGTTGCTCAAATTGTTAGACACACTTTGGCTTGCCTAAGGGAATCTTGCCACACTTTTTGTGTCTATGACATGTGGGGTTCACTGCTAATAAAAAATTCTTGTATTAGGTGTGGCAAATAAAAAAAGAGTTATATTTAGGATCGGAGGGAGTAGAAAATATAAATAATAATGCATGTTGGGGCAACCCACGTTTCCGATAATTTTAGCCGTGGGCTTGTTCACAATTTTTACGAGGTGGTGGTTGTTCATTTAATGGAGGGACTTGTACCAGATTTGAACGATACAAGTGCGACCTGGCACACCATAACACCACTTGTAACAAGCGGGTAGCTATCTCAAAATACAATCAACAACAAAAAAACGGCGACCTGGCACGTAGTACACAATTTTAAACGATTGTTTTGATGGAGTGAAAAAGGAAAACTACCCCACTACGTATATATAGACCAGAGCCTCCGCGCTTCCTTGCTAGGGTTGCTCTATTCACACACTCTCATCCTCTCTAGATCTAAACAAGATAGGGGTGGTAACACTGTCTTTCTCCCTTCAAAAAACACAGTCTTTCTATCCTCACCGCTGGTTACAGATCCGGACGTATCCCCCTCCGCCGGTGAAGGGGAGGAGGGGCAGCGTTTAGGCCGTTGTCGACAATGAGGAGGAGACCCCTTTGCCGCCGCACCGTTATCTCCGGCGGCGCCCGACGGAGGTCCTCTGATCCCTTCGTTGTTGCCCTGGTGTGGGCGGATCAGGCCTCCTGCCGCCCACCTATCCACATCCCGACGACCTTCAGGTATATCTTCCTTCGAAACCGCCTTAGTTCTACTTCCCCAGCTTGCTACATCGCTGCATGTGCATCATTTTCTACCTCTCGGTCCCTCTCGATCGGATGGTCCAACGTCACCTATTTTTTTCTTCTATTGTTAGAGGTAAAGCTACTTCATGGAGTCGAATCTTGTACTTGGTTCAAACAAGAAATAAAGTGGGGGTGGGGGAATTAGTATGTACATCGGACTTGGTACAAACAGGAAGGAAAGGGGTGAAAGTAAATGCTCGGTCATCCAACTGGTCTCTTGGTCGAAAAGGGAAATATCAGGGTAACACTGTACACAGTGGTATGACCAGGACTAGATTTTCTATCCACACATAGGAGTAGGTGGCTGGAGTGAACAAAAATGGGACCAACGCAGATATGTTTCTTGGATGTTTGTTTCTCGGGGCAACAAACTCCGAATCACCACTTTATGCCCCTGTTTAGGTACATGGTCTTTGAATTCTTTGGTGCACCCGCTGTCCCATGCCCTTATACCAAATATTTAGCTGTTCTTAATCTAATGCCCCTGGTAAAATGAAGCCATGCCACTATTATAAGCCAAGACAAGTTTAGTCAAATGTTTTTGCTTGTAATTGTTTGGGACTTTGACTGTTTCCATTGTAGTTTTTTGTGCAAACAGGGATATCCATTTCACTAGGTTGTTGCTGTGACCTTTTGGTGCACTGCACAAAACACTTCTTAAAAGAAGTGATTTTTGTGCTGTTTAACTGGAATGTCAGAATGGAATAGTTGATTCATTTCGGTGGAACTGCACAAAGGGAGATATGTGTTCCAATCCTCATCATCCATATTGGCGCCATAACCTTCCTTTAGGTAAGAATGATATTTAATGCATGTGTTCATCTCTATTTTGCGACTCCCATGAGAAAATAATGCTATTGTTTACTAGTACACTTGTACTCCCTCACTGACAGAACCAATTCAAAAATAGAAGGCCAATCATGTACTTGGTTTCACCAACTGGTGAGGAGAAAGAGAAACAGAGGATGAAGAGGAAGAAGAAGAAGAATAAATAGTGACAAGGTGATCTTGCTGAAGCCAGAGGCCTCAGTCGAGGCCATTCTAGGGCTCCGACAACGTCTACCTTACATGTGAGACGATCCTCCAGGGAGCCCTTCCACTTCTGCTGTCTCTCCTGCAAGGTCACTTAATTAATCAGGAGTACTTAAATACCACTAATTTATTGCTGCCTAATTTTCCTGTCGGAGTTAAACAAATCTTTAGTAGCACCTTATGCTAAATCATGTACGTGTGTATGTTTGTCTATGGAGGTGAATAATGTGGTGGAGCAGGGAGGGAATATTATTAGTGTCATGACATAATAGTGCTATTGTTTTGCATGTCAATTTATTGCCATTGGTTTAATGAGGCAATGTTTTGCGTATTGTCCATCATGAATTTGATGCCACTGTTAGAGTAATATGCTAATGTCTTTCTATCCTTTCTCACCAAGCTAATGAAGGTTTCACCTTGTTCCTACTTGTGCAAACAGGGATCATGTTGTGCCAATCATACATTTTAGTGGAACTACACAAGACAATACAATGAACTGTATCCCAGCCAGCGCTTTAACTCCGCTGGAAGTTCTTGATAATCTTTTGATATAATCTCAACACTGGTAAACAAGAGTGATTTCAACCATACATTTGAAGTGCACAAAAATATACACTATTGAGTGATTCCAGTGAGTTCTTTATCATCTCTTATGGGACTACATGAATAAGCTTTTTTCCTCGGGTTTGTACCGGCCTAAGGCCTTCATCCATATTAGTTTGCTGTCATCTCTATTTTTATCGTGCTACTGTCATTAGAAACTCCGTTATCTTTGCACGTTAAAGTTTTGCAACCTACTATACATGGCAATGCTTTGAGTGTTGAGCTAATTGGCACTGATTAAATAAACAAATACCTCTCTTTAAGCAAGAGTACTATGATGCTAACTTTACCCATTAAGATAATGAGGGTGCTTCTATTTGTTAGTGTATGTTTCATCAACTAGCCCCACTATTACAATAATCTCACTCTCAATATATGTGCCAACAGGGATGCTCGATTTTGGTGGAACTGCACACAAACTTTGGGTGCTTCATTGCCTCGACAGCTTCCGTCCTTTCCTGTCAGTCGATAGTATGGGCCTGCTTTCTTCCTTTGCTGTCAGTCGCTTTCGCTTATCTCGGCTTCCAGTCAAAGGAAATAGTAGTTGAGATGCTACCTCACACAGGTTGGTACTGGTCTTTATCCTGATTATTGTGCTTGTCATGTATTGGTAATTTGGTATTGTGTTACTGTTTGCCGTTTTTATAAAGGAGTAACTTGGAGCCTGAACTTGTAGGAAAATCATTGCATTGTGTGATTTCAATAGAACTGCACAAAAAGATCAGATGGACAGATACTTATGCTACTACTATGTACTCCAAAGTTCACTCAGACAAGCATCGATGTTGACAAGAAGTGCCTATATTCATTCGAGTATCAACCAGCGTCAACCAGTTGTCAAACTCCAAGTATTAGGAGAGTGAACGCTAAAAATATTGCTTGGCACATAGCCTAGAAAAACACAGTCCAGTCTTTGGTCCCAACTTGTGCCTTTTGGTTATCGACGGATATGGTGGCGAACTGTATGGCATGGAGTCTAAAGATTCCAGACAAGTTGGTTGACGCGTATATTCATCTAGCACTTAATCGATGCACGCCTGAGATGCTCCATTTCAGTTGAACAGCACAAAAAATTTGTGTGGTTCATTTTCTCAACCGCCTACTTTCTCGTAAGCAATGTAGAATTTTGGCGAGCTACAGGAAAAAGATGAGCCAAGAACTAGTTGGATGAAAGTAGTGGCCAAGTTGCTCAAACCTCCCTCGGCACGAGGCCACTATTTGAGGATAAACCTACAAGCAAAGTTCAGATTGTCTGTGCTACCTCTTATGTACTCGGAAGTTTACTCGTACAAGCATTAATTTTAGCAAGTACCTCCAACTGAACACCATTTACCAGTCAGTACCCTAGGTAATTAAAGTTCTTCCATGGATCATATTGTCTGTGATCTCAATCATTTGGATGCATAAACATACTGAACATGTGTATATCTGAATCTTTTTGTGAATTATCTATGAATATTGTTGTGTGATTTATCAATGATTTGGATCCATAGACATGCTGAACTTGTGTATATATGAATCTTTTGAGTTATTGATAGTGAATGTTGGCTATGAATATGAACATGTCCTGTGAACCT
The DNA here is from genome assembly GCA_021605145.1 of Aegilops bicornis. Taxonomy (NCBI): domain Eukaryota; kingdom Viridiplantae; phylum Streptophyta; class Magnoliopsida; order Poales; family Poaceae; genus Aegilops; species Aegilops bicornis. The sequence continues at coordinate 126,991,346 of CM038671.1, forward strand.
AAGTTTGATACGAATGTTTACCTTTTCTGTTGTACTTGTGTGTGAACTTGTTAGTATGCCTACTGTGGGGTATGTGACGTGTGGGTTGGGTATCAACGGCACACCTTCTTCCCGAGAAGAATTGCACCTGCTTTGTTAGGGTAGCAACGGTGCATCAGCTCTATTTAATCTTTTTGCTCTGTCTTGCCCCCTCCCCCGCCTAACCCCTGCCGTAATGTTTTCGGCCTCAAAACAAACATAGTACTGCATTGTTTTTGGGGCTTGATGAAAATCGAGTCTTTGGTTTTTGTAGGTTGGCCCGCCCAGCAAATGGGCTGCTGGTCCACCATGGACTGGGAGGCTAAAAATACAAGTTGTATGGTGCAGAGGCAAGTAAAAAACGCCATCGAGAGCCATCCACTGAAGAAAAAAAATTGCTCCTGATGTGCTTCTTCGGTCGTGCCGCCGGCCCCCTCTTTAATCCAGTTCGCTTGGCGATCTAGTATCATTTCTTTCAGAGGGCGAACAAGTATCAGCTAGGCCTAGGTTTTGTATTTTAACATGCGTAGCCCACGACATACGGTGACAGTGGTTTCAACTTATTTTTTGAGGTCCATACCGGCCTATGGGCTTTTTCTTAAAGATCGGCAGCCCAATGTATTTTTTAACCACATTATATATATTTATATTATTACTATTATCGTACATTTTATAGAGACTTATATATACATTATAAAAACATCCCACGTGTTATTAACTTATAAAAGTAAATGTTTAACAGAAGTTGGCAAGGAAAATCCTGGTTGTTTTTGACTCACGGGCAAGGAAAATCCTGATGATTGCGTACAAAAGCTTGCGAAGATTTTAAGGACCAATGTAATAATAATGTGCTCATTTTTATTTTGAGCAATAACTCGCTAATCTGTTAACTATGTATATAAAAATGTGCCTCTCCGGTTTATTTTTTTGATATTAATTGCTCCTTCTAACATAACATTATATATATATAACGAGCCCTGCTAATTCGTGTATTTGAAGGAAGTGCAAATGGGCTGGGATTTCGTAGAAAATATAAATGGGCCGCATTGACGCGAAATTATTTGTTCACCCAGCCCAACAAATGGACTTTATATTCTAGAAAACATGGGTTAAATATATGCCACATTTTGCAGGCTGACGTTTGGGCCAATAGGTCGAAGCCTACGCAGGGCGTTATCAACTTGGTCAACAAATGATTATGACATCCACAACCATTGGATATATATCCAACGGCCGGCATGCACCTTCAATCTCTCGTCTTCTTCCTCCAGCGTCACCGGGACCGCCTGGTCCGGCCTCCGGCGGCTAGCGGCTCTGCTTAGCACGCATCACTGCGAAGCGCTACCCCACCGCCGACCAGGCTATCCCTCCACCCCTCCACACCTCCTGTTATTCTCCACCGACTGCAGCCCCATGCCGCACCAGAACCAGTTATAACCCTTCTCCCCCTCTCAATCTGCGACTCCACTGCCGCGTCTTCCCATCTCCGAGTCGTTCCCGTCCGGGGCCTCGCCGTCGTCCATCGCCTCGCTGCGCTCGGTGCGGCGTGGTCAACAAATGAGAGTCATCGGAAGAGGACTGTACGTGGAGAGCCTGACGGCTGGGACCCACGAGGTCCATGGTCGCACGCATGGAAAGTTCCTCCTTATTAAGCTAAAAAAATGTTTCCTCCACCTGACAGCTGGGACCCACCGGCTGTTTCTTCGCAGGAAGGAAGTGCCTCCTGGTTATGCGAAAAAAATTATTCCTCCCGTTGACAGCTGGGTCCCGTCAGATTTGGTGGCTGACTTGTGGGCCTATTAAGCGGACGTGCATGCAGGGCTTTGTCAACTTAATCAAAAAATGATTCTAGCAACTGGACCGTTGGATGTTAATCCAACAGCCGTGCTCCTTCTTCAACCTCATTCTTGCTCCTGTCTCCGGTGGGCGGCACCTGGCTGTCTTCTTGTGCACCCGAACCAGTCAAGTTTCCCACTCCTCTCCATCTGCGACTCCACTGCCCCGGCTTCCCCATCTCTGGGTCGTTCCAGTCCGAGGCCTCGCCGTCGTCCACCGGCCTTGGTGCGCTCGGCACGGTGTGGTCAACGTGGTCAACAACCGAGAGTCATTGGAAGATGACTGTATGTGAGAGGCTGACAGTGGGGACACACCACGCCCATGGACGCATGCATGCAACGGAACACGGTGTGGTCAATGTGGTCAAGGAATGACTTCCATCGGAAGAAATCATGCGTGGAGAGGCCGACAATTTGGGTCCACGGCATGACAAGGAAGTGCCTCCTTATTATGCGGAAAATAATGATTCATCCACCTGACAGCTGGGACCCACTAGACAGGCCACCGTATTTTGCGAAAAAAAACGTTTCCCCCTGACTGCCGGGACCCATCGGACGGGGCATCGTATTTTGTGAAAAAAATGTTCCCCCCACTGTCAGCTCGGACCCACCGGAAGTGCCTCCTTATTACGCAGAAAAAATGAATACTCCCCCTGCTAGCTGGGACCCACCTTGGTGGGAGGCTGACTTGTGGGCCTACTAAGTTGACGGGGACGGAGGGCTTTGTCAACTTAGTCAATATTAACGATTCTACCTCTAGTGACCGTATGATGTCCATCCAACGGCCGTAGTGCTTCTTCAACCTTTGGTCTTCTTGCTCCAGCCGCCCAAACCAGCGCCGGTCGTGCCACGTGCTCCTGCCTCTTGTGGCCGGCTGTGATGCCGCGGAGGCCTCACAGCCCCCTACTACTCCCATCGCTGGCCAGGCCATTCTTCTACTCACCCACACCCCCTGTTATTCTACGGTGACGGCAGCCTCACACCGCAGCCGAACCAGTGAACCCTCATACTCCTCTACGCGTGGGCATCCACTGCGTCTCCCCGGCTCTGCGTCGTCCCCTTCCTAGGCCTCGCCGTGCGTCCACCGCCTCGGTGCTCTCGGCGCGACATGGTCAACGTGGTCAAGGCGACTTCCATCGGAAGAGTATCAGACGTTGATAGGTCGACACCGGGTCCATGGCAGCCGCAAGGAATTGGCTCCTTATTACGCGCAAAATAATTATTCCTCCACCTGACAGCAGGGACCCACTGAACGGGCAACCGTATTTCGCAAAAAAAACGTTTCCCCTGACTGCTGGGACCCACCAGCTACATCTTCGCACGCAAGGAAGTGCGCCCGGGCAAAAAAAATGATTCGCCGCCCTGACTGCTGGGACCCACCAGCTACATCTTCGCACACAAGGAAGTGCCTCACAGTAGGGACCCACCTGGTCAGAGCGTACGTAGCGTTGTCATTCTGGTCGCGAACGTGTACGTACATACTGGTCGATGTAGAGGCGCGCAAGTGTCGTAGTAGAGGAGCGCACGTAGCATGTACACGTACGTACAGCTAGGGTGCAAGAAAGTAAATACGACCACATACGTACATACGGGCGGGGTCTCGAACGCCTACTCGCGCAATGTAGGACCTTGAAGTATGTCTAGAGGGGGGGGGGGTGATTAGACTAGTTGACCAATTAAAAACTTAGCCTTTTCCCAGTTTTAGAGTTTGGCAGATTTTAGCTATCTTAGGACAAGTCAAGCAATCATCACACAATTCAAGCAAGCATGCAAAGAGTGTATGAGCAGCGGAAATTAAAGCATGCAACTTGCAAGAAAGTAAAGGGAAGGGTTTGGAGGATTCAAACGCAATTGGAGACACGGATGTTTTTGGCGTGGTTCCGATAGGTGGTGCTATCGTACCTTCACGTTGATGGAGACTTCAACCCACGAAGGGTAATGGTTGCGCGAGTCCACAGAGGGCTCCACCCACGAAGGGTCCACGAAGTAGCAACCTTGTCTATCCCACCATGACCGTCGCCCACGAAGGACTTGCCTCACTAGCGGTAGATCTTCACGAAGTAGGCGATCTCCTTGCCCTTACAAACTCCTTGGTTCAACTCCACAATCTTGTAGGAGGCTCCCAAGTGACACCTAGGCAATCTAGGAGACACCACTCTCCAAGAAGTAACAAATGGTGCATTGACGATGAACTCCTTGCTCTTGTGCTTCAAATGATAGTATCCCCAACACTCAACTCTCTCTCATAGGATTTGGATCTGGTGGAAAGAAGATTTGAGTGGAAAGCAACTTGGAAAGGCTAGAGATCAAGATTCATATGGTAGGAATGGAATATCTTGGTCTCAACACATGAGTAGGTGGTTCTCTCTCAGAAATGGTAAGTTGGAAGTGTAGGTTTGTTCTAATGGCTCTCTCCACGAATGGAGGTGGAGGGGTATATATAGCCTCCACACAAAATCTAACCGTTACACACAATTTACCAATCTCGGTGGGACCGAATCAACAAACTCGGTCAGACCGATTTTAGTAAACCTAGTGCACGTTAGGGTTTTCGGTGGGACTGACTTGCATCTCAGTAGGACCGACATGGTTAGGGTTAGGGCATAACATAATCTCGGTGTGACCGATTACACAAACTCGGTGAGACCGATTTTGGTAATTAGCTAACCAGAGAGTTGGTCAGGTAAACTCGGTGGGACCCATTCGCTCTTTCGGTGAGACCAAAATGTTACGAAAGGGAAACAAAAAGTTTACATTATAATCTCGGTGGGACCGATCCGCTCTTTTGGTGAGACCGAAAAGTTACGAAAAGGAAACAGAGAGATTACAATCCCATCTCGGTGAGACCGAGATCCCTATCGGTAGAACCGATTTGCCTAGGGTTTGTGGCAGTGGCTATGACATTTGGAATCGGTGGCGCCGGATAGGAAGAATCGGTGAGACCGATTTTGGCTTTAGGTTTAGGTCATATGTGGATGTTAGAAAGTAGGCGAGGGTTTTGGAGCATATCACTAAGCACATGAAGCAAGAGGCTCATTAAGAAACACCTCATCCCTCCTTGATAGTATTGGCTTTTCCTATAGACTCAATGTGATCTTGAATCACTAAAATATAAAATGAAGAGTCTTGAGCTTTTGAGCTTGAGCCAATCCTTTGTCATTAGCATTTTGAGGGATCCAATTTCATCATCCATGCCATGCCATTCATTGAGCTTTCCTGAAATGTTCTTCTTGGAATAGCATTAGCTCAATGAGCTATATGTTGTTATGAATTACCAAAACCACCTTGGGATAGTTGCACTTTCAATCTCCCCCTTTTTGGTAATTGATGACAACATATAGATCAAAGCTTCGACAAATGATAATAAGATTGAAAAACATCGTCGCTTTGAGAAGTATGTGATAAGCAAGAGCTTCCCCTAAATTTGTGCATAGTTTACGATTTGCTTTGGATTGCAAATGCACAAGGAATTAGGCTCATGGGTTACTCTTCCATGTCACATACATCTTGGTGGAGCGCTCAAAATGATACGGATGGAATACATGCACTCATCACCAAGCACAATGAATGATCACATAGGATAGATAAGATAATATCATAAAACATGCATAAATGTAGCTTATGATCAAACACATGATCATCAATATCTCACAAACATAGTATCTCAAGCAATCAAAAGCAAACAAGTTTAAAAAATCACCAAATCAAGAGAGAACAAAAGCAACACTCTCTCTCTCGAAGCCTATGTTCTATACATTTTTCTCCCCCTTTGGCAACAAGTTACCAAAAAGTTCATAGAAAATGCATAGTGCTAGAACGACTCTCAGGCTTGATCTTCAGGTGGTGGAGTCCGGATAGCGCCGAGGACAAAGGCTTCAATTGAAGTAGATGGAGCTGGAGCTGGTGTAGGTGCTGGAGCTGGTGGCACTGAGGCTGTAGCTGGTGCAGATGAAGTGGCTCTGGTGTCAGGAACTGGCACAACAGATGACCTCTGGGCTCTAGGCACTCTGGAAAATGCATCAGTTGTTGTTTTGCCCTTCCTCTCCTGCATGTCATCCTGTAGTTGCTCCACAGCAGACTGAATCTCAGTTACTTTCACATCTAAGTCATAGGACTTTTGTTCCATGATTATCTCCAAGCTCTCCTGATTTTGAGTGAGGGTGGCCAATCCCTTCTCAATCCTCAGGGTTGATGCTATTAAGTATCCGAGCTGCTCCTGCTTGTTCTTCAAGAAATGCTCAAATGCCTCCTCTTGAGTTGGCATCATGGCAGCCTTCTCCTTCCTTGCCTTCTCCTTCTTTTCTTGTGCTTGAACTGACGATGGATCATTCTCATTAATGACAACCTCATTGTCCTCAAAGTCCGGATAAATTGGAAAATGTTCTTTATACAATAGATATTTGCATGTGACCATCTTTGAGTTAATCAACTCCTGGATCTGAGGGGCATATCCACAACTTCTCTTCTGGTCTGCTGCAGTCCTCTTAATGGTTTCAACCATAAGGCTCATGACTTTGAATTTCTGTGGCACGTCAAACAAACGCAACATGTTGATTGCATGCCCTCTAATCATGTTGTGGTCACCAGACTTAGGCAGTAGAGTATGCCTTAAGATGAAGTTGATAGTTGGCAGCCCTGACAGAAGGAAGTGGACTTATCCAAACTTATATGTCTCAATGGCTGTGTCTGGGATCTCCTTGTACATGTGTGCCATGGAATTGTGGACCATTTTCTTCTTGGCATATACATCCAGGTCATCTTCATTCTCTGTAGGACCTTGAAGTATGTCTAGAGGGGGGGTGATTAGACTACTTGACCAATTAAAAACTTAGCCTTTTCCCAGTTTTAGAGTTTGGCAGATTTTAGCTATCTTAGGACAAGTCAAGCAATCATCACACAATTCAAGCAAGCATGCAAACAGTATATTACAGCGGAAATTAAAGCATGCAACTTGCAAGAAAGTAAAGGGAAGGGTTTGGAGGATTCAAACGCAATTGGAGACACGGATGTTTTTGGCGTGGTTCCAATAGGTGGTGCTATCGTACCTCCACGTTGATGGAGACTTCAACCCACGAAGGGTAACGGTTCTTGTGAGTCCACGGAGGGCTCCACCCATGAAGGGTCCATGAAGTAGCAACCTTGTCTATCCCACCATGGCCGTCGCCCACGAAGGACTTGCCTCACTAGCGGTAGATCTTCACGAAGTAGGCGATCTCCTTGCCTTTAAAAACTCCTTGGTTCAACTCCACAATCTTGTCGGAGGCTCCCAAGTGACACATAGCCAATCTAGGAGACACCACTCTCCAAGAAGTAACAAATGGTGTGTTGATGATGAACTCCTTGCTCTTGTGCTTCAAATGATAGTCTCCCCAACACTCAACTCTCTCTCATAGGATATGGATCTGGTGGAAAGAAATTTTGAGTGGAAAGCAACTTGGGGAAGTCTAGAGATCAAGATTCATATGGTAGGAATGGAATATCTTGGTCTCAACACATGAGTAGGTGGTTCTCTCTCAGAAATGGTAAGTTGGAAGTGTAGGTTTAGTATGATGGCTCTCTCCACGAATGAAGAGGAGGTGGAGGGGTATATATAGCCTCCACACAAAATCTAACCATTACACACAATTTACCAATCTCGGTGAGACCGAATCAACAAACTCGGTCAGACCAATTTTAGTAAACCTAGTGACCGTTAGGGTTTTCGGTGGGACTGGCATGCATCTCGGTAGGGCCGATATGATTAGGGTTAGGGCATAACGTAATCTCGGTGAGACCGACATAAACTTCGGTGAGACCGATTTTGGTAATTAGCTAACCAGAGAGTTGGTCAGGTAAACTCGGTGGGACCGATTTGCTCTTTTCGGTGAGACCGAAATGTTACAAAAAGGAAACATAGAGTTTACATAGTAATCTCGGTGGGACCGATCCGCTCTTTTGGTGAGACCGAAAAGTTACGAAAAGGAAACAGAGAGATTACAATCCCATCGCGGTGAAACCGAGATCCCTATCGGTAGAACCGATTTACCTAGGGTTTGTGGCAGTGGCTATGACATGTGAAATCGGTGGCGCCGGATAGGAAGAATCGGTGAAACTGATTTTGGCTTTAGGTTTAGGTCATATGTGGATGTGAGAAAGTAGCTGAGGGTTTTGGAGCATATCACTAAGCACATGAAGCAAGAGGCTCATTAAGCAACACCTCATCACTTCTTGATAGTATTGGCTTTTCCTATAGACTCAATGTGATCTTGAATCACTAAAATATAAAATGAAGACTCTTGAGCTTTTGAGCTTGAGCCAATCCTGTGTCATTAGCATTTTGAGGGATCCACTTTCATCATCCATGCCATGCCATTCATTGAGCTTTCCTGAAATGTCCATCTTGGAATAGCATTAGCTCAATGAGCTATATGTTATTATGAATTACCAAAACCACCTAGGGATAGTTGCACTTTCAATCTCCCCCTTTGGTAATTGATGACAACATATAGATCAAAGCTTCGACAAATGATAATAAGATTGAAAAACATCATCGCTTTGAGAAGTATGTGATAAGCAAGAGCTCCCCCTAAATTTGTGCATAGATTATGATTTGCTTTGGACTGCAAATGCACAAGGAATTAGGTTCATGGGTTACTCTTCCATGTCACATACATCTTGGTGGAGCGCTCAAAATGATACGGAATGAATACATGCACTCATCACCAAGAACAGTGAATGATCACATAGGATAGATAAGATAATATCATCAAACATGCATAAGTGTAGCTTATGATAAAACACATCATCATCAATGTCTCACAAACATAGTATATCAAGCAACCAAAAGTAAACAAGTTTGAAAAACCACCAAATCAAGAGAGAACAAAAGCAACACACTCTCTCTCTCTTGAAGCCTATGATCTATACATTTTCCCCCTTTGGCAAAAAGTTACCAAAAAGTTCATAGAAAATGCATAGTGCTAGATCGACTCTCAGGCTTGATCTTCAGGTGGTGGAGTCCGAATAACGCCGAGGACGAAAGCTTCAGTTGAAGTAGATGGAGCTGGAGCGGATGTAGGTGCTGGAGCTGTTGGCACTGAGGCTGTAGCTGGTGCAGATGAAGTTGCTCTTGTGTCAGGAACTGGCATAGCAGATGACCTCTAGGCTCTAGGCACTCTGGAAAATGCATCAGTTGTTGTTTTGCCCTTCCTCTCCTGCATGTCATCTTGTAGTTCCTCCACTGCAGACTGAATCTCAGTTACTTTCACATCTAAGTTATAGAACTTCTGTTTTATGATTCTCTCCAAGCTCTCCTGATTTTGAGTGAGGGTGGCCAATCCCTTCTCAATCCTCAGGGTTGATGCTATTAAGTATCCGAGCTGCTCCTGCTTGTTCTTCAAGAAATAATCAGATGCCTCCTCCTGAGTTGGCATCCTGGCAGCCTTCTCCTTCCTTGCCTTCTCCTTCTTCTCTTGTGCTTGAACTGACGATGGATCATTCTCATTCATGACAAGCTCATTGTCCTCAAAGTCTGGATAAATTGGAAAATGTTCCTTATCCAATAGATATTTTCCTGTGCCAATCTTTGAGTTAATCAACTCCTGGATCTGAGGGGCATATCCACAACTTCTTTTACGATCACCGCAGTCCTCTTAATGGTTTCAACCATAAGGCTCATGACTTTGAATTTCTGTGGCACATCAAACAAATGCAACATGTTGATTGCATGCCCTCTGATCATGTTGTGGTCACCAAACTTTGGCAGTAGGGTATGCCTTAAGATGGTATTGATGGTAGGCAGCCCTGATAGAAGAAAGTGGACTGATCCAAAAGAGAAAGTTTCTAGGGCTTCGTCTGGGATCTCCTTGTACATGTGTGTCATGGTATTGTGTCCCATTTTCTTCTTTGCATATACATCAAGATCATCTTCATTCTCCTTTGGGGCATTTATCAGCTTTGCCCACTCCTCAACAGTTGACTGGTACCTTGTACCTTCAGACATCAACACTATCCTGCCATCTGGATAAAAGTGTGCTATGGAGTAGAACTGCATGATAAGTTCATCGTTCAAGTTGGTGAGCTTTTGCCCAACAAAGTCTGCAACTCCAAAAGCAACAAAACTATCTTGCACTCCAGGATAGTGCTCTACATTTTCCTTCATGTAGGTCCAGTCGACCCACCTCATATCACACACTATGGGCTTCTTGTCCAGCAGAACAGTCTCGTGAAAGTCCTGCTGTTCCTTGGTGTGGAACCTGTAGTCCACAGCAGTTCTTCTTCTTGAGGCATATGGATCTGTCATCCTCCATAGTCTCAATCCATTGTCTCTTCTGCTCTTCATATCCTCAGCCACAGGATGGGCATCATTGTGGTATGGTATCTTTGGCTTGAGCTTCCTCAAAACTTGGCCTTCTTCATCTTCTTCTTACGCAACCTCGTGCCTTTGGGGCCTTGTTCTTCTCAAGAGCTGGAATACTCACGGTATTCCTCTTTGGTGCAGACTTGGCCTTGGGGGCAGCTTTGGGTGCTTCCTTGGGCTTAGATGTGGCAACCCCGATCTTATAGCATCACCCATAAGCTTGGGTGCCTTTGGTCTTGGTGCAATTGTCTCTTCTTCCTCTTCCATCATGGAAGGCTTCCCAATAACTCTGACTGTGGTCTTCTTGATCCTCTCTTTCCTTTTCTTCCCTTCAGCAGCAGCTGGCTCTTTGGGATCAGGCTTATCAGGAATTTGAGTTTATGCTCTGACTTTTGGCATTGGTGTCCTCTTGGTAGGAACCTTCTTATTCAGTCCAGGCTTTGAGCTATGTGCTGAGCCATACTCATTTTTTAGCACAACCTTCTCGGAGGTTGCTTCTTCCTCTTCTGCCCTATAATCCTCATCTTTTGAATCTGAGGTTTTCTTCTTCCTTTGCCATGTGGCAGCTTTTGGCAGATTGCTTGGGGTGCTCCTGCTGCCTTCATCTGAAGAGCTAGAGGGACTAGTGCCCTCACTCATGTTCACCTGTTCCTCGACACATTACATTTGTCACTCTGGTGCGACATGCCGATTTGACCTGTGAAGAGTTATAGATGAGGTAGAGTGGATGAGCATCACAAAATGCAGAGATTTTTGTAAAAGAATGACTCAAAAATTCAGTTTTAGTTTTCCACAGAAAGCATTCCGGATCAACTTTCAAACTCGGTGATACCGAAGCAGTTTTGGAACCTAAACTGATGAACTCGGTCAGACCGAGTCACAGTTCGGTGGCACCGAGACTGCTAGGGTTTCACAAAGTCCTAAAATCGGTCACACCGATTAGCAATTCTTGGTCAGACCGAGTCTCACTAGTGCCATGGCATAATCCAAATCGGTGGGACCGAGTTTTTCAACTTGGTGGGTCCGAGATGGTTTCGACGGAAACCTAACCATAAATTTTCGAATCAAAACTATTCTATGGATTGCATTGATTGGATAGGAGTGTTTCAATCGTGGCAAGAATCAATAAGAACACAATGTGCTGAGAATCGGACGAGGAAAGCACAGTGATCGAGTCCATACCCTTCGGCGGAGACTCGCTACGTCGGCAACGGCGGGGTTGATTTTCGTTGACGGTGGCGGATACCAGCGAAAGGGGGCGGCTGGCGATGAGGAGACGATCCGGAGACCATGGAGGCAGAGCGAGCTATTGCGCGGGCGAAGAGGTTTGGAAAAATTTCCAAATTTTTGCCCGTGACTATATATAGCCCGACCCTGTCGGTGTGACCGAGTGGAACAACTCGGTGGCACCGAGATGCAAAACTGTGTACTGTTATTGCAACTCGGTGTGACCGAAGAGTTCAAATTGGTTGCACCAAGATTGAAAACCTAGATCGACTAAGTGATCTCGGTAAGACCGAAATGGAGGAATCGGTAAGACCAAGAATCACAAAGAAGTTTTGGAAGTTTAAGTCTATGACGAATCGGGGACTCCGAGTGCTCCTCACACAGAGTGGTTCGAATCTAACTTGATCAAATTTTGTGATGTAGCATGAACAGAGTTTGAGACAAGAAAAGCATAGATAGCTAAAGAAGGTTCTTAGGCATTCTTGTCCATCCACTTGGCCAAAGAAAAAGAAGCCAATAAATCAAAACAACAAGTGGATGTCCTTGAATGAGTAAAGTATGCAACCAACATGCTCACACAATAAGATGGCAAATGAAATATGTGACAAAGAATGCACAACCAATTCTAGCATCTATCAAGCAATTGGCGATGACTAGGTCATCTATATATGAGTATATTGACTTAGGAGTCAAATGAGAACATTTGATCATAGGTCATACTCATCGTTTAAGCTCAAGTGGGGTTTTCACTTTTACATAAAGCATTTATGTGTTCACATCATTAGAGTTGCTTTGACTCAATTCTTAGAGTTAAGCTCCCCCTAGATGTGAGATCCCCCCTAAGAGGGATGAACTAACCTTGGGTTTTGTCGATAATGACTTCATGTAGGTGTTGAAGATGTGGATGCTCAATGTTGATGTAGATCATTTTGGAGCAATCCTTTGGAGTGAGTTGCACTTTCAATACCTACATGGGTTAGTCCCACAAGGAACAAACAAGTATATCCATAGACATAGAGTGATGCACACACACAATGATGTCCATGAAAACATTAGGTTACCTTATCCCTTGCCTTACCAACATGAGGGTTTGTGACTCCTTGAACTAGTGCAAGATATGAAAGTTGATTCCACTTGTCCTTGCCATAATGATATGAGTGAAATATGTTGGCGGAGTCACCCTCAAGAACTTTCTAGTTCTTCTTCTTTTGGATCCACTTCATCTTGATGGGAATCCTTGGAGTTGTAGTTGTACTTGATGAGGTAGAACTTGACGTAGTATTGGGAATCCACTTGACCGAGACCTTAGGTGCTTCTTCAAATGCATCAATCTCTTCTTGAAGCTTGTCCTTGCCCTTGTGGTCTTGTGGTGGAAGATCATCTTGTGCTTGTGTTCCCTTGAAGGAAGTAGGATCATACTTCTCTTGTTGAGGAACAAACTTCGTCTTGGGGTATTGATCTTCTTCCCACTCAACTCCATTGGCATTGAACTTTCGTTCAAAACCAACACCTTGATTCTTCGGTGCCTTCCTTGCTTGCGTACAATTTCCTCAATTGCTTACTCCGGCAAGGCTCTTGTATACACCATTCTCTATAATTCCCTTCAATAAGCTATTTTCTTGCTCAAGTATAACTTGGCTAAGAGAATCATTAGTGGAATCAATAGAACTACCAGAAGCAACAATATTGGATTTAGCATTGTTATTGTTACTACTAGAAGAAGAATCTTTCTTGTTCTTGTTACTATACTTGACTTGAGGCATGTAAGTAGATAAGAGTAAACGCTTGGCAATGTAAGAAGAACTTTTCTACGGAGATCATCATTGATAGCTTTTAAGAACTCATGCTCTTGCTCAAGATTGAGCTTTTCAAAGCGTAACTTCTCATGAGCCCTTAAAAGTTCTCGATGATCTTCAAAGATGGTTTCATGAGCTAACTTAAGAGTGTTTAGTTCTTTAGTTAGACGCTCAATTTTCTCCTTATCATTTTCATTCGTTTCACCTTGATTAGCATGATTAATTGACGTTTCATCATAGTATTCATCACTAGAGTTGTCAACAAGTAAATCATCATCACCTAGCAAGTCATCTTCATCAACATCAAAATCAATATACTCGGGGTGTGTTACCTTAGGACCTTTGGCCATTAAGCATCTACCAATTCCTTCATTTGGTGATTCAAATATGTCGTAGGAGTTGGTTGACACAAGTTCTAGACCGGCAACACCTTCATCTTGAGTATATTCGGAGTCGGAGTGATAGCTTCTCTCGGAGTGATGGTCGGAGTCGGAGCCGGATACCCATTCACCAATATGAGCTTGATGTCTTTGTTTTGTGTAGCTCTTTGATGACTCGTCCTTCCTTTCCGAATCCTTGCTTCTCCGTGAGGGTCTTCGTTCATAACGATCATCTCTACTCCTTCTCTCTCTTGGTGGTGATTCTTCTCTTCTACTTCTTCTTTTTGGAGAGTCTTCTCTTCTTTTGTAGGGTGCTGTACACTCATTGGAATAGTGTCCGGGTCTCCCACAATTGTAGCAATTTCGCTCGACTAGAAGATCTTTTGTCATTGTAAGACCTAGACTTGGAGCTTCTTTCTTTGCTTCTACTCTTGTAGAATTTGTTGAAGTTCTTCACCATTAAGCTCAATTCTTCATTGAAGGTTTGTTTCTCACTTTCGATGATGTGGGGGCTTCAGTTGAGGCTTTGTAAGCACCACTTGACTTGTTGTGAAGTTCCTCCTTATCCTTGAGTGACATCTCATGAGCAACAATTCTTCCAATGACTTCCGTTGGTTTGAGATCTTTGTAGTTTGGCATCATTTGAATCAATGTGCACACGGTATCATACTTTCCATCCAATTCTCTTAGGATCTTCTTGATGATGAATCTGTCGGTCATCTCTTCACTCCCTAAGCCGTCAATTTCATTTGTGATAAGTGCAAGCCTAGAGTACATTTCAGCGACACCTTCCAAATCCTTCATTTTGAACTTGTCAAGCTGACTTTGGAGCACATCCAACTTGGATTCCTTGACGGATTCAGTACCTTCATGCATAACAATCAAAGTATCCCAAATTTCCTTTGCATTCTCAAGACGGCTGATTTTGTTGAATTCTTCGGGGCACAATCCGTTGAAGACGATATCACAAGCTTGGGCGTTGTATTGCAACATCCTCAATTCTTCCGCATTAGCTTCATGGTTCGGCTCTCTCCCATCAAAGAATTCACCTTGCAAGCCAATACAAATAATTGCCCAAACGGCGGGGTTATGTCCGAGAATATGCATTTTCATCTTATGCTTCCAACTAGCAAAATTAGTACCATCAAAGTAAGGACCTCTACGGTGATAATTTCCCTTGCTAGACGCCATACTCTCCTAGGTTGTGAAACCAAGGCTATGACCACCAAAAGCTATGGAAATCAAAGCAAATGGAGACCAAGCTCTGATACCACTTGTAGGACCTTGAAGTATGTCTAGAGGGGGGTGATTAGACTACTTGACCAATTAAAAACTTAGCCTTTTCCCAGCTTTTAGAGTTTGGTAGATTTTAGCTATCTTAGGACAAGTCAAGCAATCATCACACAATTCAAGCAAGCATGCAAAGAGTGTATGAGCAGCGGAAATTAAAGCATGCAACTTGCAAGAAAGTAAAGGGAAGGGTTTGGAGGATTCAAACGCAATTGGAGACACGGATGTTTTTGGCGTGGTTCCGATATGTGGTGCTATCGTACCTCCACGTTGATGGAGACTTCAACCCACGAAGGGTAACGGTTGCGTGAGTCCACGGAGGGCTCCACCCACGAAGGGTCCATGAAGTAGCAACCTTGTCTATCCCACCATGGCCGTCGCCCACGAAGGACTTGCCTCACTGGCCGTAGATCTTCACGAAGTAGGCGATCTCCTTGCCCTTACAAACTCCTTGGTTCAACTCCACAATCTTGTAGGAGGCTCCGAAATGACACCTAGCCAATCTAGGAGACACCACTCTCCAAGAAGTAACAATGGTGTGTTGATAATGAACTCCTTGCTCTTGTGCTTCAAATGATAGTCTCCCCGACATTCAACTCTCTCTCATAGGATTTGGATCTGGTGGAAAGAAGATTTGAGTGGAAAGCAACTTGGGAAGGCTAGAGATCAAGATTCATATGGTAGGAATGGAATATCTTGGTCTCAACACATGAGTAGGTGGTTCTCTCTCAGAAATGGTAAGTTGGAAGTGTAGGTTAGTTCTGATGGCTCTCTCCATGAATGAAGAGGAGGTGGAGGGGTATATATAGCCTCCACACAAAACCTAACCATTACACACAATTTACCAATCTCGGTGGGACCGAATCAACAAACTCGGTCAGACCGATTTTAGTAAACCTAGTGACCGTTAGGGTTTTCGGTGGGACTGACTTGCATCTCGGTAGGACCGATATGGTTAGGGTTAGGGCATAACGTAATCTTGGTGAGACCGACTACACAAACTCGGTGAGACCGATTTTGGTAATTAGCTAACCAGAGAGTTGGTTAGGTAAACTCGGTGGGACCGATTCGCTCTTTCGGGAGACCGAAATGTTACGAAAGGGAAACAGAAAGTTTACGTTGTAATCTCGGTGGGACCGATCCGCTCTTTCGGTGAGACCGAAAAGTTACAAAAAGGAAACAGAGAGATTACAATCCCATCTCGGTGAGACCGAGATCCCTATCGGTAGAACCGATTTGCCTAGGGTTTGTGGCAGTGGCTATGACATTTGGAATCGGTGGCGCCGGATAGGAAGAATCGGTGAGACCGATTTTGGCTTTAGGTTTAGGTCATATGTGGATGTGAGGAAGTAGCTGAGGGTTTTGGAGCATATCACTAAGCACATGAAGCAAGAGGCTCATTAAGCAACACCTCATCCCTCCTTGATAGTATTGGCTTTTCCTATAGACTCAATGTGATCTTGAATCACTAAAATATAAAATGAAGAGTCTTGAGCTTTTGAGCTTGAGCCAATCCTTTGTCATTAGCATTTTGAGGGATCCACTTTCATCATCCATGCCATGCCATTCATTGAGCTTTCCTGAAATGTTCATCTTGGAATAGCATTAGCTCAATGAGCTATATGTTGTTATGAGTTACCAAAACCACCTAGGGATAGTTGCACTTTCACGCATACGTACGGCCAGGGCTCGTGTACATGGCTGGGTTGGAACAGAGAAACAACATCGTCGTCATGTTCATGGGGAGCCAACCGGCTGGGTCGGAACGGAATGCGTCGTCGTGTTCATCGGGAGGGCTTGGACAGAACAGCCGATGGAAACTGGGCCATGCGTATTGCACAACGGAGGAAACAGCCTTGTGTTCGACCGACCACGGTCGAAACAGGATCCTGTTCATCAAGAGGGGTCTAGCGTAACGTAAAACAGAGGAAACAGACTTGTGTTGGACCTCCTACGGTCGAAACGGGGTCCTGTTGATCTAGAGGGTGTGGCGTACCACAAAATAGAGGAAACGGACTTGTGTTGGAGCGCTACGGTCAAAACGGGGGTCATGTTCATCGGGAGGGGTGTGGCGTACCGCAAAACGGGACTCCATGGGATACTGTTCATCTCCACCGTCGACCCCCTCCAGCCTCCACGGGCTACTGTTCATCCACCATCGACCTCCTCCAGCCTCCACCTGCGACTGTTCATCCACGGGCTCCTGTTCATCCAGCCTCCACCGTGCGCTACTCCACCGGCTACTGTTCAACCAGCCCTCTCCACGGGCTCCTGTTCAACCACCCCTCCACGGGCTACTGTTCATCCAGCCTTCCACCATCTACTGTTCATCCAGCCCTCCACGGGGTGGTCCTGTTCATCCAGCCCTTCACGGGGTCCTGTTCATCCAGAGGCAACACCACGGGGTCCTGTTCATCCACCCCCACCAGGAACTGTTCATCCAAACCCCCCAACAACGCTCACTGTTCATACAGAGGCAGCATCGATCGGCTTCAGTTAGCAGCAGTAGCGAAGGAATCGATCGACCGGGTTCAGTTAACAGCCATCGATCGATCACTCGGGTTCAGTAACGTGTAGCCTGCAGTGCAATCGCTCGGGTTCAGTGGGCGAATGCCTCGCTCGGGTTCAGTTAGAGCGCAACGCCTCGCACACACGCACGTACGTGTATGAGAGAAACACACATCGCTCGGCCTCGACCACCCACCGTAACCGGGAACACCCCAATATTTTCCTCGTCCTCGCTTCTACCATGGTTTTTTCGTCATGGATGGCCCAAAGAATGTCATGCAGCTGCGTCTCCGGCCCGCCCAGGACGAAAAGCCCATTTTCCGTCATGATTTTTTGTCATAGAAGTAGGAGCCCACCACATCTATGATGATACCGGGTTTTGTTACAATTATCGTCATAGAAGTGTCATAAGTATGACAGAAAAAATTCGTTCGGCCCAAAATGTCACGGATGTGTCTTTTTTTGTAGCGAGATCTGTGAGCATGTGGTAGCTAGTGGTGATGGATTTATAGCATGCTAGGAGTTGCTCCAATGTCGGCAAGGATTGATAGCTAGTGGTGATGGACTGCTAGTATGCTTGATTTGTAGTATGTTAGTATGCAAGTATGTGTGCTAGTTTGTTGAACTCCTTGATATGATTTGAGTTGGGTCCATATGTACATGTGTAGTGTTTGTTTATATTGTCCATATGTAGTGTTCATTCGTACTTTCCATATGTGGTGCTTGTTCGTACTGTCCATGTGTAGTGCTCGTTCATACTTTCCATGTTTAGTGTCCGTTCCTACTATCGATATGTAGTGTGCTCCACTCTTGCCAATGCTTACGCTTGTAGGACATGAGCATGCAAGAGTTTAGTCGGGCCCTTATCATGTCCCAGAGCCAGTTCGCGGCATCCTATGTCGAGGACTGCCAGCCTCCCATCAAGGAGCAGATGCCTCTTGATTCAGATTCTTTCAAGGTGTCTGGTACAGTTCCACCATTTGTGCCTACAACATATGTGCTGGTTGAGGCCAATACTGTAGCTCATGCTGCTGCTCAAAAGGAACCCGCCAAGGAAAAGAAGGATGGTAGGGGAACTCCATGAAATGGCAGCCGTTCCTGTCAACGTTTGTCCTTCGCTAGTGGGGTGAGGACTGACAAGGGCTTCAAGGAGGTTCACCTGTACTTTTTTGTAAAGCAGGTGTTCGATTTTTGTGGCCAGGAGGTCAGCTCGGCACAGGTCTGCAACTATCTCAAGAAGAGGAGAGCGAGATGGATCCAAATGTCCAAGCTCGGAGACCTAAGCGGCAATTCATGAGATTAGGAGACCTGCTAGAACCTTTTGGAGGCAGAGCAGTACCAAGGCCACAACGCAGTTAGCTCACGAACCACCTATTTAAGCCTATGTACCTTGCCAATCACAACTAATCATGTTGCTGTCTAACTAACCATGTTGCTGTGTTTCTTTCTTAGGTTCCCTTAAGGACGCAGGTTTCCTCAACACCCCTATCAAGAACTACTCCCAGATGCAGAAAATCTTCTCCTTCGGCCTGGCAACCGGCTAGCATGACCTGGGCTTTGGTCAGCCACTTAGTTCGCCTATGCCCGAGTATCCAGACACCCAGGTGATCCTATCCTCGATAAGGAGTGCTAACCACGTCGGCCCCAAGCATGCCCGCATGATGCACTCAAGATGGAATCTTCCATAGACTTGGCATATACTCCAAGGCATGATGTTATCCTTGGCATGTGTACCCCCTGATGTAACCAACCTAGGGATAACCCTAGGTACCCCCAGTGTCTATATAAGCCGAGGGGTTTAGGCCGTAGAGGTAGATTCATTCACACATACAATCACGAGGTAGATCAACCTATACTCTGCACCCCATCCACAATCAGTACAATGCTAGTAGGACGTAGGGTTTTACCTCTTCGAGAGGGCCCGAACTGGGTAAATACCGTGTCTCTTCTTTGTCATGTTACCACCTACCCAAGCTCACTAGCACAGGATCCCCTACCCGAGATCTGCTGAATTTAGCTCTGTCACTAGGAGTCAAAGACCATCATCCGTGATGGTCCTGATAAGGATGGTGATCACATTCTTGTGCTTCATAGGAAGAGGAAGAGGAAGAGGAAGAGGAAGAGGGGAGGCTTGATGGACGAAGAGTTGAGCATCTTCAGTAGCATGACTCAGGTTGTCAAGGAGGTGGCAACTGCCATCAGGGAGAGCAACCGGTCTACGTACACCATGTCCTCTACATCACCGTCATGGACCAAGGTGGCTTTATCCCATAGGCTTTGATGGCGGCTTTGAGCCACCTGCTGGACAACAAGGCCTAGGGTGTTGGGTTCGTTGCCATGGAAGACACCCACAAGGTGCTCTGGCTCAGGACATGGCTGGGCAACCACTACTACTAGTGTTGTTTCTGGTGGTAGTGTTGATAGTGTGCATGATCCTCGACGACGATGGTGATGACAATGATGATGTACACTTAGTGGTAGATAGGGCTTGAAAACTGATGATGGCATGCATATTTTGGTGAGGTGGTATATACTAACCCCTCAAGCTGATGACGGATTTATGGACGTAGAATTACACCCTCTTTTGGATGTGGTGGTAGGATGGCACCATAGTAGCTAGTATGAACCTGCTCTGCCTTATGATCATGCATGCTTAAGTTTTGTTTGTTCCATGTGTATTGTTGCTACTTGCTTGCTGTTTGCATTTTTGCTCTTCTTTCATGCTAGGACAAGTGGTACGCGGTGTACAAAGGGTGGGTTTTAGGGGTTTATAGTTTGTGGGATGCATGCGAAACACAAGTCAATCATTACCTAGAGAACTCCTACAGAGTTTAAGACTAGGTAGCAGGCAGTGGAAGCTTATTCCAAGTATGTGCACAAACATGCAAGCTATGTAGAATTAGGCAAGGCTCATCAAGTTGGGTTGTGTGGGATGAAGAACTTCATAATCATCATCCAATTTGTCGTGATTGTGTTGTTGTTTTATTGGTGTGATCGTTGTGATCATATATAAAGTGTAGTTGGTAAGCTCACCACGTAGGGCGGGATAAGCAAACCTCGCTGCATGTATGCACACTAGTAGAAAACAGGGCTTTGGTTGAGGCCTGGGTAAGGGCATTAATCCCGGTTCACTCATGAACCGGGACCAAAGGGGGCATCAGTCCCGGTTTGTGAGGCCAGGGCGCCGGCCGGGCCTCGGGGGCCATTCGTCCCGTTTCGTCAGACCCCTTTGGTCCCGGTTCCAGACACAAACCGGGACCATTGGGCCTCACTTGTGGCCCACCACCTTTAGTCCCGGTTGGTGGCTGGAACCAGGACCAAAGGTTGTCCTTTAGTCCCGGTTTTGGCCACAAACCGGGACTAAAGTATATATACCCTCGCCCCTGCCCGAGAGCAGAGCCACTGCTCTGTTTTTTTGGCCGGCCGTGGGAGAGGTTTGTGGTGCTCTAGCTCGCCTCGTATGCACAGGAGGTGTTCAATGAAATGCACGAGCCGCACTTAAGCTTTCTCCTCTCAAAGCTCCTTTTCCAAGCTCCATTTTCCTCAAGATTTGTCTAGGTTTGGCGGTCCGTCATGTCCCGTCCCCGTCCTCACCGCCGTCGATCGCCCGCGCCGATCTCGTCGCCGGCACCACCATGGTGAGCCTCTTGTTCTTATCTTCTTTCTAAAAGAAAAATAATCTTACTTGTATGATTTAGATAGATACTTGTATATTTTTCTTACTTTTATTATTATTTGTTATTATATTGTGCGATGGTTTTGGTATCCGCCCCTGTCGGCCCTCGTCCTGTCTATGATTCGGATGTGGTATATATTATGTTTTATAACTATTTGTTTCATATAGTGTGTATGACAATTATGCCGAGCAACGTGACATAGATGTTTTATCTAGGAGGTATGTGAACCGGAACTTCCAACCAACCCTCTTGTCGAGAGGTTAAATTTAGTTGAAAAAGAAAATGATTAATTGAAGAAAACATTGAAAAGAATTGAGGAGGAGAAGATGGAATTGGAGTTGCATGTTGCGGATGTCGTCGATGATCACAAGATCAGGATGGATGCAATGCGCTTGAAGATTAGAAAGATTAGAAAATATGCCATTCATACTAAGGCTTGGTATCATTATGCTGTTGGATCAATTGTTACCTTAGTTGCGATTATGATTGCATTTGTTGTTGCATTGAAATATTTTACATAGTTTCAATGTATGGTTTAATTAGATGCTCTAGAGAGCTAGATGTTGTTCAATGAGAACTATGTATGAACTTTATGTGTTTACTTTTTCAGTAATAACATTTGATCACTACTGTACTTTGGTTTTAATGTGATGATGGACTTCTATTAATTTGATCACTTCTCTATTCATGATGTTCTCTAATGGTTTTTGACACACTTAATTATATATAATGCACGCAGATGAACTGGCAATGGATGTACGGTGATAGACGCACCTTCGAGTACATTAAGGGCGTGCATAATTTTCTCGAAGTGGCTGAGGCAAACAAGCAGAATGGTTTTATGTGTTGTCCATGCCCTATCTGTGAGAGTACGAAGTCTTACTCTAACCGGAAAACCCTTCACATCCACCTGCTTGAGAAGGGTTTCATGCCACACTATAATGTTTGGACCAAGCACGGAGAAAGAGGGGTTATGATGGAAGACAACAAAGAAGAAGAGGACGATGAAAACTATCTGCCCCCTGAATACGGTCATGCTGCAACGGGGGAAGCTGAAGATCAAGAGGAACCAAACGATGTGCCCGATGATGAAATTCGTAGGGTCATTGTTGATGCAAAGAGACAATGCCAAAGTGAAAACGAGAAGTTGAAGTTCGATCGCATGTTAGAGGATCACAAAAAAGGGTTGTACCCCAATTGCGAAGATGGCAACACAAAGCTCGGTACCACACTGGAATTGCTGCAATGGAAGGCAGACAATGGTGTATCTGACAACGGATATGAGAAGCTACTTAAAATATTGAAGAAGAAGCTTCCAAAGGATAACGAATTGCCCGACAGTACGTACGGAGCAAAGTAGGTTCTATGCCCTCTAGGATTGGAGGTGCAGAAGATACATGCATGCCCTAATGACTACATCCTCTACCGCAGTGCGTACGAGAATTTGAACGCATGCCCGGTACGTGGTGCATTGCGGTATAAGATCAGATGAGATGACCCTGGTGATGTTGACGGCGAGCACCCCAGGAAGAGGGTTCCTGCCAAGGTGATGTGGTGTGATCCTATAATACCACGGTTGAAACGTCTGTTCAGAAACAAAGAGCATGCCAAGTTGATGCGATAGCACAAAGAGGGCCGTAAGAAAGACGGGAAGTTGAGAGCACCCGCTGACGGGTCACAATGGAGAAAAATCAAGAGTAAGTGGGGGGACTTTGCAGGTGACGCAAGGAACGTATGGTTTGGTTTAAGTGCGGATGGCATTACTCCTTTTGGGGAGCAGAGCACCAATCATAGCACCTGGCTCATGACTCTATGTATATATAACCTTCCTCCTTGGTTGTGCATGAAGCGGAAGTTCATTATGATGTCAGTGCTCATCCAAGGCCCTAAGCAACCCGACAACGACATTGATGTGTACCTAAGGCCATTAGTTGAAGAACTTTTACAGCTGTGGAATTAAAAAGGTGTACGTGTGTGGGATGAGCACGACCAACAGGAATTTGACCTACATGCATTGCTGTTTGTAACCATCAATGATTGGCCTGCTCTCATTAACCTTTCAAGACAGACAAACAAGGGATACCACGCATGCACGCACTGTTTAGATGACACCAAAAGTATATATTTGGACAAATGCAGGAAGAATGTGTACCTGGGGCATCGTCGATTTCTTCCAACCAACCATTAATGTCGAAAGAAAGGAAAGCATTTCAAAGGCGAGGCAGATCACCGGAAGAAGCCCGCCGTCCGTACTAGTGATCACATACTTTCTATGGTCAATGATTTACAAGTAATCTTTGGAAAGGTTCCCGACGGACTATCTGTTCCGAATGACGCTGAGGGACGCGCCCCCGTGTGGAAGAAAAAATCTATATTTTGGGACCTACCCTATTGGAAAGACCTAGAGGTCCGCTCTGCAATCGACGTGATGCACATGACGAAGAATCTTTGCGTGAACCTGCTAGGCTTCTTGGGCATGTATGGGAAGACAAAAGATACACCAGAGGCACGGGAGGACCCGCAACGTGTGCACGAAAAAGACGGCATGCCTCCAAAGCAGTCTGAAGGTCCCGCCAGCTACGCTCTTACCAAAGAAGAGAAGGAAATCTTCTTTGAATGCCTGCTCAGTATGAAGGCCCCGTCTGGCTTCTTGTCAAATATAAAGGTAATAATATATACGGCAGAGAAAAAGTTTCAGAACCTAAAGTCTCATGACTGCCACGTGATTATGACGCAACTGCTTCCGGTTGCATTGAGGGGGCTTCTACCGGAAAATGTTCAATTAGCCATTGTGAAGCTATGTGCATTCCTCAATGCAATCTCTCAGAAGGTGATCGATCCAGAAATCCTACCAAGGTTAAGGAGTGATTTGGCGCAATGTCTTGTCAGTTTCGAGCTGGTGTTCCCACCATCCTTCTTCAATATCATGACGCACGTCCTAGTTCATCTACTCGACGAGATTGCCATTCTGGGCCCTGTATTTCTACACAATATGTTCCCCTTTGAGAGGTTCATGGGAGTTCTAAAGAAATATGTTCGTAACTTTGCTAGGCCAGAAGGAAGCATTGGCCATCAAACAGAGGAGGTCATTGGGTTTTGTGTTGAGTTCTTTCCTGACCTTAAGAAGATTGGTCTCCCTCAATCGCGGTATGAGGGGAGACTGACTGGAAAAGACATGGTAGGAGCAGACTCAATAACATGTAGGGACGGGCATTCTTGGTCTTAGGCACACTACACAGTTCTACCTTGGTGACCCCATATGTCAATGTACACAAGAATATTTTGCGCTCCAAACACCCAGAGCAGTGTGACGACTGGATTACATGTGAAGACATCAGGACTTTCGGCAGTTTGTTGCAAACACATGTCATGGCTGACAACACTGTTTCTGATGAGCTGTACTCGTTGGCCAGGGGACTATCTTCGACTGTATTAACTTACAAAGGGTACGAGATAAATGGGAATACATTTTGCACGATCGCCCAAGACCAAAAGAGCACCAACCAAAACAGCAATGTCCGCTTTGATGCAACAACCAAGAGGGGAAAGGACACATATTATCGTTACATAGTGGACATATGGGAACTTGACTATGGACATGATTTTAAGGTCCCTTTGTTTTAGTGCAAATTGGTCAATCTGTCAGGAGGCGGGGTACAGGTAGACCCACATTACGGAATGACAACAGTGTATCTGAACAATCTTGGGTACACAGACGAACCATTCGTTCTAGCCAATGATGTGGCGCAGGTTTTCTATGTGAAGGACATGTCTACCAAACTGAGAAAAAGAAAAGATAAGGAAGCGAATACATCATACGATGAGCCAAAGCGCAACATAATTCTTTCAGGGAAAAGAGACATCGTGGGAGTGGAGGGCAAGATAGACATGTCTGAAGATTATGAAAAGTTTCATGAAACTCCTCCCTTCAAAGTCAAGGCTGACCCAAGCACCCTATCAAACAATGAAGATTATCCATGGTTACGACACAATAAGAAAAGGACACAAGCAAAGAAAAAGTGAAGACTTTCTCTCCACAACTATTCTGATGATGGATTTGATTACGTGAAGAAAAAATGAAATCCCTTTGTAGTAGATGAGTTTTTGTCCGAAT
This sequence comes from Aegilops bicornis, assembly GCA_021605145.1. Classification (NCBI taxonomy): domain Eukaryota; kingdom Viridiplantae; phylum Streptophyta; class Magnoliopsida; order Poales; family Poaceae; genus Aegilops; species Aegilops bicornis. The sequence continues at coordinate 127,016,529 of CM038671.1, forward strand.
CCCTGATACTTCGAAATAGATTGTCCAGTTTGTACACGAAGTGCATCTAGTTTTTTCCGCAACCCTCTCAACTCTTTAGCACATGCTATGTGGTTGAAATGATGATACCATGCCAACTTTCAACCTTTTTAGAGTTCATTTGTAGTGCTTTCAATTTCAGGGTCATTTAGCTAAAAAATCAGTAATTGCATGAAAAATACCAAATGAAGTCAGAATGGGTTTAAAATTGATGATGTGGCTTTGAATGGTGCATGTTGAACGCACAAAAAGTCTGGAGTTGAAATAAGTTTAAAAAAATGAAATCCCTTTGTAACAGATGAGTTTTCGTCTGAAACCGCGATACTTCGAAAGAGATTGTCCATTTTGTACATGAAGTGCATCCAGTTTTTGTCGTAACCCTCTAAAATTATTAGCACATGCTATGTGGGTGAAATTATGATACCATGCCAACTTTCAAACTTTTCAGAGTTCATTTGTAGTGCTTTTCAATTTCAGGGGCATTTAGCTCAAAGAATGAACTAATAGCAAAAAGAATGAACTAATAGCAAAAAGAATGAACTAAAAAGAATCAACTAAAATAGTAACTATAAAGAATGAACTAAAAAGAATCAACTAAAACATTAACTAAAAAGAATCAAAATAATATTAACTAAAATTATCAAAGTATTTATTTGTTAAAAAGAATGAACTAAAATATGAACTAAAAATAATCAACTAAAACATTAACTAAAAAGAATGAACTAAAAATAATTAATTAATTTTTTTGTTATGATCAATTAAAACAAAACTATAATAATCTTCAATAGCAAAAAGAATCAACTAAAAAGCTTTTATAAACCTCTAGTTATGATCAAAATAACATTAACTTAAAATTATATAAAATTTATGCAACTAAAATTATCAAAGTATTTTTTCTTAAAAACTATAATAGAAAAAAGCTTTTTCATAAAGTATTTTTTGTTACAAACTTTAATAGCAAACTAAAAAGCTTTTATATAACTCTAATAGCAAAAGGAATCAACTAAAAAGAATCAATAAAAACTAAATTTATGCAAGTAAAATTATACAAAAATTATGCATCTAAAGTTATATAACTGAATTTAACATATGCAAAAAATAATATTAAAAATTAATAACATAACATATGCAAAAATATATAAAAATTCCCGCCTAATAGGCCCACGGCCTGCATACGACTAGGAACCCTACTTATGGGCCAGGATGCAGGCCCGCAGGCCCACTAGGCCCAATAGGCAGAACAGTTCGGTTAGGCCCAATATGCCTGCATTAGAGAGGAGTTCGACATGGCTATCGCAGCGGGGCTTATAAACCACTGCGAACGCCTCTCGGCAAGCGAGGTGGGACTAAACACCCACCGCACCGCGCCGGTGCCAACACCAACCCTTTAGTCCCGGTTGGTGGCTGCAACCGGGACTAAAGGCCCCTTTAGTCCCGGTCCAAGCCACCAACCGGGACTAAAGGCCTGGGTCTCCCGCCCTTTGGGCTGGTGAAATTCACCTTTAGTCCCGGTTGATGGCCCGGACCGGGACCTTTAGTCCCGCTTGTAGCCACCAACCGGGACTAAAGGTTGTGGTATATAAGGCCACACTTAGAAAATTTTCCCCAAATGTCCAATTATCTCCCCCGACGGCCGAACCATAGCACGACACCGCCAGGCTGCTGCGCCGTCGCCGAGCCCTGCCCCGACGCCGCGCCCTGCCCCCACCTCGCCGTCGCCGAGCCCTGCCCCTACGCCGTCCCCGCTCCTTGATATGTCTCCAACGTATCTATAATTTTTTATTGTTCCATGCTATTATATTATATGTTTTGGATGTTTAATGGGCTTTATTAGACACTTTTATATTATTTTTGGGACTAACCTACTAACCGGAGGCCCAGTCCAAATTGCTGTTTTTTTGCCTATTTCAGTGTTTCGCAGAAAAGGAATATCAAACGGAATCCAAACGGAATGAAACCTTCGGGAGAGTTATTTTTGGAACAAACGCAATCCAGGGGACTTGGAGCGGACGTCAAGAAAGAAGCGAGGATGCCACGAGGCAGGGAGGCGCGCCTGCCCTCCCTGGGCACGCCCCCCACCCTCGCGGGCCCCTCACAGCTCCACCGACCTACTTCTTCCTCCTATATATACCCATGTACCCCGAAAACATCCAAGAGCACGACGAAACCCTATTTCCACCGTCGCAACCTTCTCAGACCGTGAGATCCCATCTTGGGGTTTTTTCAGCCATTCACCGAGGGGAATCGATCACGGAGGGCTTCTACATCAACACCATAGCCTCTCCGATGATGTGTGAGTAGTTTACCTCAGACCTTGGGTCCATAGTTATTAGCTAGATGGCTTCTTCTCTCTTTTGGATCTCAAGTACAAAGTTCTCCTCGATCTTCTTGGAGATCTATTCGATGTAACGCTTTTTATGTGTGTTTGTCGAGATCTGATGAATTTTGGGTTTATGATCAAGATTATCTATGAACAATATTTGAATCTCCTCTGAATTCTTTTATGTATGATTTGTTATCTTTGCAAGTCTCTTCGAATTATCAGTTTTTGGTTTGGCCTACTAGATTGATCTTTGTTGCAATGGGAGAAGTGCTTAGCTTTGGGTTCAATCTTGCGGTGTTCGATCCCAGTGATAGAAGGGGAACCGATACGTTTTGTATTGTTGCCATCGAGGATAAAAAGATGGGGTTTATATCATATTGCTTGAGTTTATCCCTCTACATCATGTCACCTTGCCTAATGTGTTACTCTGTTCTTATGAACATAATACTCTAGATGCATGCTGGATAGCGGTCGATGTGTTGAGTAACAGTAGTAGATGCAGAATCATTTCGGTCTACTTGTCGCGGACGTGATGCCTATATACATGATCATGCCTAGATATTCTCATAATTATGCACTTTTCTATCAATTGCTCGACAGTAATTTGTTCACCCACCGTAATACTTATGCTATCTTGAGAGAAGCCACTAGTGAAACCTATGGCCCCCGGGTATATTTTCCATCATATAAGTTTCCGATCTATTTTATTTTGCAATCTTTACTTTCCAATCTATACAGCAAAAATACCAAAAATATTTATCTTATTATCTCTAACAGATCTCACTTTTCAAGTGGCCATGAAGGGATTGACAACCCCTTTATCGCGTTGTTTGCAAGGTTCTTATTTGTTTGTGTAGGTACGAGGGACTTGCGTGTGGCCTTCTACTGGATTGATACCTTGGTTCTCAAAAACAGAGGGAAATACTTACGCTACTTTGCTGCATCACCATTTCCTCTTCAAGGGAAAAACCAACGCAAGCTCAAGAGGTAGCACCCCCCTGCATCACTGTGAGACACGCCTCGCCGTTCCCCTCCTCCCCCCCCCCCCCGCGCCCCAACGCCGCCGCCCGCGCTCCGGCCGCTCAGACAACCGCCCCTCTTTTTTTAATTTTTTTCCTTTGTTCAAGTTGAATTATGTAATGGAGATTATTGGAGATTATGCACTGTATATATATGCAATGTATATATATGCACTGTATTGGAAATTATTGGATATTATGCACTGTATATATATGCACTAAAAATGCTCTGCATATATATGCTTTTTTTTGCATTTTTAGAAAAATATTGGAGATTATGTAATGCTCTATATATGCTCTTTTTGAAATTTTAGGTATATGCTCTTTTGTGCATTTTTAGAAAAATATTGGAGATTATGTAATGCTCACAAAAAAGTCTATTTTTTGTTCATACAAATTTCTGTTCATATGAAGTATTATTAGGAGATATATATGTTCATTAGTTATACAAATATCTATTTTTTATGTATGTATGTTCATATGCAGAAGTTACATTTAAGAAAAAAGAAAATGTATGTATGTTCATATGCAAAGAATATGCAAAAGTTAGAATTTTTTATGTTCATAGAATTTTTTTTGGTGATATGGTAGAATATGAACATTTTGAATATGGATGGATGGATGAACATTTTGTTAAATAATTTTTCTGTAGTATATATATATATATATATATATATATATATATATATATATATATATATATATATATATATATATGAAAACTTGGTCAATTTTTTGTAGTAGTAGATGATGATGAAGATGATATATGATAACTTGGTCAATTATTTCTGTTGTAATTTTGTTCGATGAATGTTTTTCTGTTAAAAGTCATATTAAGTTTGTTAGATGAATGTTTCATGGGAGAGAGGGAGTAAGAACTCATCAGACTTGAGGGGGGAGGAGCCCCCCTCCGGTTCATCTATCCGAACATTCCCGGATGTTACCTATGATGTGCACCCTCCGGTTCATCTGTCCGAACATTCCCGGATGTTATCCCCCTTCACCTATATATCGTGTAGTGCCGCGTTAGAACACCCCTAACTCTCTTGGGAATTCAACATATATTCAAAATTTACCAAGTTACTAAGTTAAAATGTTCATATATTCAAAATGAGTTAAAAGACTCATACATTCAAAATTTACTCACGTTCCACTCGCCCGACCAACTCTCGTGGCCACCCAAACCCTAGAAGAAAGTGCGTTGTCGATCTCCTACCTCCTCCCGCCCCTACCCGATAACTTCGACATGAGGGGGGACGTCGGACATGCATGAGAGAGGCGGTCCGCAACTAATCCATTGCTCATATATGCATATGATTCCTTGTTGTGATTATCTAGGTCTATGTTTGCCACTAATTAATCCATCTCTCATGTTTTTATATTGCCATGTTGTAATATTTGCAGAAACTATGGAAAGAGACTTGGAACAAGAACAATTTTTGGTGGATATAATCCTCGCCGGTGGTGATCCCCTTGTCGTTTCTCAACGACACCGATGGCCTGGAAGGAGAGGATGACGGCTCCGGTGATCCAACAATGGAGGAGGAAGGAGATCATGATGACGACTCCGGTAACCGAACAGAGAAGGGAGCTGTTGCAAAGTCCAGCGAGGTATATATATATATATATATATATATATATATATATATATATATATATATTAATTAAGCCTGTGCTGACTTGATGCACTTTTTTGGTATGTACATATATTAATGCTTCTTTCTTCTTTTATAGCCCTCCGGATCGAGCCAAACTTCCGTAAGGAGACGAGGCCCGACGAAAAGGTTGCGCCAGGATGAAAAGTTCACGATCACAGAAATCGCGAACGATGGCCAACCGATTCCTCCCAATCGGACCAAGGACGCATTTGTACATCAGTGCAGAGCTATTGTTAGGGACATGGTCCCGACCAGCGTCTAGCAATGGAATAAGAGTAAGGACGACCCTGAAGTTTCTTATGTCCAGGATAGACTGAAAGGTGATCTTTGGACCTCGCTGATGACAAATTTCAGCCTACCGCCAGAGGAGGATCCGAATAACCCAGTTATAGAGCCAAAGGTCAAGAAGTTTGATCTTAAGAAGATGGCAGATCTATTCAGGAACTGGAAGAAAGAGTTGAACACAAAGTTTGTTGACAAAGGGAAGACTCCAGAATTCACCGGACGATATGAGAAGATAAGAGATCACTGACCCGCATTTGTGGCCTACAAGCAATCAGATAAGGGTCAGAAAAGGTCAGTGACAAACAAGAAAAATGCTGCAAAGAAGAAGTATCACCATCACACGGGGTCAGGTGGCTACTACAAAGCCCGACAGTTGTGGGACAAAGCTGAGCAAGACCTGCTTGCTAAAGGGGTCCAACCAGCGACATTGAACTAGCCAGATCGTTCAAGGACTTGGTTCTTCGGTGTTGGGGGAACTTTGGACCTAGAAACATGGGAGTGTCGTTGGACGGACGAGCAATTTGCAATACCCATCAATAAACTTCAAAAATATATCAGGGCAGCGCAGGTAGGGACGTTCATTCCTGACAGAGAGAAGGACGAGCTGATAGAGGCCCTCGGGAATCCTGAGCACCCTGGACGAACACGAGGCACACCAGGCTCCGTTCCGTGGGTGGTTGGGTTTCCCAACAATGGTGGTTATAGAACCCGAGAGAGAAAGAGGAAAGCGGAAGTGACCGAAATGCAGAAGCTCAATGCAAGAATAACAAAGCTAGAGGAACTTGCAGCTACCGGCCAACCATCTCAGCGGCACGAAGATCCTTGCTTCGACGCTGCCCAGAAGCTACCCCACCATCTCAGTGGAGAAGCAGCGTGGCTTCCATGGAGCTCGTTCTGCCTGATTTCACGGCTCCTCGCTACCCCGTGGATACTATCACGAAGGCTCAACATTGCGAGCTCATGACGAAATGGCAGAACCTGACTTTGAAGGCGGTTGTCGGCTCTGTTGCACCTCCTCAAGTTGACGGAACTTTTCATTGCCGTCCGATTACACATGGCTGTGTTGTTGTGACGGTGGATGAAATAATGAAGGGATTTGAGGAGCTGGAGCTTGACTACCCTACAGGTGAAGGGGAGAATCATCTGGTGAATGCTTTAAGGAGTACCTGTCCATGGAGGAAGGAGTACATCAAGCTTCCAAACTGGACGCCTCCTCCTCCTCCTCCGGCGAGTCAGGGCACTCCTCCTCATCCTCCTCGCCCTCCTCCTCCGGCGAGTGATCAGGGCACTCCGCCTCCTCCTCTGCGTCCTCCGACGCGTGACGGCACTCCGGCTCCTCCTCCGCCTCCTCCGGCGCGTCGGAGCACTCCACCTCCTCCGACGCGTGAGGACACGTCGGCTCCTCCTCCACCCCCTCCGGTGCGTCGAAGCACTCCTCCTCCTCCAGCGTGTCAGCGGACTCTGCCGCATCATCAACGGCGGAAGAGAGACGTCGCCGCTCTGGCGGTTAGCAGTACAAGCAGAGGCGGGAAGCAATTCAAATACGGTCCATGTCTCAAGGCTCTGAAAAAGTTACTATATGAGAGGACCAACAAGGAAAATGAGGACATCTGTGCTGCCCAAGTGAGGGACCATTTTGCACGGAAACCTCCACCTCCGAAGGAAACATTAGATCCGGTGAAAGTGAAGTGCATTCTGGATGCCCTTAAGCGACACCATCGCCTCCACCGCAATCCAACTATGAGCGCATTATTGAAAGGACATATAAGGAAGCGCAGCGGTCGGGAAGTACTTCCAGTGATGCAAGATTAGCACAACGAAGAAGTGGGAAACAATTCCCCAGCTCGGCGAACAGGCGAAGCAATCGTGCCCCCCGCTCAGGGTGTCTAGCGATATCGCCACTAATCATCCGGGGCTAGTGCCCAGTACCAATCCTGCTAATTACCTGAGCGATGATGTAGAGTTTGAAATAATGGAGGTGGATATCTTCAGATACGAGTACGGGAAGCCTCTCGTCAAACCTGATCATCCTCCTCTAACAACGATGATGCAAAGATTGCATGAATGGTACATGGATACCTGCAAGTCTGGGACTGGGAAGGATAGTTTGATGTTGGGAATTAAAGATGAGCACGACCTCGTTGGAACTGAGGTGTTGCATGTTCAATTTGTGGAGTTATTCCAGTTATACAATCAAGACGCCCTCGACAAACAACTCATGACTTGCTACTCTCTATAAGTATTACTTCTGTATAATTAAGTGTCTATAGCTCAGCTATTTCATTGCATGTATATATAATTATCCTCACTATATTATGCAGATTAAAGATTGTCGAACACAAAAAAAGCACAAATCTATGACATTGGGTTCATTAACCCAAATACCATAAATGAATGGTCGGTTCAAAACAGAGTCGAAGATACTGAGGACAACTTGCTACAATCGTTACTTCGAAATCAAAACAAAGGGAAAATACTCTTTCCTTACAACTTCAAGTGAGTGTTATTGTCTTGTGCATATTCGGTTTCGCTCACTCGAGGTAATAGAAATGTAATTGATGAGTTATGCATGCGTGCGTAGCTTCCATTTTATTCTGCTAGAGATTAAGCTTGACCGGCGAGTAGTAACTGTCTTAGACTCGAGATGAGAAGATCCCCAGGACTATGCCGACATGACTGCAATGCTCCAGAAGTAAGTTCAATCGATCATTATCGCACCATATCGGCAACTTTGTTCATTTTATGATATCAAGTAATTATTTTCTTTGTCTGGCAGGGTTTGGAAAGAGTTCACCAGAATAGTTCCTGGACTGCCGAGGGAGGTGCGATTTACACACCCGAAAGTAAGTACTACTAGCTAGTTCCGCGCATCTCCCATTGATTCTAGTTTCATCAATACCATTTATCATGCTTGATTATCAGTTTGATTGAAATATATTTCTTGTAAAGGTCTTGTGGCAGGAAGGCGGGAATAATTTATGTGGATACTACGTTTGCGAGTTCATCTACAACGCGACCTCTCAGCGGGGCTCCTCTGCAAAATAATATGAAGTACGTAAACAATAATATTCACAATTTTATTTTATTACCATCATTTGCGTTGAGTTTCATTCATATATATGTATTGACCTCCTTCTTCAAATTAGATGTGGCAGATGCAGGATGAACTCCTACCGCACGATCGCATACGAGCAATTCAAGAGGAATTGGCGGGATTCTTTCTTGACCACGTCATAAATGAGAAGGGAGAATACCATGTGGAAATTGAAATGGATTTTAGATGTTAGGGATTGTAAGAGATGTTATATTGTATATATGTAGTAGCATCGATATATGAAAACTGGTTGCTCGACCAATCTCTCGGAGAAAGAGAGGTCACTTCTCTCTGTATATGTTCATGACGATCTTGTGTAATTAATGATTCCTTCATTTGTTTACTCTAGCTAGCGTGTCGAGTTCTCTCTATATGTATAGTAGCTAGCGTTGACCAAGCATGAAGAAAAAGAGGTCACTTCTCTTTATTAGCTAGCTAACACAATATGAAACCCCTAAATTAACCCCCCAAAACCCTTAACCCCCCCCCCCCCCCTAAAAAAACAAATACCCCAGCGCCTGCGAGCTGCTGACGCGTGGCAGCCTTTTAGTCCCGGTTGGTGCTACCAACCGGGACTAAAGGTCCTCCTGCCTAGGCGCCCCGCATCGATCACATGGAGCCCCTTCTGTCCCGGTACGTAAGCGAACCGGGACTAAATGTTTTGGGATTTAATCCCGACCCTTTTATTCCGGTTCAAGAACCGGGTCTAAAGACACTCTGGAACCGGAACTAGTTCCCTGTTTTCTACTAGTGGCAACTAAAACAGCGTGTAGTAATATGAGCCCAACCAATGCATGCACCAAAAACTATGCAGGGAAGCGTATGCGGACTAGCAAACAATGTGTAAATGGTCAATTTACACTGCATTTGCTCAACCAAGTTGACCTGGGACAAGTATGCAAAGGAAAAAAAACACTACGAGCAATCAAACGCATCTTAATCTGAATTAACCCTTTCCTACTTCGGCATGTCCTACAGGAGTTCCATCGCTCTCGCGTGCAAGTATGCACGGTGTTTGATTACTGGCCCAAACACCAGTACATTTTCTTTTTCGACAACTTCCAATTTCAAACGTCAGTACTTCGTTGCGTGTACACAGCCGGAGTTTTTTTGTGTGTGTGTGTGGCATGGGTACCGAGAGGGAGCTCGAGGAAGAGGAGAAAGAAAACACGAGGACACCCGAATCCCAAGCAGATCCACGGGTCAAATCTGCCTCTCCATCGCCCGGGCCGGCCATCATCGACCATTGCAACCTTTGAACGTCCCAAAGCTCTGGTGGTTCCCCGGCGATCCCAAACAAGACTATTTCCCACCTTTGGTGTCCAAAAAGCTCACCTGCCCCCTCAGCTTGGCAATCGATGGCAAAGTTTTCTGATGACCTGATGTAAAAGGCTCGGACCCCTTTTATAAAGCCAAACATTATTCTTGGTCTTTTGGACACACGTGATTCCCTCTTTTTGTACCATGGATTAATGCACGGTCGGCAGCATCGTATATACTGGAGTACATGCATATATAAACCTGAGTTGCAAAATACCAATACTATTCCCTTTTTTTTGTGATACAACTTTCGATCTATTCATTTTTAATCATGACAGTACAACGAATACCAAAAATAATAAAAATTACATCCAGATCCGTAGACCACCTAACGACGACTGCAAGCACTGAAACGAGCCGAAGACGTGCCGCCGTCATCGCCCCTCCCTCGCCGGAGTCGGGAACAACTTGTTGTAGTAGACAGTTGAGATTCGTCGTGCTAAGGCCCCATAGGACCAGCGCATCAGAATAGCAACCACTGCCGGTGAAAAATGACGTAGATCGAAAGGATCCAACTCAAAGACACACGAACATAGACGAACAACAACCAAATCCAAGCAAATCCACCGAGGATAGATCCGCCGAAGATACACCTTCACACGCCCACCAACAATGGTAGACGCATCACCGGAATGGGGGCTAGGCGGGAGACCTTTGTTCCATCTTCAGAAAGCCGCTGCCGTCTCACCTTCCTGAGCTGGACACAAACCCTACCAAAACTCAAAGGAATGACTAACAACGGAGCCCTCCCGCTGGCCTTTGCCAGGATCCACCATGCTCTCATGGCCCTAGGGCCATCGAAGACAAGGAGGACTTGCGGCGGCACCAGCGAGAGGCACGAGCCCTAACTTTTTTTGAGGAGGAAGAGGCAATACGTACTACTCCCCTTTAATATACCAGAGGGCATCTCATATATAAATCTGATGTTATGCTAGAGTACAACATTTTACAACATTATATGGGCCTGTTTGGACAACAAGTAGTGTTGAAAATACAAAGGAGATGAAATTATCTATAGCTAGTGCTGTCCTAGTTTGGCTGCCCCCTCAATACGAATGCCTTGAAGGTTTATGTGAGATGTTGGAACTAATGTATGATCATTAGATAGCTAGGCCACGTATGAGTACTCAATAATGGAGCATAGAGAAGATTCGAGAGGGCATGCAGAAAAACGCAGCGTGCAAGAAGAAGGGGAGAGGATGATATCCAGACGATCGAGCAGACATGTGCATGTGCACCCTAGCTGCGCATGCATGCTTTGATCGATCAAGATAGCTAGCACTCGATCGTCTCATCTCCCATCCCACACGAGCGAGCACCTTTTCCACAGTGCCCGCACGATGGAGCCATCATGGTGTGGCTAGCTAGCTCCATATACTTGCATCTCTGCCTTTGCCACTCCGCTGCTCATCATGAGCGGCCCATATGTACATACATTTCCGCACTATTGAGCAATACATGATGTAGGATACGAAGAAGAAAAATGCGAACACGTGATGTATATATTTCGGTAAGTTTGCCCCCTTTTTTTTTTCAGTTTTCTATGTAGCTTTGCTAGATTTTCTTTTGCATTTTCCCTCGTTTGCTAATTGCTATAAGAGTAAGACTGTTGTCGTCTTAGTTTTTCTTTCCTTTTTGCGATGGCCTTAGTGTTTTTTCTTCTAATACAAATGAAGTGTGCTACAAAGACTTCTTAGTTGTCATTGACAAGATCAAGCTGACTCTGATAGAGAAGCAATGACAGCGGTGTGTTAGCCAGTGGCGGAGCTACGACAAGGCTGCCTGGGCCATGGCCCGCCCAGCCCATACGATTTTCTGTAGTGTACACTTCATTTTGGGCCATGAAACATAATCCTAACTGATTTTTCCTACTTTTCGCCCGCCCAGCTTCCTGCGCCAAGCTCCGCCACTGGTGTCAGCAGCTCTTTCTGGCGGTAGTAGTAGTCGTTTGGTCATCTTAGAATCTTGATGTAATTTTTTTATTATATTTGAGGTGCTTTGTACTTTCGATGAACTTTGATAATAGTCTGCATCTTTTAGAAAAAAATGATGTGCACTTTGGCGTGTGTTGGTGAAAAACGTCTGACCCACGAATGCTTAACCAGGATAATGTACTGATAGATGAGTATCACCCAGCGATGAGCTCCATGCATGCATGATGCTGCACTTGATGGCTGCATCTGCAACTATGGACGGATCTATTTAGGAGCTCGATTACAATTAGGCGTGTGGCACGTGAGCTGATGATATGCTCTCGCCCCGGACCGGATCTGGCGAATCATGCCAGCCATCAGCCATGCACGTAGCGATGATCGACCTCCATCCATCATAGCTGGCCATGCATTTCTCTCTCTAATGTACTGTCCCGTCAGCTTGTCAGTTAATTAGTCTAAAAAATGTGCTTTCCCAAGGATTATCTTCGAGCGGGAGGAACGCCCCTGCAGGCTTCAGGTCGATCAGATAAATCTGCCGCCGGTGCACGGTGGGTATGGACCTGGTCAGAATGGTGGAGCACGGGTATCATGACCCCGGCCCGCGTGGTACGTGCTCGGATGTGATGGCGATACCTGAACAGGCCTGCCCGGCATGGCTCTCCTCAATCAGGCATGCGGCCTGCTGGAATCTTTTTCTTTTCATTTCTCTTCCCGGCCGGCCTGTCCGCTGAGTCGTTTTCCCCTCCTGACATGGTCCTCTCCAACCCCATCTGGGCAGGCTCGTGCAATGCGGTCATGCTTCAGCTCGTGATCCCATTATCCCGCGACGATCGCCACGCCAAACTACGATCAAAATAGTGGAGCGAAGAGAAGATTCAAACGAAAACACAGTGACATGAATGTGATGTGGAGAGAACCTTTGCAGAGAAAAGCATGGCCGCCAAGGCATGATCCAAAATAGAGTCAATTACAACGAAAATTGATCACTTTAGTGCTAAAAATTTAGAGTTTTTTGTGAGAAAAAATATCGAGGGGGGTTTCACCAAAAAAGGAAAAAGAAAAACAGGCCACACACCTCATCTCCACCTTCCGATCACGGACAGCGGGCCTCATGTCACATTGGCGCGCCTAATCAGCAGATCGGGCAGATTTGTATGGCTGAGCCAACTTGTCTCACCACTTCTATGTACATCACAAGTTTTAGCACTAATGTGATCATTTTTGCCAAGTTTCAGCTACTAATTGGTAGTCAATTACCCCACTGGACTACACAAGACACTAACGCTTGCTACTACGAGGGTTCCGCCCGCGCCGCCGCCGGCTCCCCCGTCGCGGATAGCCGCGGCCGCGGCCGGCGCCCCCCGCCACTAGCCCGCCCCGACCTGTCAACCTCCCTTCCCTCCCTCCTCCTCCCTCCATCAGCCCCGCGTCGCCTCCCCGAGCGAGGCGATCGGGGCTCCTCCCCGCCTCCCCGCCTTCCTCCTTCTCCCCTCCCGCCGCTAGCTCGGACCACCGGCCTTGCTCGGTGGTGCCGGGCGGGCGAGGCCCGTCCTTACCTCGCAGCCACGGCTCGGTGGTGGTCGGGCGGCGGCGGCGCAGCGGCGGCTGGATCTGGCGGCGGCGTGGCTCCTTGGGTGGCGTGGTGCCGGGTGGCGAGGTGGCGGCAGCGCTGCTGCTTGGCGGCGGGGCATTGCAGCGGTTGGTGGCGATGCCCTCTCGGCCCATATCTGGGCCCTTTTGGGCCCCATCTGGGTCTGGGCGGGCCTGGCCGGAACTCCTCTGCGGCGTCTCCGGCGGACGGCGGGGCGACTCGTGCGGGGGGTAGCGGCGACGGCGGCTGGTGTACTGCAGTGCGGCGACGAGGGCTTCATGAGCCCGTCTCGGGCTCGGCCGGGTCTATCTGGGCCTTCGGCGCGGGGGCGAAACATGGTTTCGTGGGAGAGCTGGAGCCGGCATAGAGCCGGTCGTGGCCTTGGGCCACTTCTCCACCTTCCCCTTCCCCCGGTCGATTTGGTCGCGGTTGCCTGGTTTGCCCCTGTTGCTACGTCCGGTCGGTTCCCACCTCGGGCGGTGGAGGTTGTCCCCTCCTGCGTGGCTGCTGTTGCTGCCTCCCCTCGTTCCCGGTTGTCTTCTCTGTTCCCGCCGGTCTCGCTTCATTTTCCACGGTGAGACGGCGATGGGGACTGCACGGCTGTGGTGGCGCATGTTGGTGGGCGACGTGGTTGGTGGCGCACGATGGATCGCCTGGAGTCGTGGGTGGTTGGTGGTCCAGAGAAATCCGTGTCGGCTTGTTCGGCACCGACGCGGTGACATCTGTGGGCGCCGCCGTGCCTTCCTGAAGGGCGTCGGGTTTGCCCCTTCCCCCGCTATCCTCTACATACCAGGGGAACCCCTAGGACTTGTCCGGGCAGCAGCGTCGTCGGCGTCGCGATCCTTCTTGAAGGTGTTGCTTGGTATGCGGCGGTTCGGAGTGCTGGAGTGTGGTGGAATTCTCCGGTGGGCGCAGCGGTTGTGGGTCTTCATCGTTTTCGTTGATCCGTCGTTGTTCGCATTTGTTTCTTTTTTGTTTTCTCTTTCATTTCTTTTGGGCGTGACTGTGCTGCTTCCGCCCCAGCACCTATCGTTGGCTGCATCGAAGTTGATTACTTTGTAATACAAAGTGGGGGAAACCCTTTTTCGTAATTACCCCACTGGAGCTCGAACTTGGGATGAATGCTCGCTTTAATGCTGTAACTTGTGGTGTACAATGAAATGGTGTAAGAACTTGGCTTTGCGGTGCAAATACCATGCAAAACTCATTTGTATACGTCTGTGGCGTTGACAAGGCATGGGCCCCGCTGTCAATGACTGGACGATGGGGACGGGTGTGTTGCCTGCTCCTTTTGCAAAAAGACCCTTCAGTTTTTATTTTTTTCACAATAAAAAAGGACTGAGAGGCCCACCCGTCAGGAACAACACAAATGACGTTTCATGTAGAATTTGGATAAGTAAGTGCTATATCTTTTGCACGGACATCATAAATTGAAAAATGTAACTTCAGATAAAAAAAGGTGCAACCCAAGGCAGCAGTGGCGGAGCTTGGGCTAAAATCATGCGGGGGGCATTTGGTGAGGGAGCAAACAAAATCATTATATATTGATTTCTAGTGGAAATTTTGGTCTACAAAGATATATACACAACTTTTTCTTTGGGTGGGTGTGGGGGCACTGGCCAGGTTGGCCCCCATGAAGCTCTGACACTGCCCAAGCAGCTCGAACCAGCGATCTTAAGCGCATACACGATTAAACACCAGGGGCGATGAAATTTGTTATTGAATAGGCTAGTGACTTTTTATATTGAAACTACTTTTTATATATTCTTTAGATATAAATTTTTACTTATAAATGTTGCACGTGATTTTTCGTAAATAATAAGTATTTTGTTTCCTAAAAGTACATAAGCATTTTTGAAAACATGAAAACTTTATATACTGCATGAATATTTAAAATTATATGAACATTTACTTACATTGATTTAACCAAGGCAAAATATATATTTGAATAAATGTTCATATAATTTTTAAATATTAATGTATTTTTAAAAGGTTTTAATATATTGAAATAAATGTTGACATAATTTTAAGTTTTCGATAAAATATTCAAAATTTAATAACTACATTAATAATTTATAAAATTATATTAACATTTATTTACATATATTTAAGTTACTTAAATAAATGTTTTTATAATTTTAAAAATTCATATTGTTAATAAAATATTCATGCAGTATATAAAGTTTTCAAGGTTTTGGAAAAATTTAAGGTACTTTTAGGAAACAAAATGTTTATTCTTCACAGAAAATCATGTGCAACATTTATAAGCAAAATACTATATTTTCTAAAGGATATAAATGTCGCCTCAATATAAAAGAACCATTAGCCTACGTAAAAAACAATATCGGTCGGGTATGTTGATTTGTACTCTGGGAATACATGCATGAGGTCACTTTTGAAACCCACTGCTGGACCTTTTTCATTCGAGTTTACAGTTTTAATTTATGCTATTAGGCCAAACTAATATAGAAAATATTTATTCTAGTAGAGAACCAAATGGCATTGGGCCAGGTGGTTAATGGTAATGTGTAAAAGGTGCAGGTCGTTGGTTCAAACCCTTAGGTTCATTTATGATAAAAAAGTTAATTATGTTGTTAGTCTGAAAGGATATACTCCCTCCGATCCAAAAAATGTGGTGACTTTAGTTCAAATTCATTCCTCGTTAGCGTCGCGGACATATACAAATGAGTTTTGCACCGTATTTGCACCAAAAGCCAAGTTCTTGAACCACTTCAATGATTTCTATGATTGAAAGGAGACTGGTTGGTATTTCTACCTACCTCGCATGTGGAGGAAAGCTTTTGTTGGTTAAGGATGTTCTCTCATCCTTGCCTATTTTCTCTATGTGTTGTATGGATTTATCTCATAATATCAAGCATCGAGTAATCAAATACCATAGGCATTGTTTGCGAAGATGCTCTAACTTGCAATCAGGGCCTGCTCTTGCTGCTTGGTCCAAAGTTTGTAGGCCAAAGAACTAGGGATGGCTTGGTGCTATGAACACCAAGAGTCAAAACAGAGAACTTCTGTTGAAGAACCTGCACAAATTCTTTAATAGGCATGATATTCCATAGGTCAATTCAATATGGAGCTTACTCTAACAATGGATAAGGATCAGGATGGAATGAAAAATTGAGCTTGGTTGACATCTATAAGTCAATCACCAAAATCTATAAGTCAATCAACATATGTAGTTTGGGGGTGGCAAATGTATTATTGTGGAATGGTCTCTAGCACGATCCTTATCTCCATGCAAAATTCCCACACCTCTTCACTTTGCTAAGAGTAAGACTTTGCCAATTGATTATGTGCTTCAGCACGAATAGTTGGAGGATCTTTTCCATTTTCCTCTATCTTCACAAGCTCACTAGATTTTTTTTGTTGGTGGAAGGTTTATGTGCTCAGTGATTACCTTTGATCCGATTTACGATGTAGTAATATTCTTCCTCCCTAGATACCCTAGGATTTATCAAATCAGGGAAGTGATTAAGCTTGGCAAGGAAAATTTTGTGAGTCTTTGTTACCGCAAATCGTTTTCGTTCCCTGGACAAACAAAATATCACAAATGTTATAATAATAAAAGAAATAGGCTAGAGCTAAGGTTTCACCTGCAACTATGTACAACATTTAGGATTATATAAGATAGATTAGCAATGCATCCATTGGTAATAAGATATACATTGTGAAGGCATATAAGTGGCCGATGGGTCCTTGTGGCAGCACGACCGACTACCGACGCGTCGAGGATTCAATTTTCCAACCTTAGTCCTACCCGACTCATGGGGTTATCTCGGTTCTTAAGGAGAAACCAGACCAACACATTAGCATTTGATGACAACATTATTGTCTCTTCAGCTATTAAGGATGTCCTCTCCTCCTTGCCTATTTTCTCTATGTGTTGTCTGGATTTATCTCAAACTATCAAGCATTGAGTAATATGCTACCTTAGGCATTGTTTGACGAAGATGCTGTAACTTGCAGAATCAAGGGCCTGCTCTTGCTGCTTGATCCAAAGTTTGTAGGCTAAAGAACTGGGGACGACTTGGTGCTATGAACATCAACAATCAAAACAAAACACTTTTGTTGAAGAATCTACACATATTCTTGAATAGACATGATACTCCAGAGTCAATTCAATATTGAGCACTTACTATAACAATGGATAAGGATCATGATGGAAAGAAAACTCGAGCTTGCTTGACATCTATAAGTCAATCACCAGATGCTGTTTGGGAAATGGTTAGGGTGTTATTTTGTACTCGTCTCCATGCAAAATTCCCGTGCCTCTTAACTTTTGTGGAGATTAATAATTTGACAATTGATTATGTGCTTTATCATGAATACTTGGAGCATCTTTTCCATCTACCTCTATCTTCACAAGCTCACCCGAAATTTTTGTTGATGGAAGATTTATGTGCTCAGTGATTACCTTTGATCTGATTTCGAATGTAGTAATAGCCTTCTTTCCTAATACCCTAGTATTTATCAAACCCAAGAAGTGATTAAGCTTGGCAACAAAATTTCTGCAAGTCTTTGTTATCACAAATCATTTTCGTTCCCAAGACCAATTAAATGTCATAAAGGTTATAAAAATAAAAGAAATAGGACAGAGCGAAGGTTTCATTTGCAGCTGTATACAACACTTGGGATTATAATTAAGATAGAGCAGCAATGCATTGATAAGTAATAACATGCACATTGTGAAGGCAGATAAGTGGTCAATGCGTCCTTTTGACAGCATGACTGACTATCGGCGTGTCAAGAACTGGATTGTCCAATCTTAGTCCTATCCAACTCGTGTTGTTGCCTCGATTATTAAGGGGAAACCAAACTAACACATTAGCATTTGATGACTGCATCATTGTCTCGCCAGGGAATTGGTTTCGGCTACCATACTGACCTTACTGTCATTGACTTTCGGCGCAGCCTTCCACTCTCACCTGCTCTTTACCTCTCCTTGTGCCAATATTCAGTGTTTCGGGTACCTACAAACCCTGGAATCAAGGTAGAGACAAGAGACAAATAATTCCACAAAAAATATAAAGTAAAATCATATTGTCAATCCCTTCTTGCATATACACAGGGCTGTGAAGCTATGCCTTGGCCGTAGCCTGGGGGTCACACACCATGACCGAATCACAAGCATATGGCATTATAAAAAGGTACTTCAACATGAATGATTGATAGAATTACAATGTCATTGATCATGATGGAATCTTGATTGCAAGTAATTAATCTAATGAGATGGAGGCTATGGTGATGGTTATGGTTATGGAGATGTGATGTTGATGACAGTTGTGTGGCAGCTGCAAAGATGGATATGTCGAAGGGTGAAGCGAAGAGGTGAGCCATCGAATATTCCTCTCCTTCATATAGTGCATAGGGGCAGAGTAGGGTTTTGAGGCTTCTTTGTTGCGAATTTGGCTCAGACCCTTGACGATAGTTGCCTGCGGTGCTATCACGAAGGTGTTCACGCCTGGTATGAGCGGTTGCGATCATATCATGCACTGGCTTCTCTTATGCTGCCTCTAGTGCACGCCCAATTGTATGGAATTGACCGACTCCTCCAGAATATTCCATATATCACTTGATTTTCCACCTAAAAACGTCCATTTCTATAAGGGGAAAAATAAATAAGGAAATTTCCATATCTTTGTAGTCATTAGCGGGCAGTTTGAAGGGATGATCTAGAAAATATCCAAGAATATGTAGTATAAATGCGGGCAAAAATAGGTGTAAGAAACACCCATCGCTTAGCTATCTGATTCTAAACATAGAAATTCCCTTGATACCTGGAGTTACATTTCGAAAAAAGATCAATATTCACCTGATAAAGCTTATAAAGTGTTAGTTGGTATCAGCCCCCCCCCGGTCATTTCAAACGGATACGGTACAACTCTTGTCAATGTTTCTTTCTGGGTGCTTTTCGCATGATAGACTGTATGCGAGAAACATATTGCCTACAAAGAACTTTGTCTTAAAAATTACCATTTTTATACTCTGAAATGTGCCCAAGAAGAAACCCTACACTCGAAAGTGCCCTTCTAACCCCAAGCTCAAATGCTCCTCTATGAACAGTAAAAAATAGAAAACAATTTCAGAAAAATCTGAGTTTTTCTTTACAACAAACATTACCTAATTTTCTTCCCACGTGTAAACTTCCATGATGAAATCATATTTGTGGAGGTATGAGGAAAATAACAAAATGAATACTCAAAATGCTTTCAAAAATAGTCTTTTTGGAGCACTAATTTTTTCAGAGCACTAGGAAGTTTTTTCTTCATGAAAAATTTATGTATGCAGAACATTCAACAATGTTTGTTGTAAAAAATAAGAATTTATGAACTTTAGTTTACCATTTTTCCCGATTTTATTGTTCGCGATGGTGCATTTTAGCTTCGGAGCAGAAACTCCACGGGCACCCCTACATTCAACGGCGGAGGTAGGATTAATTTGTAGGTGTGGTAGGGTTGGTATACACAGATAAAATGAAAATAAAAATGGTATGATGCATAACCAAGATAGTCCACAAACTAACTAGATTATACTCCCTCCGACCCACTAATTGTGACACTTATTTTGGATCGGAGGGATTACAACATTAAATAGTATCACCATGTACAATCCAGATGCAAACTTGTCAAAGGAAAAAAAAATAAGAGAACAATTAAAATACCTCACTTTTTAGGGTTAAAACTCGCTATGGGAAGAAGACGCATACGCAACAATCAAATGGGATTGGAGAAGGAACAGTCGTGCATTCAATCATTAAGCACCGAAACTTAGAATTGAGAAACGCTACCCCTTTTGCTTGGTCGGGATGCTTGGTTAGTATAGATCCTCTGTTCCGCAAAAGAAAAAAAGTTCCACACAAAAAATAGATCCTCTGGTGAGGAATTTTGTTACTAGCCAGGCCCAGGCTCACTACACATAAATGAGTGGCTGAACGGTTCGCTCCCCCATCGAGTCTTCTTCTTCATCATCTATAAATCTGAATGAACCTTCATCCATCTACCGTAATGGCGTCATGCACAAATCTTCAAATATATGGTATCTATATAGACGTATCTGTAGCAAATTTTTGGTGTGGCGGACGCCAGAACTAGCCATACTGCATGATCCGCCCCTACCTACATTGTTCTTTTGCTCAAAGATGTTGTTATTTTGTCTGGCCATGAAGGGAACCTAATTTGTCATTCATGGAGGCTTTCACTACCATGAAAAAGAAGATAGATGTGCCTTTCTTTATGGAATTCATCATTGCTTCTTGGTCCATTTGGATATCCACAAAATAGGATTTTCATGATTGAAGGTCCGACCTTTCTCAGTTGGAAAATAATTTATCTGCAGGAATTTCTTTGTTGGGGTATAATCAAAGGAAGTATCCCAACACCTCCATAACATGGCTTAATGAGCTTTTGTATTTTTTTTGTTTGCTTTCTTCTTTTTATGTTTTTTGCTCTTCCGATTCCAAGCTTATCTCAAGCCTAGTTGCATATACTTTGTTTGTGGCACTTGGGTTTTACCCTACGTTTCACCTAAAAAGTTCACTAAGTACATATCATATTTTTCGAGGACATTCCAAGTTCAACTGGAACAAAGAGTCCCATTGTATACATGTTTTTCAAATTCGAGCATGTAAGTAGTGCAACTACCAATCAAGTCAGTATCTCTCCCATAAGTCAAAATCTACGATATCATGTGCTTTTGAGTGTGAAAATACAAATATGGAAAATCGAGTTATATTGGTGTGAGTGCACTTTCACATGTTTAGTTGATAATCCAAAATTGCTATATCTAGTCTTAGTTGTGTCACACCTTTTCGTAAACATGTGTTTGGTATTATTATAGCTTTGACTTGTCATATTTATATTTTTGTATGTTCACACAATGAAACCAAGTTTTCCCCCAAGTCTACCACCCAATGTGGTCATTTTGTTCATGACACATCATATTCATATCTCAGTTGTAGCATAATTAAGGTTAGTTGTAGCAATGTCAGCGTGTGTGGATTGTAACCTCAGTTTCCTAATCGACCTTTTCTATTTTTTACTGTTTGGTAATCAACAAATTTTCCATTTTCATGAACATTTCTTAGCAACAAATTGTAAAAAAAAAGTTCAAGCAATTGAATATCAGCAACCACAACTAAGCCTTATACACCAATCAAGCACACCCGGTGGTGGTGCTAATCGTAAGTTTGGAAACCCATCTCATATAAGTTAATCAGATAACCAATACCCTTGATGGAGAATCTATTGGGGAACGCAGTATTTCAAAAAAAAAAATCCTACGATCACGCAAGATCTATCTAGGAAATGCATAGCAACGAGACGGGAGAGTGTGTCTACGTACCCTCGTAGACCGAAAGCAGAAGCGTTTAGTAATGCAGTTGATGTACTCGAACGTCTTCACGATCCAACCGATCCAAGTACCGAATGTACGACACCTCCGTGTTCTGCACACGTTAAGCACGATGACGTCCCTCGAGCTCTTGATCCATTTGAGGACAAGGGAGAGTTCCGTCAGCACGACGACGTGGCGACGGTAATGATGAAGTTACCGACGCAGGGCTTCGTCTAAGCACTACGACGATATGACCGAGGTGTTAAACTGTGGAGGGGGGCACCGCACAGGCTAAGACAATTGATCTTGTGTGTTATAGGGTGCCCCTGCCGCCGTATATAAAGGGGGAGAGGGGGAGACCAGCTGGCCCCTGTAGGGCGCACCAAGAGAGAGGAGTCCTACTAGGACTCCAAGTCCTAGTAGGATTCCACTTGGTGGAAGGGGAAAGAAGGAAGGGAGAGGGAGAGGGAAAGGGGGGCCGCGCCCCCTTCCCTAGTCCTATTCAGACTCCCCAAGGGGGGCACCTCCTCGTGGCGTGCCCTCTCTCTCCCCTCAGGCCCATGTTGGCCCATTACTTCCCCAGGGGGTTCCTGTAACCCCTCCGGCACTCCGTTCTTGCCCGGTACCTCTCAGAACTCTTCTAATGTACGAATAATATTGTCCAATATATCATTCTTTATGTCTCGACCATTTCGATACTCCTCGTCATGTCCGTATCCGGGACTCCGAACAACATTTGGTCAACAAAACACATAACTCATATAATAGAAATCGTCATCAAACGTTAAGCGTGCGAACCCTACGGGTTCGAGAACTATGTAGACATGACCGAGACACATCTCCCGTCAATGACCAATAGCGGAACCTAGATGCTCATATTGGCTCCTACATATTCTACTAATATCTTTATCGGTCAAACCACATAACAACATACGTTATTCCCTTTGTCATTGGTATCTTACTTGCCCGAGATTCGATCGTTGGTATCATCATACCTAGTTCAATCTCGTTACCGGCAAGTCTCTTTACTCGTTCCGTAATGCATCATCCCGTAACTAACTCATTAGTCACATTGCTTGCAAGGCTTACAGTGATGTGCATTACCGAGAGGGCCCAGAGATACCTCTCCGATACACGGAGTGACAAATCCTAATCTTGATCTATGCCAACTCAATAAAACACCATCGAAGACACCTTTAGAGCATCTTTACAATCACCCAGTTACATTGTGTTGTTTGATAGCACACAAAGTGTTCCTCCGGTATTCGGGAGTTGCATAATCTCATAGTCAGAGGAATATGTATAAGTCATGAAGAAAGCAATAGCAATAAAACTAAACGATCATAATGCTAAGCTAACGGATGGGTCTTGTCCATCACATCATTCTTTAATGATGTGATCCCGTATATCAAATGAAAACCCATGTCCATGGTTAGGAAACTTAACCATCTTTGATTAACGAGCTAGTCAAGTAGAGGCATACTAGGGACATTCTGTTTGTCTATGTATTCACACATGTACTAAGTTTCCGGCTAATACAATTCTAGCCTGAGTACTAAACATTTTTCATGATATATGGAAATATAAATAACAACTTTATTATTGCCTCTAGGGCATATTTCCTTCAGTCTCCCACTTGCACTAGAGTCAATAATCTAGATTACATAGTAATGATTCCAGGGATAATTGGTTTTATGCCCCTAGTTGTGTCCCACTCGATAGGATTGTCCCTAATTTTGAAAAGCTAGCTGTTCTGTCCAACCCACTTTGGCGTCTTGTGCTTTTGCCCTTTGACCGTTTGACCGTCAGTTTGAAAACTTCATAGCTAATTCATACTAAATCAGAAAAATACAAATAAGATACCAAATTTTTTGGGAAAACATCACCTACATGTCAATGTCATTTGCATTCATGAAAAAAGTGTTGGAAAGTGCCCATCCGAGTTTTAGCTCTTATCATACCACCATGAAGAGTAAAATCTAAAAAAATTCAGAAAAATCAAAAATAAATTTTGTGGCAAAGAATGACAAATGTTTTAAGTGCTTGCCAAGTTTTATCAGGGACATTCGTGGAAGTCGTGGCAAAAAAATAATCTACTTTGGAGTGTTGATTGTTTTTTTCCATGACTTCCACGAATGTCATTCCCTGATAAAACTTGGCAAGCACTTAAAACATTTTTCATTCTTTGCCACCAAATTTATTTTTGAATTTTTCTGGATTTTATTGTTCATGGTGGTATGATAAGAGCTAAAACTCGGATGGGCAGTTTCCAACACTTTTGTCATGAATGCAAATGACATTGACATGTAGGAGATGTTTTCCCAAACATTTTGGTATCTTATTTGCATTTTTCTGATTTAGTATGAATTAGTGATGAAGTTTTCAAAGTGACGGTCAAACGGTCAAAGGGAAAAAGCACAAGACAACCAAAGTGGGTTGGACATAACCACTGGCTTTTGAAAATTAGAGGCAATCCTGTCGAGTGGAACACAACTAGGGGCAGAAAACCAATTATCCCATGATTCTAACACCCACGAAGTCTTGGTGCTGATCATGTTTTGCTCGTGAGAGAGGCTTAGTGAACGGGTCTGCAACATTCTGATCTGTATGTATCCTGCAAATCTCTATGTCTCCCTCCTTGACTTGATCGCGGATGGAATTGAAGCATCTCTTGATGTGTTTGGTTCTCTTGTGAAACCTGGATTCATTTGCCAAGGCAATAGCTTAAGTATTGTCACAAAAGATTTTCATTGGACCCGATGCACTAGGTATTACACATAGATCGGATATGAACTCCTTCATCCAGACTCCTTCATTTGTTGCTTCCGAAGCAGCTATATACTCCGCTTCACACGTAGATCCCGCCACGACGTGATAATCCCCAAGTGCAGGGAATCATCGTAGCAATTCCCAAAGGTGGAAGTGATAAGTATGGAGTGTCGAACCCACAAGGAGCTAAAGGTAAGATTAATATTCTCTGAAGTCCTATCTGCCACTGATAAACGAGAAATAAAACTACGTTGTGGGTATGAAGAGGATAACTTTGCATGGTATCAGAGAGCTAAAATATAAAAGTAGGTGTTGTTATCATAAAGTTAGAATATATTACTTAAGTATTATAAGTAGCGAGTGTGGAATAATGATGGATCGGTGTGCGGAATTGTCCTAGGCAATTGTTAACAAGACCGGTAGTCGTCATTGCAATTTCATATGAGGGAGAGGCATAAGCTAACATACTTTCTCTTCTTGGATCATATGCACTTATGATTGGAACTCTAGCAAGCATACGCAACTACTAAAGATCATTAAGGTAAAAACCAACCATAGCATTAAAGCATCAAGTCCCCTTTATCCCATACGCAACAACCCCCTTACTCGGTTTTATGCTTCTGTCACTCAAGCAACCCACTATAAGCGAATCATAAACGTATTGCAACACCCTACAGTGGGAATCCCTCACGCTTGCGCGACACGGAGGGCACAATAGGACAACACCAAAATAAAACATACAACTCGTACCAATCTAGATCATCAATCAACCCAAAGACAAAGGATATCTACTCAAAACATCATAGGATGGCAACACATCATTGGATCATAATATGTGGCATAAAGCACCATGTTCAAGTAGGGATTACAGCGGGGTGTGGGAGAGTGGACCGCGTAAAATTGATGAGGATGGTGACGATGATGGTGATGTTGACGAAGACGATCACCGCGGCGATGATTCCCCTCCCGATGGCACTCCAAATAAGAATCGAGAGAGAGAGGAGGAGAGGTTCTCCCCCTTGTGCTTCCTCCTCCATGGCCTCCCCCTGGATGGGGAGAGGTTCTCCCTCTGGATCTTGGCCTTCATGGCGATGATGGCCCCTCCGGGATCCTCCTTCATGGCCTCCGGTGATGATGGCCCCCTCCTCATCCTTGCTGTACACACCTTTTGAGAGAGCCATACATGAATTGGAATTTGATAGAATACTCTTTGTGCTTCACTTATATCTTTTGAGCTTTATAGTTTTGCTCTAGTGCTTCACTTATATTTTTTGAGCTTTATTGTTTTGCTCTAGTGCTTCACTTATATCTTTTTAGAGCACGGTGGTGGATTTGTTTTATAGAAACTATTGATATCTCATGCTTCACTTAGATTATTTTGAGAGTCTTAAATAGCATGGTAATTTGCTTAATAATAATAATATGCTTGGTATTCAAGATTTGTAAAACTTTCTTTTGAGTGCGTTGAATACTAAGAAAAGTTTGATGCTTGACAATTGTTTTGAGATATGAAGATGGTGATATTAGAGTCATGCTAGTTGAGTAGCTGTGAATTTGAGAAATACTTGTGTTAAAGTTTGTGATTCCCATAGCACGCACGCATGGTGAACCGTTATGTGATGAAGTCAGAGCATGATTTATTTATTGATTGTCTTCCTTATGAGTGGCGGTCGGGGATGAGAGATGGTCTTTTCCTACCAATCTATCCCCCTAGGAGCTTGCGCGTAATACTTTGCTTTGATAACTTGTAGATTTTTGCAATAAGTATATGAGTTCTTTATGACTAATGTTGAGTCCACGGATTATACGCACTTTTCTTCCTTCCACCATTGCTAGCCTCTGTAATACCGCGCACTTTTCACCGGTATCATACACCCACCATATACCTTCCTCAAAACAGCCACCATACCTACCTATCATGGCATTTCCATAGCCATTCCGAGATATATTGCCATGCAACTTTTCACCATTCCGTTTATTATGACACGCTCCATCATTGTCATATTGCTAGCATGATCATGTAGTTGACATCGTATTTGTGGCAAAGCCACCGTTCATAATTCTTTCATACATGTCACTCTTGATTCATTTCATATCCTGGTACACCGCCGGAGGCATTCATATAGAGTCATATTTTGTTCTAAGTTGTAATTGTTGAGTTGTAAGAAAATAAAAGTGTGATGATCATCATTTTTAGAGCATTGTCCCAAGTGAGGAAAGGATGATGGAGACTCTGATTCCCCACAAGTCGGGATGAGACTCCGGACGAAAAATAAAAAAAGAGAAAAAGAGGCCATAAAAAGTCCCAAATAAAAAAAATGAGAGAAACAGAGAGAAGGGACAATGCTACTATCCTTTTACCACACTTGTGCTTCAAATTAGCACCAAGATCTTCATGATAGAGAGTCTCTCATTTTGTCACTTTTATATACTAGTGGGAATTTTTCATTATAGAACTTGGCTTGTATATTCCAATGATGGGCTTCCTCAAAATGCCCTAGGTCTTCGTGAGCAAGCGAGTTGGATGCACACCCACTTAGCTTCTTTTGATGAGCTTTCCTATATTTATAGCTCTAGTGCATCCGTTGCATGGCAATCCCTACTCACTCACATTGATATCTATTGATGGGCACCTCCATAGCCCGTTGATACGCCTAGTTGATGTGAGACTATCTTCCCTCTTTTTGTCTTCTCCACAGCCACCATTCTATTCCACATATAGTGCTATATCCATGGCTCACGCTCATGTATGGCGTGAAGATTGAAAAAGTTTTGAGAATGTCAAAAGTATGAAACAATTGCTTGGCTTGTCATCGAGGTTGTGCATGATTTAAATACTTTGTGTGGTGAAGATAGAGCATAGCCAGACTATATGATTGTCGGGTGGTAGGTGCGACATATGCCAACGGGTTGCTTATCATTGTGGGAGCCAATAAGACATCGCCGGTGCCTGGAAACGGGATGAGGCGAAGACATGCACGCCGGCGAATCTTACCCAGGTTCGGGGCTCTCCGTGGAGATAACACCCCTAGTCCCGCTCTGCGGTGTTTCCGCATGATCACTTGATCTACAAGTGGCTACAAGAGGCTCCCTGAGCTGTTCGGTGAGACGAAGAAGAAAGGCAAGGCTAGCTCTTTCCTCCCCTCAATGTAGTGTCTAAAACTATCAGAGATCCACCCTTTGCATGGGTGCCTGGGGTTTGAGATAGGCCTACCCCCTGTGGGTACAATGGTAATCCGGCTGGGCGTGGGCCCTAGTCGTCAGTGTCTATGTTCGCCGGCTTCTCCATCGGCCGCTGGGGCCCGCCGACTGGTGGGTCCCGCCGGCTGCCGGCCTCTTGGTCGACAGGCAGGTCCCACTGCTTGGGGGTCTTGTCGGGGGCTGGTTACTGTTGCCTCACTCTTGATGACGAGGGCTTTGTCGAGGTAAGCATGGCTACAGTGCCGCCGCCTGGCGGGATCTCACTGTAGCCTTACCTCGTCTTGTCTCCTTAATGGCGCGTGTTCTTCGAGGGGGGAACAAGCCGGCTGTTGGGAGCCGGCCACATCCCAGGCCGACTTGGGGAGGCCTGGCTGCCTTCGGGCCGTACTGACAGCCTGTCGTGAGTGGCGTCATGGTCAACATGGCAACAGTGCCGCGTCGGACGGGTGATGGCTGCCCCGTACGACGTACTGTGGCCATGCGTGCTCCGGGATTCGGGGGTGGCAGGCTTCGCGGTAGCCACACCCCGTCTCATCACCGTTATGTGGGTGCAGACTTTGAGGGTATGATCTTGGCCGCCTGCTGGGGGCCGGCTTCTTGGAGTCGGTCTTCTCGTGGCCGGCTTCTTGGAGCCGGCCCCTCGTGGCTTTCTTCATGAGAGTTTGGGGTCGGCCTGTGAGACAACCGGCCAGGGGAAGGCGGCCCCATGCCTTGGATGCTTGAAGGCTCGATCGGCCTGTTATTTTTTGAAGAGCCAGGGGGAGCCGGCTAGGCTACCCGTGGTCATTTACTCCGACAGTAGTCCCCCATGTTGGTTGGGCTTCAAGGCTGAAGGGAGGACGAGAAGCTCAATCAGCTTCCTATCTTGAGGAGCCGGCAGCTAGGAGCCGGCTTTGATTAGGTGTGCCGTCTTTGGGAGGCTTTGAAGCCTGAAAGAGGGAGCCAGCTGGCGCGCGAGCCAGGCTGCGGGCTGGCCTCTCGCTGTCTGCGCGCCACATGGCACCCTTCGGCCGGAAGGTCCTGCCAGCCCACGCGCGCGACGGGACGTCGCCGTAGACCGGGGCCCGCCACTTCCTGGCCTCGGCCCAAGTGTGGATCTTCTGTGGCCCGAACGGACCGCTCGCCTTCCGACGGCAGTTTCCGCACATCGTTAGGGCGTGATAATCGCGGGACATGGGGGACTGGGCGCAGTTAATCCTACGTCCCCCCATGCCTCGCCTCCTCGGCATCGTCGCACGAGGCTATAAGTAGGGGGAGGAGGGGGAGCGGCAGACGCTCGCACGCTCGCCCTCGCTCTGCCATTTTCTTCCTCTTCCTCCTCTCCGTCGCCGCAGCTCCTCGCCGCCGCGCTGCCCTTCCGCCAATCTTCTTGGTGCGTCGTAGCTTTGCCGCAGCCGAATCGTGCACCCTCCGCTGCCGCGCTTTTCCCGTCGCCTCTCCGTCCTCATGGCGCGGTCCAGCTGTAACATCCCAAAATTCTAAATTTTGGAATGTTATAATAAATAAATAGTTTTGATTGATTGATTGTTTGTTGTGTGATTGATTGAGTGAAATTGAGTGGAATTTGAAACTTTTTGAAAGTTGAATGAGAGGGAATGAAATGACTTTCCCTGACTTTCAGTTCGCCTTTTTATATCCATGAATTCAAATTCAATTCAAAACAAAAAACCCTAGAGAGAAGATGATATGACTTCTTCCATTTGAATAAATGAAAAGGGTTTTGAAAAGATTTGAATTCTGTTTGAAAATATTTCAAATTTTAAAAACTTTATGCAACTCAATGATTTTCATGAGAGAAGATAAAATGACTTCTTCAATTATATGAAATATGAGTTGGAAGTTAAAAAGAATCAAATTGAATGTCATTTGAAAATATTTTGAAACTCCTTTCAAATTTGGAATTATTTGGATGTTATTCAAATTATTTTCTCCTAAAAATAAATAAATGGAAATATGGGTAAAATGATTCCCTTCAATGGAAAATTAGGATAAAATAAATTTGAAATCATTTTGGTATTTTTAAAATGATTTTTGTTGGGTTTTAATGCAACAGTATCACTACTTGCTTTATTAGAATTTTTGTATATTTTATTTGCCTCTGGAAAAATGTTCAAATGATAGGGAATATTCGCCTGATCATTTTGATATATATATGTCCTATATAAAATATTTATATTTATATTATTTTCACTCTCCCTAATTATTAAAAAAAAATTGGAAAAAAGAAAAAGCCCTGGCGCCAGCTAATCGGCCCATTAACACCCAGGCGGCCCACCAAAGCGAGCCAGCCAACCCGGCCGGGAGCTGACCGACCGACCGAGCCCTCGCCGAACCCCTAGCCACCGGCCGACCGACCCGATTCCCTCTCTCCTCACGACACGGGCCCCACCCGTCGTCTTCCCCTCGCGAAGCCACGCCGCGGCTTCGCCGGATCTGCGAGATCCGGATCCCCGAGATCTCGCCGCGGTTGCCCCCTCGCCCAAGCCGGTGCCCCTATATAAACCCCTTCGACCCGTTCCCCTGCCCCCGCGCCCGACCCCCTCTCCCTCGCCGCGTCGCTCGCCGGAGCAACCGAGCACGCCGCCGCCGCCATTGCCACCGTCCCGACCCACCCCGGCCACCCCGAGCCCGCCCGACTCCACCCCCGGACTCCCCTCGCGCCGCACCTGGCCGGAGGTCCCCGCCGACGCCCCGACCACCGAGTCGCCGGAACCATCGCCGCCCGTCGCCGTCGCCGCCTCGGTAAGTCGCGGAGCCCGCCACCGTTGGATCTAAGCGTGGGGCTTAGATTAGACCGAAGAATACGCTTTTTTAGGGTTTAGTTTAATTAGCCGGTCTAGGTCCGGTCTAGATCGGTTTATTTAGGGTTTTATTAGACCGGCCCGACGCGGTTATTTTCTTTTATTCCCACGACGCGTTTTAGTTATATTACGCCCGAAGCGCTAGATAGGCCCATTAGCCCGTTTTTCTTTTTAGTTTTATTTTTTTGTTTTCTGTTTTAACAGAATAGTTTCAGATTTGAAAAATTCATATCTTTTAATGTACTTAATATTTTTAAGTGATTCTTTTTTTTGTTGGTTTGCAAATTTCTTATAGTTTCTGTTGAAAATATAATTAGGCATGTTAAAATTATTTAAAATTGCCTTATTTTAGATTTAGACAGAATAGTAAATCTGCTATAGAATGAGTTAGGAATATTATTTTTGGGTGATTCTTTTTGTCACAACTTTGTTTTGACATTGCCTAACCGTAGGAATTTATTTGGGCATTTTAGGATTAATAAAAATTAGTTTTAATCAGAATCATGTTATTCTTAATTAATTAACCAGCTACTGTTTTCCTATTGTTTTACTTAGCAAATAAATTTATTTTTCATGAGGGATAGATTATTCTTGGTTAGTTTCTGTAAATTTAGAGCATGAACTTTTATTTATGATAAATAAAACTTTTATTTTATTTTTCTTACTAGAATTTGCTTTAGGCCTAATAGGAGTTTTATAATAGCTTTTAATGTGATTCCTTTTGCTCCTAGTTGCTTGATGAATTCTTTTCTGTTAATTTGCAAAACCCATGCTTAGGTTCTGTTAAGAAAAATTTTGTAGTGCAAAACTATTTCTTGATTGTTGTCGGATATGGGAAAACTTTGAGTTGGATTTCTTTGAGTTTTTCTTTGGGTTTTGGTTCAAGTGCTTTGTGTGTTATGTTAGCATGCTATTATGTTAAGTGGTCATATGTTGTGTGCTTATTATGATTGTTGTTTGCCTCGGTAGAATTTCTGGAGTGCGAAGCTTGCTACCACGAGTCCCTAGTTTTCGAAGATCGTCGCCAGAAGGCAAGTTCACTTTGACCATGCTTTCATACCTATGTTTTATTGCATTTAGTGGCATCTTTGCAACCACCCCTCAGTAGTGTTATTGAATCCTTGTAGTTGAGTAGTATGCATGAGGTAGGAACCCATCACCCTGTTACCAAGCCCGGGACGTTATTTATTTTAATGCTACACTATAGTAGACGGGGTTTTGTATGAGTGCTCAGGAGTGGTGTGAGAATGGAGGATTTACGTCAATGACGACAACACCATGATGAAATCTGCAAGGACTGCATCTTCAAGGCCTCAAGACTTCAAGAATCGAGACAAGAATTCAATACACACTACTGGGTGAAGGATGGTTGACGGGAACCCTGGAGAAACCAGTGGTTGGCCGGGATGCATGGAGAAGCGCCATGACATCTTGCGGAAAGCTTCACCCAGACTCAAAGAGACGGAAGAATACTTCATGCCCGGAAGCTTACTGTGCAACCGCAAGTCAATATGGGCTCGGCTTGGTTGACCTTAGTTGTGACTGCTGGGGCGGTGCTAGCAGATGTAGAACTACGGTAGGATTGGATGAGCACCGGACGGTGGTCGAGGAACTCTTCGGGAGACCATGTTTCGTCATCTTGTTCTCAAACACCACGAAGTGCGAGAACGTAAAGAGAGGGATCGAATCTTGCGGGTAAAGTGTACAAACCTCTGCAGAGGGTTAAAACCTAATCGATTAGCCATGTCCCGATTCACGGACAATTTGAGCATCTGGACTTGGATCTATCTCGGAACTCTCAACACCGGACTGATAACTTAATTGTGGGCAACTTATGATGATTTGGGATATGAGACATCGGTTGGCGGAACCATGTCATGGTAGAAAACTCCATAGTACAGACTTCATTTATTCCTTTGATGTAGGGAAAATAAATCCGCTTTTACATAAACAAAACTTCGAGACACGAGCCACAAAGCCATACTGCATACAGTATAGTTTATCATCTGTTTTCTCTTATTGTGATCTTGCGGTACATTCAATGTACTGACCTACACGGCTGCAATGTATCATGTTGCGAGATATTTCCTCGACGAGTAAGAGTTACGATTGAGGTTACGGTCTACACTCAACCTTCTTGATGGCGTTGATGGGACTCCACACCCGACTATTTGTTTCATTTGTGACTTATGAGGTATATATCAGTTTTATGTTAATTATAAATGTGATTGCACTTTGATATATACATTGATGTCTTGTGTGTGCAAAGATCTTGATCCAGGATGGCACAAAGAACACGAGGCTTGACCGTCTAAGGTCGGGTCGCTACACCAGCTCCTGGGATGGCTCCAATGTCCACAGTGACCACGTCGATTTCCTTCGCAAGACGCGGTGGTTGCCAGGCACGGATTATGTGCGGGTCCGTCTCGCGCCGGAGAGGGAGATCTCGCCGGCGCCGGAGGAGGACGAGCGGGTAATCTTTCGCTCGCACTGCCTGCGCGGCGTCGGCCTGCCGGCGAGCGGATTCTTCCGCGCCTTTCTTGAGTTCTACCATCTCCAGCCGCACCACCTTACTCCAAACACGGTGGTGCTGCTGTCGGCCTTCGTCACCCTGTGCGAAGGCTTCCTTGGCGTCCTCCCCACCCTCGAGCTTTGGGGGGAATTCTTCCAGTCCAAACTCGGCACCGTCGTCGCGGGCGTGCCTGCCCCATGCGGTGCCTTCATCGCCGTGCGGAGACCGACTAGAGAAAATGCGTTTCCGCCCATCGCGTTGATCCAGTCGGTGAAGCTCTGGCCAAAATCTTACTTCTACATGAAGAACGTTGCTCCGCAAGGCGACTTCGTCAATCTGCCGGCTTACATAGCCGGCCCGCCTGCTGGGAGGCGGCCTTCATGGTCCTACCAAGCCAAGTCGCTGACTCCGGCTGGGGCTGCCGCCGTCGCATGGCTCCGGGTGCTGGTCCAGTCGGAAGGCCTGGCCGGGCCTGACTTGATAGCTGCCTTTGTGGAGCGCCGGGTGCTCCCACTCCAAGGCCGCCCTCACATGATTTTCCAGATGAGCGGTCGTTTCGACCCAAGTCGGCTAATCACCAAGGAGATGCCTCATGACGAGGTATCTTACATGGTGAATTATATCGCCAACTGCAAGCTCACCGAGGAGTGGCGGTTCGGCAAGGAGCCGTACTCTCGCGCCAATCCTCCGCCTTGGGTAAGCTTCCCTTCTTTTCTTCTTCTCTTGTTGCCGAGTTCATACTGGCCGACTCTTGACCAGTCGGCCTGTTTTTAATCAGAGCCCCCTCCTTCAATCGGTGGCCGGAGCCGCGGGTGTGGAGCGCCTGTTCATCCCCGATCGTGCGGCGAACGACATGGATGATCCCGACTTGGGGGCGGCCGCCCTAGACGACGACGCCATAGGGGGAGGCGGTGGGCCAGGCGGCTCCGGGCTCGGGGCCGTCTTCGAGGACTGGCCGGATGATGACGAGGCCGAAGTTATTCCGCACCGTCAGCCGGCGTCCGATCATCAAGGCTCGGGCTCATCTGCCGCGCCGGCTGTTCGTGGTGGCGCGCAAAAACGCCGGACCGCGCCGACCCTCTTCTGCAGTCGGCCGAAGAAGCCCAAGGGTTCTGCGGCGGCGACCAAGCGGGACGAGGCGGCCGCGAAGGCAGCCCGATTCCGCAAGGTGGTGAAGCAGCCGCAGGCGGTTTCGGCGTAAGTGTCAATTCTCTCACGCCTTTCTTTTTTCTCTTCGATTGACATTCTTCTAAGCCTTTTCCTTGACTTATCGAAACATGTCTCCGCTTTCTCTTGAGCGGGCCACTGCCTCCTCCATAGTTGGAGCGGCGGGACGGTCCGCGAGCTCCCATCGCGTGGATCCCCGTGCCGATCTCCTAGCGGCAACGGAGCGGAACACGCGGGAGGCGCAGGAGGAGCAGGAGGCGGAGGAGAAGAGGGCGGCCGCCGCCAGGGTGGCTCAGGAGACGACGGAGGAGTCGGCGGAGGCGCAAGCCGACGCAGCGGCCAAGGCTCAAAAGGAGGTTGCGGCCGCGGAGAGGGCGGTGGAGGCCCTGCGTAACCAGCCTCCGCAGCTCATCATCCCCCTTCGCACCGTGGCCCCCGATATCCCAGTGCCCCCGCCGGAGGAAACCGGCAGCGACCAGCCGGCGATGGAGAGGGAGGAGGGCGACGCAGTCGTCCTGGAGGGGGAGGCGGCACCTCCATCGCCGACTGGAACGGGCCAAGGCGGCCAGCCTAACGCGCCGCCTGAGCAGCCGGCTGGAGGCGAGCCGATTGTGAGAGCGGATCATGTGGTCCTGTCGCCGTCTCTTCGGCCCACGGGGAAGGCGACTTCAGCGCCGGACCCACAGAAAGCCGCGAGCTTCAGCTCGTCGGCCCAGGATCTGGAGACGGCCAGCGCCAGCTCGCCTGGGTGAACACCGGGCGGTGGGATGGCCGTGCTGAACATGGTGGCGCAGGATGTCCGGAACCGGCTTCAGTCCCAGGCTGCTGCGATGAAGCAGTATACTCAAGAGTTTCTTGCGACGCGGATGGCCATTCGGGTGAGTCCTCCCGCTTTTCGTCGATTGCTCTTGATTTCTTCCGTGGGGGCGCGTCAGCGCACCCACTGGGTGTAGTCCCCGAGTTCCGAGTCGGCTGCTGAGCAGGCGGCTTGGAACTTCTTAGTAGACTTCGATTGCTGTCTTGTTCTTATTCGCACCTCCGTCCTATTTGCAGGAATATCACAACCTCCGCGCAGCTACCTTCAACTCCCAGGCTCGGGAGATGAACCAGAAGACCGCTGATCTGACTAAGAGATGGAGTAAGTGCTTCATTTTTTATCTCATTAGGGGGCGCGTCAGCGCACCCACTGGGTGTAGTCCTCGAGATTCGGGCCGACTGCTGAGCAGTCGGGTCAGATCTTTCCTGACGACTTCTTCCTTATTGCTTTTTCTTCTTCTACATTTCTGCAGGGGCCAATGCCGACTTGAGGGAGCAGCTAGGTGGGGCCCAGACCGCCCTTTGCGCCAAGGAAGCCGAGTGCAACGCCTTGGCTCAGGAACGTGATCGCTTGGCCAAAAAACTGGCCGACCAGGAGGAGAGCCATAAGGTCGCCCTGAAGACGGCGCAGGACAGTGAGGCCGCCCTCAAAGCCGAATATGAGACCGAGGCGGCGAGCTGGGCTGAGGCGAGGCAAGCACTGAGCGAAGGCTATGGCCGGATTGAACATTTGATTGACGGTAGGCCGCCTTCTTCTTCGTACCTTTGCTTGCCCCCTGTCATCTGGTTTGTCTTCTGACTTTGTGCTACTTCTTTCTTCTTTGTGCAGATTACTTTCCTGGTTACTCCGTTGCCGCCAACCAAGCCATCGAGGCCCACCGCGATGCACGATGGCAGGCTGGGGTTGAGATTGCACTGATGCTGGCGGTCGCTTGAGGAGCAGCTTGGCGATTCAAGCTCACCGCAGCTGCTCACCGCATGCTCCGCTATCTTGACGTGTCGGGCGCAGTGCCGCCGCCTCGAGCCCAGCCGAGGTGGTTCCGCGCACCCCCAGTCGGACTGCCGACTGGCTGGAGGTAGCGGTCGGCTGCTTCGAGGCCTGGAAGGCTTCCGCAGCTCGGTTCGGCGCTAAGCGGGCGCTAGAGTTCGTCCAAGCTTGGTATCCTGGGCTGAACGTGGCCCAGCTGAGCACCTGGCGGCAGGAGGCTGACGAGGAGCTGGAGGCAGTGCTGCCGGCTATCATTCAGCGCGCCTCGGTGATCGCCGATTACACCGACCCCAGTGCCTTTGCCCCTGAGGTAAATGATAACGACGTCGCTCAGCCGGAGGAGTGGTTCGGGCTGAACCCAGCAGAAGGTGAAGACTCGGCGGAGGAGATCGATTCCAGCGACGAGGGCGAAGAGGAAGAGGGGGAGGACAGTCAAGACATCATGCCAGACGATGGAGCGACCAGCCAGCCTCAGCCTGATCGTGCCTCCAGCAATGAGGCGCGTGTGAGCGTGCCGCCTGCAACAGGTGACGATCATGCCGAGACTCGTCAGCCGGCCATTCCTCCAGCCATCACTGCCGTCTCCACCAACCTACCCGACTCGCCTGTTGCTCCCTTGGCCTGATCCGCCATCTTTGCTTTCCTGCTTGTTACTCTTTGAACAACTTTTATTAAATTTGCGCAGTTCCACCCACTGGGGGTGTATTCAAACTATGTTGAATGTTGGTCTTTCGAAGGACTTCTGTGTAAATATTATCATGCATGTGCTTGGCTTCCGTTCATACTTGCTTTTCATCCTTTTAGCTGTTTCCTTTGCCGCCCTCCCTTGGTCGCCGCCTTTCCCCAAATGGACAAATGCTCTCCGGTCTGTGGCTGGGAAGGGCTTGGCCATTTGGGAGGACAAGTACTCGAGCTTTCTTAGATTGTATCAAGGTGAATGGGAAGCGGCCAGCCACTGCTTGCTCGACAGCCGGTTGGCGGGGTGGGAGGCCGGCTTGTGTTATATAAGTTCGTTAGTCCTTAGCCGTTTTTCATGTGGGCATCCTTTCCTGCCTTTGGTTCTTGCCAGCCGGACAGTCGATTCTTCAAACTGCGACTTTCAACAAGAGAGGGCTTGGGTGCTGGCACACTACTTGTCTGACTGCAGGTAGAACTTGAATATAACTCAAGGCGGCTAGTCCCCGGGCCGACTGATCGAACCCGATGCCGGACGAGAAAACAAATGTAGTAACATAATCATAGGCATGATGCTGATTATACATAGATAAAAGAGGGTAGTCCCCGAGTGCTCCTCGGGGGCCCCGTTGTCTCGTACTTAATACAAAAGGTAGCATGGTACATACTGCATTTTAACTGTAAAATCTTCGGAGGAGATTGGCGTTCCATGGTCGTTCCGACTCCTTGCCGGAATCATCTCTCTTGCGTGCCTTTGGCTGCTGTGCGTCGATCAGGTAGTAGGAGTCGTTGCCTAAGGCCTTGCTGATGACGAAGGGGCCTTGCCAAGGGGCCGAGAGCTTGTGCTGGCCGGCTGTTCGCTGGATCAGCCGGAGCACAAGATCACCCTCTTGGAAGGATCTTGGCTTGACCTTCCGGTGTGGTAGCAAGCATAAACCTCGCTAGTAGATGGCGGACCGGCCGAGGGCTAACAGCCCGGCCTTCTTCCAAAGAGGTCGACGCCATCTTCTCGCGCTTCCTTGGCCTCCGCCTCCGTGTACATGGTGACCCGAGGTGAGTCGAACTCAATGTCAGTTGGGATGACAACCTCGGCACCATATACAAGGAAGAAAGGGGTGAAGCCAGTTGACTTGTTCGGGGTAGTGCACAAACTCCAGAGGACGGCCGGCAGCTCGTTGAGCCAACAGCCGGCCGAACGCTCCAGTGGTATGACCAATCGGGGCTTGATGCTGGAGAGGATGAGGCCGTTTTCTCGCCCGACTTGGCCGTTTGACTGCGGGTGGGCAACGGACACTAGGTCTAGTCGGATGCCCTGTGTCACGCAGAAACGTGCCAGTGCTCCCTTGGCAAAATTCGTGCCGTTGTCGGTGATGATGCTGTGTGGTACTCCATACCGGGTTGTAATATCTGCGATGAATGTCACGACAGTCGGCCCATTCAGTTTCTTGATCGGCTTCGCTTCAATCCACTTGGTAAATTTGTCCATGGCGACGTGCAGATGTGTCATGCCGCCGCGCGCCGTCTTGAATGGGCCCACCATGTCCAGTCCCCAGACGGCAAAGGGCCAAGTGAGGGGGATGGTCTTGAGTGCAGAAGCCGGCAGGTGTTGCTTGGAGCTTAAGACTTGGCACCCTTTGCAGTGTTTGACTAATTCCTTGGCGTCATCCAAAGCAGTCGGCCAGAAGAATCCATGGCGGAAAGCTTTGGAGACGAGTGATCTTGAGGCCGCGTGGTGGCCACATTCGCCTTGGTGGATGTCCTTGAGGATTGCTATGCCCTTCTCTGGCTCGACGCAGCGCTGGAAGACTCCAGTGACGCTGCGCATAACGAGCTCTTGGTTCATTATTGTGTATGCTCCGGCTCGGCGTTGGACTTGTCTTGCCGAGATCTCGTCAGTCGGTAGCTCTCTGTTTACCAGGAAGTTGAGGATGGGCTGGGCCCATGATGGAGCTGTGACTTCTTCTATTGCCAATACGGCTACTGCAACCAGGGCGGTTGGCCTGGGTGGTGAAGAGTTGGAGTCGGCCACCACTGTTGTGTCGATGTAGCCTCGCCGACGGCCGTAGTCCCCGGCCGGGTTCTAAAGTCCCGGCCGGCACGACTATGGCAGTCCCCGAGCCGCTGTCAAAGTCCCCGAGCCGCTGCTTGGTTCCCTGTCGGATTCGATTGCGTCTGGTCAGCGGTACGAAGATGGAATCAGATTCTGGAGATGGCTTGACAGATGGCTTGAGGAGGCGTTGGAGAGAGACGCCGGTTGGTATAGCTTGTCGGGTGGAGCCTATTCGTGCCAGGGCATCTGCTTGCTCGTTGTCGACCCATGGCACGTGGAGGAACTCGCATCCTTCAAAATATCCACTGATTTGCTAAACAAGGAAGCGGTAGCTCGCCATGTTTGCGTCCTTGGTGTCCTAGTCGCCGGATGATTGCTGGACTACCAAATCCGAGTCACCATAGCATAGGATCTGGCGGATGCCGAGTTCTTTGGCTAGCCGGAGCCCGTGTATGAGCGCCTCGTACTCAGCCACATTGTTGGAGGCGGAAAAATGAATTTGCAATGTGTATCTGAGCTTGTCGCCCTTGGGAGAGGTCGGACGATGCCGGCTCCCAAGCCGGTGCGCATCTTGGATCCATCGAAGTGCATCCGCCAATGAGTGGAGTCGGGGGCCGGCGGCAGGTACTGGGTCTCGGCCCAGTCGACAAGGAAGTCTGCCAATGCCTGGGACTTGATGGCGGTGCGAGGCTGGTAGAAGATTGTGTAAGGAGCCAATGCAATGGCCCATTTTGCCACCCGGCCGGATGCATCCTAGCTGCCTATGATCTCGGCGAGCGGGGCAGTACATACGACTGTGATGGGGTGTTCTTGAAAGTAGGGCTTGAGCTTCTTGGCGTCTAAGTACACACCATAACACATCTTCTGGTAGTGCGGGTAGTTCTGCTTTGAGGTGGACAGTACTTCGCTCAAATAATACACCGGCCTCTGGGCTAGCTGAGCTCGGCCTTCTTCTGGGCGCTGAACCACGATAACGGTGCTGACCACCCGGCTAGTGGCGGCAATGTAAAGGAGCATGGGCTCTTTTTCAGTCGGTGCCGCCAAGACAGGCGGCATAGTCAGCATCTTCTTTAGCTCGTGGAAAGCTTGGTCTGCTTGGTCGTTCCACTCGAAGTGAGTGGACTTCTTCATGAGTCGGTAGAGGGGGAGAGCTTTCTCTCCGAGATGGCTGATGAAGCGGTTCAGGGAGGCCAGGCATCCGGTAAACTTTTGGACGTCCCATAGCTTGGTAGGAATCTCCATTCTCTCTGTGGCCTTGATCTTCACTCGGAGACCAGAAAGCCTAGAAGTTGGCCGGCTGGTACTCCGAACACGCATTTCTCGGGGTTGAGCTTGATCTGAAACCGGCGCAAGTTTTCAAATGTCTCTCTGAGGTCTTCCAGCAAGGTGCCGCGCTTCTCCGTCTTCACCACAATATCGTCTACATAGACGTGGGCATTTCTGCCGAGCTGCTTGAGGAGGCATTTCTGCATGCAACGCTGAAAAGTGGCACCGGCATTTCTCAAGCCGAATGTCATAGTCAGGTAGCAGAAAGCTCCGAATGGTGTGATGAAGGCGGTCTTCAGGCGGTCAGCCGGATCCAATTTTATCTGGTGGTAGCCTGAATAAGCACCCAAGAAGCTCAACAGCTCGCATCTGGCTGTGGAGTCTATCACTTGGTCGATTCAAGGTAAGGCAAATGGATCTTTGGGGCAGGCTTTGTTGAGGCTGGTGTAATCTATACACATGTGCCACTTGTTATTCTTCTTCAACACGAGGACCGGGTTGGCAAGCCACTCTGGAAAGAACACCTCCATAATGAAGCCGTCTGCCAGAAGCCGTGCTATCTATTCTCCTACAATCCTTCTCTTTTCCTCCGACAGTCGGTGGAGGGGCTGCTTGACTGGTTTTGCATCTGCTCAGACATGTAACTTGTGCTTGGCGAAATCCTTCGGAACACCCGGCATGTCCTTCGGGGACCATGCGAAGATGTCTCGATTCTCACGGAGGAAATCGACGAGCTCGCCTTCCTATTTGCTGTCCAGGTTTGCGCCAATGACGGCAAACCTTTCTGGGTTCTCCGGGTCCAGAGGTATCTTCTTTGTTTCTTTGGCCGGCTGGAAAGAACCTTGGTCATCATATTCCTTGGGGTTAGGGGACAGGGCCGGCTGCTTGCCGGCATGGCCATGACTCGATCCAGCATCTTCTTCTCTTCAGCAATCACGAGGGACTCGGCCAGCCGGCTGCTAGCTGCCGCACACTCGGAGGATTTCTTGTAGTCTCCGGCTATGGTGATGATGCCCTTGGAACTCAGCATCTTCATCTTGAGGTAGGCGTAGTGGGGCACAACCATGAACTTGGCCAGAGCAGGTCGGCCAAGCAATGCGTGGTAAGGGCTCTCCAAATCCACTACTTCAAACCATATTGCTTCTCGGCAGAAATGATCCTTGTCCCCAAAGAGAACATCTATCTTGATCTTGCCGATTGGTGAGCAGGACAGGCCGGGTATGATGCCATGGAACAAAGTCCGACTAGGCATGAGCTGCTTCGTCTTGATGTTTAGCTTCTCCATGGTGTCACGGTACAGTATGTTGATGCTGCTCCGCTGCTCCCGCCATCTATCAGCACGCGGGAAAAATGGGCAGCTCGCCTTTCTGTCGTGAGGGTGGCATCCAAAACCAATAAGTAAGAGCCGGGAGATGGCATCACCTCTGGGTGATCGGCCCGGCTCCAGCTGATAGGCCTTTCCGACCAGTGCATGAACTCGGGGTTGTTGGAGGCGACCATGTTGACTTCTTGGTGCTGTCGGCGTCGGCTGCGCCGGTCTTCGGGCTGGCTTGTAAAGATTATGTAGGCGGCATGCTCGTCGGGGAACTCGTCTTGAACAGCCCCGATCATAGACCGAGCTGCCGGGTCAGCCGGGGGCTAGAGGCGGGCCGGCCGCCAGTGAGAAGGCACCAGCCCCTTGCCCTTGGAGATTCGTGTGAGCCAGTGGCATTTCCGAGTCGTGTGGTTGGACGGCTTTGTGCCGCTATGGAACTGCGAGGGGGCATCAAGGGCTTGCTTTCAGAGGAGAAAGCCGGCTGCCAAGCCGGCCTGCCGCCCTTCTGCTTCTTGGGCGCAGGCCGCCCTTCGGGTTGTTCGTCTTCGACTGTGGTCACTTGCCGACTGGTGGAAGGTGGCATAAGAGCCTTGCCCTTGTTGTCGTTCTGGTACGGGCGTCGGTTGGAGTCTCCAGCCGGCGTCTTGGGAGCCGGAGTGAGCACCTTCCCGGAGGCGTCTACTCGAAGCTCGGTTTTCATTGAAGAGTCGGCCGTGGCGTACTTGTCTGCTATGATCAGTAGCTCATCGAGGGTAGTCGGCTCGTCGCAGAGTCGGTGCTTGAGAAGGGTGCCTTCTCGGCATCCGGCGGTGAAGTACTCTATGGCTTGAACCTCGTGCACCCCTTCGCAGGAGTTGCAGAGCTTGGCCCAACGTGTGAGGTAGTCGCT
Source organism: Aegilops bicornis (assembly GCA_021605145.1). Lineage (NCBI taxonomy): Eukaryota > Viridiplantae > Streptophyta > Magnoliopsida > Poales > Poaceae > Aegilops > Aegilops bicornis. Next base: position 127,058,566 of record CM038671.1, read on the forward strand.
AGTTGATTCATTGGGCCCTTGAACACACAAGGAGAGCTGTCGGGGATTGGGAGCCCGTTTGTAGGTGCTTGTGAAGTTGCGGATGAAGGCTTCTGTGAAGTCTAGCCAGCTGTTGACGCTGTAAGGCTTGAGGCTGTTTAGCCAAAGCGCCGTGCCTTGGAGCATGAGGGGGACATATTTCACGGCAACACGCCTATTGCCGTTTGCTATGCGAACTGTAGTGGAGTAATCGATCAACCAGTCTTCCGGCTTCACGGAGCCGTTGTTCTTGGGCGTGTCTCTTGGGAGCGAGAACCCTTTGGGGAAGGGCTCGTCGCGGGGGCCAAAGCAGGGCGGGCCGACATCGTCTTCTTCTTCTAGCGCCAGGGATCGCGCTAGGCGGTTGATCTGATGGCGGGCATCATTCTCGCCGACTCCTTCACGGTGGCCTAGTCGGCCGCTGAGAGTCGGATGCGTGACAGGCGGCGGGGTGGGAAATCTCTCCCCACGAGGAGGAGGAGGAGGTGGGTTGCCTCGTCGTTCCACAGCTCGAGGGCGGCCTTCTGCGTCGCGCTTGATGGAGATTCGAGTCCGACTGCGGCTAGCAGCCGACTCCTTTTCTTGCCTTGCGCGGGTGCCGCCCGCAGTCGGCGTCCGTGATGTCGCACCGTGCTCTCGGCATGAGGGAGGACTTCCAGCGCGGGTGCCGGCTTCATGCCGCTCTGCGGCCGCGTCGACCAACTGCTGGATGTGTCTAGTCATGTAGGGGAGCTCGTCGGCCCCTAGTCCCTTCAGCTCGTCCATGATCGACTGGGCGGCGCGTAGGTTCTCGAGGGGCATGGCATAGACTGGGCGGTCTGCTCCCAACATGTTGGTGATGGCCGCGCCGCGCTTCTTGACGACGCCGGCCCGGCTAGGCCCGTCGGGAGGCGGCATACCAAAGGCGATGCGGTCGACTTCGCGCTGGTGAGCCTCAGTGAGGCGTCTCATGGAGGCTATCTTCTGGTCCTCCGCAATGAGGGCGAGGCGGCGTGCCTCCAGTGTCTCGTTGTCGGTGTCGACCGGGATGGGGGTGGACAAGTCGTGCAGCACCGCTTGCAGGGCGTCGTGGGCGTTCTCGCCAGAGGCGACACCCTGGCTGATGACCAGTACCTCGGTGACGATGCTGTCGCCGCTGTCGGCTCGAGGAAGAGGGTCGTCGAAGATCACTACGTTGGTGGGGAAAGCGTCAAGCGATGCCGTGTCGGAGTCGACAAGCATCGGGTCGGTGGAGCCAACCGACTCCAAATCCATAGCAGGCTCGCTGGAGATGTGGAGTTGGTCGAGGAGGCTGACGAGGCGGCTCTCGGGGCAGCCTGTGCCCGTGTCGGACGCGGGCTCGTCGGAGATGAGGGCCTCGCAAAGAAGATCGGCGAGGCAGCTCACCGCGCAGGCGTCGGCGACGCCTTGCAGCGCGTCGGGGCATGCGCCATCGGGCGTGCCGGGCTGGCTACACTCGCTGGGAAGGAAAAGGGTTCCCGTCCAGAGCAGGTCTCCGGACGACGGTGCACCTGGCCCCACGGTGGGAGCCAAATGTCGGGTGGTAGGTGCGACATATGCCAACGGGTGGCTTATCATTGTGGGAGCCAATAAGACATCGCCGGTGCCTGGAAACGGGATGAGGCGTAGACATGCACGCCAACGAATCTTACCCAGGTTCGGGGCTCTCCATGGAGATAACACCCCTAGTCCTGCTCTGTGGGGTTTCCGCATGATCACTAGATCAACAAGTGGCTACAAGAGGCTCCTTGAGCTGTTCGGTGAGAGGAAGAAGAAAGGCAAGGCTAGCTCTTTCCTCCCCTCAATGTAGTGTCTAAAACTATCAGAGATCAACCCTTTGCATGGGTGCCCTGGGGGGTTTATATAGGCCTACCCCCCAGGGGTACAATGGTAATCCGGCTGGGCATGGGCCCTAGCCATCAGTGTCTATGTTCGCCGGCTTCTCCGCCGGCCGCTGGGGCCCGCCGACTGGTGTGCCCCGCCGGTTGCCGGTCTCTTGGTCGACAGGTAGGTCCCACCGCTTGGGGGTCTTGTCGGGGGCTGGTTAGTGTTGCCTCACTCTTGATGACGAGGGCTTTGTCGAGGTAATGTCACGACCGGATTTTCAATAAAAACATTTATTGAACAACCGACCTATGAGTTCCAATATGAGGAAAAATCCTCCATATCGGTAGACAAAACTTTGATACAAGGAGCCAGTAGCATTACAATATTACAGGGGTCGGACTAAGGATGTCCAACCAATTATTACAACACGCCAATAATTATACATGATGGCGGATATGGCACAAAGGTGTGGGGTGGAAATACTACTGACTCGAAGTATGCGTGGTTGGTGGAAGAACACAGTGGGTTGGTTAATAAGTCTACCGCACTGGCGGCTCATCGAGCGTCGAGGTGAGGCTCGATGAATTTATTTGGGTAGCGGAAGCGGATATTTCACAATGACTAATCCAGGGTCGCACGAGGCTGACTGGGATTCCTCTAGGCATCAGACTCGCTATCGAACTCTTCATCCATGAGATCGCTTTTCACAAAGATCTCGCCAAATCAACAAGCCGTGTGAGTACTATGAAAGTACTCGCAAGAAAGTTCGGACAAAAGATATAACAAATGAATGCATGAATGCGACATGGTTAATCTTAACAATGCTCAATTAAAATAGTATAGCAAAATAATTAAGAAGGGAGTCGGCGGTAGTCCGCTCGAAAACCCAAAGAAGACAAACTCAAAACCGATCGGGTGTCTGAAGCGACGCCTCGAAGGGTGAATAAATAAACAAAACATTGCCACAGTCGGGCGTCTGAGCGACACCTCATAAAGGGCTTATATTGAAATGAAAATACATGCATGTCGCAGTCGGACGTTTGAGCGACATCGCAGAAAGGGCTTATAATGAAAGTAATGACAATGCCGCAGTCGGACATCTGAGCGACATCACAGAAAGGGCTTATAATAAAATAAATAGCAGCAATGCCGCAGTCGGACGTCTGAGCGACATCGTAGAAAGGGCTCATAATGAATTTAAATAACAACAATGCCGCAGTCGGATGTCTGAGCGACATCGCAGAAAGGGCTTATAATAAATTTAAATAACAACAATGCCGCAGTCGGACGTCTGAGCGACATCGCAGAAAGGGCTTATAATACAGTATTTGTAACTGACAAGATTTAGTGCTCACGGGAAATATTCATAACAAGACAATAAGCGGGTTAGTCCATCACAGGAAAATAAACATTTGATACTCAAATGGTTCTCAGGAGTTCCTGTCGCCGAGACTGACACTCGACAAGATGAGATGAACATGGTACTTGAATATGAATAAGATGAGTTCAAGAATTTTGACTCTGCAGAGTTTGTACCAAAATTGTCCACAGCCAACGGATTTCCGTAGTCACGAAGGACTAGTTCCATTTACGGTATTTCAGAGGAAACACAACTAGCTAGTACACACCCATCATACCTCACGTTGCTAGGAATCACCCTAGACAACGTTTAAGAAAAACTTTGAGACGGGGAGATCACAATCTCGAATAGCATGGGATCAAATTTATTTACGCGCGCTCTAAGGTGCACCCTCTCGGTCCCAACCGAAACACCCATGCCCCGACCGGATGAAAGGCTTTAATCCAGGGCCATGGAACCTTCATCCCGGCCTCTCGATTTGGTGTGTACCGTAAAGTGCTTTGCAACCTATTAAGTCAGATTCCCTTGCGGGAAACAGGTGGTAGTACGGAAGGGAAGACGGACGGAGATCTCGACCGATTTAGGTTGACATTGGGTCAACGATATGGCATAAGCTGGCATGCTACAACACTGCCATCTTACCCATACTCATGCCAACTCATGGCCATGCAACAAGTTTCCAACAACTCATGGATTTACCGAGCTCATTTGCCACGATGCTCACGAGATAAACTATCATCGAAATGCTCGTGAACGTGCCATGATACAAAAATAATGCAACATGCTTAGACACTCATCATATCAAAAGTTCAAACTTTGTTTGCCTGGTTCAGAGTAGTCGGGGTCTAGCTCGGCGAAGTTCGCGGTTCCGTCACCTCCTTCGGTATCTACGGTATACAAAAATACACGCGCTAACGTAAATACCGTGGGGTACAGAAAGTTGATCCAAATATTTTTCAAATAAATATGGTAAAAAACTAGAGAAAATATTGAAGAGGACAGAAAAATAATCACTAAAAAATTCCTTTCTGTTAAAAAGTTATAAGGGTTTTAACCCAAGGACCCATCTGTAATGAAACAGAAAACTTCCAGGGGGCTTTGCAAAAAAATCCAGAAAAACAGTTCAGAGTGGAAGCGTATTTGCCAAAGTACGCTTTCAGTAAACGATTCAAAAAAAAAACAACAGAGAGGCTGACGGGCGGGTCCCACCCGTCAGGTTTGAAAATTCAAACGAGGGAGTCGGGGCTCGTCGGCGCCCGAGAGCCGCGGTGGTCGCCGGCGGCGATCCACGGCGAGGCAGGGAGATCGGAGAGTACCTCCGTGTTCAGGGCGCCATTCCGCGTCTGTGGGAGGTGGTGGTGGTCGCCGGCGAGTACCACGTCGGCGGCGACGCTTGCTCCGGCGGACGGCGATTCGGGTGGTCGTGGACCTCGTCGGAGAGAGCTGCGGAGGTGGAATTGAGGAGGGGGTTAGCCTCGTGATAGCATGAGAAGTTATCTGACGAGGTTAGGGCGCCGGAGATGACCTCACCGGAGTGAATCATGGTGGAGGCCGAGGCGGAACGAAGTGGCCGGAGTCGGGAAGGAGAGCTCTCGTGGCCCTTCCAGGACTTGGCGGGTCTGGAGGGGTAGAGGAGGTGTGCGGGGGCGAGAGCAAGCTCAGGGTGTTATATATAGCCGCCTGAGGCGGTTGCCGAGAACGGGTTCTCCGGCGAGGTGATTACGGGCGCTGTGGTTGCACGGGAGGTTCAGAGGTTGAGCGCCGCCGTGGGTGTTCCTCGGTTCCGTTTAGGTGCTAACATCGCCGAGATTTGGTTGCTTAGGGGAGCTCGACGAACGGGCGGCGCGGGCCTGCTGGCGGCGTGGAGCGCGCTTCAGGCGTGCAGCGCCACGGCGACGGTGCATGCGCGCGCTTGGCGAGGAAATGACCACGCTGAGCCACCAGGGGTTTAGGCGGCGCCGAACGGCGTTATGCCGCCGTTCGCTCCTGTCGGCCGCCACGGTGGTTCGGCCGCCAAGAAGACACGCCGGCGCAGGCGGGCCAGGGTGCCACCAACGCCAGGAACGCGCCAAGCACGCGTGTGAGGCTCCGGACAAGCAAGCTTGGCCGTGAGCAACGTGCCAAGTGCACTGTGAGCATGTGACTGAACTTTTCGGCGAAGATCGATTAATCGAAACTCCGAACTTATCTCGAAAATGAATGTAAACAAAGTGCATGCAAGGTGTTCGATGTAATGATCTAGGCATGTAGGGATTTTTCCTTGAGCTGGTTTTTTGGTGGAGGGGCCTCTCATTGCATCTAGAGGCTGCCTGAATATTTGTGGAATTTTTGGAGTAGTGTAGATATGAATTTCACCAAATTTGGCAAATCTGGTCCAAACTTGCAGAGACTATAATTTGAAATTTTTGAACAGAAGAGGAGTGGATCTTGATAGTTCTAGGTTATGGGTACCAAGGACTATCCAAGGGAGTTGGTTTGAGGTCAAAATTCAAATGCATCAAGGTACTTGCTTTGCAAATTACCTAGGCTCAAAATAATAGACATAAAAGATTTTGGGAGAGAATTAAATGAAATGAAAATTCAAAAGAGGGTTGAACTAGTAGAGACAGAATGTTTGGATTGCCCAAGGTGGAAGGAGACATATTTGGGAAGATTTTACCATGTGGTGTATGGCCAAACCATAAATGATCTCAAATATGGGAGAGGATGAAAAACTCCTAGAGTTTCTTTTTGAAAGAAAAATAAACTTCAAAGATTTTTCTTGAATCCTTGAGAAGAGAGCAATCAGAGGAAAAATTTAAAAACCAAACACCAGAGTTGAAGGAGATGCAAAAGTAAAATATTTGCCAGAGGGAAAAAGTTTTTGATAGAGATTTTTGGAAGGGTTTTGGTGACCTCCTTCAAATCCAACAAAATTTTGAAGAAAACCAAAGGAAAATTTTTGGAGTGTCACAGGTAAGCATGGCTACAGTGCCGCCGCCTGGCAGGCTCTCACTGTAGCCTTACCTCGTCTTGTCTCCTTAATGGCGCGCGTTCTTCGAGGGGGGAACAAGCCGGCTGTTGGGAGCCGGCCACATCCCAGGCCGACTGGGGGAGGCCTGGCTGCCTTCCTCGGGCCGTACTGACAGCCTGTCGTGAGTGGCGTCATGGTCAACATGGCAACAGTGCCGCGCCGGACGGGTGATGGGTCCCCTGTACGGCGTACTGTGGCCATGCGTGCTCTGGGATTCAGGGGTGGCAGGCTTCACTATAGCCACGCCCCATCTCATGACCGTTATGTGGGTGCAGACTTTGAGGGTACGATCTTGGCCGCCTGCTGGGGGCCGGCTTCTTGGAGTCGGTCTTCTCGTGGCCGGCTTCTTGGAGCCGGCCCCTCGTGGTTTTCTTCATGAGAGTTTGGGGCCGGGCCGCCTTCCGGTAGTCGGCCTGTGAGACAACCGGCCAGGGGAAGGCGGCCCCATGCCTTGGATGCTTGAAGGCTCGATCGGCCTGTTATTTGTTGAAGAGCCAGGGGGAGCCGGCTAGGCTACCCGTGGTGATTTACTCCGACAGTAGTCCCCGAAGCTGGTTGGGCTTCAAGGCTGAAGGGAGGATGAGAATCTCAGTCAGCTTCCTATCTTGAGGAGCCGGCAGCTAGGAGCCGACTTTGATTAGGTGTGCCGTCTTTGGGAGGCTTTGAAGCCTGAAAGCAGGAACCGGTGGCTACGAGCCATCTTGCTTGGCTGGCCGCCGCCACAGGCGCCGCATACATGGCACCCTTTGGCTAGAACGGCCTGCCAGCCCACGCCCGCGATGGGACGTCGCCGTAGATCGGGGCCCGCCACTTCCAGGCCTCGGCCCAAGTGTGGATCTTCTGTGGCCCGAACGGACCGCTCTGTCACGCCCAATATGCGACCCTATCCAAAAGGAACTCGAAGGTCCCACCAAGGATAGACCCGCATATTGAAATGCTTTTGCAAGGTGGATATCATTACATCAACATTACATAATAGTGGGATACATACATAAGGCACAAATGCCACAAGAATACATCAACATCATATACAAGAACAACATCCGACTACGGATGAAACATAAACAGAAACTCAAACAATATCCACCTTGCTAGCCCAGGCTGCCGACCTGGAACCTATCCCCTGATCGAAGAAGAAGCAGAAGAAGAACTCCAAAGCAAGCAAACATCACTCTCACGTCATGATCAATGCAAACCTGTACCTGCAACTGGTGTTGTAGTAATCTGTGAGCCACGAGGACTCAGCAATCCCATTACCATGGGTATCAAGACTAGCAAAGCTTAAAGGGAAAGGAAGGGGTAAAGTGGTGAGGTTGCAGGAGCGACTAAGCATGATATGGTGGCTAACATACGCAAATGAGAGCGAGGAGAGAAACAAAGGAACGGTCGTCAACTAGTAATGATCAAGAAGTGATCCTGAACTCCTACTTACGCCGACATAACCCGTAAAACCGTGTTCTCCTCTCGATCAACCCGAAAAGAGACACTCACGGTTACGCACACGGTTGGTGTATTTTGAAGAATTACTTCAAGTTTACTACAACCGGATATTAACAAATTCCCATCTCGCCACATAACCGCGGGCACGGCTCTCGAAAGTTTATACCACAGAGGGGTGTCCCAACTTAGCCCATGATAAGCTCTCGCGATCAACGAAGGATATTCCTTCTCCCGGAAGACCCGATCAGTCTCTAATCCGGCTACAAGACATTTCGACAAGAATAAAACAATACCAGCAAGACCTCCCGGCGTGCCGACACCCTGATAGTAGCCGCGCGTATCTCGTCTCAGGCCACAACCGGATGAGCAGTCCGTACAACTAAAACCAGCCCTCAAGTTTCGCCGAGGTGGCGCTGCAAAGGGCTCTAGTTTGGACCAACACTTAGACAAGCATTGGCCCCGGGGGGGGGGGGCTAAAATAAAGATGACCCTTGGGATGCGCGACTCCCAAGGGAAAAAGGTAATAGGTGAGGCAAATGGTAAAACCAATGTTGGGCCTTGCCGAAAAGTCTTATTCAAAGCGAACCGTCAAGGGGTCCCATAAATCACCCGACCGCGTTAGGGACGCAAAATCCGGGAACATAATATCGATATGACGGAAACTAGGGCGGCAAGAGTGGAACAAAACACCAGGCATAAGGCCGAGCCTTCCACCCTTTACCAAGTATATAGATGCATTAATAATATAAGATATATCGTGATATCCCAACAAGTAAACATGTTCCAACAAGGAACAACATCTCCATGTTCCAACAAGGAACAAACTTCATCTTCACCTGCAACTAACAACACTATAAAGGGGCTGAGCAAAGCGGTAACATAGCCAAACAACGGTTTGCTAGGAAGGGGAAAAAGGTTAGAGGCTGACATGGCAAATTGGGAAGGCTTGAAGAGCAAATGATAGGTAGCGCAGCAAAGCGATAGAACGAAGCACCAAGCATAGCAAAGATAGTAGTGAGATCCAGGTGGTAGCGGTCATCTTGCCTGAAATCCCGCTAGGAAGAAGAACGAGTCCATGAAGAAGATGAACGGATGAAGCCGAACCAAGCGTGAGACGAACGTAATCCTCACGATCGTGAACGTAAACAGAACTAACAAGAAGAAGCACACAACATGGTAAACACACCACACATGAACAAGACATGATGCACAACAAGCATGATGCATGACAAAGCTAGATGAGGCTACTCATGGCAAGAGATGATGCAAACAAGAACAACACATCAAGGCAAGTTTAAATGAGGCCGGAAACAACATATAACAAATCCGGTAAGTCCTCATATGCAAATTTCGAAATTGGTCCAGATCTGAATAAACCTTATGTTCAAGTTGTTAAACAGCAAGTTAAGATGCACCAAGAAGACCTACACGAAATTCTAGTCAAGTTACATATAAAGTTCATTTAATTCGGAGATACGGCCTAGAAGATATGAGCAAAACAAGTTAAACATGGCATTGATGCAAAATGCATACCAACATCAAGCAAACACCTCAAAACATGGATGCAACATGATAATATGAAGCTACATGCAAAATTAAGCAAGTTTCATATAGAGCACACTCAAAACGGAGCAATGGTTCAACACATACACTACAAGTTTAAAGGACAAGCTGTCCAAAACAGCAACTAGGCATATTGCAAGCATCAAAACAACAAGCTACAACATCTCAACGTAATAACAAAAGGCATGGGCATGATTTACAGGTAAAGCACAACAAAACATGAACACTGAGCTAACTCCAGAAATCACTAGAACATACTCAAAAAGACATGGCAAGATTGAAAATAATAACAGTTTCAGACTTTGCAGAAAATAACATCAGGTTGCAATGTTTAGAGCTATCAAACAACATGCTACAGGAACTCATCATGACAAACAAAGGCATGGAATGATACTACTAAATGCATAGAACAAAAGTCCTTTACTGACCATGAGCCAAAAGGGCACAGAAAATATGATGGCACCCATGTAAACATGGCAAGTTATATGACAGATTCATACAAGGCAGGAAAAACAATAAGTAGGCATGTTGGTGAGCTTGAACCACTCACCACAGAGCAATACATGGCATGGCAAGGCAACTCACAGTAAGAAGACATGTTTAAGAAGCTAAGCATGGCAAGAGCAAGTTCATAGAGTGCATGGATCACTAACAACAATCATGGCAACATTGAACTTAATGTTAACAGGTTGACAGGAACATTATTTAGCAACTTTAGAGCAAGATTACAACAAGCTACAGCAGGCTATAAATTCAAACAGGGGCATGGATGGATATAGCATAACATGTATAACAAAACATCCTTACTAAACATCTTCAGATTATGCATAGAATGACTTATAGAAGCAGGTCAACATAGCATCATAATATAGCTGATTCAGACGCAAAACAGCAACAACAAGCAAATGACATGGCAAAGACGGCGAATAACTGGCAGACACCTGACGCATCGGATCCGGGGCGTTACACGCTCGCCTTCCGACGGCAGTTTCCGCACGTCGTTAGGGTTTGATAATCGCGGGGCGTGGGGGAGTGGGCGCAGTTAATCCCACGTCCCCCACGCCTCGCCTCCTCGGCTTCGCCGCACGAGGCTATAAGTAGGGGGAGGAGGGGGAGCGGCAGACGCTCGCACGCTCGCCCTCGCTCCGCCATTTTCTTCCTCTTCCTCCTCTCCGTCGCCGCAGCTCCTCGCCGCCGCGCTGCCCTTCCGCCAATCTTCTCGGTGCGTTGTAGCTTTGCCGTAGCCGAATCGCGCGCCCTCCGCTGCCGCGCTTTTCCCGTGGCCTCCCTGTCCTCATAGCGCGGTCCAGCTCCTGGGATGGCTCCAATGTCCACGAGGACCACGTCGATTTCCTCCGCAAGACACGGCGGTTGCCAGTCACGGACTATGTGCGGGTCCATCTCACGCCGGAGAGGGAAATCTCGCCGGCGCCGGAGGAGGACGAGCGGGTAATATTTCGCTCGCACTGCCTGCGAGGCGTCGGCCTTCCGGCAAGCAGATTCTTCCGCGCCTTTCTTGAGTTCTACCATCTCCAGCCACACCACCTTACTCCAAACACGGTGGTGATGCTGTCGGCCTTCGTCACCCTGTGCGAAGGCTTCCTTGGCGTCCTCCCCACCCTCGAGCTTTGGGGGGAATTCTTCCAGTCCAAACTCGGCACCGTCGTCGCGGGCGTGCCTGCCCCATGCGGTGCCTTCATCGCCGTGCGGAGACCAACTGGTGACAATCCGTTTCCGCCCATCGCGTTGATCCAATCGGTGAAGCTCTGGCAAAAATCTTACATCTACGTGAAGAACGTTGCTCCGCAAGGCGACTTCGTCAATCTGCCGGCTTACATAGCCGGCCCGCCTGCTGGGAGGCGGCCTTCATGGTCCTACCGAGCCAAGTTGCTGACTCCGGTTGGGGCTGCCGCCGTCGCACGGCTCGGGGTGCTGGTCCAGTCGGAAGGCCTGACCGGGCCCGACTTGATAGCCGCCTTTGTGGTGCGCCGGGTGCTCCCACTCCAAGGCCGCCCTCACATGATTTGCCAGATGAGCGGTCGTTTTACCCAAGTCGGCTAAGCACCAAGGAGATGCCTCATGACGAGGTATCTTACATTGTGAATTATATCGCCAACTGCAAGCTCACCGAGGAGTGGCGGTTCGGCAAGGAGCCGTACTCTCGCGCCAATCCTCCGCCTTGGGTGAGCTTTCCGTCTTTTCTTCTTCTCTTGTTGCCGAGTTCATACTGGCCGACTCTTGACCAGTCGGCCTGTTTTTAATCAGAGCCCCCTCCTTCAACCGGCGGCCGGAGCCGCGGGTGTGGAGCGCTAGTTCGTCCCCGACCGTGCGACGGACGACATGGACGATCCCGACTTGGGGGCGGCCGCCCTAGACGACGCCGCCGTAGGGGGAGGCGGTGAGGCAGGCGGCTCCGGGCTCGGGGCCGTCTTCGAGGACTGCCCGGATGATGACGAGGCCGAAGTTATTCCGCGCCGTCAGCCGGCGTCCGATCATCAAGGAAGGGCCTCATCTGCCGCGCCGGCTGTTCGTGGTGGCACGCAAAAACGCCGGACCGCGCCGACCCTCTTCGGCATTCGGCCGAAGAAGCCCAAGGGTTCTGCGGCGGCGACCTAGCGGGACGAGGCGGCCGCGAAGGCAGCCCGCTTCTGCAAGGTGGTGAAGCAGCCTCAGGCGGTTTTGGCGTAAGTGTCAGTTCTCTCACGCCTTTCTTTTTTTCTCTTCGGTTGACATTCTTCTAAGCCTTTTCCTTGACTTATCGAAACAGGGCTCCGCTTTCTCTTGAGCGGGCCACTGCCTCCTCCATAGTTGGAGCGGCGGGAGGGTCCGTGAACGCCCGCCGCGTGGATCCCCATGCCGATCTCCTAGCGGCGACGGAGCAGAACACGCGGGAGGCGCGGGAGGAGCAGGAGGCGGAGGAGCAGAGGGCGGCTGCCGCCAGGGTGGCTCAGGAGACGATGCAGGAGTCGGCGGAGGCGCAAGCCGACGCAGCGGCCAAGGCTCAAAAGGAGGATGCGGCCGCGGAGAGGGCGGCGGAGGCCCTGCATAACCAGTCTCTGCAGCTCATCATCCCCCTTTGCACCGTGGCCCCCAATATGCTAGTGCCCCCGCCGGAGGAAACCGAACACGATCGGCCGGCGATGTAGAGGGAGGAGGGCGACGCAGTCGTCCTGGAGGGGGAGGCGGCACCGCCATCGCCGATTGGAACGGGCCAAGGCGGCTAGCCTAACGCGCCGCCTGAGCAGCTAGCTGGAGGCGAGCCGACTGTGAGGGTGGATCTTGTGGTCCTGTCGCCGTCTCGTCGGCGCGCGGGGAAGGTGACTTCAGCGCCGGACCCGCAGAAATCCGAGAGCTTCAGCTCGTCGGCCCAGGATCTGGAGACGGCCAGCGCCAGCTAGCCTGGGTGGACGCCAGTCGGTGGGACGGCCGTGCTGAACGTGGCGGCGCAGGATGTCCGGAACCGGTTCACCCCAAAGCCGCTGGCTGAAAAGATACTAAAGAGTTTCTTGCAACGCGGACGGCCATTCGGGTGAGTCCTCCCGCTTTTCATCGATTGCTCTTGAGTTCTTCCGTGGGGGCGCGTCATCGCACCCACTGGGTGTAGTCCCCGAGTTCTGAGTCGGCTGCTGAGCAGGCGGCTTGGAACTTCTTAGTAGACTTCGATTGCTGTCTTGTTCTTATTCGCACCTCCGTCCTATTTGCAGGAATATCACGACCTCCGCGCGGCTACCTTCAACTCCCAGGCTCGGGAGATGTACCAGAAGACCGCTGATCTGACTGAGAGCCGGAGTAAGTGCTTCATTTTTTATCTCATGTGGGGGCGCGTCACCGCACCCACTGGGTGTAGTCCCCGAGATTCGGGCCGACTGCTGAGAAGTCGGGTCGGATCTTTCCTGACGTCTTCTTCCCTATTGCTTTTTTCTTCTTCTTCATTTCTGCAGGGGCCAATGCCGACTTGAGGGAGCAGCTTGGTGGGGCCCAGACCGCCCTTTGCACCAAGGAAGCCGAGTGCAACGTCTTGGCTCAGGAACGTGATCGCTTGGCCAAAAAACTGGCCGACCAGGAGGAGAGCCATAAGGTGGCCCTGAAGACGGCGTAGGACAGCGAGGCCGCCCTCAAAGCCGAATATGAGACCGAGGCGGCGACCTGGGCTGAGGTGAGGCAAGCGCTGAGCGAAGGCTATGGCCGGATTGAAGATTTGATTGACGGTAGGCTTTCTTCTTCGTCCCTTTGCTTGCCCCCTGTCATCTGGTTTGTCTTCTGACTTTGTGCTACTTCTTTCTTCTTTGTGCAGATTACTTTCCTGGTTACTCCGTTGCCGCCAACCAAGCCATCGAGGTCCACCGTGATGCACGATGGCAGGCTGGGGTTGAGATCACACCGGATGCTGGCGGGTCGCTTGAGGAGTAGCTTCTGGCGATTCAAGCCTGCCTGCAGCCGGTTCACCGCATGCTCCGCCGTCTTCAGCGTGTCGGGGCGCAGGTGCTGGCCGCCCTCTGGCCCGGCGAGGTGGTTGCCCGCACCCCTAGTCGGGCTGCCGACTGGCTAGAGGTAGCGGTCAGCCGCTTCGAGGCCTGGAAGGCTTCCGCAGCTCGGTCCGGCGCTAGGCGGGCGCTAGAGTTCGTCCGAGCTTGGTATCCTGGGCTGAACTTGGCCCAGCTGAGCACCCAGCGGCAGGAGGCCGACGAGGAGCTGGGAGCGGTGCGGCCGGCTATCATTCAGTACGCCTTGGCGATCGCCGATTACACCGACACCAGTGCCTTTGCCCCTGACGTAAATGATGACGGCGTCGCTCAGCCGGAGGAGTGGTTCGGGCTGAACCCGGCAGAAGGTGAAGACTCGGCGGAGGAGATCGATTCCAGCGACGATGGCGAAGAGGAAGAGGGGGAGGACGGTGAAGACATTGTGCCAGACGGTGGAGCGACCAGCCAGCCTTAGCCTGATTGTGCCTCTCCAAAGAACGAGGGCGGCGAACGCAACGCCGCAACAAAGTTACGATCATGCCGAGACTCGTCAGCCGGCCACTCCTCCAGCCAGCATTGCCGTCTCCACCAACCTGCCCGATTCGCCTGTTGCTCCATTGGCCTGATCCACCATCTTTTCTTTCCTACTCGTTACTCTTTGAACAACTTTTATTAAATTTGCGCAGTTCCACCCACTTGGGTTGTATTCAAACTATGTTGAATGTTGGTCTTTCGAAGGGCTTTTATATAAATATTATCATCCATGTGCTTGGCTTCCGTTCATACTTGCTTTTCATCCTTTTAGCTGTTTCCTTTGCCGCCCTCCCTTGGTCGCCGCCTTCCCATCCGGACAGCTTGTCTGCAGTCTGTGGCTGGGGAAGGGCTTGGCCGTTTGGGAGGACAAGTACTCGAGCTTTCTTAGATTGTAGCAAGGTGAATGGGAAGCCGGCCAGCCGGCTGCTCTGACAACCGGTTGGCGGGGTGGGAGGCCGGCTTGTGTTGGCCCGTTCTAGTCGGCGATGGCGGTGCCGCCTCCCCCTCCAGGACGACTGCGTCGCCCTCCTCCCTCTCCATCGCCGGCCGGTCGTGGCCGGTTTCCTCCGGCGGGGGCACTGGGATATCGGGGGCCACGGTGCGTAGGGGGATGATGAGCTGCGGAGTACTCTATGGCTTGAACCTCGTGCACCCCTTCACAGGAGTTGCAGAGCTCGGCCCAACGCATGAGGTAGTCGCGAGTTGATTCATTGGGCCCTTGAACACACAAGGAGAGCTGTCGGGGCTTGGGAGCCCGTTTGTAGGTGCTGGTGAAGTTGCGGATGAAGGCTTCTATGAAGTCTAGCCAGCTGTTGACGCTGTAAGGCTTGAGGCTGTTGAGCCAGGTGCGCGCCGTGCCTTGGAGAATGTGGGGACATATTTCACGGCAACATGCCTGTTGTCGTTTGCTATGCGAACTGCAGTGGAGTAATCGATCAACCAGTCTTCCGGCTTCACGGAGTCGTTGTACTTGGGCGTGTCTATTGGGAGAGAGAACCCTTTGGGGAAGGGCTCATCGCGGATGCGGGGGCCAAAGCAGGGCGGGCCGACATCGTCTTCTTCTTCTAGTGCCAGGGATCGCGCTAGGTGGTCGATCCGATGGCGGGCATCATTCTCGCCGACTCCTTCGCGGTGGCCTAGTCGGCCGCTGAGAGTCGGATGCGTGACAGGCGGCGGGGTGGGATATCTCTCCCCACGAGGCGGAGGAGGAGGTGGGTTGCCTCGTCGTTCCACAGCTCGAGGGCGGCCTTCTGCGTCGCGCTCGATGGAGATTCGAGTCCGACTGCGGCTAGCAGCCGCTCCTTTTCTTGCCTTTTGTGCGGGTGCCGCCCGCATCGATGTCCGTGGACGCCGCACCGCGTTTCCTCGGCGTGGGGAGGACTTTCAGCGGGCGCCGCTTCATGCCGCTCGCGCCGCTGTCGACGATCGCTAGATGCATCTGGTCATGTAGGGGAGCTCGTCGGCCCCCAATCCATTCATCTCGTCCACGATCGACTGGGCGGCACGTAGGTTCTCGAGGGGCGTGGCATAGACTGGGTGGTCTGCTCCCAACATGTTGGCGATGGCTGCGCTGCGCTTCTTGACGATGCCGGCCCGGCTAGGCCCGTCGGGAGGCGGCGTACCAAAGGCGGCGCGGTCGACTTCGCGCTGGTGAGCCTCAGTGAGGCGTCTCATGGAGGCTATCTTCTGGCCCTCCGCAATGAGGGCGAGGCGGCGTGCCTCCAGTGTCTCGGCGTCGGCGTCGGCCGGGATGGGGGCGGACAAGTCATGCTGCGCCGCTTGCAGGGTGTCGTGATCGTTCTCGCCAGAGGCGACACCCTGGGTGATGACCAGTACCTCGGTGACGATGCTTCCGCCGCTGTTGGCTCGAGGAAGAGGGTCGTCGAAGATCACTATGTTGGTGGGGAAAGCGTCAAGCGATGCCGTGTCGAAGTCGACCAACATCGGGTCGGTGGAGCCAACCGACTCCAAATCCACAGCAGGCTCGCTGGAGACGTGGAGTTGGTCGAGGAGGCTGACGAGGCGGCTCTCGGGGCAGCCTGTGCCCGCGTCGAACGCAGGCTCGTCGGAGATGCGGGCCTCGCCAAGAAGATCGATGAGGAAGCTCGCCGCGCAGGCGTCAGCGACGCCTTGCAGCGCGTCGGGGCAAGCGCCATCGGGCGTGCCGGGCTGGCTACGCTCGCTGGGAAGGAAAAGGGTTCCCGTCCAGAGCAGGTCTCCGGACGACGGTGCACCTGGCCCCATGGTGGGCGCCAAATGTCGGGTGGTAGGTGCGACAATTCCATGCCCCAGAAGAACAAGAAGATGACTTGGATGTCTATGCCAAGAAAAAGAAGGATCACAATTCCATGGCTAGCATGTACAAGGAGATTCCTGATGCAGATCTTGAGACTCACCAATTTGGTTCAAGAAACACTTGGCCGTGCCTACCTACAATCAACTGGATCCTCAGGCACACTCTATTGCCAAAGTCAGGAGATCACAGAATGATCAAAGGACATTCCATCAACTTGCTGCACATATTTGATGTCCCACAGAAGTTCAAAGTCACGAGCCTAATTGTGGAAACCATTAAGAGAACAACTGCAGATCAGAAGAGAAGTCGTGGGTATGCCCCACAGATCCAGGAGCTGATCAACTCCATGATGGGCACTGGCACATATCTTTTGGACAAGGAACATATGCCCATCTACCCAGACTTTGAGGACAACACTGTGGTCATGGATGAAGATGAACCATCTTCTGTGCAAGCACAAGCAAAGAGAGAGAAGGCAAGTACAGAAAAGGCTGCAAAGATGCCAACCATGGATGAGGCATCTCAGTATCTTCTGAAGAGCAAGCAAGATCAGCTTGGCTACTTGATTACCTCCACTCTGAGGATTGAGAAGGGACTGGCCACCCTGACTCAAAACCAGGAGAGCTTGGAGAGGATCATGGAGCAGAAGTTCTATGATTTAGATGTGAAGGTCCCTGAGATACAGTCTGTTGTTGAGCAACTTAAGGATGAAGTGCAGGAGAAGAAGTGCAAGACTACCACTGATGCTTTTGCTAGAGTGCCTAGAGGACAGAGGTCTGCTGCTATGCCAGTTACAGACACCAGGGCAACTACATCTGCACAAGCTACAGCTTCAGTGCCACCAGCTCCATTACCCACTCCACCAGCTCTAGCTACTTCAACTGATGCCTTCATCCTTGGAGTTCTATCTACACCACCACCTGAAGACCATGCCTAAGAGTCGATCTAGCACTATGAATTTTTGTGAACTTTTTGGTAACTTGTTGGCAAAGGGGGAGAAAATGTATAGATCATAGGCTTCGAGAGAGAGAGAGAGAGAGAGAGAGAGAGAGAGAGAGAGAGAGAGTTGCTCTTTATTCCTCTCTTGTTTTTGGTGGTTGGACTTTGTTATTTGCTTGTTTGAGATACTTTATGCTTTTGGTGATACTTGGATGATCATGTGTTTGATCATATTCTACCTTAATGCTTGTGGGATGACATTATCCTTTTATATCCCCATATGATTATTCACTTTGCTTGGTGATGAGTGCATGTATTTAATTATTATCATTTTGAGCGCTCCACCAAGATGTATGTGACATGGAAGAGTAATCCATGATCCTAACTCATTGTGCAATTGCAGTCCAAAGCAAATCTTAAACCATGCACAAATTTAGGGGGAGCTCTTGCTTTTCACATACTTCTCAAAGCGACAATGTTTTTCACTCTTATTATCATTTGTCAAAGCTTTGATCTATATGTTGTCATCAATTACCAAAAAGGGGGAGATTGAAAGTGCAACTATCCCTAGGTGGTTTTGGTAATTCCTAACAACATATAGCTCATTGAGCTAATGCTATTTCAAGATTAATATTTCAGAAAAGCTCAATGATTGGCATGGCATGGATGATAAAAGTGGACCCCTCAAAATGCTAAGGACAAAAGGATTGGCTCAAGTTCAAAGCTCAAGACTCTACATTTTCTACTTTAGTGATCCAAGATCACATTGAGTCTATAGGAAAAGCCAATACTATCAAGGTGGGATGAGGTGTTGCTTAATGAGGCTCTTGCTCAAAATGCTTAGTGATATGCTCCAAAGCCCTCAACTACTTTCTCGTTCCACATATGACCTAAACCAAAAGTCAAACTCGGCCCCACCGATTCTTTCTATCCGGCACCACCGAGTTCAGCTGTCATAGGCACTGCCACAAACCCTAGGCAAATCGGTCTCAATGATAGGGATCTTGGTCTCACCGAGATGGGATTGTAATCTCTTTGTTTCCCTTTGTAATGTTTCGGTCCCACCGAGATGAGCCACCGGTCCCACCGAGATTGCAATGTAAACTCTCTGTTTTCCTTTTGTAACATTTCGGTCTCACCTAAATGAGTGAATCGGTCCCAACGAGTTTACTTGACCAACTCTCTGGTTAGCTTATTACCAAAATCGGTCTCACCGAGTTTGTGTAATCGGTCTCACCGAGATTACGTTATGCCCTAACCCTAACCATATCGGTCCTACCGAGTTGCATGTCGGTCCCATCGAAAATCGTAACGGTCACTAGATTTGCTGAATCGGTCCGACCGAGTTTATCAATTCGGTCCCACCGAGTTTGACAAGTTGTGTGTAATGGTTAGATTTTGTGTGGATTCTATAAATACCCCTCCACCTCCTCTTCATTCGTGGAGAGAGCCATTAGAACGAACCTACACTTCCAACTTCCAATTTCTGAGAGAGAACCACCTACACTTGTGTTGAGGCCAAGATATTCCATTCGTACCATATGAATCTTGATCTCTAGCCTTGCCAAGTTGCTTTCCACTCAAATCTTCTTCCCACGAAATCCAAATCCTGTGAGAGAGAGTTGAGTGTTGGGGAGACTATCATTTGAAGCACAAGAGCAAGGAGTTCATCATCAACACACCATTTGTTACTTCTTGGAGAGTGGTGTCTCTTAGATTGGCTAGGTGTCACTTGGGAGCCTCCGACAAGATTGTGGAGTTGAACCAAGTAGTTTGTAAGGGCAAGGAGATCGCCTACTTCGTGAAGATCTACCGCTAGTGAGGCAAGTCCTTCGTGGGCGATGGCCATGGTGGGATAGACAAGGTTGCTTCTTCGTGGACCCTTCATGGTTGGATCCCTCTGTGGACTCGCGCAACCGTTACCTTTCGTGGGTTGAAGTCTCCATCAACGTGGATGTATGATAGCACCACCTATCGGAACCACGACAAGAACATCCGTGTCTCCTATTGCGTTTGAATCCTCCAAACCCTTCCCTTTACATTCTTGCAAGTTGCATGCCTTACTTTCTGCTGCTCATATACTCTTTGCATGCTTGCTTGAATTGTGTTAAGATTGCTTGACTTGCCCAAAGTTGCTAAAATCTGCCAAGAACTAAAATTGGGAAAAGGTTAGGATTTTATTTGGTCAAGTAGTCTAATCACCCCCCTCTAGACATACTTTCGATCCTACAACTAGCCGCATTGGGGTTTGTTCAAACACATTTTCACCAGTCGATCCCAGTCGATAAAGAAGGCCAACCCAGATGACGAAAAGATGCATGTGATCCAGATGTGCGGGGGTTTAGGAATCCAGATGAGGTGTAGAAGTAATTTTCCTCCTATGACTTTTCCTGAGTCAGTTAGGGGATGGCAGTCGATTTGGTTCTACTGCAAAGATATTCCGACTTCTGGTCAGCTGACCGGTCTTGCTCCTTTCTCTCTGGAGAGACTTCGCACCCCTTGTTTACTAGCTGTAGCAAATGAGGAGAAGGGGGACGTGCGAATGTTAGTCGATGCGGCCATTGCATTGGTTCAGGGTGGAGTGATGGGTATGGATCTGTTGGAGGTATTCCTCAGTCGACGCATCCAACCTTTACATGCCCGAGACCACCCAATGTGGATGTACTCAGGTCCAGAAGACACCATCCGAACCCACCCGGAGGAAGTTGACGAGGAGACGGTGGCCCAGTGGCTCAGGAGCATTACTGGAAACAAAGATAACCCCTGGGGATCTAGGAGGATTCTACCATTCGATGCCAACAATGCTCCAGATGAGGTCGGGCTCAATTTACTGAGTATTTTTTCCTTTCGATCTGCGATTGTTCTTGTCGGATTTCGGGTTCCGACAGACCCTTGAGGTTCGAACACTGGGGTGCGCGCAGAATCTCGCCCTCTACCTACCTGCACCCCGCCACCTCGCTAGGATCTAAACTAGGAAAGGAACAACACAAGAGACACATGGTTTATACTAGTTCGGGCCACAATTGTGGTGTAATACCCTACTCTAGTTTGTAGTGTGGTGGATTGCCTCTTGGGCTGATGGTGATGAACAATACAAGGAAGAACAGCCTCGCGAGGGTCTGTTCTTGGCTGGTGCGATGAACTGTTAGGGGGAGTTCAGTCGCTTCTCTCTATCTCTCTCGTTTGTTCTCTTGCTACTTTTCTTCCATCCCTTTACCCTGTGGGTGGCTAGCCCTATTTATAGGCAGAGGCCCTGGGCCTCTTCCCAAATATTGAGCAGGAAGGGCGCCAATAATTGGCCATTTTGAAGGGGAACATCTGGTACACTTATCCTGACTAAAGTCGGTCCTCGCCTGTCAAAGGCTCTGGTGATGACGCCTTGCTTGGGCTCCACAATGACTTCCTTCCTGCCATTGGACTGGTCTTGGTCTTGTTGCACCGAAATGGACGCCTTTGCTTGATGCTCTCGCTGCGCTTGCTCCTTTGCACCAAAGAGGAAAGGAGGACATCAAGGCTGGTGGGCGCCCTGGCGCCCGCCTGGCGCCCTTGGTCATCATGGCTTGCGTCATGGGCACCTCGCGAGGTACCCGCCTTGATCTCTCCGCCTCGCGAGCCAGCCTGATGAGGCCGTGCCTGAGGAAGCTCCCTGTCGTCCGCCCCGCGAGGCTTGGCCCCTCGCGAGGGTCTTGAGCTTGTGTTGATGAAGATGGGCCGTGATGGGCCCCCCTTTGAGCCACGCCGCAGGCCGCAGGCAGGCAAGTCTGGGGACCCCCGTTCCCAGAACGACGACAGTAGCCCCCGGGCCCAAGGCGCGCCCGGACTTGGCTGAGCAGAGAGGCGAAGGGGCAAGTGCGAAGCGCTGCTGGCCCTAACAGCCTGCGGCCTTGGGCGCCGCATGGTGGTTGATTGGACGTGGGCGTCTCCACTTCCCCACGACGCCTCGGCAACTTCACGAATTGACAAGTCCCTGCATGCAGAGCGGGTCATGATTGCCTCTGATCGTGGAGGTCTGCAGTTGGCCTTCCTCGGCTATAAGTACGGGACAGCGCCTGCCCCTCTAGTCCATCTCCTCCTTGCTTCTTCTTCTTCCCCATGGCTCCGCCGAAGAGGTTCTCGGCCGCAGAGAAGGGGAAGGCTCACCAGGTAGGGCCTGACTCTCCCCCATCCAAGCGCGGTCGAGGCCGTCCTCGCAAACACCATGTGGCTCCCACGGTGGCTCCTCGCGGTCGTGGAGGTGACATCCCACGCGATGGCGGGCGGCAGGCCGCTGCTGGGGGGTGCGCTACGGCCGCACGCCCCCCTAGGCCGCGCTTCCACTCGGCAGAAGTGCTGCCAGAGTTTGTGGTGTGGTCAGCGGAGCCGACCGGCAACCGGCTCCAGCTCCCTCGCTTCCTCCTAGGTGAGCTTCCGGCCGGTGCCCCAGGCAGCCTCTGGCTTCAGGCGGATGGTTGCTGCAGTCAGGCCTCCTGGGCTTCGCTGGAGGTCTCTGCAGCCAGGAGCCTGGCCCTGGCCCGCAGCTGGCAAACGTTTGCCCGCGCACGCTGTCTAAGCCGGCGATGCACCCTGCACTTCAAGTTCGACGGCGATGCCACCCTCTACGTGATGGTGTTCGGGGAAGATGGTCGCCTCGCTGGGTGCTGCCTTGAGAACGACGACCGTGGCCGCGGGTTCAGCCCCAGCGACGATGAAGATGACAACGCGCGCGGGGTCAGCGATGCCCGGGGCTCGTCGAGCTTCGACGGCTCTTCTTCGGGCAGCGGCTCCTCCAGCGGTGGTCGTGACCAGCCTCCGCACCGCCGCGCCCGCCTGGAGGGAGGTAGCGAGTCCGCCCGCCGTCTTGCCCCGGTGAAGCGCGAGAGGGAGTCCGCCTGAGCTCCGGAGGCAGTTCAAGTCTCCCCCGCGAGTTGGTGTCGGGCGAGCCATGCCTGGTTTGTCCTTTTTCCTTTTCCTGCGCAAAGAAACAGTAGCGTAGGGCCCCGCGTGGGCGTGCTTGGACTATTGCTGTTAATTATCGTATTGTTTTTGCTATCTCGGTATTATGCCCTTGTGCTACACGCTCGCGCGTAGAAATTACTTAGCTCGGGGGCGCCTGTCGTGGCCCTCGTCGAACGCTTCATGTCCTGCGAAGATTAGTCTGGAGAGGTAGCTCCGGCCTCGGTGTGGAGGCGACCGACCAGTGTCCTGTGGTTCGTGTCGCGGTGCCCGTGAGGCGTGGACTGGAGGGGTGCTCCTGTAATGGACCCGGGTAGGGAAACCTCGAACAATAAGGGCAGAGAACACTCGCGGGGGCGCCCAGGCTGCACCCCTCGCGTGACCTTGCACGAGAGAAATCGAGGTAAGAGGGCGAAAGTTCGAAGAGCCACAAGTCAAAAATGACAACATCTTTGATAAAACTTCAAATGAGAATGAACAAGCCAACTGCAGAAAGCAAATGAAAAAGCCGCTTCCGTCACCTAATCTAGACTTCGACGTCTTCTCACCAGTGCGGAGCTAAGTGCTGCCACTGGGCGTGGGAGGGAGCCCTGTGGCCCGAGGTCGGGCGCCTCGAGACTCGGGCGTGTACAGCCCCAACTCATTATTACGTGAGAGTGTCACGGGCGGCGAAGCTTCACAGCATTGGCCTTCTTCATGTGCTCCGGGCCTTTCTTGGGGAAGCAAGCTTCACAGGAATTGGCCCTCTTCACAGGCTCCGGGCCTTTTCCAAAACGCGACAGCTACACAGGCATTCGCCGTCTTCACGTGCTCGGGCCTTTTCCAAAAAGACAGCTTCAGAGCATTCACCTTCTTCACAGTGATCTGGCCTTTTCTAAAAAGACAGCTTCACAGGCATTCGCCTTCTTCACAGGCTCTGGGCCTTTTCCAAAAAGACAGCTTCACAGGCATTCGCCTTCTTCACAGGCTCTGGGCCTTTTCCAAAAAGACAGCTTCACAGGCATTTGCCTTCTTCACAGGCTCTGGGCCTTTTCCAAAAAGACAGCTTCACAGACATTCGCCTTCTTCACAGGCTCTGGGCCTTTTCCAAAAAGACAGCTTCACATGCTTTCACCTTCTTCATGTGCTCTGGCCTTTTCCAAAAGACAGCTTCACAGGCATTCGCCTTCTTCACAGGCTCTGGGCCTTTTCCAAAAAGACAGCTTCACAGGCATTCGCCTTCTTCACAGGCTCTGGGCCTTTTCCAAAAAAGACAGCTTCACAGGCATTCGCCTTCTTCACAAGCTCTGGGCCTTTTCAGGGGTGAAACCTCCGGAGGTGCTGGATGTTCCACGCGTTCTGGATCGGCACCCCCTCCTGAGTCTCCAAGCGCGCGGAGCCGGGCCTGGAAACATGAACAACCTTGAACGGGCCCTCCCACATGGGAGAGAGCTTATGCAACCCTTCCCTGGAGAGAACCCGCCTGAGCACGAGGTCCCCTACCTCGAGAGTTCTGGGGCGGATGTTGCGGCAATGGTATAATGCTTGATGCTTGTTGGTACCTTGCTGCTCGCAACGCAGCTTCTCGACGGCGCTCCTCCCCCAACATGAGATCCGTCCCCCGCATGGCGTCCTGCTGCGCCTCGTCGAACGCCAGGACCCATGCGGAACGACGTCAGACCTCGTGAGGAAGGACCGCTTTGGCTCCATAGACCAGGAAGAACGAGGTCTCTCCAGTTGGCTTGGTTGTGGTCGTGCGGATGGACCACAACATAGACTGAAGCTCGTCGTACCAACCCCTGCCGTAGGCGTCCAGTTTCTTCCTGAATGTTCTGGTTTTGAGGCCCCTCAGGACGTCTGCGTTGGCCCGCTCGGCCTGGCCGTTGCTTTGGGGGTGCGCCACCGAAGCGTAGCATATCTGCGTTCCCAGGTGAGCACAATATGTTTTGAAGAGGTTACTGGTCAACTATGATCCATTGTCGGTGATGATGCGGTTCGGCACCCCGAACCGGCTCACGAGGCCCTTGACGAACTTGACCGCATAACCTGCGGGGATGGTGCGGACGGCTTCCACTTCAGCCCACTTGGTGAACTTGTCCATGGCGACGTAAAGGTAGCGATAGCCCCCTGGCGCCCGAGGAAACGGGCCCAGGATATCCAGCCCCCAGACTGCGAATGGCCATGAGAGGGGTATAGTTTGTAGACCCCCCGCCGGCTGATGGATTTGCTTGGCATGGAATTGGCAGGCTTCGCAAGCCTTCACTAGCTCTACGGCGTCGTTGAGCATAGTAGGCCAATAGAAACCGCTCCGGAATGCCTTGCCCACGAGGGTTCGTGATGACGAGTGATGCCCACAGTCTCCACCGTGTATATCTGCCAACAATTCTTTCCCTTGCTCCCTGGAGATGCAGCGCAGTGCCACATCATTCGGCCGCTTCCGATAGAGCTCTCCATCCCTGATACAGTATGCTGTGGCTTGCCGCGCCACGCGCTCCGCTTCCTCCTCCTTCTCCGGCAGGGTCCCTTGCGTTAAGTAGCTCCGGAGTTCTGTGATCCAGCACGCCCACGAGGCTCCATCGTCGAGAGCAAAGCGCGCTCCTGAGGCCGGGCCACAGACCGGGGCTCCTGAGGCAGGTGGCTGGGGGAGCTCCTTCGGAGGCTGCGCCGTGTTTGATAGTGATGGCATGGCAGAGGGCTTGAAAAGCCGCTCCTCGAACACGCCAGGCTCCTGAGGTAACCGCCTGGATGCTTGTTTGGCGATGTCGTCGGCCTCCTGATTGGTGCCGCAGGGCACATGCTGCAGCTCCAACCCCCAGAACTGCTTCTCCATCCTGCGGACCTCCGCAAGGTAGGCTTCCATGTGCTCATCTTTTGGCTCGTACACCTTGTTGGAGAAATTGACAAGGAGCTGCGAATCGCCCTTGATGGTAAGGCGCTTCACCCCCAAGGCTGCCGCGGCCTTCAAGCCCGCTATTAGACCTTCATACTCCGCTATGTTGTTGGAGACCTTTTAACCTTCTTTGGAAACAGAGCTGCACAGCGTAGTAGAGCTTGTCCTGAGTGGGAGATATGAGCACCGCCCCAGCCCAGCGCCATGCCTGGAGAACGCCCCATCAAAGTACATGACCCAGCCTTCCGGCGCTTCGCTTCCCGGAGAGAGGGACCGATCCTCGTCCGCCTTGAGGCCCGGTGCCTCCGTCCATTCTGCCACGAAATCCGCCAACGCGGACCCCTTGATGACTCTGGTCATGCTATATTCGAGCTGAAATGCTTGCAGTTCAATGTTCCACTCAGCAACCCTTCCGGCTGAGTTAGGGCTCCTGAGCACCCTTTCCAAGGGGTATGCTGAGACGACCTTGATGGTGTGAGCCTGAAAATAGTGCCGCAGCTTGCGTGAGGCCACCAATAGCGCAAGTAGGAGTTTCTGAGGCATGGGGTACCGCGCCCTTGCGTCCGCAAGACACCGTCTTGTGAAGTATACGGGTGCTCAACTCGGTTTGAGCGCTTAGTGATACCGGGCGCCCTCCAGGACCGTGGCGCCTCCCCGAGGCGGTGGGGCCTCCAGAGGCTGGTAGTGCAGGGGAGGGACCTCTTCCTCCCCAAGCGCTCCTCAAGCGGGTGACCCTTCTCACCTTGGCGATGGTTTCTGTGGGTCTTCCTTCTTCCTACTTTGCCTTGACACAGGCTGCTGCTTTGTGGCTTTGGTGCGACGCTCTTCCCTAACTGCCACCGTAGCTGGCGGAGTAGGGAGTGGCGGCGAGGTAGAGCACCAGGGGTTCCTGCGGGCCTGGGGCCACCATGACCGGAGGGCTGGTCAGGTACCTCTTGAGATCTTGGAACGCCTTGTCGGCTTCTTCAGTCCATTCAAAAGGCCCCTTTTTCTTCATTAGCTGGAAGAAAGGCAGCACTCGTTCCCCCAACTTGGAGATGAAGCGCCCTAGCACAGTCATGCGCCCAGTGAGCTTCTGCATTTCCCTGAGGGTCTTTGGCGGGCTCATGTCCTCGACCGCCTTGACCTTTTCTGGGTTAGCCTCGATGCCTCGGTGGGATACGAGGAAGCCCAAGAGCTTGCCCGAGGGGACTCCAAACACACATTTCTCCGGGTTGAGCTGTAGGTTCACTGTATCGAGGCTCACGAAGGTTTCTTCCAGGTCTTGTATCAGGGTTCTGGCCTCCCGAGACTTCACCACAATGTCGTCGACGTAAGCCTCAACATTCTTCCCGAGTTGCGGACCCAGGGTCGCCCCAGCGTTGCGCAGCCCGAATGGCATGCACGTGTAGCAGTACACTCCGCACGGGGTCAGGAAGGCCGTCTTCTCCACGTCCTCGACCGCCATCTTGATCTGGTGGTACCCGGAGAAGGCATCCAAGAAGCACAACAGGTCGCACTCAGCGGTGGAATCGACGATCTGGTCGATGCGAGGAAGCGGGAACGGATCTTGCGGGCATGCCTTGTTGAGGTTGGTGAAGTCGACACACATGCGCCCTTCCTCCCTTCTTTGGTACAACAACAGGGTTGGCCAACCAATCCGGGTACCGGACCTCGCGAATGACCCCAGTGGCTTCTAGTTTGCGGGTCTCCTGGATGATGAAGGCTTGCTTTTCAGTGGACTGCCGCCTCGCTTTCTGTTTTACGGGGCATACGTTGGGGAACACGTGGAGGTGATGCTCGATCACGCCCCTAGGGATCCCTGCCAACTGATCAGGCTCCCAGGCAAATACCTTCTTGTTTATGCCGCAGAACTGGACCAGGCCTCCTCCTGCCGGGCTCGAGGTTGGCGCCTATGGTGAAAGTGGCGCTGGACCCGTCCTCGTCGCCGACGGGTATTTCCTTGGTCTCTGCCTTGTCTTGGGTGAACAACTGTTTCTTCTTGGTTGGTGCAGCCCCTTGGGCTCGAGGGTCTCTGCGTCGGTGAGTTCTTGGCGCTTGTTGTCTTGAAGGCGAGCTTGAGCACTCGCAGCGCATCTCCGGTGTCCTCGGGCACGGTGAGGACGCCGTTGCTCCCGGGCATCTTCATGAGGTTGTACGCGACCATGAACTGGGCCAGTGCTGGGTAGCCGAGGATGGCGTTGTAGGGGAGGCCGATGGGGACGATGTCGAAATCGACCTGCTCCGTGCGGAAGTTGTCGTAGGTGCCGAAAGTTACCGGGAGCCGGATCTGTCCCAAGGAGCTGGATGATCCGCCCCCGACGCCCAAGAAAGGCCGGCTGGGTTGCAGCCGCTCCCGGGGAATGCAGAGGAGGTTGAAGTCCTCAACTGAGAGCAGGTTGAGGCCCGCGCCACCGTCGATGAGAGTCCTGGTGACGGCCACGTGGCAGATTGTGGGGGTGCACAACATGGGGAGGGCACCCGAGCAGGCTGAGTTGGAGGGGTGGTCTTCCGAACTGAAGGTCAGACTGGCCTTGGGCGCCGACCGGTCCTGGGGGGCTTCCTGCTGTGTGGAGACGGTGCCGACCCGACGGACGAACGGCTTGACGTGGTGACTCGAGGGCGGCGCCCGTGAGCCGTCCAGGAGGGCCGCGACGACCGGGGGCGCCGGCGCAGCGTGGTGGGTGAGGAAGAGGCCGGGGAGCTCTTCCCAAGAGGCCACAGAGGCTGCCGGATGGTGGAGCAGCCACGCGCGCGGAGCGTCGGTGAGGGCCATAGGGAGCCAGTTGGCCATGACCCTGTCATCACCTCCAGCCGAGGACGGCTCACAGACGCCAGCAGGAAAGCCATCGATCGGTCGCGCTGCCAGCGCCGGGCGGCGCCGTTGGCTTGAACTTGTCCGCCACCGCACCTGCTGCAAGGCCGGGCAGGGCTCGAGCCTCGGCCTGGGCTTAGCACCGGGCGGCCGGAGCGGGCGGCGCGCTGCTCATCGCGAGGCGGGCCGCGGCGGTGGCGGAAGGGAAACTCCGGCGCACCCCCTACCTGGCGCGCCAAATGTCGGATTTCGGGTTCCGGCAGACCCTTGAGGTTCGAACACTGGGGTGCGCGCGGAATCTCGCCCTCTACCTACCTGCACCCCGTCTCCTCGCTAGGATCTAAACTACGAAAGGAACAACGCAAGAGACACATGGTTTATACTAGTTCGGGCCACCATTGTGGTGTAATACCCTACTCTAGTTTGTGGTGTGGTGGATTGCCTCTTGGGCTGATGGTGATGAACAATACAAGGAAGAACAGCCTCGCGAGGGTCTGTTCTTGGCTGGTGCGACGAACTGCTAGGGGGAGTTCAGTCGCTTCTCTCTATCCCTCTTGTTTGTTCTCTTGCTACTTTTCTTTCATCCCTCTACCCTGTGGGTGGCTAGCCCTATTTATAGGCAGAGGCCCTGGGCCTCTTCCCAAATATTGAACGGGAAGGGCGCCAACAATTGGCCATTTTGAAGGGGAACATCTGGTACACTTATCGTGACTAAAGTCGGTCCTCGCCTGTCAAAGGCTCTGGTGATGACGCCGGCTTGGGCTCCACAATGACTTCCTTCCTGCTGTTGGACTGGTCTTGGTCTTGTTGCACCGAAATGGACGCCTTTGCTTGATGCTCTCGCCAGCGCTTGCTCCCTTTGCACCAAAGAGGAAAGGAGGACATCAGACGGGCTGGCGTCACCGGGCGCCTTGGTCGTCATGGCTTGCGTCATGGGCACCTCGCGAGGTACCCCGCCTTGATCTCTCTCGCCTTCCTCGTGAGCCCGGCTGATGAGGCCGTGCACGAGGAAGCTCCACATCATCCGCCCCGCGAGGCTTGGCCCCTCGCGAGGGTCTTGAGCTTGTGTTGTTGAAGATGGGCCGTGATGGGCCCCCCTTTGAGTCACGCCGCAGGTCGCAGGTAGGCAAGTCTGGGGACCCCCGTTCCCAGAACGCCGACAGTTCTTGAATCTGAGTAATGCTTGTACCTTGTGTCTTGCAGGTTTTTACCAGGTTGTACTCGATCTCAAATGGAGAGCAGTATCAAGGAGTTGAGAGTGATGGCGATAGTGGTGATATTCAGTACGCTGATGACAGTGAGGACTCGGGCAGCAGCGAAGAAGTCGACTCACCTCCCCGCTCGGAGCGTCGTTCCAAACAGTCACAAGACCCTACAGGGGAACGTGGCAAGGTGGCTGCGTCGAGTGCGAAAATCCTATAACGCACTCGGACGTCGACTCCTGAACCATCAGAGAAGGCTGCGAAGCAGGCCAAAGTTGCCCCGCCCTAACCTCGGAAGGCACTGCCTAGGATCAAGGTGGCTGTGCCTGTGGCTTCAACGTAAGTGTTACTTTTCTTTCTCCTTCGTTTCCATTGTGAACTTCTTTTCTGTTTTGACCGAATGAAAATTGGAACTTTCTGTGCTGCCACTTCTGCAACCTCCATGGAAATTGATGAGGAGCGGGGTGACGGGGAAACCGCAGACGTGGCCACTTCTCGGGCAGGTGCGATTCCACAACCATGCTCTTACTTCGCTAACTGTTTTGATGGTCGATTGAACTCTTATGGCCGAGTGTTTTGCAGCGCCAACAAACATTATCCAACTTCTAGACGATGATGATGATGAAGAAGTGCCTCAAATGGATACATGCAGAAGGGGTAGGACTCTGAGCAGGAGGGTAATCGCTAGCAATGTACCTCGGCTGGCATCTGAGCCTGTGGTCCAACAACTTGATGATCCAGTATGGACTTTGGTCTCTTTTGCTGAACCTCTGTCGAATGACCAACCCTCTGCGTCGACTGCCCAGGCTCCTGCTCTGATTGCGCAACTTCAAGCTTCAGCTCCAGCGACCATGTTGTCTGCTTTAACATCTCCTCTATTTGTTACTCACCACGTCCCGGAGGACCAAGTAGGAGCTGCCAAGGAGGCCATCATCCAGGCAGGCCTAATGATGGATGGACTAAAGGTGGTGTGTGACACCAGCAATGCCGCCTATGACGCCAGCTGTGACGCCCCCGATTCAATCGTACACTAATCATACATGCAAACGTGTACGATTAAGATCAGGGACTCACGGGAAGATATCACAACACAACTCTAAAATAAAATAAGTCATACAAGCATCATAATACAAGCCTGGGGCCTCGAGGGCTCGAATACAAGTGCTTGATCATAGACGAGTCAGCGGAAGCAACAAATTCTGAGTACAGACATAAGTTAAAAATGTTGCCATAAGATGGCTAGCACAAACTAGGATACAGATTGAAAGAGGCGCATGCCTCCTGCCTGGGATCCTCCTAAACTACTCCTGGTCATCGGTGGCCTGCACGTAGTAGTAGGCACCCTCAGTGTAGTAGGATTCATCATCGACGGTGGAGTCTGGCTCCTGGGCTCAAGCATCTGGTTGCGACAACCATGAAACAAGGAAAGGGGAAAAAAGGGGGAGCAAAGCAACCGTGAGTACTCATCCAAAGTACTCGCAAGCAAGGATATACACTACATATGCATGGGTATCTGTGTAAAGAGGCAATATCGATGGACTGAACTGCAGAATGCCAGAATAAGAGGGGATAGCTAGTCCTGTCGAAGACTACACTTCTGGCAGCCTCCATCTTGCAGCATGTAGAAGAGAGTAGATGGTAAGTTCACCAAGTATCATCGCATAGCATAAACCTACCCGGTGATCCTCCCCTCGTCGCCCTGTGTGAGAGCGATCACCGGGTTATATCTGGCTCTTGGAAGGGTGTGTTTTATAGATATCCGATTCTAGTTGTCATAAGGTCAAGGTACAACTCCGAGTCGTCCTGTTACCGAGGATCACAGCTATTCGAATAGATAAACTTACCTGCAGGGGTGCACCACATTACCCGACACGCTCGATCCCCTTTGGCCGGACACACTTTCCTGGGTCATGCCCGGCCTTGGAAGATCAACACGTCGCAGCCCTACCTAGGCACAACAGAGAGGTCAGCACGTCGGTCTAAATCCTATGGCGCATGGGGTCTTGGCCCATCGCCCATTGCACACCTGCATGTTGCGAGGGCGGCCGGAAGCAGACCTAGCCCCCTTAATACAAGCGCATGCTTACGGTCCAATCCGGCACGCGCCGCTCAGTCGCTGATGTCACGAAGGCTTCGGCTGATACCACGACGTCGGTTGCCCATATCTTGTCCCACGTGGCGGTTAGTGCGTATAATGTCAACAACCCAACTCAGATCAAATACCAAGATCTCGTTAAGCGTGTTATTATGAAGTAACTGCGGACGTCGACCAGGGCCAGGCCCACCTCTCTCCTAGGTGGTCTCAACCTGCCCTGTCGCTCCGCCACAAAGGTTAACTCAGAGGGCCGTCGGGACAAACATCCTTTCGGTCCCAATCCGTGAACCACTCGCGGGTACTCTACGAGCCGACCCGACTTTAGTCACCACAAGTAGCATATAATATGTATATATGTATATACCCGTGATAACCTCCCGAGTTGATAACCTCCCGAGTGATCACGGTCCGATAGTATAGCATGGCAGACGGACAAGAATGTAGGGCCATAGATGGAATACTAACATCCTATACTAAGCATGTAGGATTGCAGGTAAAGGTAACAACAGCAGTAGCAAGGACAGTCTATGCATCAGTATAGGATTAATGGAAAGTAGTAACATGC
Organism: Aegilops bicornis; assembly: GCA_021605145.1. Taxonomy (NCBI): domain Eukaryota; kingdom Viridiplantae; phylum Streptophyta; class Magnoliopsida; order Poales; family Poaceae; genus Aegilops; species Aegilops bicornis. The sequence goes on from CM038671.1 coordinate 127,090,476, forward strand.
TACACTACTCTAATGCAAGCAGTAGAGAGAAGAATAGGCGATATCTGGTGATCAGGGGGGCTTGCCTGGTTGCTCTGGCAAGAGAAGGGTTCGTCGTCGATGTAGTCGATCACAGGGGTACCGACAGCGGTCTCGGGATCTACCGGAAAGAAGTAACGGAGGGGGAACACAATAAATAATAGAGCAATCAAAGCATCACAAAGCATAACATGGCAATACGCGGTGCAAGGGGTGATCTAACGCAGTACTAGGCGATACTGGCAAAGGGGGGAAACATCCGGGAAAGTATCCCCGGTGTTTCGCGTTTTCGGACAGATGAACAGGAGGGGGAAAGTTGCATGTTTGCTATGCTAGGAATGTGTGGCGGACAAACGGGCTACGTATCCTGAATCGTCTCGTCGTTCTAAGCAACTTTCATGTACAAAGTTTTTCCATCCGAGTTACAGATCATTTAATATTAATTTTCAAAGTTTTAATTCATTTTTAGAATTAACAGAATTAATTTAATTCGAAAACGCCATTACGACGTCAGCATGACATCAGGGTGATGTCAGCAGTCCACAATCAGTTGACTTGGTCAAACTGACGCATGGGTCCCGCATGTCATAGGCTGTTAGCTAATTAACCAAGTTAATTAGTCTAGTTAACAGATTAGTTAATTTAATTAGCTAATTATGTTAATTAATCAGGGTTTACTAATTAATTAATTTATTACTATTATTATTTTTTTATCTATTTTTCTTTTCTTTTCTCTTTTTTAGAAAAACGTTCTGGGCTGGGCCCCGTTTGGCAGCGGCCAAGGCCATAGCGGGTCGGGTGTGCGGGTGCGGGTGCTCGCACCCGAGGCCACGAGAGGCAAGGACGAGCGTGCCCGGGGCCTCGGTGGCCGGCAAGCCACGGGCGCTTGAGGAGGCGGGCTCAGACACCGGCAGACGAGCCGTGGCGTGCCATCGGCAGCGGGCGAGGCGTGGGGTGGCTGTTGGGAGTCGCTGGGCGGCCGGTAGCGACAAGCACGGCACGACGGCGAGGCAGCGAGTAGCGAAGCGGCACGGCCGGCGGGCGCGACCGTGAGTAGGGGCGAAGGCTGGGGCGAGCATCGAGGCGTAGCAGCGCAGCTGGGAGCGGGTCGTGGCGGACAGCGGCGCCGGGGTATGCGCGTGGGCAGGGAATAGGCGGCTGCAGCAGCAGGCACGGGAGGAGGCACGACCTCGCGGCGGAGTGCGGGACGGCGAGCTGCAGAGGCAGGGGCGGCAGCAGCAGCTCGAGACGCGAGCCGGGCGCGGTTGGCACGAGAGCGTGCGCGAGGTGGCGGGTGGCGCGAGCGCTGCGCGTGAGGCGACGAAAGCGGCGCAACACGGTTGGCACGGAGCGGGCGACGCTGCACGCGACGTAGCGGCGACGATGCGCGCGAGGCAGGAGCAGAGGGTGGATCGGGGCGGTGCGCGTGCGTGAAGTGGCCGCAGCGACGAGCGCGAGCGGGCACGCAGCACGGGCAGGCGAGGTCGCGCGAGGGAGAGGGGAGGGAGCGATGCTCATGGAGGGTCGTAGGGTACGGGCAGTGGGGCGCGAGGAGGAGGTCGGGGACGTCGGCGTTGGGGAGGCAGTCCGGCGAGGGGGGCTCCTACGACGTGGCCTCCAGCGAGGTCTAGGCGGCGTCAGGCGTCGAGCGAGGGCGAAGGGGATCGGGCTCCTCCCGATCTAGATCCAGAGCGAGGGGGGAAGGAGCGGGCGGTGTGGGGATGTGGGAAGTGGGTGCGTGGGGGGTTAGGATTGCGGGGGTGAGGGGATAAGGAGAGGAGTGGAGTTGGCCGACTGGTCCTTTGCCCAGTTGGGCTGGTGGCCTGCTGGGCCGAAGCCCAGTGGGAGGGTGGTTTCTCTTTTCCTCTTTTGGTTTTTTTTCTATTTTTATTTATTACTTTCATTTACTGTTTTAATTCGTTTTAAAGTATTTAGACACTTTGTAAAAGCGTGATTTCTTCACCATAAATACCTAGGCATTAATTGGCACACTCCGAACATTTTTGTTTTAGTGTTTGAAATTTTTTGTTGGTTGACTTAAATTTGAATTTGAATTTGAATCGGTTTTGAACTAACGCGAGATTAGCAGCAGTAACCGTGGTGACGTGGCATCATTAACGTGGGATTACTGTAGCCTAATTATCCGGGCGTCACACCAGTTCTGCACTCCAAACCAATGTCCAAGTAAGTGGGATTGTAAGTTGATTTCCGATTGGTTTCCAGCTTGACCTTTGCTCTGTTAGGATATGCTATCTGAAAACTGCTGCTTTATTATTCGTAAGATGTCAATCTGTTTCTTGCATCTATACACCCACTGGGTGTGTCATGTAGCTGTGTGTAGCTCTTAGCGCTTGTAGCCGTGTAGCTCCCTCACTCGAATTAGACAGGTCGTGTCGAGTGAGCTCTTGAACCAGTGGGGGCACGCTGAGTCCACCCACTGGGTGTAGTCCCCGAGACTGCGGTCGACTGTGGGCAGTCGACGGTCATCTGAGAACAAATGTCCTCTTTTTTTACTCCTTCCACTCGGGCTGGGCTGGCCATGCCGAGTGGGAAAACAGTGGGGGCACGCTGAGTGCACCCTCTGGGTGTTGTCCCCGAGACTACTGTTGAATGTTTGGTTCAGCAGTAGTCTTAGAACTCTTTTTGTCATAGTGATCTGATCTTGCATTTCTTCACATGAAAGTTACTGATCTCTTACTCCTTCCACTCGGTCTGGGCGGACCATGTCGAGTGGGAAATAGAACCAGTGGGGGCACGCTAAGTGCACCCACTGGGTATAGTCCCCGAGACTGCTGTTGAATGTTTGATTCGGTAGTATTCTTAGAACCTTTTGGCAATTTGATCTTGCACTTTATTGCCCAGAAGTAATTGATCTTTGTTTCTGTTGATTGACGTGTGTTGTTGCTGATTACAGAAATCTTGTGAGCTTGGGACCAAGTTTGCCGATTTGGAGAAGAAGCAGAACCAACTCAGTCTCGACTTGGAGTTAGCTAAGGAGAACTTGAAGAAAGCTCAGGATGAAGCAGCTGTCATGGGAGGTAAAAATTTGTCGACTGCTCACCTTGTCATCTTTTCCTTTTCATCCTTTGAACCGAGTGATTCCACTCGAACAAATGTGCGTAATGAAAACCGTCAACAAATGTGCCAGATCAAAGAAAGGAGGATAGTTCAGCAAACCCCGTTTCATACAAGTAATCAATAGCAGAAATATTAAGATGGTATGCATATGTGGTAATCGGTCCGCATATCACAATGAGAAGCTTCTAGTGTAAGCAACCCAGTCTTCCCTCGCAAGCTACCAGATAAGCTTCCAATGCAAGATTCCTCTATCTTCCTCGGTACGATACATGGATGACTTCCCGTGCAAGGTACCGAGTCCTTCCCCAGCAAGTCTTTAAGGGGGGAAGCTTCTGAAGGATGATACATAGTCTTCCTCAGCAAGTTTTCTGATGAAAGCTTCCAGCATAAGCCATCCAATCTTCCTCAGTACGGCATTGGTACAAGATAGTACATTGTGAATTGACAGCAGATGGCAGTGCAAGAATCAGATCTGCAACAGTTTGGTCAGAAGCAAGAATTAGTCAGAACACAAGTCTGCCTCGAGAATCAGATTCTCATATGTATGTGAAGGAAGCCAGATATACACCCTAGTGTGAAAAAGGACTATGAACATTGACGACAACAGTAAGCTCTATACAAGTACCTGTGAACGTATTTATGAGCCCTTATCTACTTTTCTTCGGTGACGGCACCACGCCTGTGTTCTGAGCTGTTTTTGACCGTCTGAGGTGGATGCCGACTTTATTTCTCTCTATTCAACAACCGTCACGAGTTCTGAGCTGCTTTCCGGCTGTCTCATACCGCTGTTGAGTTTCTTTTTGTGACAGTGGCCCTTTGCTCTGAGCTGCTTTTTGGCCATCTTAGGGAACTGCCACTTTCTTCTTATCAACAAGGTCTCATGCTCTGAGCTAATTTTCGGCCGTCTTGAGCCGTGGTTGAGTTACTTCAGTAATGTCCCAGATCTGAGATGTAAAGACTGTTCTGGTGGCTACTGATTCATTTGTCGATTTCTTGCAAGGGTTCAGATGATCATTTCCCTACAGTTAAAACTTGAGAGACGATGAACCTGCAATTTGAATGATACTACCATGTCAGGAGATGAGGATAAAAGTACGCGTGCCAGAATATTGCACCCGACAGAACCTATGGTCACACAAGAAAGCAATATGACCCCGCTCTTTCAGCAAAGGATCCAGACCAAGAAAACAGTAATGAAGGAGCAAGACCGATGATGCAGGTACAGAAAGTGTTGTATGTACCACAGGGTGTAGATACCCTGGACAGTCTGAGTCAGCATCGATCACCATGAATATTCGCCTAAGGGTCTGCTCAATTTTGGTAAGGACCCCATATCAAGACAACCCGCTCAGTCAACAATATGTGCTTAGATTTGTCAACATCGAATATATGAGTCTATCAAGTCAGGCCAAAGACGCATTCAATAGTTTGACCTCGGCAACCATGGTAAAACATTACACAGCCTACTATCCCCATGGATATGCCGGCATAATGAATAATCAGGATGATGAATAACAGTCATGAAGCATGTGCCCTCACTTATGTGAATCATCAAAGGATATCCATCATGAACAAAATTCTTCTGCCAGAACCACCGGCAGTCAAGCCTGCAGATACTATCACATAAGGTCGTACCCCTTTATGATGGCCACGACAGGTGACAACCAACTATTTGGTACAAATCCAATACTCAAGACATTGGAGCCAGTCAAGATGATTCAAAAACTCAACGAGAAATCAGTATCAGTCAGAAGAGCAGTTATGATCCACAACACTGTTTTGAACCCGAAGGACTTACAACTAGTTGAGAAACCCAATGCAAGGAGTAAAGAGATTGGGTGTCCACCAGGAAAAAACTATTCACAACTTCATGAAAGGATGTCAGTGCTGGATGACACATCCATTGGAAATCACTCTTGGACTTGTGAGACGGACAGATGTTTCAATCATGATAATATATCACACTCAGCTAGGTCAACAGATATGAAAAGAATTGGAGCCAGTATAAGCACGAACATGTTGAGGTAAGATCTATCAGAATGTGGATACAATGAAGCAAACCACCCCAGAGCCCAGCAGTCTCGTCATATGAAATTTAGTGGGGAACAATTAATAAAGGAAAAAGGATACCCGAGTTGGAAACGGTTTCCTTAAGTCAGTATATTCATACTTGTTCCCTGAGCAACGAAATATCAAGGACGAGATTTATTTAAGGGGGGAAGGTTTGTCACAGCCAGATATTTGGCCCTTTCTTTTTCTTTTGATTTTCTGAGGTTTTTGCTTGAGTTTTCTTTTTCCGTGGCTATGTGGTCTGGAAACTGAAGAGGATGACCTTTTCTTTCTTTCCCGAGTGGCTTGTCATCCTCAAATCCATCCAAAGACCTTGCCATTTCCATCTTGGACCAAACCCTAATACTCTTTTCCTTGGGAATATTCCTTTTTCTATTAAAGGAATAATCCTTTTTGCCCTAGGTTGTGAAGCAACCTATATTTCCATCACTCCTAAAATTCCCAAATAATTCTCAAAAATTGTTTGGGACATATCTTCCTCAAATATGGCAAAATATTTCATTTGCCACGTTTCTCATTGAGGGAGTCCTGGACTAGGGGGTGTCCGGATAACCGAACTATCATCTTTGGCCGGACTCCTGGACTATGAAGATACAAGATTGAAGACTTCGTCCCTTGTCCGGATAGGACTTTCCTTGGCGTGGAAGGCAAGCTTGGCGATACGGATATGTAGATTTCCTACCATTGTAACCGACTCAGTGTAACCCTAACCCTATTCGGTGTCTATATACACGAAGGGTTTTAGTCCGTGGGGACTAACAACAATCATACCATAGGCTAGCTTCTAGGGTTTAGCCTCTCTAATCTCGTGGTAGATGTACTCTTGTACTACCCATATCATCAATATTAATCAAGCAGCAGTAGGGTATTACCTCCATCGAGAGGGCCCGAACCTGAGTAAAAACATCGTGTCCCTTGTCTCCTGTTACCATCCGCCTAGACGCATAGTTCGGGACCCCCTACCCGAGATCCGCCGATTTTGACACCGACATTGGTGCTTTCATTGAGAGTTCCTCTGTGTCGTCACCTATAGGCCCAATGGCTCCTTCAATCATCAGCAATGACGCAGTCCAGGGTGAGACTTTTCTCCCCGGACAGATCTTCGTATTCGGCGGCTTTGCACAGCGGGCCAATTCGCTAGGCCATATGGAGCAGATCGAAAGCTACGCCCCTGGCCATCAGGTCAGATTTGGAAGCTTGAACTATACGGCCAATGTCCGCGGAGACTTGATCTTCGACGGATTCGAGCCTGTACCGAGCGTGCCGCCTTGTCTCGATGGGTGCGATCTAGCTCTGCCGCCAAAGCGGTGCCACAGAGGCCACACGATTGCCCGCTCGACCCTTAATCTGGAGCTGGTTTCGCCGATCGAGGACGGTTGGTTGGACACCGCCTCGTTGGGCTGAAATCTATACGGCGATTGAGCCGAACACCATCCCTGTCCTTTGCAAAGCTCGTGACTCCCAGGTGCCGGACTCCTTTCCGGACTCCGAACCTCCCGCGCCCCTGCCAGTCGAATCCGACTGGGCACCGGTTATGGTCGCGGCGCCGCAGACATCTTTCACCACTCGCGCTTTGGCGATATCCTGAACTCATTAAAGTCTCTCTCTTTATCAGGGAGCCCTGGCCGAACTACTGTCAGGAAGGTTGGGATTCGGACGACGAAGAAATTCAACGCCCACCCACCACCCACTTTGTAGCCACTGTTGATGACTTAACAGACAAGCTCGACTTCTACTCCGAGGACATCGACGATATGGATGACGATGCCGGATACGACCAAGAACCAGCGCCCACAGGGCACTGGATGGCCATCTCAACTTACGATATATATATGGTGGACACACCTAAGGGAAGCGATAACGAGGAACAACGAGACGCTGCGAAAGAAAATTCCCTCGGGAAGCAGTCAAAGCGGCGGCGTAAGCGCCGCCCAAAACCCCACCTCGAAAAAGATAGCGCCCACACAGACCCAGCCATAGAGCAGGGTGAGCCGGCCGATGACGAACATGCCATTGAGCAACCATCTGAACAGGCCAACTTGGACAAACAACCCGTCCCCGGCAAGGACAACAGTCCGGACGATCTCACGCCGGAGACATCACTGGATCAGAAGAACCTCCACAAAGAGCTCATCGCTACTGCGCGTAGCTTGAAAAAGCATAAACAGAGGCTCAGAACAGCGGAAGACGCACTCCGGATGAGATGGGGTAAATTACTCAACACTGCAGACAAATATGGCGACAGCCGCCAAGCAAAGAGCTACCCAAAGCGCAAACTACTGCCCGATTTCGATGAGGAGGCCGTAGAGCCCCCACGATCAAAAAACAAAGAGGCCGCCGGGTCGGATAGACGACCACATGGCAAACGTAGAGCGGCAAGCGGCACCGCACACAAGCCGGCACGTGATCCGCATAAGGATTCGCACCAAAAGGATGGCCAAGTTAGATCTATCTACGGGCCAAGGAAACAAGTTCTGGCGAGCAATACAACACGTCAAATATCCGAACATCACGGCACACCCAAATACAGGGGCCCCACGCACCCTCTATGTTTCACCGATGAGGTGCTGGATCATGAATTTCTAGCGGGATTCAAGCCCGTAAACATAGAGGCATACGACGGAACGGACCACAGAGTGCGGATTGAGGATTATATCCTCCACATACACATGGCCAGAGGAGATGATCTCCACGCCATAAAATACCTACCCTCAAGCTCAAAGGGCCAGCCCGACATTGGCTTAAAAGCCTCCCGGAAACACCATTGGTAGTTGGGAAGAGCTTGAGGATGCTTTTCGCCAATTTGTGGAACCTATGTCCGACCTCCGGACGCAGACGATCTAAGTCACATAACCCAACAGCCCGGAGAGTCAGCTCGAAAATTCGAACTGGTTCCTCACCAAAAAGAACCAAATAGTCGACTGTCCGGACGACGAAGCCTTAGCAGCTTTTAAACACAACATCGGAGACGAATGGCTCGCCAGACACCTTGGCCAGGAAAAGCCAAGAACAATGGCCGCACTAACAAACCTCATGACCCGCTTTTGCGCGGGAGAGGATAGCTGGCTAGCAAGATGCAGTACCAGCGACCCAAGTACATCCGAAGTCGAGGGATGGGAATGGGAAACCACGACGCAGCAAGGACCAGCGCTGGATTAAGGGAACGGTCCAAAGAGCGCGATCAACGCCGGATTCAAAAGCTCACGGCAAAACAATAAAAACTTCCCTTAAGGAAAATAGCGATGAGCTATCCAACTTAAACAAAATCTTGGACAAGATATGCCAAATCCACGATATTCCGGGAAGCACGCAAACCATACCCACAGATTGTTGGGTCTTCAAGCAGTCCGGCAGACTCAACGCCGAAGACAAGGGGCTCGACACACCAAGTGAGGATGATGACGAGCACCACAAGCAGAGCCCCGGAAAACAAAAAGAATTTCCCACAAGAGGTCAAAACAGTAAACTTACTTCAAGTAACAAAAGGGGAAAACAGAGCGGCACCCATTGAATTACGCTACCGCACAATCTATCCCAAATGAGTCCCAACACCGGTTGTCAAAACCAATTACCTTCGACCATCGGGACTACTCGAAAGTATCCGGAACGCAGGATGGACTGCCTTGATACTAGAACCTATAATCGACGGTCTTCAATTTACGCAAGTCCTAATGGATAGCGGCAGTGATTTAAACCTGCTATGTCAGGACACAATCCGCAACATGGGATTAAACCCAAACAGGATTAGCCATAGCAACACTTCCTTCCAAGGAATAATGCCAGGCACATATGCCCATTGTACGGGCTCCCTACTATTGGAAGTTATGTTCGGCTCACCCGACAACTTCCGTCGGGAAAAGTTGGTCTTCCACATCGCTTCATTTAAAAGTAGCCATCAAGCACTACTGGGACGCGAAGCTTTTGCCCGCTTTAACGCAATACCGCATTATGCACCTCTTAAACTTAAAATGCCCGGTCCACGAGGCATCATTTCATTAAAGGGAAGCTGCGCGTGTCCCTCAAGGAAAGAATGTGAGACTGCCTTAACAGCCTCACACTAATACGGCCTTGCTGGCCAAAAGCGTCTAAAGCAGGTCGTTCAGACCCGGACACGGTTAAGGCGAGTCCGCATAAATAAACATGATGCTTACTAGCCGCGTACCCCCTTACAAGGGGCTCCACGCATATGTACAACAAGAGACAATAAAGCTCAATTTTACTCATTTTTGAATCATACTCTATTTTATTTCCAATTACATTTTAGCGCGATATTTTTCAAACTAAGTTCCTCTCTTTTCTGAGATGAACGCTGCTATACCCGTCGAGGATACGTCTAACGGAGACACAGCGCAGACGTGCAGCGAGGACCCGTTGCAAGGATTCTTTTCAGATTAAGACCCTGCGTAAACCTTTTTCACTGTCTCTTGTTGTTACTCATTCCCCGGTCTCTTATTATAACCTAGGAGGAGGCTGGCAGTTTGGCATCGGCCGCGTCAGAATTTTGCACGCATTCGACACGGGGCTTGTTACCAAGGGCATTGTTCGCCCGCTTTATAAAAGACCGAATACCTTAGGGAGTGTTCGGCGCCTCGAGTTAGGCCTTATATGCATCAGCTCCGAATCATGTCTTTGGTCAAATGTTGGGTTTGCCCGGCTCGTGTTTTGCTGCCTTACGTTCGTTCTATCGGCTAACGCGGCACCAGGAGAACTACTGCGATTGTGCCCCGATTCGGCCGGGCGAGCACCTCAGTAGAGAAAGCCGAAAACTGACTGTCATGATATAGCGAGAGACTGGTCAACCACTCGATGACTCACCGGAATGTTTAGAATTCATCTGCATTAACGAAGGACCGTTTTCCTGTCAGGCACATACACACCCCGAATTCGGGAGAGTGCGGTGCCCCCAGGGGCTATATAGTAGCCCCACCATCAAACTCCTATGGCTAAGTGAAAGTGATAAAGCATTATAGTCCGGTTGCCTAGTTTGCTACGCTACCACCTCCTTTATGGGACCAAGGCGTTGGATTAAGTGTGAAAGCGCGACTTCTTTGCAAACACCCCCGCACTATGTGCGTGGGGGCTGAAGCCGAAGACTGCCATCTTTCAGGTTATATACATATATACATCAACGGCAAGACAGAGGTAGTTTGCTACTTGAAGGCACAAGTATAAAAGCTCTTACATTAAATTGAAAGTTGTTTCATAAAATTATACATGTCATTCAAACATAACATCCTTCGAGCACTGCGTCTCTATTAAACGAGCGCCCGGAAGAACTTCCTCAAAATAGTGCTCGACTGGTACTCGGCTGCCGTCCGAATCTGGGGAAGCAATATCGGTGGCCTTCATCTCAGCCCAGTATGCCTTGACACGGGCAAGAGCCATCCGCGCCCCATCAATACACGCCGACCGCTTCATTGCATTGATACGCGGTACCGCACCAAGGAACTGCTGCACTAAGCCAAAATAACTCTTCGGCTGGGGTCCGCCTGGCCACAAATGAGTCATGACCTGCTTCATGGCAAGTCCGGATAATCGATTCAGCTCGGCCCATTCGGCCAACCGATCGGTCAACGGAAGAGGACGCTCCGGACTATGGAATTGCGACCAGAATAGCTCTTCCCTTCTTTGCCCCTTCTGGCCTCGGAAGTGCTCAATCGCGTCCGCAGCGCTCGCCGCTAAGTCCAGATAAGCATCCTCCGAACTCCACAGCTCGTCCAACTGAGCATACTTCGGATCCGTATATTTCTCCGCAGCAGAAACGGTCTTCCAGCCGCAATATCCCCGGCCTGACTCAGCTCCTCCTTGGCAGCTCTCATAGCGGAACGGGCATCCTTGGATTCGGCGGTGGCCTTTTTCAGGTCCTCTTGTTCCGCTTGACGTTCTTTTTCAAGAACCTTGCAGCGGCCGGTAGTATTCTTCAGTTTCAGGGCCAAATCGGCCATTTCCTCTTTGCTTCGGTAGTAAGCAGCCCGTTCGGCTTTCAGCTATTCGTCCGCCTTTAAAGCGGCCACATTACTCTTTCGAGCTTGCTCTTTAGCTCGGGCAAGTTCCGTCCGCAGCCTCTCCGCAGCAGCAGCACCATCTGCATCAAAGCATACAAGTAGTAAGGCATGGGCGTCAAGCTCCCTTACCAGGTGTCCGCGGAGAAGTCGCATACCTTGTGACTCGTCAAACCGTTTATTGACCAGCGCGATGTCCGCATCCGCCTCGTCAAGTTGACGCTTTAGTTCGGCAAATTCATCGATCCGGCTAGCCACGGACGCCCGCCACCTACATGGGAACGGCGACATGTTAGTATGCGAGATTATGATCCTCGACGCGGCTGTCGGTTGTGACGGCATACCGAGTCTCGTGGACTACTATCTATACAGGCGCATTCTATATGCATAATCGCCGGAAGGTACATCATTTTTTTCGTACCTCAAACCCCACAAGAACTGGCGGCTTAATGCAATCCGCTCTCGGCGGATGCAATTCTTTCAATTACCGTAGCCATTAGCGCACGGTGATCCTCTCGAGATATACGCCGCCGAGCAGGTCCTTCAGCTCCTCCGACCAAGACGCCCGATTGGCGCCGGACTCGGGGAAACTCTCCGTGACGACACTTCAGGGTCGCCCGCCTCGCACGAAGGCGCGATAGGTGGAGGCGTTTCGCTCTCTATCATCTCCGCACGAGCTCTGCTGAGAAGGGCTGAGATCCGAACTACAAGGTACAATTTCGGTTATCTTCAGAAATAAATACAGGGATGTTCTTTATTCACAGGACCCCTTCTTTTTACTTACGGCTCGCTGGAGGGCTGATCCCCTTGGGGAAATAGTGCAGCTGGGGTACTTCCCGGCGCCGGACTTTCTGACGAAGTCTTCTTTCCCCGTTTTGAGGCCTTGGCTTCCGGGTCTTCGGAAGCGGTCCTCTTCTCCCCTTGGAGGGGAGGATCCCTGATCCCCTCTTTCTTGAAAGCCTCCTTCACGGGGGAAGTTGCTTCCCTGCTCCCCCCTTCGCCTTCTTTAAAAGGCGCGGCCTTCAACATCTTGGTCAGCATGGGATCCGGCATGGTCTCTGGGAGGGGAGCCGGATACCTTATCAACTTTGCCTTGGCTATCCACTCCTGTTCAAGAAACGGCTCCCTTAAAGGGCATATATATGATAAATGAATGAACAGCCTGTCCGGTTACAGGGTTACTTACTTGAGTATCTGGGCGATTGCAGCTTAGACCTACGTCCTCGGTCAAGTTCGGACACTTCTCTTGTGATCCGAAGAACACTTTGTACATCTCCTTGGGTGTCGCGCCCATAAAATGTTGGAGAGCTCGTGGTCCCTCCGGATTAAACTCCCACAGACGGAGGGGGCAACGTTTGCAGGGTAGAAGGCGCCGAATCAACATAACCTGCGCCGCCACGACCAGATTGATCTCTCTTTCTTGGAGGTCTCAAATACGGCCCTGCAACAGAGGAACGTCCTTGGACGGCCCCCAGTCGAGCCCCCGGTTGACCCATGATGCCAGTCGCTGTGGTGGACCTGAGTGGAAGGCGGGTGGCGCCACCCATTTGGTGCCCCTGGGAGAGGTGATATAAAACCAATCCCGTTGCCAGAAACCAACCTCCTCTTGAAAAGAGCCCTCAGGCCACGGAGCATCAACACACTTGCTTATGACCGCCCCTCCGCACTCTGCTTGTTGCCCCTCGATCATCTTCGGCTCCACCTTGAAGGTCTTGAGCCACAATCCAAAGTGAGGGGTAATATGGAGGAAGGCTTCACATACGACAATGAATGACGAGATATGGAGGATGGACTCCGGATTCAAGTCATGGAAATCCAGCCCATAATAAAACATGAGCCCCCGCACAAAGGGATCCGTCGGGAAGCCTAAACCCCGAAGGAAGTGAGACACGAACACCACGCTATCGCCGGGCTCGGGAGTGGGAATGACCTGCCCTGGAGCAGACAGCCTATGCGAAATCTCGCCGGTTAGATACCTGGCGTCTCGCAGTTTTAGCACATCTTCTTCTGTGACGGAAGAAGACATCCATCGGCCGAGCTGGTCGGAGCCGGACATCGTCGATGGTCCGAAGCGCCTAAATCTGAAGCTTTGGGTGTTAGAACTCGAAGCGCGAGGCGAATTCGATGGAGGGTGGAAAAAAGAAGAGGGCCTTGTTCTCATTATAAAGAGGTTGAATACCAAGAGCCCTCCTCGTGGTCGATTGGGACTCGCCGATAGAGGAGGCGTGCCAACGGCACGGTTGGGTTACCCACGTCCGTATTGATGAGAATCCCGGAATAAGGGGGCACGATCTACGCTTTGATAAGACGTGCCAAGGAAACCGCCTCGCTAAACGCGCTGAGGTGGGACAGTAAAAAACGATTCGAATAAGGGCCTGGCCATGGTGTGATGTCACGCCGCGGAATACATCAGCAGATTTGTGCAAAAAATTATTCTCTCTACCGTGGTATGTGGAACTTGTTTTACAGAGCTGGACACTATCCTTGTGTTCAAAACCTTCTATGAAGTATTCGGAGGAGGAACCCGCCTTGCAATGCCGAAGAGAATATGTGTGCCGGACTGCGTCATTGAAGCACGCTTGAGGGCTCTTGAGTGAGTCTGGACTAGGGGGTGTCCGGATAGCCGAACTATCATCTTTGGCGGACTCACGGACTATGAAGATACAAGATTGAAGACTTCGTCCCTTATGCATAGGACTTTCCTTGGCGTGGAAGGCAAGCTTGGCGATACGGATATGTAGATTTCCTACCATTGTAACCGACTACTGTGTAGCCCTAACCCTATTCGGTTGTCTATATAAACCGAAGGGTTTTAGTCCGTGGGGACGAACAACAATCATACCATAGGCTAGCTTCTAGGGTTTAGCCTCTCTGATCTCGTGGTAGATCTACTCTGTTACTACCCATATCATCAATATTAATCAAGCAGGAGTAGGGTATTACCTCCATCGAGAGGTCCCGAACCTGGGTAAAAACATCATGTCCCTTGTCTCCTGTTACCATCCGCCTAGACGCACAGTTCGGGAACCCCTACCCGAGATCCGCCGGTTTTGACACCGACACTCCCCATGTCCGTTGGCTCTCTCTGGCCCGTTAGCTTCCCCTGTGCCTCCCCTATCGCCTACCGTCGAGCAAGGTCGCATGCCTACGCATCCGCGGCTCCGGCGATGTGTGACGCGGCCGTGCTCAATCCCCCGCGTTGTCCCGGCTATCTATAGTCATTCTCGAGCCATCCGAGCACTCCATCGCCTCCACCTCGCTCCCAGGACCCTGCCCAGCCTCTCATTCAAGCTCCTGGAGCCCGCCCCTCTCCGGTTCGTCGGCATGGCCGTCGCCTCTGTCGTCTTCAATTCCGGAGAGCTAGTGCCCCTTTCTCTATTCCACCACCACCAGTCGCCTCCACGTTCACCCTAGAGCCTCCCTGTGTTGCCCTCCTCCTCTGCTGGCCTCTGGCCGTGATCCCCATCTCCGGCCAAAGCCCTCCTCCTCCGCGGCCGAAGCCCCGTCCACTCCTTTGCTCCCCGGAGTCCATGCGGTAGCCCACATGAAGCGCACCGCGGCGCCTCTCTGAGCGTCCTGATGGCCGGAGTGTCACCAGAGACGGCCGGTGGCATCGGGGCCAGCGCCGGCCACGCCCAGCCCCGCCCCTCTGTCGCGCCCGTCGCGGGTAAGGAGAAGGAACGGGAGGAGAGAGAGAAGCTGCGTGGGACCCAATCGTCAGCGACCCAGGATCCCGGCCCCGCCACGGCTGATGTGGAGTAAGTGGACATGTGTTCCTTGGAAAACGTTTTCCTTTTAGGAAAGTGCATTCCCATCTTACTTCAGTCTGGAATATGTTTACTCAGTTCTGAAAGTGATGTTCACTAAAATACGTTTTCTGTTTTGTCCTCCAGGGGCCTGTTTGTAGAGTTATTTTACAGATTGGTCCCTAAACTTCGTCTGGCTATAACTTTTTGCTCGTAACTCCGATTGAGGTAAATCCAATGCCCACGTCTTCGTCTCGTCGAGCCCGTTCTGTTCACATCATTTTCACCATGGTTTCACATACTTGAAATGACCATTTTGCCCTTGCCCCTAATCAGCCCCCTTCAAGAGAGAAACGTTTCCGGTGACTCTTTTCGCAAGCTTTCCGCACTTCTCCCCAGTGCATTCTTCACCCCCAGGCAAGCCAAAACACCCACTTGCATGATGGCCATGCAGCCATGGTTTTTAACTTGAATATTTAATAAATGTCTGCTTGTTTTGATACGGTTATCGTTGTTTCGGTGATGCTTATGGATTTGTGCTCACTTTCATGCTATGTTTTTATGCACCTGGTTATCATGTACTAGTTGCTAGTATTTCTGTCGTATGTCATGATTGATAGTAGTAGCAGTGGTGTTCTTTCTGATGCATGTTTACCGTCTGTTATCAAGTACTGTTGATATGCATGATAGTTTGCATCCAGTTGGTTATATGCTTACTCAGTAGTATTCTGGTTAAGTTCTTTATTGGTATTTATTTATGATGCTAGTGGTCATGATATGCTCATGTGTAATGTTATGCTCGTCAGTTTGCCATGCTCATTTGGTTATTGTTTCATTGTGGTTATGCTCGATGATTATGTTGCACCTCCATGCTTATGTTGATATCATGCTCATGCATTATAGTTGTGTCATGTTATTTTTAGTATGGCTCAGCTCATTGCATTCAAGTTTAACTGGATAATAATGAACTTGGACAATTGTTGGCTGAGTCATGGTGCCACCACGTCGAGCTGACCAGTGCAACCACTTTTGCCTTTTATGGGAAGGTGATACGTCTCGAACGTATCTACTTTTCCAAACACTTTTGCCCTTGTTTTGGACTCTCACTTGCATGATTTGAATGAAACTAACCCGGACTGATGTTGTTTTCAGCATAACTACCATGATGTTGTTTTATGTGTAGAAAAGAAAAGTTCTTGGAATGTCCTGGAAAGCCACGGAGGCAATTTTTGGAATTTATAAGAATTATTGGGCGAAAGAAATACACCAGGGGCCCCAGGGCCTGTCCACGAGACAGGGGGGCACCCCCCCTGTAGGGCGCGCCCCCTATCTCGTGGGCCCCCTGGACCTCCTCCGACCTCAACTCCAACTCCATATATTCCTTCTCGGGGAGAAAAAAATAGGAGAGAAAGTTTCATCGCGTTTCACGACACGGAGCCGCCGTCAAGCCCTAATCTCTCTCGGGAGGGTTGATCTGGAGTCCGTTCGGGGCTCCGGAGAGGGGGATTCGTCGCCGTCATCATCATCAACCATCCTCCATTACCAATTTCATGATGCTCACCGCCGTGCTTGAGTAATTCCATCGTAGGCTTGCTGGACGGTGATGGGTTGGATGAGATTCACCATGTAATCAAGTTAGTTCTGTTAGGGTTTGATCCCTAGTATCCACTATGTTCTGAGATTGATGTTGCTATGCCTTTGCTATGCTTAATGCTTGTCACTAGGGCCCGAGTGCCATGATTTCAGATCTGAACCTATTATGTTTTCACGAATATATGTGTGTTCTTGATCCTATCTTGCAAGTCTATAGTCACCTATTATGTGTTATGATCCGACAACCCCGAAGTGACAATAATCGAGATACTTCTCGGTGATGACCGTAGTTTGAGGAGTTCATGTATTCAGTATGTGCTAATGCTTTGGTCCGATTCTCTATTAAAAGGAGGCCTTAATATCCCTTAGTTTCCGCTAGGACCCTGCTGCCACGGGAGGGTAGGACAAAAGATGTCATACAAGTTCTTTTCCATAAGAATGTATGACTATTTACGGAATACATGCCTACATTACATTGATGAATCGGAGCTAATTCTATATCACCCTATGTTATAACTATTGCATGACAAATCGCATCCGGCATAATTATCCATCATTGATTCATTGCCTACGAGCTTTTCATATATTGTTCTTCGCTTATTTACTTTTCCGTGTTACAACTACTACAAAAACCCAAAAACATTTATCTTTACTTTTGCTACTGTTACCTTTATTATCATACCACTTTTGCTACTAAACACTTTGCTGCAGATACTAAGTTATCTAGGTGTTGTTGAATTGACAACTCAACTACTAATACTCAAGAATATTCTTTGGCTCCCCTTGTGTCGAATCAGTAAATTTGGGTTGAATACTCTACCCTCGAAAGCTGTTGCGATCCCCTATACTTGTGGGTTATCAAGACCAATTTCTGGCGCCGTTGCCGGGGAGCATAGCTCTATTCTCCGAGTCACTTGGGATTTATATCTGTTGATCACTATGAAGAACTTGAAAGACGCTAAAACCAAGATTTTGCCCTCAACTACGAGGGGAGGTAAGGAACTGCCATCTAGCTCTACACTAGATTCTTCTTCCGTTATTAGTAGGCTTGCGACACCTAAACCTGCTACTGCTTTGATTTCTGATATGTCGCATGTTATTGATGATGCCACTTCTGCTATGCATGATGAAACTACTTCTGTGCGTGATACTACTTTGCCATTAGGTGAATTTCTAGATGAACAACTTACTAGAGTTAGGGGGATGAAAATATTGAAGAACCTATTATTTATGATAGTGATGATGAAGGTTCCCCCAATGATTATGTTTTACCTGTTGTTCCTAAGGGTTATGTTATGAATGAAAAAGCTTCTCTGGAAATCCTTGCTTGCAATGATAGAAATGATCTTAAGAAATTATTAGGTAAATGGAAGCAGCAATCCCTTAATGCTAGAAATAAACCCGATCCTGCGTTTGCTACTTCACCTATCTGTGTTACTGATAAGGATTATGAATTCTCTGTTGATCCTGATATTATTACTTTAGTTGAATCTGATCCTTTTTATGGCCTTGAATCTGAAACTGTTGTGGCACATCTTACCAAGTTGAATGATATAGCCACCCTGTTTACTCATGATGAGAAGTCTCGCTATTTATACATCCTTAAGATATTTCCATTCTCATTAAAGGGTGATTCTAAGACTTGGTATAATTCTCTTGCTCCTGGTTGTGTGCGTAGTCCCCAGGATATGATTTATTACTTCTCTGCTAAATATTTCCCTGCTCATAAGAAACAAGCTGCCTTGCGGGAAATATATAATTTTGTGCAAATCAAAGAAGAGAGTCTCCCACAAGCTTGGGGGAGGCTTCTCCGGTTATTTAATGATTTGCCTGATCATCCTCTTAAGAAAAACGAAATACTTAATATCTTTTGTAATGGACTAACCGATGCTTCCATGGACTACTTGGATAGTTGTGCTGGTTGTGTTTTCAGGGAAAGAACAGTCGACGAAGCTGAAATATTATTGAATAATATGTTGACTAATGAAAATAATTGGACTCTTCCTAAGCCAGTTCCTGAAGTAATTCCTGAACCAATTGAGCCAACTCCTGAGCCTATTCCTAAACCCACTCCGAAGAAGAGAGGTGTTTTATTTCTAAGTCCTGAAGATATGCAAGAGGCAAAGAAATCAATGAAATAAAAAGGTATTAAAGTTGAAGATGTTAAGAATTTACCTCCTATTGAAGAAATATATGGTCTTAATATACCGCCTGAAGAACCACATTGTCTTGATAACCCGACACAGGTAGTAAAGGTAAATTCTCTCTATAGATATGATAAAGTTGAAATACCCTCTACTAAATTTCATAGCCCAGGCTTAGATGAATTTGATAACTTTATGGCTAGGCAAGAAAGTTTTAATGCTTATGTTGGTAGAGAGTTAAAGAATAATGCTTTTGAGATAGGACGCGTAGGTTATAATCTTGCTAGAGTTAAAGATGAACTTCACCGCGTTAGCAAATATGCTTCTAGGTTGCTACTCAAGCTGAGAAAGTACTTAAAGCTCAAAATGATTTGCTTGATGAATTGAATAATAAAAATGACTTTGCTGTTAGAGTGGCTACTAGAACTGGTAGAATGACTCAGGAACCTTTGTGTCCTGAAGGCCACCCTAAGAAAAATCAAACAAGATTCTCAGAGAAATAATTTAGAGGCACCTAGTTCTTCTAAAAAGAAGAAGAAGAAAAACGATAGAACTTTGCATGCTTCTAGTGAGCCTGTTGTAAACACACCTGAGAATCCCAATGGTATTTCTATTTCTGATGCTGAAACTCAACCAGGTGATGAACATGAACCTAGTGATAATGTTAATGATAATGTTCATGTTGATGCTCAACCTAGCAAAAAGAATGATGTAGAGATTGAACCAGCTGTTGATCTTGATAACCCACAATCAAAGAATCAACGTTATGATAAGAGAGATTTTGTTGCTAGGAAGCTTGGTAAAGAAAGAGAACCATGGGTTCAGAAACCTATGCCCTTTCCTCCTAAACCATCCAAGTCAAAGGATGATGAGGATTTTGAGCGCTTTGCTGAAATGATTAGACCTATTTTCTTACGTATGCGTTTAACTGATATGCTTAAAGTAAATCCTTATGCTAAGTATATGAAGGATATCATCACAAATAAAAGAAAGATACCGGAAGCTGAAATTTCCACCATTCTTGCTAATTACACTTTTAAGGGTGGAATACCAAAGAAACTTGGAGATCCGAGAGTTCCAACTATAACTTGCTCCATTAAAAGAAATTATGTTAGAACTGCTTTATGTGATCTTGGAGCCGGTGTTAGTCTTATGCCTCTCTCTTTATATCGTAGACTTGAATTGAATAAGTTGACACCTACTGAAATATCTTTGCAAATGGCTGATAAATCAACTTCTATACCTGTCGGTATTTGTGAGGATGTGCCTGTTGTAGTTGCAAATGTCACTATCTTAACGGACTTTGTTATTCTTGATATTCCCGAGGACGATAGTATGTCTATTATCCTTGGTAGACCTTTTCTTAATACTGCAGGGGCTGTTATTGATTGCAACAAAGGCAATGTCACTTTTCATGTTAATGGTAATGAGCATACGATACACTTATCGAGGAAACAATCTCAAGTTCATAGCATCAATTCTATTGAAAAAGATCCAACTATCATTTTTGGAGGTTTCAAATTTCCTCTCCCTACTGTCAAGAAAAAGTATGATATTCTTATTGTTAGGGATTTTCATATCCCCGTTGAGGTAACTTAGTGTTATTCAAAATTTCTCTGGTTCCGTGTTATTCGGAATGAGTTTGTTCACAAGACTTGATCAACCTTGTTAGTGGGTTCATTTTGATGATCACGAGATGGATGAAACTAGAAGGCACAACCTTCTGTACCCTCTTTTTACTTTCTGTTATTTCGAATAAATAAAGCAAAAATAGTATTATCCTTCTGTTTTCTGAATTATCCGTGCATTAAAAAATAGTCCGAAAATAAAAGTGCTCCAAATGCCCTGCAAATCTAGTATGATTTTTCTGGAATATTTTAGGATTTTAGGCACTAAAAACACTGCAGGAAGGGCAAGCACCAGGCCACGAGAGAGGAGGGCGCCCCCCCTGTAGGGCGCGCCCCCTATCTCCTGGGCCCCTGGTGGCCCCCCTCCACTTATGCCAGCACCCATACACTTCATCTTCCGCCCAAATAAATCCCCATCCAGCTCAAGCACGAGTTCTAGCTCATTTTGCTGCGATTTTCGATCTCTTAGCTCAAAGCTCCATTCACAAAACTGCTTTGCGAGATTGTTGCTTGGTATGTGACTCCTCCATTGGTCCAATTAGTTTTTGCTCTAGTGCTTTATTCATTGCAAATTTTTGCTACATAGGTTACCATGTTCTTGAGCTTGCATGTTAAAATTTTGAGGTCCCAAGCAATTCCAATGCATGATATAGGCTCTAGGCACTTGTAGGAGTAGTTGTTATCAATCTTGTTCAGTTTTATTCACTTTTCTTTTGAAGTTACTAAAAATTTCAGAAATTTTCAGAAAAAGAAATATGCTTAGAAGAATGTACCAAGGAGGTTCCTCGGCAAAGAAAGGGCCAAAGATTGCTATACGTGAGCAAGATGTTGAATTGCCGAGGGACGCAAATGTACGGGCTTGTGAGTGGCCATCCGATGATTTTATGGTCGAAGTAGGCTTCAAGGAGGAATTTTACGCATTTGTGCGTAATGCCGAGCTGGAGGACTTCTTACAAGATAAGTGTCCGCAGTACTATCAGTTGACTGATTCTTTTGTGCGGAGGTTCAAATATAACTGTTCGCGTAATTCTCCTAGTGTCATGTTTGATATTTATGATACATGTTATACCATGGATTTAGAGGATTTCACAACTGCTTGCAAACTCCCTCAGTGGGGTAATATTAATGATCCTCCCAAATCTGAATTTAGAGGTTTTCTTGCTAGTATTACTGTGGGAGAATCTAGGGACGTAGCACAAGCTACCATAGGGAGCATTCATTTTCCTGCTATACATTACTTTGCTCTCTTTGTTGGTAGCTGCATTAATGGTAAGGACGAAGTATGTCACATGTGTGCTCCTGATCTTTGTGTCCTCAAGAGTGCTGTGTCAGGTTATAAAGGTTATAACTTGGGGGCAATAGTTGCACGTGGGTTGCAGAATAATAGTAGAAAGGGAGATTTATTTGGAGGAATTTATGCAACCCGTGTGGCTAACTTTCTTAATATAGCTCCACGAGAGGGGATATGATTTTACCTCCTGTTTATTTGGATAAAGAAGCTATGTTCAGTCATCATTTTCTTGAAAGGAATGAACAATTCCTCCATTATCGACTAATCTATGGCCAGCGCAATGTAGTCCCTGTTACTCTTCACAGCCCCTACCTTTTTGATTATCAGGCAAAGGAAGATATGTTGTCACCGAGGAGGTATGGCCCGAGTATGAGAGGGGAATGGAAGCAGCCCGCCAACACGCTGCTGCTCAGGAGGCTGTTGCCTCCTCATCTCAGTACAACCCCTGTTTCACTTATGGATATCAGCCAGGCGGTCCTTGGTACTATACCAACTTAGGCCAAAAGCCTAAGCTTGGGGGAGTACGTATTTCTCACCGACTTTACATTCATGTTCACACACTAGTCGTCGGTGCTCAGACTCTTTCATTGTATTATCCATGTTAGTTTAAATTTCTTTTTCTAGTTTTCTTTGTGTGTTTGATAAACCTTAAGAAAAAACAAAAAAATTAGTTAGTTTAATTTCCATGCTTGTAGTATAAATTAAAATGAAAACCCAAAAAGATTTCTCGTTCTTCTTTTACTTGTTGGGAGCTTTCCCGTGTAAATAGTTTTTCTTTTCTTTCTTTTGGGGGTCGAGAAGACCATATTGAAAACGCTTAGTGGCTCTCATATGCATGATTGTTTACTTAATTTAGAGCCCATATTACCTTGTCTTCTCTCTTGAGTTGAATGCTTGCAGATTCCAGCTTAGTCCAATGCACGTGCACTCTTATTATTTTACACATCGTTCGATTGGAAATGCGAGTGAAAGGCAATAATGACGATATATGATGGACTTCTTTGGGATGAGAAAAGCTGGTATGAGCTCGACCTCTTTTGTTTTTGTAAATATGATGAGTTCATCGTTCCTGAGTCAGCTATTACGAAGTAAACATATTTTCAATGACATCTAGAGATTATAGTTACTTGTGCCATGCTTGATTAGCTATGAGTTATAATGATTTACCTTGCGTGCCAACAAGCTATTAGAATGATTATGATGTGATATGATGGGATGGTATCCTCCTTTGAATGAACTAAGTGACTCGACTTGGCACATGTTCACACATGTAGTTGAATCAAATCAACATAGCCTTCATGATATTTATGTTCATGGTGGATTATATCCTACTCATGCTTGTTCTCGGTGTGAATTAATTTTAATGCATGTTTATGACTGTTGTCGCTCTCTCAGTTGGTCGCTTCCCAGTCTTTTGCTAGCCTTCACCTGTACTAAGCAGGAATACTGCTTGTGCATCCAAACTCCTTAAACCCCAAAGTTGTTCCATATGAGTCCACTATACCTTCCTATATGCGGTATCTACCTGCCGTTCCAAGTAAATTTGTGTGTGCCAAACTCCAAACCTTCAAATGAAATTCTGTTTTGTATGCTCGAGCAGCTCATGTACAACTAGGGCTGCCTATATCTTCCATGCTAGGTGGGTTATTCTCAAGATGAGTGGACTCCGCTCCTCATTCTCGAGAAAGGGCGATGGCAGGATGCCCAGTCCCATGATCCAAAAAGATCAAAGCAAATCAAAATAATTAAGCGAGAACTCCGCTTGAGGCTGTTGTATGTTGGAGGCTCTCATTGTTTCGAGCAAGCCATGGATTGATGCTTGTTGGTGGTTGGGGGAGTATAAACATTTACCATTCTGTTTGGGAACTGCCTATAATGCATGTAGTATGGAAGATATAGCCATCTCATAGTTGTTGCGTTGACAGTGAAAGTATGTTGCTCAAAATGTTATTCAATCTCTATTTTAAAATCGAGCTCTGGCACCTCTACAAATCCCTGCTTCCCTCTGCAAAGGGCCTATCTATTTACTTTTATGTTCAGTCATCACCCTTCTTATTAAAAGCACCCATTTGAGAAACACTTGTCTTTTGCATTCATTATTATTGGTTTATATTGGGTATGACTTGACTGGATCTCTTTTACAATTAATTACAATGTTTAGTCAGTCCTTGATCTTTATAGGTGCTCTGCATTTATGTTTTGCGGTCTCAGAAAGGGCTAGCGAGATACCATTTTGTTATATCATGTTATGATTATTTTGAGAAAGTGTTGTCATCCGAGTTTTATTATTATGGCTCGCTAGCTGATTATGTTATTGATATGAGTAATTGTGAGACCTATGTGTTACTCTGAGTATGGTTAGTTCATAATATTTCTTTGAAACTTGAATGCTTTGGCTTTTCATGTTTACAACAACAAGAGCAAACAGAGTTTGTAAAAGTTTTTCTTTATCACTTTCAGTATATCAACTGAATTGCTTGAGGACAAGCAAAGGTTTAAGCTCGGGGGAGTTGATACGTCTCGAACGTATCTAGTTTTTCAAACACTTTTGCCCTTGTTTTGGACTCTAACTTGCATGATTTGAATGAAACTAACCCGGACTGATGTTGTTTTCAGCAGACCTACCATGATGTTGTTTTATGTGTAGAAAAGAAAAGTTCTCGGAATGTCCTGGAAATCCATGGAGGCACTTTTTGGAATTTATAAGAATTATTGGGCGAAAGAAATACACCAGGGTGCCCAGGGCTTGTCCACGAGACAAGGGGGCGCCCCCCCCTATAGGGTGCGCCCCCCTTTCTTGTGGGCCCCCTGGACCTCCTCCGACCTCAACTCCAACTCCATATATTCCGTCTCGGGGAGAAAAAAAATAGGAGAGAAAGTTTCATCGTGTTTCACGACACGGAGCCGCCGCCAAGCCCTAATCTCTCTCGGGAGGGCTGATCTGGAGTCCGTTTGGGGCTCCGGAGAGGGGGATTCGTCGCCGTCGTCATCATCAACCATCCTCCATCACTAATTTCATGATGCTCACCGCCGTGCGTGAGTAATTCCATCATAGGCTTGATGGACGGTGATGGGTTGGATGAGATTCACCATATAATCAAGTTAGTTTTGTTAGGGTTTGATCCCTAGTATCCACTATGTTCTGAGATTGATGTTGCTATGACTTTGCTATGCTTAATGCTTGTCACTAGGGCCCGAGTGCCATGATTTCAGATATGAACCTATTATGTTTTCACGAATATATGTGTGTTCTTGATCCTATCTTGCAAGTCTATAGTCACCTATTATGTGTTATGATCCAACAACCCCGAAGTGACAATAATCGGGATACTTCTCGGTGATGACCGTAGTTTGAGGAGTTCATGTATTCACTATGTGCTAATGCTTTGTTTCGTTCTCTATTAAAAGGAGGCCTTAATATCCCTTAGTTTCCGCTAGGACCCCGCTACCACGGGAGGGTAGGACAAAAGATGTCATACAAGTTCTTTTCCATAAGCATGTATGACTATTTACGGAATACATGCCTACATTACATTGATGAATTGGAGCTAGTTCTATATCATCCTATGTTATAACTATTGCATGAGGAATCACATCCGACATAATTATCCATCACTAATTCATTGCCTACGAGCTTTTCATATATTGTTCTTCGCTTATTTACTTTTCCGCTGCTACTGTTACAACTACTAGAAAAACCCAAAAACATTTATCTTTACTTTTGCTACCGTTACTTTTATTATCATACCACTTTTGCTACTAAACACTTTGCTGCAGATACTAAGGTATCCAGGTGTGGTTGAATTGACAACTCAACTGCTAATACTCAAGAATATTCTTTGGCTCCCCTTGTGTCGAATCAATAAATTTGAGTTGAATACTCTACCCTCGAAAGCTGTTGCGATCCCCTGTACTTGTGGGTTATCAGAAGGTCCTAACTCGGTCTATTGTTATGCCTCTCGCCGATGCCTCCAACGAGGGAAGGTTATGGGTGCGCGCTACCCTGATCAGGTAGGCGGACATAGGCCTTGTGTGCCCGTGGTATGTATTAAGATCTCTTGTCCCCGTTTGGGATCGTTTATGTTTTGCCACGACGGTGGCCATTGATGCCTTTGGTAGGCACGGGGCCACCCATTACTTAGCCCAGAGGGGAGTTAGTCGGAGTGGTCAGGAGAGTGTCATGGCAGTAGAGCGGTTATGTCGGAATGCCGTTGGTCCACCCGAATGGGAGTGCGAGGCCATGGATTCTGTGGTGTGGGTACAGTGTGCTAATCTCTAGAGAGTGTGTATTAAATCTATCGATAGCCGCGCCCGCGGATAAGGGCCCAGTTCATAGTTGGTCACACTATGGGTCAATAGTAATAATAATAATAATAATAATAATAATAATAATAATAATAATAATGTGCTTAATAACAACCCTGGTTCGATGATGAGAAAGAGGTTGGTTGTGATCCAGAGAGGATCACCGTGGTATCGAGGATACCGAGTTGTTGGATATTTGTGGTGTTATGCGAGAATCAAGGGTAAAGGTCAAGCTCCTTGTGGTCATGTAATGATTACTATGGTATTGTAATACCAAGCTTGATTGGATCCTGAGATGATCGTGTGATGTCCGTGATGGTAAGCTTATGCATGTGATGGTTATGAGGTAACCCGAGCAGAGTAAGTTGGTGCATGCTAGCGTTATCATGTTGCATGCCGGTATCATCATGTTCATATGTTCATGCCATGCTCGTATTGTTCTAGCTGTATCATGTTGTACATGCCATGATGTTCTGATAGTATGATGTTCATCTTTGCTAAGAAACCTGTAAATGCCATGATGTTGTTTGTCTTGATTGCTTTGGTTGCTGTGAGCTTGCAAGTACATTCAATGTACTGACCGGGCGTGTCATGCCATTTTGTAGGTCATGCCGGATTTGATTGCTTGTTTGTCGTGGATTCCTTGTTTGCGAGCTAGGATAAGCGTTCCAACCAGAGTCCCTGCAGAGTGGAGTTCATCACCGTCATCGTTGTTACGCTGCTAGAGTTGTTCCGCTGCTTCGTGTTGTTCTGCTGCTTGCATGGAGCAACCATGGCAGGCGTAGTGTCGCCGTGCCGATGTAATCCCCTTGTATCCTTATAGCCTGTAATAAAGAGCTGGTTTGTTCTATGCTAAGCAGTGCCGTATTCCAGAAGACTTCTTCTTGATCTCTGGGCTGGAATACGGGGCGTTCCGGTTTCTCTGAGCCGGGGTGCCACAGTTCGTAGCTAAGCCCCCGAGTGAGAGGGTTGCTCTTCACTTGGAGTGTTTTTGAAACTTAGGCGAATCAGGTTCGCAGCTAAGCCACCTACTGGTGGATTTGGACACATATGTTTATGCGAAAACAATCATTAAGATACTACGGAAATCATGTCTTTGAAAATCAATCCGAAAGGATTCTTATTACAACTCGACAATCCGAGTGCTTAGGTATAAAAAGGGCAGAGAAGATCCGCGTTCCAAGCGCGCGGCTCATCGTTCTTCTTGGACACATTGTAAAGGTCATATGCCCTATTGTTGAGCACCTTGGTGACGACGAAAGGGCCTTCCCAAGCAGGGGCGAGTTTATGAGGCCGTTGCTGATCCACTCGGAGCACAAGGTCTCCTTCTCTAAATGCTCGGCCCCTGACATTTCGGGCGTGGAATGTATGAAGATCTTGTTGATAGATAGTCAACCGGATCAAGGCCATCTCTCTCTTCCTCTAGAAGATCAATAGCGTCTTGACGTGCTTACTCAGCTTCGGCTTCTGAGAAGACTTCTACTCGGGCCGCATTGTGGAGCAAGTCACTCAGAAGCACAGCTTCACCTCCATATACCATGAAGAAAGGAGTTCGATCAGTCGACCGGTTGGGAGTTGTCCTTAATCCCCACAGAACGGAAGGCAACTCAGTCACCCAAGCGCCTGCTGCATGCTTGAGGTCGCGCATCAATCGGGGTTTCAGCCCTTGGAGGATAAAACCATTTGCTCTTTCGGCCTGCCCATTCGACCGTGGGTGTGCAACGGATGCGTAGTTGACCCGAGTGCCTTGGGAAGTGCAGAAAGCTCTGAATTCGTAGGAATCAATGTTTGAACCGTTGTCCGTGATGATGCTGTGTGGAACTCCATATCTGAATATCAATTCTCTGATGAAACTGATGGTTGTGCTTGAATCGAGGTTCTTGATTGGTTTGGCTTCAATCCACTTAGTGAACTTGTCTACTGCTATGAGCATATGGCTGAAGCCACTTCTGCCAGTCCTCAGGGGCCCAATCATTTCGAGTCCCAAAACAACAAATGGCCAGATGAGTGGAATAGTCTTCAAGGCCGATGCAGGCTTGTGCGA
Source organism: Aegilops bicornis (assembly GCA_021605145.1). NCBI lineage: Eukaryota > Viridiplantae > Streptophyta > Magnoliopsida > Poales > Poaceae > Aegilops > Aegilops bicornis. The sequence goes on from CM038671.1 coordinate 127,118,395, forward strand.
CATGTTCGAGTAAAACTAGCAACCTTGGCACTTCTCAAGTATTTCCTTAGCCATTTCATTTGCTCGCGGCTAGTAGAATCCTGCTCGGTATGCTTTAGCCACGATGGTCTGAGAGGACGCATGGTGACCACAGGTCCCCGAGTGGATCTCATTTAAGATCAGTCGACCTTCTTATGGGGAGATACACCACTGAGCTACGCCAGTTACACTTTCTCTGAAAAGCTGTTCTCCTATAGCTGTAAAGGCTTTGGACATGCGAACGATCTGATGAGCCTCACCCTCATCCTCCGGGAGCTCCTACCTGAGCAGGTATGTTATGTATGGCACTGTCCAGTCGGGGGTGATTACTACAACTTCCATGATTAGGTCGACCACCACTGGCACTTCAACTTTAGTCGGACTGGTTGAACTTATCGGTTGCGGGGGCTCCTCTGTAAAGGGATCTTCTTGAACTGACGGGTTGTGGAGATGCTCCAAGAACACATTACTGGGAATAGGCTTCGAGTGGAACCTATCTTCGCAGATCGTCAGCTGCTTGATTCTTGAGTTGGGGTATGTGATGGAGCTCCAACCCTTCAAATTTCTTCTCTAATTTTCTTACTGCATTGCAATAACCAGTCATGGAAGGGCTCATGACATCCCATTCCTTCATTACTTGATTGACCCCCAAATCCGAGTCGCCATAAACCATCAGGCGACGGACGCCGAGTGAGATGGCCATATGCAATCCATACAGAAGTGCTTCATACTCAGCTTCATTATTTGAGGAGTCGAAGTGAATCTAGAGGACATAAGTGAGCTTGTTACCTCTTGGGGATCCCAGGACCACTCCAGCACCAACCATTCAACATCTTAGACCCATCAAAGAACATAGTCCAACGTTCCGAGTGAACTTGGGCTGGTTGCTGCTGTTCAATCCACTCGGCCAGGAAATCTTCTATTGCCTGAGACTTGATTGCCTTTTTTGCTTCGAACTTGATATCCAAAGGAAGGAGTTCATTCGCCCATTTGGCCACTCGACCGGTTGCATCTCGATTGTTCAAAATTTCCGACAATGGAGTATCGCTGACGACTGAAACCGAGTGGTCAGTGAAGTAATGTGCAACTTTATTCGTGGTCAAATAAATCCCGTAGACAAGCTTCTGGTAATGCGGGTACCTTTTCTTATACGGAGTCAAGACTTCAGAAATATAGTACATTGGGCATTGAACTTTCTAGGCTTTGCCTTCATCCTCCCGCTCGACTGTGGGCACTGTACTGATAGCTTGTCTAGTGGCTGTGATATACAACAATAGAGGCTCTTTGCTGACTGGGCAGCAAGCACCGGCTGCGTGGAAAGCAGGGCTTTGAGCTCTACAAACGCTGCTTCAGCTTCAGGAGTCCACTCAAACTTATCATACTTTTTCATTAGTCGGTAAATAGGTAATGCCTTTTCACCGAGACGAGAAATGAATTGGCTCAATGCAACCAAACAACCAGTAAGCTTTTGAACATCAAGCACACGCACGGGGCGTTTTATTTGGAGAATTGCTCCAATCTTTTCCAGGTTTGCGTCGATCCCTCGTTCAGAAACGAGAAAACCGAGTAACTTTCCACCTGGGACTCCGAATGTGCACTTCGACATATTTAGTTTGATATCGTATTTTCTTAGGTTGGCAAATGTATCTTCAAGGTCAGTCAGTAAGTCAGAGCTCTTGCGTGCCATAACCACTATATCATCCATGTACACTTCCACTTTCCGACTGATCTGAGTGAGCAGACACTTCTGGATCAGACGCATGAATGTGGCACATTCTTGAGACCGAAAGGCATGGTGTCATAGCAAAAACACCCAAATGGGGTGATAAAAGTTGTTTTTATTTCATCGGCTCCATACAATCGGATTTGATGGTACTCGGAATACGCATCCAAAAAGGACAAACACTCACACCGCGCAGTTGAGTCGACAATCTGGTCCATGCAGGGGAGAGGGAAGTGATCTTTTGCGCAGGCCCGATTGATGTGCTTGAAGTGGATACACATACGGAGTGAATCATCTTTCTTGGGGACCATGACGACATTGGCGAGCCACTCGGAGTGGTATATCTCGCGGATGAACTCAGCTGCCAGAAGGCGAGCCACATCTTCGCCAATTGCCTTCCTCTTCTCCACGGCGGACCGACGGAGGTGTTCCTTGATGGGTTTTGCTTTTGGGTCGACACGCAAATGGTGCTCAGCCAGTCCCCTGGGTACAACCGACATGTCTGTTGGTTTCCATGCGAAGATGTCCCAGGTCTCACGGAGGAACTGGATGAGCGCTTCTTCCTATTTGCTGTCGAGTGTTGCTGAGACGTGGGTCAGAGCAGCATTGGGATCCTCCGGGTGAATATGGACAGGCTTTGTCTGTCCTACCGACTGAAATGCAGACTCAGAGCAAGGCTTCTTTGCTCGTAACAAATCACTCGGGTCTGCATTCTTCTTGTATTCTTCCATCTCTACTGCTGCCATTTGTTCGTCAGCAATTTTTTAGCCCTTATGGAGGCACTCTTCTGCTCTTTGCCAACTCCCTGTGACTGTGATCACGCCTCTAGGCCCAGGCATCTTCAACTTGAGGTATACGTAACATGGTCGAGCCATGAAACGAGCATATGCGGGCTTGCCCAGAATAGCATGGTAGGCACTATGAAAATCCACCACCTCAACCCTCAACTTTTCCTTGCGGTAATTCTCGGAATCACTGAAAACCACATCAAGAGCAATCTGACCGAGTGACTTTGCCTTTTTTAGGGGATGACACCATGAAACTGCATATTGCTCTCGCTGAGTTTAGACATCGGAATTCCACACCTTGGAGGGTCTCAGCGTACAAAATGTTCAGGCCACTGCCACCATCCATAAGGACCTTAGTCAGTCGGGTGCCCCCAACGACTGGGCTGACCACCAATGCTTACCACCCAGGGGTAGCAACATGCGCTGGGTGATCCGACTGGTCGAATGTAATGGGAGTCTTCAACCACTTCAAGTATGTCGTAGTTGTCGGGGCAACCATGTTCACTTCTCTGTTGATAACTTTTAGTCGAATTTTGCTCTCAACATCGCAAAAATGACCAAAGTAGCATTTATGTTGGGATAACCATCATCCTCTTCTTTCTCTTCCTCCTTATCAGAGTCCTTCTCCGGAGGCTAACCCTCCCGGAACTTCTGAATCAAGAGTCGGCACTGTCGAGTGGTATGCTTGGGCAGAATCAAGTTACCCTCCTCATCTTTTTTTGTATGAATGTGACAAGGCAAATCCAGAATGTCTTGTCCAGACTAATCTTTCACCTTTTTGGGAATCCATGGCCCTTTTGGCTTTCCCTTGAATTTTCCTTGATTCAGAACTGCGGCCTCGGCCGGACCTGCAGGCTCGGCTTTTCGCTTCTTCTTCCAACTGGAATTTCCACCTCCGGTGTCCTGACCTTGGCCGACTGGTTTTCCCTTGCCACTATGGAGTCAATCTTCTTCTTCGCCATTAGCATACCGAGTGGCAATTTCCATCATTTGGCCTAGTGACATATCTCCCGAACGACCAAACTTCAGATTGAGCTCTCTGTATCGTACACCTTCTTTGAAGGCACAAACTGCCTGGTGCTCTAACACATTTTCCAATGTATGATGCAGGGTAGTCCATCTTTGGATGAAGTCTCTCAAAGTTTCATTCGGTTTCTTCATGCAATGCTGCAATTCAGTCAGCCCAGCAGGTCGCTTGCAGGTGCCCTCGAATGTTTTGATGAACACACGAGCCAACTCTTCCCAACAAAAAATACTTCCAGGGGCCAACTGATTTAACCAAGCTCTGGCTGAACCCTCAAGCATCAAAGGGAGGTGATTCAGGCTACATCATCGTTGCCTCCACCAATCTGCACATCCACTCGGTAATCTTCCAACCATGTGTCAGGATTTGACTCTCCGGTGAACTTGCTCACGCCCGTAGCCAATCTGAAATTGGGAGGGATCTCAGTAGCTCGGATGGCTCTACTGAAACACTCGGGCCCTGAAAAAATGCTCTGCTCCCAATCGGACGATCTCTGTCTTGTCCTTCTTTGTGTGCCCGGTTCTTGTAGACCAAACCTTCTACGAGGAGTGACCTCGCATCGAACCCAGGCTCTCTTGGATCGACTGGAACTCTTCGCTCATCACCATACGGGCGCCTGTCATCGTACCACCGGGGCGCGTACGATCCGCCCCTCGGAGGGGTCGTAGGCAATCGACGGTGGTCATCACGGGGATATCGATGATCATACTGTCCGTGGCCTCGACCCAGGTACTGATCTTGGCCGTGATCATGGTCATTACGCCGCAGAGGCGATCTCAGACTGTGTGCCGACTGAATTGTGTCTGCTACCACAAATATGCTATGGATTCTGTTACGCGACTGAGAACTAGCCGAGTTTTGTTCTCCCGCTGCTCGGAGCAGCACTCGGATCTGCATCAAACCTCTACCAGCTTCTGAAGAAGACGACTGAATTGACTCTGCTATATGTGCTGCAGATGCAAGATTTTGGACCGGAGTGCGGTATACCTGAGGTTCAGGCGGAAACAATTGTCGTGGCTGCCGACTGGATCCGAGGATCTGCTGACGGACGCGTTCGTCGAGTGAATGCTGGAGATTTTCCAGACGCGTGCACTCGGCCAAGGTGGCTTGGCGCACAACCTCCAAGGCCTGAGCCTCGAAGGTCTCCCCCATGATGGGGGTCTGGAGTGCCTCCATGTTGCGGCGATATAGCTCTATCCTCTGCTCCGAAGTGAGGGCTTGGGGATGCTATTCATCATGACCGTAACACGGACCGTCACCATTGCCGCCGCCGCGACAGAACCCAGGCGGGTGCTACCTCTTGAGCACTACGTTGGTTTTCCCTTGAAGAGGAAAGGGTGATGCAGCAAAGTAGTGTAAGTATTTCCCTCAGTTTTTGAGAACCAAGGTATCAATCCAGTAGGAGGCTACGCGCGAGTCCTCCACACCTACACAAAACAAATAAATCCTCGCAACCAACGCGATAAGGGCTTGTCAATCCCTACACGGCCACTTACGAGAGTGAGATCTGATACATATGATAGGATAATATTTTTGGTATTTTTTTGATAAAGATGCAAATTAAAATAAAAGCAAAGTAAAAAAGCAAAGGAAATAACTAAGTGTTGGAGGATTAATATGATGAAGATAGACCCGGGGGCCATAGGTTTTGTCGGCGTTCTGGGAACGGGGGTCCCCAGGCTTGCCTGCCTGCGGCCTGCGACGTGGCTCAAAGGAGGCCCAGGACAGCCCATCTTCATCAACACAAACTCAAGACCCTCGCGAGGGGCCAAGCCTCGCGGGGCGGACGACAAGGAGCTTCCTCAGGCGCGGCCTCGTTAGGCTGGCTCATGAGGAGGCGGAGAGTTCAAGGCAGGGTACCTCGCGAGGTGCCCATGACGCAAGCCATGACGACCAAGGCGCCCGATCGAGGCGCCCGGCCAGCCTTGATCCTGCTTTCCTCTTTGGTGCAAAGGGAGCAAGCGCTGGCAAGAGCATCAAGCAAAGGCATCCGTTTGATTGCAACAAGACCAAGACCGCCCCAACGGCTGGAAGGAGTCATCGTGGAGCCAGTGCAGGCGTCATCACCAGAGCCTTTGGCAGGCGAGGACCAACTTTAGTCAGGATAAGTGTACCCGCTGTTCCCCTTCAAAATGGCCAATGGTTGGCGCCCTTCCCGCTCAATATTTGGGGAGAGGCCCAGGGCCTCCGACTATATAAGCAGAGCTAGCCACCATAGTAGAGGAAAAGGAGGATCCGGCATTTGGAACCCAGAGAGAGAGAGAGAGAGAGAGAGAGAGAGAGAGAGAGAGAGAGAGACCCGATCCTCAAGCTAGAGCGACGGGACACCAACTATCAGTAAATCACACACGCCAAGAACAGACCCTCGCGAGGCTGTTCTTCCACATCTTATTCTTCATCAGCCCCAGAGGCAATCCACCACACCACAAACTAGAGTAGGGTATTACACCACAACGGTGGCCCGAACTAGTATAAACTTGCGTCTCTTGTGTTGTTCTTGCTAGTAGTTTAGGTCCCTGCGATTCGGCGAGGTACGAGACGGTGGAGAGTTGGATCTCCGCGCGCACCCCAGAGTTCGACCCTTAAGGGTCTGCCGGAACCCGAAATCCGACAGGTTTAACTAGTGGCTTCTCTCCAGAGCATAAGTATTCTACGGTGGGTGAACAAATTACTGTTGAGCAATTGATAGAATTGAGCATAGTTATGAAAATATCTAGGTATGATCATGTATATAGGCATCACGTCCGAGACAAGTAGACCGACTACTGCCTGCATCTACTACTATTACTCCAGTCATCGACCGCTATCCAGCATGCATCTAGAGTATTAAGTTCATAAAAACAGAGTAACGCATGTAAGCAAGATGACATGATGTAGAGGGATAAATTCATGCAATATGATAAAAACCCCATCTTGTTATCCTCGATGGCAACAATACAATACGTGCCTTGCTACCCCTCATCCTTTGGGAAAGGACACATAAAGATTGAACCCAAAGCTAAGCACTTCTCCCATTGCAAGAAAGATCAATCTAGTAGGCCAACCCAAACTGATAATTCGAAGAGACTTGCAAAGATAACCAATCATACATAAAAGAATTCAGAGAAGATTCAAATATTGTTCATAGATAAACTTGATCATAAACCCACAATTCATCGGTCTCAACAAACACACCGCAAAAATAAGATTACATCGAATTGATCTTCACGAGAGAGGGGGCGAACATTGTATTGACATCCTAAAAGAGAGAAGAAGCCATCTAGCTAATAACTATGGACCCGAAGGTCAGAAGTAAACTACTCACACTTCATCGGAGAGGCTATGGTGTTGATGTAGAAGCCCTCCATGATGAATGCCCCTCGTGAACTCGGAACAGGCCCCAAGATAGGATCTTGTGGGTACAGAAGGTTGCGGCGGTGGAATTGGGTTTTTGGCTCCGTGTCTGATCGTTTGGGGGTACGTAGGTATATATAGGAGGAAGAAGTACGTCGGTGGAGCAACAGGGGGCCAACGAGGGTGGAGGGCGCGCCCCCTACCTCGTGGCCTCCTCCTTTATTTCTTGATGTAGGGTCCAAGTCTCCTGGATCTTGTTCATTCTGAAAATCACGTTCCCGAAGGTTTCATTCTGTTTGGACTCCGTTTGATATTCCTTTTCTGCGAAACTCTGAAATAGGCAAAAAAACAGCAATTCTGGGCTGGGCCTCCGGTTAATAGGTTAGTCCCAAAAATAATATAGAAGTGAATAATAAAGCCCAATAATGTCCAAAACAGTAGATAATATAGCATGGAGCAATCAAAAATTATAGATACGTTGGAGACGTATCAGCGGGCTGGACGAGAGTCGACCATGAGGTCTTCCGCCGCAAGGTCGCTGATTCCACACTCGGAAAGAGTGACCGTGGAATCAATCGACACATTGAATGGTCTGTAGAGAGATTCGTCGGGCTTGATTCCCACGACCTGAGGGGTGGTCGACTGGCGAGCCACCACGTGCTTCACCCAGCGCTGGAGTCGCGAACGGCCGGACCGCTTGCGACGACGGATGGCAGGGAGCGAAGACACCACGGGAGCCGGTCGATACTAAGTCGATGGTTGCCGCAGCAGGACGCTGCAGACACTCGCATGGAAGTGCGCCGCCCCGCGGATAGGGAGGCCTTGACACCGAGGGGAGCTTCTTGAAGCCAGGCGGAGTCGTCGACGATGAAAGCGAGCGCGCCGAGATGGATCTCGCGGCCCAAAGACAAACCGCTGCCGGAAACCATGTTGATGGAGAATGAAATTATCAACCTCACCGGAAGTCGCTCAGACGCCTGCCCCACGGTGGGCGCCAACTGTTGTGGTACTAAGTCTGACAGGAAGAATAGGGGGTATGTAGGACGAGGCAAGGTCCTAGCTACGTTGAGGTTGTGCATGCAACGTTTACAAGTTCAGGCCCCTCTTGAAGGAGGTAACAGCCCCACGTCTTGGTGCCTCGGAGGCTTGTCGACTTGATTATGCATGGAAGTTACCGGGGGTGTGAACCCTTGTGCCAGAGGAGGGGGTGACTTATATAGAGTGCGCCAGACCCCTCCATCCCTCAGTTACACATGGTTCAATGTGAGTTAAGACAGGGGCATTACTGGTAACACCAGATATTAATGTTCTTTATGACTATGGAGTGAATGCCTGACCGTTGCCATCCTGAGAGGGATGTAGATGTTCTGTACTCCGAGTGGTTCTTTGTGCGTTCGAATGACGCTATCTTGGTCGAGTGGAATTGGGGTATCCGAGTGGAATAGCTGGTCGAGTGGATTGCACTCCAAGGTAATTTTAGTTGGTGCTTCCTGTGGGACTTTGAATTTCTTCGACTCTAGGGCAATCTCCTTGGGTAGGGCGTCTAGGTCAGGCGTAAGACCCTACCCTAGGTACATGTCTTCGTCACTACAATTGGGTATACTCTTGATGATCTTAAGTGCATTAGTCCAACTTTATGTCAACACAAGATTAATATGGAGCATGATGCTAAACCAGTTGTTGATCATCAACGCCGCCTGAATCCCAAAATGAAGGATGTGGTAGGAACTGAAATATTAAAGCTTCTGGAAGCAGGTATCATTTATCCTATAGCTGATACTGGATAGGGTAAGTCGTGTTCATTATGTTCCTAAGAAAGGAGGTATTATTTTTGTTCCTAATGATAAAAATGAGCTTATCCCACAAAGAATTGTAACTGGTTATAGGATGATGATTGATTTTAGAAAATTAATAAAGCTACTAGAAAGATCATTACGCTTAGCCTTTTGTTGATCAAATGTTAGAAAGATTATCTAAGCACACACACACTTTTTCTTTCTAGATGGCCATTCTGGTTTTCTCAAATACTTATATCACAAGAAGATCAAGAGAAAGCTACTTTTACTTGTAGACGTATGCTTTTTGGAAATTATGCTTATAGACGTATGCCTTTTGGTTTATGTAATAGACTCACTACTATCCAAAGATGTATGACTGCTATATTCTCTTATTTCTATGAGATAATTGTAGAGGTATTCATGGATGATTTTTCTATTTACGGAACCTCTTTTGATTATTGCTTCAGCAACCTTGACCGAGTTTTGCAGAGATGTGAAGAGACAAATCTTGTGTTGAACTAAGAGAAGTGCCACTTTATGGTGAATGAAGGTATAGTCCTTGGTTATAAAATTTCTAAAAGAGGTATTGAGGTAGATAAAGGTAAAGTTGATGCAAGTGATATAATGCCATGCCCTACGGATATTAAAGGTATAAGAAGTTTATTTGGTCATTCTAGGTATTATAGAAGGTTTATTAATGACTTTTCTAAAATTTCCAGGCCTCTCACAATTCTCTTACAGAAAGATGTTCCATTTGTCTTTGATATTGATTGTGTGGAAGCCTTTGTAATACTTAAGAAAGCTTTAATAACTGTGCATGTTGTTCAACTGCCTGATTGGAACCTACCCTTTGAATTCATCTTTGATGCTAGTGATTATGCTATTGGTGTTGTTGTATGTCAAAGAGTTGATAAGAAACTAAATGTCATTCATTATTCTAGTAAGACCTTTTATGGTGCTCAAAGAAAATATGCTACTACTGAGAAAGAACTTTTAGCAGTTATGATTGCATGTGATAAATTCAGACCTTATATTGTTGATTCTAGAGTTAGTATTCACACTGATCATGCTGCCATATAATTCTTTTTGATAGAGCAAGGTATAGTTGGTATACCCGGATCTCCAAGTTTTTTAGGTACTCCATCTTTGAAAGTATAATTAGCAAGCATAGTGGAGATTTCAGCTTCCGGTATTTTTCTCTTATTAGTGATGATGTCTTTATTATACTTTGCATAAGGAGGCATCTTAAGGATATCAGTCAAGCGAGTACGCAAAAAGACCGGCCTCAGCATTTCAGCAAAGCATTCAAATTCTTCATCATCATTCTTTTTAGTTGTCTTAGGTGGAAAAGCCATAGGTTTTTGAACCCACGGTTCTCTTTCTGTACCATGTTTTCTAGCCACAAAGTCACTTTTATCATATCTTTTATTTTTGGGTTGTGGGTTATCAAGATTAACATGTGGTTCTATCTCAACATCATTATCTGGTTCTTTATCATTGTTTGGCTGGGCATCTTCATGAACATCCACATTATATTTTTCATTATCACTAGGTGAGTGTTCATTACCAGACTGAGTTTCAGCATCAGAGATAGAGGTTTCATTTTCATTATCAGGAGGTTTTTCTATTTCAGGTTCACTAGAAGCATGCAAAGTCCTATCATTTTTCTTTTTCTTTTTGGAAGGTCTAGGTGCATTAGTGTTGTTTCTTTGTGAGTCTTGTTCAATTCTTTTTGGGTGTCCCTCAGGATAAAGTGGTTCCTGAGTCATTTTACCTCCTCTAGTTGCAACTCTAACAGCAGAGTCATGCATATTATGATTCATTTCATCAAGTAATTCTCTTTGTGATTTAGCAACTTGTTCTAGCTGGGTTTGTACCATAGAAGCATGTTTTCCAACACCTCTAGCATCATTTGAAATTCTAAATAACAAGTCACTCAAGCGAGCAATCATATCAGAATTGTATTTCAATTGTTTCATAACATTTGCATTGAAATGATCTTGTTTTCTAATGTAACTTTCAAACTCATAAAGGCATTGGATAGGATGCATATTGTGAGGATCATTGAACTTCATTAGAGAATTTACTTCTACCACCTTAGGCAGTGGTGGTGTATCAAGCCCATGTATTTCTTCAATAAGAGGTAAATTTTTAACATCCTCAGCTTTAATACATTTTTCCTTCATAGATTTCTTTGCCTCTTGCATATCTTTAGGACTGAGATATAATATACCCCTCTTCTTCGGAGTGGGTTTAGGCGGCGGTTCAGGAATAGTCCAATCATCATAAATTTTCAATATATTGTTCAATAATTCTTCAGCTTCAGCAATAGTTCGTTCCCTGAAAACACAACCAGCACAACTATCTAGGAAGTCCCTAGAAGCATCGGTTAGTCCATTATAAAAGATATCAAGTATTTCATTTTACTTAAGAGGATGATCATGCAAAGAATTAAGTAACTGGCAAAGCCTCCCCCAAGCTTGTGGGAGACTCTCTTCTTTAGTTTGCACAAAGTTAAATATTTCCTGTAATGCAGCTTGTTTCATATGGGCAGGAAAATATTTTTCAGAGAAGTAATAAATCATATCCTGGGGACTATGCACACAACTAGGAGTTAGAGTATTGTACCAAGCTTTAGCATCACATTTTAATGAGAAAGGAAATAATTTGAGAATAAAGTAGTAGCAAGTTTTTTCATCATGTGTAAAAAGGGTGGCTATATCGTTTAACTTAGTAAGATGTGCCACAACAGTTTCAGTACATAACCATGGAAAAGATCAGATTCAACCAAAGTAATTAACTCTGGGTCGACAAAGAATTCATAATTCTTATCAACAATACAGATAGGTGAAGTAGCAAACTTAGGATCACATTTCATTCTAGCATTCAAAGATTTTTATTTATACTTGCATAGTAATTTCTCTAGATTATCTCTATCCTTACAAGCAAGAATATATCTAGTTGCCTCCTCACTCATAACATAACCTTCCGGTAACTTAAGCAATTCACATCTAGGAAGGCTAGTTCTAGTAGGTGTTTCAGGAGTTTCAGTTTCAAGCTCATCATCAGATTCAACAACATCATGTTGTATAACTCTAGCAATTTGTTTATCAAGAAAATCACCAAGTGGCACATCATCATTATCAAGCAAGGTACTAGCATCATCATAAGCATCATTCATAGTAGAAGTAGCATCATCAATAAATTTCGACATATTAGAATTAATAGCATGCGGTGGTGTTGCAAGTTTACTCATAACAGAAGGTGAATCTAAAGCAGAACTGGATGGCAGTTCCTTACCTCCCCTCGTATTTGAGGGAAATATCTTAGTCTTTGGATCCTTCAGATTCTTCATAGTGATAATATGATAATAATCCCAAGTGACTCAACAAATATAGCTATGCTCCTCAGCAACGGTGCCAGAAAAAGGTCTTGATAACCCACAAGTATAGGGGATCGCAACAGTTTTCGAGGGTAGAGTATTCAACCCAAATTTATAGATTCGACACAAGGGGAGCCAAAGAATATTTGAAGGTAACAGCAACTGAGTTGTCAATTCAACCACACCTGGAGATTAATTATCTGCAGCAAAGTGATCAGTAGCAAAGTAGTTTGATAGTTTTGGTTATAGTGAAAACAACAACGATAATAGTAACAGTGATAGCAATAATTTGTAGCAAGTGTAACAGTGATGATAGCAGTAGTAATGCAGCAAGATCAGTATAGGATAAATTCAAAGGCATTGGATCGGTGACTTGTTGGATGATATTCATCATGTGACAAATATAACCTAGGGCGATACGACACTAGCTCCAATTAATCGATATAATGTAGGCATGTATTCCATAAATAGTCATATGTGCTTTATTAAAAGAACTTGCATGACATCTTTTGTCCTACCCTCCTGTGGCAGCAGGGTCCATATTGGAAACTAAGGGATATTAACGCCTCCTTTTAATAGAGAACCGGAACAAAGCATTCAAACTATGGTCATCACCGGGAGTGGGCCTGGTTGTTGTCACTCCGGGGTTGCCGGATCATAACACGTAGTAGGTGACTATAACTTGCAAGATCGGATCTAAAACATGGATATAATGATGAATTCATAAATGGTTCAGATCTGAATTCATGGCACCCGGGCCCAAAGTGATAAGCATTAAGCATGGCAAGGTCATAGCAACATCAATCTAAGAACACAGTGGATACTAGGGATCAGGCCCTAACAAAACTAACTCGATTACATGATGAATCTCATCCAACTCCTCACCGACCAGCAAGCCTACGAAGGAATTACTTACTCCCGGTGGGGAGCATCATGGAATTGGCGACGGAGATTGGTTGGTCATGACGAAGAATAAAGATCCCCCTGTTTGGAGCCCCAAACGAACTCTAGATCAGCTCTCCCGAGGAAGAACAGGGCTTGGCGGCAGCTCCGTCTAGTGGATCGCGATACTTCTTTCTCCCTGATTTTTTTTCTGGAATAATGTGAATTTATAGTATCAAGGGGTCGTCAGCGGGGCCACCATGTGGGTTCAACCCACCTGGGCGCGCCAGGAGAGGGGGGCGTGCCCTGGTTGGTTGTGCCCACCCAGTTGCCCCTCCCTAGTAGGTCTTGGCTCCAGAAATTCTTATTATTGATATAAAACATCCTCGCAAAGTTTCCTTCCATTCCGAGAACTTTTATTTCTGCACAAAAACAACACCATGGTAGTTCTGCTAAAAACAACGTTAGTCCAGGGTTAGTTTAATTCAAATCATGCAAATTAGAATCCAAAACAAGAGGAAAAGCGTGATAAAAAGTAGATACGTTGGAGACGTATCATGCATCTCATCTGGAAAACAAGCGGAAGGCGAATATTGAGCCTTCATTCATGTTGAAGGTCTTTGGAACATTAGGCCAGTGCCTGTGGATGATTGACCGTCTGTCATTCGTCCTCTTCAGGAACACTTCAATATTGAACCGTAGGTGTTGTATGAATACCTCCCTCGCCTCCTGACCATAGAGGTGGTTTGAGAGGTAATAATCAGTGAACTGCTTTGGAAAGGCCTGAAAACAAGGATGTGCATACATATCTTCTCTATATTGGAAATGGGGCAAAGGAATAAAAAAGGCAAGGTATAATAGTTAGTACCATCTTGTAAACTGATGTCTTGTTCATTGTGCAGACAAAGATCTTGTTGTTTTTTGTCGCTAATTTCTTTATCCTAACAATCTTTCTGAGTTTCTTGATTTGATTGATATCCATGGACAACTCATTTCCCCATATGCAAAAAGGGTAGAACAGTGGGTCAAAACCTCTGACAGCAGGACCTACATGTGCAAGACCAAATTATTAGAAACCTAAATATTAGAATGGTTCCTACAATTGCACAATAATGTGCTATTAGACAACGGACCATGCACGTGCTAACCTCAATTGTAAACCTCAGTGCCTCCCATTGTTTCCCTACAACACATATAAGGTAGTTAGCCATCATGTTAAGTAAGGGCTCGCATGCTATCAGTAAAATATGTTGATGAAAAATAAGCATTTTGCAGATTCATCAGATTAATTCAATCCACATGGAAAACCCATTTATCCAAACCAAGCATGATTAAGAACTAGGAAACATAGCACTTGTATACACTACAAAAAAAAGACACATCCGTGACATTTTGGGCCGAACGATTTTTTTTTCTGTCATACATATGACACTTATATGACGATAATTGTGACAGAACCTGGTATCATCATAGATGTGGTGGGCTCCTACTTTTATGACAAAAAAACATGACAGAAAATGGGCTTTTCGTCCTGGGCGGGCCGGAGACGCAGCTGCATGAAATTCTTTGGGCCATCCATGATGAAAAAACCGTGGTAGAAGCGAGGGGGAGGAAAATTTCAGGGAGTTGCAGGTTACAGTGGGAGGTCGGGGGCCGAGTGATGTGCGTTTCTCTCGTACATGTACGCGCGTGTGTGCGAGGCGTTGGCTCTAACTGAACCCGAGCGAGGCGTTGGGCTCTAGCGAACTGGCGATTACCTTTGCGAACTACGCGTTATCGAACCCGAGTGATCGATCGATGGTCGTTAATCGAACCCGATCGAGTGATTCCTTCGCCATCTGCTGCTAATCAAGCCGATCGATTGGATGAACAGTGGCGTGCAGCGAGGGGGGTGGGGGTGGGATGAACTGTGTGCGGTGGCGTTGCCTCTGGATGAACAGGACCCCGCGGTGTGGAGTGCTGGATGAACAGTAGATGGTGGAGGGGTGGCCGTGGAGGGGTGGTTGAACAGGACCCCGTGGTGTGGAGGGCTAGATGAAAAGTAGACGGTGGAGGGCTGCCCGTGGAGGGGTGGTTGAACAGGAGCCGGTGGAGTAGCGCGCGGTGGAGGCTGGATGAACAGGAGCCCGTGGAGGCTGGAGGAGGTCGATGGCAGCCCGTGGAGGCTGGAGGAGGTCGACAGTGGAGATGAACAGTATCAGGTGGATTCCGTTTTGCGATGCGCCACACCCTCCCGATCAACAGGACCCCGTTTATTGTGGGAGGTCCGTTTCCTCCGTTTTGAGGTACGCCACACCCCTCCCGATCAACAGGACCCCGTTCCGAACGTAGGAGGTATGTTTCCTCCGTTGTGCGGTACACCGGGCCTCCTTTCCATCGCCTGTTCCGTCCAAGCCCTCCCGATGAACATGACCATGCATTCCGTTCCGACCCAGCCGGTTGGCTCCCCACGAACACGACGACGACGCTATTTCTCTGTTTCGACCCAGCCATGTACGTATGCGCGACTAGGCGTTCGAGACCCTGCCCGTATGTACACATACGTGGCCGTATTTTCTTTCTTGCACCACGGCGGTATGCGTGCGTGTACATGCTACGTGCGGCGCCTCTACTACGACTGCGTGTGCGCCTCTACATCGACCAATATATATGCGTAATGCGTTCGCGACCAGAATGACAATGCTACTACGATTCGACCAGGTGGGTCCCGGTATCGAGCACTTCCTTGCCTCCGAAGATGTAGCTGGTGGGTCCCAGCAGTCAGGGGGCGAATTGTTTTTTTTTGCCCGTACGCACTTCCTTGCGTGCGAAGATGTAGCTGGTGGGTCCCAGCAGTCAGGGGAAATTTTTTTTTTTGCAAAATACGGTGGCCTGTCCGGTGGGTCCTCGCTGTGAGGTAGAGGAATAATTTTTTGTGCATAATAACGAGGCACTTCCTTGCTGCGGCCATGGACCCAGCTGTTAGCCTCTCCACGTACAGTCCATGTCCGATAGAAGCCATTCCTTGACCACGTTGACCACGCCACGCCAAGAGCACTTCCTTGCTGCGGCCATGGACCCAGCTGTGAGGTGGAGGAATAATTTTTTGTGCGTAATAAGGAGGCACTTCCTTGCTGCGGCCATGGACCCAGCCACGTTGACCCAGCTGTGAGGTGGAGGAATAATTTTTTGTGCGTAATAAGGAGGCACTTCCTTGCTGCGGCCATGGACCCAGCTATCAGCCTCTCCACGTACAATCCATGTCCGATAGAAGCCATTCCTTGACCACGTTGACCACGCCACGCCGAGAGCACCAGGGCGGTGGACGACGGCGAGGCCTAGGAAGGGGACAATGCGGAGCCGGGGAAGACACGATAGTGGATGCCCACGCATAGAGGAGTACGAGGGTTCACTGGTTCGCTGCGGTGTGAGGCTGCCGTCGCCGTAGAATAACAGGGGTGTGGGTGAGTAGAGGGATGGCACGGCCAGCGGTGGGAGTAGTAGAGGCGGTGAGGCCTCCGCATCGCAACTGGCCCACGGAGGCAGGAGCACGAGGCACGACCGGCGCTGGTTTGGGCGGCTGGAGCAAGAAGACCAGAGGTTGAAGAACCACTACGGCCGTTGGATGGACATCGTACGGTCACTTGAGCTAGAATCGTGCATATTGACTAAGTTGACAAAGCCCTCCGTCCCCGTTAACTTAGTAGGCCCACAAGTCAGCCTGCCACTATACAGTCCCAGCTAACAGGGGGAGTATTCATTTTTTGTGTGTAATAAAAAGGCACTTCCTTCCGTGCAAAGATATAGCTGGTGGGTCCGAGCTGTCAGCGGAGGTAACGTTTTTTTCGCGAAATACAGAGGCCCTTTCGGTGGTGAAAGCACAAGTGCTCCCTAGGTGGTTTTGGTAATTAATGTCAACATATCTCTTGTTGGACTAACACTTTTATCTAGTATGTTTCAGATAAGTTCAACAATGGAGTGGCATGGACTAAAGGATGTGGGAACTCCTTCAAGATGCTAAGGACAAAGGATTGGCTCAAGCTTCAAGCCCAAGACTCTACATTTTACATTTTAGTGATCCAAGATCACATTGAGTCTATAGGAAAAGCCAATACTATCAAGGAGGGATGAGGTGTTGCTTAATGAGCCTCTTGCTTCGTGTGCTTAGTGATATGCTCCAAAACCCTCAACTACTTTCCCACTTCCACACATATGACCTAAACCTAAAGTCAAACTCGGCCCTACCGATTCTTTCTATCCGGCGCCACCGAGTTCAAATGTCATAGCCACTGCCACAAACCCTAGGCAAATCGGTTTCCCCGATAGGGATCTCGGTCTTACCGAGATGGGATTGTAATCTCTTTGTGTATGTCCATCACCAGATTCGGTCTCACCGAATGTGTGTAATCGGTACTACCGAGATTACAATGCAAACTTTCTGGTTAACTTATTACCCAAATCGGTCCCACCGAGTTTGAGTAATCGGTCTCACCGAGTTTGCCAGACCAACTCTCTGGTTAGCTAATTACCAAAATCGGTCTCACCGATTTGTGTAATCGGTCTCTCCGAGATTACGTTATGCCCTAACCCTAACCATATCGGTCCTACCGAAATGCATGTCGATCCCAAGAAAACCCTAACGGTCACTAGGTTTACTAAATCGGTCCGACCGAGTTTGATGATTTGGTCCCACCAAGTTTGGTAAATTGTGTGTAACGGTTAGATTTTGTGTGGAGGCTATATATACCCCTCCACCTCCTCTTCATTCGTAGAGAGAGCCATCAGAACAAGCCTACATTTCCAGCATCCTATTTCTGAGAGAGAACTACCTACTCATGTGTTGAAGTCAAGATATTCCATTCCAACCACATGAATCTTGATCTCTAGCCTTCCCCAAGTTGCTTTCCACTCAAATCTTCTTTCCACCAAATCCAAATCCTATGAGAGAGAGTTGAGTGTTGGGGAGACTATCATTTGAAGCACAAGAGCAAGGAGTTCATCATCAACACACCATTTGTTACTTCTTGGAGAGTGGTGTCTCCTAGATTGGCTAGGTGTCACTTGGGACCCTCCGACAAGATTGTGGAGTTGAACCAAGGAGTTTGTAAGGGCAAGGAGATCGCCTACTTCATGAAGATCTACCGCTAGTGAGGCAAGTCTTTCGTGGGCGACGGCCATGGTGGGATAGTCTTCGTGGACCCTTCATGGGTGGAGCTCTCCGTGGACTCGTGCAACCGTTACCCTACGTGGGTTGAAGTCTCCACCAACGTGGATGTATGATAGCACCACCTATCGGAACCACGACAAAAACATCTGTGTCTCCAATTGCGTTTGAATCTTCCAAACCCTTCCCTTTACATTCTTGCAAGTTGCATGCTTTATTTTCCGCTGCCTATATACTCTTTGCATGCTTGCTTGTTTTGTATTGAGAATGTTAAACTTGTGCCTAAACTCCACTTAAACCTAAAAGAAGTTAAACTGCAACTTTGATACTTAGTGTCTAATCACCCCCTCTAGACACCTCTTCTCAAGATCCTACAAGTGGTATCGAGCATTGGTCTCCATTGCCTTGGTTTAATCACCATTGGAGGAAGATGGATGAGTCTACTTTAGGGAGTCTTAGACATAGAGTGCCTATTCTTGATGGAGAGTATTTTCATGAGTGGAAAAATGAGATGCTTGTAATTTTCAATCAATATCAATTGAACAAGTACATTGCTAGCCCTTGTGCACCTCATGTTGATCCTATGCATCCTACCCTTGATGAATCTATTGACATGACTAGAAATCTTAGAACTGTTAATCTTATCACTAGAGGCTTGCCTAGAAACTTGATTAGAATCTTGCCTACTTTTGAGTGTGCCTACACTATATGGAAATTTCTTGAGGAACGCTTTCCAAATTATTCCTTGAAAAATCTAGATGAGATTCTCTATAAGTCTATTGCCTTGAGTAAGATGAATACTAGTGATCCTATGTTTGGTGATCGTCTATTTGAACTTACCGACCTTATGCGTGCCAAAGGAGATGTTGGAATTATTGGTGATATTATTTACGAAGCTATAAGAATTCATAAGCAAGATCTTTGTCAAACTCACTCTAATGAATTACCCTCTCTAGGACTTGATCCACCACATGACGATGTTGAACATGGATACTATGATGAGGATGATGATAGTGACTTTGATCTTGATGATGCAATGAGACATTTTGGTCTTATGGCAAATCTTCGGGGATATGTGTGAGGAGGAAAGGAATGGGTTCTTGACAATGGATGTACCGATCACATGACCGGAGATAAAGACATGTTGCGTGAGCTTGCTGAAAAAGATAGTCCTCAAAAGTATGTCACTTTCGGTGACAACTCAAAGGGTAAGGTGGTTGGCCTCGGTAAGGTGGCCATCTCACATGATAGCTCCATACAAAATGCCATGCTCGTTGAGTCTCTTGGCTACAACTTACTTTCAATATCTAGACTTGCTGATTTCGGTTTAAATGTCCTATTTACTGAAGTAGATTGCCAAGTGTTTCGTCGAGACAACCATAAAATGGTCTTTATCGGTATACGTAGAGGTGATCTTTACATTATTGATTTCTCTAAAAAGGCACAACCTAAAACTTGCTTCATTGCTAAATCCTCAAAAGGTTGGTTATGGCATAGACGACTAGGTCATGTTGGCATGAGAAACCTTGACAAGCTTATTAAAGGAAATCATATCCTTGGAGTTAACGATGTCATATTTGATAAGGATAGGCTGTGCAGTGCTTGTCAAGCAGGTAAACAGGTCGAAGGAAGGCATCCCGTGAAGAACATCATGAACACAAGGAGGCCACTCGAGCTACTTCATATGGATCTCTTTGGTCCCAACGCTTGCAAAAGTCTCGGTAGAAATTCTTTTGGTCTAGTTATAGTTGATGAATTTTCAAGATTTACGTGGGTGTTCTTTCTCGATGATAAATTGCAGGTCCAAAAGATCTTCAAAAACTTCACTAGGAAGGCCCAAAACCAATTTGAAGTGAAGATCAAGAAGGTTCGCAGCGACAACGGAACGGAGTTCAAGAACGCAAATGTGGACACCTTTTTTGACGAACAAGGGATTTCACACGAGTTCTCGGCTACGTACACACCTCAACAAAATGGAGTTGTTGAGAGGAAGAACCGGACGCTCATCGAAATGGCGAGAATGATGCTTGATGAGTACAAGACGCCGAAGCACTTTTGGGCAGAAGCGGTTGAGACAACTTGTCATGCAACAAATCGCCTGTATCTTCACAAGCTACTCGGCAAGACGGCATACGAGCTCCTCACCGGCAACAAACCCCAAGTTGGATACTTTCGAGTATTCGGCTCAAAGTGCTACATTCTTGATAAGCATCGTCGTTCAAAATTTGCTCCTAAATCTCATGAAGGTTTCCTACTAGGTTATGGCTCAAACTCTCACACTTACCGTGTCTACAACAATTTCACCCGGAAGGTTGAAGAGACGGTAGATGTGAAGTTTGATGAATCTAACGGCTCGCAAGTAGAGCTATTGCCAATTGATGTAGGAGACAAAGACCCTTCGTATAATCCAAGACTTGTCTATTGGCAAGGTCCGTCCAACAGAGGTGAAGGAGAGTACCTCGTCTATCCAAGTGGAAGCTTCCACTTCACGACAAGGCACTACTAGGAAAAGGGCTACTAATGGCGCACCAGTTTTGCCTACTAATGGCGCATCACTGGTGCGCCATTAGTATCACGCCACTAGAATTTTTTTCTAATAGCGCACCACCGTGCGCCATTATTAGTATCTGGTATACTAATGGCGCACCAGTGCAAGGCGCCATTAGTTTTGCCCAGTGCGCCACTAGTTATGCGCTATACTAATGGCACACCACACTGTAATGCGCCATTAGTAACAATTTTTTTAATTTTTTTTCTTAATCTCAGGTCACTATTTCACCTATGAGATATCCAACACACACACACACACACACATATATATATATATATATATATATATATATATATATATATATATATATATACAACAAGCATCTATATAACAATCATAGCCAACACACAAGTTCCATCATATATACATACATAGCCAACACACAAGTTCCATCGTTACATATTACAAAAGTTTCACATTGTTCATCCAACACCGTTATCCATCAATTCACAAAAGTTTCACATTGATACAAAATAAAAACACAAATGGAAAAGAAGCACTCCATCCATGCAAGCTTCCGTGAATTAAATCAAATCTGCAAAATGATAAACAAGAAGTCAGAAGAAGAAAAAGAAGAAGACTAGAAGAATACTAGAAGAAGAAGAACACTAGAAGAAGAATAAGAAGAATTTTGGAAAAGAAGTAAGAAGAAGACTATAAGGTTATTATGTAAACTTGATCATTTTGTTCCAACGTAAGTTATTTTGGAGCTAACCTATAGGAAACTAAGCATATAAGCTCTAAGTTAGTATATTAGAGCCAACTTAGGTAAAATGAAGCTAACCTATGTCATTTTGGAAAAGAAGAAGAATAAGAAAAAGACTATAAGCTTATTATGTAAACTTGATCATTTTGTGCTAACATAAGTTATTTTGGAGCTAACCTATAGGAAACTAAGCATATAAGCTCTAAGTTAGCATATTAGAGCCAACTTAGGTAAAATGAAGCTAACCTATAGGAAACTAAGCATATTAGAGATAACATAGGTAACTAAGTATATATATATCATTTTGGAGATCTGACATACCTGACAAAGTTCAGTTCTCATGCATTGTTCTTCTCCTTCTCCTTCCTCAGTCTAATGCGCCAAGAGCGGTGACGCGGTGGAGGCGGTGGAGGCAGTGAGATGTAGTCTTCTACCTCAATTGGCGTGGTCATGTCGCCCAGCTGTGGGATCGCCGGCGCCACCACCGGTGCGTGGTCATTGTCAGGCACCACCACCATCGCGAGGCCACCTTCAGGCATGACCATCACTAGATCATCCTCAGCCACCTCCATCTCTTGCCCATGGTCAGCCACCACCATCTCTTGCCCATGGTCAGCCACCACCATCTCTTGGCCATGGTCAGCCACCACCATCTCTTGCCCTTGGTCAGCCACCACCAGTGCTAGGTCATCCTCAGCCTGATGCCCATCATCATCCTGCAGCTCCTCATCCCCACTCTGCTCCTCTTCTCCCGCACTCCAGTCCGGATCATCCTTCTTGTTGTGTATGCTGCTGCCAGACCGCTTGCTTCGCTCTGACCAGAATCGCTGATGCTTTCGCCATGTACCATGGTCGCTGCCGCTTTGGTCAGTATCCATTGTCGCTGCCGCTGCTCCCACTACCTGTCCAAATGCAACAATGACCGTTAACAATCGATGTCGACAAAGCCAAATGTAGAGGAATAAGAAGAGGCAGAACGTCGCATCGCATCATAATCTTCAACAGAAGCGCATCGACACATAGTCGCTACCGAACACCTTCACGATGAGCATGGTGGCGTCGTCAGAATCAAGAGAAGGAAGTACCCCGCAGGTCGTAGGCACGGTAGAACTTCTCCCACCCACGAGACAAGTACATGTGGCCCTCCTTGATCACCAACTCCACATCCCACAGCCTGCGAAACCCGCTACCGGCCTGTCGCACCTATACATTATTTGGCGGATCTTCACCCATCAGCATGTTCTTAAAACTGTCAGGCAGCCTCTACAGTTTGGGACAATGAGTGATGTAGGCAAACAACAGATATCATAATGAGATGGGTGAAGCTAGGGGAGATCTCTCATTTTATATACCTGCGTCATGGATGATACTGAAGTCCCAAGTATGATAGTGAAGAACTCGGAAGCATCCAACTCAGATCATGGTGTCGCAGAGCGGCGGTGGCTGCTTCCGCCATCTCGATAATTAAGCAGCAGAAGAGACCAATTAGTACCCTTACAACAGATCATAAAACATGCATGATAACAGGCATTAGTCGCAAGTACCCCATATGTCCTATTTTTAGCAAAGTAATGCTAAAAATCACGGAAAATTTCAGCATTACCTTTGCTGAAAATAGGACATATGGAGTACCCAAATTTGCCGGAACGGAAGTTAATCGACATTCCGCAAACTCAAGGGCCTCTCGGGTACCTACAACATCATCACAAGTACAAAGAAGCAGCAGAAGTGAATACAGTGCATAACAGCAGCAAAATTATATATTTTTATGCAATGAAACAAACGAACACTAAGAGTAGAATGTTCTTGCAACAAACATTATTGTGTGACATCGAAAGGCATCACCTGCTTAAAGGGAATGATGACTTAAGTGGCAGATGTATATGATTGCACCACTTGACCTGCACTTCTCTATATTATATGATGTCTTGAAGAACTTGAGCAAAAAAGATAAATAGGAACATATTTCTCACCTTGGAGGTGTTGCTGCTGCACCGTCTCGAACTTCACTTCCTTTACCTCCTCGAAACCTGAAATATGCAGATGTTAGAAAGGTTAATGAACCAACAGATGCCCTAATGGAAGTAATAACAACATGACAGCAAACAACCAACAAACATGATGGGCTTAAGATTAATGAACCAACATCGAAAAAAGGTAGGCCAAATATTCATGTCACTTGCATTAGGGCATCATCTTCCTACAACTACTCATCTTCAGCAAAGACATGATACTACTATCGTATCTAATACAACAACATGACACTTGTTACTGTATCTAATGTTCCTACAACTACAACTACTACAACAACATAAAACTACTATGCATCATCTTCCTACTGTAATTGCTACTCATCTTTAGAACCAAACACCAAAGAAAAAGCAGAACCAAACTACTATAATTTCTACTTAATTTCACTATAATTTATAGTTCCCAAGCTATGCATGCAAATCAAAATACTAACATATCCAAACCTGATGAGCATCTAATAATGCTTATCTTAGTAACAACAGATACCAAATAAGCGATGCAAAAGCTTGTATGATCCCATAGGCAATACATGATTGAGCAAACTACATAAACTAGAAGGAAGCACAGTTGGAGACTGAAAGTCAGATTGTGTCCTCAAATTAACAACCCATTAACTTTCTAGAGACTCGATATCCGTGGATGAACTAATTATCAAGTTGGCGATTTCTGAATTAAAGATGTAGTTCTTCATTATATGCGTGTGTAGTGTAACTGCTTGTAAGACCTGGATGGTGTGCTGGAGTGTTATGCTATTCTTGATGTAATACTATTAATATTGTACAAGGTAGTATTATACAACACTGCAAAATAAAATGCATGTGGTCCATGGTATTTATATGTTCCATGCTATTCTTTGTTGTTCTACAAATAGACAAACTTAGACTATAAAGAGGTAGCAAGGAAAATGATTTTAGCCCACCTACGATGCAAACAATACTAAAAGCAGAAAAGTTTTATACAGGTGCAGTTGAGCTAAATATGGCGTGGTTTATACCATGACACAGTTTTACACAAGATATCTTCACCATATAAGAAAATAGCATCATCATCTTAGCTTCACAACACAGTTTTACCTGGCTGTTTACTTCTTGCCGCCGCTGTAGGGGCGGAGGAAGGGGCGCCACGGTGGAGAGGGCGAGGCCGAGGGCGTGGGGCTTGAGGGCTCATGACTGGTGATGCCGACGAGGTGGTCGCCCCCACGCCGGGCGTGAGCTAGGGTTCGGGGAGACGGCAGACGGCGCTGAGGGACGGGGTGGTGGAGAGGGGTAGGGGGAGGTTATGGGGAAAAGAGAGGAGGAGGCGGACGGGGGCGCAGCTTCCGGCCGAGGGGCTCAGATCGAGGCGGTGTAGCAGAGGGTTCGCTGGTCAAGGTCATGGGCGGCGGGCCGACAATGTGGCGGGGCGGGAGCGGGGCGCGGGCGGGCTTAAGGCGGCGCCAGGGACGGAGGGGGCGTGGGCGCGACGGCGCGCATCACAAGGGGGCGTGGGGGCGGGCTGGGGCGACGGTTGGAGTGGGGAGGAAGGGAGGGAGGGAATAAGATTTTTTGCCAAAAAGTAATTTTTTTTTACTGGCGCACTCTGTCTCCAGTGCGCCATTAGTAGTTCTAACTACTGATGGCGCACTTTGCCTGGATGCGCCATTAGTATGTTTGAAAAAATGAAAAAAAAAATTTTACTAGTGGCGCTAATGGCGTATCTCCACCAGGTGCGCCATTAGTATATAGTAGTGGCGCACCACTTCTCTGGTGCGCCATTAGTGTATTCCTCACTAATGGCGTATCTCCACCAGGTGCGCCATTAGTATATAGTAGTGGCACCACTTCTCTGGTGCGCCATTAGTGTCAATCCTATCTTTAGCCCTTTCCTAGTAGTGAGGTGAACCAAGAGTTGAAACGGAAGCATCCACAAGTGGAACACACCAAGATGAAGAAAACAAGGAAGAACATCACGAACGTCAACAACCTCCTTCTCCACCTCGACAAGAATACGACAACGCCAACAATGAAGATGATCAAGAAGTAGAAGAACAAGATGAAGAAGATGTTCAATCGAGACCCAAGCAAAAGCTTTCACGAGTTCGAGAAAGAATTTCTAAAGACCATCCCGTCGAGCAAATCTACAATGATATTCAAACCGGGAGAATCACTCGCTCTAAAACTCGTTTAGCTAACTTTTGTGAAAACTATTCTTTCATCTGTAGCATTGAACCTATGAAGGTCGAAGAAGCATTGGAAGATCCGGATTGGATAAATGCTATGCATGAAGAGCTACACAACTTTGAGAGAAACCAAGTTTGGACATTGGTCGAGAAGCCCGACAACAACCACGGCATCATCGGTACCAAATGGGTGTTTCGCAACAAGCAAGATGAAGATGGACAAGTAGTCCGCAACGAAGCATGTCTCGTCACCCAAGGCTACACACAAGTCGAAGGTATGGACTATGGTGAGACTTATGTTCCCGTTGCTAGACTTGAGTCCATTCGCATCTTACTTTCCTATGCTAATCACCATAATATCACCTTGTACCAAATGGACATTAAAAGTGCTTTTCTAAATGGTGAAATAGAGGAGGAAGTTTGTGTCAAACAACCTCCCGGCTTTGTCAATCCTAAGAAACCAAATCATGTTCACAAACTTCACAAAGCTCTTTATGGTCTTAAACAAGCTCCTAGAGCTTGGTATAAATGCTTGACCAAATTTCTTCTTGAAAAAGGATTTGAAATTGGGAAGATTGATTCCACACTTTTTACTAAAAGGGTTAATGGAGAATTATTTGTATGCCAAATTTATGTTGATGATATCATATTTGGATCAACTAACCCTCATTTTAGTGAGAAGTTTGGAAAGCTAATGTCGGAGAAATTGAGATGTCTATGATGAGTGAACTCAAATTCTTTCTTGGGTTGCAAATCAAGCAAACTAAGGAAGGTACTTTTGTCTCTCAAACGAAGTACACTAAGGACTTATTCAAGAAGTTCAATATGCAAGAATGCAAAGGTATGTCTACACCCAAGCCTACTAGTGGACATCTTGATTTGACCAAAGATGGTAAACCCGTTGACCAAAAAGTTTATCGCTCTATGATTGGTTCATTGTTATATGTATGCGCTTCACGTCCCGATATTATGCTAAGTGTGTGCATGTGTGCAAGATATCAAGCTGCTCCTAAAGAATGTCATCTTAAGGCCGTAAAAAGATAGTGAGATACTTAATTCATACACCAAATTTTGGCATTTGGTATCCTAAGAGGGCCTCTTTCGATCTTGTTGGCTATTCCGACTCGGACTATGCCGGAGACAAGGTTGATAGAAAGTCCACTTCAGGTACTTGTCAATTTCTTGGTAGATCTCTTGTGTCTTGGTCCTCCAAGAAACAAAACTCAATATCCTTATCTACCGCCGAAGTGGAGTACATTGCCACTGGTTCATGTTGTGCTCAATTACTTTGGATGACCCAAACTCTTAAATATTATGGGATATATGTGAAACATGTTCCATTGCTTTGTGACAATGAAATTGCTATCAAAATTGGTCATAATCCCGTACAACATTCTCGAACTAAGCATATTTAAGTTCGTCATCATTTCATTCGAGATCATGTTGCTAAGGGTGACACTAATCTTAAGCATGTTCGCACCGGAAAGCAATTAGCGGATATATTTATTAAACCTCTTGATGAGAAAGTGTTTTGCAGGTTGAGAGGAGAATTGAACATCATTGATGCTTCAAACTTGGAGTAGAAACTCCATTGGATACATGCAAGACATGAGCTTATGACTAATCCATGATATCTCTCTTATGATGAATATATTATATCTTGGATATATTTGCATCTTGCATGTTATCTAACCCATGTAGGTACTTGGTTGAATCAAATTCCATGAGATTGTAAACCACTTACATTTTGAGCAATCTCTACATCACCAAGTCTCTACACTATGGTGGCTGAACACAAGGAAGCACAAAATCACTCAAACATATCCTTTTGACAAACTCTATGTTGAGCTTCATGATTATCATTCTTGGATAGACAAGTGCTCTTCCTTGCAAAAACTAACCCATGTAGGTAGATGGACTCAAATTCCAAGTGGTGCTCCCAACTCTTGATGAGCTACATCAACCTTGAGCAACCCACACAAGTTCAACTACATGGTCAACACCACCAACCAAGGTATGCTATTCCATCTTAGAGAAGCTTTACTCCGAGTCATGAGCTAAAGCAACTCGACAAGATGTGAATACATCAAAATGCTTAAACAAAAAATGGTAACTGCATTTTGAGCTTAAACGATGAGTATGACCTATGATCAAGTGATCTCACTTGACTCCTAAGTCAATATACACTAACATAGGTGAATTGTCACCGACCATCTCTAGATGAAGTTCTCTCGTGTTCTCTTCTATGTTTTTGCATTTGTCTCCTGCATATTTGTTTCCCCTTTCAAAAAAAAACTTCATCTAGATTTCTTTCTTTTCTTTCTGTTTGCTCTGCATTTTCAGCATCAAATTCATTGCATATCATTTAGAAAATTACTTGCAAATCTTTGTGAGATCTTTCTAGACTAGTGAGCTGAGGTGACAAGTGTTTTCTCTGCGATGAACTCGGTTTCACCGACTTTTTGTTTTCGGTCCAACCGAATTTTTTCGGTACAACCAAAGCATACCACTCGGTGCCACCGACTTCACAACAGGAAAAACAGTTTGCCACTTATTCTGTGTTTCTTCTGATCCAGCTCCACTCAATGAATCTTGTCCTCTACAAGCATCCGAAATTTTATCCGGTGCTTTGAGTTGTGACTCAAGGACCAAACCCATTCACAACAAATTCCAGAAGACCCTTCTTGGAAATTGATGTCAAAGGGGGAGAGAGAGATCACATCAAAGCTTATCACTTAGAGAGATCACATCAGAGAGAGTATTAAGGGGGAGAAAGAGATCTCCAGGGGAAGAGAATACTCAAGTAGAAAGTATTTCTCAAGGATCCCAGATGCTTGGTGTTCAAGAGGAGAGATGCCACATGTCTTTTTGGGGGAAAGACATGTTCTTGTGTGCTTATTTGCATTAAGCTCGGTTCATTTATATTTTTCAGCTCTGATTTTCTGTTCCCTATCTTTTCCCAGTATCCCATGCTAGATTCAGGGGGAGCAAGACATCTAAGGGAAAGGAATCATTCAAATTCATTGCATATCTTTACTCTTGGGGACATGTCTAATCCAATGTGGTACTCAGTGCTCACTCTCCACATGTCATCCCATTCTTGGTATTCTTGTGATTTCTTCTATTTGCTCTGGCTAGTAGATGTACCTGTGTTATCTAACCTTGTTTGTGCAGGTTCATTTCACCCTAAGCCAACTCAAGACTACAAGGTAAGTATATGCATCACACTCATGTGTATGAGGAATTCTTGTTGATGTACATACTGTTTTGCAAGAAGGACTCATGAGCATGAAGGTATTTTCTTTAATATTCTTTGCTCTGATGCATATGGCCAAGATACATGTAACACATTGCCTACTCTATCATGGTTAATGCTCTTACATGTTTCTATATTCCATATTCACATGATTGCATACATATAGGGGGAGCCTATGCTTGTTACATGTCTTTCTGAAGCTTTACTTTCTATTCTTTATATCCTTACCTAAAGCTTTGATGTATGTTGTCATCAATTACCAAAAAGGGGGAGATTGAAAGCACAAGTGCTCCCTAGGTGGTTTTGGTAATTAATGTCAACATATCTCTTGTTGGACTAACACTTTTATCTAGTATGTTTCAGATAAATTCAACAATGGAGTGGCATGGACTAACACTAGTAGAAAAGGGGGCAATGGCCCAGGCTAGTTCAGCCCATTAGTCCCGGTTCTGCCACGAACCAGGACCAATGGAGCTATTTGTCCCGGTTCGTGAGCCCAGGGGGCCGGCCGGGCCACGTGGGCCATTGGTCCCGGTTCGTCCGGACCTTTTAGTCCTGGGGCCAGGGACGAGGGACCAATGGGCCTGGCTCCTGCCCCACCACTATTGGTCGGTTGGTGGCTTGAACCGGACCAAAGTCTTCACTTTAGTCCCGGTTCATGCCACCAACCGGGGCTAATGGTGGTGCCTATATATACCCCCTCGCGCAAGAGCAGAGCACACTGCTCTGTTTTTTCTGGCCGAAGGGGAGAGGGCTTGGTGGTGCTCTAGCTCACCTCCTATGCACACAAGGTGTTCGATGGAATGCCCAAGCCACACTACTTAAGGTTTCTCCTCTCCAAGCTCGACCGCCAAGCTCCATTTTCCTCAATATTTATTTAGGTTTAGCGGTGCATCACGCCCGTCCCGTCTTCATCGTGCCGATCACCCGCTGGCCGATCTCATCGCCGCACCACCGTGGTGAGCCTCTTGTTCTTATCTTCTTTACGAAAGGAAAAATATTCTTACTTGTATGTTTAGATAGATACTTGTATTATTTTCTTACTTTTATTATTGCATCTTATGTAGTGTGATGGATTTGGTATCCGCCTCGGCCCTCGGCCCGCATCTATTTTTCGGATGTGGTATATATTATCTTTTCATAACTATTGGTTCATTTATTTTTTATGAAAATTATGCCGACCAACGTGACATAGATTTTATTTATCTAGGAGGTTGTTGAACCGGAAATTCCAACCGACCCTATTGTCGAGAGGTTAAATTTAGTTGAAGAAGAATACAATTTCTTGAAGGAAAAAATAAAAAAACTTGAGGAGGAGAAGATGATATTGGAGTTGCATGTTGCGGATGTCGTCGATGATCACAAGATCAAGATGGATGCAATGCGCTCAAAGATTAGAAAGATTAGTAAATATGCCATTCATACCGAGGCTTGGTATCATTATGCCGTTGGATCAGTTGTTACCTTGGTTGCGATTATGATCGCATTTGTTTTTGCATTGAAATGTTTTACATAGTTTCAATGTATGGTTTAATTAATTTAGATGCTCTGCAGAGCTTTATGTTGTTAGATGAGAACTATGTATGTACTTTGGTTTTTATGTGATGATGAACTTCTATTAATTTGGTCACTTAATTATCTATTCATGATGTTGTGTAATGATTTTTGACACACTTAATTATATATAATCCACGCAGATGAACCGGCAATGGATGTACGGTGACAGACACACCTCCGAGTACACTAAGGGTGTGCATGATTTTCTCGAAGTGGCTGAGGCAAACAAGCAGAATGGTTTTATGTGTTGTCCATGCCCTATATGTGGGAATACGAAGTCTTACTCGACCGGAAAATCCTTCACACCCACCTACTTTACAAGTGTTTCATGCCACACTATAATGTTTGGACGAGGCATGGAGAAATAGGGGTTATGATGGAAGACGGCGAAGAAGAAGAGTACGATGACAACTATGTGCCCCCTGAATACGGTGATGCTACTGAACATCAAGAGGAAACAGACGATGTGCACGATGGTGCTGCAACGGGCGGTAAGCTGAAGATCAAGAGGAACCAGACGATGTGCCCGATGATGATGATCTCCGCCGGGTCATTGTCGATGCAAGGACGCAATGCGAAAGTCAAAAGGAGAAGCTGAAGTTCGATCGCATGTTAGAGGATCACAAAAAGGGTTGTACCCCAATTGCGAAGATGGCAACACAAAGCTCGGTACCGTCTTTGGAATTGCTGCGGTGGAAGGCGAGAGAATGTCATGCTCGATAAAGGATTTGAGAAGCTACGAAAATAATGAAGAAGAAGCTTTCAAGGGATAATGAATTGCCCGACGGTACATACGCAGCAAAGAAGGTCGTATGCCCTCTAGGATTGGAGGTGGAGAAGATACATGCATGCCCTAATGATCGTGCATCCTCCCGCGGTGCATACAACGATCTGAACGCATGCCGGTATGCGGTGCATTGCGGTATAAGATCGACGAGATGACCTCGGTGATGTTGACGGCGAGCCCCAGAAGAGTGTCGGGATATACCCGCGGAATGACCCGCCGGAGTCGTAAACCGCCGGACTTGATAAACCGGCGGATGTTAAACCGGCGGACAGTCAAGACAGATAGCTCAGACAGACGGTAAACCGGCTGGTGTTAAACCGACAGACAATGTTAAACCGGCAGACAATGTTAAACCGGCAGACAATGTTAAACCGGCAGACAATGTTAAACCGGCAGACAATGTTAAACCGGCAGACAATGTTAAACCGGCAAACAGTGATAACTGGGTTGTCGGGGGTTATGAAACCCAAGATGTTAAGAAGCCCAAGATGTTAAGAAGCCCATGGCGATAAGTTAGAATAGTTTAAGTTAAAGTCCGAGTTGGACTCTACATGTAACCCGCCTCTTCAAAGATATATATAAGGAGAGGTAGGGCTCCCCGAAGAGGGACAAGCTACAAGCAATAAGAAACAATCTTAGGGCTAGACACAAAGAGGAGAGCCGGTTTACGGTGACTCCCTCGTGATGATAATGAGACCTAGCCTCAAACAGCATGTAGGGTTTTTACCGGATGATGTTTCCCGGGCCCAAGTTGTCTAAATCCCTGTCTTGTGTTGCGTCTCGATTCTGCTCAACCCCTCTCAAGCTACCGCATAGATGTGTTGGCCTCGCGACTAAGTCCTGACACTAAGGACATCTGCCGTGACAAATCCACGACAGTTGGCGCCCACCGTGGGGCTCGCGCACGATGGTGTTGAGTTCTTGGAGGGATCTTTTCTAGGGATCGAGAAGGTTGCAATTTTCTGGATAAAAAAACCAGTTGGAAGGATCTGCATAACTTCTGAGAGGATTAAATCATTGCTGCTGCTACACTGGAGGAAGTTACGGTCAAATACTAGTAGTTGCACGGTTCACGAGATCTGATGGATTTTGGAAAAGTACTAGGTACCACTTCTAGTACATGAGCTCTAAGCAGAAGTAAATTTTCGATTGATCAAACTCGGGTGCATCACGTAAGGACTCAAGAAGCATCAAGAAGAGATTCCAGCGAAACAGTATGGTATAAACCGGCCTAAAAGAAACTGGTCCCGACAAGACCGGGTCTCAGAAGAAGTCCAGCCTGTCCTGCACGATCGGTTGGAGATTAAAAATTTGTTTTTCTAAGTTCGTCGCTCGAGATGGAAAAAGTTCTGCGACGAGACAAAGTTCCGTTCGGATCCGTTGTTGCAACTACGGCCAAGCGTCGACCGAAACCGACAAAAGTTCTACGGCGGCTGATATACGCCATGTGCAAACACATGCAAGGCTACTACAATGAAGAGTAGCGGCCGGAGATATTCAGATCAGCAGCGGCAACTCACTATACCAATCCGGACATAACTGTTATATGCTGCAATAGATGGGACATCTACTAGATAATCTAGCTGTTGGGCAGAAAGATCTGGCGGAATAATACTCATGAAAACAACACGCTATGACCCGGAAGGAGATCTTTATACGGAATCATAGTACACCGTTGACCTGACTTGGCAGGTGTCCGGCTCGCTATTGCCTTCGCTCACACGCCGACCCACCATGGCTGACCCCGAGTCACCACAGAACTCGCTACTCAACCGCATTGGCCAGGCCGTTCTCTTGAACCGCCGGGCCCGTAACCCGCCGCTCGCCTCCGCCAGAAGCTGCCGCAACATCCGCTTCTGAACCGCCATCTCCGAGTCACCGGCGCTTCGACACCTTCCTCCAACTGCGTCTGCCTCCAAGTTGTTGAGTCGCCATGAGTTGCTGCGGTTGCTTTCGAACCGGCGCCGATGTGTCCCAGCCGTTGCCATCCAACTTCGCGATCCGCCGCGCCGGGTCCCCGCATCTCGGCTGTCGACTGCATCCCGGCCGCTCCTGAGTAGTGACCGAGCCCTACCCCTCCGGCTTCTTCACATCGCGCCCGGCCCGTGTCGCCGCCCCCACCGCATCACCGCCTCCGGCTCGGTGACTGCCTGCCGGTTCCGCCTCTGACCTGGCCGCTTGCCGACTCCGCGCAAGCCGTTTGCCCGTTGCCTCTCCTCCAATCGT
The DNA here is from genome assembly GCA_021605145.1 of Aegilops bicornis. Taxonomy (NCBI): domain Eukaryota; kingdom Viridiplantae; phylum Streptophyta; class Magnoliopsida; order Poales; family Poaceae; genus Aegilops; species Aegilops bicornis. The sequence goes on from CM038671.1 coordinate 127,151,738, forward strand.
GCACCAGCACCGGGCCATTCCGGGTCGCCATCCGCTCGCCTAGCCGGCTACGGCCCCGCCTTGCGATGGGTCGGGCTGAACCGACGCCTCCTCCCGCATGTCATCTCCGCGCCGGGCCTCCCAAGCCGCTCTCTCACCGGACTCCACCTCAAACCGCCGTCAACGCCGCGGCTCTCCAGCTCCACCGAATCGCTGGTCACGTCACCGCTGAAGCGCCGCTGAATCGCCACCGGTCAAGACGAGCGTTCGCCAAATTGCCGCCGGGTCACCGCCGAGCGCCTCGCTGAATCGCCACCAGGTCAGCATGGAGCGGCCCCGCCAAATCGCCACCGGGCCACCGCCGAATCGCCGCCAAGTCGCCGCCGAGTGGTCTCAACCATCGCCAGGGTCTCCCCTCACCTCGAGCTGCCATCGAACCGCCCGCCTCGAGCCGCTTCGCCCCACTCTACTTCACCTCTCCGCCCGCCGCAACATCCCATCTCCACGCTGCCGCGTCGCCGCGCATGCCGCAGCTCCCGCCGCCTCCCACGCTGGCTCGGCGCTTGGCATCGCCGCTCCGCTTTGTTGGCCGTCCCAGCAGCGCCCGTCAGCCGGCCTCCGCCCCTCGCCCGGCCCGCCTCGCTAAACCGCGCTGCACCTCGGTTGCCCGGCTCCACCTCTCTGTGCCGGCTCCTGCCGGCGCCCCGCTTGGTTGCGGTCCCGCTGGCCGCCTTGTGCTCGGGCACCTCAAGATCTGGTTCAAGGCCGCCAGCTCCTTGATCCGGCTGCTCTTAAAGAAAGAAAGCAGAGAAGATGTGCTTAGGTGAAAAAAAAAGGTGATGACTAGAGTCAAACAGGAAAGGACAAAAGTGCTGGCATGTTTTGACACTATATATACATTACGTGGAGCTGCAAGCTATCCCTCCGTTTCATAATTGGATGAAACGATTGGGGCTGGTAGAATTTCACGGAGAATCAAATAATAGCACATTCATACTACTGGTGCCTTCATATATGATTTGTGCATGGCCCATCTGTTGTTGTGCGGATAAATCAGGTGATATCCGTCCGGTTTGTTTTCATAGCACATTAATTATTATTTTTGTGAGCAGTTACTTTGGCCAGTGGTATTTTTTGACGCAGGACAATTGTTCATTACAAATGAGGCATTATATTACAGGCACGGAGCACGCGCCAGCAACGTTCTGCACCGGTGTTTCGTCCATGTCATACCACCCGGTGAATGAACGTGTGCAAGTCGCCGTCCACAGCCTGGTGTACATCAATATACCGGGCCGCATCTGTTCAAGATGAGCTATTTATTGAATAAAAGCCAGTCCCAGATTTTCTTTCAATATATTGGAGGCAAATTATCATTCAGCCGTCAGACCGGATGGGTTAAAGGACATGCGCATAAATCGCTGCCACTACAGTTTGGTCAACTTCAAATAACCAATTGGAAGGAATCACTAGCCGAGTTCTTGACACGGCTCATACGGGATCATCTATAATCCGCCGCATGATCACCTCAACCTTACGTGGATTTACATCGCGCTATTAACACCGATGATATATACCTTACGCTATGGTAAAGTACGGAGAATCTCAAGACAACTCCTTGATTCATCTTAAGACTCGGGGCTACGATGATATGATGCAGCAAGTCTTGCCCGATTTCAGCAAATTCAAGTGCCCCAGGATGTTGAAGGGAAACCGGTCCCGGAGGCTGTTATATTGATAAAAATTTAAAGGCTGCCAGAAATATTCCGGCTCACAATGATGTTTCCGGTTTATATTCCGGTTTAAGGGGAATCCCGTCTCCCACACAAAGCTGAAGCCCTTAGTATCTGGTTCAAATCCGGTTTAAAAATGTCCGGTTCAAAAAGGAATTAACTTCTCGCAAGTCCGAGTTTAAAGGCCGTCAGAAAATTTCCGGCTGAAAATGAAGATTCCGGTTTAAAATCCGGTTCAAGGGAAAGATGTCTCCCACAAAGCTTTGAAGCTCTCAATATCCGGTTCAAAATCCCGGTTCAAGAAGGATGTATCTCTCGCAAAAATTAAAAGTTGCCGAAGAGGACCTATTGCCATGATGCGCAGTTCAAACATAGGTATCCTGCCTTATGGGCTCATCTTCATATGATCACTTGGGGGCTTTCTATTCAAACATAGGTGTATTCACCAAAGAGAACATGGCGTTACTACCCTCTTGCTGCGGCTATCAAGACAATATGATCATCAGGGGCCAAAGAGAGTTTGTTGCACAACACAACTCAAAACATAGGCACCCGGCGAGCAGCTCGTAAATATATCACATGGGGGCTTCTTCTTGCAAAGTGGAGTCCATTAATCCGCTATCACGCGAGAACACAGCTTGGGAGCTTCACACCCAAGGGGCCAAAGAGAGTCTTGTTGCTACGCACAGCTCAAACATAGGCACCCATTGAGCACAACTCACAAAGTTACTTGGGGGCTCTTTGTGTCAAATACCAAAGAGTTTGAAAGGACCCTTGTAACCGGGTATCGACCCACGGCTTGGAAGCCTGGTGTATTCACCTAAAACCCCGGGTTAACCTGCCTTCATCAAGTAAGCCACTCCTATCCACGTAATCCTAGCATGACCCGTCGAACGTTTGTGATTACTCTCATCGAGACCCTGAACTTGTCAAAGTTAAAACGACGATTGGTTAGTTGGAGGCCCATCTTAAAAGGCTTTGTCAAATGGTTTAACTCAGCGGCCCGGCAGCCCATGAAAAGCCTCGAATTTGGGCCCGCAGCCCTTGAAAAGCCTCGATTACACAGTTTTATTTGCCTTTGTCAAGATTTTTCTCTTTTGATAAATTTTATGTTGAACCGGCGTCTCTCGACCCGGCATGACTAACAGTCATCAAATTAACCCGTGTTCTTTAACCCGGCTCGACTTTCAACTACAAGTTGTCAAGACATGATCACTTATAATCCGGTGTTTATTGACCTGGCTCGGCTTTCGGCTATAAGTCGCCAGTATATATTTGGATTGCGCCATTGGAATCATGCGCTTATAAATCATTGGATATATTATTCAAATAGCCAACATGGCTGGATTTTTATTTTGGTTATCAATAACCAGTATTATGATTAAGGTTTTCAAAGTCACGTTAGCGCAATGGCTATCATATTGTCAATGGATATAATTTATTTTATAATTGAAGGAATAGTCCCGAGTTGCTGCAGGCTTACGACCCGGCACTTGGGGGCTACATTATTCAAGTTGAGATTACATCAAATATGCAAGTCTCATGTCGCTGCAAGCATGCACCATGACACTTGGGGGCTAATGCAAAGTCATTGTTTGCTCATCGTATTGAAGACCCGACTCATCATATTATAATGAGCCGGCCCTTGGGGGCTACCAATTGCTCCTGTCAACTATTCAAGGTACAAAGCTTTTTATCCATTATATTGAAGGGACCACCGCTCAGTTGGTAAAGCACAAAGCTCTTAACCTTGTGGACATGGATTCAAGCCCCATGATGGGGGCTACACGTTGCTGTTCAAAGTTTACAAGATTATATTTACAAAGTCCCCGCTCATTATTGCATAATGACCCGCCCTTGGGGGCTACATTGGTTGAAGTTTTATGAGCATAAATTACAAGTCCTGTGTTGTCGCAAGCATGACAACCCGGCACTTGGGGGCTACATATGTGGAATACTCAATTCTGACTAGTGATTGAGATGAACAACCTGGATTTATTCAAGATTGTGATATTTATTGAAGCAAGTCTTAAGCTGTTGCTATGCTACCTTCTTAAGACTTGGAGGCTACAAGTGATAGGCATATAAGAGGTATATTTTCAAGCTGGATGTTAACTACAAGTATGTCCCGGTGCTATCAATATTTATAAACCGGTGATCTTGGCAATGATAAACTGGCAAGTTCTACATTCTTAAACCGGTGAAGATCGATGAGTATTTCAAAGACCAATATTGTTTTTAAGCATTGGGAGCTGAGTCAAAGGAGTTATTCTTCACAATATTTCTCTGTGATAAACCAATGTCAGCAAATTGATTATGAAGCTGGCCTATTGACCCAGATTTTCTAGAAGAAGGAAGTGACAAGGAATTAAGGATGAATAGGATCAGTTTAACATGGATAAATCCAAATTAAACTGGGGGCTAATGTCGGGGATATACCCCGCGGAATGACCCGGCCGGAGTCGTAAACCGCCGGGACTTGATAAACCGCGGATGTTAAACCGGCGGACAGTCAAGACAGATAGCTCAGACAGACGGTAAACCGGCTGGTGTTAAACCGGCAGACAATGTTAAACCGGCAGACAATGTTAAACCGGCAGACAATGTTAAACCGGCAGACAATGTTAAACCGGCAGACAATGTTAAACCGCCAGACAATGTTAAACCGCAAACAGTGATAATCGGGTTGTCGTGGGTTATGAAGCCCAAGACGTTATGAAGCCCAAGATGTTAAGAAGCCCATGGCGATAAGTTAGAATAGTTTAAGTTAAAGTCCGAGTTGGACTCTACATGTAACCCGCCTCTTCAGCATATATAAGGAGAGGTAGGGCTCCCCGAAGAGGGACAAGCTACAAGCAAGAAGAAACAATCTTAGGGCTAGACACAAAGAGGAGAGCCGGTTTACGGTGACTCCCTCGTGATGATAATGAAACCTAGCCTCAAACAACATGTAGGGTTTTTACCGGATGATGTTTCCCGGGGCCCGAAGCTGTCTAAATCCCTGTCTTGTGTTGCGTCTCTCGATTCCGCTCAACCCCTCTCAAGCTACCACATAGATGTGTTGGCCTCGCGACTAAGTCCTGACACTAAGGACATCTGCCGTGACAAATCCACGACAAAGAGGGTTCCTACGAAGGTGATGTGGTATGCTCCTATAATACGACGGTTGAAACGTCTTTTCAGAAACGGAGAGCATGCCAAGTTGATGCGATGGCACAGTAAGGACCGTAAGAAAGACGGGAAGTTGAGAGCACCTGCTGACGGGTCGCGGTGGAGAAAAATCAAGAGAAAGTACTGGGATGAGTTTGCAAAGGACCCAAGGAATGTATGGTTTGCTTTAAGCACGGATGGCATTAATCCTTTCGGGGAGCAGAGCAGCAATCACATCACCTGGCTCGTGACTCTATGTATGTATAACCTTCCTCCTTGGATGTGCATGAAGCGGAAGTTCATTATGATGTCAGTTCTCATCCAAGGCCCTAAGCAACCCGGCAACGACATTGATGTGTACCTAAGGCCATTAGTTGAAGAACTTTTACAGCTGTTGAATGGAAACGGTGTACGTACGTGGGATGAGCACAAAAAGGAGGAATTTCACCTAAAGGCGTTGTTGTTCGTGACCATCAACGATTGGCCCGCTCTCAAAGAACCTTTCGTGACAGAAAAACAAGGGATACCACGCATGCACGACCGTTACTTGACACCGATAGTATATACTTGGGAAGCTGCAGGAAGAATGTGTACCGGGTTATCGCCGATTTCTTCCGACCAACCATCAATGTCGAAAGAAAGGCAAGCATTTCAAAGGCGAGGCAGATCACCGGAAGAAGCCCGCCATGCGTACCGGTGATCACGTACTTGCTATGGTCAATGATTTACATGTTATCTTTTGAAAGGGTCCCGGCAGACTAGCTGTTCCGAATGATGCTGACAATCACGCACCCATGTGGAAGAAGAAATCTATATTTTGGGACCTACCCTACTGGAAAGACCTAGAGGTCCGCTCTTCGATCGACGTGATGCACGTGACGAAGAACATTTGCGTGAACCTACTAGGCTTCTTGTGCGTGTATGGGAAGACAAAAGATACACCCGAGGCACGGGAGGCCTTGCAACGCTTGCACGAAAAAGAGGGCATGCCTCCGAAGCAGTATGAAGGTCCTGCCAGCTACGCTCTTTCGGAAGAAGACAAAGAAATCTTCTTTGAATGCCTGCTCAGTATGAAGGTCCCAACTGGCTTCTCGTCGAATATAAAGGGAATAATAAATATGCCAGAGAAAAAGTTCCAGAACCTAAAGTCTCATGACTGCCACGTGATTATGACGCAATCGCTTCCGGTTGCATTGAGGGGCCTCTACGGAAAACGTCCGATTAGCCATTGTGAAGCTATGTGCATTCCTCAATGCAATATCTCAGAAGGTGATTGATCCAAAATCGTACCAACGCTAAGGAGTGATGTGGCGCAATGTCTTGTCAGTTTCGAGCTGGTGTTCCACCATCCTTCTTCAATATCATGACGCACGTCCTAGTTCATCTAGTCGACGAGATTGTCATTCTGGGGCCCGTATTTCTACACAATATGTACCCCTTTGAGAGGTTCATGGGAGTCCTAAAGAAATATGTTCGTAACCGCGCTAGGCCCGAAGGAAGTATCTCCATGGGCCATCAAATAGAGGATGTCATCAGGTTTTGTGTTGACTTCATTCCTGGCCTTAAGAAGATAGGTCTCCCTAAATCGCGGTATGAGGGGAGACTAACTGGACAAGGCACACTTGGAAGGGACTCAATAATATGCAGGGACGGATATTCTTGGTCTCAAGCACACTACACAGTTCTACAGAACTCTATCTTGGTGACCCCGTATGTCGATGAACACAAGAGCGATTATGCGCTCCAAACACCCGTGAGCAAAGGCGACGATCGGATTACATGTGAACACATCAGGACTTTTAGCAGTTGGTTGGAAACACGTCTCAGAGGTGACATCACTATTTGTGATGAGCTGTACTTGTTGTCCAGGGGACCATCTTCGACTGTAATGATTTGGAAAGGATACGAGATAAATGGGAATACATTTTACATGATTGACCAAGATCAAAAGAGCACCAACCAAAATAGCGGTGTACGCTTTGATGCAGCAACCGACAGGGGAAAGGACACGTTACATAGTAGACATATGGGAACTTGACTATGGAGTAGATTTTAAGGTCCCTATGTTTAAGTGCAACTGGGCCAATCTGTCAGGAGGCGGGGTACAGGTAGACCCATAGTATGGAATGACTGCAGTGGATCTGAAAAATCTTGGGTACATTGACGAACCGTTCATCCTAGCCAATGATGCGGCACAGGTTATCTATGTGAAGGACATGTCTACCAGACCGAGGAAAAGAAAAGATAAGGAAGCAAATACATCATACGATGAGCCAAAGCGCCACATAGTTCTTTCAGGAAAAAGGGACATCCTGGGAGTGGAGGGCAAGACAGACATGTCTGAAGAGTATGAAAAGTTTCATGAAATTCCTCCCTTGAAAGTCAAGGCTGACCCAAGCATCCAGATAAACGATGAATCCATGGTTACGGCGCAATAAGCAAATGGCACAAGCGAAGAAAAAAATGAAGACTTTCTCCCGCAACTATTATGATGATATCATGCCAACTTTGTAACAGACGAGTATGTTACCATTGTCCGTTTTGTACATGCACATGCTATGCCAACTTTTTCAGAGCAACAATAAGTATTTTGTTGTAAGTAGAAACAAAATAAAATAAATAAAGCAACAAAGAAAACAAAAAAAGTGTATTCAAATTTGAAAACTAATGGCACTAACAGAAAGTTTATATTTTTTCTAAAACTAAAAGCAAAAAGAATTAAAAAATAAAGTAAAAAACCAAAAGAAAATAAATAATGCAGAAAACAAAACAAAAAACTGGAAAAAAAAATAGCAATAATAAGTATTTTGTTGTAAGTAGAAACAAAATAAAATAAATAAAGCAACAAAGAAAACAAAAAATGTTTTCAAATTTGAAAACTAATGGCACTAACAGAAAGTTTATATTTTTCTAAAACTAAAAGCAAAAAGAATTAAAAATAAACCAAAAACCAAAAGAAAATAAATAATGCAGAAAACAAAACAAAAAAACTGGAAAAAAAATAGAAATAGCAACCATAAGTATTTTGTTGTATGTGGAAACAAAATAAAATAAATAAAGCAACAAAGAAAACAAAAAAAATGTTTTCAAATTTGAAAACTAACGGCACTAACAGAAAGTTTATAATTTTTCTAAAACTAAAAGCAAAAAGAATTAAAAAATAAAGCAAAAACCAAAAGAAAAATAAACCAAAATCAAAATAAACTAAATAAAGCAACAAAAAAAGTGCCACCTACTGGGCCCCCTGTAGCGACCCGACCCGAATGGGTCAAGTCTCTGTGCTTAAGTGTCATCCCTGGATCGGTATGCTGACACACACAGTACTCGAGGATTTATAACAGAGGTAAACCACATGTATAAATAACATAAATACTATTACCTCAATCCAAATAGCGGAAGTAACAAGGTTGTGGATTCCCATCAACACCAACGGCAAAGTTGAGTGTAGAAATCGTAACCCTAATGTATCACTTACTCGTCGTAAGATCCTGCAACATGAGACGTTGCAGCCACAAAGGGTCAGTACATTGAATGTACTGGCAGATTTATACTGTAGAGCAATGCTGAAATATGGCTATCACTACATGCATATTTGGCTGGTGGAAAGCTCTATGGTTACAATTTTTGCGAAAAGCCAATTTTTCCCTACTACAAAGGAATAAATTTATTTAACTATCATGGTGGTTGTTGAACATTGAGAATGGTTGACAGCATCCTCAATCCCAATTAAAAGTACTCATTAACAACCCAACAATATTAATTAGAGTAACATGATGGGATTCACATGATAATCCAAGTACTAGATACTCAAGATGTCCATAACCGGGGACACGGCTAATCATGATTAGTTTATACACTCTGCAGAGGTTTGTGCACTTTTCCCCAAAAGACTCGATCTCCTCCACTTGATTTCTCGCACTACGTGGTGTTTGAGAAACGGATGACCGAGACATATTCTTTCAGAAGAGTTAGCACCTTACATGTGGGTAGACCGTACCAACCTACAACCCCTACATCTGCTAGTCTACCCGTAAGAGTTCGCACAACTTAGTCAACTATGCTAGAGCCCATAGTAGCATGTGGCTGCACACAGAAGTTTCTAGCATGAATAATCTTATGATCCCTTTGAGCCTGGGTGGCGGTCCGAAGAAAAACAGGCAAGTCCTAATGGAAACCAGGTGCCTCAATCCACCCAGATGTGTGTTTAAGTTGCCACCTTAAATAAACCATTAATTTAACAATCTCACATCTGTCATGGAATACACTCACCCAATCCATGTCTACTAGCATAGCATGGCATAATAATAAAATGTAGAAGTGACTCCCAAGGGTTTGAAAATAAATAGGTAATAGGTACTACCTCAATCTACTTCCCAAAACCCACAATTTAATTAGATCCTAATCATGCAATGTTTGAGGATAGATCTAATGCATAAAAACTGGGTATGAAAAGTTTGAACTTGCCTGCAATGTTGATGAAGATGATTCGCACTCGAAAACTCTTGATAGTTCTACTCGTCACACTCCGGTCAATCTATCGTAATCAAGCAATAGTAACCACACATAAGCAATCACTCAAAAGATCAGAAAGAACGAAGAAGACGATTCGGAAAACATCGAAACCAAGCAAATAACTCTTGCAACATAAAACAAATTCTAACAATACCAAAATTATGTGAATTTTGTCTTATCAGAAAGTTTAGGTCAAGGGCTTCGATTTGCAAAAAGAATCAACTAAATCGGAGTTACGAAACTCAAGTTATGATCAAAAAAAGTTTCAATTCAAATCTGATCTAATTCAAATTTTAAACTTTCAAAAACATGTTTGAGTTTGATTAATGGATAGATGAGATCATAACGAAGAAGTGGGCGTTGGTTTCGTTGGATTTGGATAAACGAGTAAAAAGATGTGCTCGATTGAAGTACAGGGACTAATCTGTGAAGGAAAATTATCACGAATAGGTCCCTGGCCGAAATTAAAAAGAAAAAGGAAAAAAAAAACTATCGAGCGAACGCTCGCTAACAGAACCTAAGTGATGAAACCGTTCGCTCCAGAGAACTAGCGGACGAACGGTCACTGGATAACAGAAAACGGTTCGAAAAAAATAAAATAAATAAAACAAACGTGAACTAATCCTAGCCCTAGATCTACGATTTTACGGCCAAGGGAGAGAGGCGGTGGTTACCACGGCGTGGAGGTCTCCGGCGACGGGGAAAACGGCAGCGGCGGTTCGGACGTCGACGGGGCGGCGGCTCCGGTAGGTCTCCGGCGGCGGCGAGGGCGTTAGGCGCGCGGCACAGGGCGGTGAGGATGGAGTTGGCGGCGTCGGTCAGGAGTGGCGGGGTGGAGCGGGGGCGACGACGACGAAGCTCGGCGGCGGCAACTCCGGCGGGGGCGTGGCGACGGCTGCGGACTCCGGCGGCTCCGGTTTCGAGGGAAACGGGGCCGGGGTGCTCCGTTTATATAGGAGGGGAGGAGGTGGCGTGGAGAAGGGGCAGGAGAGGAGGAGTCCGGCGGGGAGACGGCTCCGGCGAGCCGTGGCGGCGGTGGACTCCCGCCTAGAGTCGGTCGCGCGGGGGTGACGGGGCGGCGCGGCTGGGCTGCGGCCTGGCCCGGTTGGCTGGGCTGGCCCAGTTAGAAACTTTCTTTTAATCCAGAGAAACAAAATAAATAAAACCAAATAAACAAAAATATTATATAGGCATATAATATATCAAAATTGTCAGCAAAAGATTTCCTACATGATGAACATTATTCTAGCTTCAAATGAAATACACAAAAATTCAAATAAAGCAAAGAGTGCTTCTGCTCTAATAAAATCCAACAAAAATCATTTTTAAAAAATACCCAAATTAATTCAAATTTATTTCTCTCCATTTTTCTGATGTAGGGAATCATGTTACCCTATTTTCCATATATTTTATTTTTGGAGAAGAATAATTTGAATAAAACTTTAATAACTCCAAATTGAAAATAAATTCAAAAGAACTTTGAATTTGATTCTTTGAAACTCCCAACTCATATTTATGTTTTGAAGAAGTCATTTTATCTTCGCTCGTGAAAATCATTGAGTTGCATAAAGTTCCAGAATTGGAAATATTTTCCAAATGAAATTCAAATATTTTAAACACCCCTTGTCATTTAAATAAATGGAAGAAGTCATGTCATCTTCTCTCCAGGGTTTTGTGGTGAAAAGAATTTGAATTCATGAAGATCAGAAAAGAAAATGAAAGTTTGGGAAAGTCCTTTTATTCCCTCTCATTTAACTTTCAAAAAGGTTTCTAATTTCACTCAATCAATCAAACAATCAATCAAATCTATCTATTTATTATAACATTCCAAAATTTAGAATTTTGGGATGTTACAAACCTACCACCCTTAAAATGAATCTCGTCCTCGAGATTCGGTGAGGCTAGAAAGAAATAGGTCAGGTTTGGGGTCTTCTCAAAAATCCATCGATCGTCTCCGGGGTTCTCGGGTGCTACCACCCTTAGAAGCATGGTTACGGTTCCATCAAAACTCATCTACTCCATCCTTATTACTGACAGTGTCGGTCTTCTCAGGTCGGAAGGATAATTCCTTCTCTGGGCTCTTCCGGTAGTGGCATAACCTTTTCCTCAATTCCTTTGTCCTTTCCTCTTGGTAAGGTTATTGCGAGATTGGGTCTTCATAGATGATAGATCTGGCGCCAATACTAAACAACTATCGATATCTCATGGTGGTTAACAATTTATAGTTTGTCCTGCAGGAAATGGGTCTGGGTTGAATCTCACCGTATAACCTACGGTTGGCAACAACTGCCGTGTACAAGGGAAAATACTTATACCATTCTAAGGTTCAAACAAGGTTTTGATCGTCGTGTCTCTACTATAGGTAAGTCACTCAGATTTACCATCCCATATAGCAACGCGAACAATAAGAGTAAGTCGGTATGGTGATCAATCCATCCCGCACCCAAATCATTACCTTGTACATGGTTTAGCGAATCTCGCATTCTAACACTCGGTCATCCTCACAAGCATTTCATAATTTCTCTTGTCGACGAACCAAGTTCGGAAAATCCATTGATTCTGCAAGCCGAACAAACATCTATCGTTCCTTAACAACTCTCAGGTTTTGCGTAAACTCCTATAAGATCGTCTGTTGACAAAATTGTAACTTCTTCCAGGGTTTTTCCTTCAGCAAGAATGTGCTTGCTTCTTGGTAGGTCCTGGGGCCTGTGGGTTATGGCCCAACTCATCACTTACAAACCTTGAACTCATCATCGGGCTTCTGATCATTATTCCAACTTCCTAGTATTCTTAAATCCATCCAATTGTATTGTCTTCCTTCTATTGGCACCAAACTAGGACATGATTACTCAGACTAATCATGGAATTTCCATTGATCCATATTTCCACAATCATACCTCCTTTATATCCAATAGTAATTCATCTCTTCATCCTCGTGGGATGTCCCACATAACGAGATAAACTTATACTTATGAAGTCCGTACTCCACTTCGTGGAACATCATTATCTTTTCCAGGGTCAAGCGTCCTTACAGGGGAATATTGGTCATCTCTGCATGGCACTTCTTCAACTGGGAAACGTGAAACACATCATGAACTTCTGACAGTCCTTCGGGTGACTCCAGCTTGTTGGCCACTGCTCCCATACGCTCCAAAACTCGGTATGGTCCTACAAATCTCGGGGCTAACTTTCCCTTAACTCCAAATCATTTAACTCCTCGCAGAGGGGACACATGAAGACATGCTCTGTCTCCAATTTCATAGACTACCTCCTTGCATTTTTGAGCCTGCATAACTCTTCTGCCTCGACTGAGCTACCTTCAGTCTATCTCGAATCAACTTAACATTCTCTTCTGACTCCTTGATCACATTTGGTCCAAACAACTGACGGTCTCCAACTTCATCCCACATCAACGGTGTCTGGCTCCTTCTCCCATACAAAGCTTCAAAAGGGGCCATCTTCAAACTGACTTGGTAGCTATTGTTGAATGAGAACTCCGCGTAAGGTAGATTATCATCCCTACTAGATCCATAATCTAGCGCACACGTTCTCAACATGTCCTCCAGAATCTGATTGACTCTCTCGGTCTATCCATCTGTCTGCGGATGAAAGGTTGTACTGAACTCTAGCCTAGTACCCAAAGTCCGGTGCAGCTGATTCCATAACTTTGAGGTAAACTGTGTTCCTCTATCTGATACGATGGTCCTCGGAACTCCATGCAGACATACGGTCCTGGTCATATATATCTTGGCCAACTTCGCACTTGTATAGGTGGTTTCACTGGGATAAAGTGAGCCACTTTGGTCAAGCGAATCAACTACTACCCAGATAGAATCATATCCCGATCAGGTTCTGGGAAATCCGGTAATGAAATCCATGCCAAGCTTATCCTACTTCCATTCGGTTATCGACATAGGCCGTAGTAATCCTGCTGGCTTCTGATGCTCTGCTTTTACTCTCTGGCATACATCACCTATGACTACATACTCCGGAATATCCTTCTTCATACCAGTCCACCAGAAACGCTCCTTCAAATCCAAATACATCTTGGCGTTTTCAGGGCGAATCGGGTGTAGCGAATCGTGGGCCTCCTGAAGTATTAACTTCCTAATCTCTGCATTATTGGGTACATATACACGATCCTCGAACCATAAGGTGTCGTGCTTATCCTTACGAAAGCCTTTGGCCTTTCCTTTGCTCATCCTCTCTTTTACCTCAGCAATCTCTTTGTCATCCTTCTGAGCTTCACGGATCTTTCCCAACAATGTAGACTGAACTTCCATTGCTGCAACAAAACCTTTGGGAACAATCTCCAACCGAAGTTCCCTGAGATCCTCGGCTAACTCCTTTGGTAATCCTCCACTTATGAGGGTATTCGTCCTTTTTTTCTTTATGGTTGTGTCCTATTTCTTCATATCCTTTCCATAAGGCCTCAACTTCTGGGACACAAACCGATACTTTGGCAAAGTCAACTTAAATTCCTTCCAAGTGGTTACTCCTTGCAATCCATTGATGGTTTGGTACATCCTCCACCAAGTAACATCACCCCTTTCAAAGCATTGAAGAGCATGCTGGGCCATATCCCTTTCCGGCTATCGGGTTATTCTCCATTTGATCCTCCATGTTCTAAATCCATTGGTCTGTCTCCAATTGACTCATTGGTCCAGAAAATACAAGCTTATCTTCATCCATCCTCTAATGGGTCCATGGGTTTGGGGTGGGATAAGAGAGATAGAGAGGGATGCACACAATACAAACAAAAGTTTTGAAAAGACAGATTTTATTGTGGCTGTTGGAAAAACATCAAACAAATGACAGCTCGCAATCGTCGCATCTAACGTAGGTATATAACAAGGGTTTGGTCTTCTAATGGTCAATAAATCTTCAAAGTCATCAAACTCTTCAAGTCTTGTTCATGTCTCCGATGGCTTTTTCTGATCATGCTTGTCCCTCTCAAGTTCTTTTGCTAGATCATCTCTGTTGACGTGAAATCTCTCGTGACATCCTTCAATATTTCTGGAGTTACGTTCCAACTTCTGGATTTCATCAACCTTGACATGAACGATGATCCTACTGTCCTTTAGTTCCTCACAAATCTCCGGTATCTCGAGGTTTAGCTCCTCCTGCTTGGCTATTTTAATCTTCTGGGACCTGGGTTCTTCATGAACTGCTTCCTTGTCAAATACGGCTTCCTACAGATCCACCTAAACTTCTTGATGTAATACTCCAGATCCTGGTGATGCACCAGCTATGTTAAATCTGCATCCTTCGCTGACAGATGCTCCTTCAGCCTTCTACCATCCAATTCTTCCATGCATATGCATGCTTAACTCAGCACGGTGACAATAGCATAAGCGGGCGATAACATCATGGATAGCGTGTTTCTGCTCTTGTCATTTCCATGAGCTATCATTCCATAGTTGATATCTCCTGCCTTAGGGTTTTCCTGACAAAACTTTGAGTTCCAATGCCCCATGTTCTGGTCTTTCTTCGATACACCTTGATCTCAGGTATTGACAGTTTTCGTAGTCTGCCTGGTTCCATAAAGGTAGCCTTCCTAGGTCATACAAATCCGGGAATTCCTCAGAGCCTTCAAAATATAATAGTCTTCTGAGTCTTCAACAGTTGTAGTTTCCATTATCATAATGTATGGTAAAATCCACTTCATTCCGAATGGTCTTAGTTGTCCGATGTCTTGTACTCCTTGGAGTGGTCTCATCAGTCAAATCTTTGAGTGGCCAAAAGGGAAAAGGGGTATGGTCTCACTAAAAGGGAATATTCGAATAAGCTCAGAAGAGAAGAGAGGTAAAAGATCTTTTTGAAAAACAAGTTGTAGAGAAAAATCTTTCCTATGGGCTTGTCAGTTTCTAGGGTCACGTCCTACAGTCAACATGTGCTCGATACCATCTTGTAGCGACCCGACCGAATGGGTCAAGTCTCGTGGCTTAAGTGTCATTCACGGATCAAGATGTCGACACACAATACTCGAGGATTTATAACAGAGGTAAACCACATGTATAAATAACGTAAATACTATTACCTCAATCCAAATAGCGGAAGTAACAAGGTTGTGGATTCCCATCAACACCAACGACAAAGTTGAGTGTAGAAATCGTAACCCTAACGTATCACTTACTCGTCAGAAGATCCTCGCAACATGAGACGTTGCAGCCACAAAGGGTCAAGACATTGAATGTCTTGGCAGATTCACATCAGAGAGCAATGCTGAAATATGGCTATCACTACATGCATATTTGGCTGGTGGAAAGCTCTATGGTTACAATTTTTGCGAAAAGCCAATTTTTGCCTACTACAAAGGAATAAATTTATTTAACTATCATGGTGGTTGTTGAGCATTGAGAAGAACGAAGAAGACGATTCGGAAAACATCAAAACCAAGCAAATAACTCTTGCAACATAAAACAAATTCTAACAGTACCAAAATTATGTGAATTTGTCCATATCAGAAAGTTTAGGTCAATAGCTTCGATTTACAAAAAGAATCAACTAAATTGGAGTTACGAAACTCAAGTTATGATGAAATGAAGTTTAAATTCAAATCTGATCTAATTCAAATTTTAAACTTTCAAAAACATGTTTGAGTTGGATTACGGGATGCGATCATAACAAAGAAGTGGGCGTTGGTTTCGTTGGATTTGGATAAACGAGTAAAAAGATGTGCTCGATTGAAGTACAGGGAATAATCTGTGAAGAAAAATTATCACGAATAGGTCCCTGGCCGAAATTAACAAGAAAAAGAAAAAAAAACTATCGAGCGAACGCTCGCTAACAGAACCTAAGTGATAAAACCATTCGCTCCAGAGAACTAGCAGACGAACGGTCACTGGATAACAGAAAACGGTTCGAAAAAAATAAATAAATAAACAAACGTGAACTAATCCTAGCCCTAGATCTACGATCTAACGGCCAAGGGAGAGAGGCGGTGGTTACCTCTGCGTGGAGGTCGCTGGCGACGGGGAAGACGGCGGCGGCGGTTCGGACGTGGACGGGGCGGCGGCTCCGGTGGGTCTCCGTCGGGCGGCGAGCGTCGAGCGCTGGGCGCGTGGCGGTGAGGATGGAGTGGGCAGCGTCGGTCAGGAGTGGCGGGGTGGAGCGGGGGCGACGGCGACGAAGCTCGGCGGCGGCGGCAACTCCGGCGGGGGCATGGCGGCGGCTGCGGACTCCGGCTGCTCCGGTTTCGAGAGAAACGGGGCCGGGGTGCTCCGTTTATATAGGAGGGGAGGAGGTGGCGTGGAGAAGGGGCGGGAGAGGAGGAGTCCGGCGGGGAGACGACTCCGGTGAGCCGTGGCGGCGGCGGACTTCCGCCTAGAGTCGGTCAGCTGGGGGTGACGGGCGGCGCTGGCTGAGGCTGCGGTTCGTTGGCTGGCTGGGCCGGCCCGGTAAACTTTTTTTAAATCCAGACAAACAAAATAAATAAAACCAAATAAACAAAAATATTATATAGGCATATAATATATCAAAATTTTTAGAAAAAGATTTTCTACATGATGAACATTATTCTAGCTTCAAATGAAATACACAAAAATTCAAATAAAGCAAAGAGTGCTTCTGCTCTAATAAAATCCAACAAAAATCATTTTAAAAAATACCAAAATTAATTCAAATTTATTTCTCTCCATTTTTCTGATGTAGGGAATCATGTTACCCTATTTTCCATATATTTTATTTTTGGAGAAGAATAATTTGAATAAAACTCAAATAACTCCAAATTGAAAATAAATTCAAAAGAACTTTGAATTTGATTCTTTGAAACTCCCAACTCATATTTCATATGTTTTGAAGAAGTCATTTTATCTTCGCTCGTGAAAATCATTGAGTTGCATAAAGTTCCAGAATTGGAAATATTTTCCAAATAAAATTCAAATATTTTCAACACCCCTTGTCATTTAAATAAATGGAAGAAGTCATGTCATCTTCTCTCCAGGGTTTTGTGGTGAAAACAATTTGAATTCATGAAGATCAGAAAAGAAAATGAAAGTTTGGG
This sequence comes from Aegilops bicornis, assembly GCA_021605145.1. Taxonomy (NCBI): domain Eukaryota; kingdom Viridiplantae; phylum Streptophyta; class Magnoliopsida; order Poales; family Poaceae; genus Aegilops; species Aegilops bicornis. The sequence continues at coordinate 127,169,117 of CM038671.1, forward strand.
AAAGTCCTTTTATTCCCTCTCATTTAACTTTCACAAAGGTTTCGAATTTCACTCAATCAATCAATCAACTCTATCTATTTATTATAACATTCCAAAATTTAGAATTTTGGGATGTTACACCCCCACGGCCTGAATATGACTAGAAACCCTACCATGGGCCAGGATTCAGGCCCGCGGGAGGCCCAGTAGGCCCACAAGCACATATTGCACGTTTAGGCCCGAAAGCCTGCTTTAGGGAGGAGCTTGAGAGGGAAGGCGCACCGCACCTTATAAACAGATGCGGCTCCCTCTCAACTTGCGAGGTGGGACTAAACATTTGGCGCGGGGCAGCACAAGGGCTTCGGTCCCGGTTGGTGCCACCAACCGGGACCAAAGGGGTGCATTAGTCCCTATTCGTGGCCCCAACCGACTAATGCACTTTAGTCCGGTTGGTGCCACCAACCGACCAAAGGCCGCCGCTTCCTGCCCTTTGGGCTACCGAAAATTGTTTGGTCCCGGTTGGTGGCACCAACCGGGACTAAAATGGCATTAGTCCCGGTTGGTGCCACGAACCGACTAATGCTCTTGCTATATATACAACACTTAGGAAAATTCGACGAACACATCGCTTGTTTGCCCGGCCCGACGACGCCGAAGCTCATCGACGCCGCCAGTTGCCCAGATCGACGCCGTCCGCTGCTCGACGCCGCGCCGCCGCCAGACGCCGTCTGCGCCGCTAACGCCGTCCGTGCGCCGCCGTCATCGCCCTGCCCGTCGCCGCCAGGCTACCCAACGCCGCCCGCCGCCCCGCCAGCGCCGTCGTCGTCGCCCGCGCCGTCGTCGCCGTCGCCAGCGCCCAGCGCCAGTCACGACCACCCACGACCCGCCCCCACCGTCGCCGTCGTCGCCCGGCCGCCCTGCCCGGCCGTCGACCTCGCCGACCGCCGCCGTTGTGAGCGCCGCCGTCGAGGCTCATGTTCAAGGTCTTGCATTTTTTGTTCATTGCATTTTTGTTTATATATTTTTTGTTCATTGCATTTTTTTCAGATATATAATGTATATATGTATGTGGTAGCTATATGATGAATGGATGTGGCTATGTATGTATGAATATAATGTTCATAGCAATTTTTTGTTTAGATATATTTTTTCATATATGTATTAATTTTTTATTTAGGGTGTTAGTAGATATCTATTTTAGGTTAGTGCATTTTAATTAGGTTAGTGTAGAGGAAAAAGTAAAATAAGGAAAAGGAAGAAAAGAGGAAGAAGGAAGAAGGAAGAAGAAGAAGAAAAAGAAGGAGAGGAAAAAGGAAAATAAGTAGAGAAAGAAGGAGAAGAAGAAGGAGAAGACGAGGAGAGGAAGAAGAGGAAGAAAAAGAAAAAAAAGGAGAAGAAGAAGGAATAGAGGAGCTTCTTCTCCTTTTTTTCTCCTCTTTTCGAGGGTGTCGAGGGTGTCGAGGATCGCCGAGGGTCGAGGGTCGGGAACTAGGGTAGAGGGTCGAGGGTCGTTAAGGGGTCAAGGGTCGAGGGTTTCAGGTCGAGTGTTCTATAGGGTCGAGGATCGAGGCCGAGGGTTCGAGGTTGTCTAGGGTCGTGGGTTCGAGTGGTCGTCAAGGGTTCGAGGGTCGAGGATCGCCGAGGGTCGAGAGATTTCCTAGTGTCAAAGTATTGAAGAAATCCATGGCTTCATCATTAGCCGAAGTAACGAGCATGATGGTACGAAGTCCTCCAAAGTTATTACGGAATGGAGTCCGGATAGGATAATTTGCCTTTTATGCAATTTCAGCAAAAGCCTTCCAAATAACGATATTCGGAAGGTTCTTGCTGAACTTTGTACCAAAAAGCGAATTATCCTATCTCGGGACTCCGCTCCAAAATAACTTTGGAGAGCTGCACCATCATGCACCTATTACTTTCGCCTAATGATGAAAACATGGTTTTGTTGAATCCTTTGACACTAGGCAACCTCCCGACCCTCGGCGATCCTCGACCCTGACTGAGAGGAAGAAGAGGATAAAAAAAAGAAGAGGAATAAGAAAAAAAAGAGGAGAAGAAAGAATAGAGGAGTTCTTCTCCTCTATTCTTTCTTCTCCTCTTTTTTTTCTTCTTCTTCCTCTTTTTTTTATCAGGGTCGCCGAGCGGTAGAGGAAACCCTAATTAAATAGCAAGTATCATCGGTGTGACCATGTGGCCGTCGGTGTCGGACACTACATCCACGTCCCACAAGTGACGCGGGCGTCGATGCCCACGTCACTTGTGGGACATAGATGTAGTGTCGTTGTTGTTGTTGTCGATATACCCCCTCCCGATAGCTTCAACACGTGGGGGGGGGGGGGGGATATTACCCCCACCTTGAAGCGTTAACGAGGCCACCCCCAAACCCTTGAAGCGTTGTCGAGGCCACCCGAAACCCTAGAGAAGCAGCGTCGAGGCCACTAATTAATATGATTCCTTATTGTGATTAGCTAGCTAGTTCTACGTTTGCGACTAATATATCCATATCTATCATCTTTGAATAATAATTGCCATGTTGTAAATATTTGTAGAAATTATGGACACCCCGCCCCGAGACGAAGCACAAGAAGCGTTGTTGTGGGACATAATCGCAGAAGGAAGTCATGCCGTCAGCTCGTTGATGTTTCTCAACGACACCGATGGTCTGGAAGGAGAGGGTGAAGACGCAGCTGGCTATGATTATGATGGCTCCGATGACCCAAAGCCGGTGGAAGCAGGAGAGGGTGAAGAAGTAGACCGTGAGGACTGCTCCGTTGATCACCGAACTGAGTCCGGCCAGGTATATATATTAGTTAAGCATGTGCTGACTAGCTAATTGATGCATTCATTGTTTTGGTATGTACACATATTAACTAACTCTCGTCTTTGTTTCTTTTTTTTCTAGCCCTCCGGATCGAGCACAACTTCGGTAAAGAGACGAGGCCCGAAGAAAAAGTTGAGCTCAGATGAAAGGTTTGAGATCATAGAAATTATGCTGACGGCCAACCGATTGAACCCATCCGGACAAAGAAGGCATTTGTTGCTCAAAGGCGGGGTTACGGTTAGGTACAAGATCCCGATCAGCATCCAGCAATGGTATAAACCTAAGAACGAAGACCACGAGGTGTCTTATGTCAATGATCTGCAGAAAAATGATCTTTGGACCGAGCTGAAGTCAAATTTCACCCTACCGCCCGGAGGATGATCCGGAGAAGCCAGTTATAGAGCCATTAATCAAGTCTTTTGCTCTTAAGAAGATGGCAGACCTATTCAGGAATTGGAAGAAAGACCTGAATAAGTTTGTCGATAAAAAAGAGACACCAGAATTCATGGGCAAATATGAGAAGATCAGAGATGACTGCCCCGCATTTGTGGCCCACAAGACATCGGAAAAGAGTAAAAAGATGTTGGCGACAAACAAGCAAAATGCTGCAAAGAAGAAGCTTCACCATCGCATGGGGTCAGGTGGCTACCTCATAGCCCGGCCTAAGTGGGCCAAGGCTGAGAATGATCTGCTTGATAAAGGGATCGAACCAGAGACAATGAACTGGCGGACCATTCTTTGGACTTGGTTCTTCGGGGCTGGCGAAACCTTGGATCCTGTATCAGGGAAGTGCATTTGGACGGACGATCAATTGGACATACCAGTCAAGAGGCTAAAGCAATATATCGAAGCAGCGTAACAAGGGAAGTTCGTTCCAGAAGGGAGAAGGACGAGCTCACAATGGCCCTCGGGAATCCTAAGCACCCTGGACGGACACGAGGCATGCCAGGCTCCGTTTCGTGGAAGGCTGCATTTCCGGACGCAGGGGGTTACAAAACCCATGAGAGGAGGAAGAAACTGGAGCAGAGCTAAATGCAGGCGCTGCACGAAAGGGTAATGGGGCTAGAGGAACGAGAAGAAGAACGGAGCAAACGACCTGCCGAAGCTTCCCCGAAGCTACCGCATCTCGATGGAGAAGCGGCGTGGCTTCCACCGAGCTGCTTCAGCGGAGCATGCCTTGACGGCTCCTGCCCGGCTATCCGTGGATGCTATCACGAGTCTCAAAATTGCCACCTTATGGCGCAATGGAGCAATTTGAAGGTCAAGGCGGCACTTGGCTCTGTTTATCCTACTAAACCCGACTCAACTTTTCACTGCCGACCGATTCCAGAAGGCTATGCTAAGGTGATGGTGGATGAAATAACGGAGGGATTTGAGGACCTCCGGCTTGACCACCCTACCGGTGAAGGGGAGTATCGGCTGGGTTCTGCTCTGAAGACTCCATGCCTATGGCGGAAGGATCTCATCAATCTTCCGAACTGGACGCCTCCGCCTCCTCCTCCTCCTCCCGCAAGTCAGGGCACTCCGCCTCCTCCACCGCCTCCTCCTACGGCGAGTGACAAACAGGGCACTCGGCCGACTCCTTCTCCGGTGCGTGGCGGCACTCCGCCTCCTTCTCCGCCTGCACCGGCGCGCCCGAGCAGCCAGCCTCCTCCTTCTTCGCCTCGTCAGCAAGGGCGGAAGAGACCCGCTGCCGCTCCGGCTGCTCCGGCGCGTCGTAGTGCTTCTCCTCCGCCTCGTAAGCAAGGAAAGAAGACATCCGCTCCGTCTGCTCTGCCGGTGTCTAGCAGTACAGCCAAAGGCAGGAGGAGATACTGATTCGGTCCTTCTCTGAAGAATCCAGAGAAGTTACCGTACGAGAGGACCGAGGAGGAAAACGGGAAGATCGCGCAGACCGAAGTGCATGACTGGTTTGAAGGGTTGAAATCAAAGAGACATCCACCTCCGGAGGAGAAGGTAGATCCGGTGAAAGCGAAGCGCACTCTGGCTGCCCTGACAAAACCACCCAAGTCTCCGCCGAAAGGCAACTATGAGCACATTATTGGAAAGGCATTTGCCGAAGCGGAGAGGTCGGGAAGTACTAAAAGTGATCAAAGAATGAAAGAACGACGAGCTAGGAAACAAATTGCCCAGCTCGGCGAACAAGCGAAGCAATCGTGCCCCCCGCTCAAGGTGCCTGCTAGCGACATCGTCGATCCGAGGATGGTGCCCGGTTATGGCAATCCTGAAGATTACCTGCCCGACGATGTACATTATAATTTCTTGGAGGTGCAAATACAAAGATACGAGTACGGGAAGCCTCTCGTCAAAGATGAAAGATCTCTATCAACGATGATGCGAAGATTGCATGATTGGTACATGAAAACCTGCAGAGAGTCTGAGGGGAGGAGTACTTTGTATTTGAGAGTTAAAAAGGAGCATGACCTCGTTGGAATTGAACTGTTGCCTATTCCATTTGAGGAGTTCTATCAGTTTTTCAATCAATTGGCCCTCGATAAAGAAACGGTCACCTGCCATCGTCTGTAAGTAGTACTACTTCCGTCATTAAGTCTCTCTATATAACTCAGCTCTTTCATTGCATGTATTTATAATTATCCTCACTATATTATGCAGATTGAAGATCGCCGAATTGAAGAAAAGACAAGTGGGTGACATTGGGTTCATTAACACATATCTCATAGATGCAACTGAGGTTGAATTTCATGCCGAAAATACCGAGGCCAACTTGCTACAATCGTTGGTAATAAATGAACACAAGGATATAATACTCTTTCCTTACAACTTCAAGTGAGTGTTCTTGTCTTGTGGCATATTAGGTTTCCCTTATTAGTCCAGGTTATAGTAATGTAATATTGATGAGTTATGCATGCGCATGCGTAGGTACCACTATATTCTCCTAGAGATTAAGCTTGAGTAGGAGTAGTAACTGTCTTAGACTCCAAGCGAAAAGACCCCAAGGAGTATGCGGACATGACCGAAATGCTCGAGAAGTAAGTTAAATCGATCATTATCCACCATATCAGCAACTTTGTTCATTTCTGATATCAAGTAATTGTTTTCTTTGTATGGAAGGGTTTGGAGAAAATTCACTAAAAAGCTCGGGACTGCCGAAGAAGATGCAATTTAGACACCGAAAGTAAGTACTATAGTAGCATATTCCACGCATCTCCTAGTGATTCAAGCGCTAGTTTCATCAATACCATTTAACATGCTTGCTAATTATCAGTTTGATTGACCTCTATTTCTTGTAAAGTGGTTGTGGCAGGAACAAGGGAATGATTTCTGTGGATACTACATTTGTGAGTCCATCCGCCACACGACACGTGAGCGGGCTACTCTGACAAACAATATGAAGTGCGTAAATAACAATATTCACAATTTTATTTTATTACCATCATTTTTGTTGAGTTTCATTCATTCACATATATATATATATATATATATATATATATATATATATATATATATATATATGTATTGACCCCCTTCTTAAAATTAGATGTTTCGGATGCGGGATGAACTACTAGCACCAGATCGCCTGCGAGCAATTCAAGAGGAATTGGCGGCATTCTTTCTTGACCACGTGATCGCTGAAGACGGAGAATACTATGTGGACCACGCGTCCGTATGTTAGGAGATTACTTTTGTAAAAGATAATTATTGTATATATGTAGCCGGTAGTGTCGGATAGATATACGAGAACTTGTTGTTCGACCAATCTCTCGGAGAAGGAGAGGTGGTCGATATCACTTCCCTCTGTATGCATATATGTTCATGACGATCTTCTGTTTCCTTCGTTTGCTTACTAGCTAGCTAGCGTGTCCAGCTAGTCCTCTCTATACTTATGTATAGTACGTAGCGTCGACCAAGCACGGACAAAAGAGAGGACACTTTTCTCTATTAATTAGCTAGCTAACACAATATATGAAACACCTAAATTAACCCCCCAAAACGCCCAAACCCCCCCCCCTTTAAAAAAACAAAAACCCCAGCCACAGAAATGCTGACGCGTGGCTGCCTATTGGTCCCGGTTGGTGTTACCAACTGGACCGAGAAAACCCTCTGCCTGGGCTCAGCCAAGACAGGCCACGTGGAAAACCCATCGGTCCAGTTCTGGATTGAACCGGGACTAAAGGGCCAGGGTATTAGTACCGACCCTTTAGTCCCGGTTCATGAACCGGGACTAAAGGCCCTCACCAACCAGGTCAATAGGCCCCTTTTCTACTAGTGTAAAGGATGTGGGAACTCCTTCACGATGCTAAGGACAAAGGATTGGCTCAAGCTTCAAGCCCAAGACTCTACATTTTACATTTTAGTGATCCAAGATCACATTGAGTCTATAGGAAAAGCCAATACTATCAAGGAGGGAGGAGGTGTTGCTTAATGAGCCTCTTGCTTCGTGGTGCTTAGTGATATGCTCCAAAACCCTCAACTACTTTCCCACTTCCACACATATGACCTAAACCTAAAGTCAAACTCGGCCCTACCGATTCTTTCTATCCGGCGCCACCGAGTTCGGATGTCATAGCCACTGCTACAAACCCTAGGCAAATCGGTTTCACCGATAGGGATCTCGGTCTCACCGAGATGGGATTGTAATCTCTCTGTGTATGTCCATCACCAGATTCGGTCTCACCGAATGTGTGTGTCAGTACTACCGAGATTACAATGCAAACTTTCTGGTTAACTTATTACCCAAATCGGTCCCACCGAGTTTGAGTAATCGGTCTCACCAAGTTTGCCTGACCAACTCTCTGGTTAGCTAATTACCAAAATCGGTCTCACCGAGTTTGTGTAATCAGTCTCACCGAGATTACGTTATGCCTAACCCTAACCATATCGGTCCTACCGAGATGCATGTCGATCCACGAAAACCCTACTTGGTCACTAGGTTTACTAAATCGGTCCGACCGAGTTTGATGATTCGGTCCCACCGAGTTTGGTAAATTGTATGTAACGTTTAGATTTTGTGTGGAGGCTATATATACCCCTCCACCTCCTCTTCATCCCTAGAGAGAGCCATCAAAACAAGCCTACACTTGGAGCATCCTATTTCTGAGAGAGAGCTACCTACTCATGTGTTGAGGTCAAGATATTCCATTCCAACCACATGAATCTTGATCTCTAGCCTTCCCCAAGTTGCTTTCCACTCAAATCTTCTTTCCACCAAATCCAAATCCTATGAGAGAGAGTTGAGTGTTGGGGAGACTATCATTTGAAGCACAAGAGCAAGGAGTTCATCATCAACACACCATTTGTTACTTCTTGGAGAGTGGTGTCTCCTAGATTGGCTAGGTGTCACTTGGGAGCCTCTTACAAGATTGTGGAGTTTAACCAAGGAGTTTGTAAGGGCAAGGAGATCATCTACTTCGTGAAGATCTACCGCTAGTGAGGCAAGTCCTTTGTGGGCGACGGCCATGGTGGGATAGACAAGGTTGCTTCTTTGTGGACCCTTCGTGGGTGGAGCCCTCCGGGGACTCGCGCAACCGTTACCCTACGTGGGTTGAAGTGTTCACCAACGTGGATGTACGATAGCACCACCTATCGGAACCACGACAAAAACATTTGTGTCTCCAATTGCGTTTGAATCTTCCAAACCCTTCCCTTTACATTCTTGCAAGTTGCATGCTTTATTTTCCGCTGCCTATATACTCTTTGCATGCTTGCTTGTTTTGTATTGAGAATGTTAAACTTGTGCCTAAACTCCACTTAAACCTAAAAGAAGTTAAAAACTGCAACTTTGATACTTAGTGTCTAATCACCCCCCTCTAGACACCTCTTCTCAAGATCCTACAGGTGGGTCCCTGATGTCAGGTGGAGGAATCATTATTTTGTGCGTAATAAGGAGGCATCTCCTTGCGTGCGGCCGTGGACTCAGCTGTCGGCCTCTCCATGTTCAGTCCACTTCAGATGCATGTCGGTCATTGATCACGTTGACCAGGCCGCGCCGCGAGCACCAGGGCGGTGGATGACGGCGAGGCCTAGGAAGGGAACGACACAGAGGCAGGGAAGACTCGGTAGTTGTTTCCCACATGGAGGGGAGTACGACTGTACGAGGGTTTACTGGTTTGTCTGTCGTCGCCGGAGAATAACAGCAGGTGTGGGTGAGTAGAGGGATAGGTAGGCCAGCGATGGGAGTACGGTGGGGCGGTGAGGCTGCTGTGGCAAAGACACCGGCCAGCTGGAAGGAGGGAGCAGGCAGTCCCGCCGGCGCTTGGTTCTCCACGTACAGTACTCTTCCGATGGAAGTCGGTCGTTGACCACATTGACCCCGCCACGCTGAGAGCACCAAGGCGGTGGACGACGGCGAGGCCTAGGAAGGGGACGACGCGGAGCCGGGGAAGACGCGACAGTGGATGCCCACGCGGAGAGGAGTACGATGGTTCGTTGGTTCGGTTGCGGCGTGAGGCTGCCGTCACCACAGAATAACAGGGGGTGTGGGTGAGTAAAGGGATACCCTGGGCCAGCGGTGGGAGTAGTAGGGGGCGGTGAGGCCTCCGCGGCATCACAGCCGGCCACGAGAGGCAGGAGCACGCGGCACGACCAGCGCTGCTTTGGGCGGCTGGAGCAAGAAGACCAGAGGTTGAAGAAGCACTATGGCCGTTGGATGGACATCGTATGGTCACTGGAGCTAGAATCGTTCATATTGACTAAGTTGACAAAGCCCTCCGTCCTCGTCAACTTAGTAGGCCCTAAGTCAGCCACCCACTATGGTGGGTCCCAGCTAGCAGGGGGTATTCATTTTTTGGTGCGTAATAAGGAGGCACTTACTTGCGTGCGAAGATGTAGCTGGTGGGTCCGACCTGTCAGCGGGGGGAACGTTTTTTCGTGAAATACAGAAGCCCTTCCCACGTACAGTGCACGTACAGTGCGTAATAAGGAGGAACTTTCCTTGCGTGCGACCATGGAACTCGTGGGTCCCAGCCGTCAGGCTCTCTATGTACAGTCCTCTTCCGATGACTCTCGTATGTTGACCACGCCGCGCCGAGCGCACCAAGGCGATGGACGACGGCGAGGCCCCAGACTGGAACGACCCGGAGATGGGGAAGACGCGGCAGTGGAGTCGCAGACGGAGAGGAGTGGGAAACTTGACTGGTTCGGTGCGGGGTGGGCCTACACTCGGCAGAGAATAACAGGAGGTGCGGAGTGGACGAATGGCCTAGCCGTCGGCGGGGTAGCATTTCGCTGAGGAGCGCAAAACAACGCCGCTGGACGCCGAAGGCTAGAGCAGGCGGTTCCGGTGGCGCTGGGGGAAGAAGACGAAAGATTGAAGAAGAATGTCGGCCGTTGGATGTCAAGAAAAATTATCTCATTGGATTCGTATTTGAACATAGTTTTGAAAAATATAATGTTTGGTGACATGCATGCACATTTTCTTAGTTTAATCTATGGTCAAAATTTGGCACCAAATACAATGGGGACCAATAAGCCCGGACAGAGGTAGTATTGTTCACTTGTGCTCCCCACCCCTCCATTCATTGAACAACCCCAGGGGTGAATAAACATACAGTAAGTACTGTATTTATATAGAACGAACAAGCTCGAACTATTTTCGTGTAGTTAAAAGTTGAGGGCGGGGCTTTTCCCGGGCAGTATGAGCGGCAGTTTTCGGGTAGGCGGTTTTATAGAGAGGCGAGGAGGGTGAGCGAGTGGGGCTGTGCGATTTGATGGCGCGTTACTGCTGGAAAGACTTGTGATATGACCACTCACTATAGTCATGAATTATTGGCGCTCCGACCGGGGTGATGCCTCCCTTCCGTTCCGCGCTCTAATCTGGTGCATGTCACGTCGACCCGGATGCTGGCTCTCCCACATGTCAGAGTAGTAAGAAGGAGCAAAGAATGATGCGGTATATACTAGTACTATACTACTCCCTCCGTTCCTAAATATAAGTCTTTGGAGATATTTCACTATGGACCACATACGGAGAAAAATGAGTGAATCTACACATAAAATGCATCTATATACATCCGTATGTGGTCCACGGTGAAATATCTACGAAGACTTATATTTAGGAACGGAGGGAGTACTACTCAGGTCGGAGGAGTGCGAACCACGGCAGCCCAGTGAGCCAGCAATGCGAACCACGGTAGCCCAGTGAACCAGCAAAAACAATGTGGTGATATGGCCATAAAAAACAATGTGCTACGGTCCACCTTTGTAGCATGTACGATAACACTCCTCTTTGTTTGGATCCACGAGTTAGAGCTAGTTTGGGTTGAAATAGCCTCAAATTTTGAAACAAGAGGGGTTAGTTTGAGCTAGTTTGCTCTAACCCAGCTAAAAAACTAGCCCGGTGGAGAGGTTCTAATTGGGTTAGTTATCCTCGGGCCCACTAAAAGAGAACTAAAAAAATCTCACCTGCCCGTACCAGATCGCTCCCCCCCTCTCGCACGACTCCTCCCTATTCCCCATAGAGCCGCCCGCCCAAGCGCCGCTCGCCCTCTCTCTCCTCGGCCGCCCTCTCCTTCCGGCCTCCGCCACCCTACTATGACCGCCCTCTCCCTCCGACCTTCGAAGGTCGCCCCGCTCCCCCTTCACCAGTCGTTTTTCTCCCTCTGTTGTGCACGGCGGCGGCGCATCTACCAGGGAGGTCACGAGAGGGGTGAGTTTGTTCGTTCCTTCTCTGTCTCAGAACCATATCATTGATCTTGCTTGCTCTAGCGCTAATTCTGATTTGGAAAAGTTGATCCTGATCAACCTTGCTATAGATTTGTGGTGCACGCATGGAATTGTTTGATGCTGCTTGAGGAGATAATAAATCTTTCTAGAGGCCCAAAGATTCAGTTCACCTTTCTAGGTATTTCAGTTTCAGGCTTGCATTATTTCTAGAGGCCCAAAGATTCAGTTCACCTTTCTAGGTATTTTAGTTTCGGGCTTGCATTATTTCTAGAGGCCCAAAGATTCAGTTCACCTTTCTAGGTATTTCAGTTTCAGGCTTGCATTATTTCTAGAGGCCCAAAGATTCAGTTCACCTTTCTAGGTATTTTAGTTTCAGGCTTGCATTATTTCTAGAGGCCCAAAGATTAAGTTCCCAGTCGGCGGCAAGCGGCCCTGCTACCCATACCGGTGTCGACCTCAACTCGCAAGGGCCGGCATAGGAGGGGTTCCCGGGGCTTGGGCTCTATAGAGCCTTCCTCCAGAGCAACGATGGCGAGCTCCTCCCTCGGTGTGTGAGGGGCTCAGGGATCCCTCCCTATCGTGAATGACTTCCGTGATGTGTTAGCTCATTCTTTGTTTCATGAAGTGTTTTTTTATTTTGTGAAGCTTGATTGACAACTTGTATTTTTAAGTGGGATATCTCATTTGTATGGACAAAGTAAAAATTATCATGTTTTGCATGCTTGATTTGTATAGATGGTTCTTTTATGTCAATTGTGAGCGGAGGAGACCACAGAAGAGCCAACCACACCAAGAGGGTGCTTGGATCCAAGGGACTTATTTTAGTCTGACTAAAAATAGGGTCCAAAGTAGTCAAATGATTGAGATAGAGCATTTATTGTCAATCTAACCCTGCCATCCATACACCTCTTTGGTTTAGAGTTAATTCAGGGTTAGAATCTAACTCTAACCTCTAACCGAGTTAGAGTTCTCCTCTTCTCGGTTGATCGCCATCATACTTTCCCCATTTCTGTGTTTTCAGTATCCTGCGAATCAAAGAGGCCCTTTTTTTGCGGGAAAAATCAAAGAGGCCCTTAGACTGGTTTAGGTTCGGTCATTTTTTATAAATGTGTTATGTCCAAAATTCAATGAACGTGCTCTGGTTTCGACGAAAATAATCCGGTTTCATGTAGTAATTCATTCATTTATTTATTCTTCTGCAGGGGGTTTGCATATGCTCCGAGTCGTGCATGCACTACGACCCAGATGCTCTATGTCCCACATGTCGGCGAATGGGAGCACGTGGAAATAGCCTAGGAGTACATATAAGAGGATAAATGCGTGAAAAAATATGTACTATGAAGCGTAGCCGTGGTTCGAAAAGGAGACCTAAAGTGATGACAACTATAGGTCGCACGCACCCAACTAGTGGTAGTACTAGGCATACGACTAATTTTTCCCTAAAAAAAAGAGGCACGAGTGCTCAGTACTCCTATTCTATAAACACGAGTCCCATTTGACAACAACATCCGTGCTACAGCTAGCTCTCCTCCCTCGTTTCTCTCTTCTGGAGTAATTCTAAACTCGGCCGACGCCCGGTGGGCAGGTGGGTTTGCTCAACTGCGGCCCCACCTCAAAGTGAAAATGTTACGAATGGAATAAAAATCCCATATACTCCCTCCGTTCATAAATATAAGCCTTTTTAGATACTAGTTCAAATGGAATACAACATACAGATGTATGTAGACATAGTTTAGAGTGTAGATTCACTCATTTTGCTCCGTATGTAGTAGTCACTTGCTGGAATCTTTAGAAAGACTTATATTTGGGAACGGAGGGAGTACTATACTAATAAAACATTAAGGCCACGAGGCGATGTAGTGCTGGTTACAGGAGGTAAGAAGAAGAGATGCATCCATCGACGACGTCCACCTCCTCGACTCAGGGCATCGGCCCTTGAGCAACGCCTAAGTAGCAGCGGCTTTCGTGGCTGTGTCGACGTGCTCGAACAATGGCGTCCAAAGATTCCAGCCGCTGGAAGAAGGCCAACGTATTTCTATCCTCGCTTGCCTTGTAGTGGCCTATGTAGACAATTCCTCGTAGACGTGGATGTGCAGGTCGATGGTTTCTTGCATGGCGAGGCGCTGCGCAGCGAGCGCGGCCTCGAGGTGCACATTCTTCGTCGCGACCTCCGGCACCTGCAGGGCCACCAGGGCTTGAAAGAGTTCGTCACCATGTAGGCCGATGAGGGTGGCAGGCAATGAGGAGCCTGGGTGCGCGGGCTGGAGCAGTACAACAAGATCATCTGCGCGTTTCTTGACGGTGGTGAACTTGCGGATGGAGTTGACCATCATATCGTCCATGCAAGAGGTGAAGCCGGCGTCAGCGAGGGCTACGATGCCTGCAGTCGCCAGCTTCGTCTGGAAACGCTGCACGGTGCGGGGCTGCAGGCCAGCGCCTTGGATGATTTGGCACAGCCGACTGCCGCTCGCCTCCATCGCCTCCATAGGTGCTTGTGGCTTCTGGTCACTTGGTCTTGGATTGGAGCGAGCAGTGTTGCGCAGAGACTTGGGAGTAGATGGATTGGAGTGGTGGGGCTCCTTTATTATACGAGAGTCCAAACTCTGTTGCATTCACATCGTGTTGGCTCTATTCTGCTACTCCAATTAATTCCCTCTTCATGTAATTGAGGATGCATCATTGACCGTTCAACGTCTCTTGAACCGCTACCCTCTTCCTCCTTGGCATTCAAGCACCTATGGACCCGTCGACGATGAGGTGCCTATGGTGACTTCGTAAATTTCAAGATGATAGTGTCGTGCGTGTGTGCGTTCATAGGGGTGAGTGTATGTGCATGTATATGAGTGCTTGCGTGCATCTTTGTGTAAAAAGCGTAAATGCGTGTCAAAAAGAGACTAGTCGGTATACTCAATATTGTGCACCTCGGAGAGGAAAGCAGCAGAACTAAATGCGTATTTATTTACGGTGCAGATACACTCATTTTGCTCCATATGTACTCCGTCTCGGTGTAGTCTAGTCACTTGTTGAAATCTCTAGAAAGGCAAATACTCCTTTCTGGTTTACAGGGCTATACTAGCAAGTAGTTGTACGTTCTAGTACAATAGTGGGCTCACGTAGAAATTTTGTCTCATGCAAGAGCCTGGCTATATGCGTGCTCCAATGTTCGCAACTGCAACGTCCGGTTTGCACTTGGCTCTTCACCTCTTCGAGAAGAAGAACAATGATGTTACTACTATCGCTTCTACGATGTCGAATCCATTCTTGCATGTCCATCCATCATGGCGGAGACGGATAGCTTTTTGTAGAAGTACTACTAAGCAAAAGCATATCCTTGTTTGCGAGCAACCGTGCGCATGGGCGAGGGAGAAGACGTGTAGTAAAATCAAGCTTCTCCTCGATGTACGAGTTGACGCGACACATCTTAGCACTGGCCCCACATGCTTACCTCTAAACTTGGCTGAAAGACCCGCAGTGTACAATATATTTGCTGCAACCTCTAACATTTACCCAGCACAAATTAAAATATATGTGTCTGTATGGATCGTTTTGATGCAGAGGCCGGGGAGTCCCCCCTTTTTGAAAAAAAAACAAATTAAAATATATATTCCTGTCTTGACCAGATGAGCGTGCAAAATACAATCACCAGGGTGAGAAGTAGGGCTAGAAGACTATTTTAATTTTTTTAGAAAAACTTTGAGACGGCCACATAGCATGGAGCCGACCCCAATGATTTTAAGCTTACAGGCATGGTACATGCTGGACTAAGATCCGGTGCCTTGGCACACACAAGGCACACATGAACAGTGCAATGCCTTGAGCTTTCAGCCATTAGACTGGAAATCAAGGTTCCATATTTCAGTGAACAGTACCCCGCCCTATAGTATGTTGGTCCTGTAGCGATTTTCCTGTAGGAGCCTTCCTGTAATGATGTACTGTAGCGGTGACTCTTGATGTTCATCAGACGGTTGTTTGTAGATTCAACGGCCAGGAGATTCCCTCAAGGCACGATACTGTTCATCCGTGCCTTGTGTTTGTCAAGGCACCGGATCTCAGTCCGTACACGCTATCCTAGACTACTCTACACATGAAACTGCCACACGAGCATCCGGGCTGCGCTTGGCTCTTCGCCTTTTTGGGAAGTCGAACAATGATGGTGTACTACTACACTGGAGGAGTACTACTACAGTACGCTTCTGGCCATCTGACATCGATTGAACTGCTGCATGTCCACCGCGTGCGGGAGGGAGAGCGTGTAGCGAAAGCTTCTCCTAGTCTTGCCAGCCACCACGCTCATGGGCGAGGGATGGACGCTCCTGCCTTTGCGTGTATGACAAGTGGGCCCGACAGGTGTGTGGCCACCCTGTCATACAGCCAAAGGCAGGTGCAGTTAAGTCCGCGAGGGAGAGGATAATCAAACTTCTCGTTGATGTACGAGTTGACGCGACACATCAAAGCACTACACTCGATATATTTCAATAATTTGCGTTTACCAATGCATTAATTACAACGCATGCATGCATGCCGTGACTCTTCTTTTGATACTTGCATGTGTTGATTTAATGCACCTTGAAGTAGTACTCCCTCCGTTCCTAAATTATAAGTCTTTGTAGGGATTCCATTTTGAATTACATACGGATGTATATAGATGCATTTTAAGTGTGGATTCATTCATTTTGCTCCGTATGTAGTCCACCTAGTGAAATCTCTATAAAGACTTACATTTAGGAACGGAGGGAGTATAAAATATGTGACGGTAAAGCTTTGTAATACCCCGGCCCAAGTCGAGAGATGGTTGTGCACGAGGACGGCGAGATCATGCAGACAGAACAGGAACATGACCCGACGATGGAGCTCTCTAAGGTCTCGATGGACCTCACCGTGCTCCACTGCCCCTTGTGCCTCCGCCCCTTGACGCCTCCAGTGTATGAGGTTCGAATACACCTCGTCCGTTCGGCTGATTAAGCAAGGTGCAGGTTTCTTGATTTATGTGTTGTTCGATTGATTTCTGCAGTGCAAGGGAGGGCACATGGCCTGCGCGGACTGTCGCGTCGAGCGCCCCGGGAACCAGCGGCAGTGCCAGAAGTGCGAGCGCGGCGGTGGCTTCAACGTGCCGAACACGACGGTGGACTCCGTCCTTTCGTCGGTGAGGATGGAGTGCCCGCACGAAGGTTGTGGGCTCTACGTCACTTACCACAAGCTCGCCGATCACTAGAGCGTGTGTCCGCTCGCGCCCTGCAAATGCATGTGCCCGTCTGCGGCTACGAAGGCCCACCGCTGACACTCTACCACCACATCAGCACCGCATATCCCATGCACGTGCACAGGGATCGATCGGCACGACGGTGCTCCACCGCAAGTGCCTTGCCGAACCACGGCTCTTGCTGTTCATGGAGGAGGACCGCCGCACGTTTTTCTTGGTCGGTGGCGTGCTCGACATTGGCGCGCCTATCACCGTGCCGGTCGTCTGCATCAGAGCGGGGGCGTCCCCACTGCCGCATTACTTGGCCAATCTGTGGGCGAACGGCCCGCCGGGGGAGCCCAAAGGTACGACCGACGCCACCAAGGTGGAAATGGTGGTGACAAGCAGCAAGGATCCCGGCGACGACGACGTGCAGGAGCTGACCTTCTTGACAGTTCTGCCCAAGCCGCTGGCCGGGGCTAAGCTTGTGTCCCTCCACATTCAGATTGATAAGATCACATCCTAAATGTTTCGACAGTGCCTTCTTTTTATCTTAGTAATATGCTAATATAGGGATTACCTTGGTCTACTTTAGCTTAAGAAATGGTGGGTTTTGGTGGCGTTGCAGCAATTACTTCGACATCAGATCAGTAATTTCCAACAGTCGAACGGATATTTTGTGTGTGTTGGATATAAAGTTCCTTTGGGTAAGAAGTACTACTTGTCATCAAAATGGATAAAAGGAGATGTATGTAGACGTATTTTAGTTCTATACACGTCCCTTTTTATCCATTTTGATGAGAAGCACTCCCTCTGTTCCACAATACATGCCTTCCATTTGTCAAAATATAGATGTATCTAGACATGTTTTAGTATATAGGTACATCCATGATAGAGCCAATCAGATGGTTGAGAACACTACAATTCGTAGCTACAGATGCATGCGTGACTCCCAAATGCAGAGGCCGGGGGTCATCATCCTCCTTTTCGAGAAAAACAGACGCGTGTGTGAGAGGACGAGTGCGTGCGTGCACCTCTTCTCTTCCTATATAACGTACTACTAAACTCAGAGTACAAGTTTTTATGGGTGGCACGATGGTGCGTGCAAGAAGTCCCGAGAGATAGGTTTAATGCATCTGAAAAAAGGACTAGCCTAGAGCTCGCCACGTGGCTATTCCTGTCGAACGCCCCATTAACCGTAAGATATGTATACGACGGTGCGGTTATTGCACGTACACAAGTACTCCCTCCTTTCCGGTTTATAGGGCTTAATTCAAAAATCTCACCAACCAAGATGGTGAGTGGTGGAATATTTTGTGTAGTTTGCAAAAGCACCTAATTAATGCTATTGTTTTTCTCAAAAAATTATGTTTATCAATGCATTAATTGCAATGCATGCATGCATAAAGTACATGCATTGGTCAATTTTCTCTTAATACTTGCATGCAATGATTTAATGCACCTTGGAATCTGAACATGTGTTGGGGAACAACCAAATTGAGCCTTATAAAATGGAAAAACTAAAATTTTGAGATAAGCCCTATAAAACTGGAAAGGAGGGAGTAGAAAAAGAAGTACTCCATCCGGGAATAGTGCCGCACTTCGAAACTAGAACCGTCAATAAATTTTGAGCTTGCGTCTCATCACATTCCAAATTACTCCATGCTATATTGAATTGCAAACCTATTCACACCGATCACAACCTAAACGGTTTCCCACTTAGGAGCGTATTAGTACCACGCTATATTGAATTACAAACATGTTCACACCGATCACAACCTAAACGGTTTCCCACTTTGGAGCGTATTAGTACTCGGTTATAAATACTAGTATGCCAAGATGACTGCACATTCCTCCTCAACTCCTCATCCACAAAAACAAACAAGTCATTCAGCATCCTTCCCTTAAATACGCCATGGCCAGCGTGAGTTCTGGGTCGAGAGATTGCCACCAGGGAGAGGCAAGCATGGAAGCGGAAGCACGAGAGATGTCCCGCCTCGCTGCGAGAGAAGCCGACATGTCTCGCCGTGCGGAAGTAGCGGCATAGAGGTCCCGCCGTGCCGCTGAAGTAACACGGAGGTCCCGCCGCGCTGTCGATGCAGCAGACTGGTCCGGCCGTGCCGCGGAAGCAGCAGAGATGTGCCGCCACGCTGCGGCGGCCTGGGAAAATTTCTCGCGGGCAGGCGACGACTGTTACAGGCGCATGCATGCGATCGTCCATATCGAGATGGATCAGATCTACGGCTGGGCGAGGTTGCAGGACGACGTGAAAGCCTCGTTTGAACAGGCTACCGGCGTCATCCGGCAACTAAGGGAGGGTAATGAGAGGCTCCGGGCCGAGCGCGACCTGCTGAGGGAGAAGATCGTACGAGGTGCAGACCAGCAAGAGGAGACCAATTCCTTGTTGAAGAGGACCGGCGTCATCGTCAAGAAACTTATGGACGAGAATGACATGCTCCACAACAAGCGCCAAAGGCTGGTGGAGGAATCCGTGGATGTTCTCAAGCAGTGTCTTTAGGACACGAAAGAGCTCATCGCCGCTCGCCGTGGAGACTAGTTCATGACTGCAAAGAACGTTAACAAGAAAGTAGAGATCAGCGAGCCAGATCCTTGTCTTCCTTCTTCTTTTGCCCTTGTGTATTTCGGGCGTAGCCGCATGTGACTTTTTTAATTATCTTCCAAATTATGAAAGACAATTGATCGTCCTAATCTTTCTGTGGAAGATCAATGTTGCGAGGCTGGAATGAAGAAAATTCTTCTTTGTGGCGACCACAGCGTTCTTTGTTCTTTTAATTGCTGCTGGGCTTCCTTCAGTTTCCTGGTTTCTTTTGATGTAATAATCAGTTTAGGATGTGGATTGTGTCGTCGGCTGTGAAATGTTGGGTTCTAGCGCGGATGTTTGGCCTTTGTTGGCCTCTTGGGATGTTGCGATTTCAATCTGGTAGCTTTTAGTCCTTCGTGTTAGGCTGGAGTTGTGCTAAACTTATTGTGAATTGCGGTGGTTTTCAGTAATGAAAATCGGAAGGGGCAAGCCCTTCTTTGATCAATAAATTTTTTTAATCATCCTTATATATTCATCAGTCGTGCTATAAGTCACAGTAGATGCTATATAGGTCCGTCGGATCTTACATCAAGATCCGTGCTTTCAGATTTTCTTTTTTCTCTCTTAAATCTCAGTCGAGTGAGACATAGCCACGCCATTAAGCAGAGGCTCGGCGCCATTAATGGAGACCTTGGGAGAGAGGTGGACGGCAGATGGAGGTGAAAGGGCTCTCCTCCCGATAAGCACGCGCAGGGGTCTGATCGCACGCCTCTCGTACTCAAATAGCTACCCTGCATGGCGCCTCCTAGCTAATAAAAAATGGGGACGCGTGGCGGCACCTAAATGGTACTAGTAAGTAGAACACCCACGATTTCAATAATACTTGTGTTTCCGATTGTAACGTGACATCACTTGTTCCAAAATGACTTTGTTGATTGTTAATGTGTGCGCCTTTGCAAATCGGACTGCAAATTTACCACAGCATGTTGGTGCCATGTCATGGCACCAAGCCAAGTTTCATTATTTTCATGCGTGTTTTGGATTTACAGGAATTAAAAAACAAAGTTTCTCAATGTTTCCAACCCAGCCACGACGCCCGAAATTTTGAATTTCATTCCCATTTCTTGCATGGAACCTAGAAATTTACCCGAGGACACACATGTGATTTTTCAACCAACTTTGGTGCACTGGAACATGTGCTTGTATTTCAAATTTGAATTATGCACACAAAGGTGACACGTTGCCTCCCGTAACCACGTGCCTTCTTGAGAGAAGCTCCGATTTGCAAGAAGCTTATACCAAAATTTGTTCCTATTCGGCCAAGTTTTTTTACCACGGCATGGTACTACCATGACATGACACCATGCTAAGTTTCATGATTCTAAAACCAAGTTTCTCAATGTTCTCGACCGAACCATGATGCCCAGATGTTTGAATCTTATTCTCGTTTTTTGCATGGGACCTACTCCCTCCTTCCATCTATATAAGGCCTAATGTGTTTTTCAAGACAGCCTTTGACTATTGACAAGATTAATAGCACATGAGATGTATACTATGAAATTTATATTATTGGAAGCTCCTTTGACATACAAATTTGAAGGTATGCTTTGTGTAAGTTGCATGTCATATATTATTGCTCTAACGTCTGGTCAAAGTTAGCCTCGAAAAACACATTAGGACCTATATAGATGCAAGGAGGGAGTAGAAATTCACCCGAGGACACAAATGTGATTTTTCAACCAACTTTGGTGCACGGGAGAATGTGCTTGTAGTTCAAATTTGAATTATGCACATTAAATGACCAAAAACTCAATTAATGTGTAAATAAGGCCAAACGAAGCAGGAAAAATTCCAAAATTTAATAGGGCACTCATGTAGTTCTATGTTGCCTTTGTAAATAAACTCAAGGGGGACAACGTATATCGCTTCGCACTCAAAGGTGGCACGTTCCCTCTCAGAACCACGAGCCTTCTTGAGAGAAGCTTCGGTTTGCAAGAAGCTTATACAGAAATCTGTTCCTATTCGGCCAAGTTTTTTTACCACGACATGGTACTACCATGACATGACACCATGCCAAGTTTCATGATTTTAAAACCAAGTTTCTCAATGTTCTCGACCGAGCCACGATGCCCAGATGTTTGAATCTTATTCTCATTTTTTGCATGGGACCTACTCCCTCCTTCCATCTATATAGGGCCTAATGTGTTTTTCAAGACAACCTTTGACTATTAACAAGATTAATAGCACATGAGATGTATACTATAAAAATTATATTATTGGAAGCTCCTTTGACATAAAAATTTGAAGGTATGCTTTGTGTAAGTTGCATGTCATATATTATTGCTCTAACGTCTGGTCAAAGTTAGCCTCGAAAAACACATTAGGACCTATATAGATGGAAGGAGGGAGTAGAAATTCACCCGAGGACACAAATGTGATTTTTCAACCAACTTTGGTGCACAGGAGAATGTGCTTGTAGTTCAAATTTGAATTATGCACATTAAATGACCAAAAACTCAATTAATGTGTAAATAAGGCCAAACGAAGCCGGAAAAATTCCAAAATTTAATAGGGCACTCATGTAGTTCTATGTTGCCTTTGTAAATAAACTCAAGGGGGACAACGTATATCGCTTCACACTCAAAGGTGGCACGTTCCCTCTCAGAACCACGAGCCTTCTTGAGAGAAGCTTCGGTTTGCAAGAAGCTTATACCAAAATCTGTTCCTATTCGGCCAAGTTTTTTTACCACGACATGGTACTACCATGACATGACACCATGCCAAGTTTCATGATTTTAAAACCAAGTTTCTCAATGTTCTCGACCGAGCCACGATGCCCAGATGTTTGAATCTTATTCTCATTTTTGCATGGGACCTACTCCCTCCTTCCATCTATATAGGGCCTAATGTGTTTTTCAAGACAACCTTTGACTATTGACAAGATTAATAGCACATGAGATGTATACTATGAAAATTATATTATTGGAAGCTCCTTTGACATACAAATTTGAAGGTATGCTTTGTGTAAGTTGCATGTCATATATTATTGCTCTAACGTCTGGTCAAAGTTAGCCTCGAAAAACGCATTAGGACCTATATAGATGGAAGGAGGGAGTAGAAATTCACCCGAGGACAAAAATGTGATTTTTCAACCAACTTTGGTGCACGGGAGCATGTGCTTGTAGTTCAAATTTGAATTATGCACATTAAATGACCAAAAACTCAACTAATGTGTAAATAAGGCCAAACGAAGCCGGAAAAATTCCAAAATTTAACAGGGCACTCATGTAGTTCTATGTTGCCTTTGTAAATAAACTCAAGGGGGACAACGTATATCGTTTCACACTCAAAGGTGGCACGTTCCCTCTCAGAACCACGAGCCTTCTTGAGAGAAGCTTTGGTATGCACGAAGCTTATACCAAAATCTGGTCCTATTTGGCCATTATTAACCACAACATGGTATAACCATGACAAGACATCCATGCCAAGTTTCATGATTTTCAGACGTGTTTTGTATTTACAAGAATTTTAAAACCAAGTTTCTCAATGTTCTCATCCGAGCCATGATGCCCAGATGTTTTAATT
This sequence comes from Aegilops bicornis, assembly GCA_021605145.1. Classification (NCBI taxonomy): domain Eukaryota; kingdom Viridiplantae; phylum Streptophyta; class Magnoliopsida; order Poales; family Poaceae; genus Aegilops; species Aegilops bicornis. The sequence goes on from CM038671.1 coordinate 127,191,845, forward strand.
TTATTCTCATTTCTTGCATGGGACCTAGAAATTCACCCGAGGACACAAATGTGATTTTTCAACAAACTTTGGTGCACAAGAGCATGTGCTTGTAGTTCAAATTTGACTTATGCACATTAAATGACCAGAAACTCAATTAATGTATAAAAAACGACAAACGAACCCGGAATAATTCCAAAATTTAACAGGGCACTAATGTAGTTCTATGTTGCCTTTGTTAAGAAACTCAAGGCCGGGGGGGGGGGGCAGCGTATATTGGTTCACATTCAATGTTGGCACGTTACCGCTTAGGACCACGAGCTTCCAAATCATTAATTTTTACCACAACATGTTAGCGCCATGACATGACACATGCCAAGTTTCATGATTTCCAGCTGAGTTTTGGATTTACATGAATTTAAAGTTTAAGTTTCTCGATGTTCTCGGCAGAGTCATGACGCCCAGATGTTTTAATTTCATTCTCATTTCTTCCATGGGACCTAGAAATTCAACCAAGGACACACATGTGATGTTTCAACCCACTTTGGTGCACCGGAGCATGTGCATGCAATTCATATTTAGATTATGCACATTAAAAGTCCAGAAACTCAATTAATGTATAAAAGGCCAAATGAACCCGAAATAATTCCAAAATTTAACAGGGCACTCATATAGTTCTATGTTGCCTCTGTAAATAAAATCAGGGGGAGGCAGCGTATATCGTTTCGCACACAAAGGTGACACATTCCCTCTCGGAACCACAAGGCTTGTTGAGAGAATCTCGGGTTTTGCAAGAGGCTTACACCAAAACTTGTCCCAATTCAGCAAAAAATTATACGTATGAAAACAGGGTTTAGATTATCCCGAACATCTCGCTACCTAGACCAATAATGTACTATGATTTGAATTCAACATAAAATGGATACAAGTATTTGAATTGGATAGCGTATGGTACATGTAGTTTATAGTGAAATATGATTACTGCTATATGCATGTCTTTTTGTTATCAAGATAATATTTAAATTATTGTATAACTTGACAACAATCGTATTCAAATAAGGAAAATTGATTCAAATTTAGTCCATATGGTAGACGACAATATATATGTTCACATAAAAATGTTCATACATGATGGAAGATCAAAATGTACGACTACATCAATTATAAACCGTGAGGTCACCTAATGATATATTCGAATTTAACATAACGTGGATTCAAAAATTGAAATTCAAGATCATGGCATCTGTAATCATATAAAAAGGGACATTACTCTTTCTTTGGTGGGAATTGATTTGTTTTTTGTTGTTGTTGAGGGAAGTGCGAATCGATTTGGTACTATGCAGCGAAATCTTGTTCTCCCGATTTGTTTAACATTTTTCTTGTAGTTTTTTCAATGGCATCTATAGCAATATAGTAAAAGGGGACATGACTCTCTTGTGTCTTGTATGAATTGTTTTTTTACACGTTAGGTTTGTTCTGCCGAACAAGGAATCCGCACCTTGTTATCCCGAAATTTTCAAGCTCGAGTATCTTTTGTCTCACCTGCTTTGAAACTCCCGCTTCTTCAACCCGCGCCGCGCCTTGTTATCCTGAAATTTGGACGCGCGCGAAAACCTCCTCCTCACTAAAATCGCTCCCGCAGCCCAGACACGCGAAATCCCCCAACTACCCCTTAGCCGAAAATGAAGCTCCACCCCAAAACCGGTGGGGGTACGCTGGTAACTTACCCTACATTTCGGACAAGCGCGTCCCTAAGCTTGGATCCCCCTCCCCCTTCGCCCCTCATTCGTACACCGAGGCCGCCAAAACCCGCGAAACCACACGCTCCGCCGTCGGCCTCCCGACTGCCGCCAGCCGAAGACTCTTCCCGACTACGTCGTCCACCGCAACAGCTCGCCGTCCCTCATCCACCGCACCGGATGAGGATCCTTTGTCGATCTCGTCGTCCCTCCGGATCAGCCACCCCGTCATCCACCTCCAAGGAGCTGCCCCGACGTTCGCCTCGTCTATCGCGCCACCTCAATCCCCACAGCGCCATCTTGACCTGCCCCACCGGAACCGCAGCACCCTCACCAATTCCTCTGATGAAGCCGAGGCCAACTCGGCGCCACCAAGCAGGTTGTGCACTCACCGCTGCATTTTATCTTTTATTCGATCTCATGGGGCTGCCGGTGCTCGATACCGAGCAGACATGGCGTATCCATCAGCGGCGCCGTCGCCGGCCACATCATCCACGGCGTCTCTCCCCCATGTCGTTGCTTCCTCGGCAGAGACTTCCACAACGACACTAGCTACAGCTGCTCCGGCTCTAGCTCGCGCTGCGGCTCTGTTCTTGCTGACGGTCGCGCTGCTGTACTGCTCCTGCTTTCGTTCATGCTGCTGCTCTGCTCTTGCTCTCGCTTGCGCTGCTGCTGCACGACCTCCGGCAGCTACAGGAGTTGCTGCTTTAGCACTCACTCGCGGTGCTACTGCATGACTTGCTCTCTGCTAGTGCGTTCGCTGCTCGTGCGTCTGCTGATTTAGATCACTGCTTCTCTGCTACTAGTGCTCGAACGCCCTAAACATCTATTGCAATGCTCTGTTACTAGTTCAATCAGTTTTGATAGTAAAATTCAGTTTCGACTGTGAAGTTCATTTTCTTCAGTTAAGTTCAAAGTGAACAGTACTTACAGCATCTGTCGGAGCGGCCGTGGCGCGGCTGATGCGTTTTACATCTAGCACTTTTTGGTGATGTACTTTACATCATCTATTGTAGATGATATTAGGGTCCCACTTCAGATTAACGTTGTCTGTCTTGTCATGCTTCAGCCTCGTCGCCGTACACCTTAGCGGAGCTGCTCCAATGACGGGACCGTCCATCACAGCGGAGCAGTACCCTCGGTGCCGTTTCCAGCGGGACCGTCCCTGCGTTTATAGAATCCTCCAATTCTAAGGAGCCCTTATAGATTTACTTCATTTTCAGATTGGCGTCAAAGAAAACTCTGTGTGTTATGTCCTGCTCATGCCGTGCTGTCATCCACCCCACCTGAGGTGCACCATCAACAGAAGCGTTCACTTCAGCAGAGATCCGCCCTGCAGACTTTCTTTCGCCGCCTCAGATCATCTTCCCCGTTGCCGGCAGCCATGCCACCATCATCGACTGAGCAGATGAACCTGAGGACTACACAGTTCCGGAAGAGAGGTAGCAGTCTTCCGTGTTTGCTTACGTTATACATCGGTTATTATTACCTGCTACTTTATCGTTCAATCTTGAGTTTTGAATTTCCCATGGGTCTCATATCGAGCCAACAACGAATAGTATCTGTCTACTATCTGGTTCATCTGGGGTCTTCTATGTGGTTCATGTTGGGTGGGCAACAAACAGTAGATGATCCATTGTCTATCCTTTTAAACTGAAGCTATAATCTACCTGCTATCATTAGTTTTGGATCCATCCACTCGTTTGCTACCATCAGTCTTGATTTTTGCATGCACCCTTAGGCCTTACAAAATCTAACCATTTTTTATTATGCATGTCGGATATTGTACACAATCGTCTTGAACATGTAGAGAAAAAGAGAAGACCGCTATGCGTGCGAATATAATGTCATGCAAACGCTGCTCCATGGTGGTAGTGGCCCCCTCTCCTGCATTTCCAGATTGTATTCCAGAGGAAGATAACTGCTCAGATGGAGATTCGGAAGGAGCCGACCACGCTGTTTACCACACGAGGTGTTTGCTCTAACCCCGCATCTTGATGTTGGTCATATCATGCATATGGTGCCTTGCATTGCTTACATTATACATCTTATATGTCATCAGCTTAGTTTAGATTTGCTTTGTGTGAATGCCACCTGTTTGATTTCTATATCATACTCCCACCATTCCTAAATATTTGTCTTTTTAGAGATTTCAACAAGTGACTACATACGGAAGAAAATGAGTGAATCTACACTCTAAAATATGTCTATATACATCCGTATGTGGTAGTCTATTTGAAATCTCTAAAAAGACAAATATTTAGGAACGGAGAGAGTATATGGGAATTATGCAATGCCATCTTCTTTAGCCAGGCATCATATACGTGAATCATGCAATGCCATCCTGTTTAGCAGATCATCGTATATGTGAATTGTATCGTGCCATATTTTTTTCCATAATGTATTCCATTTGTCAACAATGTTTATACATTCATCTACTCTTCCTATGCATCAGGCATTTGAGTCGGTCATGGGAAAATCTGGAGTGAAAACAAGGTCTTCTGAGCAGTCAGTGCTACCTGTCGATGTAAATTTCTTGCTGGTTACAGATAGCTCCTCAGAGGAGGATTCAGAGAGAGATGACGGTCGTATTCCCCGAGGTGCATGCTCTAACTTGGCTGGGTTATATTGCTCATATCATGCATATGGTGTCTTGCATTGCCATGCCATCTTCTTAGATTAGACATGCTTTGTGTGAATGCCTCTTGTTTGCTTTCTATATCAGATATGTGAATTATGCAATGCCATGTTTTTCAGCCAGTTATCATATATGTGAATTATGCACCGCCATGGAGCCAGGCATCATATATATGAATTATCTAATGCCATCTTTTTTTCATTACGTATTCCATTTGTCGACAATCTGTGTATATTGAGCTACTCTTCATGTGTATCAGCCATTTGAGCCGGTTATGGAAAAATCTGGAGTGAAAACAAGGTCTTCAGAGCAGGCAATGGTACCTGTTGAAGCATATATCTCGATGGTTACAGGGAGCTCCTCAGAGGAGGTGTATGCTCTAAGTTGCAATGTTTATATTTCTCATATGATGCATATGGTGTCTTGCATTGCTTAGTTTAGACATCATATGCACAACATTAAATTCTATCTGCTTAGTTTAGAGATCATACATGCGAGTGCCAGCTGCTTAGTATATGAATCAATTATGTCAATTATATCATGACATCCTGTATACTTAGACAACATGTATGTGAATTATTTCACCCCAACCTATTTTAGATAGACATCATATAGTTTTGTCTTGTAATCCTGTTTAGGTACTCATCATATGTTGAATTATGCCATTATATCCTGTTAAGTTATCCATCATATATCTGAAACTGTGTCATGCTATCCTGTTTAGTTAGGCATCATATATGTGAAATTGTGTCATCTTTGTCTTGTTTGGTTAGACAACATATATGTGAATTACCACATCATCTATCATACAATGTCTCAGACGTTCAATTTCTTTTCTTGTTTATCAGCCATTTGAATTGGAGGGGTGATGGCGGTATCTAAGGGAGCAAAACCCGTTCTTCACAAAAGATAGTGCTACCCGTCGATGCAGATAGAACCATGGTTGTCTTGGCCCACAAACTAGCCCCACCACACATAATCGAGACTCTTCCAGATTGCACACTTACACCGTTGGGCAGAGAACCAGCTACAACCCATCTAACCGCAACCCCAGTGGATAGTAACCCACTTATAGTTGACAAAGCACCATGTCCACCACAGAGTACCCCCACACGAGCAGTTTGTAAAGCTACTGCAGTGCCCAAAGGACGAAGACCACCACAGCTGACCCAAACTCCAGGTTTAAAGCAGAAGAGCAACTGTTCTCAGGTCAGATTCCGTAGCTATGCTCCATACTCCTTTGTGGTTGCATCACTGTATTTACTCATACCAACTACTTTCGAATTTGAAGGATCCAATTGAAACTCCAATGGCGCAACAAGTATGCTTTAAACCTATTTATTTAACTGGATTGTTGTTCTAACTTCTTGCTCTATGTTGATTTCAGTTTAAGTTGTATAAACAGTTATGTTCTCATGTGATGCACATTACAAGTGCTGCCAATGCTGTGTAGTTTCTCACACTTATATTCTGTCTATGTTGTTGTGTCAAAAATATATGAGTTGAACTGTGTCTATATCTTGATTAGGGAACATAAACTAGAATGATATGGACAATACAGTGACCATAGTACATAGATATATGTTTTTTTTCATGCTGTTATCCTGTCCACCTTACTACTGAACCGGTTTACCAAAATGAGTTTGGTATACTACAAGCTACACCTGTGATGTGTCTGCTTGTTTCTCTTGTAGTATGCAAACAGAATATTGGAGAAGAGCACCCCACTATGCAATGGTAGAGAAAGCAATGCAGATAAGGTTCAAGATAGTGAGACAACCCTGTTGGTCTCCAAGAAAGGTGATAAAAGCGATCTTGTAGGCGGTGAGAAAACCCCACGATCCTGCGTTGATGTAGTGTTCGAAGTTCTTGGCGATCACTGGCACAAGCTCTTCGAACTCGCTGCACGAATCACTTGGCTTCTTCGGGCCTCAGCTACAAGCTGAAAGGCATCGACCACCGTCTTTGCGGCAAGAAGTCGAAGGACTGAGGAAGTCCCTGCAGAATTCAGATGCGTACTTTCTTGTGCAACAGCAAGCGCTGGAATATTTAAGCGCCAAAGAAGAGAAAGTTAATAAGCTTAATAAGAATCTTGCCAGCATTATGGGTACCTAGGATATTGTTTCTTGAACTCTTCTGAAGTGGTTTCAGTTCTAGACTTGTGTTGCTGCGGCATTTATATGCTGCTGTGTTCCCTATATTTGCACTGGTGGCGAACTTTGATGCCTAGTGGATGTAATATGTGTAATAACCGTGATAGCCTAGCATAAGTTGCTTGCTTATTTATTTCCTTGTTGTTTTGTTTATTTGTTAGCTTGTAGTCAGTGCAGTTCTTTTTCCGCGGTTTGCTAGTGGCTGCAATAACCTATTTTTAAAACTAGGCCACAATAACTATGGGCTAATATTTACTGTAGTGACACTGGGCCTCCTACGGGCCATAGAAATAGTGCGCCTTCTACGGGCCGTAGAAATAGTAGGCCTTCTACGGGCCGTAGAAACATTGGGCCTTCTACGGGTCGTAGAAACAATGGGCCTTCTACGGGGCGTATCATCAATGGGCCTTATACGGGCCGTATGATCGATTGGCCAAACATGGGCGAATAACAGGCCGCATTACGGCCGTAAACGGGCTAGAGTTGGAATCGTCCGTTAATGGTCCGACCATAACGGGCCATCATTAATAGGTCGTATTTGATGACGCTATGAAAACGGTCCAACGTATTAACGGACCACAAACGGGCCGACTGTAACCACGGGCTGAATTCAGCCCACAAGCAGAAAATGACAGTAACGGGCCGTAAGTAAAGGAATGCTGAAAATGAGCCCAAGAATAAATGGGCTCTGAGAAGGTCAAAAGATAACATGGGCTGGAAACGGCCCAACTGAATAACGGGCCTTTAATGGGTATAAACTGATACACTATTCATTACGGGCCAGTTTCACCACGGGCCGTTAATGGGTGTAAAGTGATACATTGTTCATTGCGGCCCAGTTTCACCATGGGCCGTTAATAGGCCAAGAGTTACATAGGGCCTCATATGGGCCGAAAGACGTCATGGGCCATACCTGGGCTAGAAGTGAAAACGGGCTGGAATCATATTGGATGGCCCAGATGACGCTACTGGGCCTAATTCGGATAGGGCGTAACGGGCCTTGGATTAGCGGGCTATAAATGGGATATATGTGAACAAGCCGTTAACATGCTTTCCATGGGCCGGCCCGCCACCTTTTGACCAAGTCAAACGGGCCGGCCTTTTCACAGGAATGGGCCTCTGTTGGGCCGTGCCACGTGTCGACGTATCATAGGAGCCTTCGCTCCAAAGAGTGGATGACATACATCCCAACGATGAGCCGACACGTGTTTCCTCCAGCCAATGATGATTTTACACGTGGAAAATCCCCATTGTTCGGGGCTGTTAACGGGTTATCGGATCCAAAACCCGACCCGATAGCTTAACGGTGTTCTGTTACGGTGGATGCCACGTGTCAGTCACCCTTGACGAAAGCACTTATGTGACGCGCGATTTATCGTCATGGAAGTGGACACTTCCGTGATGATAATTTTGGTAATGTCATGGAACACTTCTACGACAGCACGGGTATGACTATCTTGATTTTGTCATAAATTTGTCATGGATGTACATGCATGATAAAAAATGCGACCTACTGTGACAAGCACGTAGCATCACGGAAGTGTATTTTTTTTGTAGTGATATGTTTCTCATGTATTTAGTGCAGCCAAATTTGATTTATTTCACACATGGTATACAATAACAGAATGCAGCCACAACAATTGGACATCACATTGCAGAATTGTACCATGCAGTTAAGTAAACACCACAACAAATGAACCAAATATTAACTGAGCACCACATTGCACAATATACTCCTAATAGAAGATCAGACAGTTAACCAACCAAGCATGCTTAACAACTTGGAAATATAGCAATTGTGTTTGTTTCTCGTGTATTTACTACAACCAAATTCAATTTATTCCTCACATGGTATACAATAACATAATGCACCTAAAACTATTGAACATCGCATTGTAGAATTGAACCAAACAGTTAACTAAACACCACATCACAAATGAACCAAACGTCAACTGAGCACCACATTGCACAATGTATAACCAAACCAAGCATGCTTGACAACTTGGAAATATAGCAATTGTATTCATTTCTCATGTATTTTGTAAAGATAAATTCGATTTATTTCTCACATGGAAGACAATACAAAATTGCAGCCTGAAGAATTGAACATCACATTTGCAGAATTGAACCAAACAGTTAACTGAAGTCGACTACTAATTAACAAAATAGTTAATAAGTGAGCACCGCACTACACGATATATAGAACATATACACTGGAGCAATAGATTGCACGGTAAAATTAGATAGCACAGTTCATTAGAATTTGTGAAGGAAAGGCAGGAGCAGCACACGCAATGGGTAAACCGAGCATGCTTAACTGGCATAACTAGCAAATGGCAAGGTGCTCCTCCAAGATCTGGGGGTTGGCACGAATGGCAGCCATCACGACCTCATCCGCGCGTGCGACCGCCATTTGCTTCTCCGCTACCTAATGCTCCTTGAGATCCTGGCTAAACTGCATGCACCATGGCTTAGGGCGGCACTTATTTGGTGGAGGAGTTGGTGATTTGGGTGGAAGGTGTTGCGCTCGCGCCAACGGTCGGGGCATGTGGGATGTGGAAGGAGGAGGAGGATGGGGGTCGGGTGTGCATTACCTACCTGGATAGACGAGGCCAAGCAGCGCGAAGGAGGGTCCCCAGCGAGGAGGCGGCGCTGCAAGCAAGGAGTGAATGTTTCAACTTGGAAAGGAAGGCGGAAACAGGGGAAATGTGGATTTTGGTAAGGGGGAGGGGCAGGGAGGTAGATATTTCCACGGAAGCCGAAAATTTGGAATCGCTTTAGCCAAAAAACTAGCGCGCAAAGTGTCATCAGACATGGTCCCTTATTCAGAACTGTGTACAATATGTGAACATCACAAACAATTCAGATAGCTTAACCCGTGTGTGATGAGTTCGAACGTCAAATTTTTTGGTTCGAATTTCCATGGTCACAGTGGTCATCCACGTCATGCATAATTAGGGTACACAAAGGAGACTACAGCACAACCACACTTCTTAATCGAGCAAGTTCAGCAATTAAACAGAGCTAGCTGACCTAAACATTACTCTAACAAATTAAAGACCGACACTCTTAATTAAACCAAACAAAGAGTAGTGGTACTACGGCTAGTGCTCGTCGATCTCCGCCGCCGCTTCCATGTCCAGCTGGCGCTCGACGGTCTCCTGGGGAAGGGGCTCCATGGCATCCATCACACCATACTCGGTAAGCATCTCGCCATCCGCGTCCGCCATCTCTTTGGAAAAGGCCGGCATGAGCTAGGCATGGGCGGCCGTGATCTGGGCTTGGACGGGCTCCGTTGTCGCTAGGTATGAGAAGGAGGAACGGACTGCTGCTCGAACGCTCTCGGTGATTTCCAACTCTACAGCCGTGGGTTGCCGACCGTTGTCGGAGAAGCTTCGTTCAGGGCTAAGGCTGCCGCTGTGGAACAGACAACTGCTGTGCTGCTCTCGCCAATTGCTATCCCCGAGGAAGATGTTGCTGTTGCCACCTAAGAAGCAACAACGGCCATTTGGGCTGCCTTGGTCGCCCGGTCGCAGATTGCGGCCGCGGTCATGCACCTTGTTAGCACATGCATGGCGGCTGCGGCCGCGCTCTCGCCGGAGTGGGCCACCGAAGTTGCCCTCACGACGCGGGTCCATGTGCCCATCTTTGTACGACAATGATTGAACAGTGAAATGATATTTGGGGAGCGAGCTAGTGTGCTTGAGACGCCGGTTGTGGACTGTAGCTGACGCACTGATGACCCACAAGTATAGGGGATCGATTTTAGTCCTTTCGATAAGTAAGAGTGTCGAACCCAACGAGGAGCAGAAGGAAATGATAAGCGGTTTTCAGCAAGGTATTCTTTGCAAGCACTGAAATAACAGGTAACAGATAGTTTTGTGATAGGATAATTGGTAACGATCAACAAGTAACAAAAGTAAATAAAGTGCAGCAAGGTTGCCTAATCCTTTTTGTAGCAAAGGACAAGCCTGGACAATCTCTTATATACAGGAAAGCGCTCCCGAGGACACATGGGAATTATCGTCAAGCTAGTTTTCATCACGTTCATATGATTCGCGTTCGGTACTTTGATAATTTGATATGTGGGTGGTCCGGTGCTTGGGTGTTGTTCTTACTTGAACAAGCATCCCACTTATGATTAACCTCTATTGCAAGCATCCGCAACTACAACAAAAGTATTAAGGTAAACCTAACCATAGCCTGAAACATATGGATCCAAATCAGCCCCTTATGAAGCAACGCATAAACTAGGGTTTAAGCTTACATCACTCTAGCAACCCATCATCTACTTATTACTTCCCAATGCCTTCCTATAGGCCCAAATAATGGTGAAGTGTTATGTAGTCGACGTTCACATAAAACCACTAGAGGATAGACAACATACATCTCATCAAAATATCGAACGAATACCAAATTCACATGACTACTAATAGCAAGACTTCTCCCATGTCCTCGGGAACAAACGTAACTACTCACAAAGCATATTCATATTCATAATCAGAGGGGTATTAATATGCATAAAGGATCTGAACATATGATCTTCCACCAAATAAACCAACTAGCATCAACTACAAGGAGTAATCAACACTACTAGCAACCTACAGGTACCAATCCCGGACATAGAGACAAGAATTGGATACAAGAGATGAAATAGGGTTTTGAGAGGAGATGGTGCTGATGAAGATGTTGATGGAGATTGCCCTCTCCCGATGACAGGAGAGTTGGTGATCACGATGGCGATGATTTCCCCCTCCCGGAGGGAGGTGACCCCGACAGAACAGCTCTGCCGGAGCCCTAGATTGGTTCCGCCTCGTGGCGGCGGAGTCTCGTCCCGAAAGGTTTCTTATGATTTTTCTTCGGAAGAAATACTTCATATAGCAGAAGATGGCCACTGGAGGGCCAACAGGGGGCCCACGAGGCAGGGGGCGTGCCCAGGGGGGTAGGGTGCGCCCCCACCCTCGTGGCCAGGTGGGGCCCCCTCTGACGTACTTCTTCCGCTCAATATTTTTTATTATTTCCAAAAATAACTTTCGTGGAGTTTCAGGACTTTTGGAGTTGTGCAGAATAGGTCTCCAATATTTGCTCCTTTTCCAGCAGAATTCCAGCTGCCGACATTCTCCCTCCTTGTGTAAACCTTGTAAAACAAGAGAGAATAGGCATAAGTATTGTGACATAACGTGTAATAACATCCCACAATGCAATAAATATTGATATAAAAGCATGATGCAAAATGGACGTATCAACTCCCCCAAGCTTAGACCTCGCTTGTCCTTAAGCGAAAGCCGATAACGAAAAATATGTCCACATGTTTAGAGGTAGAGGTGTCGATAAAATAAAATACGGACATGAGGGCATCATGATTATTCTCATAACAGCAACATACATGGATATTGTCATATGATTTCTTATGCTCAAGTAATAATCTATTCACAATGCCAAGTATGAATCAGAAACTTTATTGAGAACCAACAAACTATAATATCGGTCATTGAAGCAATTGCAATTTATCGTAACATCAGAAAGAGTCTATGTCAGAGCCTTTTAGCAAGTCCACATACTCAACTATCATTTAGTATTTCATAATTGCTAACACTCAAGCAATACTTGTGGTTACGGAGTTTTAATCGGACACGGAGAAAGATAGGGGCCTATAGTTTTGCCTATCAACCTTTTACCTCAGGGGTAATGTCAACAATAATAACTCATGCTAACCCACATCCAATTAGATATATGTATCAGGATCTCTCCAACATCTCGTGCTTGCCAAAGGATAAAATGTAAAAAGGAAAGGTGAACATCACCATGACTCTTGCATAAGGTAGAAGATAATAGTAAAAGATAGGCCCTTCGCAGAGGGAAGCAGAGGTTGCCATGCGCTTTCAGGGTTGGATGCACAAAATCTTAATGCGAAAGAACGTCACTTTATATTGCCCCTTGTGATATGAACCTTTATTATGCAGTCTGTCGCTTTTATTTCTTCCACATCACAAGATCGTATAAAGCTTATTTCCTCCACACCAATCAATCATACATATTTAGAGAGCAATTTTTATTGCTTGCATCGATGACAACTTACTTGAAGGGTCTTACTCAATCCATAGGTAGGTATGATGGACTCTCATGGCAAAACTGGTTTAAGGGTATTTGGAAGCACAAGTAGTATCTCTACTTGGTGCAAAGAATTTGGCTAGCATCAGGGGGAAAGGCAAGCTCAACATGTTGGATGATCCATGACAATATACTTTATCTCAGATATAAGAAAACATAACCCATTACGTTGACTTCCTTGTCCAACATCAACTCTTTAGCATGTCATATTTTAATGAGTGCTCCCAATCATAAAAGATGTCCAAGATCATATATTTATATGTGAAACCTCTCTTTCCTTATTACTTCCGATTAAATGCAAAGATGACCAAAGCTATGTTTGCCAACTCCCAACAATTTTTAATCATCATACTCTTTCTATGTGAAGTTATTACTCTCGATAAGATCAATATGAACTCTATGTTTCTTTTTATTCTTTTCTCTTTTCTTTTATTCACTCAAGATCATAGCAAGATAATCAAGCCCTTGATTCAACACTAATCTTTATTATATAAAGCTCATGGACTCGATTACAAAGTGGGATCATAAAGCAAAACTCAAAACTAGATCATACCAAAACTTTATTCTACTAGATCAAGATACTACTAAAAGGATCGAACTAAGAAAAAGGGTAAAGATATGAGTGTGATGGTGATACGATACCGGGGCATCTCCCCAAGCTTGGCAGTTGCCAAGGGGAGTGCCCATACCCATGTGATTATATCTCCCTTGCTGGTGAAGAGGATGGTGGTGATGATGGATAGTCACACATCGAGCGTAAGAGGTCCTCCAGCTTGCAGATAATGCCCTTAAGTGCAACAATATGCTCCTTCAACAAAATATTTTCACCTGTGAGATACTTGTTCTATATACGAGCTAACTCAATCATCTTGAAAGCTTCGATCTCAGTTGGGGTAAGAAGATTATAATCAAGTTGAAGGATGTCTTCTGCTGCCGGAGCTTGATCCTCCGTGGCCTTCTTGATCCCTTTATCCTTGTTGATCTCCATGGGTTCTTCCATCTTCAGCTCTATCTTCATTAGCCAAGCATCGCTGTCACCGTTGTTGGAGGAGTGGGACGACATGATGCCTGGCCTTGACAACCCTGACAGAAAATAGCTCGAAACAAGAACAGAGGACAATTGCGTGATACGGGAGTCAAAACCTTCGGGATAATATATAATGAATTTTTACCGACCAAAATACGTATCGTGCAAGAAAACGGAGTCCGGAGAGCACACAAGGTGCCCATGAGGTAGGGGGCATGCCCAGTAGGGTAGGGCGCGCCCTCCACCCTCGTGGAGGCCTCGTGTCCTTCCCGTACTACTTCTTATTTTTCTATTTTTCTAAATATTCCAAAACAGAGAAATATTGCCATAAAACTGTTTTGGAGTTGGTTTACTTACCGTACCACATACCTATTCCTTTTCGGAGTCTGAAACGTTCCGCAAATTGTCCCTTATGTATTCCTCTAGGGTTATGGTTTCAATAACATTGGTTTCAACATTTATGGGATTACCTGAGATATAATGTTTGATTCTTTGACCGTTCACCACCTTCGGATTTGTGCCTTCGAAGTTGTTGATTTTTATGGCACCAGAACGATAGACCTCCTCGATAACATAGGGGCCTTCCCATTTAGAGAGAAGTTTTGCTGCAAAAAGTCTTAAACGAGAGTTGTATAGCAATACGTAATCACCTACATTAAACTCACGCTTTTATATCCTTTTGTCATGCCATCTTTTAACTTTTTCTTTAAACAACTTGGCATATTCATAGGCTTGGGTTCTCCATTCATCAAGTGAGCTAATGTCAAATAACTCTTCTCACCGGCAAGTTTGAAATCATAGTTGAGCTCTTTAATAGCCAAATATGCCTTATGTTCTAGTTCGAGAGGTAAGTGACATGCTTTTCCATTAACCATTTTATAAGGAGACATTCCCATAGGATTTTTATATGCAGTTCTGTAGGCCCATAATGCATCATCAAGTTTCTTGGACCAATTCTTTCTAGATCTATTAACAGTCTTTTGCAAAATTAATTTGAGCTCTCTATTACTCAATTCTACTTGGCCACTAGACTGTGGGTGATAAGGAGATGCAATTCTATGATTAACGTCATACTTAGCAAGAATTTTATGAAAAGCACCATGAATAAAATGTGAACCACCATCAGTCATTAAATATCTTGGGACTCCAAAACTCGGAAAAATAACTTCTTTAAGCATTTTAATAGAAGTGTTATGATCAGCACTACTAGTTGGAATAGCTTCTACCCACTTAGTAACGTAATCAGCAACAACTAAAATATGTGTGTATCCATTAGAGGCAGGAAAAGGTCCCATATAATCAAAGCCCCAAACATCAAATGGTTCAACAACAAGTGAATAATTCATAGGCATTTCTTGAAGCCTACTAATATTACAAATTCTTTGACACTCATCACAAGACAGGAAAAACTTACGGGCATCTTTGAAGAGAGTAGGCCAATAAAAACCGGATTGCAATACCTTATGTGCAGTTCTGTCTCCAGCGTGGTGTCCTCCATATGTCTCGGAGTGAAACTTGCGTAGGATCTATTCCTGTTCATGCTCAGGTACACAACGTCTAATAACACCATCTACTCCTTCGTTATAAAGATGTGGGTCATCCCAAAAGTAATGTCTCAAATCATAGAAGAAATTTTTCTTTTGCTGGTATGTAAAACTAGGTGGTATAAATTTAGCAACGATGTAATTAGCATAATCAGCATACCATGGAGCAGTACGAGAAGCATTTATGACATTTAATTGCTCATCAGGAAAGCTATCATCAATAGGTAATGGGTCATCAAGTACATTTTCTAACCTAGACAAGTTGTCTGCAACGGGGTTCTCAGCTCCCTTTCTATCAATAATATGCAGATCAAATTCTTGTAGCAAGAGAACCCATCTAATAAGTCTAGGTTTAGCATCTTTCTTTTCCATAAGATATTTAATAGCAGCATGATCAGTGTGAATAGTTACTTTAGAATCAACAATATAAGGCCTGAACTTATCACAAGCAAATACAACTGCTAGGAATTCCTTTTCAGTAGTAGCATAATTTCTCTGAGCATTGTCTAGAGTTTTACTAGCATATTGAATAACGTTTAATTTCTTATCAAATCTTTGCCCTAGAACAACACCTACAGCATAATCACTAGCATCACACATAATTTCAAAAGGTAAATTCCAATCAGGTGGCTGAACAATAGGTGCAGACATCAATGATTTCTTAAGTATTTCAAATGCTTCTACACAGTCATCATCAAAAACAAATGGTATATCTTTTTGTAATAAATTAGTCAGAGGCCGATAAATTTTTGAGAAGTCCTTAATGAACCTCCTATAAAAACCGGCGTGACCAAAGAAACTTCTTATACCTTTGATGTCCTTGGGACATGGCATCTTTTCAATAGCATCAACCTTGGCTTTATCAACTTCAATACCTCTTTCAGAAACCTTATGCCCCAAGACAATACCTTCATTAACCATAAAGTGGCACTTCTCCCAATTCAAGACAAGGTTAGTTTCTTCACATCTCTGCAAAACTCGATCAAGGTTGCTCAAGCAATCATCAAAAGAGGAACCATAAATGGAGAACTCATCCATGAAAACCTCACACATCTTTTCACAAAAGTCAGAGAATATAGCCATCATGCATCTTTGAAAAGTAGCAGGTGCATTACATAAACCAAAAGGTATACGTCTATAAGCAAAAGTACCAAAAGGGCAAGTAAAAGTAGTCTTTGATTGATCATTGGCTTACACAGGTATTTGAGAGAAACCAGAATAACCATCTAGAAAGCAGAAATGTGTATGTTTAGATAATCTTTCTAGCATTTGATCGATAAAAGGTAAGGGGTAATGATCCTTTTTAGTAGCCTTATTTAATTTGCGGAAATCAATTACCATCCTATAACCTGTAATAATTCTTTGCGGAATCAATTCCTCTTTATCATTAGGAACGACGGTAATACCTCCCTTCTTAGGGACACAATGGACAGGACTTACCCACTGACTATCAGCAACGGGGTAAATTATACCTGCCTCAAGGAGCTTTAGTATTTCCTTTCTTACCACTTCTTTCATCTTAGGATTCAGCCTTCGTTGATGATCACGAACTAGTTTGGCATCTTCCTCCAAATTTATTTTATGTTGACATAGAGTGGTACTAATGCCCTTAAGATCATCAAGAGTATATCCAATAGCAGCACGGTGCTTCCTCAGAGTTTTCAATAATCTCTCTTCTTCATGCTCTGAAAGGTTAGCACTAATAATAACAGGATATATCTTTTTCTCATCAAGATAAGCATATTTAAGAGTATCAGGTAATAGTTTAAGCTCAAACACGGGATCACCCTTGGGTGGAAGAGGACCCCCTAGGATTTCAACAAGCAAATTGTGTTTCAAGATAGGTTCCTATTTAAAGAATACTTCATCTATTTCCCTTCTTTCATTCACAAACATATCATTTTCATGTTCTAGCAAATATTGTTCTAAAGGATCACCAGGAGGTACGGCAATAGAAGCAAGACCAATAATTTCATCCTTACTAGGCAATTCTTCTTCAGGGTGTTGTCTACTAAATTTACAGAAATTAAACTCATGAGACATATCACCCTAGCCTATAGTAACAACATCCTTTTCACTGTCTATCCTAGCATTAACTGTGTTCAAGAAGGTCTACCAAATATTATGGGACAAAAGTTATCTTGTGGGGAGCCAAGAACAAGAAAATCAGCAGGATATTTAGTTTTCCCACACAAGACTTCAACATCTCTAACAATTCCCACTGGTGAAATAGTATCTCTATTGGCAAGTTTAATTGTGACATCAATATCTTCTATCTCAGCAGGTGCAATATCATGCATAATTTCTTTGTATAAATCGTAAGGTGCACTAACACTAGCACCCATATCACACAAGCCATGATAACAATGATCTCCTATTTTAACAGAAATAACAGGCATGCCTACCACATGTCTATGTTTATCTTTAGCACAAGGTTTGGCAATTCTAGCAGTTTCACCGCAGAAATAAATAACATGCCCATCAATATTATCAACAAAGAGATCTTTAACAATAGCAATATTAGGTTCAACTTTAACTTGCTCAGGCGGTGTATATGTTCTAATATTGCTTTTATGAACCATAGTTGAAGCTTTAGCATGATCCTTTATTCTAATAGGGAAAGGTGGTTTCTCAACATAAGAAGTAGGAACAATACGATCATTATAAGTGATAGTCTTTTATTTAACTTTAATAGGTGCAGCTACTTTTACCTCTATGGGAGGATGATATTTAAACAACTTCTCCTTAGGGAGATCAACATAAGTAGCAAAAGATTCACAGAAAGAGGCTACTATCTCAGAGTCAAGTCCATATTTAGTGCTAAACTTACAGAAAACATCGGTATCCATAAAAGATTTAACACAATCAAACTTAGGTGTCATACCTGACTCCTTAGCTTCGTCGAGATCCCAATCTTCAGAGTTGCGTTTAATTCTATCCAATAAATTCCATTTGAATTCAATAGTCTTCATCATAAAAGAGCCAGCACAAGAAGTATCGAGCATGGTGCGATTGTTTTCAGAAAGCTGAGCATAAAAACTTTGAATAAGTAATTCTCTTGGAAGCTCATGATTGGGGCATGAATATAAAATTGATTTAAGCCTCCCCCAAGCTTGAGCGATGCTTTCTCCTTCGCGAGGCCAAAAATTATATATATAATTGCGATCACGAAGAACAAGATGCATAGGATAAAATTTCTGATGAAATTCCAATTTCAATCGGTTTGTAGTTCCATGATCCCGTATCATCACATAGCCTATACCATCTCGATGCATCTCCCTTCAAAGATAAAGGAAGACCTTCCTCTTAATAACATCATCGGGTATACCTGCAAGCTTAAATAATCCACAAACTTCATCCACATATATTAGGTGCTCATCAGGATGCTTTGTTCCATCTCCTGCAAAAGGATTAGCTAGCAGTTTTTCTAACATACCCGAAGGAATCTCAAAGTGGACATTTTCATTTTCATTTTCAGTAGGTTCAGTGGGTTGAGGAGCAACTCTTTGCTCTACTCACTACTAGAAAAAGGGCTATAGATGGGATTGACACTAATGGCGCACCAGAAAGATGGTGCGCCATTAGTATATACTAATGGCGCACCACCATCTGATGCGCCATTAGAGTTTAAACTACTAATGGCGCACTGCAACGGGTGCGCCATTAGTATCAAATTTTTTTTAACTAGTGCGCCTGTCCAAACATACTAATGGCGCATCCGGCCCAAGTGCGCCATTAGTAGTTGTAACTACTAATGGCGCACCAGGCAGTAGGTGCGCCATTAGTATAGAATTTTTTTTGAACTAGTGCGCCTATCCAAACATACTAATGGCGCATCCCGCCCAAGTGCGCCATTAGTAGTTGTAACTACTAATGGCGCACCAGGCAGTGGGTGCGCCATTAGTATAGAATTTTTTTTTGAACTAGTGCGCCTATCCAAACATACTAATGGCGCATCCTGCCCAAGTGCGCCATTAGTAGTTGTAACTACTAATGGCGCACCAGCAGTGGGTGCGCCATTAGTATAGAATTTTTTTTGAACTAGTGCGCCTATCCAAACATACTAATGGCGCATTCTGCTTAAGTGCGCCATTAGTAGTTGTAACTACTAATGGCGCACCATGCAAGAGGTGCGCCATTAGTAAGTGGGCAGCAACAAGATATTTGGGACAGCCTCTCCTACCCACACACTCACTTTCTCCCCACTTCATTCTCTCCACCTCCTCCTTGTCTCGGGTGCCTCTTTTTCACCTCATTTCCACCATAGATTCATTCAAATTAAGTGGTTCAATTACCTTGTTTTAATAGGTAAGTAAGGGGGGAAGCTATATTTAGGTTGTTCTCCCTACAACAATGTGCACATGCACTTCTTACGGCCTAGCTAGATCTATGTATGTTCGTGGTGTTGCATATGTTTGTGGTGTTGCATATGTGTTTGTGTTTGGAGGTGTACCGGTATTTGAAATGCGATAGTTGCCAATATTTTGCCGGAATGTTGATTCATTTCCGTTTCGGCGAGAATATTTTGCCGGGCAGGTGCGGGACCACCTGCTGTTGCGTGGTTTCATGGATGGCTATCGGTGGCAAGGTGATGAAGATGAATACGAAGTCGTCCATGCGGGCCGGGCAAGAAATGAGGAAGGGCAGCAAGACAACCACCATGCTCGGGCGGGCGAGAAGACGAAGAATCCTCAGGAGATGATCACGACTGTGATCTTTGCATACAGTCATCATGTAGAAGATGCAGGACATGATGATGAGGAAGATGCGGAGCAGGCGACGGGCATGATCATGAAGATGATGATGCCGGCGGAGCAGACGACGCTGGACCATCGATGGGCTGGGTGCAGGACCCTCATATTCAAGAGCTGCTTCTCAAGCAGACAGATAACGCAAGAGCTTCCTCCCGAGAGAAAGCCAAGATGGATCAACTTGAGTTAGACGCGGTTACTCCATTGTATGAAGGATGCAGGCCCGAGGATACCCGCCTGAAAGTAACGCTCATGGCTCTGGAGATGAAGGTAAAACACAAAATGACCGATGCATGCTTCGACGAGAACATGTCCTTCTGGCACGAACGTCTTCCCAAGGGGAACAAGTGCCCGACCAGTTTGGAGGAGGCGAAGAAAATCGTGTGTCCTCTCGATTTACCGCACGTGAAATACCATGTGTGCATGAATAATTGCAGCATTTATCGGGACGAGCACGCGGAGTCTACCATATGTCCGGTGTGCGGCGTCACTCGATACAAGAAGAGGAAGAAAGCTCCTCGAAAAGTGGTGTGGTACTTTCCGATCACTCCTCGTCTGCAGTGCTATTTCGCGGACCCTAAGGTAGCAAAGCTCCTGCGTTGGCACGCGGATAGGGAGGAGAAGAAGCGGGAAGATGACGCAAATGATCCGGAGATAGATAAAAAGACAAGATGCCGAGTCACCCTAAGGATGCGAGCCGGTGGCAAGCGTTGAACTTCAAGACTCGGAATTTGGGAACGATCCAAGGAACATCGTCTTTGGGCGCGAGCATCGATGGAGTCAATCCGTTTGGCAGCCGGAGAAGCACACATAGCACCTGGCCTGTGTTTGTGTGGATGTACAACCTTCCCCACAGTTGTGCATGAAGAGGAAGTACATTCACATGAGTATGCTAATTGAAGGGCGAAACAACCAGGAATGACATCAATCTGTATCTAGGGCTGCCGAAAGAGGAGCTTGACACGCTGTGGAAAACGCCAGCCAATACGTGGGACGCCGCAGAAAGAATATTTCCCTATGAGAGCCGCGACCGCTCACGACGGTGCACGACTATCTCGATTCACGGATATCTCGCGGGCAAGGTAGTCCACGGATTTTACGGATGCGTAAGGTGCATGGATGACACAACGTATCGCCAGACTAGATAGAGATCCCGGGTCTTGAAAACCGTGTTCATGGGACATCGAAGGTGGCTTCGCGACGATGACCCGTGGACGAAACGCAAGGATCTGTTCGATGGTGAAACCGAACCCGAAAACGCCCGATGTCACGAGGAGCGGCGAGGAAATAGACAAGCTGTTGAAAAATTGGATAGACTGCCCTTGCGGAAAGAAGCAAAAGGCGCCAGAGCCGGAAAGAAGCGAAGGCGCCAGAGCCGCTGCTGAAGGTATGGAAAGCGAGGTCTGTTTTACGGGACTTGCCGTCTTGGAAGATCCACCGTGTGCCTCACAGCCTTGATGTCATGCATATCACGAAGAACGTGTGCGAGAGTCCGCTTGGTACCCTGCTCAACATGCCAGAGAGGACCAAAGATGGGCGAAAGCAAGGGCAGACTTGAAATCAATGGGCATCGTGCGGGAGCTTCACGCTATATATGATGATGATGATGATGATGATGATGATGATGATGATGATGATGAGGCGAACGGACACGAAGAAAGTCGTCGCAAAGGCATAAAGGCCAAGAAGACCGAAATGACTACCCTCCCGCGTGCTTCACTCTAAGTCGAGGAGGAGATCGACCAGTTTTTCACCTGCCTCCTAGGAGTAAAACTTCCTTACTGATTCTGTGGGAAGATAAGCAGATACCTAGACCCAGTGAAGCGAAGTTCGATGGGATGAAGTCTCACGACCGTCACGTCTTGATGACGCAGATACTTCCGGTTGCAATCCGTGGGATCATGGACGCGCACCTCCGTGAAATGCTATTTGGCCTATGCAACTTCTTTGGCGTCATCTCGGAAGTCGATTGGCGTGAGGCAACTCGAAGGCTACGAGGAAGAGATCGTGGTGATACTATGCGAGCTTGAGATGTACTTCCCGCCCGCATTCTTCGACGTTATGGTGCATCTGCTGGTCCATATAGTGGAGGATATCATCCAACTCGGGCCGCCGGTCCTGCACAGCATGATGCCGTTCGAAAGGATGAATGGTGTCATCAAAGGAGACGTTCGCAACATGTCACGCCCAGAAGGAAGCATAGCCAGGGGCTTTCTGACCGAAGAATTATCTAGGCATCGAGAACCCCGTTGGTCTGCCCGTCAACAGGCACCTCGGCAGGCTCGCTGGATGGGGTCACCTTGAGGGTCGCCGCGAAATGCATGTCGACTTCGAGGGTCGACACGCCGACTTTGAAAGAGCAAACCTAGTCGCGCTACAACACATAGACGTGGTCGATCCTTGGGTGGTAGAGCACAAAACCTTTATTAAAAATACGTACAATGACCGAGGCCAACAGAGGACGGACGGAGATACACTCAAAGAGCACAACTCATGTTTCACGCGTTGGTTCAAGTAGAAGCTTCTGTCGTACCCTTTACATGAGGATTCTTCCACGGAAGAACAACTCATATTCGCCTTGTCACAGGCGCGAGCACAACCTGATGACCTATGAGGCGTCACGATATCAACGGCTACACATTCTACACCGAGGCCAAGGACATGAAGAGCGATGGTTATCGAACTCCGGGGTAACGATGGAATCCTACACCGTAACGACAAGGACAGATACTACGGAAGGATCGAGGAGATTCGGGAGCTGAGCTACTGTTGGAGAGAAGGTCCCGATGTTCCATGTCGGATGGGCCAAGAACGTCATAAAAGAAGACCGGTATTTCACCACCATGGTTATACCCGAAGCCAAATCCAAGATCAAGGGCATAAGCGTCACCGAAAAAATGAGCCATGGGTACTGGCTTCCCAAGTGGACCAATGCTTCTTCATTACCGACCCGCCAAAGCCCGGTCGTGTTGTTGTCGTGAGGAGAGGCAAAAGGAAGATCATCGGAATGGATGGAGTAGCCAATGAGCAAGACTTGACAAGTACGGCGACCGAGGATCGAACATGACGACGATGATGAAGTAGCAGCATACACCACAAGAAGAAGCAGGACCACCCTACCTAAAGGACGTCCGTTCCACGGAAGAACTCCATTTGCGAAAAGAAGGGCAAGAAGATTGTGAACAAATAGCTAGCTAAGATCGATTGTATTTAAATCGTAGCCTTCATTTCTCGATTGTATTTCATGGGTACTTTTGAACTATCATGAATATTTTTAAAGTTCATGGACACTCGATCTCGATCCCCCTCCATCTCGATCGCTATCCCACCTCGCCAGATCCGGTCCCCCTCGCCGCCGAGCACCCCCCAGTCCACCGGCCGCCGCTGCCGACCCCCCGCACCCTTGATTCCCCTACAACCGCCGCCGCCCGCACCCCACTTTTACACCGTCTTATAAAAAATAAGTATCAAACAGCTTTTAAATGCTCTTGTCTTATAAAAATATTACTGTTATTATTTAAACAAGTTTGAACATATTTAAACATAAATAAGTATCAAACAACTTTTTAAATGCTAAAAATTTTTGTGGAGCACAGGAGTCAAACCCGGGACCTCTGGTGTGAGAACTGGCTGCTGACCAGTCGAGCTAGTAGAGTGGGCTTGATGTGGATAAGTTCTGGTAGTACATAACCTGTTGGCTCGAGTTGAAATAAAAAAAATACTAATGGCGCACCACGGTGAGGTGCGCCATTAGTATGGACATGCTAATGGCGCACCACGGTGAGGTGCGCCATTAGTATTGTGCCCGATCCCCCTTCGCCCGATCCCCCCGTCCCGCGCCCCCGCGCCAGGTCCCGCGCCCGCTCGATGCCCCGCCGCCGCCACTGCCTGACCCTCTCCCCTCGCCTCGCCCTCGCCCTCTCCCTCCCTCGCCCTCTCCTCGCCTTCCCTCTCCCTCGCCCGCCTCCCTCGACGCCACCGTCCCGCCACCTCGGCGCTGCCCGCCCGCCTCGGCGACCCGCGCCGGACGCCGCCCAGCGCCGCCTCGGCGACCCCGCCGCCCAGCGCCGCCTGACGCGACCCCGCCGCCGGGACGCCGCCCGACTCCGCCTCGGCGTTGCCCCGCCGCCCAGCGCGCCTCGACCCGCCCGGCGCTGCCCCACCTCGGCGCTGCCCGCCGCCTCGACCCGCCCGCCGACGCTGCCCCACCTCGACCCGCCCAGCGCCGCCTGACGCGACCCGCCCGCCGGACGCCGCCCGTCCACACCACCGTCGCCGGAGCACCACCACCCCCGTGAGCTCCCCCTCCTCCTCCCCCTCCTCCCCTCCCCCTCCTCTCATTTTCTTGTTAACCTGAGAAAGACAGTGAGGTTGCTCTTGTTTACACAACATACTCTCATTTTTAGTCAAACTATCATTCTCCGACCCACTAGGAAAAAAATGATCGCAACCAATTTATAACTGATTTTCATGTCAACTTTATTGTGCATATTAGTAGCAAATATAATTTAGTTAGTTTGAAAAAGAACTAGAAAAAGGCAGAGATGATCAATGACAGGCACAACCAATCTAGTATCCTTTTCAGCTCTGTTAGTTGTTGGGTTTGTAGGAAGAAAAGTCGACATCGCAACCTTTATTCAGTTAAAGCCTTTATGTCACCATGGTGTGACTATATATCCCGTATTGAATGACTTGGTAGAGTGTGAATCTTACCTTACCTATTGCAAACGTTGATATTTTTGTGTAAATAAAGGCTGGAGTGCGTGGACTTAAGCATCTGCATGGTGTAGTTCGTAATGAGCCGCATTTTCTGTTTTCGGTTATGATCGATGCCTTGTTTTGTAGCAACTACGAAGGATGCTCTAGCTAGATACCTTCATGTAACGAGAGGATCTTGTTGGCCGATTTGGCATTTGCCTGTACGCTGTAGGTACCAATTCTATTTAGGTGCCACACCCGCGCCTCTGATAGCTCTTAAGCTATTTAGGTGCCTTAACTCACTTTCTCACTTTTGTGCATTCATTTCTCTTGTCTACATGTAAGCGTATGATTTACTTTTCATCAGATGTCTTTGTTAATCTTTCCCTGAAATTCAGAGTTGTTTCAGTGTATCTTTGCTTGCTACTCAAATTCTTAAGCTCACACATAGATCGTTGTTCTTTTTTTAGACAGTTTACATCGTGTATGTGTCGAGAGAAGTTATAGTGCTATTGATATATAAAATGAACTAGAAATTTATATTTAGCAAAAAACAGCAGCAATATTCTCCTTTGTGTAATACAGTTTGGTCAAGATATATCTTTGAGACAAATAGGGAAAGTAGAGAAGAACGGCGATGTTTGTTGCTACCCCGTGAAAAACTGCACTTGATGGTGTGTTCACCAAATATAAGTATCACTTGATTGATAATACCATATGTTCCATTTTATTCCCTAGCAACTCATGGCACCTAACTAGTCTCTACAATGTATAGAACTAACTATCAATTTAGTAACTACTCCCTCTGTCGGGATATATGAAGCATATTTTGATTACCGGACTATGCTTTTACTATGCTATATAGCTTATGTGATGAGGAGATCACACCAAAAAATAAGTACTCCCCGTAAACTATGGCTTAGGAGCTACAAAATCACAATCAAAAGCAAGTACTTACGAATCTGAATTCACCATGTGAGGTGCCAAAGTTAATTTCAGATATGACACCTGTTTGGACATTAATTTGAGTAGATGAACATTTTGTGGTTCTGCTAGGACTTGCTCCAGATTTTTTAACCCTAGGATTTCTTTTCTTTTAGTTCTTTTCTTACAGAAAATTTATTGAAAATTCAGAAACTTGGAGTAACCTGTGGACTGTACTTTTGTGATCTCCTACTCCTGAATTTTCATGTCACTTGTGCTATTGCCAAGCATGACATGTCCATTTTTTATTCTGTTTTTGATGGAGCTTGGTGTGTGTTGTTTCGTACTACTAAGCAACCTATTTTGAAGTGATGATCTTATCTTAGCTGTATTGAACTGGTAGCTAAGTGTATTACTTGTGATGATGATCTGCTGCTGCTTTGTACACCCTATGTTGTGATTAATTGTGAACTGGTAGCTAAGTGTACTACTAAGTGTATTACAGGACCGTGATGCATGTTATATACACCCTATGTTGTCCATGATCATTGTCCTTGTGTTTTCAGGAAAACAACCCTCCAAAGTGTTGGTGTTGGGTTTGGTTTAGTAGCTCATGCTTGGTTGTATCACACATTGTTCCAATCTTAAGATTTTGCTACCTACGATAGGTGTGTCTCGAGATTCTTTGTTGATTATGATGGAACTGTAGAAAAACTTGAGGGTATTGGCAGGTTATCGTGAGCCTCTTTGTGATTTTAGATGAAGGGGCCGACCACGGTGCCAATGCACGATGTTATTAGAGCCTCTTTGTGATTTTTGAACCAGTATGTTCTGAACATTCTGATGGCTGTGTTTGATGTAGAGTTCTGACATTGGTTTGGAGTCAAATCCTTTTTTTTTGTTTCTACTGTAACAATTCATCAACTTAGCCAACCAGTGGATTGGTTCTATCAGATCTACATGTTTCTTTCCTTGCTTTAATTGTGTACCACTTAATCTTTTGCATCTTTCCTTTGTACATTCATAAATAAAGGCTGGAGTGCTGGACTTAAGCATCTTACCTTACCTGTTGCAAGCGTTGATATTTTGTGTAAATAAAGGCTGATGTACTACTTGTGATCTGCTGCTAGTTGTGATTTTGTCAAGTGATCTTGCTGCTACTTGTGATCTTCTAAAATGACCCCTTTCTCACGAAACGTTGATTAATTTCCGTTTCGGTTGAGAAATAGGGCACTCCTAGGTCAAGAAAATTAGCAAAGGTCATGCCCAATTTTCTTGACCTAGAAGGTGCCCGATTCTCAACGAAATAAAAATTAATTTGCTTTAGTGGTTGGATTAGTTTAGTATTTTATTCACACACTCACACACTCGGATACACTCACCCACATAAGTATTCGCACAATGAAAAAATAGTACAAATTAAGGAAAGGCAATACCATTTCAGACGCTTGTCTTCTAAAAAGAAGAGTGAACTTTCTAGACACACCCCTCAAGAACTAGGTTACCACGAGAACGTGGACTTGGACCTTAGCAACAACACACTAACGGGTTCTATCCCAAAACACCTAGGCAATATCACAAACATCTCTCAATTGTTCCTTGACAATAACCAACTTTTGGCGACATTCCTCGAGAATTAGGTTATTTGGTCAACTTAGAGATCTTGTTCCTTGACAATAACCAACTTTTGACCAAACTTTGTTTCTATTTAGAGAGAAACATGGCCCACAACGATGAGGCCGGGGTTCGGGCGGCAAGGCATTCAGGAGCTGTCCCAGGAGATGGAGGAACAACCTCACTTGTATGAGGCCGCCGCCTTCCCCATCGATCCACGAGACCACGGATGGTGCCGCCGAGGATGACCACGGTGATGCCACCACCGATGGTGCTGCCGAGGATGCCACCATCGATGATGGCAGCGCCGCGCAGATGGCAGCCAACCGAAGAGGCAGCGGAAGTACCGGGCGCCCGATCGTGCTCGCGCCCTCAAGGAGGAAGTTCTTGAAGTGGACTCCAACGGGAATCCAACGGCGCCCGAGCGAATAGTCAAGGGGTACCCGCTTCAGCTCGGGTGCATTGTCCGAGCACCGTCTCGATCAACACCGAGAACACGAGGCATCTGACCGAGGGAATTTGCAACCTCCTCTTCCGCGAAGCTGCACGAACGATACAAGTTCCCGCTGAATTTGAAAACACAAGCCTCAAAGGGAATAAAGTGAACAATGCTGCCCTCACGAAGATGAGCAAGGCCACATCTACTTGGAAAAGCAATGTGAAGAGAATGATCGAGAAAGTGAGAGTTATCGGAAGATCAAGGAGAAAAATCCTTCGATCACCGAAGATGACTACAAGCGACTTCAAGATCAATTGCTCGAGCACCACAAGCTCCCAATCAAGTGAGTGGAAACAAATGCGGGAGCTGAACATAGGGGAACACACACTCGGTCGAGGCGGTTCTGAGTGGCGGAGCCTATATGGGACAAGGAGGAGGCGGACCGTGCCGAGCAAGGCCTACCGCCCCTCTTAGATACATACGGTGACAAGCGGACCAGGAACTTTGTCGGGGCCGGTACAAGAAGGACCCGAAAACAAAGGAGCTTACCACGGATCCGAAGACCAGGCAGCTTCAGCTTGTTACAGTAAGGAATACACCCAGCGTAATTAGCTCCATATGGTTGCATTCTAATTAATGAAGCCGAATTTCTAAATGGTTCACATTCCTTCCGCAGCGTTGAAAGCGATGGCGCGGGTCGACTCAGAGCAACCCTTGGGACACCACTCTAAATAGGGGGTTGAATGTAATGAAGAACAAGGATAAGCTCGATAAGCCGGCGTCGGCTGGTCGTGTGGCGGCAAAGGCATGTCGACAAAATGGGGGTCATACTATACCGCTGGTGTGCGGAAGGAGAAAAAGACCAGCTCGGAAAGCCGGTAGCGAGAGGTTCAAGAACTCAAGGCACAGGTGGCGCGGATTCGAGATTGTCCAAGAGCAAGTGGAACAACGACTCGAGCAACGATCACCGCCCTTGTGCCTACCTTGATCTCGGGGTTGAGTCGTGGATTGCGGGCGGCCAGCGAGGCCGCCCGATTCCTAGCTTCACGGCCAGCAAATCGCATAATGCGATGGCGGGGCCATTGATGCCTCGGTGGAGGCGGCATTGGTGTCTCCGGCGCCGCACGGGAGCTTAATGCACCGGGTGTACGCCGGCCGGCACCTCTGCGAAGCGGCCCCTCCGTCAGCTGCACGCCCGCCGTTGGCGGTGCCTCTACATTAGCCGAGCTCGGCGCCATCATCACGGTAACTAATTAAGCCTCTCTCGGCCGAGGACTTCATCTCCTTGCCTTTGTTGGGCATCCCCGGCGCCCTACATGTTTTCGCAGGCGCGCCGACGTTCCGTGCACTCTCCTCCACTTCGTGAACAACGAGTTGGTCGATGTTGCCAAGGGCAAAATCGTTCAACCGGCAACCTTGTTCCACGGTACCCAAATGCCACCCAACTTGTTTAGGGTTCAACTGGTTCGGTGCTGCCAAAGGCTGCGATGACTTGTTACCTCCGAATCGACCCGTCGGGGCCGGCGATGATGACATGATGACCCTCGGCGCTGCTGAGCTGGCCCTGCTTTGGCGAAGAGCCAGATTCGTTTGAGGCGGGGACACCACCCCAAAGACAACACCGCCCGATCGTGCGGCGCCAAGTCGGCCCCATGGCAAGACCGCCCGTAACGGTGCGGACATCCCTATGCCACTGGATCCAAACATGCATATGGCACAGGATCGTAACGACGACGGCGGCGACTATGATACATTTGGCAGCGTCGATCAGTACTTTGCCGAGCATGGAATGCGATGGCGACTTCATGGGGCCTCCTTCTCAAGAACCAAACCCAACAAAAGGCGTGTGCGATCTAGCTCGTGCAGCGGAGAAGCCAAGTTGCAACAGCGCCGTCTGGCGTTCAGCTCTCGAGAGGCGCCTCACTGCCGACTTCACCGAGCCTCGAGATAGGCGAGGTGCGAAATATTATCAGCCCCAACACACTCAAGAAGGCGGTTGTGAGCAAAACTCGGTCCCATTACGAGAGAAGAA
Source organism: Aegilops bicornis (assembly GCA_021605145.1). NCBI lineage: Eukaryota > Viridiplantae > Streptophyta > Magnoliopsida > Poales > Poaceae > Aegilops > Aegilops bicornis. Next base: position 127,221,494 of record CM038671.1, read on the forward strand.
GAAGGCACGCAAAAGAAAGACTAAGAAGGGTGCGAGCCAGCCGGCACCGAGTACAATCCGTGCTCAGGACGGGCCACCTGCACCGCAGGATATCTCGAGGAGGGTGCATGTGGCGGGTAGGGCGATGCTACCGACAAATATGCTCAATGCTGCAACCGGTGCTATGCGGAGTCTGCATGACAGTGTTCTTTCTTTGGAGAAGCGGCGTCTCGGGGAGAAGGATGTGGCATACCCGGTTTCGCGCCAAGGTGCCAGAGGGCAAGGGCTTTGTGGATAACTCCATCGGGCGTACGATCGTCCTACGTTTTGATGACATCCACGCTATGTTGAACCTTCATCCACTGCACTACACCTTCGTTCGGCTATTTTCGCTGAGTATGGAGATGCGGATCATTCGCGACAAGACCCCGGAGATCGTGATAGTTGACCCCTTCTACATGCGTGCCAAGATCTTGGGCAGCGCTGGGGACCGGCAAGTCGCGAGTTCTTACCTCGAAGGCGTCATTCTGGCAAACCAAGATAAGGATAACTTCCTCGTGCCTTACTTTCCCGAGTAAGTCCTCCCTCAACCGCCCGTAACATATGAATTCTTACATTTCGATCGTTTTTCTTTTAACATTCCGTGTTTTCTGCGGTGACACACGTTGCACGCTCATCCTCCTAAGCCCCAAATATTCCATGGCCACGTATTTCGACCGGACCGTCGATCGAACGTAGACTACACAAATGTCAAGAAGGTTCTTGATGATGTTCTCCCGGCCACGCCAAATCTGGAGGCACCTTCACCAGGCCTATTCGTGAAATACGGCAAGCACGTGTTCTCCCACAATCTGACGTTACGCTGCGTCAAGCAGCCGCTGGCGGTCGAAGAAGGGTGCCTACTACGCCATCCATCACATGCGAGCGATCGTGCGGGACCATCATCAACTTCGCTACCGAGTAAACTCCAAGATTGGGCAGCGGCGTGTCGGCAATCCAGGGCGCGGACCTCCGACAAGAATTCTTTCGCATCCGATCGGAGTTTGCGGAAATCATCCATCAAGATGTCCTTCGTACCTCGGGGCAGTTCTACCTCAGAAATCAACCGTCCAACAGTGACATCGACACAATGCTACAAATGCAGGATGACAACGCCCGTTCTTTCATGACTCCCACAATAGACGGCGGCTTCATCCATGCTCCGGTCCCTTGAGTCGAGTTGTCTAGTTCTGAAACATCGATTGGCTCATGTTGTAATTAAACTTTAATGAACTTGTAGTATGTCTCTTTGGTTTGAGAGTCGTTCAACTTAGATGTAATCGATGCTATTAATGTCTTGCTTTTCTCTTCCGATCGTTCTGTTGCATACTTATATATTGCTTATGTATTGTGCGTGAATTGGTACTAACGTTTCGTTTGGCTAGTGCATAGCGATGCCGGCGTATATGTCGTGTACAAGGGTAAGGTTCGGAGTCTACGATGGTGGGAGGAGTGTCGGAGACAGGTTCACCGATTCAGCGATATGAGTTACAAAGGGTACACCACTAGGGCCGAGGCCGAATCTAGAATCGCCCGCTATCTAGCGGGAGAGGGAGGAGCGTTGGAGGAACCGGATGAAGACGAGTTTCATCGTGATGACCGCAGCTCTCTTCTATGTGATGGTAGTTTAGATGATCGATATCGACTTGTAATGTGAAGACAAACTCGCTACTCGCGGTCTCGAGACTTGTAATATAATGTTCTATCTTTGTTCGGTCTTTTCAATTCGGAGACTAATATGATGAATTGTATTCGGAGACTAATATGATGAATTGTATTCAAAGACTAATCTTCTATTGTATCTGATGAATCTATTGTTGATGTGTGCTGTCTATATTTTGTCAAATTATACATTTTGTAACCTGTGCAAAAACAGAAAATAAAAAATAAAAAACCTAATATTAATACTAATGGCGCATCACATGACGATGCGCCATTAGTATCAACGATGCATACTAATGGCGCATCCTGGGTAGTGCGCCATTAGTATCATGTGATTACTAATGGCGCATCCGGAGGTGGTGCGCCATTAGTATGCTTAAGCACTGGTATACATGCCCACAGGAGGCATACTAATGGCGCACCCTCGCATATACTAATGGCGCACCAGGTGGTGCGCCATTAGTAAAAATTACTAATGGCGTGCTATTAATGGCGCACCACAGATGCGCCATTAATAGCCAAATTAGGTGCGCCATTAGTAGTGGTTTTTCTAGTAGTGACTGGTCGGGGTGAAGATACCCCGAACAAGCCCCTCAGAGGATTACTTTCCATAATAACAAGTGACAGTAAATTTCAGCACACTATATAAATTTTTCCTTACCAAATTCCACCTACCAAAGGCGCTTCTCTCCCGACAGCGGCGCCGGAAAAAGAGTCTTGATGACCCAAGTATAGGGGATCTATCATAGTCCTTTCGATAAGTAAGAGTGTCGAACCCAACGAGGAGCAGAAGGAAATGATAAGCGGTTTTCAGCAAGGTATTCTATGCAAGCACTGAAATAACATGTAACAGATAGTTTTGTGATAGGATAATCGGTAACGAGCAACAAGTAACAAAAGTAAATAAAGTGCAGCAAGGTGGCCCAATCCCTTTTGTAGCAAAGGACAAGCCTGGACAAACTCTTATATAGAGGAAAGTGCTCCCGAGGACACATGGGAATTATCGTCAAGCTAGTTTTCATCACGTTCATATGATTCGCGTTCGGTACTTTGATAATTTGATATGTGGGTGGACTGGTGCTTGGGTGTTGTTCTTACTTGAACAAGAATCTCACTTATGATTAACCTATATTGCAAGCATCCGCAACTACAACAAAAGTATTAAGGTAAACCTAACCATAGCATGAAACATATGGATCCAAATCAGCCCCTTACGAAGCAACACATAAACTAGGGTTTAAGCTTACATCACTCTAGGAACCCATCATCTACTTATTACTTCCCAATGCCTTCCTCTAGGCCCAAATAATGGTGAAGTGTTATGTAGTCGACGTTCACATAACACCACTAGAGGATAGACAACATACATCTCATCAAAATATCGAAAGAATACCAAATTCACATGACTACTAATAGCAAGACTTATCCCATGTCCTCAGGAACAAACGTAACTACTCACAAAGCATATTCATGTTCATAATCAGAGGGGTATTAATATGCATAAAGGATCTGAACATATGACCTTCCACCAAATAAACCAACTAGCATCAACTACAAGGAGTAATCAACACTACTAGCAACCTACAGGTACCAATCCCGGACTTAGAGACAAGAATTGTATACAAGAGATGAACTAGGGTTTTGAGAGGAGATGGTGCTGATGAAGATGTTTATGGAGATTGCCCTCTCCCGATGACAGGAGTGTTTGTGATGACGATGGCGATGATTTCCCCCTCCCGGAGGGAAGTGTCCCCAGCAGAACAGCTCTGCCGGAGCCCTAGATTGGTTCCGCCAAGGTTCCGCCTCGTGGCGGCGGAGTCTCGTCCCGAAAGGTTTCTTATGATTTTTCTTCGGACAAAAGACTTCATGTAGTAGAAGATGGCTACCGGAGGGCAAACAGGGGGCCCATGAGGCAGGGGGCGCGCCCAGGGGGGTAGGGCGCGCCCCCACCCTCGTGGCTAGGTGGGCCCCCCTCTGACATACTTCTTCCGCTCAATATTTTTTATTATTTCCAAAAATAACTTTTGTGGAGTTTCAGGACTTTTGCAGTTGTGCAGAATATGTCTCCAATATTTGCTCCTTTTCCATTAAAATTCCACCGCGGCATTCTCCTCCTTATGTAAACCTTGTAAAATAAGAGAGAATAGGCATAAGCATTGTGACATAACGTGTAATAACAGCCCATAATGCAATAAATATTGATATAAAAGCATTATGCAAAATGGACGTATCACGCACCTTGTCGCGTAAGCCATAGGCGTACTATATATGCACCGACGGTGCTCGAGGATATTTTGTGCTGCATCTCACAGGGTTGGTGATAATAAACTATGTGCGATCTACTTGATTTTTCATCTAGATTTGAATTACATAATGGGGTCACAGCGGCAATGGACGGTGTTTGAATTGGTAGACCTTTTATCTATAGTGAACATGCAACTATATGTGTGTCGTAAAAGAATTGGAATTATTCAGGGTTCGTTTGACCATTTTATACATTAAATTTGTTTTCTAGCCATTTCAGGTGCACAATTAAAAATTAAACTACATGCACATGCTGTGGTGCATGAACATGGGTTGTAAAATCATATATGTGTCCATGGGTTTATGCTTATGTCCCATGATAGAAATGGGGATGAAATTCAAACACCACGACACCGTGGCTCTTCGGCAAACGTCAACGTACTTGAGTTTGTAATTCTATTAAATCCAAAATTCGTCCGAAATTCATAAAACTTGGCATGCTATCATGTAGCGGCATCAAAATGTCGTGGTAAATTTTTTGTCCCATTTGGGGCTGGTTTGGGTATAAGCTTCTCATAAACCAGAGCTTCTCACAACACAAGTGTGATGGTTTCGGTAGGGAACGTTTCACCTTTCTGGACGAAACAATATCTGTTGCCTCTTCTCGATTTCAAATTTTTTCCTAGTGTCAACATAGAACAACAGGAGTGTTGTGTCAATTTTTGGGATTTTTCGGGGTTCGCTTGGACATTTTTATACACTAACTGAGTTTTTATGCATTCATGTGCATAATTCAAATTTGAACTATAGGCACATGCTCCAATGCATATAAATTAGTTAAAAATTCAGATATGTGTCCTTGGTTGCCTGCTTAGGTCCCATGTAACAAATGGGAATGAATGTCAAACACCCTGCCACCGTCACTCGGCCGCAAACATTACGATACCTGGTTTTTAAATTCTAGTAAGTCCAAAACTCGTCTGAAATTCATGAAACTTGGCATGCTATCATGGAGCGGCATCAACATGCCGTGGTAAAAATTTTGTTTCGTTTGGGGCAGGTTTGGGTATATGCTTCTCACAAACCAGAGTTTCACATAACAAGCATGATGGTTTCGGTAGGGAACGTCCCGCCTTTGGGGACGAAATGGTATCCATTGCCTCTTATTGCTTTCAAATAATTTCTCGTGTCAACATAGAACAACAGGAGTGTTGTGTTAATTGATGATTTTTCGGGGTTTGTTTGGACATTTTATGCATTAATTGAGTTTTCAATGCATTTATGCGCATAATTCAAATTTGAAATACATGCACATGCTCCAGTGCATATAAATTGGTTGAAAAATCAAATTTGTGTCCTTGGGTGCATGCTTAGGTCCCATGCAAGAAATGGTAATGAATTTCAAACACCAGGGCACCGTTGATTGCCGGCAAAACATTGAGATACCTGGTTTTTAAATTCTAGTAAATCCAAAACTCGTCTGAAATTCATGAAACTTGGCATGCTATCATGGAGCGGCATCAACATGCCGTGGTAAAAATTTCGTCCCATTTGGGGCAGGTTTGGGTATATGTCTCTCACAAACCAGAGCTTCTCACAACAAGCATGATGGTTTCGGTAGGGAATGTCCCACCTTTGGGGACGAAACGATATCCATTCCCTCTTATTGCTTTAAAAAAAATTCTTGTGTCAACATAGAACAACAGGAGTGTTGTGTCAATTTTTGTGATTTTTCGGGTTGGTTTGGACATTTGTATGCATTAACTGAGTTTTCAATGCATTTATGCGCATAATTAAAATTTGAACTACATGCACATGCTCCAGTGAATATAAATTGGTTAAAAAATCAAATATGTGTCCTTGGGTGCATGCTTAGGTCCCATGCAAGAAATGGTAATGAATTTCAAACACCAGGGCTGCGTTGATTGCCGGCAAAACGTTGAGATACTTTATTTTTTAATTCTAGTAAATCCAAAACTCGTGTGAAATTCATGAAACTTGGCATGCTATCATGGAATGGCACCCGACATGCTGTGGTATTATTTGTGTCCATTTTGAGAGAAGGCGCACTCGAATAATGACAGCCAACAAAGGCATTTTGAAAAAATAGCTGCCACTTTGATATCTCAAACGGTTGTATAGCTCAAACTGTGTGCGTTCTGTTAACCATTCACGTGATGCCATGTGTCTTGGTTTTAATGGCTGTAGGAGGTGATGTGTGACAACTGCTTGACCTTGACTGTATGGGATGCGTGCGAGTGCCTTCCTCTCCATGCGCGCGCTCCCCTGAGCGGCATGGGACGCCGCCGTCGAATGCTACCTCTCAGTGCCGCTAGCTCTCGTCCTCCCACGCCCCTCCCATCGATCCCGGGACGACATGATGCAAAGTGAGAGCAGGATTTGTGCATCTCTTCAACCCAAACGGTTCTTTTGGATGATCCATGTGCAACCACATACAAACAATTTGGTAAGATTTGCATCTGTCATATTGGGTATGTTGCCATTTGTCAAACTGGAAAGATTGAAATTTGTTGATCTAGTAACATTGCTATTTGTCAACCTTGAAACACTGCGATTTGTCAAAATATGAAGCTAAAAATCACTAGCAGTATCTAATTTTTGCAACTAAAATTCAGTAATTAAGCATATATTTCATTCATAGATTAAGCAGTCGTTCTTAATTTATACAAACAGTTCAACTCGACAGCTGGACCGACCAAACTTTTCCCCAATTGTTGCCAACCACGTAATAAAATAGCTAGTTCAACTATATATACTAGCTAGTTTTAAGTACGTGTACAGTTCCACCACATCTATAGTCAGATGAACTGAACAAAATAGCCCCTAAATACTACTACTACTGCGGAGGGGCTTTGTACTACTTCCGGCTGTCTTTTCTCTGCCGAGCTCGCTCAGTAAGAGGCGGAGGAGGAGGAGCCTACCGACAAGCTGGGCAACCGCAATACGGCGCCTGCCGCTATTGCAGCTTCAGCGACACTCACCTCGAACACCCTCTGCCGCTCCAGATGACCCCTCTCGAAGCGGTGGTTCTCCTCGTAGGTCTCCTGATTCCTCGCCTCTGAGGCGGCGTGTGCCGCGGCCATGGCGGCGGTAAGGCTCTTTGCGTTCTCGATGAGGTGCTCCTCCTCCTCCCGCGGGAACTCGGTGTAGCGCGCAAGGTCGCTAACGCACGTGCGGGCATCCACCTCCGCCTCCCGCCTTTGGGCGGCGGTGGCGGAGCGGTTGATAACCCCGGCGGTCGACGGTGGGCTTGCGGCCACGGCGACCAACGATGGGGTGGCGTCCACGACCACCACCTCCTGCCTTCGGGCCACGGTGGCGGAGCGGGTGATGGCCACGGTGGCCGGCAGTGGGGTGGCGGCCACGATGGCCACCTCCACCTTTGGGCCGCGGCGGCGGAGCGTGCGACGGCCCTGGCTTTTGACGGTGGTGTGGCGGCAACGGCGGCCGGCCACAGCTGTCGACGGGCACCGGCGGCGGAGCGTGTGGTGGGTGTTCCGCGCACACCCAATAGGGACGCCACACGCACTACACTACGCCGGGGAGGGCGCCGCCTCCGCGGTGTAGACTCCAGCTGGAGCTGTCCTCTGATAAAGGCAGAGTGGCTGAGTGACGACGACGGACCTGTGCCATTGGTGATTGTGGGAGAAGCAGACGAAATAAGCTACAGGAGGGAAGGGAAAATGCGACGTAGGACTCGCCGGCCGTGAGGGTTTTTATAGTAGGCCAGTAAGCATTGGGATTTGGGGGGATTTCACCGACTCGGGCGATAAGCTTGCGCGGGAACCTTCGAGGTTGCGCGGGAATGGGCTCACCGACGATTCATTGGCGCCACCGTTTGGCCAAAAGAACGCCCCCGCGGGCTGCTCAATCTTGCGTTGTAAGCTGTCTGCGGCAGCGGGGTGACAAGACATGCGAGAGGACGAAAGGCCATGTACACACATGGTTAATAAAAAATGTTTGCGATTTAATTACCTACTATAACCCCATCCTGGTTTATAAGTATGATTTAACTAATAAAATACGAATGCATGTCGCCAAAGACTATATCGTTGGATTCGTATTTGAACATAGTTTCCAATTATATAATTTTATAGCATGCATTAACATTTTGTTGGTTAAATTTGATGGCAAAGTATGGAACATAATATAAAGGAGACTATAGACTAGGTGGAGGTGGTAGCACACGGCCGCTCTCTACGCAGCGACGCAATTGTCGGCCGGCTTGTAGGCGACCATTTCTTGTGTGTTCAACTGCTCTATGCATGTGGTTGCTTGCGGTTCAGGCGGCCGCAGCGCGCTCTGCTCACGTCCCACCGCGCGCGCTCTGCTCTTGCGTCCCTTCGGGTGCTCTGTCCTCGTCCCTCCATGCACGCTGCCAGTGTTTGGGGCCGGCGCACGATCACGCACGTTCGTGTGCATGCGGATGCGCCGGAGCGGCGCGACGATGCAGTTACCCGCTGCAAAAACTGCCATACGGACGCGCAGAGAATCCAGGCTGCCCGGCCCCCATTTGTTCCTGCGACCATTTACCTTATATCTATCGTGTCACATGACACAATAAGCACACCCACGATGACACATACAGAGAGGACATCTAGCGGTTCCAATGGTGCTCCCCGTGGCTCCAATGGCGCTCCCAACGGCCGATGACGACAATGGCGGGCAGTTCACCATGCATCACGTAGTGGACACCCACGTGAGGGGGAAGGCCCTTTTGGTGGTGTACACGAATGGAGCAGTTCCTTGCCGAGGACAAGTACCGGTCTCGGTGGAGAGCTCCATCCAAACTATGGAGCAGTTCCTTGCCGAGGACAAGTACCGAGTGGTCGGCTTCGACCTCGAGTACACCATCGGTCGTGCCGGGCGCGATCAGAAGGTTGCCGTCACCTAGTTGTGTGTGCGACATGACGTCCTCGTCTACCACTAACACCTTGCCACAAGGCCTTGCGACCATTTCTCCAGGTTTATCAACAGCTCCGACTACAGTTTCTCTACGGTGGACACCACCAACAATCTAAAAGCGCTCAAGGTTTCGGACTTGAAATGCCCGAATCATGTCAACATCCAGCACCACTACAAGGTCTGGGGCAGCAAAAAAACAAACTGAACTCCTTGGTTGACCTCGCCTCGTCCATCATCGACCCCTACTACATGAAGATGAAGAATGAGAAGAATAAGGACAAGACTGCCTGGCACAGTGTGTGGCATGAGAGACTGGATGAACAACATGTCAAGTACGCGGCCATGGATGCGTACACAAGCTACGAGATGTACATGTGGATCGTTGACATGAGGAAGTGTCTTCTTCCTGCCCCCATACGATGGATCGAGCCAAAGAACATTGGCGGGAGCGTCACAAGAAGTAGATGACTAGACGATCGTTTCTCCTACTTTAGAATGCATGCAATTGTTTATTGAGGTGTGTGCGAATGATCTGTATAGTCACTTATGTAATTGGATGTTTATTTTAGTTATATATATACATGTTATTCTACTGTAGACAGAGCTGAAGGAAATATGCCCTAGAGGCAATAATAAAGTTGTTATTTATATTTCCTTATATCATGATAAATGTTTATTATTCATGCTAGAATTGTATTAACTGGAAACTTGGTACATGTGTGAATACATAGACAAACAGAGTGTCCTTAGTGTTCCTCTACATGACTAGCTCGTTAATAAAAGATGGTTAAGTTTCTTAACCATAGACATGTGTTGTCATTTGATGAACGGGATCACATCATTGGAGAATGATGTGATGGACAAGACCCATCCGTTAGCTTAGCACTAATGATCGTTTAGTTTTATTGCTATTGCTTTTTTTACTATATACTGCAAGGCAACAGCCTCACAGCCCTTCATTGAAAAGAAATAGAGAAGTTACAAATTTACAAATTTACAAGCAGAAGAAAGAAAATAATTACAAAGAGGTCTAGGAAAGGGTAGCTATCCACGAGATTAAGCTATCTTTATATTTACATCTAATTCTATGAGACAAAAGAGAAATGTCATGGATAAAGTTCCTCCTCCAAGATCTGAAGGAAGGCTGCTCATTTCTGAAGATCTTCCCATTCCTTTGTGTCCAAATATTCCATGAAGCAGTGAACACAACCTTTGTGAAAAAGGAAGACCAAAATCCCTCCTAGCTGATTGAGCCATCTCATATGTGGTCTGGTTCGGCTGAACAGCCCAAGAAATTCCAAGATAGTTCCAAACCCTTTGACTGAAGTTGCAAGCAAAGAAAAGATGAGCCCAATCTTCATTGGTAGCACAGTGGCCTAGCACACATGTGTCATCCTGGATGATCCAGTGTCGGTGCTGCATCATATCCCTGGTATTCAAACGATCCATTAAAAGAAGCGAACCGAACACCTTAAACTTGAGTGTGCATGCACACTTCCAAATTCATTTGAAAAAGGGATCAACCACTAGGTGGGAGAAGCAGGACTCATAGTAAATTTTTGACTTAAAATCACCAGATTTAGATGGCCATTTCCAAATGTCCTTCCTCTCCTCATCCAGGTTGATCAAAGGCAGCAGGGCATGGAGTTGGGTGAACTCAGTATAGGCCTCCGACGACAGAGGCAAATGGAAAGGATCCGAGGCATGATGTCGTTCCATAAATTCTTTGAAAGTGATTGCACCATCAATCACAGATGAATGGAGCCATGGGAAACGCTCATGCAATAAGATAGCATGATTACCTAGTTGCCATTGATGGAGCCAAAAAAGCACCGTGTTGCCTGCATGTACTTGTGGAACAAATAGCTTGCAAAAGTTGTTATATAAACGCATGACATCATGCCACCAAAAGGAGCCACAGCTCTGAGTGCTTTGTGGCGGTGAGGAGGCGTAATAAGTGTCCCAAATTAATGTGACCCAAGGCACATCAACCTTGTTAAAGAACTTGAAGAGGTTCTTGAGCAACAAAGCCTCATTTTGAATACCCAAATTAAGAACACCCAGACCACCGTCCTTCTTAGGGCGACTGACCAAATCCCAAGTAGCTAATGATTGGCGTGGGTTATCTGTGTTTCCTCTCCACAGACATTGTCGGATGATTCGTATTGCTATTGCTTTCATCATGACTTATACATGTTCCTCTAACTATGAGAATATGCAAGTCCCGAATACCGGAGGAACACCTTGTGTGCTATCAAACATCACAACGTAACTGGGTGATTATAAAGATGCTCTACAGGTGTCTCTGATGGTGTTTGTTGAGTTTGCATAGATCGAGATTAGGATTTGTCACTCCGTGTATCGGAGAGGTATCTCTGGGCCCTCTCGGTAATGCACATCACTATAAGCCTTCCAACCAATGTGACTAATGAGTTAGTTGCGGGATGATGCATTGGAACGAGTACAGAGACTTGCCGGTAATTAGATTGAACTAGGTATAATGATACCGACGATCGAATCTCGGGCAAGTAACATACTGATGACAAAGGGAACAATGTATGTTGTTATGCGGTTTGACCGATAAAGATCTTTGTAGAATATGTAGAAGCCAATATGAGCATCCAGGTTCCGCTTTTGGTTATTGACCGGAGATGTGTCTCGGTCATGTCTACATAGTTCTCGAACCCATAGGGTCTGCACGCTTAACGTTTGATGACGATTTGTATTATGAGTTATGTGATTTAATGACCGAAGTTTGTTCGGAGTCCCGGATGAGATCAGACATGACGAGGAGTCTCGAAATGGTCGAGAGGTAAAAATTCATATATTGAAAGGTTACATTCAGACACCGGAATGGTTCGGGTTGTTTCGGATGAGTTTCGGAGTACCGGGGGTTACCGAAAACCCCCATGGGAGGTTAATGGGCCACCATGGGCCATAGTGGAGAAGAGAGAGGGCCGGCCAGGAGGTGGTGCGCACCCCCCTTGCCAATCCGAATTGGACAAGGGGTGGGGGTGCCCCCCCTTTCCCTCTCCTACTCCTCCTCTCTTCCCCCCTTTGCTACTCCAGAAAAGGAAAAAGGAGAGGGGAATCCTACTAGGACTAGGGAGTCCTAGTAGGACTCCCCACACTTGGCGCACCCCTAGGGGGCCGGCCTCCTCTCCTCCCCCTTTATATATGGAGGCGGGGGGCACCCCAAAGACACACCATGTCTTCTCTTAGACGTTTGCGGTGCGCCCCCTCCACAGTTACACACCTCGGTCATATCGTCGTAGTGCTTAGGCGAAGCCCTGCGCCGGTAACATCATCATCACCGTCACCACACCGCCGTGCTGACAGAACTCTCCCTCGTCCTCAACTGGATCAAGAGATCGAGGGACATCATCGTGCTGAATGTGTGCTAAACACGGAGGTGCCGTACGTTCGGTGCTTGGATCGGTTGGATCGCAAAGACGTTCGACTACATCAACTGCATTACTAAACGCTTCCGCTTTCGGTCTACGAGGGTATGTGGACACACTTTCCCCACTCGTTGCTATGTTTCTCCTAGATAGATCTTGCGTGATCGTAGGAATTTTTTTGAAATACTACGTTCCCCAACAGTGGCATCCGAGCCAGGTTTATGCGTAGATGTTATATGCACGAGTAGAACACAATGAGTTGTGGGCGATAATAGTCATACTGCTTACCAGCAATGTCTTACTTTGATTCAGCGGTATTGTTGGATGAAGCGGCTCGGACCCACATTACATGACCACGTTCATGAGACTGGTTCTACCTATGTGCTTCGCACATAGGTGGCTGGCGGGTGTCTGTTTCTCCAACTTTAGTTGAATCGAGTTTGACTACGCATGGTTCTTGTTGAATGTTAAAACAACACACTTGACAAAAAAGCGTTGTGGTTTTGATGCGCAGGTAAGAACGGTTCTTTCTAGAAGCCCGTAGCAGCCACGTAAAACTTGCAATAACAAAGTAGAGGACATCTAACTTGTTTTTGCAGGGCTTGCTGTGATGTGATATGGTCAAGACATGATGAGATATAAATTGTTGTATGAGATGATCATGTTTTGTAAAAGTTATCGGCAACTGGCAGGAGACTTATGGTTGTCAGTTTATTGTATGAAATGCAATCGCCATGTAATTGCTTTACTTTATCACTAAGCGGTAGTGATTGTCGTAGAAGCAATAGTTGGCGAGACGACAACGATGCTACGATGGAGATCAAGGTGTCAAGCCGGTGATGATGGTGATCATGACGGTGCTTTGGAGATGGAGATCAAAGGCACAAGATGATAATGGCCATATCATATCACTTATTTTGATTGCATGTGATGTTTATCGTTTATGCATCTTATTTTACTTAGTACGGCAGTAGCATTATAAAATGATCCCTCACATTTTAAGGTATAAGTGTTCTCCCTGAGTATGCACCGTTGCTATAGTTCGTCGTGCCAAGACACCACGTGCTGATCGGACGTGATAAGCTCTACGTTCACATATAACAGGTGCAAGACAGTTTTCCACATGCAGAATACTCGGGTTGAACTTGACGAGCCTAGCATATGCAGATATGGCCTCGGAACACTGAAACCAAAAGGTCGAACATGAATCATATAGTAGATATGATCAACATAGTGATGTTCACCATTGAATACTACTCCATCTCATGTGATGATCGGACATGGTTTAGTTGATATGGATCACGTGATGATTTAGATGACTAGTGGGATGTCTATCTAAGTGGGAGTTCTTAATTAATATGATTAATTGAACTTTAATTTATCATGAACTTAGTACCTGGTAGTATTTTGCATGTCTATGTTGTTGTAGATCAATGGCCCGTGCTACCGTTCCCTTGAATTCTATTGTGTTCCTAGAGAAAGCTAAGTTGAAAGATGATGGTAGCAACTACATGGACTGGGTCCATAACTTGAGGATTATCCTCACTGCTGCACAGAAAAATTACGTCCTGGAAGCACCGCTAGGTGCAAGACCCGCTGCAAGAACAACTCCAGATGTTATGAACGTCTGGCAGAGCAAAGATGATGACTACTCGATAGTTCAGTGTGCCATGCTTTCGGCTTAGAATCGGGACTTCAACGACGTTTTGAACATCATGGAGCATATGAGATGTTCCAGGAGTTGAAGTTAATATTTCAAGCAAATGTCCAAATTGAGAGATATGAAGTCTCCAATAAGTTCTATAGCTGCAAGATGGAGGAGACTAGTTATGTCAGTCAACATATACTCAGAATGTCTGGGTAATACAACCACTTGACTCAACTGGGAGTTAATCTTCCTTATGATAGTGTCATTGACAGAGTTCTTCAATCACTGCCACCAAGCTACAAAAGCTTCGTGATGAACTATAATATGCAAGGGATGGATCAGACAATTCTCGTGCTCTTCTCAATATGCTAAAGGCTGCGAAGGTAGAAATCAAGAAGGAGCATCAACTGTTGATGGTTAACAAGACCACTAGCTTCAAGAAGAAGGGCAAAGGGAAGAAGGGGACCTTCAAAAAGAACGGCAAGCAAGTTGTAGCTCAAGTGAAGAAGCCCAAGTCTGGACCTAAGCCTTAGACTGAGTGCTTCTACTGCAAAGGGACTGGTCACTGGAAGCGGAACTGCCCCAAGTATTTGGCGGATCAGAAGGATGGCAAAGTGAAAGGTATATTTGATATACATGTTATTGATGTATACCTTACTAATGCTCATAGTAGCGCCTGGGTATTTGATACTGGTTCTGTTGCTCATATTTGCAACATGAAACAGGGGCTATGGATTAAACGAAGATTTTCTAAGGATGAGGTGACGATGCGCGTGGGAAATGGTTCGAAAGTTGATGTGATCGCCGTCGACACGCTACCTCTACATCTACCGCTGGGATTATTTTAGACCTAAATAATTGTTATTTGGTGCCAGCGTTGAGCATGAACATTATATCTGTATCTTCTTGATGCGAGACGTTTATTCATTTAAATCAAAGAATAATGGTTATTCAATTTATATGACTAATATCTTTTATGGTCATGCACCCTTGATGAGTGGTCTATTTTTGTTAAATCTCGATTGTAGTGATACACATATTCATAATATTGAAGCCAAAAGATGCAAGGTCAATAATGATAGTGCAACTTATTTGTGGCACTCCCGTTTAGGTCATATTGGTGTAAAGCACATGAAAAAACTCCATGCTGGTGGACTTTTGGAATCACTTGATTATGAATCACTTGATGCTTGCGAACCATGCCTCATGGGCAAGATGACTAAGACTTCGTTCTCCTGAACAATGGAGCGAGCAACTGACTTATTGGAAATAAGACATACTGATGTATGCGGTCCAATGAGTGTTGAGGCTCGCGACGGGTATCGTTATTTTCTGACGTTCACAGATGATTTGAAAGATATGGGTATATCTACTTGGTGAAACATAAGTCTGAAACATTTGAAAAGTTCAAAGAATTTCAGAGTGAAGTGAAAAATCATCATAACAAGAAAATAAAATTTCTACGATCTGATCGTGGAGGTGAATATTTGAGTTACGAGTTTGGTCTTCATTTGAAACAGTGTGGAATAGTTTCGCAACTCACGCCACCAGGAACACCACAGCGTAATGGTGTGTCCGAACGTCGTAATCCTACTTTATTTGATATGGTGCGATCTATGATGTCTCTTACTGATTTACCACTATTGTTTTGGGTTTATGCTTTAGAGACGGCTGCATTCACGTTAAATAGGGCACCATCTAAATCCATTGAGACGACACCATATGAATTGCGGGTTGGCAAGAACCGAAGTTGTCATTTCTTAAAGTTTGGGGCTGCGATGCTTATGTGAAAAAGCTTCAACCTGATAAGCTCGAACCCAAATCGGAGAAATGTGTCTTCATAGGATACCCAAAGGAGACTGTTGGATACACCTTCTATCATAGATCTGAAGGCAAGATATTCGTTGCTAAGAATGGATCCTTTCTAGAGAAGGAGTTTCTCTCGAAAGAAGTGAGTGGGAGGAAAGTAGAACTTGATGAGGTAACTGTACCTTCTCCCGAATTGGAAAGTAGTACATCACAAAAATCAGTTCCAGTGATTCCTACACCAATTAGTGAGGAAGCTAATGATGGTGATCATGAAACTTTAGATCAAGTTACTACCGAACCTCGTAGGTCAACTAGAGTATGATCTACACCAGAGTGGTATGGTAATCCCGTTCTGGAGGTCATGTTACTAGACCATGATGAACCTACGAACTATGAGGACGTGGTGATGAGCCCAGATTCCGTGAAATGGCTTGAGGCCATGAAATCTGAGATGGGATCCATGTATGAGAACAAAGTATGGACTTTGGTTGACTTGCCCAATGATCGGCAAGCCATAGAGAATAAATGGATCTTCAAGAAGAAGACTGACGCTGATGGTTGATACGTCTCCAACGTATCTATAATTTTTGATTGCTCCATGCTATATTATCTACTGTTTTGGACATTAATGGGCTTTATTATTCACTTTTATATTATTTTGGGACTAACCTATTAACCGGAGGCCCAACCCAGAATTGTTGTTTTTTGCCTATTTCAGAGTTTTGCAAAAAAGGAATATCAAACGGAGTCCAAATGGAATGAAACCTTTGGGAACGTCATTTTCTCACCGAACATGGTCCAGGAGACTTGGACCCTACGTCAAGGAAGCTTCCAGGAGGCCACGAGGTAGGGGGCGCGCCTCCCCTCTCCCCAAAGCGCCTCCACCCTTGTGGGCCCCTGTTGCTCCACCGACGTACTCCTTCCTCCTATATATACCTCATTACCCCAAACGATCGACACGGAGCCAAAACCTAATTCCACCGCCGCAACCTTCTGTACCCACGAGATCCCATCTTGGGGCTTGTTAGGAGCTCACGAGGGGGCATCCATCACGGAGGGCTTCTACATCAACACCATAGCCTCTCCGATGAAGTGTGAGTAGTTTACTTGGACCTTGGGTCCATAGTTAGTAGCTAGATGGCTTCTTCTCTCTTTTTGGATCTCAATACAATGTTCTCCCCCTCTCTCGTAGAGATCTATTCGATGTAATCTTCTTTTTGTGGTGTGTTTGTTGAGACAGATGAATTGTGGGTTTATGATCTGTGGGGGCCCCGACTCATAAGTCGTGATCCCGAATGCACGTGTACAGTGACAGATCAATGCTCACCGAACACACAGAAGCTGAATAACAAGAGCCTTACATCCATACATACCGTCTGACACAAATTATGACCATTATGGTCAAGTCTTACATTGATAAAGCCTTAAGGGCTGAACATCAAATGAAACACAAGCAGTGGAAATCTTCGTTGGTAAGTAGAACCCATGCCATCTGCCTTAACCCTACAGGCATTTTGACTGGGAAACGTCCTAGTTCGCATGTTCGTCTCCATAGAACTCTTCTTCGAACTCCGGTTCTTCCATGCCTGGCCAATTAAATAATGATGGCAAGCCAATGAGTACTTTGAATGTACTCGCAAGCAACCCATGTTTTGGTTCCAGATATAACAATGCATGATATAGGTAAATTTTTGCAGAAAGCTAGTTTTGAGTGCAATGACATGTTCAACAACTTGCAAGACATGCATCAGGCGAATTCAAGTAACCCTGAGGACAGGTTACAGATATCAACATAAATAGAGTGGGCACCAACCCAACTCAATCATGTCAAGTCCTTGGACTTGACCCATGTAGAACTTCCCACTTATCCAAACACACACACTGGTTTGTAAACATGTGGACGTAGCCCAAGAGCGGTTACCCAACTGTCCTTGACCGTGGACACGGCTATTCGAATAGTTTTACACTCTGCAGAGGTTGCACAGTTTACCCACAAGATCCGGGGAACTTCCGTGTCATCCACGACCAGCGGTACCTCAAGTACCCGGGGTAAGCACCCGATCACTATCTTTCCCTAGACGACACTAACATGGAGTCCACTCGATTGGTAGTAACCCCCGTGCCCAACATTTCATGACTTAAAAATATGGAGCCTTGCTCCCATATTCATCACATACCACTGGCACGGGGTACCAACGGTGTGTACAGTGCCCCATAAAAATGTTCTTGGCCGCCCTACCTGGCACGACCCCGTCCCGAGAGAGAGCACCAACTCTCCCCCGTCACTAGTAATGCGGGCTCCAAGCTAGTATCGGCCTAGGTAATTAATAATGCCCTTTCCCATACAAGGGTAGAGTGGTTGCGCATGTAAGGTTGGAATAACGGTCGCAACTTAAACCAATCCGTTTTGAAGACAACACACCCTTGCCTCGGTACACCACTTCGTCATCAAGTGGCTACCCAACTCATCATCTCCCCCAGGCATAAGTGGCACCCGATGGGGGGCTTTCGAAAAGTCTTTTGAAATGATTTTGTCTCCATCACCATGCATACACCGTCCCAGTTGCGTAGCATCTACTTTAGCATCCTTTCTACTCCAACCGGCATAACCCTCATAGGAAGGTAGGGTCATGCGCAATGCAAGTCTCAACGAGGAAGTAACAGAGGCAACCAACCAACGTGGTTTACCATCTCATCATGATTCGATGCAACAATAATAATTGCTATAGGACATGCATAAAAAGGGTTTCATGGGCATGGTCAAAGGGCTGCTTGCCTTGGTTGGCTTGGTCTTCAAAGTCTTCAGGCCCTTCCTCTCCTTCTTCTCCAACTACTTCATCAATCACGGGATCTAATCATCGCAAGAAAACAACGGATAAATGAGACAATAATAAGAACAGAAAAGTCAAAGTGCTCAGAAAAATGTCAACTTATTTTTGTAAAATACTAGGAGGAAAACTAGGAAGGGGAAAATTCTTGGTTTTGGATTTGGAGCTAGGGAAACAGAGTTGTGGATTTTCAAACAGAGGTTCTATTGTTCAAATTTGAATTTAAATTTGAACAGAGCAGGAAAGTGTAATGGATGTGCATGAAAGTTACATCAATAAATAGGTGGGATTATTCTGAGATTTTAGGAATTGGAATTATTTCATTTGGATAAGTATTCTGTCATGTGGAATTTTTGTAAAACAGGCAGAAAAAGAAAAAGAAAAGCGGCACTGTGCCACTAGGCCAGAGAGGCCACGGGGCAACAGGCCCAGAGGGAAATCAGCCCGCGCGAGGCCGCCACGTCGAAGGTGTAAAGGCGAAGTACGCCTTCAACCGACGGTGAACCGGCGCGCGCGCGTGCGTTTAAACCTGACGGGTGGATCCCACCCGTCAGGGCGTGAGGCTGACGGGCAGGGCCCACGGCTGTCGTCGTCTACCTCCGTCCAGAGGCAACAGCGAGCTCGCCGGCGGCGATACAGGGCACGGGAGGGTGCGTGGGTGGTACCGTTGGACTCGGGAGGATGTCGCCGCTCGGGTGGTGGTGGAGATGGTCACCGGAGCAGCCTGGTTCGCCGGCGACGAGGTCACGCTGCGGAGGTGCTTCGAGCGTCGATGGTTCCGGCCGTTCCCGGCTGCAAAAAGAGTGGGAAAGAGAGAGGAAAGGGTCAGTGACGCCTTGCAGTTCCAGATCGAGAGAGAACGAGGGCGGAGGAGGCCTGTACCGCGTGGACGTTGACGACCCGAGGCGGTGGAGCTCGAGCTCGATCTCGAGCTCAGGCGGCTCTAGAGGCAACTGGTTGGTGCGGGAGGTGGACTAGGAGCGTGGGGGAGCGACAGGAGGTGAGAGGGAGGCTCGGGGTTGCCTTTTATAGGCTGGCCGAGGTCTACCGTGGGCGCGGCTTACGGGTTCCCGCGGGATCAGCTCGGGTGGCCGTTAGAGAGGAAATGGAGGGCTCGGGGGTGTTCATGGGAGTGGTGTAGGGTGCCAGGGAGAGAGAGGAGGAGCGGGGCGAGCTGCACGCGGGTCACAGGAGTGGCGCGAGCATTGGCCGAGCGGGGCGGCGCTCTGGCGGGAGCTGCAGGAGAGAGAGGAGGGCGCGGGAGCAACTGGGCGGCCTGCTGGCGTGGAGCGGATGTCGAGGGGCATCGACTGGCGTGCGGGGGAGGATCGAGGTGGCCGGGAGACGCGGCGTCAACGGTCGGGTGCCCTGCCAGGCGCTCCAGGACGCGACTTTGGCCGGCATCCGCGGCTTCCCCCCGTCCGCGCGCGTCCACTTGCGTCTGGAGGCTGCAGGGGGGTATGGGAAAAAGCTAGAGAGGGCCTTGGATGCTCTGGAAAGCTGAGGGGAGAGAAGGAGGCTGAGAGAGAGGGAAATCTGCTGTCCAGAGAAGAAAAATGGGGTTCCCCCCCTTCATCATTGCTTCCTCGGGCAGGGAAGCATCCAGGTGGTAGAGGGGAACTAGGATGGGTTGTGGTAAAAAGCAGGGCTCAAGGAGATTAGTGGAAGAGGCTGGAATTTGCATTTTAAAATTCAACCAGAAGGTGTTTGATGATGGTTTGGGCAAGTAGATGACTTCGACTTGTCATGAGACTCCACAGGGTGAAGTGTCACATATAATTAGGGCCTTCCACCAATTTGGAGCTTATTTGGGCTAAGTTGCCAATGCAACTTTTGTAAACCCTAAGCTGGCAGGAATGGACTTGTGCAGATCTAGTTGAGTAAATCACTTCTCCTTGATGCACCACTTGGTGTGGTGGCCTCATTTGGTCATGTGATCATGCTCACAAAAGTTGGGATCAAGGAGAGAAAGTTGGTAGTACAAAGTAGTTCAAATTTGATTACGGCGGAGGGGTTTTGGGGGAATTTCATGGGGTTATATTATTCTCCATGGCAAGATACTTGCCAAGATCATCAAAATATGTCATATGTGACATGCTAGAATTTTCTTGGAATTTTAGGAGAATATATACTGTAGAAATATTTCAAATCCTTGAAATGAGCAGAAATGGTTTTGGGAGGTTTTGTCCAATATTTTGATCATAACCATGCGTTGAAACTCATATATATGGTAAATATATGTCCATTGAGTCTCCCTAATTTTCCTCAAATATTTTTAAAGCTTTAAAATAATTTTAACCTATTAAAGACCATTTCTGGCCTTAAGAAAAAGCCTTTAAATAAAATAGGAAAATAACTATAAAAATTATATTTTTGTGGTTTACGGAAGTCCTATATCTAATAGGTTTCAAATATACTCTTTGAATTATTTTTCATACCCCAAATCAGGTACTTGTAGTGCAAACCTCAATTCAGGGGTTTTTGGAAAACTAATTTTTTTTTAAAACACTATTTGGCCAAATTATTTTTGTAAGCAAATACTATATTGCACTATACACATGGCATGATCATTGGACAGAAGTTTGGGGAAAGGAGATGAAGTATATAAGGTGGAGTTGTGTTGACTTTAAAGAGCACTTGAAAACAAAGAGGGAAAAAAACCAACTCCAAATAAAAGCCAAATAATGCAAAAGTTTTTGTTGGTCCAAATTTTCATGCTTTATTAATGCAAAATGAAATGTTACAAAATGCAGGGTGTGACATGATCAAGATTAACTATGAACAATATTTGAATCTTCTCTGAATTCTTTTATGTATGATTGGTTATCTTTGCAAGTCTCTTCGAATTATCAGTTTGGTTTGGCCTACTAGATTGATCTTTCTTGCAATGGGAGAAGTGCTTAGCTTTGGGTTTAATATTACGGTGTCCTTTCCCAGTGACAGTAGGGGAAGCAAGGCACGCATTGTATTGTTTCCATCGAGGATAACAAGATGGGGTTTTTATAATATTGCATGAATTTATCCCTGTCGGTGTCAAAACCGGCGGATCTCGGGTAGGGGGTCCCGAACTGAGCGTCTAGGCGGATGGTAACAGGAGACAAGGGACACGATGTTTTTACCCAGGTTCGGGCCCTCTCGATTGAGGTAAAACCCTACTCCTGATTGATTAATGTTGATGATATGGGTAGTACAAGAGTAGATCTACCACGAGATCAGAGAGGCTAAACCCTAGAAGCTAGCCTATGGTATGATTGTTGTTCGTCCTACAGACTAAAACCCTCCAGTTTATATATACACCGGAGAGGGCTAGGGTTACACAGAGTCGGTTACAATGGGAGGAGATCTACATATCCGTATAGCCAAGCTTGCCTTCCACGCAAAGGAAAGTCCCATCCGGACACGGGACGAAGTCTTCAATCTTGTATCTTCATAGTCCAGGAGTCCGATCAAAGGTTATAGTCCGGCTATCCGGACACCCCCTAATCCAGGACTCCCTCAGTAGCCCCTAAACCAGGATTCAATGACGACGAGTCTGGCGCGTAGATTGTCTTCGGCATTGCAAGGCGGGTTCCTGCTCCGAATACTTCATAGAAGATTTTGAACACAAGGACAGTGTCCGGCTCTGCAAAATAAGTTCCACATACCACCGTAGAGAGAATAATATTTGCACAAATCTAATCTGCTGACGTATTCCGTAGCATGACATCACACCACAGCCAAGTCTTTATTCGAATCGTTTTACTGTCCCACCTCAGCGCGTTTATCCAGACGGTTTCCTTGGCACGTCTTGTCGAACAGAGATCGTGTCCCCTTATTCCAGGATTCTCATCAATACGGGCATGGGTAACCCAATCGTGCCTGTTGGTATGTCTCCTCAATCGAAGGCGAGTCCCAAACGGTCACGGGGAGGGCTCTTGGTATTCAACCTCTTTATAAAGAGACCAAGGCTCTGCTCCTTTCTTTCAATCTCAATCGAATCTGCCTCTCACCTCGAGTTCCAACACCCAAAGCTCCAGATTCAGGCGCTTCAGACCTTCGATGATGTCCGGCTCCGACTTCAAGGCCGGTGGATGCCTTCCTCCGTTACGGAAGAAGACGTGCTAAAGCTAAGAGATGCCAGGTATCTAACAGGCGAAATCCCGGATAGGCTGCCTGCTCAAGGGCAGGTTACTCCCACTGCCAAGCCTGGCGAGAGCGTGGTGTTCGCGTCTCATTTCCTTCGGGGGCTAGGCTTCCCGACGGACCCCTTCGTGAGGGGGCCCCTATTTTATTATGGGATGGAATTTCACGACTTGGCTCCGGAGTCCATCCTCCACATCTCATCGTTCATTGTCGTGTGCGAAGCCTTCCTCCGT
This sequence comes from Aegilops bicornis, assembly GCA_021605145.1. Classification (NCBI taxonomy): domain Eukaryota; kingdom Viridiplantae; phylum Streptophyta; class Magnoliopsida; order Poales; family Poaceae; genus Aegilops; species Aegilops bicornis. Next base: position 127,244,385 of record CM038671.1, read on the forward strand.
GTTACTCCTCAGTTCGGATTGTGGCTTAAGACCTTCAAAGTAGAGCCGAAGATGATCGATGGGCAGCACACGGAGTGCGAAGGTGCTGTTATAAGCAAGAATGCTGACGCTCCATGGCCCGAGGGCTCTTTTCAAGAGGAGTTCAGCTTATGGCAACGAGAGTGGTTTTATATCACAGCTCCCAGGGGCACCAAGTGGGTGGCGCCACCTGCCTTTCGCTCGGGCTCCCCACCACAGCTAATGTCATGGGTCAAAAAAGGTTTTAACTGGGGGCCGTCCAAGGATGTGCCCTTGTTGCAGGGCCGCATTCGAGATCTCCTAGAAAGAGACATCAATCTGGTCGTAGTAACGCAGGTCATGTTGATTCGCCGCACCCTGCCCTGCAAACGTCGCCCCCTCCGCCTGTGGGAGTTTAATCCGGAGGTTCCACGAGCCCTCTAACATTTTACGGGCGCGACGCCCATGGAGATGTACAAATTGTTCTTCGGATCACAAGCAATGTGTCCGGACTCGACCGAGGACGCAGGTCTGAGTTGCAATCGCCCGAATACTCAAGTAAGTAGCCCTGTACCCGGACACGCTATCCGTATATTTATCATAAAATTGCCCTTAAAAGAGTTGTCCCTTTAAACAGGAGTGGATAGCGAAAGCAAAGCTAATCAGGTGTCCGGCCCCCCTCCCTGATACCACGCCGGATCCCGTGTTAACCAGGATGCTGGAGGTTGCTCCTTTGGAAGAAGGCGAAGGGGGAACAAGGAAGCTACCGCCTCCCCGAAGGAGGCTGCCAGGAAAGGAGGAATCGAGAATTCCTATATCCAAGGGAAGAAGAGGACCGCCTCTGAAGACCCGAAGACCATGGTCTCAAAGCGGGGGAACAAATCTTCGTTAGAGGGTCCTGCGCCGGGGGATGCCTTGGCCGCACTGTGCCCCCAAGGGGATCAGCCCTCCACCGAGCCGTAATTAGAGAGGGGAGTTTTAAAATGAGAGACATCCCTGTTCTATTTCTGAGGAAGATAACCGAAATTTTACCTTGTAGTTCGGATCTCAGCCCTTCTCAGCAGAGCTCATCTTCAGGGGATCTTCGTCCGGAGATGATGGAGAGCAGAACGCCTCCCCCTGCCGTACCGCCTTGCGAGGCGGGCGACCCTGAGGTGTCGTCACGGAGGGTTTCTTCGAATACGACAGGGCCGGAAGGCAGTCGTATGGCCCCCCAAAGCCCTCCGTGTCCGGCCTTCGAAAAAGGCCATCGGACGAGTCCGGCACCGTCTGTTGCATGGTCGGAGGAGCTGAAGGATCTGCTCGAGTGAGCGTCTATCTCAGAAGAACACCGAGCGTTGATGGGTACGGTGATTGAAAGGATTTCATCCGCGGAGAGCGGGTTGTACGAGGTCATCAGGAGTTTACAGACAGGTTTTGAGGTACGCGAAATGATGTACCTTTTGACAGTTTCGCATATATAAGATGCGCCCTGTGTAGATAGTAGCCCCTGAGACTCTGTGCGTTGTCAAAAGTGACGGCGCGCCGAGGATCATAATCCCTTGTATAATATGTCGCCCTTCCTATGTAGGTGCCGAAGTGTCCGGTGGCTAGCCGGACTGATGGATTTGCCGAGCTAAAGCGTTAACTTGACATGGCAGATGCCGACATCGCGCTTGTCAACAAGCGTCTTGACGAGGAACAAGGTATGTAATTTCTCCGAAGACACCTGGTAAGAGGAGCTTGATGCCCGTATCTTACAACATGTGTGCTTGATGCAGATGGTGCCGCTGCCATGGAGAACCTTCGGGCGGAACTTGCCCGAGCCAAGGAGCAGGCCAGGAAAAGCGATGCGGCTGCCTTAAAGGCGGCTGAAGAGCTGAAAGCCGAACAGGCTGCTCACTGCCGAAGCAAGAAGGAAATGGCCGAGATGGCTGTGAAGTTGAAGAATGCTGCCGACCGCTGCAAGCTTCTTGAAAAAGAAGATCGGGTGGAACAGAAGGACTGGGAGAAGGCCACTACCGAGGCCAAGGATACTCGCTCTGCGATGAGAGCTATGAAGGAGGAGCTACACCAGGCCAGAGATATCACGGCTGGAAAGCCCTTTATGCTACGAATGAAGTTCGGGGATCCTAAATATGCTCCGTTGGACCGGCTGTGGAGTGCGGCGGACATTTATCTGGATTTGGCGGCGAGTGCCGCTGACGCGGCCGAACACTTCCGAGATCAAAAGGATCACGAAGTGGAAAAGCTTTTTTGGTCGCAGTTCCACAATCCAGAGCGCTCACTTCCATTAACCGACCGTTTGGCCGCATGGGCGGAGCTGGATAGGTTATCCGGACTCGTCATGAAGTATGTCGTGAGTCATCTGTGGCCGGAAAAGCCCGAGCCGAAGAGTTATTTTAGCTTGGTGCAGCAGTTCCTTGGTGCGGTGCCGCATATCAATGCAATGAAGAGGTCAGCATGCATAGAGGGTGCGCGGATGGCTCTTGCCCATGTCAAGACATACTGGGCGGAGATGAAGGCCATCGCTGTTGCATCCCAAGATTCGGACGGGAGCCAAGTACCTGCCGAGCACTATTTTCAGGAAGTTCTGCAGGGCGCTCGTTTAATAGAGACGCAGTGCTCGAGGGATATTATGTTCGAATAACATGTATTATTGTAAAACAATGTTTCGAGGGAATATAAAAGCTTTTTATACTTGTGCCTTCTAGAATTAAAATACCTCATGTGCGGCCGTTAATGTATATGTGTATATAACCTGAAAGATGGCAGTCTTCGGCTTCGGCCCGCACGCATATAATGCGGGGGTGTTCGCAGAAGGCGCATTTTCACACTTGATCCAACGTCTTGGTCCTATTAAGGAGGTGATAGTGCAGCGAACTAGGCAACCGGACTATAATGCTTTATCACTTTCACTTAGCCATAGGAGTTTGACAGTGGGGCTACTATATAGCCCCTAGGGGCACCGCGCTCACCCAAATTCGGGGCGCGTGTGTGCCTGTCCGGGAAATGGCCCTTCGTTAATGCGGAGGAATCCTAAAGATTCAGGTGGGTCATCGAGTGGTTGACCAGTCTCACGCTATATCATGATAGTCAGTTTTTGGCTTTCTCTACTGAGGTGCTTTCGCTTTGGCCGAACGGGGCACAATCGCAGTAGTTCTCCTGGTGCCGCCTTAGCCGATAGAGCGGAACGTAAGGCAGCAAAACACAGGAGCCGGGTAAACCCAACATTTGACCAAAGACATGATTCGAGCTTATGCATATAGGGTCAAACTCGCGACGCCGAACACTCCCTAAGGTATTCGGTCTTTATGAAAACGGGCTGAACAACGCCCTTGGTAATAAGCCCTCGTGTCCAGTGCACGCATAAAATTCTGGCGTGGCCACATGCCAAGACGCCAGCCTCCTCCTCGGTTATACCAAGAAACCGGGGATGTGTATCAACAAGAGACAGTGAAAAAGGTTTACGAGGGTCTTAATCTAAAAAATCCTTGGAACGGGTCCCTCTTGCACGTCTGCGCCGTGTCTCCATTGTGCCGTATCACGGGCCGGGTGTAGCACGGTGTTCATCTGTAAAAGAGAGGAACTTAGTTGAAAAAGATCGTATGCGAAAATGTATGTTATATTAAATAAACAAAGTATAATTCAAAAAATGGGTAAAATTGAGCTTTATTGTCTCTTGTTGTACATGCGTGGAGCCCTTGTCTTTGGGGTATGCGGCTAGTAAGCCCTTGTATGTTTATGCCAGACTCGTCTAGCCATGTCCGGGGTCTGAACGACCTGTTCAGGTGCTTTGATTAGTGAAGCCGGTTTAGTGTGTGGCTGTCAAGGCAGCCGCACAGTCTTCCGCGCTCGAGGAACACTCGATATTTCCCTTTAATGAGATGATGCCTCGCGGACCGGGCATTTTAAGCGTAAATGATGCATGATGCGGTATTGCGTTAAAGCGGGCGAAAGCTTCGCGTCCCAATAGTGCTTGATAGCTACTTGTAAATGGGGCGATGTGGAAGGTTAGCTTTTCGCGGCGGAAGTTGTCGGGGGAGCCGAACATAACTTCTAGCAGGAGAGAACCCGTACAATGGGCATCTGGGCCTGGCGTTACCGCTTGAAAGGAAGTGTTGCTATGGCGGATTTTTGTTGGGTCTATCCCCATTTTGTGGATTGTGTCCTGATATAGCAGGTTTAGATCACTGCCACCGTCCTTTAGGACTTGTGTAAAGTGGAGTCCGTCAATTAATTCGGATCTAATATCAAGGCAGTCCAGCCTGTGTTCCGGATACTTCTAGAGTAATCCTGATGGTCGAAGGTGATTGGTTTTAACAACCAGTGGCGGGACTCCTCTGGGATAGGCCGTATGGCGCGTATCTCTATAGGCGCCACTCTGTTTTTCCCTTTTGTCACGTGAAGTGAGTTTACTGTTTTGACTTCTTGTGGGAAATTCTTTTGTTTTCCGATTGCACCGCTTGTGGGGTTCGTCATCGTCCTCGCTTGGTGTGTCGAGCCCTTGTGTTCGGGCGTTGAGTTTGCGGATTGCTTGAAGACCCAACAATCTCTGTGGGTATGGTTTGCAGGCTTCCCAGGAGTACTGTGGATTTGGCATATCTTGTCCAAGATTTTGTTTAGGTTGGATAGCTCGTCCTTGTTATCCTTGAGGGGCAGCTTTTTCTGATTCTGCCAGGAGCTTTTGAATCCGGCGTTAACTCCCGTGCTCATCGGGCTGTTTCCCTTGGTCCGGCGCTGGTCCTTGTTGCATCGCGGTTTCCCGTTTCCATCCCTAACTTCGGATGTACTTGGGTCGCTGGTACTGCATCTTGCCAACCAGCTATCCTCTCCTGCACAAAAGCGGGTCATGAGGCTTGTTAATGTGGCCATTGTTCTTGGCTTTTTTTGGCCGAGGTGTCTGGCGAGCCATTTGTCTCGAACATTGTGTTTGAAAGCTGCTAAGGCTTCGGCGTCCGGACAGTCGACTATCTGGTTCTTTTTAGTAAGAAATATGTTCCAGAGTTTCCGGGCTGACTCTCCGGGTTGTTGAGTTATGTGACTTAAATCATCTGCATCCGGAGGTCGGACATAGGTCCCTTGAAAATTTGCCCGAAAAGCATCCTCGAGCTCTTCCCAACTTCCAATGGTGTTTTCGGGAAGGCTTTTAAGCCAATGCCGCGCTGGCCCTTTGAGCTTGAGGGGTAAGTATTTTATGGCGTGGAGGTCGTCTCCTCTGGCCATGGGTATGTGGAGGATATAATCCTCACTCCAGACTCCAGGGTCTGTTGTTCCATCGTATGCCTCTATGATTACAGGCTTGAATCCCGCTGGAAATTCATGGTCTAGAACCTCATTGGTGACACATAGGGGGTGTGCGGCACCCCTGTACTTGGGTGTGCCGTGTTGTTCGGATATTTGTTGTGTTGCATTGCTTTCTAGAGCTTGCTTTCTTGGCCCATAGATAGATCTGGCTGGGCCATCTTTGTGATGTGAATCCTTGGGTGGATCTCGTGCTGGCTTGGGTGCGGTGCCGTTTGCCACTCTATGTTGGCCATGGGGTTGTTTATCCGACTGGGTGGCTTCCTTGTTTTTTGATTGCGGGGGCTCTAAAGCCTCCTCATCAAATTCCGGCAGTAATTTTCGCTTCGGATAGCTCTTTGTGTGGCGATTGTCGCCGTATTTGTATGCGGTGTTGAGTACTTTGCTCCATCTAATTCTGAGTGCATCTTCCGCTGTTTTGAGCTTCCGCTACTGCTTTTTCAGGCTACAGCGATGGCGGCGAGCCTTTTGTGGAGGTTCTTCTGCTCCAGCAACATGTTCGGGCGTGAGGTCGCCCAGACTATTATCTTCGAGGGACGGGTTGTTCGGTTTGTTTATCCAAGTTGCCCTGTTCGAACGGTTGCTTGATGGCATGTTAAATGCGTCCGCCGGTTTCGCCTGCCTGAGTGCGTATGGCTCTTGTCTCTGCCGAGGTGGGGTTTGGGGTGGCGCTTACGCGCCGCTTTGATCGCTTTTAGAGGAACTATCCCTCGTTGCGTCCCTTTTTTCCTCGTCGTCGTTTCTTTTAGGTGTGTCCACCATGTATACATCGTGAGATGAGGTGGTTGTCCGGTGCCCTATAGGCGCTGGTTCCTGTTTGTCTCCTACATCGTCGTCCATACCGTCGATGTCTTCGGAGTCAAAGTCCAGCATGTCGGTTAAATCGTCGACAGCGGCTACGAAGTGGGTGGTGGGTGGGCGTCGAATTTCTTCTTCGTCCGCATCCCAATCCTGCCGGTCATAATCCGGCCAGGACTCTCCTGACAAACAGAGAGACCTTAGTGAATTCAGAATGTCACCGAAGGGCGAGCGCTGAAAGATGTCCGCGACGGTGAACTCCATGATCAGCGCCTGATCGGATTCGATTGGCAGGGGCGCGGAAGGTTCGGAGTCCGGAGAGGAGTCTGGCACCTTGGAGTCACGGGCTTCGCAGAGGACAACGCTGGTATTCGGCTCGATCGCCGTAGAGATTGCAGCCCCCGAGGCGGTGTCCAGCCACCCGTCCTCGATTGGCGCAGTCTGCTCCGAGCTAAGGGTCGGAGCGGTCACGGTGACCTCTGTGGCACCTCGGGCGGCAGAGCTAAACCATGCCCATCGTGACAGTGCGGCTCGCTCGGCTGTGGCTCGGATCCGTCGAAGGTCAAGTCTCCACGGACGTCAGCCGTGTAGTTTAAACTTCCAAATTTGACCTGATGAACAGGGGCGTAGCTTTCGATCTGCTCCAGATGGCCAAGCGAATTGGCCCGCAGTGCAAAGCCGCCGAATACAAAGATCTGTTCGGGGAGAAAAGTCTCACCCTGGACCGCATCGTTGTCGATGATCGGAGGAGCCATCGGGCCTAAAGATGACGACACAGAGGAACTCTCAATGAAAGCACCAATGTCAGTGTCAAAACCGGCAGATCTCGGGTAGGGGGTCCCGAACTGTGCGTCTAGGCGGATGGTAACAGCAAACAAGGGACACGATGGATTTACCCAGGTTCAGACCCTCTCGATGGAGGTAAAACCCTACTCCTATTTGATTAATATTGATGATATGGGTAGTACAAGAGTAGATCTACCACGAGATCAGAGAGGCTAAACCCTAGAAGCTAGCCTATGGTATGATTGTTGTTAGATCCTACGGACTAAAACCCTCTGGTTTATATAGACACCGGAGAGGGCTAGGGTTACACAGAGTCGGTTACAATGGGAGGAGATCTATATATCCGTATCGCCAAGCTTGCCTTCCATGCCAAGGAAAGTCCCATCCGGACACGTGATGAAGTCTTCAATCTTGTATCTTCATAGTCCAGGAGTCCGGCTAAAGGTTATAGTCCGGCTATCCGGACACCCCCTAATCCAGGACTCCCTCAATCCCTCTACATCATGTCATCTTGCTTAAGGCGTTACTCTGTTTTCATGAACTTAATACTCTAGATGCATGCTGGATAGCGGTCGATGAGTGGAGTAATAGTAGTAGATGCAGGCAGGAGTCGATCTACTTGTATCGAACGTGATGCCTATATACATGATCATAGCTAGATACTCTCATAACTATGATCAATTCTGTCAATTGCTCAACAGTAATTCGTTCACCCACCGTAAAATACTTATGCTCTTGAGAGAAGCCACTAGTGAAACCTATGGCCCCCGGGTCTATCTTCATCTTATTAATCTTCCAATACTTAGTTATTTCCTTTGGTTTTTTACTTTTCTTTTATTTTACTTTGCATCTTTATCACAAAAATACCAAAAATATTATCTTATCATCTCTATCAGATCTCACTCTCGTAAGTGACCGTGAAGGGATTGACAACCCCTTATCGCGTTGGTTGCGAGGAGTTATTTGCTTTGTGTAGGTACGAGGGACTCGCGCGTAGCCTCCTACTGGATTGATACCTTGGTTCTCAAAACTAAGGGAAATACTTACGCTACTTTGTTGCATCACCCTTTCCTCTTCAAGGAAATCCAACTCGGTGCTCAAGAGGTAGCAGAGAAGATTGGCGCCATTTATTCTTTGGGGAGTCTGCGCAAAAGTCAACATACCAAGTACCCATCACAAATCCCTTATCTCCCGTATTACATTATTTGCCATTTGCCTCTCGTTTTCCTCTCCCCCACTTCACCCTTGCTGTTTTATTCGCCCTCTCTTTTTCCGTTTGCCTCTTTTTCACTTGCTTTTTGTTTGCTCGTGTGTTGGATTGCTTGCTTGTCACGATGGCTCTACCTAGATTTGGTGATCTTCACCTTAAAAGATTAGAAGAGATCGAAAGCAATGTCAGCAGTATTATGGTTCTACAATTTGAGCATTTTAATTTCTTCAGAAACGAGCTTAAGGAACAAAAAAGTTTTATGAATTATACGAATAAATAGCTTGATGATATGTCTAAAGAATTTGATGGTTTAAGATCCCAAATTTCTCATCTTGAGAACTTGACTACCGAAATATCGGATAAGCAGGCTACCTTAGTTAATAAGATGGCCGCTAAACCGGATTTCTATGAAAATAAAGATGATGATCTAAAAGTTATTGATGTGTACCCTATTAAATCTTTGTTTTGCAATATGAATCTTGATAATGATGGGACCGAATATGATCCACCTTTACCTAGAAGGCGTTCCAAAAATTCGGAGTTTTTAGATCTTGATGCTAAAATTGATAAAGGTGGGATTGAAGAAATCAAAACCCTAGATGCTGCTAAACCCACTATTTTGGATTTCAAGGAATTTAATTATGAAAGTTGCTCTTTGATTGATTGTATTTCCTTGTTGCAATCCATGCTAAATTCTCCTCATGCTTATAGTCAAAATAAAGCGTTTACTAAACATATCGTTGATGCCTTGATGCAATCTTATGAAGAAAAGCTTGAGTTAGAAGCTTCTATCCCTAGAAAACTTTATGATGAGTGGGAACCAACTATTAAAATTAAGATCAAGGATCATGAGTTTTATGCTTTATGTGATTTGGGTGCTAGTGTCTCCACTATTCCCAAAACCTTGTGTGATTTGCTAGATTTCCATGATTTTGATGATTGCTCTCTAAATTTGCACCTTGCAGATTCCACTATTAAGAAACCTATGGGAAGAATTAATGATGTTATTATTGTTGCAAATAGGAACTATGTGCCCCTAGATTTTATCGTTCTTGATATATATTGCAATCATTCATGTCCTATTATTGTTGGTAGACCTTTCCTTAGAACGATTGGTGCAATTATTGATATGAAGGAAGGGAATATTAGATTCCAATTTCCATTAAAGAAAGGAATGGACCACTTCCCTAGGAAGAAAATAAAATTACCATATGAATCTATCATGAGAGCCACTTATGGATTGCCTACCAAAGATGGCAATACCTAGATCTATCCTTGCTCTTATGCCTAGCTAGGGGCGTTAAACGATAGCGCTTGTTGGGAGGCAACCCAATTTTATTTTTAGTTTTTTTTTATTTTTGATTCTATTTAGGAATAAATATTTGTTCTAGCCTCTGGTTAAATGTGTTTTTATGTTTTAATTAGTGTTTGTGCCAAGTTAAACCTATAGGATCTTCTTGGATGATAGTTATTTGATCATGCAGAAATTTCCAGAAACTTTCAGTTCACGAAAACAATTGTTAAAAATCACCAAAAGTGATAAAATAGTGATTCCAATTTCTGCTGATCAATAAAAACATTTCCTAGGTCTTCCTATTTTGTCTGATTTTTTGGAGTTCCAGAAGTTTGCTTTAGTTACAGATTACTACAGACTGTTCTGTTTTTGACAGATTCTGTTTTTCGTGTGTTGTTTGCTTATTTTGATGAATCTATGGCGATTAAAATAGTTTATAAACCATAGAGAAGTTGTAATACAGTAGGTTTAACACTGATATAAATAAATAATGAGTTCATTACAGTACCTTGAAGTGGTCTTTTGTTTTCTTTCGCTAACGGAGCTCACGAGATTTCTGTTGAGTTTTGTGTTGTGAAGTTTTCATGTTTTGGGTGAAAGATTTTTGATGGATTATGGAACAAGGAGTGGCAAGAGCCTAAGCTTGGGGATGACCATGGCACCCCCAAGATAATCTAAGGACACCAAAAATCCAAAGCTTGGGGATGCCCCGGAAGGCATCCCCTCTGTCGTCTACTTCCATCGGTAACTTTACTTGGAGCTATATTTTTATTCACCACATGATATGTGTTTTGCTTGGAGCATCTTGTATGATTTGAGTATTTGTTTTTTAGTTTACCATAATCATCCATGCTATACACACCTTTTGAGAGAGCCATACATGATTTGGAATTTGTTAGAATACTCTTTGTGCTTCGCTTATATCTTTTGAGTTATATAGTTTTGCTCTAGTGCTTCACTTATATATTTTAGAGCACTGTGGTGGATTTTTTTTAATATAAACTATTGATCTCTCATGCTTCACTTAGATTATTTTGAGAGTCTTAAAAATCCTAATGTGCTAAGCATAAATGATTTGTAAAAATTCTTATGAGTGTGTTGAATACTATGAGAAGTTTGATGATTGATAATTGTTTTGAGATATGAATATGGTGATATTAGAGTCATGCTAGTTGAGTAGTTGTGAATTTGAGAAATACTAGTGTTAAAGTTCGTGACTCCCGTAGCATGCATGTATGGTGAACCGTTATGTGATGAAGTCGGAGCATGATTTATTTATTGATTGTCTGCCTTATGAGTGGGGGTCGGGGACGAGCGATGGCCTTTTCCTACCAATCTATCCCCCTAGGAGAATGCGCGTAATACTTCTCTTTGATAACTTGTAGATTTTTTCAATAAGTATATGAGTTCTTTATGACTAATGTTGAGTCCATGGATTATACGCACTTTTTTTCCTTCCACCATTGCTAGCCTCTCCAATACCGCGCACTTTTCGCCGGTATCATACACCCACCATATACCTTCCTCAAAACAGCCACCAAACCTACCTGTCATGGCATTTCCATAGCCATTTCGATATATATTGCCATGCAACTTTCCACCGTTCCGTTTATTATGACATGCGCCATCATTGTCATATTGCTTAGCATGATCATGTAGTTGACATCGTATTTGTGGCAAAGCCACCATTCATAATCCTTTCATACATGTCACTCTTGATTCATTGCATACCCCGGTACACCGCCGGAGGCATTCATATAGAGTCATATTTTGTTCTAAGTATCGAGTTGTAATTGTTGAGTTGTAAGAAAATAAGTGTGATGATCTTCATTTTTAGAGCATTGTCCCAAGTGAGGTAAAGGATGATGGAGACTATGATTCCCCCACAAGTCGGGATGAGACTCCGGACGAAAAAAAGAGAGAAAAGAGGCCATAAAAAAGAGAAAAGGCCCAAATAAAAAAATGAAAGAAAAAGAGAGAAGGGACAATGTTACTATCCTTTTGTCACACTTGTGCTTCAAAGAAGCACCATGATCTTCATGATAGAGAGTCTCTCATTTTGTCACTTTCATATACTAAATGTGAATTTTTCATTATAGGACTTGGCTTGTATATTCCAATGATGGGCTTCCTCAAAATGCCCTATGTCTTCGTGAGGAAGCGAGTTGGATGCACACCCACTTAGTTTATTTCGTTGAGCTTTCATATGCTTATAGCTCTAGTGCATCCGATGCATGGCAATCCCTACTCACTCACATTGATATCTATTGATGGGCATCTCCATAGCCCGTTGATACGCCTAGTTGATGTGAGACTATCTTCTCCTTTTTTGTCTTCTCCACAACCACCATTCTATTCCACATATAGTGCTATATCCATGGCTCACGCTCATGTATTGCGTGAAGATTGGAAAAAGTTTTGAAAATGTCAAAAGTATGAAACAATTGCTTGGCTTGTCATCGGGGTTGTGCATGATTTAAATACTTTGTGTGGCGAAGATAGAGCATAGCCAGACTATATGATTTTTTAGGGATAACTTTCTTTGGCCATGTTATTTTGAGAAGACATAATTGCTTTGTTAGTATGCTTGAAGTATTATTATTTTTATGTCAATATTAAACTTTTGTGTTGAATCTTTTGGATCTGAATATTCATACCACAATTAAGAAAAATTACATTGAAATTATACCAAGTAGCACTCCGCATCAAAAATTATCTTTTTTATCATTTACCTACTCGAGGACGAGCAGGAATTAAGCTTGGGGATGCTTGATACGTCTCCAACGTATCTATAATTTTTGATTGCTCCATGCTATATTATCTAATGTTTTGGACATTAATGGGCTTTATTATTAAATTATATATTATTTTTGTGACTAACCTATTAACCGGAGGCCCAAATGTAATTGCTGTTTTTTGCCTATTTCGAGTTTCGCAAAAAAGGAATATCAAACGGAGTCCAAACGGAATGAAACTTTCGGGAACGTGATTTTCTCACCGAACATGATCCAGGAGACTTGGACCCTACGTCAAGGAAGCTTCTAGGAGGCCACGAGGTGGGGGGCGCGCCCTCCCCCCAGGCGCGCCCTCCACCCTCGTGGGCCCCCTGTTTCTCCACCGACGTACTCCTTCCTCCTATATATACCTATGTACCCCCAAACGATCGACATGAGCCAAAACCTAATTCCACAGCCGCAACCTTCTGTACCCACGAGATCCCACCTTGGGGCCTGTTCCGGAGCTCCGCCGGAGGGGGCATCCATCACGGCGGGCTTCTACATCAACACCATAGCCTCTCCGATGAAGTGTGAGTAGTTTACTTCAGACCTTCGGGTCCATAGTTAGTAGATAGAGGGCTTCTTCTCTCTTTTTGGATCTCAATACAATGTTCTCCCCCTCTCTCGTGGAGATCTATTCGATTAATCTTCTTTTTACGGTGTGTTTGTTGAGACCGATGAATTGTGGGTTTATGATCAAGATTATCTATGAACAATATTTGAATCTTCTCTGAATTCTTTTATGTATGATTGGTTATCTTTGCAAGTCTCTTCGAATTATAAGTTTGGTTTTGCCTACTAGATTGATCTTTCTTGCAATGCGAGAAGTGCTTAGCTTTGTGTTCAATCTTGCGATGTCCTTTCCCAAAGTGATGAGGGGCAGCAAGGCACGTATTGTATTGTTGCCATCGAGGATAACAAGATGGGGTTTTTATCATATTGCATGAATTTATCCCTCTACATCATGTCATCTTGCTTAAGGCGTTACTCTGTTTTCATGAACTTAATACTCTAGATGCATGCTGGATAGCGGTCGATGAGTGGAGTAATAGTAGTAATGCAGGCACGAGTCGGTCTACTTGTCTTGGACGTGATGCCTATATACATGATCATACCTAGATACTCTCATAACTATGCTCAATTCTGTCAATTGCTCAACAATGAATTGCTCACCCACCATAAAATACTTATGCTCTTGAGAGAAGCCACTAGTGAAACCTATGGCCCCCGGGTCTATCTTCATCATATTAATCTTCCAATACTTAGTTATTTCCTTTGCTTTTTTACTTTGCTTTTATTTTACTTTGCATCTTTATCACAAAAATACCAAAAATATTATCTTCTCATCTCTATAAGATCTCTCTGTCGTAAGTGACCGTGAAGGGATTGACAACCCCTTATCGCGTTGGTTGTGAGGAGTTATTTGCTTTGTGTAGGTACGAGGGACTCGCGCGTAGCCTCCTACTGGATTGATACCTTGGTTCTCAAAAACTGAGGGAAATACTTACGCTACTTTGCTGCATCACCATTTCCGCTTCAAGGAAATCCAACGTAGTGCTCAAGAGGTAGCAATGGTAATGTTACTGTCTACAAAGCTCGACTTGTTGCGAAAGGTTTTCGACAAGTTCAAGGTGTTGACTACGATGAGACCTTCTCACCCGTAGCGATGCTTAAGTCAGTCTGAATCATGTTAGCAATTGCCGCATTTTATGATTATGAAATTTGGCAAATGGATGTGAAAACTGCATTCCTTAATGGATATCTTAAAGAAGAGTTGCATATGATGCAACCAGGAGGTTCTGTCGATCCAAAAGGTGCTAACAAAGTGTGCAAGCTCCAGCGATCCATTTATGGACTGGTGCAAGCCTCTCGGAGTTGGAATATACCGTTTGATAGTGTGAACAAAGTATATGGTTTTATACATAGTTTTGGAGAAGCCTGCATTTACAAGAAAGTGAGTGGGAGCTCTGATATTATGTGTGGATGACATATTGTTGATTGGAAATAATACAGAATTTCTGGATAGCATAAAAGGATACTTGAATAAGAATTGTTCAATGAAAGACCTCGGTGAAGCAGCTTATATATTGGGCATCAAGATCTATAGCGATAGATGAAGACGCTTAATTGGACTTTCACAAAGCACATACCTTGATAAAGTTTTGAAGAAGTTCAAAATGGATCAGTCAAAGAAAGGGTTCTTGCCTGTGTTACAAGGTGTGCAATTGAGTCCGACTCAATGCCCGACCATTGCAGAAGATAGAGAGAAAATGAAAGTCATTCCATATGCCTCAGCCATAGGTTCTATCATGTATGCAATGTTGTGTACCAGACCTGATGTGTTCCTTGCTATTAGTTTAGCAGGGAGGTACCAAAGTAGTCCAAGAGTGGATCACTGGACAGCGGTTAAGAACATCGTGAAATACCTGAAAATGACTAAGGATATGTTTCTCGTTTATGGAGGTGACAAAGAACTCGTCGTAAATGGTTACGTCGTTGCAAGCTTTGACACTGATCCGGATGACTCTAAGTCACAAACCGGATACATATTTATATTGAATGGTGGATCCGTCAGTTGGTGCAGTTCCAAGCAGAGCATCGTGGCGGGATCTACGCGTGAAGCGGAGTACATAGCTGCTTCAAAAGTAGCAAATGGAGGAGTCTGGATGAAGGAGTTCATATCCGATCGAAGTGTAATACCTAGTGCATTGGGTCCAATGAAAATCTTTTGTGACAATACTGGAGCAATTTCCTTGGCGAAGGAATCCAGATTTCACAAGAGAACCAAACACATCAAGAGACAAAGGGAACAACGTATGTTGTTATGCAGTTTGGCTGATAAAGATCTTCGTAGAATATGTAGGAGCCAATATGGGCATCCAGGTTCCGCTATTGGATATTGACCGGAGATGTGTCTCGGTCATGTCTACATAGTTCTCGAACCCATAGGGTCCGCACGCTTAACGTTCGATGACGATTTTTATTATGAGTTATGTGATTTGACGACCGAAGTTTGTTCGATGTCCCAGATGAGATCATGGACATGACGAGGAGTCTCGAAATGGTCGAGAGGTAAAGACTCATATATTGGAAGGTTACATTCGGACACCAGAATGGTTTGGGTTGTTTCGGATGAGTTTTGGAGTACCGGGGATTACCGGAAATCCCCCCAAGAGGTTAATGGGCCACCATGGGCCTTAGTGGAGAAGAGAGAGGGACGACCAGGAGGTGGCGCCCCCCTTTCCCTCTCCTACTCCTCCTCTCTTTCCCCCTTTGCTACTCCGAAAAAGGAAAAAGGAGAGGGGAATCCTACTAGGACTAGGGAGTCCTAGTAGGACTCCCCACACTTGGCGTGCCCCTAGGGGGTCGTCCTCCTCTCCTCCCCCTGTATATACGGAGGCGGGGGGCACCCCAAAGACACACCAAGTCTTCTCTTAGCCGTGTGCGGTGCCCCCTTCCACAGTTACACACCTCGGTCGTATCGTCGTAGTGCTTAGGCGAATCCCTGCGCCGGTAACATCATCATCACCGTTGCCACGCTGTCACGCTGACGGAACTCTCCCTTGTCCTCAACTGGATCAAGAGCTCGAGGGACGTCATCATGCTAAACGTGTGCTGAACACGGAGGTGCCGTACATTCGGTGCTTGGATCGCCTGGATCACGAAGACGTTCGACTACATCAACCACGTTACTAAATGCTTCCGCTTTCGGTCTATGAGGGTATGTGGACACACTCACCTCGCTCATTGGTATGCTTCTCCTGGGTGGATCTTGCATGATCGTAGGATTTTTTTTGAAATACTACGTTCCCCAACAGTGGCATCCGAGCCAGGTTTATGCGTGGATGTTATATGCACGAGTAGAACACAATGAATTGTGGGCGATAATAGTCATACTGCTTACCAGCAACGTCTTACTTTGATTCGGCAGTATTGTTGGATGAAGCGGCCCAGACCGACATTACATGACCGCATTCGTGAGACTGGTTCTACCGACGTGCTTCGCACATAGGTGGCTGGCGGGTGTCTGTTTCTCCAAATTTAGTTGAAGCGAGTTTGACTACGCCCGGTCCTTGTTGAAGGTTAAAACAACACACTTGATCAAAAATCATTGTGGTTTTGATGCGTAGGTAAGAACGGTTCTTGCTAGAAGCCCGTAGCAGCCACATAAAACTTGCAACAACAAAGTAGAGGACATCTAACTTATTTTTGCAGGCCTTGCTGTGATGTGATATGGTCAAGACGTGATGAGATATAAATTGTTGTATGAGATGATCATGTTTCGTAAAACTTATCGGCAACTGTCAGGAGCTTATGGTTGTTGCTTTATTGTATGAAATGCAATCGCCATGTAATTGCTTTACTTTATCACTAAGTGGTAGCGATTGTCGTAGAAGCAATAGTTGGCGAGACGACAACAATGTTACGATGGAGATCAAGGTGTCAAGCCGGTGACGATGGTGATCATGACGGTGCTTTGGAGATGGAGATCAAAGGCACAAGATGATGATGGCCATATTATATCACTTCTTTTGATTGCATGTGATGTTTATTCTTTATGCATCTTATTTTTCTTAGTACGGCGGTAGCATTATAAGATGATCCCTGACTAAATTTCAAGGTATAAGTGTTCTCCCTGAGTATGCACCATTGCTACAGTTCTCGTGCCGAGACACCACGTGATGATCGGGTGTGATAAGCTCTACGTTCACATACAACAGGTGCAAGCCAGTTTTGCACATGCAGAATACTCGGGTTAAACTTGACGAGCCTAGTGTCGGCGTTCTGGGAACGGGGGGTACCCAGACTTGCCTGCCTGCGGCCTGCGGCGTGGCTCAAGGGGTGGCCTATCAAGGCCCGTCTTCATCAGCACAACCTCAAGACCCTCGCGAGGGGCCGAGCCTCGTGGGGCGGACGACAGGGAGCTTCCTCAGGCACGGCCTTGTCAGGCTGGCTCGCGAGGAGGCGGAGAGATCAAGGCGAGGTACCTCAGGAGGTGCCCATGACGCAAGCCATGACGACCAAGTGCGCCAGGCGGGTGCCAGCCCGTGCAGTGTCCTCCTTTCCTCTTTGGTGCAAAGGGGGGAAGCGCAGGCAAGGGTATCAAGCAAAGGCATCCGTTTCGGTGCAAAAAGACCAAGACAGTCACAACGGCACGAAGGAAGTCATCGTGGAGCCCAAGCCGGCGTCACCACCAGAGCCTTTGACACGCGACGACCAACTTTAGTCAGGATAAGTTTACTAGATGTTCCCCTTCAAAATGGCCAATTGTTGGCGCCCTTCCCGCTCAATATTTGGGAAGAGGCCCAGGGCCTTTGCCTATAAATAGGACTAGCCACCCACAGGGTAGAAGCAGCTAGATCAGAGCCTGAGAGAGGATCCAGCACCTTGAATCAGCAGAGAGAGAGCGACTGAACTCCCCCTAGCAGTTCATCGCACCAGCTAAGAACAGACCCTCGCGAGGCTGTTCTTCCTTGTATTGTTCCTCATCAGCCCAAGAGGCAATCCACCACACCGCACATTGGAGTAGGGTATTACACCACAATGGTGGCCCGAACCAGTGTAAACCTTGTGTCTCTTGTGTTGTTCCTTTCATAGTTTAGATCCTAGCAAGGCGGCGAGGTGCAGGTAGGTAGAGGGTGAGATCTCCGCGCGCACCCTAGTGTTCGAACCTAGAGGGTCTGCCGGAACCTGAAATCCGACATTTGGTGCGATAGGTAGGGGTGCGCCGGAATCCGCCTTCTGCCGCTTCGCGCCCCGTCGCATCGTCATCATCATGTCCGGCGACCAGGCGGGCAACCTCGATCCTCGGGCGGCCTGGCCCGCACGCAGAGCCGCTTCGCCCAGTCGACCCCATGCCCCAGGCAGCTCGCGGTCCGCAGGGCGCTGTGGGCCGCAGGCGACGTGGACAGTCAACGACAGCTCTCACGCCACGGCAGGCGCGGTCGGCGGCGAGGGCCTCCAACCACGCCGCGGCCACGACGCCGTACACCCGACGGGAGCAGGCGAACTCAAGGGCCGCGCTCACGGTGGCCCGAGAGCTACTGCAATGCAGGCTGCTGGAGGGCGGCCGCGACGTGCTGCTAGAACGGGTGGCAGAGCTCCTGGGCTTCGCTGCATCGGGGGCTCACCCCTTCTGCACCCAACTCCCACCTCAGGTCCAGGGCGGCCCACGCGGAGGATCCATGCGCGCCTACGCAGCTCCAAGCGGACTCCAAGGCCACCCCAACGCCAACCAGGCCATCAGCACCGTGCCAGCAGCGGCGCTGCCTCCACCTCCGGCCAGCGAAGAAGGACTCACCACAACCCACGGCCCCAGTGGGTCACCGCGCTACCACCCCCAGGCGGGCGCCTCAAGCAGAACTGCGTGGCACACGGAGCACTACGGCGCAGCCTTCGGGATGGCGGCCCCAGAAGAGTACGTGCCCCACATGATGGACCAAGGGCACGCGCATGAGGACAAACACGGCTCGCTCCTCGGCCCAAGCTGGGGGACGGGCACCAAGCTGAGCTCTTCCAGAGCCCCGGGAAGGCCCTGTCGGCCACGCCGAAGCGATGATTATCGGCATACTGCTAATTCCTCGTGAGCAGGCATACGCTAACCATGGATCGCAGGAGGTGCAGGTCGCCACAGTGGCGGCTACCCCACTCCGAAGTTTCCTACCCCTCGGAGGAGGGCGCCGGGGCTCGGGAGAGGGGCCGAGATCCGCATCCCCACCAGGCGTTCGGAGCAAGGCATCCTCAGGAGGTAGGCCCTCTGCTGGGGAGGTGCCTCAGGGCCTGCCCCTGGCAGAGGACCCGTGGTCATCGGGGGAACCGCTGGCGACCGCTCTACCCCATCGGCGGCGTCCTGGTTTCCGGTTGTCGTCGGTGGCACTAGAGTGTGGCACAAGGTGGGGCCCTCGTTTGGCGATATGAAGCAAGGCCGGTACCTGTGAAGAAGGCCTAGTGCCTGTGAAGCTCGCCGCCCCGTGACACTCTCACGTAATAATGAGTGGGGCTGTACACGCCCCGGAGTCTCAGGGGTGCCGGCCTCAGGCCCTGGGGCTCCCTCCCACGCCCAGTGGCAGCACTTAGCGCAGTGCTGGTGAGAAGACGTCCAAGACTAGACTAGGTTAGGTGCCGGGTGCGGCCTTTTTCTGCTTCCATTGCTTTTTCCCTTGGTTGTCGTTTTCCCCCGTTGGATTTAAGTTGGATTTGAGCTTGAGATTTGCGTGTGTCTGGGGAAGGGGTGTTTAGTCTCGTTCGAGCAATCTCTCGCTTTCTGGTTACCACTTTGCCTCAGCTGCCTCCCCTCGTGAGCCCCTCGCGAGCCGGGTAAGGCCTAGCTTGCGTGCAGCCCAGACTGCCGTCGCCGCGCCCTCTCAGGAGGTTTTTATTACATGTCCTATGGGCTCGATTAGGAGACACTCGAGATACCGCAGCCCTCCGCAGGCTATCTCAGGGCCCACGCGGGTCGAAGGTAAACTAGCCTGCCAGCTCGTCGCAAAGCCAGCCACTTGGCGCAGGCGTATGAGTGATATCGCATCTACTAATACGCTGAACACAAGTTTTTACATGAGGGGCTCCCCCTCCCAAAATGCTCTTACAACCTTTAGGGCAAAGCCCGAACTCTGTCTGCGCAGGGCAAGAAAGCAGGGACAACACACGGTCAGTCGGATAAATCCCCCAATGCATCCTCAGTGGCACCTCCTGAATCGTCGCCGGTGTCGCTGGCCTCGCCATCGCTCTCCGCATTGCCGTCAGCGGCGTCAGGGCCGTTCACCACACCCCCTTCATCAGCAGCCACGACCACGCCATCATTATCAGAAGCGAAGGCCCTGACGAGGGCATCCATGTTGTCTTCCACGATGTGCCAGTCGTCCGGACGGCCCGGGGTAATCGGCGAT
Organism: Aegilops bicornis; assembly: GCA_021605145.1. Taxonomy (NCBI): domain Eukaryota; kingdom Viridiplantae; phylum Streptophyta; class Magnoliopsida; order Poales; family Poaceae; genus Aegilops; species Aegilops bicornis. The sequence goes on from CM038671.1 coordinate 127,264,419, forward strand.
AAGCGGCGTCAAAGTCGAAGTTGGGGTCCATGTTTCGAAGATGGCTAAAGACACGAGAAAAGGCGCCCGAGCAGGGCGCGACTCCTCTCCTCCACCAACCTGTTGGCTCTGACCGAACGCACCTCCAGCTGCGTCACCACATCGGTGAAGAACTGAAGGTTGCCAGCATAGTTGACTGCGTGGGGCTCGCCGATGGCCGCCTCGCAGATGTTACCCAAGGCCGTGTTGGCTCTCTCCCGGAGCGTGGTGAGCATGGGGCCATGCTCGTGCTCGAGATCCGCCCGGGCGTATCTGCCCTCGTTACGCGGCAAGAACGGCCTCGGCCTCGTCCACCTGTTGACAGAGAAGAAGCGCCTCAGTGCGGGAGGTAGTCAGCTCCTCCTGCGCCACGCCAAGGGCGGCCCGGGAAGCATCGGCCCGCCGCGTCACTTCATCCAGCTTGGCCCTCAGGGCGGCGGTCCTGCCTTCAGCCTCGACCCGGATCAACCCCAGCCTCTCCTCGAACTCGCGCTCAAGGTTCAAGCGGGCCGCCGCCACCCGGCGTCCAACCTCTTCCAGGACGCGGGCTTCCCGCGCAGCGACGTCATCCTCCGCCTGCATCACCAAGCGCTCCCTTGTCTCCAGACGCTCAAGATCGCGTGCGCGTTCGGCAACTTCCAGCATCAGTGCCTCCTCACGCCTCTGGAGCTCTGCCTGGTCGACCTTAGCCACCTTCATCGACGCAAGGCCATCTCACGCAGCTCCACCTGCTGCTCCAGGAATGGCACCGGGCTCGAATTCCCGCGCCCGCTCCTCCGCCGCCTCACGCCACGGTCAGCCTCTCGGGCCTCCTCGACAACCCGAACGGGCCTCCCGGAGGCCGCCAACGCCTCGGCTTCCTCATTGTCGAGAGTCACACTTTGGTGGCGTGCAAGGGCAGCAACCGCCGCCTTCAGCTTGCGCCTCTCTTCAGCCAGCGCCCAGGCCCTCCCTCAAAGGCGCGTCTTCGTCGTGACTCTTCACCAAGCAGGCTCACCGCGTCAGCCGCTCTCTGGAGAAACCCTTGGCGAAGAGCGCGACTCTCTCGGGCGCGCTCGAGCACGTCTTCTGCGTCGTCATCCACCCCAAGTAAGCGCGGGGGGCCACGAATCAGCACTCCCCCTCTGGGCAGGGGGCTGGGGGCTGGCGCCCTCGCGATGGCCGGGCACGCCTCGCCAGAAGCCCGGCCTGGAGCCAGCCCATCCCCAAATGAAGAACGCAGGGCTGACCTCAGCCAGTCACCATCCACGACCAGACGAGAAGCCCAAGGCAGGTTGGCTATGCCCCGAGAAGGCTCGCGAAGGAGGGTCGCGAGGCGCGCAGAACCGCGATGCGCCACAGGGTGGCTCACCTCTCCGACCGGCCTCACCACAAGGGCTCTGCTTGAGCTCGGAGCGCTCGAAGACGATGGAGAATGTGAAGCCTGGGGGAATGGCTCCTCAGCCATCTCCGTGAGCTCGGCAGGAAGGGCCCTGCAGAGCAAGGATCAGCCAAAGCAACGGGAGGATCGGGAGCTAGGAAAGAGGAAGGCTTACTCATCAATGGCGAAATACGTCCTGCGCTTCAGCAGGCAGCAAGGGTAATCGTCACCCAAGTCCTCCCTTCTCTTCCGGAGAGCCTCGAAGTCCATGCGAAAGCGGCCCAGGAGTTGAGCGCAGGGGTCAGCCTGCAACGAGGAAGAAGCATCAAGGTGACCAGCGTCAGGGGCGTCGTACTGATGCACGCCGCCGGTTGCCCCACCAAGAAGGGTAGCTGGGGCCTCGGGGGCCTCAACCACGGGCGTCACGGGCAGTGGCTCAACGCCTCCAGCCGCAGCAGTACGGGCCTCAGGAGCTGCCCCCTCAGGAGTGCTGCCTGGCATCGTCATCCCGGCAGGGGCCCTCGGCCTCCAAATGGCCCGTGCCTCCCTGCTCCGCCACTCAAGGAAGGACCGTCGTGGGCGACTGGAAGGGCAGTCACCACCACTGGGTTCTCGCGAGGCCCCAGGAGGCCAGCGGGGCGCAACCCCCATTCGTCGAAGCTGGGCATCTAATTTACAAAGTCGCCCCTGTTCGAGCAAAAGTACAGCAAAGCCCCACCTTGCTGGATGCTGCCGGGGGAAGGGTCCCCAGTCAAGACCAAGAGCACCTTCCTCAGCGCTTTAGGCGTCAGGTCCTCCTCCTGGAGCCTCACGCGATACCCCCGCCCGCCGAAGGCCCACATCCGGCGGGACTGACGTTGGAGAGGGGAAATGCGGCATAACAGGAACTCCTTCACCACCTTGGGCGCCGTCACGTCGAGCGCCCTCAGGAACGCGAAGCGACGACAGACGAAGACAAGCCGGGGGCTCGTGAGCGTCTCCTGGCCCCAGCCTGAATTGGGGACAGCGGGAGATGTTGGCTCCGAAAGCAGGGGGCTGGGCACCCCGACATCCACGTACAGCCACCGCTCGCGGAACCCAGGCGCGGGCTGAGGAAGACTGAAATCAATCCCTGAAGCCGCTGTTTCTGGTGCGGCAATGAAGCTCACGCACCCCGAGCATTGGGTGGGGTCGACGAGGCGCGGAGAGAAGAAGTGATGCAGCAAGGCAACTGAAGGAGGGATGCCCATCATTGCCCCACAGACAAAGGCGAAGACGGCAAGAAGAGTAATGGATTCAGGACCCAAATGCATCATATGGATCTGGTAATGGGAAAGCACAGCATTGAGGATTCGGGATTGGATTGGAAGCGGAGGCTGGAGCTTGAGAGGAGGAAGAGCAGGGGACGGTCAAAGCAGCGAAAAGAGGGACGACTGTGTGCAACCACGGGTCCGCCTAGCTGGGCGCAAAATAAGGAGGCGTGGGGGAACAGGGCCGCCCACGTCCAATCAACCGCCACGCGGGGACCGAGGCCGCAGGCTGTTGGGGCCCGCGGCGCTTCGCACTTGCCTCTTTGCTTCTCTGCTCAGCCAAGTCCAGGCGCGCCTTGGGCCCGGGGGCTACTGTCGGCGTTCTAGGAATGGGGGTACCCAGACTTGCCTGCGTGCGACCTGCGGCGTGGCTCAAGGGGTGGCCCATCAAGGCCCGTCTTCATCAGCACAAGCTCAAGACCCTCGCGAGGGGCCGAGCCTCGCGGGGCGGACCACAGGGAGCTTCCTCAGGCACGGCCTCATCAGGCTGGCTCGCGAGGAGGCGGAGAGATCAAGGCGGGGCAACTCACGAGATGCCCATTTCGCAAGCCATGATGACCAAGGGCGTCAGGCGGCCGCCAGCCCGCGCAGTGTCCTCCTTTCCTCTTTGGTGCAAAGGGGGGAAGCGCAGGCAAGGGTATCAAGCAAAGGCATCCGTTTCGGTGCAACAAGACCAAGACCGTCGCAACGGCAGGAAGGAAGTCATCGTGGAGCCCAAGCCGGCGTCCCCACCAGAGCCTTTGACAGGCAAGGACCAACTTTAGTCAGGATAAGTGTACTAGATGTTCCCCTTCAAAATGGCCAATTGTTGGCTCCCTTCCCGCTATATATTTGGGGAGAGGCCCAGGGCCTTTGCCTATAAATAGGACTAGCCACCCACAGGGTAGAGGCAGCTAGATCAGAGCCTGAGAGAGGATCCAGCACCTTGAATTAGCAGAGAGAGAGCGACTGAACTCCCCCTAGCAGTTCATCGCACCAGCCAATAACAGACCCTCGCGAGGCTGTTCTTCCTTGTATTGTACCTCATCAGTCCAAGAGGCAATCCACCACACCGCACACAGGAGTAGGGTATTACACCACAATGGTGCCCTAAACCAGTATAAACCTTGTGTCTCTTGTGTTGTTCCTTTCATAGTTTAGATCCTAGCGAGGCGGCGAGGTGCAGGTAGGTAGAGGGCGAGATCTCCGTGCGCACCCCAGTGTTCGAACCTAGAGGGTCTGCCGGAACCCGAAATCCGACACCTAGCATATGCAGATATGGCCTCAGAACACTAAGATCGAAAGGTCTAACGTGAATCATATAGTAGATATGATCAACATAGTGATGTTGACTATTAAAAACTACTCCATCTCACATGATGATCGGACATGGTTTAGTTGATATGGATCACGTGATCATTTAGATGACTAGAGGGATGTCTATCTAAGTGGGAGTTCTTAATTAATATGATTAATTGAACTTTAATTTATCATGAACTTAGTACCTGATAGTATTTTGCATGTCTATGTTGTTGTAGATCAATGGCCCGTGCTACCGTTCCCCTCAATTTTAATGTGTTCCTAGAGAAAGCTAAGTTGAAAGATGATGGTAGCAACTACACGGGCTGGGTTCGTAACTTGACGATTGTCCTGATTGCTGCACAAAAGAATTACATCTTTGAAGCACCGCTAGGTGCAAGACCTACTGCTGGAGCAACTCCAGATGTTATGAATGTCTGCCAGAGCAAAGCTGATGACTACTCGATAGTTCAGTGTGCCATTCTTTACGGCTTAGAATCGGGACTTCAACGACGTTTTGAACGTCATGGAGGATATGAGATGTTCCAGGAGTTGAAGTTAATATTTCAAGAAAATGCCCGAATTGAGAGATATGAATTCTCCAATAAGTTCTATAGCTGCAAGATGGAGGAGAATAGTTATGTCAGTGAACATATACTCAGAATGTCTGGGTACCACAACCACTTGACTCAACTGGGAGTTAATCTTCCTGATGATAGTGTCATTGACAAAGTTCTTCAATCACTGCCACCAAGCACTACTAGGGAAAACCCTAGTAGTAGCTCGGGTTTTGAGGCTATTAGCAGCGCGGGCAGCGGCGCTACTACTACGGCGCTACAGCTAACTGTTAGTAGTAGCGCGGTCCGTACCAGCGCTACTACTATTGACTATATCAGTGGCATTTTTCGGAACGCGCTACTATTAATTAGTTGTAGCGATTTTCTAGCCCGCGCTACTGCTATATCTTTCATCATTTCCCCCTGCTTCCTACCCCGTTTCAGCTTCAATAAATTGCAATTTCCAGATATTAGGTACTACTAGATATCAATTTCATAAAGCATTATAGGTACTAGGTAGTACTCCCTCGGTTCCAAATTACTCGTCGTTGTTTTAGTTCAAATTTGAACTAAAACCACGATGAGTAATTTGGAACGGAGGGAGTACTAGATAACAATTTCACATGTACTCAACATGCATCCTCAAGCAGTACTAGGTGATATCGACGATGATCATCATATGTAGTTCTAGATGATATCGACGATGATCATCATATGTAGTTCTACATGATATCAACGACAATCATCATATGTAGTTCTAAATGATATAGCGACACACACATATGTAGTTCTAGATGATATCAACGATGATCATCATCCTCAAGCCTGGGTGGTGGGTGTTCCTGATAGTAATTAGGATGGCCTGTCCAACACGAAGATTCTTGCCAACAAGGAATCTCTTCCACCTAACCGAGTTTAAGTGTGTGCGACCGTCTGCGTCCATGCAGTAAGTATACAGGTGGTGACGGAGCCCCTTGCAGTAAGGCGTAGTCCAACTGAGCCTTCTTCATCAGGCTCGATACCACAACTCACAGATAGGTCCTTTGGAAATTTCCGAATAAGAAAAACATATCAATTAATAAATAGCCTCGCACATACTCTTGCTAATATATTTCTATCAATTATAGATTTCTACACTGTCAAAAGACACAATACTACACATTTGTACTAATTCAGCATTAATTCTACTAATAAGTATATATGGATTATCTACACTATTAATAGTTCCTTGGATTCTACACTAATAAGCATGTGATCAGACTCTACACTAAAGCATATCATTGACTAGATTCCACATAGCATATCATTGGACTCTACACTAAGCATATCATCGAATTCACTAAGCATACCATCAGATAATTTGCATTTGTAAGTATAACAATAGAGCATATATATATCATCAAATTACTATAGTCAGTATAACATACCATTTCATGCCGATCGACCATGGTACTTGTCAAGCGGGTCACGAATGGCACCCCGACAAAGTCATCACATGGCGGAATTATGTCCCATAGGTTGCACACCTCCTCCTCGCTCAGCCTCATTCTTTGAGCTATGATGGCTTCATGAAGTGGGTTCTCATCATCTTCATCGAGTGGATCCTCATTATCTTCATCATCTTCGTCATCTTCATCATCTTCCACTAGGTTGGTACAAATGACAACCAGCTTGGGTCTTTCTGCTCTCAAGGAGAAGCTGATCAACTCACCACCAGTAAGATGCATGTAGGCGAGGAAACGGGCCCATCCATCTCCTCCAATCTGCGTCATATTGCCTCCTTTCTACCTCCATAGTGTACGGCCCCCCAGGAGCCTCAAATGTCACAGTGTCTCCTGTTAGCTTCTTGAATTTCAACCTCACATTGCATGGGACGATCTGTGTAAAAAAAGCAAAATGACACAATGCAGTAATGCCAACACTAAAAATAAAATAGTTGTTACATTTCATCTAATTTCTTACCGCCACATGACGAAAACTCGGCTGGAAGTAGATGCCGAATAGCTTGCCGGTTACAAGGCTGCTGGCGCACCTTGACTTGCACAGTCGACATGGTGGTGGTGGTGGTGGCGCCATTTTCCTAAAGCAATATGAGCAAAAGATTAACAATCCACTTCACAACAAAGAAAAACATTAGCATGTGATATTTTTGGTTCTTCTTCAGTTATATTTTCATAGTGGAACCCGATCCCAAAAAGTAAACAACAAGCTCTCAGTTAATGAAGAGATTCTTCCGCGAGAAGCAATTTGATGGACAATTATAATCCTAAGATCTAGTAACATACAAGATGACAATGTATCACCTACGAAAGCATTTCAGTGGCACCTATTGCCGAAAAAACTATTTGGCCCCTACCAAAGGTATAATCCTAAGATCTGTAGTAAGTTATCTACCAAATCAAGGTACCACCTACCAAGACACATTTCATCTAATTTGGTTCCTATTGCCTAAGATAACTGATTAAAAAAACAAGTGGCAGATTTAATTGGGATTAACTTAGGACTTGCAAACTAAATACTTGTATCAAAACCAATATCTAGCAGATCACGGTACCACCTACCAAAGCATTTCAACAAAATTAGCACCTACATTTTGCAAAAAATAACCTATTACAGAAAAACAAAAGCAGCTAGTTATCCATTTGAAATTCGTAAGCCCTCGCTGCATCAAGGTAGGGTAGCCCTCGGTGGGTGCTGTCGAGGAGGGGGGATGGCATGGTGACCTCGGTAGGGGGTGCTGACAAGGGGAAGGCCGGTGACTTTCCTACGAGAGGGGGCGACGACAGCGGCCGGCGAGGGGATCGAGGGTGGTCAGCCAAAGGCGCTCGGCCAGAGCTCGCGGGCAGCGACAGAGTGGGCGGCGAGAGTGTGGAGGAGCAGTGGAGGGGCGGCGAGAGGGGGGAGGAGCATTACCTGCGGCGGCGGTGGCGGAGGAGAAACCCTAACTGCAGCTGCCGGCATCGGGCGGAGGGAAACGATTGAGAGATGAGCGTGCGGGGGGCCGGCCGGGCCACGTGTTTTGTTTTTCTTTAGCAGTAGCGCGGGTACAGGGATCTCGCTACTGCTAAGCCCAATATTAGTAGCGCTTTGTCCTAAAAAAGTCTACTGCTAAGTCTAAGCATGTAAAAACATCAAAAATATACATTGGTCATTATTGATCTTTTTGTGTAGAATCTAAATAGTCAACACGAATCCTCACCGTACCTGTATAGGCACAGGCGAGGATTCATATTGCAGCCACAAATCCTACACATATAGTTCAATGAAGACCAAGTGCTTGAGATAGTTTCAGAAGTAACATAATTAAGGTGGTAAACACCTTGTTCGCTTAGCAATATGGGACTAAACTTAATTAGTTGCAAGGGGGGTGATACTTAGCAGCAGCGAGTTTTGAATAAAAACACTGCTACTAAGTACTTTAGCAGTAGCGTGTCCAGAAGAAGGGCGCTACTACTATATCTAGCCTGGAGGCAACGCCGTGGCAATTATAGTAGTAGCGCTTGTTTCACCTAGAGCGCTACTGCTACTGGGCTATTCGTAGCACGGTTTCGTGAAGCTCGCTACTGCTAATTAGCAGTAGCATTTGTTTTTAAACCACGCTACTGCTAAGATTCTGTGTATAAGGTTTTCGCTAGTAGTGAAGCTACAAAAGCTTCGTGATGAACTATAATATGCAAGGGATGGATAATACAATTCCCTAGCTCTTCGCAATGCTAAAGGCTACGGAGGTAAAAATCAAGAAGGAGCATCAAGTGTTGATGGTTAACAAGACCACTAGTTTCAATAAGAAGGGCAAAGAGAAGAAGGGGAACATCAAAAAGAAGGGCAAGCAAGTTGCTGCTCAAGAGAAGAAGCCCAAGTCTGGACCTAAGCCTGAGACTGAGTGCTTCTACTACAAAGGGACTGGTCGCTGGAAGCGGAACTGCCCCAAGTATTTGGCGGATAAGAAGGATGGCAAAGTGAAAGGTATATTTGATATACATGTTATTGATGTGTACCTTACTAATGCTCGTAGTAGCGCCTGGGTATTTGATACTGAATTTGTTGCTCATATTTGCAACTCGAAACAGGGGCTACGGATTAAATGAAGATTGGCTAAGGACGAGGTGACGATGCGCGTGGGAAATGGTTCCAAAGTCGATGTGATCGTCGTCGACACACTACCTCTACATCTACCGCCGGGATTAGTTTTAGACCTAAATAATTGTTATTTGGTGCCAGCGTTGAGAATCAACATTATATCTGGATCTTGTTTGATGCGAGATGGTTATTCATTTAAATGAGAGAATAATGGTTGTTCTATTTATATGAGTAATATCTTTTATGGTCATGCAACCTTGATGAGTGGTCTATTTTTGTTGAATCTCGATTGTAGTGATACACATATTCATAATATTGAAGCCAAAAGATGCAAGGTCAATAATGATAGTGCAACTTATTTGTGGCAATCGCCATTTAGGTCATATTGGTGTAAAGCGCATGAAGAAACTCCATGTTGATGGGTTTTTGGAATCACTTGATTATGAATCACTTGATGCTTGCGAACCATGCCTCATGGGCAAGATGACTAAGACTCCATTCTCCGGAACAATGGAGCGAGCAACTGACTTATTGGAAATAATACATACTGATGTATGCGGTCCCATGAGTGTTGAGGCTCGCGGTGGGTATCATTATTTTCTGACCTTCACAGATGATTTGAGCAGATATGGGTATATCTACTTGATGAAACATAAGGTTGAAACATTTGCAAAGTTCAAATAATTTCAGAGTGAAGTGGGAAATCATCGTAATAAGAAAATAAAGTTTCTACAATCTGATCGTGGAGGTGAATATTTGAGTTACGAGTTTGCTCTTCATTTGAAACAGTGTGGAATAGTTTAAGAATCGACGCCAATTCGAACAGCACAAACAGTAATGGTGTGTCTGAACGTCGTAATCGTACTTTATTAGATATGGTGTGATCTATGATGTCTCTTACTGATTTACCGCTATCGTTTCGGGTTTATGCTTTAGAGACGGGTGCATTCACATTAAATAGGGCAACATCTAAATCCATTGAGACGACACCATATGAACTGTGGTTTGGCAAGAAACCGAAGTTGTCGTTTCTTAAAGTTTGGGGTTGCGATGGTTATGTTAAAAAGGTTCAACCTGATAAGTTGGAACCCAAATCGGAGAAATGTGTCTTCATAGGATACCCAAAGGAGACTGTTGGGTACACCTTCTATCACAGATCGGAAGGAAAGACTTTCGTTGCTAAGAATGGATCCTTTCTAGAGAAGGAGTTTCTCTCGAAAGAAATGAGTGGGAGGAAAGTAGAACTTGATGAGGTAATTGTACCTTCTCCCGAATTGGAAAGTAGTACATCACATAAATCAGTTCCAGTGATTCCTACACCAATTAGTGAGGAAGATAATGATGCTGATCATGAAACTTCAGATAAAGTTACTACCAAACCTAGTAGGTCAACATGGTACGGTAATCCTGTTCTGGAGGTCATGTTACTTGACCATGACGAACCTACGAACTATGAGGAAGCGATGATGAGCCTAGATTCCGTGAAATGGCTTGAGGCCATGAAATCTGAGATGGGATCCATGTGTGAGAACAAAGTATGGACTTTGGTTGACTTGCCCGATGATCGGCAAGCCATAGAGAGTAAATGGATCTTCAAGAAGAAGACTGACGCTGATGGTAATGTTACTGTCTACAAAGCTCGACTTGTTGCAAAAGGTTTTCGACAAGTTCAAAAAGTTGACTACGACGAGACTTTCTAACCCGTAGCGATGCTTAAGTCAGTCCGAATCATGTTAGCAATTGCCGCATTTTATGATTATGAAATTTGGCAAATGGATGTCAAAACTGCATTCCTTAATGGATATCTTAAAGAAGAGTTGTATATGATGCAACCAGAAGGTTTTGTCGATCCAAAAGGTGCTAACAAAGTGTGCAAGCTCCAGCGATCCATTTATGGACTGGTGCAAGCCTCTCGAAGTTGGAATATACGCTTTGATAGTGTGATCAAAGCATATGGTTTTATACAGACTTTTGGAGAAGCCTGTATTTACAAGAAAGCGAGTGAGAGCTCTGTAGCATTTCTGGTACTATATGTGGATGACATATTGTTGATTGGAAATAATACATAATTTCTGGATAGCATAAAAGGATACTTGAATAAGAACTTTTCAATGAAAGACCTCGGTGAAGCTGCTTATATGTTGGGCATCAAGATCTACAGAGATAGATCAAGACAGTTAATTGGACTTTCACAAAGCACATACCTTGATAAAGTTTTGAAGAAGTTCAAAATGGATCAGTCAAAGAAAGGGTTCTTGCATGTGTTACAAGGTGTGAAGTTGAGTCAGACTCACTGCCCCGACCTCTGCTGAAGATAGAGAGAAAATGAAAATCCTTCCATATGCCTCAGCTATAGGTTCTATCATGTATGAAATGTTGTGTACCAGACCTGATGTGTGCCTTCCTATTACTTTAGCAGGGAGGTACCAAAGTAATCCAGGAGTGGATCACTGGACAGCGGTCAAGAACATCCTGAAATACATGAAAATTACTAAGGATATGTTTCTCGTTTATGGAGGTGACAATGAACTCATCATAAATGGTTACGTCGATGAAAGCTTTGACACTGATCCGGATGACTCTAAGTCACAAACCGGATACGTATTTATATTGAATGGTGTAGCTGTCAGTTGGTCCATTTCCAAGCAGAGCGTCGTGGCGGGATCTACATGTGAAGCGGAGTACATAGCTGGTTCGGAAGCAGCAAATGAAGGAGTCTGGATGAAGGGTTTCATATCCGATCTAGGTGTAATACCTAGTGCATCGGGTCCAATGAAAATATTTTGTGACAACACTGGAGCTATTGCCTTGGCGAAGGAATCCAGATTTCACAAGAGAACCAAACACATCAAGTGACGCTTCAATTCCATCCGCGATCAAGTCAAGGAGGGAGACATTGAGATTTGGAAAATACATACGGATCTGAATGTTGCAGACCCGTTTGACTAAGCCTCTCTCATGAGCAAAACATGATCAACACCAAGACTCCATGGGATCATTACTACGTAATCTAGATTATTGACTCTAGTGCGAGTGGGAGACTGAAGGAAATATGCCCTAGAGGCAAGAATAAAGTTGTTATTTATATTTTCTTATATCATGATAAATGTTTATTATTCATGCTAGAATTGTATTACCGGAAACTTGGTACATGTGTGAATACATAGACAAACAGAGTGTCCCTAGTGTGCCTCTACTTGACTAGCTCGTTAATCAAAGATGGTTAAGTGTCCTGACCATAGACATGTGTTGTCATTTGATGAATGGGATCACATCATTGGAAAATGATGTCATGGACAAGACCCATCCGTTAGCTTAGCATTAATGATCTTTAATTTTATTGCTATTGCTTTCATCATGACTTATACATGTTCCTCTGACTATGAGATTATGCAACTCCCGAATAACGAAGGAACACCTTGTGTGCTATCAAACATCACAACGTAACTGGGTGATTATAAAGATGCTCTACGTGTGTCTCCCATGGTGTTTGTTGAGTTGGCATAGATCGAGATTAGGATTTGTCACTCCGTGTATCGGAGAGGTATCTCTGGGCCCCCTAGGTAATGCACATCACTATAAGCCTTGCAAGCAATGTGACTAATGAGTTAGTTGCGGGATGATGCATTATGGAACGAGTACAAAGACTTGCTAGCAATGCGATTGAACTAGGTATGATGATACCGACGATCGAATCTCGGGCAAGTAGCATACCGATGACAAAGGGAACAACGTATATTGTTATGTGATTTGAGCAATAAAGATCTTCGTAGAATATGTAGGAGCCAATATGAGCATCCAGGTTCCGCTATTGGTTATTGACCGAAGATGTGTCTCGGTCATGTCTACATAGTTCTCGAACCCGCAGGGTCCACACGCTTAACGTTCGATTTCGATTCGTATTATGAGATATGTGATTTGATGACCGAAGTTTGTTCGGAGTCCCGGATGAGATCACGGACATGACGAGGAGTCTTGAAATTGTCAAGAGGTAAAGATTCATATATTGTAAGGTTACATTCGGACACCGAAATGGTTCGCGTTGTTTCGGATGAGTTTCGGAGTATCGGGGGTTACCGGACCCCCCCCCCCCCCCCCGGGAGGTTAATGGGCCACCATGGGCCTTTGTGGAGAAGAGAGAGGGTCGGCCAGGAGGTGGTGCGCCCCCCTTGCCAATCCGAATTGGACAAGGGGTGGGGCCGGCGCCCCCCCATTTCCATCTCCTACTCCTCCTCTCTTTCCCCCTTTGCTACTCCGAAAAAGGAAAATGGAGAGGGAAATCGTACTAGGACTAGGGAGTCCTAGTAGGACTCCCCACACTTGTTGCGCCCCTAGGGGGTCGGCCTCCTCTCCTCCCCCCTTTATATACAGAGGCGGGGGGCACCCCAAAGACACACCAAGCCTTCTCTTAGCAGTGTGCGGTGCCCCCCTCCACATTTACACACCTCAGTCATATCGTCATAGTGCTTAGGCGAAGCGCTGCGTCGGTAACATCATCATCACCTTCGCCACGCTGTCGTGCTGACGGAAATCTCCCTCGTCCTCAACTAGATGAAGAGATTGAGGGACGTCATCATGCTGAACGTGTGCTGAACACGGAGGTGCCGTACGTTGGGTGCTTGTATCGGTTGGATCGTGAAGACGTTCGACTACATCAACCGCGTTAATAAACGCTTCCAGTTTCAGTCTACGAGGGTATGTGGACACACTCTCCCCGCTCGTTGCTATGCTTCTCCTGGATAGATCTTGCGTAATCGTAGGAAAGTTTCTGAAATACTATGTTCCCCAACAAGAGCAAACCACATGGCTTATTAGCAGCAATTGTCTATGTTATTATTGGTCTTCACACACATTTCTGATTATGGACCTGTTTGCCGCGTATCACACACATCTTGTTCAGTTGAACCATTTCCATTGTGTTGCCTAATCACACACAGTTCATCCTAGTGAACCGTCTGCTGTATATCACACACGCATTCATCTGGCTGCACGTTTCTTTTGTTCCTCCTCATCCCAAACAGTTAATTAAACTGAACCATATGCCCTGCATCGCACAAGCAACTAAAATCTGAATCGTGTTTGATGCATCTGTCATCACAAAGTTTTGCACCTCTTTTGACGGTTTTTTTACACCACCGTTTGCGATTATGGCATTGCACATAGTTTCGTCGAAGGGTCTCTGATCGTAGTGTCGCGTTTGGACCATCCTACAGTAGTGGATCCTTCAAGTAAGTTGTCATCGGTGCAAAAAGCAATAAAAATTGCTCGTGATCATGTATGATCTTTTATTGTAAGGGAAAATAAGTTTTGCACGAATTTGTGATGGTAAAGAAATAAAAGCGACGAAATGCATAATAAAGGTTGCTATCAAAAGGGTAATATAAAGTGACATTACTTTGCATTAAGATCTTGCACATACAAATGAAAAAGTGCATGAAAACCTCTGCTTCCCTCCGCGAAGGGCCTATCTTTTTTACTTTTTCATTTTTTTATTCTGCAAGAGTTAATAATGTTCATCCTTATTCCATCCATAATTGTTCTCCACTTGGCAAGCATCATGTGGTGGGGAAAGATCCAGGCACATATATCCAGTTGGATGTAGGTAATCATGAGTTATTATTGTTGACATTATCCTCGAGGTAAATAAGTTGGGAGGTGAAAACAATAAACCCCATCTTCCTATGTGTCTGACTGAAACATTTTTTCCAAAAATATGCCTTGAGTGTTAGCAATTATGAAAGACTATATGACAGTTGAGTATGTGAAGCTTGTTAAAAAAAATCTCTTACATAGACTCTTCCTGGAAATATGATGAATTGCAATTGCTTTAGTTACTAAGAACATAGTTTGTTAGTTCTCAAGGAAGTTTAAGGTTTATACTTTAGCATTGCGGATGAATTGTTACTTGATCATGAGATGTTTTATGATGATATATTGTTGTTATAATAATGATCAGGATGCTACCATGTCCACATTTTTTTATTGACACCTCTCTCTCTAAACATGTGGTTATGATTATTGAGTGCGACATTCACTTGAGGGCACGTGAGGTCTAAGCTTGGGGGAGTTGATACGTCCATTTTGTATCATGGTTTCCAACTGTTATTTGTCATGTTTAAGGCTAATATTCCACTTCATGAGGCAATTCTAGTGAATTTTCTCTCTATTTTTGCAAGTTTCACATGAAGAGGAAAATTGCAGGCAAAAGTGAGATCTCATAGAGATAGATGAAACTAAACAAAAGGTAAAGTAAATATTTTTGGTATTTTTGGTTTATAGATTGGAAAGTAAAAGATTGCAAATAGTAGATTGGAAACTTATAAGATGGAAAATAGACCCGGGGGCCATAGGTTTCACTAGAGGCTTCTCTCAAGATAGTAAATAATATAGTGGGTGAACAAATTACTGCCGAGCCACTGGTATAAAAGCGCAAAGTGATGACAATATCTAAGGCAATGATCATGAACATAGGCATCGCGTCCGACGCAAGTAGACCGAAATGATTCTGCATCTACTACTATTACTCCACACGTCGACCGCTATCCAACATGCATCTAGAGTATTAAGTTCATAAAGAACGGAGTAATGCATTAAGTAAGATAAAATGATGTAGAGGAATTAACTCAAGCAATATGAAGAAAACCCCATCTTTTTATGCTCGATGGCAACAATACAACACGTGCCTTGCTACCCCTACTGTCACTGGGAAAGTACACCGCAAGATCGAACCCAAAGCTAAGCACTTCTCACATTGCAAGAAAAACCAATCTAGTTGGCCAAACCAACCGATAGTTTGAAGAGAATTACAAAGATATCAAATCATGCATAAAAGAATTCAGAGAAGATTCAAATAATATTCATAGATAAGCTGATCATAAATCCACAGTTCATAGGATCTCGGCAAACACACCACAAAAAAGTATTACATCGAATAGATCTCCAAGAACATTGAGGACAATGTGCTATTGAGAATAAAAGAGAGAGAATAAGTCATCTAGCTACTAGCTATGGACCCGTAGGTCTGAGGTAAACTACTCACGCTTCATCGGAAGGGCAATTGTGTTGATGTAGAAGCCCTCCGTGATCAAATCCCCATCCGGCAGGGTGCCGAAAAAGGTCCCTAGATGGGATCTCACGGGTACATAAGGTTGGGGCGGTGGAAAAGTGTTTTCGTGGAAACCTCTGGTGGTTTGGGGATATTTGGGAATATATAGGTGAAAGAATTAGGTCAGGAGGTGCACAGGGGGGGCACGCCCTACCCCCTGGGCGTGCCCTACGTCCTTGTGGCCACCTCGAGGCTCCTCCAACTTCATCTCCAAGTATTCTAGTTGTCTTCCGGTCCAAGAAAAATCAGCGCGAAGGTTTCATTCCGTTTGGCTCTGTTTGGTATTCCTTTTCTACGAAACTCTAAAACAAGGGGAAAATAGAAACTGGCAGTGGGCCCTAGGTTAATAGGTTAGTCCCAAAAATGATATAAAATAGCATATTAATGCATATAAAACATCCAAAACAGATAGTATAATAGCATGGAACAATCAAAAATTAAAGATACGTTGGAGACATATAAAGCATCCCCAAGCTTAATTCCTGCTCGTCCTGGAGTAGGTAAATGATAACAATATATTTTTTTTGATGTGGAATGCTACCTAACATATATTCATGTAATTTTATTTATTGTGGCATGAATGTTCAGATCCATAATATTCAAAACAAAAGTTTAATATTGACATAAAAACAATAATACTTCAAGCATACTAAGAAGGCAATTATGTCTTCTCAAAATAACATGGCCAAAGAAAGGTTATCCCTACAAAATCATATAGTCTGGCTATGCTCCGTCTTCATCACACAAAATATGCAAATCATGCACAATCCCGATGACAAGCCAAGCAATTGTTTCATACTTTTGATGTTCTCGGACTTTTTCAACTTTCACGCAATACATGAGCGTGAGCCATGGACATAGGATTGTAGGTGGAGTAGAATATGGTGGTTGTGGAGAGGACAAAAAGAGAGAGATACTCTCACATCAACTAGGCGTATCAATGGGCTATGAAGATTCCCATTAATAGATATCAATGTGAGTGAGTAGGGATTGCCATGCAACAGATGCACTAGAGCTATAATTTTATGAGAGCTCAAAAAGAAACTAAGTGTGTGTGCATCCAACTCACTTGCTCATGAAGACCTAGCGCAATTTGAGGAAGCCCATCATTGGAATATACAAGCCAAGTTCTATAATGAAAAATTCCCACTAGTATATGAAAGTGAAAACATAGGAGACTCTCTATCATGAAGATCATGGTGATACTTTGAAGCACAAGTGTGGTAAAAGGATAGTAACATTGTCCCTTCTCTCTTTTCTCTCATTTTTTTTATTTGGGCCTTCTCTCATTTTTTTGGCCTCTTTTTTTCGTCCGGAGCCTCATCAATAATGAAGATCATCTCACTTTTATTTACTTACTACTCAAAAATTACAACTCGATGCTTAGAACAAAATATGACTATATGAATGCCTCCGGTAGTGTACCGAGATGTGCAATGAATCAAGAGTGACATGTATGAAAGAATTATGAACGGTGGCTTTGCCACAAATACGATATCAACTACATGAACATGCAAAGCAATATGACAATGATGGAACATGTCATAATAAACAGAACGGTGGAAAGTTGCATGGCAATATATCTCGGAATGGCTATGGAAATGCCATAATAGGTATGTATGGTGGCTGTTTTGAGGAAGGTATATGGTGGATGTATGGTACCGGCGAAAGTTGTGCGGTACTAGAGAGACTAGCAATGGTGGAAGGGTGAGAGTGCGTATAATCCATGGACTCAACATTAGTCATAAAGAGCTCACATACTTATTGCAAAAATCTATTAGTTATCGAAACGAAGTACTACGTGCATGCTCCTAGGGGGATAGATTAGTACGAAAAGAACATCGCTCATCCCCGACCGCCACTCATAAGGAAGACAATCAATAAATAAATCATGCTTCGACTTCATCACATAACTGTTCACCATACGTGCATGCTACGGGAATCACGAACTTTAACACAATTATTTCTCAAATTCACAATTACTCAGTAGCATGACTCTAATATCACCATCTTCATATCTCAAAACAATCATAAGGAATCAAACTTCTCATAGTATTCAATGCACTTAATATGAAAGTTTTTATTATACCCCCTTTTGATGCCTATGATATTAGGACTAAATTTATTACCAAAGCAAATTACCATGCTGTTTAAAGACTCTCAAAATAATATAAGTGAAGCATGAGAGTTCAATAATTTCTATAAAATAAAACCACCGTCGTGCTCTAAAAAGATATAAGTGAAGCACTAGAGCAAAATTGCCTAGCTCAAAAGATATAAGTGAAGCACATAGAGTATTCTAATAAATCATGATTCATGCGTGTCTCTCTCAAAAGGTGTGTACAGAAAGGATGATTGTGGAAAACTAAAAATCAAAGACTCAAATCATACAAGACGTTCCAAGCAAAACACATATCATGTGGTGAATAAAAAAATAGCCTCAAGTAAAGTTACCGATAGACGAAGACGAAAGAGAGGATGCCTTCTGGGGCATCCCCAAGCTTAGGCTCTTGGTTGTCCTTGAATATTACCTTCGGATGCCTTGGGCATTCCCAAGCTTAGAGTCTTGCCACTCCTTATTCCATAGTCTATCAAATCCTTACCCAAAACTTAAAAACTTCACAACACAAAACTCAACAGAAAATTTCATTGCTCCGTTAGTATAAGAAAATAAATCACCACTTTTGTTACTATTGTGATCTCATTTGTTACTTATATTGGTGTAATATCTACTGTATTCCAACTTTTCCATGGTTCATACCCCCCCCCCCCCCCGCCCCCCGATACTACCCATAGATTGATCAAAGTAAGCAAACAACACACAGAAAACGGAATCTGTCAAAAACAGAACAGTTTGCGAAGATCCATATTGTTCTAATACTTCTGTAACTCCAAAAATTCTGAAACATAAGTAAAACATAGGAAATTTGTATATCAATCTTTTGTAAAACATTCAGAGTTTTTCCACACTCCAGTAAAAAATAAGAATTGTTTTCCTGAGCGCAAAAGTTTCTGTTTTTCAGCAGGATCAAATCAACTAACTAAAACACAAAACCACATCGAACCAGAGGCTAGATGGATTATTTATTGAAAAACACGAGCAAAAACCAAAGAACAAAAATAAAATTGGGTTGCCTCCCAACAAGCGCTATTGTTTAACGCCCTTAGCTAGGCATAAAAACATAAATAGATCTAGGTATTGTCATCTTCTCCTTTTGGTAGTAAAGAGAGAATTTCTTGTCCAGAGCGCTTATCTTTCTATTTTGTGAAAGTAAGTGGCCACTAATAGTGGAAGAAAGATTAAGCACGCTTCAAAAATTTGCATCTAAACTAGCCTTCATCTCTTTGATTATTTCATTTTGATAAAAACACATAAGAGTAGTTTATTCAACACTTTCACCTTTGGAGTGCCCAAATATGGTTTTCATCTTTTCATAAGTGTCGATGGCATCCCCTTCAAGAAAACCATTTTCAAATATAGAATCCAAAACTTGCTTAAAAGAAGGGGTAAACCATAATAAAAGATTTTTTAAGTAAAACTCAATATGATATTGAGGCACATAACTAGCAAAAATCCTCAATAATCTATCCCAAGCATCTTTCAAAGATTCATCAAGCAAATAACAAAAAGTTCCAGGATCATCTTCATCAAAATTGTTAAAATTTTCCTTAACGACCCCGGTAGGTCTTTCCATAGCATCATTATTTATGAGCTTTGAAAGGATAGACGGGCTATCCAAAACATTGAAACGCAGGAGAAAACCCTTAGCCCTTTTTGAGTTGGCCATAGTGATGGAGAGGCGAACTTAAACAAACACAGAACAGCAAGAGAAAAGGCAAATCTTTTCAAAAATCATTTTAGAAGTGGGGGAGAGGAAAATGAGAGGCGAATGGCGAATAATGTAATGCAGGACATGAGAGTTTATGATGGGTACTTGGTATGTCTTGACTTGGCGTAGATCTCCCCGGCAACGGCACCAGAAATTCTTCCTGCTACTTCTTGAGCTTGTGTTGGTTTTTCCCTCGAAGAGGAAAGGGTGATGCAGCAAAGTAGAGATAAGTATTTCCCTTAGTTTGAGAACCAAGGTATCAATCCACTAGGAGACAACACACAAATCACGGAATACCTGCACAAACAATCAAACTACTTGCACCCAACGCGATAAAGGGGTTGTCAATCCCTTCACGGCTACTTGCAGAAGTGAGATCTGATAGAGATAGATGAAACTAAACAAAATGTAAAGTTAGTATTTTTGATATTTTTGGTTTATAGATTGGAAAGTAAAATATTGCAAAATAGTAGACCGGAAACTTATAAGATGGAAACTAGACCCGGGGGCCATAGGTTTCACTAGAGGCTTCTCTCAAGATAGCAAATAATATGGTGGGTGAACAAATTACTACCGAGCAATTGATAGAAAAGCGAAAAGTTATGACGATGTCCAAGGCAATGGTCATGAACATAGGCATCACGTCCGTGTCAAGTAGACCGAAACGATTATGCATCTACTACTATTACTCCACACATCGACCAGTATCCAACATGCATCTAGAGTATTAAGTTAATAAAGAACGAAGTAATGCACTAAGTAAGATGACATGACTTAGAGGAATTAACTCAAGCAATATGATGAAAACTCCATCTTTTTATCCTCGTTGGCAACAATACAATTCGTTCCATGCTGCCCCTACTGTCACTGGGAAAGGGCACCGCAAGATTGAACCCAAAGCTAAGCACTTCTCCCATTGCAAGAAAAACCAATCTAGTTGGCCAAACCAAACCGATTGTTCGAAGAGAATTACAAAGATATCAAATCATGCGTAAAAGAATTAAGAGAAGATTCAAATAATATTCATAGATAAGCTGATCATAAATCCACAATTCATCGGATCTCGGCAAACACACCGCAAAAAAGTATTACATCAAATAGATCTCCAAGAACATCGAGGAGAACGTGGTATTGAGAATCAAAGAGAGAGCAGAAGCCATATAGCTACTAGCTATGGACCCGTAGGTCTAAGGTAAACTACTCACGCTTCATCGAACGACATGGTATTGATGTAGAAGCCCTCCATGATCGAATCCCCCTCCGGCAGGGTGCCGGAAAAGGTCCCTAGATGGGATCTCACGGGTACAAAAGGTTGCGGCGGTGGAGAAGTGTTTTCTTGGATGCCTCTAGTGGTTTGGGAATATATAGGCAAAAGAATTAGGCCAGGAGGTGCACGGGAGGCCCACAAGGGTGGGGGTGATACGTCTCCAACGTGTCTATAATTTTTTTATTGTTCCATGCTGTTATATTATCATTCTTGGATGTTTTATAATCATTTTATAGTCATTTTATATTATTTTTGGTACTAACCTATTGACATAGTGCCAAGTGCCAGTTGCTGTTTTTTGCATGTTTTTTACATCACAGGAAATCAATACCAAACAGAGTCCAAATGCAGCGAAACTTTTTGTGGAATTTTTTTAGACTAGAAGACATCCAGTGCACAAAAGAAGTGCAGAAGACGGGGCCCGAGGGGAGCACAGGACACCTGGGCGCACCTGGAGGCCCAGGCGCACCCTGGTGGGTTGTGCCCACCTCGGTGGCCTCCCGAACCACCTCTTTACTCTATAAATAACCCAATATTCCAGAAACCCTAGGGGAGTCAACAAAAATCAATTGCAGCCGACGCAAGTTCCAGAACCACCAGATCCAATGTAGACACCCTCACGGAGGGGTGCATCATGTCCATTGGTGCCTCTTCGATGATGCGTGAGTAGTTCTTTGTAGACCTACGGGTCTGTAGTTAGTAGCTAGATGGCTTCCTCTCTCTCTCTCTCTCTCTCTCTCTCTCTCTTTTGATTCTCAATAAAATGGTCTCTTAGAGATCTATTTGATGTACTCTTTTTGCGGTGTGTTTGTTGGGATCGGATGAACTTTGAGTTTATGATCAGATCTATCTTTTTATCCATGAAAGTTATTTGAGTCTTCTTTGATCTCTTATATGAATGATTGCTTATACCCTCGTATTTCTTCTCTGATATTTGGGTTTTGTTTGGCCAAATTGATCTATTTATCTTGCAATGGGAAGAGGTGCTTTGTGATGGGTTCGATCTTACGGTGCTTGATCCCAGTGACAGAAGGGGAACCGACACGTATGTATCATTCTTATTGCATTACTCTGTTTTTCCATGAACTTAATACACTAGATGCATGTTGGATAGCGGTCGATGTGTGGAGTAATACTAGTAGATGCAGGCAGGAGTCAGTTTAGTAATCTTGGACGTGATGCCTATATAATGATCATTGCCTGGATATCGTCATGATTATTTGAAGTTCTATCAATTGCACAATAGTAATTTGTTTACCCACCGTTTGCTATTTTTCTCGAGAGAAGCCACTAGTGAAAACTATGCCCCCCCCGAGTCTCTTCTTTATTATATTTGCCTTTGCGATCTATTTTATTTGCTTTTATTTTCAGATCTATATTTCAAAAAATACAAAAATACCTTGCTGCAATTTATTTTATCTCGCATTCCCACGAGATCTATCTATCAATTTATTACAACTATCTGACGTCGGTTTGCCAATTTTTGGCGCCGTTGCCCAAAAGGGATTGACAACCCCTTTAACACATTGAGTTGCGAGTATTTGTTATTTATGTGAAGGTGCCATTCACATAGTGTTGTGTGGTTCTCCTACAAGTTCGATAACCTTGGTCTCATCACTGAGGGAAATACCTACCATTGTTGTGCTGCATCGTCCTTTCCTCTTTGGGGAAATACCGATGTAGTTCTAGCAGACATCAGGGGGCGCGCCCTACCCCTGTATGCGTTCTCCGTCCTTGTGGCCGCCTTGTGGCTCCTCCGACTTCATCTCCAAGTCTTCTGGTTGTCTTCTGGTCCAAGAAAAATCATCGCGAAGGTTTCATTCTGTTTGGACTCCGTTTGATATTCCTTTTGTCAGTGTACAAAAGTAGGGCCTTTCTGTACGCCTTTACTTGTGCACGGGCAGTCCTAGCCACACCTGTGGCCTTGCTTGGCGGGGCAGAGGAAGGGAAGGAACAATACTGCCAAGGCAACACTCAAAGCCAGGGGCATGAAGAGCAAAGGGCAAGATGGATTTCCCCTGGCAACACCCTTGCCGGGGCGGCCTACATAGCCCCGAGAATAGCCCTGCCGTGGCAACTTTCCCAACACCAGCGAGGCCGCTACCTTTGAGCCTTAGAGTCCTAACACCATCGACAACATCAGGAGCAAAGACTCGGGGGCACCTGCGTGGTGGCTTGCAGATCTTTGTGGAGACCAAAAACCTGCAAGACTAGATGAGAACCAGAAGACGAAGACCCCTGACAAGACCCCTTGCCGGGGACGGCCGAAGACCCCTGGCAAGACCCTTGCCGGGACGCCCACGAGACCCCGGCAAGACCCTTGTCGGGGGCATCTGTGGGGCCGCAGCCAGGACCGCACCTACCAAAGCTCTGCTACCCCGCGGCCGTTCCAGCACGGTAACCAGCCCGCCAACTAGGCGAGCGCCTGCGTGGCAGCGTGCGGCTTCTAGGCCAACTAGCCAAACACCTGCGTGGTGGCATGCAGATCTTCGTAAAGACCCTATCACCACACCAGCACAACAACTAGCCAGCCAGCCTGGCGCTGCATGCCTCGTCAGCTTGGACGCGCGTCGGAGCCAGACGAGGCGGCGACGGACGGGACGAGTTTTGTTGCCATCCCCGACAAAGCAAGAGGGCACGTAGGAGGTGCATTAAATGCGTTTGTCCTATGGTGTCAGGTGATGAACTTGTAAATATAGATACTTTTCACCTCCTGTGTGCCACTGTGGCGATCCCTTTGACATATAAAAGGAGGCCCAAGGCGTACTT
Organism: Aegilops bicornis; assembly: GCA_021605145.1. Classification (NCBI taxonomy): domain Eukaryota; kingdom Viridiplantae; phylum Streptophyta; class Magnoliopsida; order Poales; family Poaceae; genus Aegilops; species Aegilops bicornis. The sequence goes on from CM038671.1 coordinate 127,287,972, forward strand.
TGGAAGGATTCAGACTTTTTGGACTAGGCATGCATGACAGCTAGTTCAAGAGCTCAAGAACACCAAATATACACAGACAAGCACGACTAGGATATTACGCATCGTTTGTGGCCTGAACCTGGGTAAAAATCCCCTCGTGCTGATCACTAGACCTGCTCTTTGCACAGCTCTTCACCCCTGCCAATCGTAGAAGGGATTCCCTGGGATCCCATAGGTGTCGTTTTCTTGACATCTTTGGTGCGCCAGGTAGGGGGCGTGAGGTTGTGAAAATCTGGTCTAGAAGTTAGCACATCGACTTCTTCATTGCCATGGCTCCCAAGAAGAAGGGGATCACGGCTATCGATTCATCTGGAGCCGAACCGCCCGTACCAGCGTGGGCGGGTGACGGGGCGGGCGCGGGGGCATGGCCCGCGAGCCTCCACGACACCCTTTCAATCAAAGCCAGGCGAGCGGCGTCGTTCGAGTCCAAGACGACGAGCCGCACGCCGCTGGGTCCAAGGGCAGGGCCATGCTTTCCACGGGCGGCGCGGCAACCTTCAGGACGCCCCAGCCGGCGTCTGCACCGCGGCCTTCCAGATCATGTGCGACGAGCAACGCCGGTGCCCCCCAGGCACTGCCGCGGGAAGAGCCCTTTGCGTCACTCGTGTGATGCACCAGGCCAGCATGCGCGCCCAGACGCTGGCGGAAACGGCTTGCGACAACGAGACCGTGATAGAGCTCCTTCTAACGTGGTTAGTAGTCAGAGCGCGTCGCGGTCCATGCAGCTTTCGCCGCCACCCATGCCAGCAGAAGCATTAGCTCGCATGCAACTGCTCCTCGACTTTCCTCCTGCCGTGGAGAAGCTCGACGAGTGCAGAGCCACCATTCGGAGCCTCATCAGCTTTGACAATAAAGATGAACCGCGACTAGCGGGACCCTCGTCTCAGCGCTCTGTAGAGTCGGTGCATGCCGGTGGTGGGAGGACCGCAGGTGCTGCGACCACGGCGCACTCTCCTCCCCCATGCCAGCATCAGCACCCGCCGGCTCGTTAGGCCGACAGCTGTGACTCCGATCCCCCTGCCCTGGGGGTGGCTACTTCTATTTATAGGCGAAGGCCCTGGGCCTCTTCCCAAATATTGAGCGGGAAGGGCGCCAACAATTGGCCATTTTGAAGGGGAACAATGGCACGCTTATCCCGACTAAAGTTGGTCTTCGCCGCCAAAGGCTCTGGTGATGACGCCGCTTGGGCTCCACGATGACTCCTTCCAGCCGTTGGGCTGGTCTTGGTCTTGTTGCAATCGAAATGGATGCCTTTGCTTGATGCTCTCGCTGCGCTTGCTCCCTTTGCACCAAAGAGGAAAGGAGGACATCAAGGCTGGTGGCGCGCGGTGGCGCCCTTGGTCGCCATGGCTTATGCCATGGGCACCTCGCGAGGTACCCTGCCTTGAACTCTCCGCCTCCTCATGAGCCAGCTGACGAGGCCGTGCTCGAGGAAGCTCCTTGTCATCCGCCCCGCGAGGCTTGGCCCCTCGTGAGGGTCTTGAGCTTGCGTTGATGAAGATGGGCTGTCCTGGGCCTCCTCTCAGCCACGCCGCAGGCCGCAGGCAGGCAAGTCTGGGGACCCCCATTCCTAGAACGCCGACAGTAGCCCCCGGGCCCACGGCGCGCCCGAACTTGGCCGAGCAGAGAGGCGAAAGGGCAAGTGCGAAGCGTCGCGTGGTGGTTGATTGGACGTGGGCGGCACTGTTCCCCCACGCCTCCTTATTTTGTGCCTTGCTAGGCGGACACGCTGCTGTACACATCTGTTCCCCTCTCTGCTGCTCGTGCGCCCCTGTCCTTCCCCCTCTCGAACTCCAGCTTCCATTTTCAATCCAATATCGAATCTCCCCCTTTCAATCGCCATGGCTCACGAAGAAGGGGAAAGGGAAGAAACCGGTGCCTCCGCCTCGCTCGCCGGGCCCGGCCTCCGCCCGTCGACCCGTCGATCATACTCAATCTAGAGGGCTTGGGCAAGGTTAGTTCGGCTCGCCACCACCTTCAACGACGCGGAGGACGACGGCCTGGCCCAAGGCCCCACTTCTCCATCGGCAGTGATAGTCACCGAGGTTCGGTATTTTGTCGACGCCTGCGGGCGGGCTGGTTCCCCCCTTTTCTGATTTCTTCAATGCCGTGCTTTTCCACTATCAGATCCACATGATGCATCTGGGTCCTGAGTCCATCACTCTCCTCTCGGTCTTGCTGCGCCACTTCTTCTCTCTGCGCCTTGTCGACCCCACCCAATGCTCGGCGTGCGTGAGCTTCGTTGCCGCGCCCGAGATAGCGGCCTCAGGGATTGACTTCAGCCTCCCTCCGCCCGCGGCTGAGTTCCGCGAGAGGTGGTTGTACGTGGATGTGGGGGTGCCTAGCCCCCTGCTATCAGAGCCAACCTCGCCTGTTGTCCCCAATTCAGGTTGGCGCCAGGAGACGCTTTCAAGCCCTCGGCTCATCTTTGTCTGGCACCGCTGCTTCGAGTTCGGGCTTGGTCGTGACAAATACCCAAGGTGGTGAAGGAGTTCCTGATGTGCCACGTTGCTCCTCTCCAATGCCATTCCCACCGGATGTGGGCCTTCAGCGGGCCTGGTGATGTATGAGGCTCCAGGAAGAAGACCTGACGCCTGAAGCGCTAAGGAAAGTGCTCCTGGTCCTGACTGGCGACCCCAACCCCGGTGGCATCCGGCATGGAGGGGCCTTGTTGTACCTCTGCCAGAACAGGGGTGATTTTGTGAACCAGATGCCTATCTTCGATGAATGGGGGCCGCGCCCCGCTGGTCTCCAGGGCCTCGCGAGAATCCAAAGGATGGTGACAGCCCTTCCAGCCGGCCAAGGCGGCTCCTCCTCAAGTGGCGGAGCAGGAGGCACGAGCCGCCAGAGGTCGAAGGACCCCTGGGGTGGCGGCCGGCGGCGGCTCATGAGGGAGCATCTCCCGAGGCCCACGCCGCCGTGGCTGAGGGAGGCAGGCAGCTGCCCGCAACGCCTGCGGCAGAGGCTCCCGAGGCCCGAGCCGTTTCTCTTGGTGAGGCGACCAGCAGCTGCGGCGCCGTGGGTGCCTCGACGCAGTCGCCTTGATGCTTCTCCCTCATCGCAGGCTGACCCCTGCGCTCAAATCTTGGGTCGCTTCCGCGTGGACTTCGAGGCCCTCCGGAAGAGAAGGGAGGCCCTGGGCGATGATTACCCTTGTCGCTTGCTGAAGCGTAGGAAGTACTTCGCCACTGATGAGTAAGCCTTCTCCTTCTCCAGCTCCTGATCCTTCTACTGCTTGTACTGATCCTTGCCCTTCAGGCCCCTTCCCGCCAAGCTCACGGAGACAGGTGAGGAGCCGTCCCCCTTGGCTTCACCCTCTTTCCCGTCCTTGAGCGCTCGGAGCAGTGGAGCCCTTGTGGTGAGGGCGACCGGGGAGGCGAACCGTCCCGAGGCGCATCGTGGCCTGCGGCGCCTCGCGACCCTTCTTCGCGAGCCTTCTCGTGGCATAGCTAGCTCGCTGTGGGCTTCTCGCTGGTCGTGGACAGCGATTGGCTGAGGCGCCTCGCGCCTTCGTCTGGGGTGGGCTGGCTCTGTGCCGGGCTTACAGTGCGGGCGTGCCCGGCCGCGAGGGTGCCAGCCCCCAGCCCCCTGCCCGGAGGGGGAGTGCTGATTCGTGGCTCCCGGCGCCCGCCCGGGGCGGTTGATGGTGGGGAGGACGTGCACGAGCGCGCCCGGGAGCGCCGCGCCCTTCACCAAGGATTTCTTCGAAGGGCGGCTGACGCGGTGAGCCTTCTTGGTGAAGAGCTCGCTGACGAAGACGCGCGCCTCGAGGCCGAGGGCCTGCGCCTGGCCGCAGAGAGGCGTGAGCTGGAGGGCGCTGTCGCCCTTGCGCGCCACCAGCGCGATCTTGATGATGAAGAGGCTAAGGCGTCGCTGGCAGCCTCTCGGGAGGCCTGTTCTCGGCCGTCGAGGAGGCCCGGGAAGCTAACAGGCGGCAAGAGGCGGCGGAGGAGCGGGCACGGGGACTCCTGGCCCGGTGTCACTCACTGGAGGAGCAAGTAGAGATGCGCGAGGCAGCCCTTGCGTCGATGAAGGTGGCCTCCGGCGACCCAGCGGAGCTCCAGCAGCGTGAGGAGGCGTTGATGCTTGAAGCCGCCGAACGCGCGCGCGAGTACGAGCGCTTGGAGACGAGGGGCGCTTGGCGACGCAGGTGGAGGATGTGGTCGCTGCGCGGGAAGCCCGTGTCCTGGAGGAGGTCGGACGCCGAGTGGCGGCGGCGCGCTCGAACCTCGAGCGCGAGTTCGAGGAGAGGCTGGGGTTGATCAAGGCCGAGGCTGAAGGCATGATTGCTGCCTTGAGGGCCAAGCTGGAGGAGGCGACGTGGCGGGCCGACGCTCTTCGGGCCGCCCTCGAGGTGGCGCAGGGGGAGTCGACCACCTCTCAGGCCGAGGCGCTCCTCCTTCGCCAACGGGTGGAGGAGGCTAAGGCCGTCGCGCGCCAGAATGCGGACGGGATACGTCAGCGGCGAATCCTGGAGCATGAGCACGGGCCCATGCTCGCCACACTCCGGGAAAGAGCCAACACAGCCTTGGGTAACATCTGCGAGGCGGCTGTTGGCGAGCCGCACACGGTTAACAACGCCGGCAATAGGTTGGTGGAGGAGAGGAGCCGCGTGCTGCTTGGGCGCGCCTTTTCTCGTGTCTTCAGCCATCTCCAGAACATGGACCCCCACTTCGACTTTGACGCAGCCATCGCCCAAGTTCCCCAGGCCATCCGGTGTGACCTGGCGCACTGGGTGGAAGACAATGTGGATGCTCTCGTCAGGGCCTTTGCTTCGGACAATGATGGCGTGGTCATGGCCGCCGATGAGGGCAGCGTGGTGAACGGCCCAGACGCCGCCGATGGCCACGCAGACAGTGACGGCGAGGCCAGCGATGCCAGCAACGGCTCGGGAGGTGCTCCTGAGGACGCATTGGGGGATTTATCCGACTGATCAAGTATTGTCCCTATTCCATTACCCTGCATGAATAGAACTCAGGTTTTGGCCTGATGGCTGTGAGAGCATTTTGGGAGGGGGAGCCCCTCATGTAAAACTTGTGTTCATCAGATAGCAGGTGTTAGATCGCCCATACGCCCGCCGCCAAGTGGTTGGCTAAGCGACGTGCTGGTCGGGCTGGTTTACCTTTGTTTCAGACGAGCCCCGAGATAGCCTGGGGAGGCTGCGGTGACCTGAGTGTCTCCTAATCGAATCCGTAGGATCTGCAGTAAGAAGAACCTCCCAGGAGAGGACGCCGGCGACAGTCAAGGCTGCTGCAAGCTAGGCTGGCCCGGCTCGCGAGGGGCTCGCGAGGGGAGGCAGCTGAGGCGGAGTGGTAACCGAAACGCGAGAGATTTGCTCGAACGAGACTAAGCACCCCTTCCCCGAACACACGCAAATCTCAAATTTGAATCCAATTTAAATCCAACGGGGGAAAGCGACAACCAAACGGAAAGGCGAAGAAAGCAGAAGAAAAGCCGCATCCGGCACCTAGTCTAGTCTTGGACGTCTTCTCACCAGCGTGGAGCTAAGTGCTGCCACTGGGCGTGGGAGGGAGCCCTGTGGCCCGAGGCCGGCACCCCGAGACTCTGTGGCGTGTACAGCCCCACTCATTATTACGTGAGAGTGTCACGGGCGGCGAAGCTTCACAGCACTGGGCCTTCTTCATGTACCGGCCTTGCTTCATATCGCCAGACGAGGGCCCCGCCTTGCGCCGCACTCTAGTGCCATCAACGACGATCGGAAACCAGGACGCCGCCAATGGGGTAGAGCGGTCGCCAGCGGTTCACCCGACGACCACAGGTCCTCCGCCAGGGGCAGGCCCTGAGGCGCCTCAAAGACAGGGCCTACCTCCCGAGAACGCCTTTGCTCAACGCCGCGGGTGGTGATGTTCGATCTCTGCCTTCTTCTCGGCAGCCTCGCGCCTCCTCCCGAGGGGTAGGAGACTGCGGGGACGGGGCAGCCGCTCGTGATGGCGACCTGTACCTCCTGCGATCTATGGTTAGCATATGTTTGCTCTTGAGGAAGTAGCGGTACCCGATAATCCTCGCCCCCGGCGTGACCAATGGGACCGTCCCGAGGCTCCTGGAAGAGCTCGGCCTCTGGCGCCTCATCTCCCCAGCTCGGGCTGAGGAGCGAGCCTTGTTCTCCCTCATGCGGGTGCCCTTGGTCCATCATGTGGGCACGATTCTTCTGGCGCCGTCATCCCGAAGGCCACGCCAGAGTGCTCAGCGTGCCATGCGGTTTCGCTGATGCGCCCACCGTGGGTGGTGGCGCGCGGTCCACCGGGCCGTGGTTACGCCGAGTCCTTCTTCTCCGCTGGGCCGGGCGGGGCAACCGCGCCGCCGCCCGGCCGACAGCTTTCGCCGGTGTTGGGGTAGCTTTGAGCTCATTGGCACGCGTGGAGCCCCGTGAGGGCCGCCTGTGCTCGAGATGGAAGCTGGGTGCGAAGGGGTGAGCCCCGTGGCGGCGAAGCCAGGAGCTCGCCACTCGCTCCAAAGAGCATCGCCGCCACCGCTCTCCAAAGAGCTGCCTGCAGCAGCTCTCGGCCACCGTGAGCGGCCCCTCGAAGTTCGCTTTGCTCCCGGTGGGTGTACGGTGACGTGGTCGCGGCATGATTGGAGGCCCTTGCTGCCGACCGCGCCTGCCGTGGCGTGAGAGCCGTCGAAGCCTGTCCGCGTCGCCCGCGGCCTGCAGCGCCCTGCAGACCGCGAGCTGCCTGGGGCACGGGGTCGCCCGAGGCGAGCGGCTCTGCGCGAGCGGGCCATGCCGCCCAAGGATCTGGGTTGCCCGCTTGGTCGCCGGACATGGTGATGACGATGCGACGGAACACGAGGCAGCAGAAGGTGGATTCTGGCGCACCCCTACCTGGCGCGCCAAATGTCGGACTTCGGGTTCCGGCAGACCCTTGAGGTTCGAACACTGGGGTGCGCGCGGAGATCCAACCCTCCACCGTCTCGCTCCTCGCCGAATCGATGGGACCTAAAACTACTAAACAGAACAGCACAAGAGACACGAGATTTATACTGGTTCAGGCCACCATTGTGGTGTAATACCCTACTCCAGTGTGTGGTGTGCTGGATTGCCTCTTGGGCTGATGAGGAACAATACAAGGAAGAACAGCCTCGCGAGGGTCTGTTCTTGGCGGGTGCGATGAACTGCTAGGTGGTGTTCAGTCGCTCTAGCTACTGGTTCCTTGATGAGGATTCGGATCTCGGATCTCCGATCCCCCTGCCCTGGGGGTGGCTACTTCTATTTATAGGCGAAGGCCCTGGGCCTCTTCCCAAATATTGAGCGGGAAGGGCGCCAACAATTGGCCATTTTGAAGGGGAACAACGGGTACGCTTATCCTGACTAAAGTTGGTCCTCGCCTGCCAAAGGCTCTGGTGATGGCCTTTGCTTGGGCTCCAGGCTGACTCCCTTCCAGCCCTTGGGCTGGTCTTGGTCTTGTTGCACCCAAATGGATGCCTTTGCTTGATGCTCTCGCCTGCGCTTCCTCCCTTTGCACCAAAGAGGAAAGGAGGACACTGCTGGCCGGGCGCCGGGCCGGGCGCCCTTGGTCGTCATGGCTTGCGTCATGGGCACCTCACGAGGTACCCTGCCTTGAACTCTCCGCCTCCTCATGAGCTAGCCTGACGAGGCCGTGCCTGAGGAAGCTCCTTGTCGTCCGCCCCGCGAGGCTTGGCCCCTCGCGAGGGTATTGAGCTTGCGTTGATGAAGATGGGCTGTCCTTGGCCTCCTTTGAGCCACGCCGTAGGCCGCAGGCAGGCAAGTCTGGGGACCCCCGTTCCAAGAACGCCGACAAACACCCTACTCCAGTGTGTGGTGAGGTGGAATGCCTCTTGGGCTGATGAAGAACAATACAAGGAAGAACAGCCTCGCGAGGGTCTGTTCTTGGCCGGTGCGATGAACTGCTAGGGGGAGTTCGGTCTCTCTCTATCTCTCTCTCTCTCTCTCTCTCTCTCTCTCTCTCTCTCTCTCTGGATTCAATATGCCTCTAGCTCTGTTCCAGATTCCGGATCCCCCTACCCTGTGGGTGGCTAGTCCTATTCATAGGCGGAGGCCCTGGGCCTCTTCCCAAATATTGAGCGGGAAGGGCGCCAACAATCGGCCATTTTGAAGGGGAACATCTAGTACACTTATCCTGACTAAAGTTGGTCCTTGCCTGTCAAAGGCTCTGGCAGTGACACCGGCTTGGGCTCCACGATGACCTCCTTCCTGCCGTTGCGATGGTCTTGGTCTTGTTGCACCAAAATGGATGCCTTTGCTTGATGCTCTCGCCTGCGCTTGCCTCCTTTGCACCAAAGAGGAAATGAGGACCTTCTTGGCGGGCGCCCGCCTGGCGCCCTTGGTCATCATGGCTTGCGTCATGGGCACCTCATGAGGTACCCTGCCTTGATCCCTCCGCCTCCTCACGAGCCAACCTGAGGAAGTCGTGCCTGAGGAAGCTTCCTATCGTCCGCCCCGCGAGGCTTGGCCCCTCGCGAGGGTCTTGAGCTCGTGCTGATGAAGATGGGCCGTACTGGGCCACCCCTTGAGCCACGCCAGCCGCAGGCAGTGCAAGTCTGGGTACCCCGTTCCTGTAACGCCGACATCTATGCCCATTTTTTCAGACTGTATCCTCGATAAAGCAGTGTTCAGGGCATCGCTGTCGTCCAAGGACTCTAGTGAGGTGAAATCCGTCAATGATTTGGTCTAGAACCAATGCGGCGAATCCGCCATGGCGGATGCTAGTGGGGTGGTCCCTTCGATCAAAATTGACCGGGCAGGAGGACCACGGGTTGAACTTTGGGGCGACTGGCTCCAACGCATATACGTCCCTGAGTGCACGCTTCCGCTCCCTTTTGGGTATGTGGGTTGCGTATATCATGTTCACCATCCGCACTTGTGGGGGGAAGCCCTTCTGTCCCCTATTGGTCAGCGGCCGGGACTCCTCCTCGTCATCGCTATGCAGTCCCTTGTCTTTGTTTTCGGCATTTAACTTGCCTGCCTGCTTGAACACCCAACAATCCCTGTTGGTGTGATTGGCCGGTTTTTCGGGGGTGCCGTGTATCTGGCACGAGCGATCGAGTATTCGGTCCAAACTGGACAGGCCTGGAGTATTTCTTTTAAATGGCTTTTTCCACTGACCGGGTTTAGAGCCTCTGAATCCGGCATTAACTGCTGTATCCTCAGCATTGTCGCCGTTAATGCGGCGCTTGTGCTTGTGTGATGCGACCTGACATTGCTGTCCTTGGTATCCGAATTACCAGGGCTCTTGGTCATGTTATTACTACGCGCTAGCCAGCTGTCTTCTCCCACGCAAAAGCGGGTCATGAGTGTTGTGAGGGCTGCCATGGATTTCGGCTTTTCCTGTCCTAGGTGCCAGGAAAGCCACTCATCACGGATGTTATGTTTGAAGGCTGCGAGGGCCTCTGCGTCCGGACAGTCGACTATTTGATTTTTCTTTGTTAGGAACCGTGTCCGTAATTGTCCGCCGATTCCTCCGGCTGCTGAATTATGTGGCTTAGGTCATCGGCGTCTGGTGGTCGCATAGGTGCCCCGGAAATTGTCGAGGAATGCGGCTTCCGTGTCCTCCCAACAACCAATTGATTCTGCTGGCAAGCTGTTAAGCCAATGCCGAGCTGGTCCTTTAAGCTTGAGTGGGAGGTATTTTATTGCGTGTAGATCATCACCGCGGGCCATGTGGATATGAAGGAGATAATCCTCGATCCATACCGCAGGATCTGTTGTGCCATTGTATGATTCGATGTATACGGGTTTGAAACCCTCGGGGATTTGATGATCCATTAATTCATCTGTGAAGCATAGTGGGTGTGTGGCGCCTCTGTACTGGGCTATATCGTGACGTAGCTCAAATGAGCTTTGTCTACTGTGCTCGGCCCAGCCGGATTTGCCATATCCGGCATGACGGTTATCGTCACGTGTCGTGGGGCGCCCACGCGATCCATAGATCGATCTTGTTTGCCTTGACTTGTCCTCCAATATACCTCGCAGGTCTGGCGCATTTCCCCGTGCATTGGTATTTTTTGAGCGACGCCGGGGTGCGGCTTGAGTGGAGGGCCGAGAGGCCTCTCTGTCATGGCCACGAGGTCGCCGGTCGGCCGCGTCGTGCGCTAGTGATGTAGGTTTAGGTGCTTCCTCCTCTAATCGGGGCAGCAGCCTGCGCTTTGGGTAGCTCTTGGAGGGGCGTTCGAGTTCGTACTCTTCGGCCGCAAGGACTTCAGTCCATCTGTCGGCTAGCGAGTCTTGGTCAACTCTAAGCTGTTGCTGTTTTTTCTTGAGGCTGCTCGTTGTGGCCATGAGCCTGCATTTGAAAAGCTCTTGTTCGATGGGATCCTCAGGCATGATAATTTCGTCGTCGTCGAGGCTTGCCTCGTCTTCGGAGGGAGGCATGTAATTATCGTCCTCTACCTCTCTGTCTGCCGCTCTCTCATGAGGGCTGGCTTCTCCATCCTCCTGTGCAGAATCCTGCTGGAGGGGGTTGTCTTCGGCACTGTCCGCGATGTTATTATCTCCTGTGCAAGAATCGCCATTTTTGCTTCGGCGGGATTTAGAGCGGCGCCGCTGATGCCGACGCTTAGGCTGCTTCTTGGAGGGGTCATCCTCCGTTGTTCCATCGCCCTTCCCTTCTTTTGGGGTGTCCACCATGTATATTTCATACGACGAGGTGGCCTTCCAGTGCCCTATAGGCGCTGGTTCTTGGTCGTCTCCTGCATCGGCATCCATACCGTCTATGTCTTCGGAGTCGAAGTCGAGCATGTCAGTTAAATCATCGACAATGGCTACGAAGTGGGTGGTGGGTGGGCTTTAAATTTCTTCGTCGTCCGCATCCCAACCTTGCTGACCATAGTCCGGCCAGAGCTCTCCTGATAAAGAGAGAGACTTTACTGAATTCAGAATGTCACCAAAGGGCAAGTGCTGAAAGATGTCCGCGGCGGCGAACTCCATGATCGGCGCCCGATCGGATTCAATCGGCAGGAGCGCGGAAGGTTCGGAGTCCGGAGAGGAGTCCGGCACCTTGGAGTCATGATCTTCGCAGAGGACAACCCCCGAGACGGTGTCCAGCTACCCGTCCTCGATTGGTGCAGTCTCCAGGGCACTGTTCGGCGGCAGAGCTAGGTGATGTCCATCATGAAAGTGCGGCGCGCTCGGCTGTGGCTCGAACCCGTCGAAGATCAAGTCTCCGCGGACGTCAGCCGTGTAGTTCAAACTTCCAAATCTGACCTGATGGCCAGGGGCGTAGCTTTCGATCTGCTCTAGATGGCCAAGCAAATTGGCCGACAGTGCAAAGCCGCCGAATACGAAGATCTGTCCGGGGAGAAAAGTCTCACCCTGGACTGCATCATTGTTGATGATCGAAGGAGCCATCGGGCCTAAAGATGACGACACAGAGGAACTCTCAATGAAAGCACCAATGTCGATGTCAAAACCGGCGGATCTCGGGTAGGGGGTCCCGAACTGTGCGTCTAGGCGGATGGTAACGATAGACAAGGGACACGATGTTTTTACCTGTGTTCGGGCCCTCTCGATGGAGGTAAAACCCTACTCCTTCTTGATTAATATTGATGATATGGTTAGTACAAGAGTAGATCTACCACGAGGTCAGAGAGGCTAAACCCTAGAAGCTAGCCTATGGTATGATTGTTGTTCGTCCTACGGACTAAAACTCACCGGTTTATATAGACATCGGAGAGGGCTATGGTTACACAGAGTCGGTTACAATGGTAGGAGATCTACATATCCTTCTCGCCAAGCTTGCCTTCCACGCCAAGGAAAGTCCCATCCGGACACGGGACGAAGTCTTCAATCTTGTATCTTCACAGTCCAGGAGTCCGGCCAAAGGTTATAGTCCAGCTATCCGGACACCCCCTAATCCAGGACTCCCTCAGTTGGTGAATGCCTTCCTCTGTCACAGAGGAAGACATAAAGAAGCTAAGAGAGGCCAGGTAATTGACCGACGAAATCTCGCACAGGTTGCCTGCTCGAGGGCAGGTCATTCCCACTCTCGAACCCGGCGAGAGCGTTGTATTCATCTCTCACTTCCTCCGAGGGCTAGTCCTTGCTATAGATCCCTTCGTTAGGGGGCTCATGTTCTATTACGTGCTGGATTTCCATGACCTGGCCCCGGATTCCATCCTTCACATCTCGTCGTTCATCGTCGTGTGTGAAGCCTTCCTCCGCATTACCCCACCGTTCGGCCTATGGCTCAAAACTTTCAAAGTGACGCCGAGATGATTGAGGGGCGACACGCAGAGTGCGGAGGTGCCGTAATAAGCAAAGGCGCCGATGTTCCATGGCCAAAGGGTTCCTTCCCGGAGGTGTCCAGTTTATGGCAACGGGAGTGGTTTTATATCACAGCTCCCCGGGGTGGGTGGCCGCCCCTGCCTTTCGCTTGGGCCCCCCACCACAACTGACGTCATGGATCAATAAGGGGCTGGACTGGGGGCCAGTAAATGATGTGCCGATATTGCAAAGTCGCATCCGATATCTCCTCGATAGAGATGTCGGCCTGGTCACGGTAATGCAAGTCATGCTAGTTCATCGGGTCCTGCCTTGCAAACGTCGACCGCTCCAAATGTGGGAGTTCAACCCAGAAGGACCGCGAGCTATCCAGCACTTCTTCGGCATGATGCTCGAAGAGATGTACAAATTGTTCTTCGGACCACAAATAAGGTGTCCGGACCTCACTGAGGATGCGGGTCTGAGCTGCAATCGCCCAGATACCCAAGTAAGTAATCCCGTGCCCGAATACACTACCTTTTTATTTATCACAACATCATTCTGAAAAGTCGCTCCTTGACCAGGATTGGGTAACAAAGGCGAAGATGATCAGGTGTTCGGCTCCCCTTCCCGAAGGCTCAGCAGATCCAGTACTAGCCAGAATGCTCGAGCCGGTGCCTTATCGGGCGCCCTCAAGGGAAGATAAAGGGGGGAATAAAGAGGCTGAAAGAGGGCCCCACTCATTATTCATCCAAACCGGAGGAATTAGCGCCTCCGCGAAGGAGGATAACCGGGGAGAAGAATCTGAAATTCCCTCTCCCCAAGGAAGGAAGAGGACCACCTCTGATGACCCGAAAACAAAGGTTTCCAAACGGGGGAAGAAATCTTCGCTAGAGGGTCCTGCCTCGGAGGGTACCCTTGCCGCACATTTTCCGCAAGGGGATCAGCCCTCCACCGAGCTATAAATAAAAAAGGTACTTAATAGTAAAAATATCCTGCTTTACCTCTGAGGACAATAACTGAAGCATTTATCTTGTAGTTTGGATCGTGGCCCTTCTCGACAGAGTTCGTCTTCGGGGGATTTTCTTCCGGAGATGATGGAGAGCGGAACACCTCCCCAAGCCACCCCGCCTCATGAGGCGGGCGATGCTGAAGTGTCGTCGCGAAGGGTTTCCCCTGATCCGCCAAGGCCAGAGGTTAATCCCTCGGCCACCCGAAGTCCTCAGTATTCGGCTCCTAAGGAGAGTAACAAAAAGAGTCCAGAACTGTCCGGTGTGAGATTGGACGCACTGAAGGATCTTCTGGAGCAAGCGGCTATCTCAGAAGCGCATCATATGCTAATGGGTACGGTGCTTCAGAGGATTTCATCCACCGAAAGAGGGTTGCATGAATCTTTTATGAGTCTGCTGAAAGGCTTTGAGGTACGTGAAATAGTGTATGCTTTTTACGGTACCGCACATGTTAGGTGTGCCCTATGAAGATAGTAGCCCCTGAGACTCTGGTTGCCGTCGAGAACGGCGGCAAACAGAGGATCATAGTCCCAGCTAATGATCAGGCCGCCTTCATGTGCAGGTGGCTGAAGGTCCGGTGGCTAGCCGGACTGGTGAGTTTGCCGAGTTGAAGCGACAACTTGATGCGGCAGATGCCGACATCGTGCTTGTCAACAAGCGGCTCGATGAGGCACAGGGTATGTGATTTCTCCGGTGATCAACACATAGTAAGAGGAGCATGATGCTAGTATCTTTAATATGTTTGTGACTGTAGATGGAGCTGCCATCGTGGTTACCCTTCGGGCGGAACTTGCCCTATCCTAGGAACAAGCCAGGAGTAGTGATGCAGCCGCTCTAAAGGCGGTCAAAGAGCTAAGAGCTGAACAAGCTGCGCATTGCCAAAGCAAGGAAAAAACGGCCAAGATGGCCGTTGAGTTGAAAGATGCCGCCGATCGTTGCCAGCTTCTTGAAAAAGAAAGCCGAGCGAAGGCGACGGACCTGGAGAAGGTCATGGTAGCAGCCAAGGAAGCCCGCTCAAAAATCAGAGCGGCGAAGGAGGAGCTGCGTCAAGCTGGAGATATCGCGGCTGGGAAGCCCTTTTTGTTGCGGACGAAGTTCGGAGATCCGAAGTATGCCCCTCTTGATCAACTATGGAGTTCTGCAGACGCATACATGGATTTGGCAGCCAGTGCTGCTGATGCGGCCGAGTACTTCAAGGATCAAAAAGATCGTGAAGTGGAAAAGCTGTTCTGGTCACAGTTCGATGGTCCAGTGCGTCTGCTGCTATTGAATGAGAGAATGGCCGAGTGGGCCGAGCTCCATAGGTTATCCGGGCTTGCCATGAGGTCTGTTGTGGATCATCTGTGGCCGGAAGGGCCAAGGCCGAATACTTATTTTAGTTTAGTGCAACAGTTCCTTGGTGTTGTGCCGCACATCGACGCTATGAAGTGGTCGGCGTGCATAGAGGGTGCGCGGATGGCACTTGCCCGTGTCAAGACATACTGGGCGGAGATGGAGGCCACCGCTATTGCAACCCAGAGTGCGGCCGTGGGCCGAGTATCTGCCGAGCACTACTTTGAAGAAGTCCTTGAAGGAGCTCGTTCAATAGAGGCTCAGTGCTCGAAGAATATTATCTTATAGTGACATGTATTCCCATTGTAAAAACGATGTTTTATTGAATTGTAAAGGTTGTGTTTATACTTTTGCCTGAAAGTATTATGATGCCTCCTGTGCGGCCATTTATGTATATATGTACATAACCTGAAAGTTTGCAGTCGTCGGCTTCAGCCCCCACACATATAATGTCGGGGTGTTCGCAAAAAAACGCGTATTCTGTCACATCCCTAGTTCTGGTATGCTCTGTGCTAGCTAGTCATGTGTTGCATCATGTTTAAATTGCTTTTAAAATTGAAATGGGGATTGATCGAAACCCTACCACAAATGAATCCAACTAGGTTCAAATAAAAATCATTTTCAATGAACCCAAAATGCCTTTGGAAAAGTTCATCATTTTGAATTGGTCTAGAACCTCTGCCGAAAGTGACGAACATATTTCTAGGTCATTTCTGGATTATTGAATTAATCCATAAATATTTGCATTACGACATTAAGATACTATAAATATTTTTACATGTCCAAATAAATCTGAAAGTACTTGAGGGCTGTTGGAAATAATTTCACAAGTGCCCACAAATATTTTCAGCATTTTGTCAAATGGTTTATTATTTTTACTAAATCAAAACATACAAAGAAAATAAAAAGAAAAACAGAAAGCAGAGAGAGAGGGTTTTACCTGGTGCTCACCTTGCCTGGCCCAGCACGGCCCAGCCCACTGGCCTGTGCCAGTCGTCGTTGTCCTCCCGCCAGTCGAACATGGCGCGTGCCCGACGCGCGCGTGCGCTCCGCGCGCCACACGAGCTCCCTACCTGCCTGCATCCCCGCCGCCCTGGATGCCTCCGCGCACGCAACGCAGCCTCCCCGACCGCCCCTCACTCTCTCTCGAGCTCTTTCCCTCCTCTGCTCTCTCTCCCTGTCATGCCCGAGCGCAGCCATCGCCACCGACGCCGTTCGCCGCGGCCAAAGCCACCGCCTCACCTCCCCGACGCATCCCAAAGCTCCGCCTCGACCCACTCCTCCCCCTCACCGCGCCAAGAGATGACGGGAGCCCTGCAGTGACGCCCTCGCCATCGTCTTCTTCCTCCGGATGCCAGAGATCGGCTTCGCCGTTTCGCCCGCACCGGACCGCCATCGAGCCCACTTACCGTCCCTGCGTGTTCTCTGTGAGCCCCCGCATCTTTTCCCCCTCCTCCCCTGCTCCTGACCATGCGGTAGCCGCCGTATCCATGGGCTCCGAAGCTCGTCGCCGCCATACATCATCACCGCCGTGGGCTGAGCTCGAACCGCTCACGGCCGTGCACCTAAACATGCTCCTAGTGCCTCCAGGAGGCCAAAGCAGCCACCAGATGGCCCCCTAGCTCCTCGTAGCCCCGTGCCCGCATGCGCCCGTACTCCGGCCGCCGCCCGGCTCACCGCCACTGCTGCTACACGCCACCTCAGCACCTACCGCTGCCACCACTTGATGTGCGCCGCTGCGTGCGTTCGAACGCAACAGACCGCGGCCAAAATGATGCCATGTGGCTCATTTCTGAGCCCCTCCGCCACGCCTGTCGTCGCCGGCGTCAAGCTGCCGGCGAGTTCGACCCCCCGCTGACTGTCGACCCCGGGTGGACCCAGTTTGACCCTCTAGATCACTAACGCGTGGGCCCCAGGCCACTAACTAAACTAGGTTAGTATTAGTTTAACGCTAACTAAACTTAGTTAGTTTAATTGACAGTAACAGACGGGACCCACAGGTCAGGGTTGACCTGGACCGTCTCAGTTGACCACTGACGTCACATTGACGCCAGGCTGACGCAGTAAATCCTTTTCTGGATTTATTCTTATATAGGAAATTCCAGAAAATGTTGCAAACTTCAAAAATTCATAGTAAATCAACTGTAACTCCAAATCAAACAAATTATATATGAAAAATTATCAGAAAAATCCAAAGAATCTTATTATGCCATTTTCATGCATGTTTGAGCAACATAAAGCTTCTTTCTCTGTTGCCGGTGTTTGTCCCCTCCCAGTAGACGATGTACCGACGATGAGTTCAATGACACCGACGAAGAACTATACTATCATCAGAAATGCGAGGCAAGCAAAACCCCCTTGTTCATTCCGATACAATCCCACTCTCTCGCTCCTTCTCTCCTTTACTGCATTAGGAAAACAACAATTCATCTTTTACTTGCTGCGGTAGTTGAACCCCTTTCCTCTGCATGACTTGTCATTTCCACAGTAAATAGATGAAACCCACTAGCATGAGTAGGAGTTGTTTGATCCATGATGTGCCTACTCATTCATGCTTGTTTGTCATGCCTGCTACTGCTTAGAGTTGAGTCGGGTCTGATTCATCGGGGATGAATTGAAGGTGTGTGAACATGTCCTACTGTGTGTGAGCTAAGTGTGTGAACACGATTTGGTAAAGGTAGCGGTGAGAGGCCATGTAGGAGTACATGGTGGGTTGTCTCATTTCAGCCGTCCTCAAGAACTGAGTTCTGTGTTTGTGATCCATGAAACAGTTACTACCACACATTGGGCTCCGGGCGCTCCAAGCTCTCTCGACTTATTAACCAACCTGATCTCTGTCCAGGAGTTGGAACTAGTTTCTGGTGTTTGTAAGTAGTGTTAGTAGTCTACCAAGTGGCACCCGATACATGTGGGCTTGGGACAGACTAGGCACAGTGGCACGGTGT
Source organism: Aegilops bicornis (assembly GCA_021605145.1). NCBI lineage: Eukaryota > Viridiplantae > Streptophyta > Magnoliopsida > Poales > Poaceae > Aegilops > Aegilops bicornis. The sequence goes on from CM038671.1 coordinate 127,305,497, forward strand.
ACCAAGTGGCACCCGGATGGTGGGCTTGGGAACCCTGCTCACATCGTTTGGGGCCGTGAGCGACACCCCGGCCGGATCTCCTTGCGGATGGAACCCGAATAGGCGATAAACCTGGAAGAGAGACTTGTGTGGTTATTCAGGTCGTGGCCGACTCCCTCACTAGGCTTCCGCTTGAAGGTTGCCGAGATACACGATGTGTACATGGTGGTAAGTGGCGAGAGCGTGTGTGAAGAAGTACACCCCTGCAGGGTTAACATCATCTATTCGAATAGTCGTGTCCGTGGTAAAGGACTTCTGGTTGCCTATACAGTTCATAGACAAGTGAAAGTGGATACTCTAAAATGCGCAAGATAAGCGTGAGTGCTATGGATGGCGTTCTCGTAGGGAGACGGGAGTAGATCCATAGTGGTGTATTGATATGGTGAATATGTGGACTCGTGTGCGCCACCTCAAAAGAGTTACTTGCAGTCGTAGTTCAGGATAGCCACTGAGTCAAAGCTAGCTTGCTGCAGTCAAACTCCACCCCCCTTTGTTGATACCGATGCATATGTGTAGATAGTTCTGATGTAAGTCTTGATGGGTACATTTGTACTCACGTTTGCTTAATTTATGTTTTTGCGGAGAGACTTCAGTCTCACTAGTATTTCAGTTAGGACTTCGACGTTTAGCTTGATACCTCAGCTACGATCTTGTGCCCTCGGCAGGATCTGGTAGATAGTCAGGCTTCTCAGCCTTTTTCATTTGTAGATGTCTGTACTCAGACATGTTAAGCTTCCGCATGTGTTTTGACTTGTATGCTCTGAATGTTGGGTCAGGAGACCCATGTTTGTAATATCTCGCTCCTCGGAGCCTATTGAATAAATACTTTGAGTCGTAGAGTCTTGTTGTGATGCCATGTTGTATTTGCACATATTGAGCATATTGTGTGTATGATTGAAATGCTTGGTACATGTGGGATCCGACAACCTAGTTGTTTATCCTTGGTAGCCTCTCTTATGGGGAAATGTAGTCTTGTGCTTCCATGAGCCATAGTAGTCCGCTACAGCCCGGTTCACCGGAGTCCTGCTAGCCCAAAGACTATCGCTCCGGAACACTTGACAGGCCGGCATGTGATTCACTTCGTTCCTATGTCTGTCCCTTCGGGGAAATGTCACGCGGTGAAATCCGGAGTCCTGCGTAGCCTGCTACAGCCCGGTTCACTTGAGTCATGTTAGCCCAGTGCTACAGCCCGGATTCGCACGCTGCTGACCGACATGCTCGATATTGATTCATGTATGCCTGTCCCCGTAAGTTAGTGCCACTTTGGGTTCACGACTAGTCATGTCGGCCCGGGTTCTCTGTCATATGGATGCTAGCAAGACTATCATATACGTGAGCGAAAAGGGGCAAACGGTCCCGGGCCATGGTAAGGCGACACCCGTGGGAATACCGTGCGTGAGGCCGCAAAGTGATATGAGGTGTTACAGGCTAGATCAGTGTGATTTAGAATCGGGGTCCTGACAGCTTTGGTATCGAGCCCCGATCGCTCAGAGGATTACCAAGCCATACTGGTCGAAGTTGAGTCTAGAATTTTTTTAGTTATATAAGGGAATGGATTGTGGAAGGGAACGTAAGGCTCTTTTTACTCCTTTACCTTATTCCCTTCTAATCCGAGTCAACCTCTTCTCTTCTACGGGGATTAGGAACTAGGCTTCTCATCATTCCATCAGGATCACGTGTTACTAATCCGTAGACTCTTAGGATTGTTGGTGTCAAGCCTCAGTTCAGTTTCTATTACTTCCGTATGTTCATAGCTAGCCTCATAACTTTGATATTGTGATGTTAAGTGGTTATGCCACCATTTTGCAGGATGTCTCAAATCATTTTGAGCATTTACATCTGTTATGCTGTCTGAGTCATCCCAGGTTTCTAAATAGTCTGATGCATTTGCAAGTCCCTTCTTCCCGTTTCCGATGTCCTTTTGGGCCAGACCTAGCACACTAATCGGTGAGTTGAGGTACTCTATTGCCTCGACATATATGTTGGAGTTGTTATTATGACACTAGGGTATCCTAGAGTTAGTAATCTAGCCATGTTTAGTGTTCCCAGTGTGATGATTCTGGCCACAATTCTCGAAAGCATCTCGTGATGTTATTTAGTTAGTAGGCATTCTACTCCTGGGTTTCTGAACCCGAGATTCACGCTACTTACCTCATGTTGATAGTGTTTGCTAGTTCCTTTAGGATATTAGTAACTTTGCGATAGTCCTCGAGGTACATGGTATTTCCTTCTTCAAAATACCATGAACTAGTTATGGCAGAAGTTCCTCTTTGAACCTAAAGATCGCAACCAGAGTGCTCTTGACGAGTCCTCCATTCATAGTTGTGAATCTGCCAGTCCTTCCTCTTCAGCATGGGTTATCCGGAAGAAATATGTTGAGCTTGTTCGACATACTAACCTATGCATCCACAACTCAGAAATATATATGTCCCTTTGAGTTGTCTCTCTTTAGTTGTATTCTGACCTCTGTCTATCAATTGATAGCCAGGACTAGTTGTGCATTCGTGTTATCGATGCCTATTATTCTTGTGGTCTATCAAGCCATTCTATTTCAAAATGACTGGGAGAAACAAACTCCAGTACCTCATCCATATCCAGGATTGGGTCAAAGTAGTTGTGTTCTGCAGATCAAATGCCAATCCATCTTTTGTTATGTTCTACCCTGTAGTATTACCCCCTTTTGTCGGATTTCGGGTTCCGGCAGACCCTTGAGGTTCGAACACTGGGGTGCACGCAGAAATCTCGCCCTCTACCTACCTGCACCCCGCCGCCTCGCTAGGATCTAAACTACGAAAGTAACAGCACAAGAGACGCAAGGTTTATACTAGTTCGGGCCACCGTTGTGGTGTAATACCCTAATCTAGTTTGTGGTGTGGTGGATTGCCTCTTGGGCTGATGGTGATGAACAATACAAGGAATAACAGCCTCGCGAGGGCTCTGTTCTTGGCCGGGGCAATGAACTGCTTGGAGGAGTTCAGTCCCTCTCTCTCTCTGCTGATTCCAGATCTCCGATCCCCCTACCCTGTGGGTGGCTAGTCCTATTTATAGGCAAAGGCCCTGGGCCTCTTCCCAAATATTGAGCGGGAAGGGCGCCAGCAATTGGCCATTTTGAAGGGGAACATCTGGTACACTTATCCTGACTAAAGTTGGTCCTACTTTGTAAAAGGCTCGGTGGTGACGCCGGCTTGGGCTCCACAATGACTTCCTTCCTACCGTTGGACTGGTCTTGGTCTTGTTGCAAGAAATGGACACCTTTGCTTGATGCTCGCTGCGCTTGCTCCCTTTGCACCAAAGAGGAAAGGAGGACCTTGCACGGGCCGGGCGCCTGCTGGGCGCCTTTGGTCGTCATGGCTTATGCCATGGGCACCTCGTGAGGTACCCGCCTTGATCTCTCCGCCTCCTCGCGAGCTAGCCTGATGAGGCCGTGCTTGAGGAAGCTCCCTGTCGTCCGCCCCGCGAGGCTTGGCCCCTCGCGAGGGTCTTGAGCTTGTATTGGTGAAGATGGACCGTGTCGGTCCCCCCTTTGAGCCACACCGCAGGCCGCAGGCAGGCAAGTCTGGGGACCCCCGTTCCTAGAATGCCGACACCTTTATGTCAGGATTGTCATGAGAATTGCACCATCTCTGATGAATTCTTGACGCAGTGATACTTCTCGCTATCATTGCTTTATTCCTCGGTTCCGTGTTGTTGTAACCGGAATGCCGACAAGTGAACTATGATGTGTGAAATCAATACTCCTAGCAACCCTTTTGCTTGGTAGTTAATGGACAATAATATCATTCTTAGCGTGTTGGTTGTTGGACCACTATTCTAAGATTGATTGTGCTACCTGGTCCATTTTTTTGGTGCACCCTTCGATCAATGAGTTAGGATTGTATCGATCCCTTGCTCTTATGATCATGTCGTCTTGCCTTGAAAAGCAAGATTGTTCTCGAGCTTAGGGACATATCGGTGGTTCGTGATTTTTTGAATATCTTCTCGGAGGTATCACCAGGCTGTCACCTGATCGCTATGTTGAGATCGTGATCAAGTTGGTTTCTTGTAGCCACCCTTTTCTCCAAGAATCTGTGTTGGATACCCCTGAGCTAGTTGGTTAAGCTTAACAACAACTTGGAGAGTTGAAAGATAAAAGCTTGTACTACCACGCTCATCCCTAAGGGATATCTTGTATCTGTGTTGAAGAAAGATAATATCTGCATCGATTGCTCCACGTGATCAATTGTCGGCGGTATTGTCTTATCAATCCTTTGATTTGAATGTGGGCTATCGTCAAATCAAATCAGAACCTACGATGTTCTTAATGTTGTCTTACTCGTGGTTGATCCCTCGAGCATACACCATTACATCTTTTGGTCTGACCAATGCTATCACCGTGTTCACATGATGGTGGAAGTCCAGTGATATGGAAATTCCGATGAGTTGCTGTTGAGCCCATCAGCAGCATTTTGTCTCCCCCATGATTCATGTTTAACATTACACTAGTGTTGGAAACTTTATAAGCATTGCCCTCATGTCCCGTTCATGAAGCATATGTCCGGTTGAAAGATGTGATTTCCTCTAATTCATGTGCATTTGATGAAAGTTGCCGCCGTGGATTCGAGAAAGCTTGTTTTTGCTTCCTTTGGAGTCATCCCAAGTTAGTCATGGATGTGCGAAGTATTCTATGGTTTGATAGGCTCGCTACCTCCAGTCCATATGTGTCCCTAGCACACCAAGCCAATGAATGATTTGTTCAAGGAGAAGAAGTTTCTTCTTAAGAGATAGACTTACGCAAGGACTTAAATATCCTCGTTGATGGTTCCCCCTGAACTCGGTAGTGTTTCGTTGTAAGACTACCAGGTGACCATGCTTGTCTAGGACAGCGTGTTCACATGCTTGTAGCAGAACCGGCTCATGTTTTGGATCTTACTACCGTAGTTAATTCCCCCGAGAGTCTCGCAACGTCATCTCGTAGATTTGTGTTGCAAACTTTCATTTTTTTTCCAGACCCGATGAGTCTGGATTATCCTAACACCAACCAGATCTGAATCTCAGGCAGATATGATGGTTGGAACATTTCTCAAGAACTATAATATTGGTCTCTTTGTAACCCGGTAAACTGGATGTTGTGGCCAACACACCCAACTGGAAGACTTATTGTTGTAGTATCTTGATTGAGAAAGTTGGCCACCTCCCCATAAGGATCTCGTAGAATTTATTCCAATAGTTGTTCCTTATGGATTTTTGAGTTCCGAAGTCGGACCTTTTACCTGATGTTCTAGATATCAAACCATATCTATGAATGGATTATGCTAGCACATCAAGGAGAACATTAGAAGCGGAGTGCTAAATGTCTCACAGTCGATCATCCAGATTCTGTTTCCTTAGCCCCGCTAAGGGGAAGTCTGAGAAGGTGTTATCTTCCATTGTATCCGCATCATCCATCACTATTCATCATGGTAGTATGAGGTGTTGCTAGGATCCTCGGCACGGATGTTGGTAAAACCCTAATGAATTTGGAAATGCTCAAGTTGTTGAAGGCATGCTCAGGCACTAGGTTACATCCTCGGTATCAATTGGTATGTGCCTTCCATTTTCCAAATTGCCCTATAACCGTAGTTTCCTTTCCAAAACTGAGTATGCCATTTCTTTGAATTCCTTCAAATGATAGTTTGTGAATTGCCATTAGCCTGGTATGAAGAGCTTCAATAATCCTTTTCGATAGAGTTTATTTCTGTCGTCGTCGTGTTAGATGAAGATCTTAAAAGCAAAGATGTCAAGATCAATTTGGAGCAATGAATCAATATCAACGATGAGGGCAGTTGGATCATGAAGATCTGTTAGCTTGTGTCCCCAGTGTGTTCTTACCTCACGTCTTGAATCTCGGGGCGAGATTCTTGTTTAGTGGGGGTGAGTTGTCACATCCCTAGTTCTGGTATGCTCTGGGCTAGCTAGTCATGTGTTGCATCATGTTTAAATTGCTTTTAAACTTGAAATGGGGATTGATCCAAACCCTAGCACAAATGAATCCAACTAGGTTCAAATAAAAATCATTTTCAATGAACCCAAAATGCCTTTGGAAAAGTTCATCATTTTGAATTGGTCTAGAACCTCTACCGAAAGTGATGAACATATTTCTAGATCATTCCTGGATTATTGAATTAATCCGTAAATATTTGCATTTGGACATTAAGATACTATAAATATTTTTACATGTCCAAATAATTCTGAAAGTACTTGAGGGCTGTTTGAAATAATTTCACAAGTGCCCACAATTATTTTCAGCATTTTGTCAAATGGTTTAGTATTTTTACTAAATCAAAACATACAAAGAAAATAAAAAGAAAAACAGAAAGTAGAGAGAGAGGGTTTTACCTGGCGCTCACCTGGCCTGGCCCAGCACGACCCAGACCACTAGCCTGTGCCAGTCGTCGTTGTCCTCCCGCCAGTCGGACAGGGCGTGTGCCCGACGCGCGCGTGCGCTCCACGCGCCACGCGAGCTCCCTGCCTGCCTGTGTCCTCGCCACCCTGGATGCCTCCGCGCACGCCGCGCAGCCTCCTCGACCACCCCTCACTCTCTCTCGAGCTCTTTCCCTCCTCTACTCTCTCTCCCTCTCATGCCCGAGCGCAGTCGTCGCCACTGAAGCCGTTCGCCGCGGCCACAGCCACCGCCTCACCTCCCCGACGAATCCCAAAGCTCCGCCTCGACCCACTCCTCCCCCTCATCGCGCCAAGCGATGCCGGGAGCCCTGCAGTGACGCCCTCGCCGTCGTCTTCTTCCTCCGGACGCCGGAGATCGGCTTCGCCGTTTCGCCCGCACCGGACCACCCTCGAGCCCACTTACCGTCCCTGCGTGTTCTCTGTGAGCCCCCGCTTCTTTTCCCCTCCTCCCCTGCTCAAGACCGTGCGATAGCCGCTGTATCCATGAGCTCCGAATCTCGCCGCAGCCATACCTCATCGCCGCCGTGGGCTAAGCTCGAACCGCTCACGACCATGCACCTAAACATGCTCCTGGTGCCTCCAGGAGGCCAAAGCAGCCACCAGATGGCCCCCTAGCGCCTCATAGCCCCATGCCCTCATGTGCCCATACTCCAGCCGCCGCCCGGCTCGCCGCCACCGCTGCTACACACCACCCTAGCACCTACCGCTGCCACCACTTGATGTGCGCCGCTGCGTGCGTTCGGACGCAACAGACCGCGGCCAAAATGATGCCCTATGGCTCATTTCCGAGCCCCTCCGCCACGCCTGTCATCGCCGGCGTCAAGCCGCCTGCGAGTTTGACCCCCCGCTGACGGTTGACCCCGGGTGGACCCAGTTTGACCCTCTGGGTCACTGACGTGTGGGTCCCAGGCCACTAACTAAACTAGGTTAGTATTAGTTTAACAATAACTAAACTTAGTTAGTTTAATTGACACTGACAGACGGGACCCAGAGGTCAGGGTTGACCTGGACCGTCTCAGTTGACCGCTGACGTCACATTGACGCCAGGCTGACGCTATAAATCCTTTTCTGGATTTATTCTTATATAGGAAATTCCAGAAAATGTTGCAATCTTCAAAAATTCATAGTAATTCAACGGTTACTCCAAATCAGACAAATTATATATGAAATATTATCAGAAAAATCCAAAGAATCTGATTATGGCATTTTCATGCATGTTTGATCAACCTAAAGCTACTGTATATGACAATTTGAATTAATGGCATTTGAAATGCCTTATGTGGAGTTTGAATTTGAATCTAGTGTTCAAACCAACTCCATTTAAATCGTTCCTAGCCGCATTAGCTCAACTCATAGCATATTGCCATGTCATGACCATGCATCATATGGTTGCATTGCATTGATTGTGTTCTTTCTCTGTTGCCGGTGTTTGTCCCTCTCGATGACGGCGCATCAAGCGATGAGTTCGATGACACCGATGAAGAACTATATTATCTTCGAAGTGCTGTGCAAGCAAAACCCCCTTGTTCATTCCGATACAATCCCACTCTCTCGCTCCTGCTCTCCTTTACTACATTAGGACAACAACGATTCATCTGTTACTTGCTGCGGTAGTTGAACCCCTTTCCTCTGCATGACCTGTCATTGCCACAGTAAATAGATGAAACCCACTAGCGTGAGTAGGAGTTGTTTGAGCCCTGATGTGCCTACTCATTCATGCTTGTTTGTCATGCCTTCTACTGCTTAGAGTTGAGTCAGGTCTGATTCATCGGGGATGAATCGGAGGTGTGTGAACATGTCCTACTGTGTGAGCTAAGTGTGTGAACACGATTTTGTAAAGGTAGCGGTGAGAGGCCATGTAGGAGTACATGGTGGGTTGTCTCATTGCAGCCGTCCTCAGGAACTGAGTTCTGTGTTTGTGATCCATGAAACAGTTACTACCACACATTGGGCTCCGGGCGCTCCAAGCTCTCTCGACTTATTAACCAACCTGATCTCTGTCCAGGAGTTGCAACTAGTTTCTGGTGTTTGTAGGTAGTGTTAGTAGTCTACCAAGTGGCACCCGGTACAGGTGGGCTTGGGACAGACTAGGCACCGTGGCACGGTGTACCAAGTGGCACCCGGATGGTGGGCTTGGGAACCCTGCTCACATCGTTTGGGGCCGTGAGCGACACCCCGGCTGGATCTCCTTGCGGATGGAACCCGAATAGGCGATAAACCTGGAAGAGAGACTTGTGTGGTTAGTCAGGTCGTGGCCGACTCCCTCACTAGGCTTTCGCTTGAAGGTTGCCGAGATACACGATGTGTACATGGTGGTAAGTGGCGAGAGAGTGTGTGAAGAAGTACACCCCTGCAGGGTTAACATCATCTATTCGAATAGCCGTGTTCGCAGTAAAGCGACTTACGGGTTGCTGCATGCAGTTCATAGACAAGTGAAAGTGGATACTCTAAAATACGCAAGATAAGCGTGAGTGCTATGGATGGCGTTCTCGTAGGGAGACGGGAGCGGATCCATAGTGGTGTATTGATATGGTGATATGTGGACTCATGTGCGCCACCACAAAAGAGTTACTTGCAGTCGTAGTTCAAGATAGCCACTGAGTCAAAACTGGCTTGCTGCAGTGAAACTCCACCCCCTTTGTTGATACCGATGCATATGTGTAGATAGTTCTGATGTAAGTCTTGCTGGGTACATTTGTAATCACGTTTGCTTAATTTATGTTTTTGCAGAGAGACTTCAATCTCACTAGTATTTCCGTTTGGAGTTCGACGTTTAGCTTGATACCTCAGCTACGATCTTGTGCCCTCGGCAGGATCTGGTAGATAGTTAGGCTTCTCAGCCTTTTTGATTTGTAGATGTCTGTACTCAGACATGTTAAGCTTCCGCATGTGTTTTGACTTGTATGCTCTGAATGTTGGGTCAGGAGACCCATGTTTGTAATATCTCGCTCCTCGGAGCCTATTGAATAAATAGTTTGAGTCGTAGAGTCTTGTTGTGATGCCATGTTGTATTTGCACATATTGAGCATATTGTGTGTATGATTGAAATGCATGGTATGTGTGGGACCCAACAACCTAGTTGTTTATCCTTGGTAGCCTCTCTTATGGGGAAATGTAGTCTTGTGCTTCCATGAGCCATAGTAGTCCTTCTGACCCGGTTCACCGGAGTCCTGCTAGCCCAAAGACTCTTGCTCCGGAACACTTGACAGGCCGACATGTGATTCACTTTGTTCCTATGTCTGTCCCTTCGGGGAAATGTCACGCGGTGAAATCCGGAGTCCTGCCTAGCCTGCTACAGCCCTATTCATCGGAGTCCTGTTAGCCCAGTGCTACAGCCCGGATTCGCACGCTGCTGACCGACATGCTCGATATTGATTCATGTATGCCTGTCCCCGTAAGTTAGTGCCACATTGGGTTCACGACTAGTCATGTCGGCCCGGGTTCTCTGTCATATCGATACTAGCGACACTATCATATACGTGAGCCAAAAGGCGCAAACGGTCCTGGGCCATGGTAAGGCGACATCCGTGGGAATACCGTGCGTGAGGCCGCAAAGTTATATGAGGTGTTACAGGCTAGATCAGTGTGATTTAGAATCGGGGTCCTGACATATTCACACTTCATCCAACGTCTTGGTCCACTAAGGAGGTGGTAGTGCAGCGAACGAGGCAATCAGACTATATTGCTTTAACACTTCCACTTAGCCATAGGAGTTTGATGGTGGGACTACTATATAGCCCCTGGTACCTCCGCGCTCGTCCGAATACGGGGCGCGTACGTACATGACCGGGAAACGACCCTTCGTTAATGCGGAGGAATCCCGAAGATTCCGCTAAGTATCGAGTGGTTGACCAGTCTCGCGCTTTATCATCATAGTCAATTTTCGGCTTTCTCTACTGAGGTGCTCATCCGGACGAACCAGGCACAATCGCTGTAGTTCTCCCGGTGCCACCTTAGCCGATAGAGCGGAACGTAAGGTAGCAAAACACGAGAGCCGGGCAAACCCAACATTTGACCAAAGACATGATTCAGAGCTGATGCATATAAGGCCAAACTCGCGACGCCGAACACTCCCTAAGGTATTCGGTCTTTATAACATATGTCGGGCTGAACTGTGCCCTTGATAACGAACCCCGAGTGTCCAGGTACATGCAATGCTCTGACGTGGCAAAATGCCAATAACGTCAGCATCCTTCTCGGTTATACTAAGTATCCGGAGGATGTGAACAACAAGAGACAGTAAAAAAGGTATACGCAGGGTCTTAATCTAAAAAGAAACCTTTGAGCGGGTCCCTGTTGCATGTCTGCGCCTGTGTCTCCGTTGTGCCGTATCCTAGACGGGTGTGGCGCGATTATCATCTGTAAAAGAGAAGAACTTAGGTGAAAGTTGTCATGCCAAAAAATTGGTTATTCTCAATAAACCATTAAAATTGAAGATAAGTCAAGTTGCGCCGAACTAGCCCTGATTACACGCGGGAAGCCCCTGGTGCCGTCTATGGGGGTATAACCATCAAACCATTCTGGGATTTTATCTAAGCTGTTATAGCTAGTAATGCGAAGGATTCGTCCAGCCGTGTCCGCGGTCTTGACGACCGATCCTTTATTCTGGTTGGAGGGGCCATTTCTTGTTAAATTTGTTAAAGCCGCCGCACATTCTTCCGCTTGTAAGGAACGTTCAACGCTTCCGCTAATGGTGATGATGCCACATGGACCTGGCATCTTAAGCCTGAGAGAAGCGTAATGCGGTCTTGCATTAAAAGCAGTGAAAGCCGCTCTTACGAGTAGTGCTTAACAACCACTTCGGAATGGAGGCGATGTCGAAGGTTAACTTTTCGCCGGAAGTTGTCGGGAGAACCGAATACAACCTCTAGTAATAGAGAGCCCGTGCAGCGGCCTCTCTGAGCTGGTATTACTCCCTTGAAGGTAGTATTACTGTGGCTGATTTTTGTCGGGTCTATCCCCATTTTGCGGACTCTGTCCTGATATATCAGATTTAGACTACTGTCGCCGTCCATAAGGACTCGTGTGAGATGGTATCCATTTATTATTGGGTCTAACACCAAGGTAGCCAATCCTTCGTGCCGGATACTTGTCCTGCGATCAAAAGTGATCGGGCAGGCAAACCAGGGGTTGAACTTAGGGGTGACGGGGTTTACGGAGCGTGTCTCGGAGTGCATGTTTGCTTCTCCTCTTCGTCACGTGGATCGTGTTTACTGTTTTAACCTCTGGTGGGATTTTTTTCTGTCCCCCAGTGCTTTGCTGGCGAGGCTCGTCCTCGTCTTCACTTGGTGTCTCCCTCCCCTTGTGTTCGGCGTTTAGCTTACCGGCCTGCTTGAAGACCCAGCATTCTCTGTGGTTGTGATTTGCAGGTTTATTGGGAGTGCCGTGAATCTGACATAGTTTGTCTAGAATCTTGTTTAGGCTGGACGGTCCATCTCTGCTGCCTTTGAAAGGCTTTTTCCGCTAACCTGGTCGAGAGCCCCTGAATCTGGCGTTTACCACTGTATTATCTGGGTTGTCTTCTGTATTTCGACACTTGCTTTTACTGCGTTGTGGTTTTCCATTTCCATCCCTGACTTTGGATGTGCTTGGATTGCTGGTGCTACTGCGGGCTAACCAGCTATCTTCGCCCGCGCAAAAGCGGGTCATGAGGCTTCTAAGGGCTGCCATTGTTCCCGGTTTTTCTTGGCCGTGGTGTCTGGCGAGCCATTCGTCTCGGACGCTGTTCTTGAAAGCTGCTAAGGCTTCGGCGTCCGGGCAGTCGATGATTTGGTTCTTCTTAGTGAGAAACCTGTACTGAAGATTTCGGGCTTACTCTCCAGGTTGTTGAATTATATGACTTAAATCGTCTGCATCCGGAGGTCGGACATAGGTCCCTTGGAAATTAGCCCGAAAAGCATCCTCAATCTCCTCCCAACTTCCAATTGAGTTCTCGTGGAGGCTTTTTAGCCAGTGCCGAGCTGGTCCTTTAAGCTTGAGGGGCAAGTACTTGATGGCGTGGAGATCGTCTCCGCGAGCCATAAGGATATGGAGGATAAAGTCCTCAATCCAGACCCCAGGATCTGTGGTCCCGTCGTACGCTTCTACGTTCACTGGTTTCAATCCTTCTGGAAATTCGTGGTCCAGCACCTCATCAGTGAAACATAGGGGGTGTGCGGCACCCCTGTATTTAGATGTATCATGGCGTTCGGACGGTTGTAGTATTCAGTTTTGATTTTGTGTCAGAAGCGCTTCCTAGATCCATAGATGGATCTGGTCATACTGGATTTTTGGCGCAAGTCCTCACGTAGATCGTGTGTTGACTTATGTGCGGCCTTGTTAGCCGCTCTATCGCGGCCACAAGGTGGTTGATCCGACCAGTTGGATGTTTTACTTTTCGGCTGTGTGGGCTCTAAGGCCTCATCGTCGAATTCGGGCAATAGCTTGCGCTGTGGATAGCTATTTGTGTGGTAACTACCACCATACTTTTCTTCATTGTCGAGCACTTTGTTCCATCTATTGTTGAGCGTATTCTGCGCGGCCTTAAGCCTTTGCTTCTGCTTCTTCAGACTCCTCGCGGTGGCAGTAAGCCTTCTGCGGAGGTTCTCTTGTTCCAAGTGCCTTTCCGGGATGATGTGTGCATCTTCGTCCGAACTGTTTTCCTCTCTGGAGGGAGGTTGATGAGCTTTATCCTCGACGTCGCCGTGTTCGGACAGCGGATCTGTACTATGTTCGCCGTTTGCTGGTTCATCTTGCTCTGCCGCTGGGTCGGTGTGGTCGTCGTTTCCTTTGGAGTCGACTGGGGTGTTATTTTCTCTTTCGCTGTTATCGCTGTTTTTGCCGAGGCGGGGTTTGGAGCGGCGTCTACGCCGACGCTTTGTTTGCTTCTGGATGGAGCTGTTCTTTGCTGCTTCCGCCCATTCCTCGTCATTGTTTTCTTTTGGTGTCTCCACCATGTATATGTCATGTGATGAAGTGGCTGTCCACCGCCCTGTGGGTAATGGTTCCTGTTCTTCTCCTGCAACGTCGTCCATGCCGTCGATGTCTTCGGAGTCGAAATCGAGCATGTCGGTTAAATCGTCGATAGTGGCTACTAAGTGGGTGGTGGGTGGGTAGCGAATTTCGTCGTCGTCCGCATCCCCTTCTAGCCGGACATAGTTCGGCCAAGGTTCTCCTGACAGGGAGAGAGACCTTAACGAATTCAGCACTTCGCCAAAAGGCGAGTGCTGAAAGATATCCGTGGAGGTAAACTCCATGATCGGCGTCCAATCTGATTCAATAGGCATGAACGCAGGCGGCTCGGAGTCCGTGGCCGGAGACGAATCCAGCGGTTCGGCAACACAGCTCTCGTAAGAGGTGAAGTCAGTATCTCCCTATCGCCACTGAGAGTGCGGCCTCTGTTGGGGATATAATTACTAAGGGTAAACCGCCCAGGAGGGGCCGGTTCACCCTCAACTTCCATTGAAGCCCGTAAAGACCAAGAAGATGGCGCTTTACTGATGAAGCTTAGAGCCCCAGAGCCCAAAGGCGGATTAGGGCCCATGGTAGTAAACCGCTATGATTGTATAACTTGTGTTGTAAGATAGGAGAGGGGAGACCGAGGCGGACACTTGTATGAGCCGGCCTTGGGACTCTGTAGACCGGCCGGGAGTCAACCTATGTATATAAAGGGATGACCCGGCGGCGGTTCAAGGGCGGAAAACAACAACTCGAGACCCAGGCAAAGCGTATTTGCTCCCTGGTCATCGAATCCCAATCAATTCCATCACAACTAGACGTAGGCTTTTACCTTCATCGAAGGGGCCGAACTAGTATAAAAACTCCCGTGTCCCTTGTCCGGTTTAACCCCTTCAAGCTAACCCGTCGCGATGGCTCCACGGCTAACTCCTTTCAAGACGACATCTGACGTGTTAATTCCACGACAGTTGGCGCCCACCGTGGGGCTATCGCACGATGGTTTCGAGTTGTTGAAGGGCAGCTTTGAAGGACTCAAGGGATATGCGGTTGGCCGGATGACCAAGAGTCGTCGCGGCAAGCTCTACATCGACGACGAAGGATGGGGCCCTGAGGCCGGCTCAATCGAGTACGAGTACCGGGTCCCCTTTGGCGGAATTCATGTCTTCATCAGCAAGATTGGCGAACCGGGCCCTGAGCCGGACATCTGCACCGACCTCGTCGAGACGGCTCACCGTGCGAGTCCTGCCTGGGTGAAGCCCGCCCTGAAGCGTGCCTTCGTAGGATGTGTCCATGAGATCGGATCTGAACCGGTGTATGAAGGCGAGACGGCTGTTTATTCCGACAGCGAGTGATCCACCGGTGAAACCGAGTCCTTATACCAAGTTCATGATGGTGTGTTCGGAGGATATTCTGATGGCAATAGTATTCCGGACCTACTTGAACCGCCAAGTCGGGTTACTGTTTACATGGCCGGAACACAGCCCACTTTGCAGTCTTCATCTACAGTAGCAATGAATTCCGGATCCGTGACGCGGCAGAGGCCCGGTGCGCCGACCGGCTCAAGTTCTCTCCGGTTTGATGGATGCCTGGGCGACTTTGTTAACCACGGCAGTTACCCCGGAGACACAGGATCAGCACAATGCGGATGTTGCAAAGCTGAAGGACCAGATAACACAGGCTAAGGAGGACCTGGCAGCTGAGGATGCTAGGATGGCTGAAGACCGGGCCGCTTTGGATGCCCAGTCACAGCAGATACATGCACAGAATTACCGGCTCATGTCGGATCAGAACGCATCAAACGATGTAATGCGAAGGAATTACCGATCACGTAAGCAACCGGTCTTCGAAGGATTGACTCTCTTTAATACGCCGGGGGCTGGGACGAGTAATCCGGCAGCTGTAAACCGGACCGATGCGCTTAGAGCAGCGCCGGATCAACCACGGATGACGGAACCACCTCGACGAACAGATAACCCACCGCAATATGTGTCAACACCACCGAGTCACTTTTCGAGCCATTTGGATAACATGATTGCTGCAGCGTCTCGCCTGGCAGCTATTCGGATGGAGGGCGATTCACTGGCGGCGATTGAGACAGGGCAGGCCAGGGATCTTCTTCAAACCGCCGTGGTGCAGCAGCAGGCATATTCCTATAGCCGAGATAGAATTCATTCGACCCCTCGTCCGAGCAAAAGCTATAGCACGCACATGGATGAACCGGAAGTGTCTAGCAGTGCGCGGCGCTATAATGTCCCTCAGGGACCCAATCCGGTGTGCAGTGAGGTAAACACTCAAGACGTGGTGGATAATGGCAGAGCACGAAGGGAGGCCGCTTGGGCAGCACAATATACGGGTCGTTATCAACCCGCCCAGATTCAGCCAGCGATGTCAGTAGATCGAGGCACCGGGCTTGCTTTCAGTTCCTGGGAAGTGCCGTGTCTCATTCCGGCTCTTTGTAATGTGCGACTGCCCAAGGATTTCAAGGGTTCACATAAGGTGCCTAATTACACCGCTGATCAGCCACCTGAGACGTGGGTCGAGAGTTATGAGATGGCAATGGAGATGCTGGATGTGGATGAAGCGGCTTGTGCGAAGTATTTCACGTGATGTTGGAAGGGACAGCCCATACTTGGTTGAAAAACCTACCAGCCAACTCCATCAAATCATGGGATCAGTTTGAAGGCCCGATTTATAGCCAATTTCAAAGACACATGTAAACAACCTATGTCCATTGTGGATCTGGATGCCTGTGTTCAAGGGGAGAACGAGTCAACAACCCATTGGGTGCGCCGGGTTCAGAAGTTTTGCATTCGTCAGACCGGATTAATGCCGGCCAAGCAATCATAACGCTGGAGTGTAATTGCTGGTTTAAGTCACTGAAGATGAAGTTGGGATGGCTCAAGCGCCACTGCAATGACATGGGAACACTTATGGCAGCCTTGGTCTAATATGTCGATTCTGATAGTACCAAGGATCCCGATTCTGATGAGGAGAAACCGGAGAAGGGAAAGAAGAACGGCGGTGCAAAGGGACATCATCACAACCAAGGAAGCCATGGGAATAATGGTAAGCGCAAAGCAGATAGTTCAGATCTTGTAGCTAACACCAATATGCAGCATCGTAAAGGTAAACCGCCCCAGCGTGGTGGAGGGATGAATGTGGAGCGTCTGTTAAACCAGCCCTGCCCAAAGCATGGCACCAAGGAGGCCCCTTCCACACACCTTTGGAAAGATTGTTACATTATGAAGGAGTTCAAAAACTCTGATCTCTATCGGTATGATCAGGGTCCGTCGGGCGGTTCAGGTCCAGGTTTTCATGGTTGTGGCGGTTCAAACTCTGGATTTCAGAATAATCAGGGCCACCAGAACAACCAAGGTGGTAATAGCCAACAGAATAATCAAGGGAATCAGCAGCAGTCGGGTTATCAAAGTCACCCCAAGCAGTTGAATGGTGGGCAGTATCATGTGTTCACTACTAGCCTGTGCAAGCGCGATCAGAAGCTTCACAAGAGGGCAGTTAATGCTATTGAACCGGCAGTACCACGTTATTTGCGGTGGTCCGAGCAGCCCATTGTGTGGAGCAGAGAGGATCATCCGCCCCGGGTTGACAATCCGGGTCAACTAGCTTTGGTGGTAGCACCTCAGGTGGGAGGTTATAAGTTTACCGAAGTTCTGATGGATGGAGGGAGCAGTATCAACATCTTGTACTACGAGACTTTTCGTCGCATGGGGTTGACAGACAAGAATCTTAAACCATCAAACACTGTTTTTCATGGTGTAGTACGAGGTAAATCGGCATATCCTGTTGGCAAGATCGCTTTGGAGGTTGTATTTGGAGATGAGCATGATTCCAGGTCTAAAACATTGACCTTTGAAGTGGTGAAAATCTAGAGCCCATACACTGTTTGGACGGCCGGCTTACGCAAAATTCATGGCAAGGCCCTGTTATATCTATTTACAGCTCAAAATGCCGGGTCATAAGGGGACTATCACAGTACACGGAAGTCGAAAGATCGCTTTGGATTGTGAGGAAGGTGATGCGGCCTATGCTGAGTCGGTTTGTGCTACAGAGGAGCTGAAGTTTTATAAAGACAATGTTGATCCGGCAGACATGACCCCTCTGAAGAAGCCCACCACTGAGCATGACCCAACCCTGACGTTCAAACCGGCTGATGAGACTAAACTTGTTGACTTTGTTCCTGGCGATTCATCCAAACAGTTTAGCATCAGCACCAATCTGGATCCAAAATAGGAAAGCGCGCTCATCAAGTTCATTCGTGAGAACCGGGACATTTTGCATGGAAGCCTTCGACATGCCAGTGTACCGAGGGAACTCGCTGAGCACACTCTCAATATTGATCCCAAGTTTAAACCGGTCAAGCAATTTCTTCGCCGCTTTAATGAGGAAAGACGCAAGCCATTGGTGAAGAGGTAGCCCGGCTGTTGGCTGCGGGGTTTATTGTCGAAGTATTTCATCCCGAGTGGTTGGCTAATCCGGTGCTCGTTCTTAAGAAAAACGGCACTTGGCATATGTGTGTGGACTACACAGATTTGAACAAGGCTTGTCCGGCAGATCCTTTTGCTCTCCCGCGTATTGATTAGATTATTGATGCGACGGCGGGTTGTGAGCGCCCGAGTTTCTTGGATGCTTATTCAGGTTATCATCAGTTTAAAATGGCAGTTAAGGACCAGGAGAAGATAGCCTTCATCACTCCCTTTGGAGCCTTCTGCTATGTTTTCTATGCCCTTTGGGCTCAAAAGTGCCCAAGAAACCTATCAGTGTTGTGTGCAAAATTGTCTTCACACGCAGATTGGGCGTAATGTTCATGCCTATGTGGATGACATTGTGGTAAAATCCAGGAAGAAGGAAACCTTGATAGATGACCTCAAGGAGACGTTTGACAATCTTCGGGTTTACAAAATGATGCTCAACCCGGACAAATGCGTTTTTGGTGTTCCGGCAGGCAAGCTCTTGGGTTTTCTTGTGTCCAACAGAGGTATTGAGGCCAATCCGAAAAAGATCAAAGCGATCACATCCTTGGCTAAACCGAAATGCATCAATGATGTTGAGCGTCTGGCGGGTCGAATTGCAGCCCTCAGCCGGTTTATCAGCCGTTTGGGAGAGAAGGCGATTCCTTTATATCAGATGTTGAAGAAGAGAGATGATTTTGTTTGGAGTGACGCAACTAATGCGGCATTTGAGGATTTAAAGCGGCGGCTGGCTGAACCGCCGGTCCTTGCTGCTCCGGTTGATCAAGAGCCCTTGTTATTGTACGTAGCTGCCAATGCCCGTGTGGTCAGTGTGGCACTTGTGGTTGAGCGTAAGGAGGCTGGGAAGGAATATCCGGTTCAACGGTCAGTTTACTATATCAGCGAAGTGTTGATCGAGTCAAAACAACGATATCCGCATTGGCAGAAGCTGGTATATGGAGTTTTTATGGCAAGTCGAAAGCTCAAGCAATACTTTCAAGGCCATCCCATCACAGTGGTTAGTTCTGCTCCTTTGGGCAATATAATTCAGAACAGGGAAGCAACTGGCCGTGTTGCCAAGTTGAGCTTGGTCCACATGGATTGAAGTATATGCCTCGAGCGGCCATCAAATCTCAGGCACTTGTTGACTTCATCAATGATTGGACCGAGTTACAGGCACCAGAGGACAAACCGGACAATACATACTGGATTATTCACTTTGATGGGTACAAACAATTGGAAGGCTCGGGGGCTGGAGTTGTCCTTACTTCCCCTTGAGGTTATAAAACTTTTTATGTTCTCCGCTTAATGTTTCCGTGTACTAACAATGCAGCTGAGTACGAGGCCTTACTCCACGGTCTCCGCGTGGCTAAGGAAATGAACTTAAGTCGGGTTCGCTATTTTGGAGATTCTGATCTGGTGGCTCAACAAGTTTCTGGTACTTGGGATTCTAAGGATCCACTCATGGCGGCTTATAGACGCGAGGTGGATATTGTGGCAGGTCACTTTAAGGGTTATCAGGTTGAGCACATTGACCGGCGCAAAAATGAAGCCGCGGATGCTTTAAGCCGGCTGGGGTCTCAGCGTAAACCGAGGCCCAATTGGTAGCCGCTTTACATATCACTCCGGATTGGACAGGTCCATATTTGGCCTATATGAACCCGGGCGAGTTACCAGATGATGAGGTCCTCGCCAGGCAGATAATCTGGCGGTCCAAGTCCATGATTATTCACAATCGCGAGTTACACCGTTGCAGTGTTTCAGGCGTATTCCAACGTTGTGTTTCTCTTGAAGAAGTACAAGAGATTCTACGTGAAATACATGAAGGGGATTGTTGTCACCATGCCGGTTCAAAACCTCTGGTGGCTAAAGCTTTTCGTCATGGGTTCTATTGGTTGACAGCTCATGCTGATGCGGAGGATCTGGTAAAGCAGTGTGACGCTTGTCAGAAGTTTTCACGTCGAGCTCATGTTCCGGCTCAAGAGCTCCGGATGGTTCCTATCACTTGGCCGTTTGCCACTTGGGGCTTGATATGGTGGGACTTTTTAAGCGCTCCAAGGATGAGAAGACCCACCTGTTGGTGGGGGTTGACAAGTTCACTACATGGGTTGAAGCGGAGCCCGTCAGCAAGTGTGATGCAGCCACGTTAGTTCAATTTCTCAAAAAGATCGTTTTCCGGTTTGTCTTTCCACACAGCATTATCACAGATAATGGCACGAACCTTTCTAAAGGCGAGATGGAGGAGTTTTGTCAACGAGAGCACATCCGGCTTGATGTAGCGTTCGTGGTTCATCCCCAGTCCAATGGTCAAGCTGAGAGGGCGAATCAAGAGATCCTGAAGGGTATCAAGCCCCGACTTATGGTTCCTTTGAAGCGAACGCCGGGTTGTTGGGTCGAAGAATTACCATCTATGTTATGGAGTATAAATACCACCCCGAACCGATCTATGGGTTATACACCTTTCTTCTTGGTTTACGGGGCTGAGGCCATCCTCCCAAGTGATATTCGTCATGACTTGCCCCGGGTTGCCAATTATGTTGAAGAGGACAATGAGCAAGCGCGCCAAGAGGCGCTGGACCTGTTAGATGAGAAACTGGACATGGCTTTGGCTTGATCGGCGGTTTATCAAAAGACCTGCGGCGTTATCACAGCCGTCGGGTTAAGACAAGAACCTTTCAAGAAGACGACTTAGTGCTCCGGCTCATCCAGGATCAGACCGATATGGACAAGTTATTCCTACCTTGGGAAGGACCCTTTGTGGTCAACAAAAATCTACACAACGGATCATACTACCACATTGACGTTCGAGAAGACTCACGCAGTTCTGAGGAGGAGACCCAGCGGCCATGGAACATAGCTCTCCTTCGGCATTACTACACCTTAGCCATAGGCTCTCACTATGTACATATTATGACAATGTATATATTATCTTCAATATAATAAACTGGCATCCATGCTACAAGCAGGGCCTCTGCCGTTCCTCCAATATTTCTTGGTTACAAGGGGGCTTCTGCTTTCAAAGCGATGACCCGATTTGTCAAGTAAACCGGCTATCATGCCATCATACAGCATGGGAGCTTCACACCCAAGGGGCCAAAGAGAGTTCTGTTGCTAAAAGCACTACTCAAACATAGGCACCCATTGAGCACAGCTCACAAAATTACTTGGGGGCTCTTTGTGTAAAGTAACAAAGAGTTTGAAAGTACCCTTGTAATCGGGTATCGACCCATGGCTTGGAAGCCTGGTGTATTCACCTAAAACCCTGGGTTAACCTGCCTTCATCAAGTAAGCCACTCCTATCCAGGTAATCCTGGCATGACCCGCCGAACGTTTGACAAGTCAATCTTTCACAGACCCTGAACTTGTCAAAGTTAAAACGACGATTGGTTAGTTGGAGGCCCATCTTAAAAGGCTTTGCAAAAATGGATTAACTCAGCGACCTGGCAGCCCATGAAAAGCCTCGAATTTGGGCCTGGCAGCCCTTGAAAAGCCTCGACTACACGGTTTTTGTTTGCTTTTTGCTAAGTTTTTGTTCTTTCGAAATATCATATTAGCACGGTGTTTTGTTAACCCGGCTTGGCTTTCAACTACAAGTTGTCAGATCATATTCATCTTAACCCAGTGTTTGTTAACCCGGCTTGGATTTCAACTATAAGTTGCCAGTCCATATTTCTCATGAAACCGGTGTTTCACAACCCGGACTGGTTTTGATTACATATTACCATCATAATCAAATGATGTTATTCACAACACGGTATGGTTTAAAAAGTTTACACCAGCACTACATGGTGGTAGTTATCAATGCTTCAGATTTGGGTTTTTCACCCTTATTACAAATACAAGTTGGTAAACCAACTAAGTGATTTAATATCACAGGTATGATTTATTTCATATTTTTGATTCAGCTTTGGTCATTAACCAGGCTTTGTACGGGGCATTGTGACCCGTCCGGCGGTAAACCGCTTGCACAACTCTTTTTATGCAGACAGCAGGATTACATGAAATCATATAATCAAGCATAGCTCATATCATGGTAGATCAAGCAAAGTTATGTATCAGTGCCGCAGATCAAAGTACTTGCACTAGCCTATTACAAGGCGCTTTGAGGCCCAAAATGCTTATTGTTCTTACACAAAACAAAGTCTGACAAAGTAACCCAATTGCCGGATTAAGACTCATTGCCAGGATGATGTGAAGTTGATGGATCCTCAGGCGCCGGTTCAACCTCCTGCTCTCCATCCAGTGGCTGGAAGTCCATGGTGGTCCAGTCAATCCGGGTTAGAGCCTGAAATACAGATTCTTCACTTATCAGATTGGACGGTTCAGCATCAGGGGCGTAAGTGTGCTTACGGATTGGCGGGATAAGGTTTTGCGCTTCATCACAGCTTGTATCAACTCATTGGTTCCGTTCATCGTAAAAGGACCGATGAGCGATTAAGTTAGCCTCTTCAGACGATTGACTTGGCGGTGGGCGCATCTCCTTTGTCGAGGACTTTGAGGGCTTCGTTGTCAAAAGCTGACCCGTCATTCGTTTCCTCCGAAATCCTTTGGCGATATCAACTGGATCCAAGTCAGATATCCATGCTTTGGCCCGAGTCAGTGCCAGTAAAGCGCCAGCCCTGGCAGCAGATCGCTTCACCTCTTCTATCTGCACCGGCGTCATGGATAATTTTATTAATGTGTCCTTGATCAATGTTGGTGACGGTTTGCTGCATGAGATTGCACAGATAACCCGTTAGGCACCGGTGTATAATTGCTCAATCAAAGTGAACGCTGCCTTTAGTTTCATCCGCATATCTGTGCCCAGCTGAGCAATGCGATTACCTGCAACAGTTTACGAATTCAATGTTAAACCGGCAGAGTTCAAGATATTTTCGAACCGACAATGACAAAGTGCTTACCAAAGATTGCAGAAGTCATAGCACCCACTTGAAGTTTTAGCCCTGTCAGCTCATCCGCCACCGGCTTAAGAGCTGCTTCGGCATCTTCAGCCCGCTTCAACAAAGCAGCCTTCTCAGTTTCCCAGTTGGTGCGTTCATTTTTTAAACCATCTTTCAATTGCTCCATGGTTTCCAAAACACTTTTTAGCTCCTCTTTGGCTTTCGAGGTCTATTCTTGCTCGGACTTGATGTCTTCTTGAAGATCGGCGATTTGAGATTCTTTGATATTTTTATCGGTCTGCAAAAGTCAGAAGATGAAGTTGTTAAAGTCCCAAGCACATAATAAATTATGCACTCGGCACTTGGGGGCTAATGTGGATTGCTTTTTAAAGTAAGTATTTTCAAGTCCCAAGGCTCAATCCAGGTATTAAGCTTGGCACTTGGGGGCTAATGCACAATTGATCAGTTATAAGTAAAGGCAATTAACAAGGACAGACAGTCCCGGTTTGTCTTCAAAGACAAACCGGCCCTTGGGGGCTACTTAGTTGAAGTGTTCTTTATATCAAAGTCCCGGTTTATCTTCAAGAGATAACCCGGCCCTTGGGGGCTACAATGGAAGAGATATACAAAATAAAGTAAATTTCAAAGCGTTCTTGAAGATTACCTCATAACGTTCCTTCATCAGGCTCACCAAACCGGCTTCAATGTCACAGCTGGTGTAAAGGCAGTATAAAAATTCGGAATGAAGTTCCTCGGCACCAAGGTTGATGAAGTTGGATAAATCAGTCTTCCCTTTCCCCTTATCCATAGCAGTGAATTCATCCTTGGCAGTATGTTTTGACAAGACAACCGGATTACCAGGGCTGGTATGACCCATACCAGTAATATTAACATCATCATCATCACCCTTTGGTGGATTTGGCGGATTGACGGTATCCCTGGCTGTACTTGGCGGATTAGCAGCTGGGCTCGGCGGATCAGCAGCGGGGCTCGGCGGATCAGCAGCCGGCTCGAAGGAGTAGCATGAGGGCTTGATGGATCAATATGAGTAGTCGGGTCAGCTTCCAGCGGATTAGCTTCAGTGTTCTCATCTTGTGGGACGGAATCATCAATAACATCAACATTTCTACTGATATCCTTAGGAGCCCCATCCGGTTCAACTTCACCAATAGGGGCACTGGTTTTAGCCTTCTTGCTTAGACGGGCTTTGGCACTGATATCAAAACAAAGATTAGCACGGTAAACCGAACTATGAAGGAAAAAGATGAAGGACAGTATACTTACCCAGGGACGGTTTTTAGGGGAGGCAGCTGAGTGGTTGATGAACCGCCAGACGAATTGGAAGACACCTGGTAATTCGGATTAGATGGTTTGAGTGGGTATCGAAAGAAACCCTTCAAAGGATAAAGTTTTTAGGTAGAACAAGCAACCTCTAGACGACGCTTCCGGGTTGGTATATCCGGTAAACCGTAAGAGGTGACTTGCTGGCCACTGTGTCGGGTTGTGCAACACCCTTCAGGTTGCTGCGTCTTCAAAGAAAGTTTTGGATCCAAATAAGCAAGAGGGTGAGAGTATTTTACTTTCTGAACTGCACGGCGAAATCTTTGAACTGGCACAAGATCTGAATCGGAGGAAAGAGATTACCTCAACATGATCCATACGGCTGGCCTCCGTATCATCCCGGAATAGTCATTGTCAATAAGGTGTATGAAAAAGGAACCAAGGAGTCAAGTTCTACCTCTTGATCCGATTCGTCAATATCTTCTCGCGGATCAGAAGACTCGGCGGTTTTCTTCTTGGCTGTTCTCTTGGTGACTTTGCTCTTGGCACGAGGAGCCCTGGCCGGTTTATCTTGAGTTTTCTTTTTCCAGAAGGAGCTATTGGCCTGCAAAATTAAACAAAGGATTATTATATCAGTGTTAAAGCGGAGACGGATCAGAAAAGTACAAGGTTAAAGTTTTTACCACTGGCGGTTTGTTGGAGGCATAAAAAGGGCGCAGACCAATTTGGGTGCATGTGGCGATCGGTTCGTCAAGCATCTTCTTCACACTTTCAGTGACTTCATCATCAGTCAGTTCTATTTTGTTAAACCGTTGAGGATCCTTGGCGTTGCCGGTATATTCATACATCAATCCGGGGCGGCGGCTTAAAGGTAGGACACACCACGAAACCCAACAGCGGACGAGATCAACACCAGTCAAACCGTTGGCGAGGAGAGCCCGGAGCTTGGCGAGTTGAGGTGCATAAGCTTGTCGTTCTTTGGCAGTTAATCATTGAGGTAAAGGGTGGCCATTGCTAAGCCGGTGAGCACGGTAGCCCGGCAAAGGATTTTCTCCAACAGGGGCAGTGTTCTGACAATAAAACCATGTTTGGTTCCAGTCTTTAGGATGGCTATGAAGTTTGGCATGAGGAAAATCAACTTCTTTCCTTTTTTGAATAGACACACCACCAAGTTCAGTATTGGGGCCGTCAGAGAACTCAGTTCGGCGGTTTAAGTGGAAGAAATCCCGGAAGAGATCAACCGTTGGTTCTTCTTGAAGGTAAACTTCACAGAACACTTGGAAGCTGCATATGTTGGACACAGAATTTGGTCCAATATCCCGAGGATGGAGTTGGAAGCTCGCAAGTACATCTCGGAAAAACTTTGATCAGGGAGGGCTGAATCCCCGGGATAGATGTTTCATGAACACGATCACTTCTCCATCTTGAGGCTCAGCAGGGCCAGGAACTCGCCAGTGAAGGACATTTTTTGAAGCTAAAGTGCCCGTTACAACGAATCCATTGATTTGCGTTTCCGTGATCCAGGATGGAACCCAGTTGCAAGCGGAAAAATTCTTGGTCATCTTGAGAAGCAAAACTGTAAATGAAAAATGAAGGCCAGTTTGCGATTGACTATTCATGTGTACTAATCGGTGTTAAACCGGGAATTTGATTAAAGCATACATGTGAGGTAAACCGGAAATTGCTATTCAAGTCAAGATGGCGGTTTAAGTGAGGGCTAATGGCATATGGCGGATTATCAACTACTAAAGGTTAAACCGCCCTTAGGTGGAAGGGCCAGAGCTGAAAATCAACTAAGTGTTGACAGAAACAGGTTTCATAAAATGACAGTATAAATTTGGATCTACCGTAGTTCAGTAAGAAAAATTCTGAGCCCTAAAATGGAGACAACAAAACACCATAAATACAGAAGGGAATTATCAAGGCAGGAGGAGATACTACGGTGAGGTAAACTAAAGTTACAACTTTGGCCGCAAGAGGAGGATGACAAGTTCATCTAGTTTCAACAGTAAGCAAAAAGGCAGCGAGCAAAGATGAACACTTATGAACACGGATGAACAAAGAAACCCTAAATACAGATCTAGGGTTGAGAGGAGGAAAGCTTACCAGATGTGCAGGGATAGCGGAGAAGAGCCGCAGGTTTCTGGTACGATCAGGTTGATGTAGCGGCCTTTGTCGATGTAGTGCTCGAAGGTTGAGGTCGGCGGCGGAGCTTCAGAGCTTGAGCATCGCGAGGAGGAAGAAGAGGCATGGAAGGGGAAGAAACAAAGGACCCCCGAGCCTATTTATAAGGCAAATGGATAAAGCAAGCACGGGGATCGAGGAGCCTAAAGTGGCAAAAGAGGGCGTAGCTGTCACCTCGATCTTCGGGAGCAATTAATTAAAGGAATCTTTTTAATCTTTTTTATACAGAGATGACATCATGACAAGCCACTGCTGCATCCAGAGGATGACGTCATGGCGGTTTAACAAAAGTTTACAGGAGAAGACATCGCGGCGGTTTACGAGGAATATAAGAAGATGTTCACAGGATTTTTCTAAATATTGAAGATTGACATGAACTGGTTCAAATCAATCTGGGGCCTAATGTTGG
The DNA here is from genome assembly GCA_021605145.1 of Aegilops bicornis. NCBI lineage: Eukaryota > Viridiplantae > Streptophyta > Magnoliopsida > Poales > Poaceae > Aegilops > Aegilops bicornis. Next base: position 127,332,115 of record CM038671.1, read on the forward strand.
GGATATAATTACTAAGGGTAAACTGCCCAGGAGGGGCCGGTTCACCCTCAACTATATTGAAGCCCGTAAAGACCCAAAAGATGGCGCTTTACTGATAAAGCTTAGAGGCCCAGAGCCCAATGGCGGATTAGGGCCCATGGTAGTAAATCGCTATGATTGTATAACTTGTGTTGTAAGATAGGAGAGGGGAGACCGTGGCGGACACTTGTATGAGCCGGCCTCGGGACTCTGTAGACCGGTCGGGCGTCAACCTATATATATAAAGGGACGACCCGGCGGCGGTTCAAGGGCACAAAACAACAACTCGAGACCCAGGCAAAGCGTATTTGCTCCCAGGTCATCGAAACCCAATCAATTCCATCACAACTAGATGTAGGCTTTTACCTTCATCGAAGGGGCCTGTGGCGACGGATTTTCCGGGTACTAAATTCCCAGAAAATGGTCTTTGTGCTCACCAGCCCCAGGATTACTGTTAGCTGACGAGGCACCAACTTGTTACAGAAATTCCAAGCAAAACACAAAATATGTAGTATAAGACCATTCTGGCCTGTGAGTACAACAAATGGTTTCTAGTGGTTGATGGCGGAAGCGGTTTGTGGATCATCATCGTCTATGGGACTCCATTTCCCACAGGAACATCTGACCAGGTTAACTCCTATCTTCGCGAGACTGCTATCATCGTTGCTTAGGTTACGGGGTTGTCGTCACGGTCGCTCCTCTCTGTGCAAGAAATCTGGCCAAGACAATAGCCAGGGACAAGCCAGTGAGTACTTTGAATGTACTCGCAAACATTATGAACACAGGCATAACATAACAACGATATGCTAAAACAAATATCTATGCTCATGACGTCAGTCACAAAAGTTAATAAAAACTCTGATGCATGAAAGCAGGTTATTTATGAATATGCAATGACACAAATGAATAAATATAATGCACCGATCGGGTGTCTGAAGCGACACCTCGAAAGGTTGGTAAGCAAAAGAAATGCCTCAGTCGGGCGTCTGAGCGACACCACAAAAAGGGCTTATAAAGTAAATGCCACAGTCGGGCGTCTTAGCGACACCACATAAAGGGCTTATAAAAATAAAATACCATAGTTGGGCGTCTTAGCGACACCACATAAAGGGCTTATAAAAATAAAATGCCACAGTCGGGCGTCTCAGCGACACCACATAAAGGGCTTAAAAAATGCCACAGTCGGGCGTCTCAGCGACACCACATAAAGGGCTTATAAAAATAAAATGCCACGTTCGGCCGACACTGCGACCCCACATAAAGGGCTTATAAAAATAAAATGCCACAGTCGGGCGTCTTAGCGACACCACATAAAGGGCTTATAAAAATAAAATACCACAGTCGAGCGTCTCAGCGACACCACATAAAGGGCTTACAAAAATAAATAACAGTGAATATCCGGGAGGTAGAACCATCCCAAGGATATTCGATATTACCAATAATATAATGGGTTAGTGCATAACAAAATAATAATCATAAACATCACAAGTCTCAAGTCGTAATTCCAGTTCTGTTTTAACAGTCTCACCTCCGAAGACCGACACTAAGACCGACACTTGACCCATCCCAGACTGTAATCCTTAACCATGGACACGGCTATTCGAACAGGTTTAATCTCTGCAGAGGGTGTACTCTTTACCCACGAGTAACGGATTCCTTTAGTCCATCTGGACTAATTCCGTCTACGGTCTTTTAGTTGGAAACACACCTAACTTGCACACACCAGCTTAACCCACATGTGTCTGGAATCACCCACGACACCTGTCAAGCAAAACTCTAAGTGGGGAGGCTACAACCTCGACGTAACATGGGATCACAAAATTTATACCGCGCGCAAACTAGGGGAGCTACCCCTTTGGCTACAACCAAAACACCCATGCTCCCGGACCAGGTGGCATGCCTACCGGATGCCTCCGGTATCTTCCACCATGGCCTCTCTGTACGGTGTGTGCTAGGAAAGGGGTTGACAACTTACTGAACCGTACCCTACTTGTTGTAGAGACGAGTGGTAGTACGAAGGAAGTATGGGGGTTACTGGCACAAGACTCGATCTACGGTCGACTCAGGAGGTTTTGAATATACTATGCATGATTAGTATAACAAAATATACTTTAACCAACAGATAGAAACACCACGCGACATACCCCCTCATGCTAAACCAGACACGACCGTCTCGACGGAGGACTAGGGACAAGACCGTGTCTACCCAAGACAGAGGCCTTCCCGGCTTCCCTTCCGGTATACATGAAAGGCATATAACGGTGATTTCCATCACAACCATATCAACTCCATCAGCATAAAAAAATCATTAATATGCACTCATGAGTATCAACACATCCTCACATAAAATGACGTATGCTCGTGTCGGGGTGGTGTTGTCACCGTGTCAAACAACACACACAAAAACTATACCAGGGTTCAGAATGCTTGCCTTCAAGTCGTGGGGAGGCGAGGTGCATTCCAAAACTCTCGAAATCTTTCTCCTCTCTTCAAAAATCCTATTTACAAATATATTTGAATTAACACACAAATTCAAAACAGCACAAAAAGTTGTTTTGAAAAAATTTCAAATAAATCTTATAATAAACTAGACAATATTTGAGAGAGGTAGGAAAAAGAATCAATTCATTTGGAGTTATATTTAAAAAGTTATAGCTGGTCAAAGTTTTGGTCAAAATCTGTTAATTAAAAATAAAACAGAAAAGAAAACGATTCAAATATATACGTACACGTCGAAAGCGTATTCTGTAAACATGTTTCCTCTTATCCAGCGTGGACCGCGTCTGAGTCACTGACAGTGGGCCCGCCTAGCCCACTGGTCAGGTTTGACTAGTCCACCCTCCCTCCTCTTCCTCTGCCCATGAGGGGGGGGGGCTACGGCGACGCTCGCCGGCGAACGGCGGCACCGTTCGAGAAACGGAGGTCACCCGCCGGCTCAGGGGGTCGAGGCGGTCACTCCGGTGGTCGCTTTGGTCTCTAGGGTGGATGGAGCTGCCGGCGGCGAGCTCCGCGGCGGACGGTGGTCGTCGGGAAAAGTGAGTTTTTGCCCGCGACGAGTCCCGATCCAAATTGAGCAGGGGATGGACTCACGAGAGGGAGAGGGGTTTCCTGGTGAAGAGAGTGGAGAGGGGGAGGCCCTGGTTGCGACGAACGGAGCCGGGAGGCGGCGGTGGCTGTGGTTGCTGAGGCGGGAAGAAAACCTCCCGGGTCGTTGGCTACCACGGGGAAACGAGGGGGGTGATTTTGAGGCTGCTTGCGTGCTCGAAGGGCTCGAGGGGCTTCCTTTTATAGCGCTCCCACGTCGGTTCGCAGCGGCAGTGGATGAGCTCGTCGGCGACCGACGTTCTGTAGCTTGCAGGCATCGTGGCGAGGCTGGGGATGGCGGCAGGAGCTAGCGGACGAGTGGGTACTGCTCCAAGGCGGTGGCGGCGGCGTGCTTCGGCGGCGCTGGCCATTGCGAGGGCTGCCGGGCGGCGATGGCGGCTAGCTGGCGGCTGTCGGAGACGTGGCGAGGGCTGTAGTGCTCGTGGGGAGCAGCGAGGGGCGTGGCGCGTCTTGGCTGCGGTCGGCCACGAACCAGAGTGAGTGCGGGGCGAGACGCGGCGGCTCGGTCTTGGCACGTGCAAAACGCGTGCTCCGCTCGCGCTCTGGGCTTGCCTAGAGCACGCACAGAATGTGCTCGACAGAATGCTAAGGCATGATAGGGGGCTCTAAACCACAAGAGGGTTAGCAGGGTGGGGTTATAGGCTAGGGCAAATCCATGGGACATGCTGGTCTAGTCAGGGGGTCAAGTTCATAATGCAAACAAAAACTCATGCCAAAACTGTCCATGCTCTCAAGGTGTTTGACAAAATGCCAAAGGCTCCTAGGCAGTTCTTGGAGTGGCCAAATCTCCCAGAGTGGGGTCTCTTTAGATGAAAGAGAGGGTGGTGAGGTTAGTTTGCCAAATGAAGAAACTTGCTAGTGCAAGTTTTGAAAACTTCAATTCTGGGCAGGGAGTAAATGGCACCATTACATGGACCAAAAATGTCCCAAAGAGTGCATGCTCCTGGACTTAGGGGTTTTGTAGGCTTGACTACGAGCAGGAGAAAACACAAGGCCACTAGAGCAAGAATGAAAAGGGTTGCAGTAGAAAACACAAGGCTGGTCCAGAATGAAAAAGAGGTTGATACACTTAATTTTTCCAAAGAACATCACTGGGTTTTTGCATAAAGTTGAATCATAGGCTGCTACTAACATCCCGTAATTTTGGTGGAAGCTAGAAAGGAATATTTAAATGGGTTGTAGTGTAAAACTGCTCACTGGACCAGATTTGAAAATATGATGTAGAGCTCAAAATATCCAAGGAATGAAATATCTTTTTGCATAAAAGTGGTTTGGTGACATCACAAGACATCCCCAAATTTTGGTGGAATTTTTGAAAGAATTTATAAAAGGGTTGCAGTTCAAAAAAGGACCATAAAACCATGGGAAACCATTTTTCAAGAAAATAAAGATTAAGGAGATTGTTATATAATTAATTCCTATGATGAAAAGAAAAGATTTTTCTTGGGAGGATAAACAAGTCCAATGACATACTTGAAAAGTTTTCACTTAAGGAAATAACTCCATGATAAAAAAGAAGGAAAAGTTAAAAAAACAAAAGGTAGCCCAGAAAATAAAAGTTTTAATTTTCTGGCAAAATTTTAATTAACAAAACAAGGTTAAAATTTTGGGGTGTTACAGGGCCGAACTAGTATTAAAACTCCCGTGTCCCTTGTCCGGTTTAACCCCTTCAAGCTAACCCGTCGCGATGGCTCCACGACTAAGTCCTTTCAAGAGGACATATAACGTGTTAATTCCACGACAGCCTCCATGGCGGGGTCTATCCACCCGTCCTTGGATGGCGCAATTTCCTCCGGATTGAAGGCCGGAGTAGTCGCAGGTGTGATCTTCCGAACACCGTCCGACGGCAGAGCTAAATCATGCTCGTTGTGATCGTGCGGCGCACCTGGCATGGGCTCAAATCCGTCGAAGATCAAGTCTCCGCGGACGTCAGCAGTATAGTTCAAACTTCCAAACCAGACCTGATGGCCAGGGGCGTAGCTTTAGATCTGCTCCAGATGGCCAAGCGAATTGGCCCGCAGTACGAAGTCGCCGAATACGAAGATTTGTCCGGGGAGAAAAACCTCACTCTGGACCGCATGTTTACCGATGATCGAAGGAGCCATCAAGCCTTATGGTGACAGCACAGTGGAACTCTCAATGAAAGCACCAATGTCGGTGTCAAAACCGGCAGATCTTGGGTAGGGGGTCCCGAACTATGCGTCTAAGGTGGATGGTAATAGGAGGCAGGGGACACGATGTTTACCCAGGTTTGGGCCCTCTCGATGGAGGTAATACCCTACTTCCTGCTTGATTGATCTTGATGATATGAGTATTACAAGAGTTGATCTACCACGAGATCGTAGAGGCTAAAACCTAGAAGCTAGCCTATGGTATGATTGTTGTTGTCCTACGGACTAAACCCTCCGGTTTATATAGACACCAGAGGGGGCTAGGGTTACACAGAGTCGGTTACAAGGGAGGAGATCTACATATCCATATTGCCAAGCTTGACTTCCACGCCAAGGTGAGTCCCTTTCGGACACGAGACGAAGTCTTCAATCTTGTATCTTCATAGCCCATCAGTCCGACCAAAGGATATAGTCTGGCTGTCCGGAGACCCCCTAATCCAGGACTCCCTCATCCACCCGAGAAAAAAAGACAATAACGCGGGATGATGCGCCGATAACTTGGACGTTCACACGGGCGCGTCCAATTGTACGGGTGTAGTGGCGCGTTCACAAAATTAGGGATCAAACGCTCAGCCTATGTATTTCTCGCGTAAATAGATAATTTAGTGCAATTGGTTATTTACTTTAAACATAATGAATTGATGTGTTAGTGTAGAGGCGCAAAAAATGAAGTCCGCTACTTAAAAGTGTTACCTCATATGATTACATAGCCTCCATTTCATAAATTGCGTACCCGTTGAATTCATATATGAATATTACATATATTACTTCATAATAGAACCTTAAATCATCCAAGACTAATGATTTTGTATGCAAGAGTAACAATGGTGCATGTACATGATAGCTACATTGGTTGTTTGAAGAAACATCACTGTATCTTTGGCATGCACAACTGAAAACGTTTATTTAAATAGAAAAAATGTGATATGTGAGTGTCCAATCTTTATAGCGTTGAATCGATATTGTACCTTTGGCCATGATACGAAGTAGATATTGATTTATGTTCAAGCGATGCACGTCCACGATCGCTAGATAGTGTTACGTGAATGAATTGTGCAATCTCTCTCACACGCATACATATCTCATTCCCCTGTGGTCATCGGAATCACACACGCGCACTTCATGTATTTATCTCCCTCCGTCAAGGCTAGAATTCATCTTTCTACCCCGTCCTACAAGTCTCTCACACAGAAACACACACGTTCTCTCTGTCGAACATGCCCACCCCTTGAATTCCGCCCACCCACAACCACTAATGTCTCAAAGTATAATAATGTCTCTCACACATATGCCTAAGGTTAACTCGAGTTCCGGAACCATATGAATACATACAATGGGATTCCAACAGAGCACTTTTTGTTTTGAGACTTCGCTCTCTCTCTCTCTCTCTCTCTCTCTCTCCAACACATTGTTTCTCGCTTCATTTTTTCCGGCACTTGCATGCATCTTCGCGATGATTTTAGTATGCCTCGCACAAATGCTATCTACCTATCCCTTAATATAGCTAGATATGTGTCACACAAACTCCTTCTCCCTGCTAGCAAGATGCCCATGCGTTGCACCGAACATCAAGATGCATTTGTATGAGTAGTTTATCTTGTGGGAGAAAAGGATGAACGAGGGAATGCCTTATTTGCAAATGCGAAGAGGGGTGTGGGTATCTTTTTGCAAAATTGCCACAGTTTCCTTCCTATCCGTCGGGTATAAATCGGATGGCCTATATTGCAGGATGGCAGGAACACCATCATCACCAACTCTTTTTTTATAATACTACGGATATGTAAGTGCCACTGCCCCCCCCCCCCGACACACACACCCACACCCACACAACCACACACACACTTCCCAACACCGAAGGAGTAGGGTGACACCTCGATCTTGATACTAATCTATCAACTAGCTTCTCTCTCAAACACACACACACACAGACACACACACACACACACACACATACACACACACACACTACCCGACATCGAAGGAGTAGGGCGGCACCTCGATCTTGATAGTAATTTATCTACTCCTCTTTCAAACACACACACACACACATACACACACTAGCTAGTTGTGCCTCTGTGCCTACCGCGCACACTCTCGATACGACTTTCTCTCCCTCCCCCCCCACCCCAACAATGACAGCAGAAGGGTGACAACTCAATCTGATCGTAATCTGTCAATTGGTTTCTCTCTCGAACATTGTGTCTCTGTGCCTCGCTCAGTAGCCCCCTCAATATGTAGACTTCTCACAAGACAGCTGTAGTGACGATGACGCTGAACCCAGTGTGCCTCGTTTTTACCGGCCTCATGTGATAGTTTTCACCCTGTTTTCTGTTAATTAACAAGGCAACCTTTTCTTTTTTACTACTAGTGAATCCGAAATCATTCGGGGCACATAAAAAATATATCACTTCAACCCGATTATCGCAGTAACTGTTTTAAAAGAAACGAGCTAGATGCCCGTGCGTTGCATGGAAAATCAAGATGCATTTGTATGAGTAGTTTATCTTGTGAGAGAAAAGGATGAACGAGGGAAGGCCGTATTTGCGAACGTGGAGAGGGGTGTGGGTAAATTTTTGCAAAATTGCCATAGTTTTCTTCCTATCCGCCGATATAAATCCGACGGCCTATATTCTTGCAGGATGGCACGCACACCATCATCACCAACTCTGTTTTCTACTCCCTCCATTCCTAAATATTTGTCTTTTAAGAGATTTCAACAAGTGACTACATATGGAGCAAAATGAGTGAATCTACACTCTAAAATACACATCCGTATGTGGTAGTCCATTTGAAATATGAAAAAGACAAATATTTAGGAACGAATGGAGTATAAGAGTAGACATGGAGATATATCAGCAGCATGGTCTACAACAAAAATGTGTTGGACTGGTTAGTGCCGGATGCTCGCAACACGATGACATGAGTTTGAATTATGTCTTTAACTTTAGATTTTATATTATATATTACTTATTTAATCTATACTTCTTTCTCTACTGTAATAACAGTGGAACCCACAGAGTACTTAGAATGGACTTGTTTCTTTTTAACTTTCTGTACGAAGCTGTAGCCACCCTGCAAGTCACGTGTACACTATACATGCAATTAACTTTTTATAGAGGGACAATCATACACGCAATTAACTCAAATGGATTGGATGTCACTCTATTATTTCCAGAATAAGAGCATCTCCAATGATAGCCAGCAAATTTCCTCCCGTTTCCTTCCGCGGAGGACGACATCAAACACCAGCGGCATACATTTTCACAACTCTAACCAACCATATGAAATTCGTGCAAACACGGACTGATTTCATATAAAAAAGCCGGATCTTCATATAAACATGATGGATTTCTGTCAGGACCCCGATTCCAAGTCACATCGATCTAGCCGGTAACACCTCATATCACTTTGCGGCCTCACGCACGGTATTCCCACGGTTGTCGCCTTACCATGGCCCGGGACCGTTTGCGCCTTTTGGCTCACGTATATGATAGTGTCGCTAGCATCCATATGACAGAGAACCCGGGCTGACATGGCTAGTCGTGAACCCAAAGCGGCACTAACCCATGGGGACATGCATACATGAATCACATCGAGCATGTCGGTCAGCAGCGTGTGAATCCGGGCTGTAGCACTGGGATAACAGGACTCCGGGAACCCGGGCTGTAGCAGGCTAGGGAGGAGTCCGGATGTCACCGCGTGACATTTCCCCGAAGGGACAGAAACAGGAACGAAGTGAAACACATGCCGGCCAGTCAAGTGTCCTGAGCAGTAGTGCTGGGCTAGCAGGACTCTGGTGAACCAAGATGTAGCGGACTACTATGGCTCAAGGAAGCACTAGACTACATTTCCCCATAAAAGAGGCTGTCAAGGATAAACAACTAGATTGTCGGATCCCACACATACCAAGCATTTCAAACATACACACAATATGCTCGATATGTGTAAATACAACATGGCATCATAACATAACTCTACGACTCAAAGTATTTATTCATTAGGCTCCGAGGAGCGAGATATTACAAACATGGGTCTCATGACCCAACATTCAGAGCATACAAGTCAAAGCACATGCGGAAGCTTAACATGTATGAGTACAGACAACTATAAATGAAAAAGGCTGAGAAGCCTGACTATCTACCAGATCCTGCCGAGGGCACAAGATCGTAGCTGAGGTAACAAGCTAAACGTCGAAGTCCACACGGAACTACTAGCGAGACTGACATCTCTACGCAAAACATAAAATAAGCAAGCGTGAGTACAAATGTACCCAACAAGACTTACATCAGAACTAACTACATATGCATCATTATCAACAAAGGGGTGGTGGGGTTTAACTGCAGCAAGCCAGCTTTGACTCGGTGGCTATCCTGAACTATGACTGCAAGTAACTCTTTTGAGGTGGCGCACACGAGTCCACATATTCACCATATCAATACACCACTATGGTTCCGCTCCCGTCTCCCTACGAGAACGCCATCCATAGCACTAATGCTTATCTTGCGCATTTTAGAGTATCCACTTTCACTTGTCTATGAACGGTACAGGCAACCTAGAAGTCCTTTACCGCAGACACGGCTATTTGAATAGATGATGTTAACCCTGCAGGGGTGTACTTCTTCACACACGTTGTCGCCACTTACCACCATGTACACGTCGTGTATCTCGGCAACCTTCAAGCGGAAGCCTGGCGAGGGAGTCGTCCACGACCTGACTAACCACACAAGTCTCTAGTCCAGGTTTATCGCCTATTCGGGTTCCATCCGCGAGGAGATCCGCCGGGTGTCGCCACGGCCCCAAACGATGAGAGCAGGGTTCCCGAGGCACCAAATCAAGGGCCGTACACCGTGCCTCGGTGTATCTACCGCAACATAGCCCACCCCTAGGGTTAGCGCTATGCACGGCCCCCAACACATATCCTACAAACACCAGAAACTAGTTGCAACTCCTGGACAGAGATCAAGGCGATTAATAAGCCGAGAGGGGCGAGTTACCGGAACCCAATGTGTGGTAGTAACTGTTCATGGATCACAAACACAGAACTCAGTTCCTGAGGACGGCTTCAATGAGACAACCCACCATGTACTCCTACATGGCCTCTCACCGCTACCTTTACCAAATCGTGTTCACACACTTAGCTCACACACAGTAGGACATGTTCACACACCTCTGATTCATCCTCGATGAATCACACCTGACTCAACTCTAAGCCGTAGCAGGCATGACAAACAAGCATGAATGAGTAGGCACAACAGGGCTCAAACAACTCCTACTCATGCTCGTGTGTTACAACTATTTATTGACGAATGACAGGTCATGCAGAGGACAAAGGGGTTCAGCTACCGCAACAAGTAAAAGATGAATCGTTGTTGTCCTAATGCAGTAAAAAAGAGCAGGAGAGAGAGTGGGATTGTATCGGAATGAACAAGGGGGGTCTTACTTGCCTGGCACTTCTGAAGATAGTATAGTTCTTCATCGGTGTCATCGAACTCATCGTCGAAACCACGTCTACTCAGAGGGGACAAGCACCGACAAACAAAGAAGAAACACAATCAATGCAATACAACAAAATGATGCATGATCATGACATGGCAATATGCTGTGATTTGGGCTAATGAAACAGAAAGTCATTTTGATTGAAGTGGAATTCAAAACTACATCAAATGCCAACTCCAAAACTATTATCAAAGTTGTCCTATTCATGTTTCATACGAAACAGTGAAGTTAACTTGATCAAACATGCATCAAAATGGTACAGAGGGATAGATTGGATTTTTCTAATCATTTTTCATATATAAGTTATTTAATTTGGAATTACGGTTGAATTTCTATGAATTTTAGAATTTTAGATCATCATCTGGAATTTCCTGAGGAAGAATAAATCCAGAAAAACCTATTACTGCGTCAGCATTGCATCATGCTGACCTCAGCAGGTCAACAGGCGCCGTCCAGTCAAACTGACCGATGGGGACCGGTCGATGACACTGATCTTGTGCGGGTGACGAGACATGTGGGGTTAGGTCAACATCCATGTCAGCACGGTCAAAGCTGACGCGTGGGCCCACTGAATTAAATAACTAATCTAATTATTTTTGTTAAGCAGTAGACTAACAAGTGGGTCCCACTGTCAGCGTCTAGTGTTAGACTAACAGGGTTAGTTAGCTCCTAATCTAATGACGGCCACGTGGGCTAACCGGCGATTAGACGCCGGTGCTAAGGAGGACGCGGTGGCGCTCCTCGTCCTGCCATCTCCGGCGACGAGAGCTCGTGCGGCTGGGCTCTACGGATGCAGCGCGTCAAGGCGCATCGGTTGGAGGCTGTGGGTGATGCCGGGGTGGACTACAGCGGCGACGGCAAGGACGACAGCGGCGGCCGGAGCTTGGCTAAGCGCGGGCGCGGTGCTGCAGCTCGTAGGCGAATGAACGGAGGTGCTAGGCAGCACCTAAAGGGCAGAAGGAGCATGTCAGAGCTACTACGCGAGGCGGAGGTGCTCGGGGGCACGGAGCTCGCCGGCCATGGCGGACGGCGGCTTCCGGTGCTCGCGGGGCAGCGGCTACAGGGCCCGCGAGAGAGAGAGAGAGAGGTGAGGGGAAACGACGGCAAGCTCACAGTGGTCCTGAAGAAAAGCACGGGAGGCTCGGGGAGGTCCTGGCTGCGTCGAATTCGACGACGGCGTCTGGTGGCAGAGGCGGCAAGGAAGATGACGCTGGCGACGCTGGAGGGCCTCCGGCCTTGCTTGGTTCGAGGAGGAGGTGCAGCGCGATACGCACGATCTCGGGAGCGCGGTGGTGCGTCGTTTCGTTGTCGGTGGCCACACGGGCGAGGCACGGCCCGGCCGCTGTCGTTGATGCTCAGAGGAGGGGCTAGAGGCGAGGGAGAGAGCAGAGAGTGAGAGGAAAGTGAGAGGGGGGCCTCGGGTGTCTCCAGGCGCAGATTAGGGCGAAGGGGCGGCCTCCAGCGTGAAGCAGGAGGTGGAGGGCTCCGCGGGTGTGCGCGTGTGTTCGCTCCTGCCTACTGGCAGGAGGAAGGCAACAGCGAGGAGGTAAGTGGGCTGGGCCAGCCAGCTACAGCGCTGGGCCGCCAGGCTGGACAGGTAAGCGCCAGGTAAGTTTCTTCTCTCTCTCTGTTTTTCCTATTTTAGTTTTTGTTTTCTATTTCCTGTTTGTTTTCTTTGATTTAGTAAAATACTAAACCACATCTAAAAATCCTGAAATAAATTGTGAGGACCTGTTGAATTATTTCCAACAACCCACATTTAGTTTCAGAATTATCTGAGCATTTATAATTGTTATAGCAATTAAATGACCAAATTCAAACACATAAAGATTTAATTCAAGAGTCCAGAAATGGCCTAGAAATATGTGCATCATTTTTGCCAGAGGTTTTCACCTTTATCAAAAATCATGAACTTTTCCAAAGGGCATTTTGTGTTCATTGAGAATATTTTTATTTGAACCTAGTAGATTTGATCTAGTGCTAGGGTTTGAGCAATCCCCATTTCAAGTTTCAAATAAATTTAGACATGATGCAACAACCAAGCTAGTCCAAGTGCAAAGCAAGGCTAGGGATGTGACAACTCACACCCACTAAACAAGAATCTCGTCCCGAGATTCAAGATGTGAGGTAAGAGGACAAAGGGGACACAAACTAACACAATCCTCATGATCCAATTGCTCTTATCGAAGATGTTGATTCATTGCATCATCTTGATCTTGACATCTGGCTTTGAGAACTCCATCCAACATGAGGACAAAAGAGTGAAACATGTCTACATGGATGGATCATCTTAATGATCACAAGATCAACTCACAGAATGAGATGTTGAAACATCGCGAGTTGAGACACAAAACACACATCGAGAGGAATGGAAGAACAAACGACGAGGTTTGATTTGGTGGGCAACAATTCCACGCTTGGGAAGAAGGTTAATGGAGTCAGAGTAACAAGGAGTTAATTGCTATGATTCCAAAATGGAGCACCTCAGGGAAGGTGACTCGAAGAACTATTCCCTTAAGTGGCAAAAAGAATTACTTTTGATACAAAGATCATTGAAATTCTTTATACCAGCCTAAGGCAATCACAAACGATCGTTTCAAATAGCTCGAAGAATGGCATACTCGAACTAGGATGGATGATGTGGACTACCTTATTGAAGACAAGGCGATGGATGATTTTTCTTATCATCGGAAATGGATGGGACCCATGGTAGGACCACTTTTGAAGATGATCTTGGACAACAACTGCTGAGAAGGCAGCGCATGGGAAATTGGCACAATGGCGGTGCAAGCTGGGAACAAAATGCAACTGTTGGGAATGTTCCAACCATCATATCTGCCTGAGATTCAGATCCGATTGGTGATAGGATACTTTAGACTCAACATGTATGAAAGAAAGTTTGCAACACGATTCTACGAGATGGAATTGCGATATTCTCAAGGAATGAACTAAGGTAGCAAGCTCCAAAACATGAGCTGGTTCTGCTAAACACATGTGAACACGTTGTCCCAGACAAGCATGACCACATGGTAGTCTTACAACAAAACACCACCAAGTTCAGGTTGGGAACCATCATCGAGGATAACGAAGTCCTAACATAAGTCATGACTAGTTGCTATGAAGAAACTCCTTCTCCTTGAACAAATCAATCAGTGGCTTGGTGTGCGAGGGCTACATATAGAATGAAGGTTGCAAGTCTCCAGACTACAGAATACTTCGCACATATGCATGACTGATTTGGGATGATTCCAGAGGAAACAAAACAAACCTTTCTCAAATTCATGGCGGCAACTTATACCTAAAGCACATGAATTCGAGGAAGTCACTTCTTCCATCCAAGCATAGGCTTCATGAACGGAACACGAAGACATTGCTTACAAAGTTTTCAACACTAGGTTGATGTTCAACATGAATCATGGGGGAGACAAAATGTCAGCTGATGGGCTCAATGACAACTCATCGGAGTTTCCATATCACTTGACTTCCACCATCATGTGAACACGGTGATAGCATTGGTCAGACCAAAAGATGTAATGGTGTATGCTCGAGGGATCAACCACGAGTAAGACAACATTACGAACATCGTTGGTACTGATTTGACTTGACGATAGCCCATGCTCAAATCAAAGATTGTTTAAGATAATAGATCCAACAACTGATCACAGGGACCAATCGATGAAGATATCATCTTTCTTCAAGACACACACAAAAAGATATCCCTTAAAATGAACTAAGTCGGACAAGCTTTTATCTTCCAACTCTCCAAGTTGTTGTTTAGCTTAACCAACCAGCTCAGGGATATCCAACACGGATTCTTGGAGAAGGGGTGGTTTACAAGAAACCAACTTGATCACGACCTTAACATAGCGGTCAGGTGACAACCTAGTAGCACTTCGAAGAAGATATTTGGAAAGTCACGAACCACCGATATATTACTAAGCTCGAGAACAATCTTGCTTTTCAGGGCAAGACGATATGATCAAAGAGCAAGGGATTGACACAATTCTAACTCATTGATCGAATAGTGCACCCGAAATAAGGACTAGGTAGCACGATCAATCTTAGGATGATGATTTAATAACCAACATGCTAAGAATGAGAATATTGTCCATTAACTACCAAGCAACACGGTTGCTGGGAGTATAAATTTCACACATCATGGTTCACTTGTCGGCATTCCGGGTGCAACAACACGGGACCGAGGAATGAACGATGATGGCGAGAGTATCACTACATCAAGAATTCATAAGAGAAGGTGCAATTCTCATGACGTTCCTGACATAAAGTGAGTAATACTTCAGGATAGAACATAATCAAAAGCTTGATTGCATTTGATCTGCGGATTACAATTTCTTTGACCCAATCCTGGATATGGATGCGGTACTGGAGTTTGTTTCTCCCAGTCATTCCAGAATAGAATGGCTTGACAGACCACGAGAATAATAGGCATCGATGACGAATGCATGACTACTCCTGACTATCAATTGATAGACGGGGGTCAGAATACAACTAAGGAGGAACAACTCGAGGAACATATAACTTTATGAGTTGTGGATGCATAGGTTAGTATGTCGAATCAAGTTCAACAGGTTTCTTCCGGATAACCCATGCAGGAAAGTAGAACTGGCAGATTCCCAATGTAGAACGAAGAACTCATCAAGAGCACTCTTATTGTGATCTTTGGTTCAAAGGAACTCCTGCCAAGGATGGTTCATGGTATTTGGAAGAATGATATACCACGGACCTCGAAGACTATCACAAAGGTTACTAGTATCCTAAAGGTACGAGCAACACTATCAACACGAGGTAAGTAGAGTGAATCTTGGGTCAAGAACCCAGGAGTAGAATACATACTAACTAAATTGCATCACGGGATGCTTTCGAGAATAATGGTCAGAATCATCACACTAGGAATATAAAGCATGGCTAGATTACTAGATGATCCTCTAAGACACCTATGGTCATAATAATAGTCCCAACATATATGCCGAGGCAGCGGAGTACCTGAACACACTAATTTGTGTGATTAACCTGGCCCAAATGAACATTAGAAACGGAGAGAAGGGATTTGCAAATGCATCAGACTTTTTAGAAATCTGGGATGACTCTGACAGCATAACGGCTGTAAATGCTCAAAATGATTTGAGACATCCTGCAAAATAGTGGCATGACCACTCAACATCTCAATATCAAGGTTCTGGGATCAACTAAAAACACACGGAAGAAGTAGGAACTAAATTGGGGCTTGAAACCAACAATCCTATAAGTATATGGATAAGTTACACGTCATCCTGATAGATAGATGAGAAGGCCTAGTTCTTAATCCCCATAGAAGAGAAGAGGATGACTCAGATCAGAAGGCCATGAGGTATAAGGAGTAAAAAGAGCCTTACATTCCCTTCCACAATCAATTCCCTTACATAACTAAAGCATTTCTAGACACGACTTCGACCGGTTTGGCTTGGTAATCCTACAGGCAGTCAGGCTCTAATACCAAAGCTGTCAGGACCCTGATTCCAAGGCACATCTATCTAGCCGGTAACACCTTATATCACTTTGCGGCCTCATGCACGGTATTCCCACGGGTGTCGCCTTACCATGGCCCGGGACCGTTTGCGCCTTTTGGCTCACGTATATGATAGTGTCGCTAGCATCCATAAGATAGAGAACCCGGGCCGACATGGCTAGTCGTGAACCCAAAGCGACACTAACCCATGGGGACAAGCATACATGAATCACATCAAGCATGTCGGTCAGCAGCGTGTGAATCCGGGCTGTAACCTTTGCAGGCTAACAGGACTCCGGGAACCCGGGCTGTATTTGAGCTAAGCGGACTCGGATGTCACCGCGTGACATTTCCTGAAGGGATGTAGACACATGAACAAAGTGAAACACATGCCCGGCGGTCAAGAGTCCCGAGCGGTAGTCTTTGGGCTAGCAGGACTCGGTGAACCGGCTGTAGCGGACTACTATGGCTCAAGGAAGCACTAGACTACATTTCCCCATAAGAGAGGCTGCCAAGGATAAACAACTAGATTGTCGGATCCCACACATACCAAGCATTTCAAACATACACACAATATGCTCGACACGTGTAAATACAACATGGCATCACAACATAACTCTCGACTCAAAGTATTTATTCATTAGGCTCCGAGGAGCGAGATATTACAAACATGGGTCTCATGACCCAACATTGAAAGCATACAAGTCAAAGCACATGCGAAGCTTAACATGTATGAGTCTGCATAACTATAAATGAAAAAGGCCGAGAAGTCGACTATCTACCAGATCCTGCCGAGGGCACAAGATCGTAGCTGAGGTAACAAGCTAAACGTCGAAGTCCACACGGAACTACTAGCAAGACTAACATCTCTCTGCAAAACATAAAATAAGCAAGCATGAGTACAAATGTACTCAGCAAGACTTACATCAGAACTAACTACATATGCATCATTATCAACAAAGGGGTGGTGGGGTTTAACTGCAGCAAGCCAGCTTTGACTCGGTGGCTATCCCGAACTACTTAATCGAAGTAACTCTTTTAAGGTGGCGCACACGAGTCCACATATTCACCATATCAATACACCACTATGGATCCGCTCCCGTCTCCTTACGAGAACGCCATCAATAGCACTAACGCTTATCTTGCGCATTTTAGAGTATCCACTTTCACTTGTCTATGAACTGTACAGGCAACCCAGAAGTCCTTTACCACGGACACGGCTATTTGAATAGATGATGTTAACCCTGCAGGGGTGTATTTCTCCACACACGCTCTCGCCACTTACCACCATGTGCACGTCGTGTATCTCGGCAACCTTCAAGCGGAAGCCTGGCAAGGGAGTCGTCCACGACCTGACTAACCACACAAGTCTCTAGTCCAGGTTTATCGCCTATTCAGGTTCCATCCGCGAGGAGATCCGGCCGGGGTGTCGCTCACGGCCCCAAACGATGAGACCAGGGTTCCCGAGGCACCAAACTGGCGTCCCGGTACACCGTGCCTCGGTGTATCTACCGCAACATAGCCCACCCCTAGGGTCAGCGCTATGCACGGCCCCCAGCACATATCCTACAAACACTAGAAACTAGTTGCAACTCCTGGACAGAGATCGAGGCGATTAATAAGCCGAGAGGGGTCGAGTTACAGGAACCCAATGTGTGGTAGTAACTATTCATGGATCACAAACACATAACTCAGTTCCTAAGGACGGCTTCAATGAGACAACCCACCATGTACTCCTACATGGCCTCGCACCGCTACCTTTACCAAATCGTGTTCACACACTTAGCTCACACACAGTAGGACATGTTCACACACCTCTGACTCATCCTCGATGAATCAGACCTGACTCAACTCTAAGCAAAGAGAGACATGACAAACAAGCATGAATGAGTAGGCACAACAGGGCTCAAACAACTCCTACTCATGCTAGTGGGTTTCATCTATTTACTGTGGAATGACAGGTCATGCAGAGGATAAAGGGGTTCAGCTACCGCAGCAAGTAACAGATGAATCATTGTTGTCCTAATGCAGTAAAAAGAGCAGGAGCAAGAGAGTGGGATTGTATCGGAATGAACAAGGGGGGTTTTGTTTGCCTGGCACTTCTGAAGATAGTATAGTTCTTCATCGGTGTCATCGAACTCATCGTCGGAACCACGTCTACTCAGAGGGGACAAGCACCGACAAACAAAGAAGAAACACAATCAATGCAATGCAACAAAATGATGCATGATCATGACATGGCAATATGCTGTGATTTGGGCAAATATAACAGCAAGTCATTTTGATTGAAGTGGACTGCAAAACTACATCAAATCCCAACTCCAAAACAATTATCAAAGTTGTCCTATTCATGTTTCATCCTAAACAGTGAAGTTAACTTGATCAAACATGCATCAAAATGGTACAGATGGATAGATTGGATTTTTCTGATCATTTTTCATATATAAATTATTTAATTTGGAGTTACGGTTGAATTTCTATGAATTTTAGAAGTTTAGATCATTTTCGGGAATTTCCTGAGTAAGAATAAATCCAGAAAAACCTATTACTGCGTCAGAATTGCATCATGCTGACCTCAGCAGGTCAACAGGCGCCGTCCAGGTCAAACCTGACCAGTGGGGACCATCGGTCAAGGACAATAAAGGTTGTCTCGGGTGATGACATGTGGGGTCAGGTCAACATCCACGTCAGCACGGTCAAAGCTGACGCGTGGGCCCACTGAATTAAATAACTAATCTAATTATTTTTGTTAAGCAGTAAACTAACAAGTGGGTCCCACTGTCAGCGTCTAGTGTTAGACTAACAGGGTTAGTTAGCTCCTAATCTAATGACTGCCACGTGGGCTAATCGGCGATTAGACGCCGGTGCTAAGGAGGACGCGGTGGCGCTCCTCGTCCTGCTATCTCTGGCGACGAGAGCTCGTGCGGCTGGGCTCTACGGATGCAGCGCGTCAAGGCGCATCGGTTGGAGGCCGTGGGTGGTGCCGGGGTGGACTACAGCGGCGACGGCAAGGACGACAGCGGCGGCCGGAGCTTGGCTAAGCAGCGGCGGCAGTGCTGCAGCAGCTCAGAGGGCGAATGAACGGAGGTGCTAGGCAGCACCTAAAGGGCGAAGGAGCATGTCGAGCTACTACGCGAGGCGGAGGTGCTGGGGGCACGGAGCTTCGCGCCATGGCGGACGGCGGCTTCCGGTGCTTTCAAGGGGCAGCGGCCTGAGGCCCGCGAGAGAGAGAGAGAGGTGAGGGGAAACGACGGCAAGCTCACAGTGGTCCTGAAGAAAAGCACGGGAGGCTCGGGGAGGTCCTGGCTGCGTCGAATTCGACGACGGTGTCTGGTGGCAGAGGCGGCAAGGAAGATGACGATGGCGACGCTGGAGGGCCTCCGGCCTTGCTTGGTTCGAGGAGGAGGTGCAGCGCGATACGCACGATCTCGGGAGCGCGATGGTGCGTCGTTTCGTTGTCGGTGGCCACACGGGCGAGGCACGGCGGCCGGCGGAAGCTGTCGTTGATGCTCAGAGGAGGGGCTAGAGGCGAGGGAGAGAGCAGAGAGTGAGAGGAAAGTGAGAGGGGGGCCTCGGGCGTCTCCAGGCGCGGATTAGGGCGAAGGGGCGGCCTCCAGCGCGAAGCAGGAGGTGGAGGGCTCAAGGGTGTCTTGGCGTGTGTTGCCTCCCCGCCTCTTGGCGGGGAGGAAGACGACGAGCGAGGAGGTAAGTGGGCTGGGCCGCCAGGCTGGACAGGTAAGCGCCAGGTAAGTTTCTTCTCTCTGTGTGTTTTTCCTATTTTAGTTTTTGTTTTCTATTTCCTCTTTGTTTTCTTTGATTTAGTAAAATACTAAACCACATCTAAAAATCCCTAAATAAATTGTGAGGACATGTTGAATTATTTCCAACAACCCACATTCAGTTTCAGAATTATCTGAGCATTTATAATTGTTATAGCAATTAAATGCCCAAATTCAAATACATAACGATTTAATTCAAGAATCCAGAAATGGCCTAGAAATATGTGCATCATTTTTTCCAGAGGTTTTCACCTTTATCAAAAATGATGAACTTTTCCAAAGGGCATTTTGGGTTCATTGAGAATATTTTTATTTGAACCTAGTTGATTTGATCTGGTGCTAGGGTTTGAGCAATCCCCATTTCAAGTTTCAAATAAATTTAGACATGATGCAACAACCAAGCCAGTCCAAGTGCATAGCAAGGCTAGGGATGTGACAATTTCATTACATTTACATGAACTAAGTGGTCCCAATCTGGCTATCTTGGTATAATTAATACTCCCTCCGTCCAGAAATACTTGTCCTAGAAATGGATGTATCTAGACTTATTTTAGTTATAGATACATAAAATTTATCCATTCTTAGAACAAAAATTTCCCGCCAGCTGGAGAGGGAGTACATAATCTAAATGGTCACCATGGATCCCTTTGTCTTCCTCATGTCCGGCAGACACTTTGCGGGGTCGACGAAGGTCCTCGGAAGAGACGAAGAAGCAAAGAAACAACCTGAATGCGCAGTCGTCGCCTCGGCGGTGGACTTCATGGGACCCAAGTGGCGGTGGCCTCCCGTGTTCTACTTCTCCTCGATGATGGCGGCGGACACGGAGAAGCTGGCCACCGACTCGTCGCTGTCCACGCACCCGGCTTCTGTCTTTGCCTGCATGGCCCTGCCGCAGGCACGAGAGGCGCGCCCACAGACAGGGGAGGCACGGTACGACGCAGCAGCGACAACGCCTGTACCAGTGTGCTCGCTGTCGTGCCGGCATGGAGCAACTCACCACTCCTCATCGAGCTGAACTGGAGCGGTGAGTTGTTGAACCATGCGCCTGCTTGGGCGGCAACTGGCTCCGTCGGTCCAAGCGAGGTTGGCGAAGCACCGAGCTGCCTTGCCCGTATCTGGAGGGCTCAGCGGGCCACCTAGCCAGGTAATATGCCGGAGAACGGCTCCTCGGAAGCCATCGGAAGTGTGGAGAAATTGGTGAAGGCGGAGATGGGGGAGCGGCAGAGGGGTGCGATTCTTGCCTGCTATCTGTCTGGCCTCGTGTAAATAGAGGGCGGACGGTAGGAGCTTGGTCGGCGTCTGGCCTCATTTAAACTGAGGGCGTATGAGAGGAGCTCGGCCGGTGTTGCGTTTAATTTTGGCCCGCTCATGAATGGACGTGTGGCCGGAGTAGGTTTCTCGGTTTGCATGCAGGTTTAACGGAGGGGTTTGATGGAGACGAGGAGGCGTGTTCAATCGGGTGTGCAGCAGGTGGCGCAGTACTACTATTTGATTTGACAGCAGGTGGCGCAGTTCTCGATACGGCTTTAATGCAGACGAGCGAGGGAGTAGCGGTTCCCGAAATGTTGAACGGCCAATGCATGCAACTTCAATTAATGCATGAGGGAAGTAATGGGAGGAGGGCTGAGAAAAGTGGCTGCACGATGTGAATGCAACACAGTTTGCCCTCATATAAAGGCGCCCCTCCATTCCAATGCATCTCCACATCGTACGCACCTAAGCATTTGCCCAAGCACCTACACTAAGAGCAAAAGAGCTCACTCTAGACCCATGGCGGCGATGCGCGTGAGCGGCCAGCAGTTGTGCCAGATGGTCCAGACGTCGGCCTGCGGCATGGCGCCGAGGATTATCTTCAGACGGTGTTGGAGACCGGCTGGTGGATGGCCACCGTCGACGCCAAGTACGACTCTCAGTTGAACCAGATGATCGTTGCCACCACCAACAAGTTCACCGTCCTCAAGAAGCTCGCGGACGACATCGCCGTACTCCTCCAGCCCGCGCGCTCAGGCTCCTCATTGCCTGCCACCCTAATCGGCCTCCATGGACGGAACCTCTTTCAAGCACTGGTGGCCCTGCGACTGCCCGCTGACGCCACGAAGAATGTCCACCTGGAGGTCGCGCTCGCCATGAGGCGCCTCACCCTGCAAGAAATCTTCGACCTACACATCCACGTGTACGAGCAAATCATGTACATAGGTATCTACAAGGCCAGTGAGGACGCTACGACGTTGGCCTTCCTCAATCGGCTAGAAGCCTTGGATGCCTTTGTTGAGAAGCACCTCGACCTCGCCACAAAAGTTGCCGCTCCTTAGCCGCCAGTCGGTGGCCTGACGCACTAAGTTGAGGAGGAGGAGGTCGTACGTTGATGGACGCATCTTTCTTCTTGCCTTCTGTAACCATCACTGCGATCGCATCATCATCGTGGCCTTAATTCTTAATATGGTGTTGAATTCTCGTTCCAGTCAATACCGACATGTGTGATCCCTTTGCTTAATTATATGCATCACTGTAACTAGTACTCCATCCGCCAATTTATAAGTTGTGCTTACCTTTTCCATCAACTTCGTGCAACGCGCGGGCATCTTGCTAGAAACACTAGAACATGTCAGACCGCGTGTGACCAAACCGACGATGCACCAACCTAGATACTATGTACCCTGCTTATCTGGCGGAAATAACCCCGCCCTAGCGTTTCCAATCATTATTTCTATCTATCGATCATGCCAAGGAGCAGAACCAAAATGTTACAATTTATACATGTTTCTCTACTCCTACTCCTATACAAGACTCAGTTGGTGATGGTGGTGTGTCTCGCCAATTCGTCAAGCTTCTCGACCATTAGATCTGCACCTAATGGTTGTGAGGTAAGTTGTGGCATTTTTGCAACAATAGCCCACTTCTCTGCTCCAATTTGTAGAAAATCCCTTACTATCTTGAAAGTAGCCACATCCCTCCCTCACCTCATCAAAATAGCCTGAGAAATATATACTCCTATAAAAGACTCAGTTGGTGATGCTGGTGTGTCTGCCATACGTCGTTTCTGACCATTAGATCTGCATCTAACGGCTGTGAGGTAAGTTGTGGCATTTTTGCAACAATAGCCCACTTCTCTGCTCCAATTTGCAGAAAACTCCTTATTAACTTGAAAGCAGCCACATCCCTCCCTCACCTCATCAAAACAGCCTGAGAAATATATTTTGAGTGAAAAGTACGCCCTCCATTCCTAAATATTTGTCTTTCTAGAGATTTTTCAATAAGTGACTACATAAGGAGCAAAATGAGTGAATGTACACTTCAAAACATGTCTATATAATCCGTATGTGATAGTCCATTTGGAATCTCTCAAAAGTCAAATATTTAGGAACGGAGGGAGTAATATATTAGGAGTATATCAAAACAAGAGTGATTTCTTTCAAGTTTGTGAACAAGTACTACTATTCTACTACTTTGGATCCGTCGCAACACACGGGCACATTGCTAGTAAAAGGAAAAGGCATGTCGCGTTCGCGTCGCACTTCCCCCACACACGCCCGGGAATCGGGAGTACTCCACGGCCCGTCCGGCACGACACATAGCTTAGGGAAGGCGTGTTGCCTAGCATTTTCACTTTCATGTGGGACCACCGTTGAGCAAACCGCACCCCGCCCGCCGCCGGGTTGGAAAACAGAAACGAGGGGAAGATCTAGCTGTAGCATGGAAGCCAAGAAATTTGGTTTCAGATGGCGCTTGTTGATAGAGTAGGAGCATTCCATACTACTCTGCTCCTATTAGTACCAAGTTTGTACTATACAACTAGTACTACCACTATACAACTAGTAGGTACGCGTAACGGCACAAAGATCGTAGGAACAAAAAACGGGAAGATCTTGTTTTGGGTGATTTATCTTTTTTTCTGTCAATGTAGTATGAATAATATGATGTAGGGGGCACCCACGAAGCTTATGTGGCTTGGTTTCATGGCTACGAAAGGTTAGAGAAAAATGAATAGATAATGTGTTTAGAGTGCACTCCACTAAACAGATATACTTTGGATCCATTGCAACGGGCCGACACATCTATATCTATACCCCCTATATAGTGTGTGAATAACTTTGAAAGTTGGTCATTGGATGAAGCCAATCCGACGGTATAAAGATGGCAAATCCAAGCACTACTGGCCGTTGGATATCATCTACATTCCACCATATTCTGCCACATGTATAATCTACAAGACTCCATGGTTGAACTTCATTCATGACTAACTTTGCCACAACTAAGCTTAGGCAAAGTGTGTATGAAACAAAAAATGTGGCTAACAAAATGGCCACCACAAGTGTGGCAAGATTTGGCAAGAAGTTGAGTCTATGACATGTCGACCATGTAGCTAGAAAAGTGTGGCAAGCCACAAGTGTAGAAATGAACCAAACACATGCCTGGTGTGTTTGCTAGGGTGTATGAAGGGTGCATGATCCCAAGAGTTTACTTCTCGACCCATTTTTGGGTGTTTGGTAGAGTGTATGGAGGGTGCATGAGTCACTAGATTAGCACAAATACACTAGAAGCATGCATGAAGAGAGCATACATGAAGAGGGGTGTTGAGTTGAGCATGCATGAAGAGGGAACACCTATGCTAAGACGAGAACGCAACCAAACACACTTGTGGCACGCCTAAGCTTAGGCATGGCAACCTTAGGCTGCAAACCAAACCATAACTTTGAAAGTTGGTCGTTGGATGAAGCCAATCCGACGGTACAAAGATGGCAAATCCGAGCACTATTGGCCGTTGGATATCATCTACATTCCACCAGATTTTGCCACATGTAGAATCTAGAAGACTCCACATGTAGAAGAATAATGCACAAACAACCAGAATCTCATGCGTAATGCACGTGTACCTTACTAGTAGTTGGTAGTAGTAAGAAACAAATTCGGGTTTGGCACGAGCTCAGCATTTCACGGAGCACCACAAAGCCTGCTGCAGGAGTTACATTTCCCTCTCGGGGCCCACGGGACCGAACTTTAGTGGCTTAGTGCCTGGCCTATGAGAGCAAGTACAATAAGGTGATGTTGGCGGGCTGTAAGACATTAAATATTATATTTTTGCTTAGTTGGACGAGAGAGAAGATGAAAGAGAAGAGAAGCGGGCTACTAGTTAACAGCCGGCTGTAGCACGTGCTCCTAGGCATTTTATGAGAGAGCGAGGTGGGTCATGTAACAACAAAGTAGTACATATTAATATTCAACAATTGTACTTGCTGGCTACAAGCTTGGCTATATGTGACGTGGCAACATCATATAGCCAGCAGCCGGCTATATTATTAACCATGCTCTGAGTCAATGACATGCGGACGTTAAATGCGGCTGGCCCACATGTCATTCTCATGGTGGTGGTGTGGTTCGCGACTCACTCGTTCGAGATGAACCGGCCGGTGGTGGCGTGGCCGTGGCGAGGGTGCCACAACTGGGCGTCGGGGCGTTACGAGGCGTAGATGGCCACACCAGCGGGTCCTACATGTAGTACAGAAGTACTCCAGCTGAGGATTGATGCCCAGGATGAAATGTGTCACAGCCGCTGGATGAAAATTCAATGGTGCAGGACGTGTGGTGTCATGGGTTCATGCGGCGTCATGGGAATCGCGTGTGGCTATGGTAGAAACTTGATGGTCGCCGCATTTAAGGTGGCACACACAAAGGCAGAGGGGTGGTGCGGCCGAGAGGGGTGAGGCGCACGTTGGGGGACGTGGTGCCATGGGTTGGAGCTGCGTTGTGGGAATCACGAGTGGCAGTGGATGAAACGTGATGGTCATCGTAGTTGAACTTCCATGGACAAGCTGCCATGTCTACGGACACATGCATTGCATACCGATCACTAGAAGGAGTAGTAGAGAAAGCTAGGCGGATAAATAGTTCCTTATAGTCAAGCGGACCCACGCTACTACTTGTTCCAAAGACATGCACACCATCGAAGTAGTCCATCTATATCAATATACATAGACAGGGAATATTTTTTTGCAAGAGAGGAAATAGTTCATCCATCCATAATGCCCTGCTGACGGTGCAGCATCTTCTTCTTCTTCTTCTTCATCTTCTTCTTCTTCTTCTTCTTCTTCTTCTTCTTGTTCTTGTTCTTGTTCTTGTTCTAATTTTCTGTGGGAGACGGCTTCGCAGCAAGCTCTCTGGACCTTGCAGCTATCTCGAAACTCACACGGGCATCTAGGGCAGCATATTTTATCCGCTCGTACGTCAAGGGATAATTCTCCCATCCAGACGACCTTAATACAAGCGTCTCGTCACCCTTCTGAAGATTTGTTCCTAGCACAAAATTTGCTACGTTGAATAAGGATGGTGTCGGTTTATCACAATCTTCTACAGGAATTTTTATTCTGGTTTGTAGGTCAGCGATGCTTTTCAAATCAAGGTTGAACGGCTCCAACTTCTATTTGTCCCCTGTGATGGCTGCCCCACAGAAGTATATGTCCTCCCAAGACAAGAAATCGTGAAGCTCACCTGGTATGGAGGGCGCGTGTATGATGTGGTACACCAAAACATCATCTTCGAGGCACAGCTGAAGGACAGCGGCGCGTTGGATCTTCCCAGTGGCACGCTCCGTGTACTTTGCGTCCAGACCGATGACATTCATCTCCACCTTTTGGAGGGAGTTGGATACATTGTTGATCCACTTCCGAAAAACCCTTGGGTGGTCGGTGACTGTGGCAACTATGCTCAACGAGCCTTTGACGAGGACATGTTGGACGCTAAAAACCTGCATCTCGATCTCTTTCTCCATTTGGAACCGCTGGACCGGAGGGCTATGGTTTGGAGAATTAGGATTAGATGGCTAATCTAACTGAAGAAGATGATTATTTATAGGGGCTTCGGTATTACTCCAGGAGGATGTGAAGAGGTTAAAACAATGTGAATGCAGTGTGGTTTGGATGCAAATGAATATCAAGGAGTAGTGAAAAAGCCGAGGAAAATTGGTTCCCAATGGAGAAGTAAATGGGAGAAGTTATGTGCATGCATGAGGAGAGGTGCGGTGGTTTGGCTGCTGCATGCAATGGATTGGACGGGCTCTTCGGTTGCCTTTTCTCTCTCTCACGTGCACAGAGTGGCCTGAAAGTGCGTTATATTGACTAGAGGGGGGTGAATAGGCGATTTTTATGAATTCTTCAATTAGGAATTTGCCGGTGAGGAAATTCCTAAGTGAAGAACTACTTGCAGCGGAATAAGTACTCAGAAGTAAGCATAACAGAATGCGGGCATGGTCATCATGATGAAATGAAGACAATCAAAGAGTATGAAAGCGTAAACACAGGATAACACAAGATGAAGACAAACAGATCAAGAAATTGAACTGAGGAAATAGAGAAAGTCTTCAACAAAGTCTTCAAACACAGATATGAACAAACACTCAACATAGTAATGAGGAAATGAAAGAGTTGAGGAAACAGAACCAGTTAGGTTGGTGAAGACAATGATTTGGTAGACCAGTTCCAACTGCTATCTCAGTTGTACGTCTGGTTGGAGCGGCTGAGTATTTAAACTCGAGGACACACAGTCCCGGACAACCAGTCGTTGAGCAGGCAGCTCAGGACACCAAGTCCTCACCGTATTCTCCTTGAACTAAGGTCACACAGACCTCGTCCAATCACTCGTGGTAAATCTTCAGGCGACTTCCAAACCTTCACAGACTCGGACACTCGGCCATCCACAATTCCTCTTGGATGCTCTAGACCATGACGCCTAACCATCTGGAAGAAGCACAGTCTTCAAAGGTAACAAACGTCGGATCCACACAGGATCAATCTCTTCAGTGATGCTCAATCACTTTGGGTTTGTAGGGGTTTGGTTTTGGGTTTTTCCTCACTCGATGATTTTCGCTCAAAGTCCTAGGAGGATGGGTTGCTCTCAAATGACAAGTGTCAAGTTCTCTCGGAGCAGCCAAATAGCTAGTGGTTGTAGGGGGCGGCTATTTATAGCCTAGGGAGCAGCCCGACATGATAAGACATAAATGCCCTTCAATGATATGACCGTTATGTGGATAAGATATTTTGGAACAGTCATGCCAGTAGCACAAAGAACGGTCGGAAATTTGACCCTGAAATTCCTCGGGGCTATCATGTTCCTCACTTTGTGTAGGCAATCCGTGACCTTTGGCGAATTCCTAACTCAAGTCGAACAAATTCCTCAAATGACCGTAAGAACTTCGTCTCATCCTTTGAAGAAATTGACTGAACTGTATGAGATTTCCAAAGGGTTCACTCAAGGGATTGGTAGGTGTAGGATTTTGAGTTGAGCATCACATGGAAATTTTTCCTTAGTATTTCCTCGACCCCTTTAACAAAGACGGTGTTTCCTATGACTCAAGAAAGAGAAAAACGAAACTATGAAAACAAAAGTCTTCACGCTTCATGTTCCTCAAATGAATACCAAGTCTTCAAGGTCACACCAATTTCTTCACTTTCAAAGTCTTCACAAAGTCTTCAGATTACCAAAGTCTTCAAATAAGAACTTCGCTTTTAGGGTCGACTTTCTCTATAAATATCAAACTCCTCATAGACTTATAGACATGTGTACACTCATAAACACATTAGTCCCTTAACCTATAAGTCTTCAATACATCAAAATCACTAAGGGGCACTAGATGCACTTACATGGCCCATTTGCATGCTGAAGTTTATTGGCTGGAGTCGGGCTGCAGCTACTCACGTGTACGCTAATTAATGCTGTGAATGCGGGGCATGGAGGGAAATGGGCGCATGCAAAAGGGTATATACACAGACTAATTAGAGAAATACTGAAAAAAGTTATGCACAGACAAAAGAGGACCAGAGGGAGTACTACTCATGTTCCTACTACGGTTAAGTTATATGCGGTTATCCTTAAAAAAAGAAAAGTCCTTCTTCACGCTTCCGCATGCACGAGAATTTGGTTCTGCTCGCAATATGGATGATAGCTAGAGGATGAAATGAACCTGGAGGCATGCTAGCACGGGAGTGTACTCATGTTCCTACTACTCCTACTACTAGTAGTAGAACAAGTATGGTACACTTGATGGTCAAAATACTATTATTCATCCGGTCCTCATAGTGAAGTGACAAGACCCTATGCCCGAGGTGACACCAGTCCAGGCGGCGTGTCCAGGTTACCAAAGTAAGCATCACCTTGTGCAATGTGCGATCACATCCTTTGCCATTGTATATAGCATGCCTCGCCTCGCCTCCCTCTCCCTAGCACCACTCCATATCCATCTCCATCTCATGAAATCCACGAGGTCACTCTTCATTATCTCACTGTGCCCCTGCATACCCTCGCCTCGCTCGCCTCCCCCAGTACCACTATACCCTCGCTAGCCGCTCCAGCACCGACAACCTTCTCCCCCGTAAATCAAGCCCCCCAAAACCCCACCTCCCAAACTCCACCATGGCCGAACACGAACCGCGCAGGATCCATATGAGCCGTGATTGGAGGTATCTCTCCAGTGACGTCCTCGACCTCTGTTGTTCGTGTATGGATATGTTGAGCGCCCTGCGGCTGGCTGCATGCTCGAGGGGCATGCACACGGCCATCGTTGAAGCGAGGCCTAAGCTTTTCAAGACACCCTGCTTGCTGCTATCTAGTCTTGCGAGATTGTCTCACCACGATACGGAGGCGTACATGATGCCCCTCGACTTCAATCTGATCTCCATTAGCCGAAACTTCTTTGCAGGTATGTAGTGGGTCGCCGTACATCATTTCCCTCGACTTCGATCCGATCACCATCGCTCGAACTTCTTGGCAGGTATGTACTGGGTTGGCATGAACTCCCATCGATGGCTGCCGTCAGAGAAGACGGTAAAAAGTTGGTGCTCGTGAACTTCCAGACCTCCCATGAGATTATCCTTCCTCCGTTGGATTATATAGAGTATTACCATCGCGGTCCTAGTCATCTAGATTACCGCATCAGTTGGACGGACCTTGTTTTGCAGAAGATTGTAATCTGCCAAGTGCCCACACGACATGCTGATTATGCAGACTTCAAGCTAATTGCCTTGTTCGACAAGGGACTCGCCTATCTTTACGCCGCTGCCTTCTTTAGATGGAGACAACTCAGCTCGCAGTGGATCATCGTCAAAGCTGATACACACTTCTGTGATGCTATTGAACACAATGGCATCATCTACACGGTTGACAAAGCAGATGGCACCACGTATTGCTGGGATGGCGCATGTAAGTTTTTGCCGTTTCATGTTAATGATGACGCCATGACACTGTTTGAACTTTTTGTGATGATTGGCATATCCCTGTTTGAGCAGAATTTGAGTAGAACTATGGCAATGTATTAGAGACGCCGTAAATCAGCTATATTTGGAATGAGTTAATTCATGCGATTGTGATCATGTCATTACAGCCAATTTGTACCCCTGAATAATCAAACGGTTAGGAATATATGGATATTCTCCTTATTTTACAGTAATCTATATACTACTACTAAATATGAGTGTGTATCAATGGCCATGTTAGTTTCCTCATTTTCATGATGTAGAAACATGCACCACACTGTTGGTTTCATCTAACCATACATTAGGGAAGTAAATGTGCATATGGAGAACTCTATATTTGGAAGTAGTGAAATCCTGTACTGCTTACCATGTGTACATTCCTATATTCTCCCTTCAGCAATCAATGGCTAGAATAATATCCTCACAAAAAATTTGCCCACAGAAAACGAGTATATAACAATGCATCGTCTGTTAGTTACCTTGAAGAATTTGTTTGTGACGACAAAACATGATTCCATAACATGCATGACATGGTAGTTTCCTGTGAAGAATCAATTGCGAGATAACATGAGTATAACCATGCATGCCACTTCTATATTTTCGAACCCAGTATACATTTCCCTGTATTTTCCTCCCAGTTCCAACAGGGATATATCAATGTTGTTTCTTGCATTATCCTACTCATACTCTAAACAATGTTGATCATACATTAACAATGCATGTCCTTTTTTATATGATGCAGTGTCCCTACGATTCCATCGCCCTTTGTAATCACACCACCTTTGCCAAAACAGGGAAGCACAACTGTTTCCTCGCTCGATCGAACTGACGGCAAAAGACTGATGATCATTCGGACACATGAGCCGGAAAAGTTATATTGCAAAAACCACACTGTATACAAGCACCGTGAAATACGTGAGTATCCGGACAGTGGCTGTTACGTCTATGAGCAGGATACGAGCTTGTTGGGGCCTTCAGGATTTTTTAGTTGGAGGCGGGCAAACAGCCTTGGTTCACACTCTCTGTTTCTCAGACTCAATTATCTAATTAACCAGGAGATCACGGTTGGCAAGGACCTTGATGGCAGAGAGGCTCTGTTTGCTATGGAATACTGTGTCTACACGGTGAGCCCTAGGAGTTCGGGAGCAAAGTCCCCTGATTGTCAACGGTACAACCTGCAGCCAAAAGAAGGTGAGAATGACAAAGGCATCCGGATTTACTTTGATCCCTGGATGTCTCAATTATGACAGGCAGTGATGTGGTTCAAGCCTTCAGGTTGATAGGTAATTGGGCTGTTGCATCAAAAGGGTGGAATACTGGTGTCTCCGGATCATTGGTCGCTGAAGCGGGGCTGCAAATTATGATGATGGCGTTGGATCATCTCTTCAAATGACTTTGTTGTCCTTGTTGCTTGTTCTGGATGGGTAGTTCTTTCTTTTGTTATGCATATTCCTTGTCATTTGGTCATCCTCGTCTATGTCACTCTTACTATGTAATAGTTGGCTCTGTTTAGAATGTCATTCTTGTCTGGATCACGAGAGTCTGAGTGCTGCAGATGGGTGTGTTTTGGTGGTGTAGCAAGACTTCTTATGAACTATCATGTCTTGCTGTTTATGTCAGTAGTAGTCACTAGTCAATGTTTGAATGTTGTATATATCGTTGTTTCGAACTGTTTATTGTCTCGAACTACTGGTGGGCTAAATGAGGGCATCACCATTCTCAAGTGTTCAGAGTGTATCTCCTTTTTTCAAGTTATATAATTTGAGCTCAGTGTCTTTTCGATGATGTACACTTGTTTGGGCCAGTGAGGTGTCGTTGAATATGGGCCGAATAGTAACGCAAGCCAAACAGGTCAATTATGACTCTCAGGCCGGACTCTCAAAAGATCCTAAAAAAGGCCTGGCTCTCCAAAAAAGAAAGAATAAGGACTCTTAGGCCAACATGTGGGCGCCACCGGTGTTTTCGTGCGCTTGCACGCCGAGAGCATATTGGCGCGTGTTCGAACTTCAAGCTACCTTTTCATCCCCAATCTCCCGCCCCTCCCCCACCTCTGGTATCTCGATTCCTACTCCAGTTCCCCCAAATCCCCCTCCTGTACTCCCTGTACTCAAGCTCACTATCATGTCGCCGGTCAATGCGGATCTCCAAGCCGGAGATCCTGAGGTCCGTCCTGCCTTTGGTCTCTGTGTGCTGTCGCTCAACAGTGGCATAGCGGTGCTTGACGACTAGTTTGCGGGCAAAGTGCTGATGGTAACCATCAACGGCGACCGGCCTCCCGTCTCGCCGGACGACCTTGTCAAAGCTCTTGGCATTGCCCACGGCATCCAAATAAGTGACTTCTTCATCGAAGTCTGACCGCCACCGGCTGATTTCTTCGTCAGGTTCCAGACAACTTTCGACTGCAGTCGTCTGTTTGAATCTTCCCGGCATTTGTTCTGCGATGGCGCGCTGGTGAGCTTTGATCGGTGGCTCCGAGGATGGGGCTCGGTGCCTTCTGAGCTTGAGTTTTTAACAAAGCTTACCTTCCACATCATGCCTCGACGTGCTTGGAACAGCGAGTCCATGAATGAGCTTATCAACGACCTTGGAGGTGAGCTCGTAAGTATGTTTGTTCCTCTAGACAGTTGGGCTCTGACGGTTATGTCATGGATGAAGAAGCCGACCACCATACCGAAGGTGATTGGTGTTGAGATACCGGTGCAGGAACCGGGGTTGTACTATTCGTCACCACCAAGGTCGCCGTGGACCACGTTAGGGATGTACCTGTATCGAGTGTTCGTGCATGTCAAAGAAGTGGTCAATCCATCAATCAAAGTCCTGCCGCCGCTGCTGGTGCTAGAGTCCGTCGACGACGTCCATTACAGGAGTCAACGTCAGACTTTCCCCGTGTTGCTCGGAACGATGGATGGCACAGGGCCTACTCCATCGCGCGGCGGAGGCCACTGCTTCTTTGGGAGAAGATGCAGGGCTGGCTGCCTGGATGTGCTCTAATTTGAGGTAATAACTGAATCTTGTCAGATACTCCCTCCGTCCCAAAATTCTTGTCTTAGATTTGTCTACATACGGATGTATTTATTCACATTTTAGTGTTAGATACATCTGTATCAAGATAAATCTAAGACAAGAATTTTGGGACGGAGGGAGTACTAGTTAAATCCGAGCTATGGGTGTGAAGCACTGATGTGCCAGTACATTTGATTGTGACCTGTTCTAATTTTGTACCTGAACTTTTTTTAGAAAGGGTTGTACGTCAACTTAATGTGTTAGCAGAACTTATTGTGTTGTCTGTCTGTTTTCTTTGCACATCATTCAAGATATTTCTCTGTCATTAATAAAGAAGATGAACTGTTATGTACGAGTTCGTTGGTTTCAACATAGCCCTACCCGTAGCGATCCACTGCTTCCATCCTGATTGTGCCGCCTGCATGAATTTTTTTTATGCAAGTTAAGTGTGCTATGATGTTCTATATGATTGTGTCAACTATATAAGTTTTTACTGAGCATCACCAATGCATATGGCTGAAAGATGTATTTACGAGCATCGACCGATGGGTCTCTCTCTCTCTCTCTCTCACACACACGCACACACACACAAGTAGGACCCGTTGAATGACTTCAAAAAGTTGTACAGAAGCCTTGTTTGGGCCTTTCCGGCGTCGCTGAATGTGGGCTGAGTAGCAATGTTAGGTTGTACTGCACTACACAGGCCTTTTTTTCAACATCAGCAATGCAACTAGGCCGACAGTTGTACACAATATCCGGGTCAACTTGGTATTCTCCGCTCATTGGGCTGCAAACTTTCCTAGGAGGTATGCATTAGGCTTAACAAGAAAATGGACTTTAAGAAATAATAAATGGGATGTAATTATAATAACTGGGCAGTAACTATAAAAAGATGCACCAAACGCGTAATTAGTTTAAAAAATATATTATTATTGGAATTTGAAAATTTTAATTTCATTACTTGTTGCGCGCGCAATATTTCGTTGGATTTTAACGTAATGCAAATTTATTTTGAAATTATATTTATTCTGACTAGAAATTTCGGATAAAAATATTTGGGACCCCATAAAAATGTGTGAATTTTTTTTGAATTCTGTTTTGAGCGGTTGGTTGAAATTATTAATTGTTGTCCTAGCTAGAAATAGGGTTGTACTTTTAACAAACTGTAAATGGGCTATACTAAATTCCATTAGAATTAAGAAATGGGATGTACATTCTTACAAATTGCAAATGGGCTATATCTTCTCTGCCACACACTTGTGGGCCTTCTAAGTTGACGCGTCCCCTAAAAAAACTAAGTTGACGCGTATGCAAGGCTTTGTCAACAACAGACACGGTTCTGGCAGTTGTGGCCGTTGGATGTCCATCCAATGCATGTCGTGCTTTCTTGCTTCAGCCGCCCAAAAAATGATTCCTCTCCCTGACATCTGGGGCTCACCATTTTGGAGGTTGACCTATGGGCCTACTAAGTTGACGCGTACCAAGGGCTTTGTCAACTTAGTCAATATAAACGATTCTAGCTGTAGTGACCGTACGATGTCCATCCAATGGCCATAGTGCTTCTTCAACCTCTGGTGTTCTTGCGCCAGCCGCCCAAAGCAGCGCCGGTCGTACCGCATGCTCCTGCCTCCCGTGGTCGGCTGTGATGCCGCGGAGGCCTCACCTCCCCCTACTACTCCCACCGCTGGCCAGGCCATCCCTCTACTCACCCACACCCCCTGTTATTCTGCGGTGACGGCAGCCTCACACCGCAGCCGAACCAGTGAACCCTCGTACTCCTCCCCGCACGGGCTTCCACTGCCGCGTCTTCCCCGGCTCCGCGTCGTCCCCTTCCTAGGCCTCGCCGTCGTCCACCGCCTGGGTGCTCTCGGCGTGGCGTGGTCAACGCGGTCAAGGAAGAGCTTCCATCGGACGTGGACTGTACATGGAGAGGCTGCCAGCTGGGTCCACGACGACAGCAAGGAAGTGCCTCCTTATTATGTGGAAAATAATGATTCCTTCACCTGACAGCAGGGACCCATCGGACGGGCCACCGTATTTCGCGAAAAAACGTTTCCCCCCTGACTGCTGGGACCCACTGGACGGGCCACCGTATTGCGCAAAAAAACATTCCCCCCGGTGTCAGCTCGGACAAACTGGAAGTGCCTCCTTGTTACACACAAAAAAATGAATACTCCCCGTGCTGGTTGGGACCCACCTTGGTGGGAGCCTGACTTGTGGGCCTACTAAGTTGACAGGGACGGAGTGCTTTGTCAACTTAGTCAATATGAACGATTCTAGCTCCAGTGACCGTACGATGTCCATCCAATGGCCATAGTGCTTCTTCAACCTCTGGTCTTATTGCTCCAGCCGCCCAAAGCAGCGCTGGCCATGCCGCATGCTCCTGCCTCCCGTGGCCGGCTGTGCTGCCGCGGAGGCCTCACCGCCCCTACTATTCCCACCGCTGGCCAGGCCTTGCGGCGACGGCAGCCTCACACCGCAGCCGAACCAGTGAACCTCAGATTCTCTCTCGCGCAAGCTTCCACTGCCACGTCTTCCTCGGCTCCGTGTCGTCCCCTTCCTAGGCCTCGCCGTCGTCCACCACCCTGGTGCTGTCGGCGCGGCGTGGTCAACATGGTCAAGGAATGGCTTCCATCGGACGTGGACTATACGTGGAGAGGCTGATAGCTGGGTCCACGACCGCAGCAAGGAAGTGCATCCTTATTACGCGCAAAATAATTATTCCTCCACCTGACAGCGGGGACCCACCGGACGGGCCACCGTATTTTGCAAAAAAAATGTTTCCCCCTGACTGCGGGGACCCACCAACTACATCTTTGCACGCAAGGAAGTGCCTGATAGTCAGGACCCACCTGGTCGAAGCGTACGTAGCGTTGTCATTCTGGTCGCGAACGTGTACGTACATACTGGTCGATGTAGAGGCGCGCACGTGTTGTAGTAGAGGCGCGCACGTAGCATGTACACGTACGTACAGCGGCCAGTGTGCAAGAAAGAAAATACGGCCACGTACGTACATACGGGCAGGGTCTCGAAAGCCTACTCACGCATACGTACAGCCAGGGCTCGTGTACATGGCTGGGTCGGAACGGAGAAACAACGTCGTCGTCGTGTTCATGGGGAGCCAACCGTCTGGGTCGAAACAGAATGTGTCGTCGTGTTCATCAGGAGGGCTTGGACGGAACAACCAATGGAAACGAGGCCTGCCAGACCGCAAAACAGAGGAAACGACCTTGTGTTCGACCGGCCACGTTTGAAACGGGATCCTGTTCATTGGGAGGGGTCTGGTGTACCGCAAATCCGAGGAAACGGTCCTCCTACGATCCAAACGGGGGTCCTGTCGATCGGGAGGGGTGTGGCGTACCGCAAAACGGAGGAAACGGACTTGTGTTGGAGTGCTACGGTCAAAACGGGGGTCCTGTTCATCGGGAGGGATGTGGCGTACCACAAAACGGGACTCCACGGGATACTGTTCATCTCCACCGTCGACCCCCTCCAGCCTCCACGGGCTACTCTTCATCCACCGTCGACCTCCTCCAGCCTCCACCTGCGACTACTCATCCACGGGCTCCTGTTCATCCAGCCTCCACCGTGCGCTACTCCACCGGCTACTGTTCAACCAGCCCTCTCCACGGGCTCTGTTCAACCACCTCTCCACGGGCTCTTGTTCATCCAGCCCTCCACCATCTACCTGTTCATCCTGCCCTCCACAGGGGTGGTCCTGTTCATCCTGCCCTCCACGGGTCCTGTTCATCCAGCCCCAACCGCTCGAACGATCGGGGTCCTGTTCATCCAAAGGCAACACCACGGGTCCTGTTTATCCACCCCACCGTAACTGCTCATCCAACCCCCCGCAATGCTCACTTTGTTCATCCAGAGGCAGCATCGATCAGCTTGATTAGTAGCGATCTTGAAGGAATCGCTTGATCGGGTTCGATTAACGACCATCGATCGATCGCTCGGGTTGATGTAGCGTAGCCCTCTGATGCAATCGCTCGGGTTGATTAGAAACCCAACGCCTCGCTCGGGTTCAGTTAGAGCCCAACGCCTCACACACACGCGCGTACATACGAGAGAAACGCGCATCGCTCGGCCCCCGACCACCCAACGTAACGAGGGGCTCCCTGATATTTTCCGCGCCCTCGCTTCTACCACGGGTTTTTCTGTCATGGACGGCCCAAAGAATGTCATGCAGCCGCGTCTCCGGCCCGCCCAGGATGAAAAGCCCATTTTCTGTCATGATTTTTTGTCATACAAGTAGGACCCCTCCACGTCTATGATGATACCGGGTTTTATCACAATTATCATCATAGAAGTGTCATAAGTATGACAGAAAAGATTTTCGTTCAGCCCAAAATGTCACGGATGTGTCTTTTTTTTGTAGTGGACTCACCTAGTAATCTAGCCATGTTTTGTGTTCCCAGTGTGATGATTCTGGCCATCCTCCTTGAAAGATTCCCGTGATGTTATATAGTATGTAGGTATTCTATTCCTGGGTTCTTGAACCCAAGATTCACTTTACTTACTTCGTGTTGATAGTGTTTGCTCGTTCCTTTAGGATATTAGTAACCTTTGCGATAGTCCTCGAGGTCTGTGGTATATCATTCTTACAAATACCATGAACCATTCTTGGCAGGAGTTCTTTTGAACCAAAAGATCACAATAAGAGTGCTCTTGATGAGTTCTCCATTCTACATTGTGAATCTGTCAGTCCTACCTTTCTGCATGGGTTATCCGAAAGAAACATGTTGAACTTGGTTCGACATACTAACCTATGCGTCCACAACTCAAAAAATCATGTGTTCCTTGAGTTGTCCATTTTCAGTTGTATCCCGACCATCTCCTATCAAGTGATAGCCAGGAGTAGTCGTGCACTCGTGTTCATCGATGCCTATTATTCTTGTGGTCCGTCAAGCCATTCTATTCGTAATGACTAGGAGAAACAAACTCCAGTACCTCACCATATCTAGGATTGGGTCAAAGCAGTTGTATTCCGCAGATCAAAATGCAACCCAGCTTTTGATTCTGTTCTACACTAGAGTATTACCATCTTTATATCAAGAATATCATGGGAATTGCACACCATCCTATGAACTCTTGATACAGTGATACTTCTCGCCATCATTATTCATTTCTCGGTCCCCGTGTTGTTGCAACCGGAATGCCGATAGGTGAACTATGATGTGTGAAATCAATATTCCTAGCAATTCCGTTGTTTGGTAGCTAATGGACAATAATTTCATTCTTAGCGTGTTGGTTATTGAATTATCATTCTAAGATTGATCGTGTTACCTAGTCCATTTCCCTGGTGCACTCTTTGATCAAGAGTTAGGATTGTGTCAATCCCTCGCTCTTTTGATCATATCGTCTTGCCCCGAAAAGCAAGGTTGTTCTCGAGCTTAGTAACATATCGGTGGTTCATGATTTTCCGAGTATCTTCTCTAAAGTATGACCAAGTCGTCACCTGACTGCTATGTTGAGTTTGTGATCAAGTTGGTTTTCCTGTAAACCACCCTTTCTCCAGGAATCTGTGTCGGATACCTTGAGCTAGTTGGTTAAGGTAAACAACAACTTGGAGAGTTGGAAGATAAAGCTTACCTGACTTAGTTCATCCCTAAGGGATATCTTTTGTGTGTGTGTGTGTGTGTGTGTTGAAGAAAGATGATATCCTCATCAATTGTTCCTCGTGATCATTGATTTGATCCATTGCCCTGTCCAAACCTTGATTTGAGTATTGGCTATTGTCAAATCAAATCAGAACCAATGATGTTCGTAATGTTGTCTTACTCGTGGTTGTCCCTCGAGCATACACCATTATATCTTTTGGGTCTGACCAATGCTATCACCTTGTTCACATAATTCTGGAATTCCACTTATATTGAAGCCTGGATGGATTGTTGTTAAGCCCATCAGCAACATTTTTATTCCCTCCATGATTCATGTTGAACATCCAGCTAGTGTTGGAAACTTTTATAAGCATTATCTTCGTGTCCCGTTCATGAAGCATATGCTTGGATGAAAGAGGTGATTTCCTCTAGTTCATGTGAGAAAGCTTGTTTTTGCTTCCTCTGGAATCAGCCCAAGTCAGTCATGCATGTGCAAAGTATTATGTGGGTAGACAGATTAGCTACCTTCATTCCATATGTATTCTTAGCACACAAGCCACTGATTGATTTGTTCAGGGATAAGAAGTTCATCGATAAGTGCACAAGAACTTTGATATCCTCGATGATGGTTCCCCACCTAAACTCGGTAGTGTTTCATTGTAAGACTATTATGTGGTCATGCTTGTCTGGGACAACGTGTTCACATGTGTGTAGCAGAACCAGCTCATGTTTAGGAGCTTGCTATCGTAGTTCATTTCCCGAGAGTCTCGCAACGTTATCTCGTCGATTTGTGTTGCCACCTTTCTCTTTCAGACATGCTGTGTCTGGAATATCCTATTACCAACCAGATCTGAATCTCGGGCATATGTGATGGTTGGAACGTTTCCCAAGAGCTATAATATTGGTCTCTTTGTAACCGGTAGAGTGGATGTCGTGGCCAGCACACCCAACCATAGGATTTACTTACGTAGTTATTCCTTATGGACTCATGCGCTCCCGAAGTCTGACGTTCTACTTGATGTTCAAGATACCAAACCATATCAAATGGGTTACGCTAGCACATCAAGGAGGCCATTAGAAGCGGCGTGCCAAATGTCTCTCGGTCGATCATCCAGATTTTGTTTCCTTGGCCTCGCTAAGGTGAAATTTGAGAAGTGTTATCTTCCTTTGCATCCGCATCCTCCACCAACATTCATCATGATAGTACGAGGTGTCACCAAGATCTTGGCTTGGATGTTGGTAAACCTTGATGAATATGGAAATGCTCAAGTTCTTGAGAGCACGCGCAAGCACTAGGTTCTATCGTTAGCATTAATTAGGATTTGCTCTCAGTTTCCTCAAAAATTCTATAACCATTCAAATAGTGGAATCACTCTTAACTGTTGAGTTTTTTTCCCAATTACTAGAATCATTCCCGGCATTTGCATTTTGTTCCCACCTTGCACTGCCATTAAGTCATCCTACTATGGACTACCCTTCTCAGTAATTACTGATCAGGATCATCTTGAAAGTGGTCCTACCATAGGTTCCATCCATTTCCGATGATAAGCAGAAATCATCCACCGCGTTGTCTTCAACAAGGTAGTCCACAACATCCATTCGAGTCCGGAGATGCCATCCCTTTGAACTCTGCCAACGATTGTTGGTAAATTTCCTTAGGCTGGTATAAAGAGTCTCAATGATCTCTATATCAAAAGTAATTCTTTTTTCCACTTAAGGTAATAATTCTATGAGTCGCCTCTTCCAAGATGTCTCGTTATGGTAACATGGCAACTCAACTCCTCGCTACGTTAACAACTGTTCACCACCCTCTTAAGTGTGGAATTGTTGCCTACCTAGTGAACCTTCATCATCTGTTTCACTCCATCCCTCTGGTTGTATGTTTCGTGTCTCAACTCGAGAGATGTTTCAATGCCTCCCTCCATGAGTTGATCCTAAGTTGTTCGATCGTCGAGAAGATCGATCCTTCTGGAGTTTTTCCTTTCCTCTCGTTGTCATGTTGGTTAGAGCTCTCAGAGCAAGACATCGAGACAAGGATGGTGATCGAATCAACGTTCTTATGAACTACAGTCTAGATCGTGAAGATTGTGTTAGTTTGCATTCCCCCTTCATCTTACCCTACGCTTGAATCTCGGGACGAGATTCTTGTTTAGTGGGGGTGAGTTGTCACATTCCTAGTTCTGGTAATGCCTAGTGCTAGCATCTTGTGTTGCATCATGTTTAAGTTTCAATTAAAGTTGAAATGGGGATACCAGAAACCCCCAGCACCACTTAATCCAACTAGGGTTACTAAAATACTTTTCCAATGAACCTGAAATGCCTTTCAAAAATGTCCATCATCTTTGCCTTGGTCTAGAACCTCTGACAAAAATGGTTCACATTTTTCTATGACAACATTGGGTCACTGAATTAAATCATATGCTATTTGCATTTGGGCATGTAAATGCTATATAATATTTTAAATGTCCAAATATTCATGAACTAAAATGTTTACTCTTGGAAATATTCCAAACAGTAGCCTTGTGCAGTTTCATTAATTTTGAGATTGTATTGGTATTTTTAATAAAGCCCTAAAGTCAAAGAATAAATAGAAAACAGAAACATATTAGAAAAAGGAGAGAGAGAAAGGCCAGAGGCCACTTACCTGGCTGGGCCAGCCCATCTGGCCCGTGCCAGTTATCACCTACCTCTGCCAGTAGGCAGAGGAGGGAGCCAGCACACGCGCGCACGAGGCGCCACGCCACCTCCATACTCGCCTGCCTCACCACTGCGCCTCGAAGCCTCTCCCCGGCGCCGCCCGAGCCCCTGGACACCTCACTTCCCCCTGGTTCTCTTCCTCGCCCTCTCCACGCCATGGCCGACGCAGCCGCCCCCGCGCCGCCATGAAACTTGCAGCCACCACCTTCCATCGTCGCCCCGTCATGTCCACGAGCATCGCTATCGTTTGCCTTGTCAAGCTAGCCGAGCCCCGAGGGCTCGCTCGCCCTGGAGTTGCCACAACGACCTCGCTCCTCCCCGCCGTCGCCGGAGATCCCCTTCGCCGCACTGCCTGCTCCAGCTCGTCCCCGACCTCGCTGACCAGCTCGTCGGATTCACTGTGAACTGCTTACCCTCTCCCCCTTCTCCGTTTTCCTCCCCGCGTACCGTAGTCGGCGCACCTTGCTCACCCACACGCGTCGCCGCCTGAGCTCGCCGCCGACGTGGCTCGGGCCACGCAATGGCCTCACGGCCGTGTCCAATGCACTCACCGCATCGCGTAGGCCCCAGCTATCGCCTCAGCATGCTAGCTGGAGCACCGTAGCACTGCTGCACTCACGCCCGAGCTCCGGCCGCCGCAGCCGAGCTCGCTGGCGTCAACTTCGGCCACCCCGAGTCCAACCACCAACACCACTCGACGCGGCTCACTCCCAGCTATACGTAGATGCTCTCCGCCGACCGTTTGGTCGTGAGAGCGCGAAACCCGTGCCCTCCACCACGTTCGGTCATCGCCGGCGGCTAAACACCGGCGATTTGACCCAGTTTGACCAGGGATTTGACCCCCCTAGGTCACCGACATGTGGGCCCCGCCCCTGGTCAAACTTGGGTTAACAATTAAACTAAACTTAATTAGTTAGTTAGCTAACTGTGACACTGACCAATGGGTACTACTGGTCAAGTTTGACCTGGACCGCACAGATTACCTGCTGACACAGTAATGCCTATTTATTCTTATCCAAAAAATTCCAGAAAATAGTGCTAACTTCTAAAATTCATAGAAATTCAACCATAACTCAGAATGAAATAAGTTATATATGAAAAATGATCAGAAAAATCCAGTCTATCCATCTGTAGTGGTTTCATGCATGTTAAAGCAACTTAACCCTGCTATTTATATCAAAACATGATAAAGCACTATTTAAATTCATAAGATGAGTTTGGGGTTGAAACTTCGGTTCAAAATGGCTCAAACCCATCTGGTTGTAGTTGCATTAGACCAACACACTCATATTGCCATGTCATGATCATGCATCATATTGTTGCATTGCATTGACTGTGTTCTTCCTTGTTTGCTGATATTTGTCCCCTCTTAGTAGACGTGGTTCCGACGATGAGTTCGATGACAGGGATGAAGAGCTTTACTATCTTCAGAATGTCAGGCAAGCAAAACCCCCTTGTTCATTCTGATACAATCGCTCCTGCTCTCTTTTACTGCATTAGGACAACAACGATTCATCTGTTACTTGCTGCGGTAGTTGAACCCCCTTTTCCTCTCCATGACCTGTCATTTCCATAGTAAATAGATGAAACCCAGTAGCATGAGTAGGAGTTGTTTGAGCCCTGACGTGCCTACTCATTCATGCTTGTTTGTCATGCCTGCTACTTCTTAGAGTTGAGTCAGGTATGATTCATCGGGGACGAATTGGAATGTGGTGAACATGTCCTACTGTTGAGAGCTAAGTGTGTAAGTACGATTTGGTAAAGGTAGCGGTGAGAGGCCATGTAGGAGTACACGGTGCGTTGTCTCATTGAAACGTCCTGAGGAACTGAGTTCTATGTTTGTGATCCATGAATAGCTACTACCACAATTTGGGCCCTGAAATATGACCCCGCTCGACTTATTAACCGCCCCTATCCTCTGTTCAGGAGTTGCAAGTAGTTTCTGGTGTTTGTAGTATGCTGGAGGCTGTGCGCAGCACTGACCCGAGGGGTGGGCTGTGATGCGGTAGGCACGTGGCCAGGTATGCCGGGCGTCCATTTAGTGTCGCGGAACCTTGTACACATCGTTCGGGGCCGTATGTGGAAACCTCGGCCGGACTGGCTGCGGATGGAACCTGAATAGGCGATAAACCTGGACTAGGGACTTGTGTGGTTAGTCAGGTCGTGGTCTGCACCCACGTCGGCTTTCACTTGAAGTCTGCCGAGCACATGTCGTGTGTAGACGCTAAGTGGTGGAAACATGTGTGAAGAAGTACACCCCTGCAGGGTTATCAATGATCTATTCGAATAGCCGCGTGCGCGGTATAGGACTTCTGGGTTGCCTATACAGTTCATAGACAAGTGAAAGTGGATACTCTAAAATGCGCAAGATAAGCGTGAGTGCTATGGATGGCGTTCTCCTAGGGACACGGGAGCGGATCCGCAGTGGTGTATTGGTATGGTGAATATGTGGACTCGTGTGCGCCACCTCAAAAGAGTTGCTTGCAGTTGTAGTTCAGGTTAGCCACTGAGTCAAAGTTGGCTTGTTGCAGTTAAACCCCACCATCCTTTTGTTGATACTGATGCATATGTAGATAGTTCTGACGTAAGTCTTGCTAGGCACATTTGTACTCACGGTTGCTTAATTTATGCTTTGCAGAGAGACTTTGGTCTCGCTAGTTTGTTGCCTCAGCTATGATC
The DNA here is from genome assembly GCA_021605145.1 of Aegilops bicornis. Taxonomy (NCBI): domain Eukaryota; kingdom Viridiplantae; phylum Streptophyta; class Magnoliopsida; order Poales; family Poaceae; genus Aegilops; species Aegilops bicornis. Next base: position 127,376,413 of record CM038671.1, read on the forward strand.
TTGTGCCCTCTGGAGGGTCTTGTAGATAGTCAGGCTTCTCAACCCTTTTCATTTGTAGTTGTCTGTACTCATACATGTTAAGCTTCCGCATGTGCTTTTGGCTTGTATGCTCTGAATGTAGGGTCATGAGACCCATGTTTGTAATATCTCGCTCCTCGAAGCCTATTGAATAAATACTCTGAGTCGTAGAGTTTTGTTGTGACGCCATGTTGTATTTGCACATATCGAGCATATTGTGTGTATGTTATTGAAATGCTTGGTATGTTTGGGATCTGACAACCTAGTTGTTTATTCCTGGTAGCCTCTCTTACCGGGAAATGTCTCCTAGTGCTTCCACTGAGCCATGGTAGCTTGCTACTACTCTGGAACACTTAGGCTGGCTGGCATGTGTCCTTCTGTGTTCCCGTATCTGTCCCTTCGGGAAATGTCACGCGTTGTTCCTTTAAGTCCTTGTAGCTTGCGACGACTTGGGTTCATACGTTAATGACCGACACGTTCGTTGCTGGGTCATGTATGCTTGTCCCAGTAAGTTAGTGCCACTTTGGATTCACGACTAGTCATGTCGACCCGGGTTCTTTGTCATATGGATGCTAGCGACACTGTCATATACGTGAGCCAAAAGGCGCAAACGGTCCCGGGCCAGGTAAGGTGGCACCCATGGGAATACCGTGTTTGAGGCCGCAAAGTGATATGATGTGTCACATGCTAGATCGGTGTGACTTAGGATCGGGGTCCTGACAGAAGGTAGGCTCCGGCATGTACTTTCCCGCTGAGCTCCCAGGAGCCGCCGGCAAGGAAGTTGCCGGGTACCCCAAGCTTGCCGGGGAGCAGCAACCTCTAGCAAGGCCCTGGGCCTTGACTGTAGAGGCAGCTGCCCCTGCGGCCGAAGATCAGCCTCTAGTCCTTACCGTCGAGCCCCAGGCTCCGGCATGGGCGCAGCGCACCGTCCATTTCCTCCAAACAAGGGAACTCCCTGATGGGCAAGAAGAAGCAGAGAAAGTAGCCCATTGGTCCATCATGTACCAGTTTGTGGATGATGCCCTATACAGAAGGAGACCGAACGGCGTGAAATTGAAGTGCATTCCTAAGGAGGACGGACTCGAGCTGCTGGCAGAGATACATGGAGGCATATGTGGCTCCCACAGAGGGTCAAGAGCCCTTGCCGGCAAAGCATTCCGGCAGGGTTTCATCTGGCCCACCGCACTCCAGGATGCAACTGCACTAGTAACCAAGTGTGAAGCGTGCCAGTTTCATTCAAAAAAGCTTCATCAACCAGCCCAAGCTCTTCAAACAATCCCTCTTTCCTGGCCATTTTCGATCTGCGGGCTTGATATACTGGGCCCCTTTCCCCGTGCTGTCGGGGGCTTTGAGTACTTGTACGTCGCAATCGACAAGTTCACAAAGTGGCCGGAAGTGGAACCAGTGAGGAAGGTGACAACACGGTCATCCGTCAAGTTCTTCTAGGGACTAGTCTACCGTTTTGGTGCGCCAAATAGAGTCATCACCGACAACGACACGCAGTTCACGAGCCGCACATCCATGCATTACTTCCAACTGTTGGAAATATGCCCTAGAGGCAATAATAAAATGGTTATTATTATATTTCCTTGTTCATTAGAATTGTCTATTGTTCATGCTATAATTGTATTAACATGTGTGAATACATAGACCACAACATGTCCCTAGTGAGCCTCTAGTTGACTAGCTCGTTGATCAATAGATGGTTATGGTTTCCTGACCATGGACATTGGATGTCATTGATAACGGGATCACATCATTAGGAGAATGATGTGATGGACAAGACCCAATCCTAAGCATCGCATAAGATCGTGCAGTTCGTTTGCTAAAGCTTTTCTAATGTCAAGTATCATTTCCTTAGACCATGAGATTGTGCAACTCCCGGATACCGTAGGAATGCTTTGGGTGTGCCAAATGTCACAACATAACTGGGTGGCTATAAAGGTGCACTACGGGTATCTCCGAAAGTGTGCATTGGGTTGGCACGAATTGAGACTGGATTTGTCACTCCATGTATGTGAGAGGTATCTCTGGGCCCACTCGGTAATGCATCATCATAATGAGCTCAATGTGACTAAGTAGTTAGTCACGGGATCATGCATTATGGAACTAGTAAAGTGCCTTGCCGGTAACGAGATTGAACGAGGTATTGGGGTACCGACGATCGAATCTCGGGCAAGTAACATAACGATTGACAAAGGGAATTGCATACGGGATTGCTTGAATCCTTGACATCGTGGTTCATCCGATGAGATCATCGTCGAACATGTGCGAGCCAACATGGGTATCCAGATCCCGTTGTTGGTTATTGGCCGGAGAACGTCTCGGTCATGTCTCCATGGTTCCCTAACCCGTAGGGTCTACACATTTATGGTTCGGTGACGCTACAGTTGTTATGGGAAATAGTATGTGGTTACCGAAGGTTCGGAGTCCCAGATGAGATCCCGGACATGATGAGGAGCTCCGGAATGGTCCGGAGGTGAAGATCGGTATATTGGACGAAGGGTATTGGAGTCCGGAATTGTTCCGGGGGCACCAGGTGATGACCAGCGTGTCTGAAAGGGGTTTGGAGGCCCTGCAAGCGTTGGGGCGTTATGGGCCAAGGGAGAGGGCACATCAGCCCACTAAGGGCTGAGCGCCCCTCCCACACCATCTCACGTAACCCGGGGAGAGGTGGGGCGCCACCCCTAGGGCAGCCGCCCCGCCCGTCTTGGGGGGCAAGTTTCCTAGGGGGTGGGGGCGCCCAAACCCATCTAGGGTTTCCCCTGTGGCCGCCGCCCCTCCCCTGGGGAACCCTAGGGCACCTCCCCCTCCTCCCTTCCCCCTATATATAGTTAGGGAGAGAGAGGGAAGCCGCACCCTTCCCCTGGCGCAGCGCTCTCCCTCCTCCAACACCTCCTCTTCCCCCGTAGTGCTTGGCGAAGCCCTGCCGGAGAACCACGAGCTCCATTGCCACCATGCCGTCGTGCTGTTGGAGTTTTCCCTCAACTTCTCCTCTCCCCTTGCTGGATCAAGAAGGAGGAGATGTCCCCGGGCTGTACGTGTGTCGAACACGGAGGCACCGTCCTTTCGGCGCTTAGATCGGAATCGACCGCGATCTGAATTGCTGCGTGTACGACTCCACCAACTGCGTTCTTGTAATGCTTCCACTTAGCGATCTTCAAGGGTATGAAGATGCACTCCCCTCTCTCTCGTTGCTAGAATATCCATAGATTGATCTTGGTGATGCGCAGAAGTTTTGAATTATTGCTACGTTCCCCAACAGTGGCATCATGAGCTAGGTCTATTTCGTAGATTCTATGCACGAGTAGAACACAAGTAGTTGTGGGCGTTGGTTTTGTTCAATATGCTTACCGTTACTAGTCCTATCTTGTTTCGACGGTATTGTGGGATGAAGCGGCCTGGCCGACCTTACACGTACACTTACGTGAGACAGGTTCCACCGACTGACATGCACTTGTTGCATAAGGTGGCTAGCGGGTGCCAGTCTCTCCCACTTTAGTCGGATCGGATTTGATGAAAAGGTCCTTACGAAGGGTAAATAGCAATTGGCATATCACGTTGTGGTTTTGGCGTAGGTAAGAAACGTTCTTGCTAGAAACCTATAGCAGCCACGTAAAAACTTGCAACAACAATTAGAGAACGTCTAACTTGTTTTTGCTGCATATGCCTGTCGGCGTTCTGGGAACGGGGGTACCCAAACTTGCCTGCCTGCGGCCTACGGCGTGGCTCAAGGGGTGGCCCAGTACGACCCATCTTCATCAACACAAGCTCAAGACCCTCGCGAGGATCCAAGCCTCGCGGGGCGGACGACAGGAAGCTTCCTCGGGCACGGCCTCCTCAGGCTGGCTCGCGAGGAGGCGGAGAGATCAAGGCGGGGTACCTCACGAGGTGCCCATGACGCAAGCCATGACGACCGAGGGCGCCAGGCGGGCGCCAACCCGCGCAGTGTCCTAATTTCCCCTTTGGTGCAAAGGAGGCAAGCGCAGGCCAAGGCATCAGGCAAAGGCAACCATTTCGGTGCAACAAGACCAAGACCAGCAGAACAGCGGGAAAGAGGTCATCGTGGAGCCCAAGCCGGCGTCACTGTCAGAGTCTTTGGCAGGCGAGGACCGACTTTAGTCAGGATAAGTGTACTAGATGTTCCCCTTCAAAATGGCCAATTGTTGGCACCCTTCCCGCTCAATATTTGGGAAGAGGCCCAGGGCCTCCCACTATAAATAGAGCTAGCCACCACCAAGGCAAGCAGGCAGAAGGGTGAAGGAAAAAGAGAGCTGATCGATCGGATCGACATCTAGAGAAAGAGAAATATAGGCGACTGAACTCCCCTAGCAGTTCATCGCACCAGCTCAAGAACAGCCCCTCACGAGGCTGTTCTTCCCTTGTATTTTTCATCATCAGCCCCAGAGGCAATCCACCACAAGACACACTGGAGTAGGGTATTACACCACAATGGTGGCCTGAACCAGTATAAACCTCGTGTCCCTTGTGTTGTTCTTTGGGTAGTTCAGATCCTTGCGAGGCGACGAGACGTAGGTAGGTTGGAGGTGTGATCTCCGCGTGCACCCCAGAGTTCGAACCTAGAGGGTCTGCCGGAACCCGAAATCCGACATTTGGCGCGCCAGGTAGGGGTGCACCGGAATCCGCCTTCCGCCGCCCTGCTCTTCGCCGCCCCTCGCATCCATGTCAGACGCTCGTCGAGCCCGCGCCGAGCGCCGGGCCGCTCTCGCTACTCGCGTCGCCCAGACGGCTCCTTTCGGTGGCCGCCCCCGCCGTTCCCCGTCGCCTGCCGTCAACGCCGCCATCGGCCCAGCGGGGAACGAGCAGCAGGCGTCGTCTCTGCATCCTTCGGTGCGGTGGGAAGGCCGCACTGCCACCCCGTCGCTGGCTCCAGCCGGTTCTTCGTCCCACGCCCGGCGCGCTCCTGCGGACGTGCACGCCGCGTTGCTCCTGGTGCGGGAACTCCTACACTATCGTCCCGTCGACGACCTCTATGACGAGTCGCTCGCTCGCATCACCGAGCTCGTCAGCGCCGCTGGGGGCTCCCCTGCGCCATCCCTCTCGCTGCACCGTGCCCCGCCTTGCGCGGGCGATGAAGCTCCGGGGGCGCCTCAGCCGCCTCCCCCTCAAGAAGGCGCCTTGGCCCCAAGGCGCGTGGCCCCTGGGCAGAACCCACTCCGTCCGGCACCAGCACAGCAAGAGGAGAGCTGCCAAGAGGTCCCTCGTCACCAAGAAGCTGCCCGAGTGCTCCCCGCACCGTCCCGTCACGACCGCGCTCCTGCTTCAGCGCGCCAAGAACCCACGCTGCTCCCAGCAGCAGTGCACGGAGACCTCCAAGATCAAGCCCTCCGTCACCAAAGGCCTCCCGTGGCCACTGCAGGCTGCCGTGCCTTCACCGCCGAGCTGCGCAGCATGGCCTGGCCGGGCAAGTTCAAGCCAGACCTGCCCCCACGCTACGATGGCACGGCCGACCCTGCGGAGTTCCTCTAGCTCTATGAGCTGGGCATCAAAGCCGCCAATGGAGACGAGAAGGTCATGGTGAACTGGTTTCCCATGGCGCTCAAGGACGGTGCCCACATCTGGCTCCTGAACCTGGCTCCTGGCACGATTTCCTCTTGGAATGAGATGCGCACCCGATTCATCGCCAACTTCCAAGGCACCCGCGACCGGCCCCCCGCCATGAGTGACTTGCGCCGCATCAAGCAACAGTCAGGGGAGACCCTGCAAAACTTCATCCAACGTTTCAACAACGCTCGCCTTAAGATCCCCAGGGTGTTTGAGTAGGCCATCATCTCAGCCTTCTCCGACAGTGTGCGTGACGTCAAGATGAAGGAAGAGCTTGCGATCCATGAAGACCTGCGCACATCCCTGGAGCCGTTCAACTTGGCGACCAAGTGCGCCATGGCTGAGGAAGGACGCCTTTCCCTTCTCGAGCTGCCGGCTGCCGACCCAGAAGAGAAGAAGCCCAAGGTCAAGGACGTGAAGCGCAAAGGCTGCCGTGCTTGCAGCAGAGCCGGACACCAAGCGAGGAAGGGATCAGCCTTAGTCATCCAAGGGCAGTCGGTACTGCGTGTACCATGACCTCCACACCCACAACACCAACAAATGCCAAGAGCTCAGGGCCGTGCGAGACGTGCATGCCGGTCGACGCCCCGAGCGTAGCGACGAGGCTATGGCCGAGGAGGAGGAAGAGGTGGAGGACGATGGGAAGATCGTGGACCTCGTCAAGGGTGGCGCGACCGACCTCGCGAGGACCGCTGGCAGGATCAGCCTCGCGAGGGAGGTTGGAGGGACCCGCCTCGCGAGGGAGGCTGGAGGGATCAACCTCGCGAGTATCGCCCACAAGGCAACACAGGCATCCCTCCTCTGCCACCGCAGCCAAGGAGAAATGAAGACCATCATCAGGGCCGAGGGGCTGGGGTTTCCGAGAGCCGCGCAATCGCTTGCATCCTGGGCGGAGCTCAAGCCCCAGCCTCTCAGCGCATCTTCAAGCAGTTCGCCCGCGAAGTGAATGTAGTCCTCCCTAGGCTCGAAGCCACACGCCCCCTCAGGTGGTCAGCGTGCGCCATCACATTCAGCTCAGCGGATCAGCTCAAGTGCGCAGCCACAGCTGGAGTCCTCCCGATGCTTTGTTCCCCAATCATCAGCAATGTGCATGTCACCAGGACCCTCATCGATGGCGGATCAGGGCTCAATGTCCTGTCCGTTGAGACATTCAACAATCTCCAAGTACCATACAATCAGCTTCAGCCAACCAAGCCTTTCTCCGGAGTCACTAATGGATCCACAGTTCCGATAGGGCTGGTCCGCCTTCCTGTCACCTTCGGGACACGCGACAACTACCGCACCGAGCTCATTGACTTCGACGTCGCTCACATTCGCCTGTCGCGCAATGCCATCCTCGGGTACCCAGCTCTGGCCAAATTCATGGCCGTGACCCATCATGGCTACAATGTCCTCAAGATGCCAGGAAGCGGTGGAGTCATCACAGTGCCTTGTGAAGAGAGAGACGTTGTGTGTTCTCTGGAGCGTGCTTTCCAAGCCGCATCAATTGAAGACCCGAATCACAGGAGAGGGAGGCTTCCCGAGGCAGCTCCTAAGAAGAAGAAGACATCACCTGGCCTGACCCCTCGGGAGGCGGGCCCCTCAGGGTCCGCGCCTGTTCAGGGGGCACCTCCCTCTGTCGCATAGGAAGGCGCGCCCGGCGCCCTCCTCGAGCAAGGCTCGGGGGCACTCTCCTGGAGGGCCACCGACTTCGCTAAGATCACAAGGGAGGCTCTAGGGCACCACTTGGAGGCGTGTTTCAAAGCATGTTTCCCTCAGGAAGGAGCAAGGAAAGGAGGGCCAACCCCTCAGGAGTTCGTCAGCAAGATTATTCAGGAACTGCAGGAGTCAAGAGTCAATAGTCATGAGTGGCAGCCACCGCTTACCCACCGTAGCTCCCCATCCAGGCGAGGATGGTGGGCTGTGCGTCTGCATCGACATACCAGGGCTCAACCGTGCCGCCTCTCAGGAGCGCCTCTGGCCCTCACGCGTGGGGCGCTGTGAAGGTCCACCCCACAGCCATGTTCGCATGCCTTACGGCTTGTCGAACGCGGCTGCCACGCGCCAGCGCCTCATGAGCAGCATCCTGGAAGCTCAAGTGGCTAGGCGTTCTGCAGTCCTGGCGGAGATGGAGATGGTCGACGAGGAGCCACCAGCGCCTCCGGAGCCTCCCGAGGGTCCTGGGCCTGGGGGCTCATGAAGATCGGCTTCCGTAGCGCACGCCGTCCGCTACTTCAGCATTCCTTCATCTTCAACATTATCAGGTGACATCCTTCGTGTTTCATTTTCAGCTGGGAGCGCCCTTCAGGGATGGATCATTCCCAGGCCGCGTGGTTCCGCCCCTGCGGCATGTATCCCTTTTGGTTCATGTTTTTAGCTTACTTTATTGGGGGCGCCCCTCGGGCTGCATTATCCCCAAGCCACCCGGGCCAGACCCGGTGGCATGTATCCCTCTTGCATTTATTCGGGTCGTGCGTTTGACCCATCATGATCGTTATTTGATGCCTGCCCACGGCACGCCTCTTCCTTCATGTCGGCCGCTTGCACATTAAAGGGGGGGGTACCTGAGCATCGCGACTCATGGGCTCCTACTGGCTCTCCATCCCTCACCCTCTGGCCTTGTCCACGGCATCGCGACCTGTTTGAGCCCGCTCGAGGGCCCGCTCGACGGTTGAGCCCGCTCGAGGGCCGGGACCCGAGGACGTAGAGCGCCGACATCTAACCAAATTTGCAGGAACACATTACAAGTAAAGGCCCAGAGCCAGGAGCAACCCGCCTTGAGGTAGGGCCATGTGAGTCCCGCGTTGGCTCACGAGTGCCCAGATACACCTCGTCAGGCCCTACCGTGCCAGCCACGTGTCAGGGCGGGGCTGTACACGCCTCGGGGGCTCCTCCCGGAGGGGAGCCCCCTCCCACGCACCAGTGGAAGCACCATGCTCCGCGCTGGTTGACGACACCGCCGAGGAGCGGCTATGCGCGTACACATACGGAAGCGCTATGCTCCGCGCTGGTGATAAACAACTGAGGGTCGCCCCCGGCTGCATCAACCTCAGGGAGCCCAGACCTCAATGTCCGACCTTATCATAACGCCTCCCCTCGGGAGTGCCGCGCGAGGGGGCTGGGCACGGGGGCTACACCTGGGTCACGCCCAGGCGCACGCCACCCAGCCAGGCCCCTCGGGCCTGGTTCGTCGCACGCCTCTCCCCGAGCGGAGCCAAGGTACGAAGGCCGTTTGAACGTCAAGGGGGACTCCTGAGCATCGTGACTCAGGAGCCTAACTGGTCACGTAGCCCCTCACCTCTAAGTTCTGAAAGGCTAACGGCGGTTGAGGTATGCGCAGGGCCGGGCTCTGCCGACGTAGAACGACAAATTCACCCGTACATCTCACCTCCCTACTTGTTGTTCGTGCCTCAAGGGGGACTCCTGAGCATCGCGACTCAGGAGCCTAACTTGTGACGTAGCCCCTCACTCCTTGGTCCCGTCCTGGTTTCCGGTCAGGGCTAATGGCGGTTGAGGTATGCGCGGGGCCGGGCTCTGCAGACGTAGAACATAAGCAAGTAGGAAGGAAAAGCGCAAATCTCAAGGAATTCAAAAGAAAATATTACAGTCCATAGAGTGCTTTGACAACGCCAAACACAAGTTTAAACACCTCCATGAGGCAGAATGCATGTTGCAGGAACTAAAAGCAGGACGGGAGCCGCGAAGGGGTCACTTTCTAGCGGTGCCATCGCTGGTGATGGAGCTGTGCCGGGCGACTTCGCCTCGTGGAGCCTCAGGATCGGCAGCGCCTCGCTTTGGCATGGTGCTGAAGGCCCGAACCGCCAGAGCCTCGCTCGACCCTTCACAGCCTCGGCAGCGGCTGCAAGCTCGCCGCTCACAGGCTCCAAAGAGGCTGTCAAGGTCAACGTTGGGGTCGCGAAGGTAGGCGTGGGTGAAGACGCAGCGTGGCTGCAGAAAAAAGGACACGCGCCTCAGCCTCGGTCGTGGGGCCAAGGCCAAGGCGACATCTTCAAGGGCGTGGACCAGGAAGGAAGCAGCTTGGCGGGGCCGTCCTCGGCGCCGGGCCAGTGGACTTCGTGCCCCTATCGTAAAGCGACTTCAGCAAGGTGCGAGCCTTCACCTCCAGCTTCGCGAAGGCCACGCGGTCCTCGGCCAGGACCCGTGCCTTGCCGTCCAGCTCGATCCTCTTCGCCTCCAACGCCTGCTCCAGCGCACCCAAGCGGCCATGGCACTCATCAAGCTCGGCATCTCGGTCCTTGGCGGCAGCCTCGCGAGCCTTCATGTCTTCGTCCTTCTCCTGGCGGACACGGGCCTCCTTGGCAAGCTGGTCGCGCAGGCCCTCCAGCTCACTCTCCGGCGCCTCGCAGCGACCTCGGACATCTGCTACCTCCCCCAAGGCGGCGTCGCGAGCGGCCTTCGCCTCAAGGATGGCCTGCTTCTCCTTGTCGCAAGCCGATGCGGCCTGAACCAGCGCCGCTCGAATTGAAGCATCAGAGCGGACCCAGCCATAGGCCAGCTCCAGGCGCCCGGCCACCAAGCGAGGGTTAGTGCCTAGAAGATCTTTCCGCAGCCGGTCCAGTTCAGCAGCAGCACGATCCAGGACAGTAGAAGGAGTTGGAGAGATGGCAATTGGTGGAGTAGGAGGAGAAGACGGCAGCGTAATCACATCACCATGAGCGGGACCTTCTGCGCCCCGACGACTGCGGCAGTGGCGTCAGGCAAGGACACCTCGGGAGTTGCTTGGGCCATGGGGGCTGAGCTCGCCCCAGCTAGCCCCGCCAGGCCTCGCGAAGATGACCGGGCAGGAGAGGCCCGCGTCTTGCCACCCCCTTCTCCCGCGGATGGAGGTGCTGTCCCGGACGAAGCCTCATGAGCTCCCATCAGCTTTTTCGCCGCAAGCACCGGCCTAGCAAAGGAATACGGACATCAAGCCTCGACATTGAAGCAAGAAGCAAAGCGAGAATCAAGCATTTACTGGTCATCGCTCGCGGGCTCAAGCAACCTCCGGCCAAACTTGAAGCCCGAGAGCCGGCTATTGGGATCAACCTCAAGAGGCTCGGGAGCAGGAGGCACATCTGCAGATCGCCTCGGAGCCGGAGCAGACCCGCGGGGAACCAGCCCCGTCCTGTCCTCCTTCAGGATCAGGGGCGAGCTCTCGCCACCTCACTCGTCGCCATCCTCTCCATCGTCCGGCAAGAGGCGAAGAGCGCGGGACCTGCACCGAGGGAGGGGAGCCCTTGACTCCCCGTCAGTCGCCTCGGAATCGGGCTCCTCTTCTTCCTCCTCTTTGCCGGAGTCGCCAGAGGATACGTACACCAGGGCCGCCGGGTCCTCCGGGACCTCCGCGGGCACAGGCCCGTCCCCGTTGAAAGCGGGCATGAAGTTCACCACCTGCTCCCAATCATCTCTAACGAACAGGGGTACAGGAGCACCCTCCAGCCTCGCCATGTCTCCCCCGACCAAGGATTGGAGGACCGCAGCCAGATCTTCGTCGGCCAAGACTACGGGGCTCGGGCGAAACCTCCACAGCGGGAGCGAGTATTGCCGAAGCGGGGCCACCCGGTGCTCCAGGAACTCCCTCAGGAGCGACGCCCTGATCAGCTTCGCCATCGCCATGTTGCCCGGCCACAGGTCCGCGTCCATCCTCTCCAGCACTGGCTTGGCACGGAGATCCACGTGCTCCGCGCGAGACCAAGCGTCAACAGACTTGGGCTGATCTGTGGGCAGAATCAGCCGGGGATGGATGCGCCCAGCATCCACCATGACCCACTTGCTCCTGAAGCCTTCAATCCTCTTCCCGGGCTTCGAGATGGCGTTGGAGCTGCCATACGCGACAAAGCTCGCGCACGCGGTGACGGGGTCGCGAGAGACCCGGAGGTAAAAATAATGGCGCAGCAAGGCCACTGAGGGCTGCACCCCGACATGAGCCTCGCAAGAGTAGGTGAAGATCGCCAGGAGAAGAACAGAGTTGGGGTGGAGGTGAAGAGCTTGCAGGTTGTAATGGCGGAGGACAGAAAAGAAGAACTCGGAGAAGGGAGGCACCAGGCCGGCGGAAATGGCGCTCACAAAGAGCGGGTAAAAGGTGCTTCCTTGGTCCTCGGGAAGGGCGGAGCCAACCTTGAGCACCGCCACCCCGTCCTTGCCTTGTGCCACCATCATCTGGCGCGTCCGGGCAAGGCTCTTCTCCAGCATGTTCGGAGAATCCAAAGCGGGCGAGAACCAAGCTCCGGCCGTGGTCTTGCGAGGCGCCATGCCTTGCTAGGGCGCAGGGTCGGAGTAGATCTGGGGATTTCGGAAGAAGGAGGGATAGGAGCGAGATAGGGGATCTGGGCAATGACTGGAGAAGGCAAAGAAGGTAAAGCCTAGAAGAGTACCGCTCTCTTGTCAATTCGTGCAGTTGCCAAGGTGTCGTAGGGAAGCAGGGACGCCCATGTCCAACCAACCGCCACGCGGCGCCCAAGGCCGCAGTTGTTGGGGCCAGCGCTCGCACTTGCCCCTTCGCTTCTCTGCTAAGCCAAGTCCAGACGCGCCTTGGCCCCGGGGGCTACTGTCGGCGTTCTGGGAATGGGGGTACCCAGACTTGCCTGCCTGCGGCCTGCGGCGTGGCTCAAGGGGTGGCCCAGTACGGCCCATCTTCATCAACACAAGCTCAAGACCCTCGCGTGGGGCCAAGCCTCGCGGGGCGGACGACAGGAAGCTTCCTCAGGCACGGCCTGAGGAATGAAATATATGTGATGTATGAGATTGATCATATTCTTGTAATAGGAATCACGACTGGCATGTCGATGAGTATGACAACCGGCAGGAGCCATAGGAGTTGTCTTTAATTATTGTATGACTTGCGTGTCACTGAATAACGCCATGTAATTACTCTACTTCATTGCTAAACCGTTAGCTATAGTAGTAGAAGTAATCAGTTGGCGAGACAACTTCATGGAGACACGATGATGGAGATCATGGTGTCATGCCGGTGACGATGATGATCATGGAGCCTCAAGATGGAGATCAAAAGGAGCAAAATGATATTGGCCATATCATGTCACTATTTGATTGCATGTGATGTTTAGCATGTTTATGCATCTTATTTGCTTAGAACGACGGTAGTAAATAAGATGATCCCTCATAATAATTTCAAGAGAGAGATCCCCCTAAATGTGCACCGTTGCAAAATTCGTTGTTTCGAAGCACCACGTGATGATCGGGTGTGATAGACTCTAACGTTCACATACACCGGGTGTAAGCCAGATTTACACATGCAAAACACTTAGGTTGACTTGACGAGCCTAGCATGTACAGACATGGCCTCGGAACACAAGAGACCGAAAGGTCAAACATGAGTCATATAGAAGATACGATCAACATGAAGATGTTGACCGATGATGACTAGTCCGTCTCACGTGATGATCGGACACGGACTAGTTGACTCGGATCATGTATCACTTAGATGACCAGAGGGATGTCTATCTAAGTGGGAGTTCATTAAATAACCAGCTGAACTTAATTATCATGAACATAGTCAAAAGGTCTTTGCAAATTATGTCGTAGCTTACACTTTAGTTCTACTGTTTAAGATATGATCCTAGAGAAAATTTAGTTGAAAGATTGATAGTAGCAATTATGCAGACTGGGTCCGTAAACTGAGAATTGTCCTCATTGCCGCACAGAAGGCTTATGTACTTAATGCACCGCTCTGTGTGCTGAACCTCGAACGTTGTACGTGGATGTTGCGAACATCTGACATACACATTTTGATGACTACGTGATAGTTCAGTAATGTTAAACGGTTTAGAATTGAGGCAGCGAAGACAATTTTGAAACGTCGCGGAACATATGAGATGTTCTAAGGGCTGAAATTGGGATTTCAGGCTCATGCCCACGTCAAGAGGTATGAGACCTCCGACAATTTTCTTAGCCTACAAACTAATTGAGAAAAGCTCAATCGTTGAGCTTGTACTCAGATTGTCTGGGTACAAAAATCACTTGAATCGAGATGGAGTTAATCTTCCAGATTAGATAGTAATGTTTCTCCAAAGTCATTGCCACCAAGCTACTAGAGCTTCGTGATGAACTATAACCTATCAGGGATAGATATGATGATCCTTGAAATATTCGCAATGTTTGACACCGCGAAAGTAGAAATAAGGAAGGAGCATCAATTGTTGATGGTTAGTGAAACCACTAGTTTCAAGAAGGGCAAGGGAAAGAAGGGATACTTCATGAAATGGCAAATCAGTTGCTGCTCTAGTGAAGAAACCCAAGGTTGAACCCAAACCCGAGACTAAGTGCTTCTGTAATGAGGGGAACAGTCACTGAAGCAGAACTACCCTAGATACTTGGTAGATGAGAAGGCTGGCAAGGTCGACAAAAGTATATTGGATATACATTATATTGATGTGTACTTTACTGTACTCCTAGTAGCACCATGGTAATAGATACTGGTTCAGTTGCTAAGTGTTAGTAACTCGAAATAAAAGGCTGCGGAGACTAGCTAAAGGTGAGATGACGATTTGTGTTGGAAGTGTTTCCAAGGTTGATGTGATCAAACATCGCACGCTCCCTCTACCATCGGGATTGGTGTTAAACCTAAATAATTGTTATTTGGTGTTTGCGTTGAGCATAGACATGATTGGATTATGTTTATCACAATACAGTTATTCATTTAAGGAGAATAATGGTTACTCTGTTTATTTGAATAATACCTTCAATGGTCTTGCACCTAAAATGAATGGTTTCTTGAATCTCGATCGTAGTGATACACATGTTCATGCCAAAAGAAATAAGATAGTAATGATAGTACCACATACTTGTGGCACTGCCATTTGAGTCATATTGGTACAAAACGCATGAAGAAGCTCCATGTTGATGGATCTTTGGACTCACTCGTTTTTGAAAAGATTGAGACATGTGAACCATGTCTATTGGTAGATATGCATGAAGAAACTCCATACAGATGGATCATTTGGACTCACTTGATTTTGAATCACTTGAGACATGCAAATCATACCACATGGGCAAGATGACTGAAAGGCCTCATTTTCAGTAAGCTGGAACAAGAAAGCAACTTGTTGGAAGTAATAAATTTTGATGTGTGCAATCCAATGAGTGCTCAGGCACGAAGTGAATATCGTTATGCTCTTACTTCACGGATGATTTGAGTAGATCCTGAGTATATTTACTTGATGAAACACGAGTCTAAATTATTGAAAGGTTCAAGTAATTTCAGAGTGAAGTTGAAGATTGTCGTGACAAGAGGATAAGATGTCTATGATATGATCATAGAGATGAATATCTGAGTTACGAGTTTGGCACACAATTAAGACATTGTAGAAATTGTTTCACAACTAATACCGCCTGGAACACCATAGTGTGATGGTGTGTTCGAACGTCATAAATGCACCATATTGGATATGGTGCATACCATGATGTCTCTTATCGAATTACCACTATTGTTTATGGGTTAGGCATTAGAGACAACCGCATTCACTTTAAACAGGGCACCACGCAATTCCGTTGAGACCACACCGTATGAACTATGGTTTAGAGAAACCTAAGTTGTCGTTTCTTAAAATTTTGGGGCTGCGACGCTTATGTGAAAAAGTTTCAGGCTGATAAGCTCGAACCCAAAGCGGATAAATGCATCTTCATAGAATACCCAAAACAGTTGGGTATACCTCCTATTTCAGATCCGGAAGCAAAAGTGATTGTTTCTAGAATCGGGGCCTTTCTCGAGGAAAAGTTTTTATTGAACCGTCACTTCAACTAGTGTGTAGCAGGGCACAGGAAGTTGTTCCTGTGGCACCTACACCAATTGAACTGGAAGCTTATGACAGTGATCACGAAACTTCGGATCAAGTCACTACCAAACCTCGTAGGTCGACAAGGATGCGTACAACTTCAGAGTGGTACGTAATCCTGTTTTGGAAGTCATGTTGCTAGACAACAATGAACCTACGAGCTATGGAGAAGCGATGGTGAGCCCGGATTCCGATAAATGGCTCGAGGCCATAAAATCCGAGAGAGAGGATCCATGTATGAAAACAAAGTGTAGACTTTGGAAGAACTACTTGTTGGTCGTAAGGCTGTTGGGTACAAATGTATTCTAAAAGGGAAGACAGACAATGATGGTATGTGTCACCATTAGGAAAGCTCGACTTGTCGCTAAGATGTTTTCCGACAAGTTCAAGGAGTTGACTACGGTGAGACTTTCTCACTCGTAGCGATGCTAAGAGTCTGTTGGAATTGTATTAGCAATTACTGCATTATTTATGAAATCTTGCAGATAGGATGTCAAAACATTGTTTCCTCGACAATTTTCTTGAGGAAAAGTTGCATGTGATACAACCAGAAGGTTTTTGTCATCCTAAAAGATGCTAACAAGTATGCAAAGCTCCAGCAATCCTTCTAAGGACTGGAGCAAGCATCTCGGAGTTGGAATATACGCTTTGATGAGACGATCAAAGATTTTGTGTTTATACAAAGTTTATGAGAAACTTGTGTTTACAAAGAAGTGAGTGGGAGAACTATAAAATTTCTGATGCGTATATGTTGTAAACATATTGTTGACCAGAAATGATGTAGAATTTCTGGAAAGCATATAGGGTTATTTGAAAAGTGTTTTTCAAGGGAAAACCTGGATTAAGCTACGTGAACATTGAGCATCAAGATCTATAAGGATAGATCAAAAACGCTTAATAGTACTTTCAAATGAATACATACCGTGACAAGATTTTGAAGGAGTTCAAATAGATCAGCAAAGAAGGAGTTCTTGGTTGTGTTACAAGGTGTGAGTATTGAGTAAGACTCAAAACATGACCACGGCAGAAGAGAGAGAAAGGAAGAAGGTCGTCCCTTATGCTTTAGATGTAGGCTCCATAGTATGCTATGCTGTGTACCGCACCTGAAGTGTGCCTTGCCATGAGTCAGTCAAGGGGTACAAGTGTGATCCAGGAATGGATCACAGGACAGCAGTCAAGGTTATCCGTAGTAACTAGTTGACTAAGGAATTTGCTCAATTATGGAGGTGGTAAAAGAGTTCGTCGTAAAGGGTTACGCCGATGCAAACTTTGACACTAATCTGGATGACTCTGAGTAGTAAACCGGATTCGTATAATAGAGCTGTTATTTGGAATAGTTCCAAATGGCGCGTGGTAGCTGCATATAGGAGATGACATAGAGATTTGTAAAGCACACACGGATCTGAAAGGTTCAGACCCGTTGACTAATAACCTCTCTCACAAGCGAGATATGATCAAACCCAATGGGTGTTGGATTCATTACAATCACATAGTGATGTGAACTAGATTATTGACTCTAGTGCAAGTGGGAGACTGTTGGAAATATGCCCTAGAGGCAATAATAAAATGGTTATTATTATATTTCCTTGTTCATGATAATTGTCTATTGTTCATGCTATAATTGTATTAACGGGAAACCGTAATACATGTGTGAATACATAGACCACAACATGTCCCTAGTGAGCCTCTAGTTGACTAGCTCGTTCATCAATATATGGTTATGGTTTCCTGACCATGGACATTGGATGTCATTGATAACTGGATCACATCATTAGGAGAATGATGTGATGGACAAGACCCAATCCTAAGCATAGCATAAGATCGTGTAGTTCGTTTGCTAAAGCTTTTCTAATGTCAAGTATCATTTCCTTAGACCATGAGATTGTGCAACTCCCGGATACCTTAGGAATGCTTTGGGTGTGCCAAACGTCACAAGTAACTGGGTGGCTATAAAGGTGCACTACAGGTTTATCCGAAAGTGTCATTGGGTTGTACGAATCGAGACTGGGATTTGTCACTCCGTATGACGGAGAGGTATCTCTGGGCCCACTCGATAATGCATCGTCATAATGTGCTCAATGTGACTAAGTAGTTAGTCACGGGATCATGCATTATGGAACGAGTAAAGTGACTTGCCGGTAACGAGATTGAACGAGGTATTGGGGTACCGACGATTGAATCTCGGGCAAGTAACATACCGATTGACAAAGGGAATTGCATACGGGATTGCTTGAATCCTTGACATCGTGGTTCATCCGATGATATCATCGTGGAACATGTGGGAGCCAACATGGGTATCCAGATCTCGCTGTTGGTTATTGGCCGGAGAACATCTCGGTCATGTCTGCATGGTTCCCGAACCCGTAGGGTCTACACACTTAAGGTTCGGTGGCGGTGGAGTTGTTATGGGAAATAGTATGTGGTTGCCGAAGGTTGTTCGGAGTCCCGGATGAGATCCCGGACATGACGAGGAGCTCCGGAATGGTCCGGAGGTGAAGATCGGTATATTGGACGAAGGGTATTGGAGTCTGGAATTGTTCCGGGGGCACCAGGTGATGAACATCGTGTCCGAAAGGGGTTTCGGAGGCCCCGGCAAGCGTTGGCGGGCCTTATGGGCCAAGGGGAGAGGGCACATCAGCCCACTAAGGGGCTGAGCGCCCCTCCCACCCCATCTCACGTAACCAGGAGAGGTGGGGGAGCCACCCCTAGGGCAGCCACCCCTCCCGGCTTGGGGGGCAAGTTTCCTAGGTGGTGGGGGCGCCCAAACCCATCTAGGGTTTCCCCTGTGGCTGCCGCCCCTCCCCTAGGGAACCCTAGGGCGCCTCCCCCTCCTCCCTTCCCCCTATATATAGTGAGGGAGAGAGAGAGGGAAGCCGCACCCTTCCCCTGGCGCAGCCCTCTCCCTCCTCCAACACCTCCTCTTCCTCCGTAGTGCTTGGCGAAGCCCTGCCGGAGAACCACGAGCTCCATTGCCACCACGCCGTCGTGCTGCTGGAGTTTTCCCTCAACTTCTCCTCTCCCCTTGCTGGATCAAGAAGGAGGAGACGTTCCCGGGCTGTACGTGTTTTGAACACGGAGGCGCCGTCCGTTCGGCGCTTAGATCGGAATCGACCGCGATCTGAATCGTTGCGTGTACGACTCCACCAACCGCGTTCTTGTAACGCTTCCGCTTAGCGATCTTCAAGGGTATGAAGATGCACTCCCCTCTCTCTCGTTGCTAGAATCTCCATAGATTGATCTTGGTGATGCGTAGAAAATTTTGAATTATTGCTACGTTCCCCAACACCAAGACCTTGGCAGCAAGGTTTGTTTTGCTTTTGTTGCTCCTCCCAAAAGTAACGGCCAGGCTGAGAGGGCAAATGAAGACCCTGGGCAACAGATGAATAAACAAAGTGTTGGCGCCCTAAGGATTAGCATGCATGTTAGGTTGAGTCTCTCTCTGGTAGGGTTGATTGTGCTTAGTGGCAACTAACCCCTAGCATAGAGGTCGAGTATCTGTCTTTGTGTCCCTTCCAGTCCTTTTTGGTTCGCAGGCGGCCCAGGTGCTTCAGCGGAACTTTTTGGAGGAAAGGAGACGAGTTGGCACCCCGACCCCGGCAAGCCATTGCTGCCGGGGGCAGCAGATTCAGATAAGTCTTTTTCCCAGCCATATACTTCCGTACGAAACCTGAACATATGAAACCTCGCTTAATCCCATGCCGCCATGCTCCCTCCTTCCTATATCCGAATCCCTTTTGGACTGGAATTTGGTTGTAGTTGCGGTGGAAGGGAGAGAAACGAAGGGCCCAATCCTACTTTGCCCCTACCCTCGCCAAGGGCTTGAGTGTAGTCATGGTATAAGGCGGGAGGACAGCAAGGCCTGTTGCCGGGCAACGTTGTTTATTCGAAAAATGAGGACTCGTTCCTTGGTGTGAGCCTCGCTCACGCACAAAAAACTCGGCAAACACCTTTTTCATTAATATGTTGATTAAACAAGTACAATCCATACGTAATGTAAATATGAGCAAGGGATTACAAAGTCCAAATTCGGCAAGTGCCCGCAGGCTTAAGATCTAAAAAAAGATAAGATGCCCGTAATCCCTTTCTTGTCCCTCTTCTCAGGAAGCGGATCAAGATAGCAGGAGGGCAAAAGTAGTGCCTAGGCGAGGTACGAGCAGTAGAAGACACCAAGAGAACATCCCAGCGGCGGCCCAGAAGAGGGCTGGTGATGACGGTGCTGGGGGAGGAGCCGAAAGATGAGGCAGCAGGCCGGCAATACGAGACGAAGGCATTAAAGCCATCGTACTCTGACTTGATGGCCTGCTACCCACCTTCTTCGTCCTCTCCAGCCTTCTAGCACCAGCCGCAAGAAGCGGCAGCCCCGAGAAGTTCAAGCAGTTGGCTCAAGGAGCCACCGCCAAGAACTACTCCCTGGCAAATCGCTCTGCCGGGGAGAAGGCCAGGTGCAGATGGTGGTGCTGCCGGCGTCGCCTAGGGACGGGGCGTCCGACATCTAGTCGGACGCGTCCCTGCTGTCCTCCCCACCGGTCTCCTCCTCGTCGCTGTCACTCGAGGAGGAGCTTTCATCGTCGGTCGAGCTCTCCGTGCAGCGCCCTAGCCTGATTCCCGAGCACCCAAAGACCTTGACAGAGAGTAGGTCGGCCTCCACTAATTTGAAGTGGAGGACGTGCCCCTTCATCAAGCAGTGGGTGCATGCGATGGTTTTCCAACCCCGACAAAGAAGCATTACATGAGAGACGGGGAACCTTGTGTTCGCCCACATGTCACCATTGCAACATCCCTTCATGTGAAGCCTCTACCTCGGCAGCTGATCGACCTTCAGCACCCTCGCGAATGCCTTGGGAAGATGAAGGCGGCTACGCGGCGGCTCACCCAACAGCAGAATGAACTCCAGTGCTGTGTCTCCGACATGGCCGCTTGACGAAGCGGGAGGAGATGGCAGCGGCGCAGGTGCCCCACCTTCACGTTCTCTTCCGACTCGACCACCTCGCCGACCGCGGCCCCGTCCGGCACCTCCGCCTTGGTCGCTTGGCTCCTCCTTGACCATCGTGGCTCTCTAGCAAGAGGATGATATAGTCGCCTCCGCAGAAGGACGGTCACGACTGCGCCCCCTCGGCATGATGGTGGATGCAGAGCGGAGAAGAAGAGAAGATGTAAGGAGATGCACATCCCTCCTCCCAACTCCCCTTTTTATAGCCAAGCAGGAAGGGCGGGAGCTGGCTCCATACCCCCTCAGAAGGACCCTTTCGAGTCTGGCTCATTAAAGCCATTGGTACCAAGCGAGGTCGTCGACCGCCCTCCCCGCGCCAATCAAAGGCGCATGGGTATCGGCAATGGAGCGCCTTCCCATATCCCTCACGTCCGCCACCTACCCCGCGCCATGCATGCAGCGTACGTGGCGAAAAAGGCGGACGTGGTGGGCAACATGGAACGGCGGTTCCAAGATTGGAAAAGTCGTGGAGGGTAAATGAGCAGCAGCCCTGCAGTTTCCTTTTTTATGGGGAAGACGCGGGTTGCCTCTTTACTATTCACCGCGAGGTGACGCAAGCGTGCTGCAACCATCCCACGCACGACCCTAACATCACGCACTCAATGCGGGTCATAGGGAAGCGCAATTGGCGATGGAATTATTGTGGTTAAAACTCTGCCACGCGCGCCCGCGCTCTGTTCTGGGCCTAGCCCAACAACGCCTTGCGCTTATGTGTGGCCCAGGCCCGGGGGCTCCTGTCGGTGTACAAAAGTAGGGGTCTTTCTGTACCCCTTTACTTGTGCACGGGCGGTTGTAGCCACACCTGTGGCCATGCTTGGCGGGGCAGAGAAAGGGAAGGAACGAGACTGCCAAGGCAACACTCAAAGCCAGAGGCATGAAGAGCAAAGGGACAAGATGGATTTCCCCCGGCAACACCCTTGTCGGGGCGGCCTACATAGCCCCGGCAAGAGCCCTGCCAGGGAAACTTGCCCAACACCAGCGAGGCCGCTACCTTTGAGCCTTAGAGTCCTAACACCATCAACAACATCAGGACCAAAGACTCAGGGGGGCCTGCATGGTGGCATGCAGATCTTTGTGGAGACCAAAAACCTGCAAGACTAGATGAGAACCAGAAGACGAAGACCCCCCGGCAAGACCCCTTGCCGGGGACGGCCGAAGACCCCTGGCAAGAACCTTGCCGGGGATGCCCACGAGACCCCGGCAAGACCCTTGTCGGGGGCATCTGTGGGGCCGCAGCCAGGCCCGCACCTACCAAAGCTCTGCTGCCCCGCGGCCATTCCAACACGGCAACCAGCCCACCAACTAGGCGAGCGACTGCGTGGCAACGTGCGGCTTCTAGGCCAACTAGCCAAACACCTGCATGGTGGCATGCAGATCTTCGTGAAGACCCTGTCAACAGACCAGCACAACAACCAGCCAGCCAGCCTGGCACTACATGCCTCGTCAGCTTGGACACGCGTCGGAGCCAGACGAGGCGGCGACGGACGGGACGAGCTTTGTCGCCATACCCGATAAAGCTAGAGGGCACGTAGGCGGCGCATTAAATGTGTTTGTCCTACGGTGTCAGGTGATAAACTTGTACACTGTAGATACTTTCCACCTCCTGTGTGCCACTGTGGAGACCCCTTTGACATATAAAAGGAGGCCCAAGGCGTACTGTGGAAGGATTCGGACTTTCTGGACTGGGCATGCACGGCAGCTAGTTCAAGAGCTCAAGAACACCAAATATACACAGACAAGCAGGACTAGGGTATTACGCAAAGTTTGCGGCCCGAACCTGGGTAAAAATCCCCTCGCGTTGATCACTAGACCTGCTCTTTGCACAACTCTTCACCCCCGCCAACCGTAGAAGGGATTCCCTGGGATCCCATAGGTGTCATTTTCCAGACACCTTTTCTGTGAAACTCTAAAACAAGGAAAAAAGAAACTGGCACTGGCCCTAGGTTAATAGGTTAGTCCCAAAAATAATATAAAGTAGCATATTAATGCATATAAAACATCCAAAACAGATAATATAATAGCATGGAACGATAAAAAATTATAGATACGTTGGAGACGTATCAAGCATCCCCAAGCTTAATTCATGCTCGTCCTCGGGTAGGTAAATGATAAAAACGGATTTTTTTAATGTGGAATGCTACCTGAAATATTTATTCATGTAATTTTATTTATTGTGGCATGAATGTTCAGATCCGTAAGATTCAAACTGTTCAGATCCATAAGATTCAAAATAGAAGTTTAATATTGACATAAAACAATAATACTTCAAGCATACTAACAAGGCAATTATGTATTCTCAAAATAACATGGCCAAAGAAAGCTTATCCCTACAAAACCATATAGTCTGGCTATGCTCCTTCTTCATCACACAAAATATTCAAAGCATGCACAACCCTGATGACAAGCCACGCAATTGTTTCATACTTTTGACATTCTCAAACTTTTTCAACTTCCACGCAATACATGAGCGTGAGCCATGGACATAGCACTATAGGTGGAATAGAATATGGTGGTTGTGGAGAAGACAAAAAGAGGGAGATAGTCTCACATCAACTAGGCGTATCAACGGGCTATGAAGATGCCCACTAATAGATATCAATGTGAGTGAGTAGGGATTGCCATGCAACGGATGCACTAGAGCTATAAGTTTATGAAAGCTCAAAAAGAAACTAGGTGGATGTGCATCCAACTCGCTTGCTCATGAAGACCTAGGGCAATTTGAGGAAGCGCATCATTGGAATATACAAGCCCAGTTCTATAATGAAAAATTCCCAGTAGTATATGAAAGTGAAATCATAGGAGACTCTCTATCATGAAGATCATGGTGCTACTTTGAAGCACAAGTGTGGTAAAAGGATAGTAACATTGTCCCTTCTCTCTTTTCTCTCATTTTTTTTATTTGGGCCTTCTCTCATTTTTTTGGCCTCTTTTTTTCGTCCAGAATCTCGTCCCGACGTGTGGGGGGAATCATAGTCTCCAACATCCTTTCCTCACATGGGACAATGCTCTAATAATGAAGATCATCACACTTTTATTTACTTAGAACTCGAAAATTACAAATCGATGCTTAGAACAAAATATGACTCTATATGAATGCCTCCGGCGGTGTACCGGGATGTGCAATGAATCAAGAGTGACATGTATGAAAGAATTATGAATGGTGGCTATGCCACAAATATGATGTCAACTACATGATCATGCAAAGCAATATTACAATGATGGAACGTGTCATAATAAACGGAACGGTGGAATATCTCGGAATGGCTATGGAAGGTATATATGGAAGGTAGGTATGGTGGCTATTTATAGGAATGGTGGCTATTTATGGAAGGTAGGTATGGTGGCTATTTATAGGAAGGTATATGGTGGGTGTATGGTACCAGCGAAACTTGCATGGTACTAGAGAGGCTAGAAATGGTGGAAGGGTGAGAGTGCGTATAATCCATGGACTCAACATTAGTCATAAAGAACTAACATACTTACTTCAAAACTCTATTAGTTATTGATACGTCTCCAACGTATCTATAATTTATGAAGTATTCATGTTGTTTTATTATCATTCTTGGATGTTTTACAATCATTTTATAGCAACTTTATATCATTTTTTGGGACTAACCTATTGACCCAGTGCCAGTTGCTTTTTTTTGCTTGTTTTTTACCTCGCGGGAAATCAATATCAAACAGAGTCCAAACACCGCGAAACTTTTTGTGTATTTTTTATGAACCATAAGACCACCATTGGACCAGAGCAGCACCTAGGGGTGCCCCGAGGGGTGCACAACCCACCAAGGCGTGCCACGGGGCCCAGGCGTGCCCAGGTGGGTTGTGCCCACCTCGGTGGCCTCCTGCACCCCCTCTTTACACTATAAATTCACGAATAATCCGAAAACCCTTAGCGTTAACCTAGATCAGAAGTTCCGCTGCCACAAGGCTCTATAGCCACCAAAAACCAATCTAGACCCCGTTCCGGCACCCTGCCGGAGGGGGGAATCATCTCCGATGGCCATCATCATCATCCCGGCTGCCACCACGATGAGGAGGGAGTAGTCCACCCTCGGGGCTGAGGGTTTGTACCAGTAGCTATGTGTTTAATCTCTCTCTCTTGTTCTTGAGATGTCACGATCTTGATGTGTCGCGGGCTTTGTTAATATAGTCGGATCATATGGTGTTTTCCCTTCTCTATCTTGTTGTGATGAATTGAGTTTTTCCCTTTGAGATTTCGTTGTTATCGGATTGAATAATTTTATCGATTTGAGAACACGTGATATATGTCTTGCAATTGAATACTCGAGGTGACAATGGGGTATCGTATTGATTCACTTGATATATGTTTTGGCACTCAACTCGCGGATTCTCGAGGTGACATTGGGGTAATCTATGCATAGGGGTTGATGCACGTTCTTGTCTTTGTTTCTCCGGTAGAAATCTTGGGGCACTCTTTGAAGTTCTTTGTGTTAGATTGAGTATTATAAATATGAATTTGCTTTGGTGTTATTTTAGTACGAACTCTAGGATAGATCGAACGGAAAGAATAGCTTTGTGTTATTTTATTACAGACTCTTGAATAGATCGAATGGAAAGAATAGCTTTGAGGTGGTTTCGTACCCTACAAATAATTTATTATTATGTTATACGCTAGATAGGAACTTTGGGGTGATTCTTCATCACACTTTGAGGGGTGGTTATATGATCTAATTATATTAGCATTGTTGAGAGGTTGCACTAGTGAAAGTTACGGACCCTAGGCCTCATTTTCAAGCATTGCAATACCGTTTTTGTGCCCGCTTACTATTTGCTACCTTGCTGTTTTTATTTATTCAGATTATAAAAATATATTTCTACCATCAATATTACACTTTTATTATCATATCTTCGCCGAACTAGTGCACCTATAAAATTTGCCATTGTATTAGGTGTGTTGGGGACACAAGAGATTTCTTGTATTTGGTTGTAGGGTCATTTGAGAGAGACCATCTTCATCCTACACCTCTCACGGTTTGATAAACCTTAGGTCATCCACTTGAGGGAATATTGCTACTGTCCTACAAAACTCTGTGCTTGGAGTCCCAACACGTGTCTACAAGAATAAAGTTGTGTAGTAGACATCAAGCTCTTTTCTGGCGCCGTTGCTGGGGAGGTGAGTGCATGCAGGTATATCTTTAGATCTTGCAATTGAATCTTTTAGTTTCTTGTTTTATTACTAATTTGGTTTACAAAAGAAAACTACATAAAAATTAAATTGAGGTTGCATCATATTATTGATCATCTTTATAATATCTTTCTTAAAAACGATGGTTCGGAAAATTGCGCTCAATTGCTAGAAGAAGAAATCAATAAAATGTTTTGCACAAAATATTTGAATGATGAGCATGATTGCAATGTTGTTAGCATGCATTCTTTGAATATCCATAATGCTAATGATATGCCATAAGCTTGGGGATGCTATATTTTATGAAGATAATATTTTTAGTCCCCCTAGTTTTGATGAGAAAATTTATTATGATGATTGCATGCCTCCTATTTATGATGATTATAATGATGAAAGTGGATTTGGAGAGGTCATGACTTTATTTAATGATGAATCCACTATTTTGGAGGAGGATGCAATTGATTATGACAACAAAGTTCCTATCTATGATGATTATGGTGATGACATGTATGTTATAAAGAATAATGATAACCATGAAACTTGTCATCATGATTTTAATTTTCAATCATATGATAGTTATTTTGTTGAGTTTGCTCCCAGTATGACTCATGAGAATAAATTTGCGTATGTGGAGAGTAGTAAATTTTCTATGATTATGCATCATGAAAGAATGATTTATGTGATGGTTATATTGTTGGATTCATTCATGATGCTACTAATATGAGAGAGGGACATATGCTTGTAGGTATTTCAATAATATCAAGTTTCCTCTCTTTAAGTTGAAAGTTTTGAAGCTATGCTTACTTTTCCTTCCTATGTCAGTTGATTCTTGATCCAATAAATTGTTTTTTCACAAAATCCCTATCCATAGGAAGTGGGTTAGGCTTAAATTTGCTTGCCATGTGATTCATGATGCTCTCTTTGTGTTTCTATTCTTATCTTTTATGCGAGCATCATTGAAATCATCATGCCTAGCTAAAAGGCATTAAAGAAAAGCGCTTGTTGGGAGACAACCCAACACTTTTACCTATAGTTTTTGTGTGTTCACATGATTAAGCCACTGTAGTAATCATGTTTTATTTCTTTCATTTCAATAAAGTGCAAAGTAAAGCCTTTGGGATAGTGTGGATGATAGTTGACTTGATTCTGTGCAAAAACAGAAACTTTTGTGTCCAGTGCAGAAATTATGAAATTATGAAATTACTTCCGTGTCCAGTTTACTGGAACGTGGAAAAATTATGAAATTTTTACAGTTGATTGGTATACAAATTTTCTACGTTTTCCTAATTTTTCAGAATTTTTGGAGTTACATAAGTATGAGATTAATTCAGATCTTTACGTACTATTCTGTTTTTGACAGATTTTGTTTTCAATGCATAGTTTGCTTGTTTCCTAGTTTCTATGGCTTATTTTGCTCAATATAAATTGTGGAAATGATAAGGTACAGTAGGCATTGTGTGAGAACAATTATGAATCTTGCCTTTGACAGTACCAAAGTGAATGATTTGTCTTTATCATACTAACCCATCTCACGAAGTTCCGTTAAGTTTTGTGTGATTGAATGTTTCAAGTTTTGGATGAGATATCGGTATGAAGAGAATAAGGAGTGACAAGAACCTAAGCTTGGGGATGCCCAAGGCACCCCCAAGATAATATTCAAGGAATATCCAAGAAACTAAGCTTGGGGATGCCCTCGAAGGCATCCCCTCTTTCATCTCCAACATTATCGGTAACCTCACTTAGAGCTACGTTTTCATTCGTCACATGATATGTGCTTTGCTTGGAGCGTCAATTTATTTTGTTAGGATTTTCTTTATGTTATTTAGATTAATATTTTTCATCTTTCTTTTCAATAAAAATGGCATTTATAGCCTTTCCCATGCTTATTTTGCAAGTCTAGATGTTGCTGTTTGAAAATAGAAAGTTTACCGATGTTGCAAAAATTCCCTAGAAAAATCAGAATGTGATAAAATGTTTACAATTTATGCACAATAAGATCTAATAAATTTTCTATAGTGTGTAAAATTTTCAGAATTTTTTGAGTTGAATAAGTATTGATACTCATGCATTCTTTACAGATTGTACTGTTTTGGCAAATTGTTGTTATGTTTGCATTGTTTTCATATGTTTGCTTGTGTAATGATCCTATTTGAGGATAGGAATACTAAATATGCAGAGGCATTTAGTATGCAATGTTGAATAATAATTTTAGTTATTTGCTATAGTATAGAATGATAAGGTTTCTGCTTTGGTTTATACTAACTTATCTCACGAGTTCTTGTTGAGTTTTGTGTGGATGAAGCTTTTGTGATTTAGGAAAACCGTGATATGAGAAGAATTGAGGAGACACAAAAGCTCAATCTTGGGGATGCCCAAGGTACCCCAATATAATATTTCAAGAAGTCTCAAGCATCTAAGCTTGGGGATGCCCCGATAGGCATCCCACCTTTCTTCATCAACAATTATCGGTTAGTTTCGGTCGAGCCTAAGTTTTTGCTTCTTCACATGAGTTGTGCTATTCTTAGAATGTCATTTTATTTTTCATTTTGCTTGCTATTTTAATAAAATAATTAGAACTATAAGTTTTTAAATAAAATAGAGTCCTCAAATATTGCCAGGGAGGCTAAGTAAGCGGCATTCACATCCCGTCAACGAAGCTCTTTTCTATGGAATTGCTCTAGTGCTTCACTTATATCTTTTTGAGGATGGTGTGATTTAGTATTTTTGAAGAAATTCTCTCTTGCTTCACTTAAATTAATTTGAGAGAAAGAAATACTATGCTCATGATCTTCATTTATATCTCTTTGGAGTAGCTTTTTATTTACTCTTGTGTTTCACTTATATGAGTAAATTGTTGAATAAATAGAATGTCATGAAGTTGAAATCATATCATGCCTAGTGGTAGCTTCACATTGGGTTTAGAAAGTGAATCTTTTGAGGCTTGACAATCACACTATTGGTCATACCAGCAATTCACAAATAATTAGTATAAGGAAGAGAACTTTCTCATGCAAATACACTATCTTGGAAATCTTTTGTGATTATGAGCCCCCATCAAAATATTATATGCCAAAATTGTTGACGTTGGAAAAGGAAGACAACGTAATGATTTATGTTTGTTCATATTCACATAGAAGTTACATTGTCATAGATCCTTCAACATGTGATGCTTGCCCCCCATCTTTGCTAGCCAAAAATTCCGCACCAAGTAGAGATACTACTTGTGCATCTAAAAACCCTTAAACCCAAATCTTATTTTCAAGGGTCCACCATACCTACCTAAGGATTGAATAAGATCCCTCAAGTAAGTTTCCATCGGTGCAATAAGGCAATAAAAATTGCTTCTAGAAGTGTTAGATCATTTAGTGCAAGAGAAAATTGAGCGTTGTACGAACTTGTGATGGCAAAGAATAAAAGTATCAGACTGCATAATGAAGGTTGCTATCATAAGGGGCAATATAGCATGACGTTCTTTTTCAATAAGGGGTTGAGCATACAAACAAATAAGCCCATGCCAACCTCTGCTTCCCTCTGCGAAGGGCCTATCTTTTAGTTTTTAGTATTCACTTTTATTCAAAGAGTCAAAGTTTTTCTCTATTCCTTTTTATTTTTCTCTTTTGGCAAGCATCATGTGGTGAAGATCTAGGCGCATATGTCCAGTTGAATATGGGTAGCATGAGTTATTATTGTTGACATCACCCTTGAGGTGAATACGTTGGGACGCAAAACAATAAGCCCCTATCTTTCTTTGTGTCAGGTTGAAATGTTTTCCTCGTGTGTATGCGGTGAGTGTGTCGGTGAGAACGACACCTATGGGGTCACTGGGATCCCTTCTATGGTTGGCGGGCGCGGGGTCGTGAGAAGAGCAGGTCCAGGAGCCAGCACAAGGATCGTTTACCCAGGTTCGGGCCACGAGGATGCGTAAAACCCTGGTCCTGCTTTGGTGGATGTATTGAGTGTTCTTGAGCTTCTGAACTAGCTACGGTGGCTGCGTAGTTCCAAAAAGCCGAATCCCCCTCCAGTATGCCATGGGCCTCCTTTTATAGTCGAAAGGGGCTGCCACAGTGGCACACAGGAGGTGGAAAGGTCCACAGTGATGCGAGCTTATCGCTCGTATTACAGGACAAGACACATTTAATGCTTTGCTTAGGTGTCCCTTAGCTTTATCGGGGATGGGAACGAGGCCCGTCCCATCCGTCGCCGCCTCACCTTGCTTCGACACGCGCCCAGGCCAACGATGCATGCGACGCTATGTAAGCAGGCAGGCAACTGAGGTGGCGCGGTGGTAGGGTCTTCACGAAGACTTGCATGCCACCACGCAGGTGCTTGCTGAGTTGGCGTAGAGGCCACCCATCGCCATGCAAGTGCCTGCCCGGCTGTTTAAGCTAGCAGCTGCTTGGGGACAGCGGTGGAGTCTTCGTCGCCGTGGGCCTGGTGGTGGCCCCGCTGACGCCCTCGGCAAGGGTCTTGTCGTGGCATTACTGTCGTCCCCGGTAAGGCGCTTGCCGGGGGTCTTGTGGATCTTCTCGGCAAGGATCCCGCCGAGGGTCGCCGTCTTCTGGTTCTCATCTGATCTCATATATCTATGGTCTTGACAAAGATCTGCATGCCACCACGGAGGTGCCTCCGAGCCCTAGTTCCAATGTAGTTGGTTGAGTTGGAACCCGTGGGCTCAAGGGTGTCTCACTCTCTTGGCGTCGGGCGTGCCGCCCCGGCAAGGCCCTTGCCGGGGCTGCTGAGGCTGCCCCGGCAAGGGTCTTGGCGGGGGAGCCTGCTTTGCCCTTTCTGTCCTTTGTGTCTCTGATCTTGGCGTTGCCTTGGCCGTCTTGTGCTTTGGCTTCTCTCCGGCTCCCCTCCTCTTCCCTACCTGGTGTGGTCGTGGCGCGCGGCTCCGACTGCCCGTGCACAAGTAAAGGGGTACAAAGGAGTGCTCCTACTTTTGTACACCGACAGAGTGTTAGCAATCATAGAAGAATATAAGATGGTTGAGTATGTGGAGCTCTTACTTAAACTCTGCTGAATAAGTTGAATTGCAATTGCTTGGTGACTGAGAACATAGGTTGTTGAGTTTCAAGAGAATTCATTGTTTGAACCTTAACATGTGAATTGGTTGATACTTTAACAAGAGAAATTTTATGAGAAAGAATTGTTGTTATGATTTTAGGAAAAGTGATTGAAATTATCATTGATCAAACTTATGCACTTTACTAGCATTCACACCTCATAAGTTATTTCTTTTATCATTTACCTACTCGAGGACGAGTAGGAATTAAGCTTGGGGATGCTCATACGTCTCCAACGTATCTATAGTTTATGAAGTATTCATGCTATTTTATTATCATTCTTGGATGTTTTACAATCATTTTATAGCAACTTTATATCATTTAATAGGACTAACCTATTGACCCAGTGCCATTTGTTGTTTTTTGCTTGTTTTTGACATCTCAGAAAATCAATATCAAATGGAGTCCAAACACCGCGAAACTTTTTGTGCATCTTTTATGGACCAGAAGACCACCATTGGGCCAGAGCAGCACCTGGAGGGTGCCCCGAGGGGGCACAACCCACCAGGGCGCACCTGGAGCCCAGGCGCGCCCAGGTGGGTTGTTCCCACCTTGGTGGCCTCTCGCACCCCCTCTTTACCCTATATATTCACAAATATTCTGAAAACCCTCGGGGTTAACCTAGATCAGAAGTTCCGCCGCCGCAAGGCTCTGTAGCCACCGAAAACCAATGTCGACCCCGTTCCGGCACACTGCCGGAGGGGGAATCATCTCCAGTGGCCATCTTCATCATCCCGACGGCCACCACGATGAGGGGGGAGTAGTTCACCCTCGTGGATGAGGGTTTGTACCAGTAGCTATGTGTTTAATCTCTCTCTCTCTCTCTCTCTCTCTCTCTCTCTCTCTCGTGTTCTTGAGATGTCACAATCTTGATGTGTCACGGGCTTTGTTAATATAGTCGGATCATATGGTGTTTTCCCTTCTCTATCTTGTTGTGATGAATTGATTTTTTTTGCTTTGAGATTTAGTTGTTATCGGATTGAATACTTTTATGGATTTGAGAACACTTGGTATATGTCTTGCAATTGAATACTCGTGGTGACAATGGGGTATCATACTGATTCACTTGATATATGTTTTGGCACTCAACTCACGGATTCCCGAGGTGACATTGGGGTAATCTGTGCATAGGGGTTGATGCAGGTTCTTGTCTTTGTTTCTCGGGTAGAAATCTTGGGGAACTCTTTGAAGTTCTTTGTGTTGGATTGAGTATTATGAATATGAATTTGCTTTGGTGTTATTTTAGTATGAACTCTAGGATAGATCGAACGGAAAGAATGGCTTTGTGTTATTTTATTACGGACTCTTGAATAGATCGAACGGAAAGAATAACTTTGAGGTGGTTTCGTACCCTACAAACAATTTATTCTTATGTTCTCCGCTAGATAGGAACTTTGGAGTGATTCTTCATCGCACTTTGAGGGGTGGTTATATGACCCAATTATATTAGCATTGTTGAGAGGTTGCACTGGTGAAAGTACGGACCCTAGGCCTAATTTTCAAGCATTGCACTACTGTTTTTGTGCCCGTTTACTATTTGCTATCTTGCTGTTTTTATTTATTAAGATTATAAAAATATATTTCTACCATCAATTTTACACTTTTATCATCATCTCTTCGCCGAACTAGTGCACCTATAAAATTTGCCATTGTATTAGGTGTGTTGGGGACACAAGAGAATTCTTGTATTTGGTTGCAGGGTCGTTTGAGAGAGACCATCTTCATCCTACACCTCTCACGGATTGATAAACCTCAGGTCATCCACTTGAAGGGAAATTGCTACTATCCTACAAAACTCTGCGCTTGGAGGCCCAACATGTGTCTACAAGAATAAAGTTGCGTAGTAGACATCAGTTATTGAAACAAAGTAATACACTCATGCTCCTAGGGGGATAGATTGGTAGGAAAAGACCATCACTCGTCCCCGACCGCCACTCATAAGGAAGACAATCAATAAATAAATCATGCTCCGACTTCATCACATAACGGTTCACCATACATGCATGCTATGGGAATCACAAACTTTAACACAAGTATTTCTAAAATTCATAATTACTCACTAGTATGAGTCTAATATCACCATCTTCATATCTCAACAATCATAAGGAATCAAACTTCTCATAGTATTCAATGCACTTAATATGAAAGTTTTTATTGTACCCCCTTTGGATGCCTATCATATTAGGACTAAATTTATAAGCAAAGCAAATTACCATGTTGTTTAAAGACTATCAAAATAATATAAGTGAAGCATGAGAGTTCAATAATTTCTATAAAATAAAACCACCGCCGTGCTCTAAAAAGATATAAGTGAAGCACTAGAGCAAAATTGCCTAGCTCAAAAGATATAAGTGAAGCACATAGAGTATTCTAATAAATCACAATTCATGCGTGTCTCTCTCAATAGGTGTGTACAGCAAGGATTATTGTGGCAAACTAAAAATCAAAGACTCAAATCATACAAGACGCTCCAAGCAAAACACATATCGTGTGGTGAATAAAAATATAGCCTCAAGTAAACTTACCGATAGACGAAGACGAAAGAGGGGATGCCTTCTGGGGCATCCCCAAGCTTAGGCTCTTGGTTGTCCTTGAATATTACCTTGGGGTGCATTGGGCATACCCAAGCTTAGGCTTTTGCCACTCCTTATTCCATAGTCCATCAAATCCTTACTGAAAAATTGAAAACTTCACAACACAAGACTCAACAGGAAATCTCATAAGCTCCGCTAGTATAAGAAAATAAATCACCACTTTTGGTATTGTTGTGAACTCATTCTTTATTTATATTGGTGTAATATCTACTGTATTCTAACTTTTCCATGGTTCATACCCCCCGATACTACCCATAGATTCATCAAAATAAGCAAACAACACATAGAAAACAAAATCTGTCAAAACATAACAGTCTGGGAAGATCCAAATTGTTCTAATACGTCTGTAACTCCAACAATTCTGAAAAATTAGGACAACAGAGTAAATTTGTATATCAATCTTGTGTAAAAAATTCAGAGTTTTTCCATGCTCCAGTAAAAAAATAAGAATTTTTTTCCTGAGCGCAAAAGTTTTTGTTTTTCAGCAGGATCAAATCAACTATCACCATAAGCCATCCCAAAGGTCTTACTTGGCACAAACACTAACTAAAACACAAAACAACATCTAACCAGGGGCTAGATGAGTTATTTATTGAAAAACACGAGCAAAAACCAAAGAAAAAAAATAAAATTGGGTTGCCTCACAACAAGCGCTATTGTTTAACGCCCTTAGCTAGGCATAAAAACATGAATAGATCTAGGTATTGTCATCTTCTCCCTTTTGGTAGTAAAGAGAGAATTTCTTGTCCAGAGTGCTTATCTTTCTGTTTTGTGAAAGTACGTGGCCATTAATAGTGGAAGAAAGATTAAGCACGCTTCAAAAATTTGCATCTAAACTACCCTTCATCTCTCTGGTTATTTCATTTTGATAAAAACATATAAGAGTAGTTGATTCAACACTTTCACCTTTGGAGTGCCCAAATATGGTTTTCATCTTTTCAAAAGTGCCGATGGCATCCCCTTCAAGAAAACCATTTTCAAATATAGAATCCAAAACTTGCTTAAAAGAAGGGGGTAAACCATCATAAAAGCTTTTTAAGTAAAACTCAATATGATATTGAGGCACATAACTAGCTCGAATCTTCAATAATCTATCCCAAGCATATTTCAAAGATTCATCAAGCAAATAACGAAAAATTCTGGGATCATCTTCATCAAAATTGTTAAAAAATTCCTTAACAATCCCGGTAGGTCTTTCCATAGCATCATTATTTATGAGCTTAGAAAGGAAAGAGGGGCTATCCAAAGCATTGAAACTCGGGAGAAAACCCATAGCCCTTTTTGAGTTGGCCATAGTGATGGAAAGGCGAACTTAAACAAATACAGAATAGCGAGAGAAAAGGTAAATCTTTTCGAAAATCGTTTTAGAAGTGGGGGAGAGGAAAACGAGAGGCGAATGGCAAATAATGTAATGCAAGAGATGAGAGTTTATGATGGGTACTTGGTATGTCTTAACTTGGCGTAGATCTCTCCGGCAACGGCGCTATAAATTCTTCCTGCTACTTCTTGAGCTTGCGTAGGTTTTTCCCTTGAAGAGGAAAGGGTGATGCAGCAAAGTAGAGATAACTATTTCCCTCAGTTTGAGAACCAAGGTATCAATCCAGTAGGAGACAACGAACAAATCACCGAATACCTGCACAAAGAATCAAACAACTTGCACCCAACGCGATAAAGGGGTTGTCAATCCCTTCACGGTTACTTGCAAAAGTGAGATCCGATAGAGATAGATGAAACTAAACAAAAGGGAAACTAAATATTTTTGGTATTTTTGGTTTATAGATTGGAAAGTAAAAGATTGCAAAACAGTAGATCGGAAACTTATAAGTTGGAAAATAGACTCTGGGACATAGGTTCACTAGAGGCTTCTCTCAAGATAGCAAATAATACGGTGGGTGAACAAATTACTACCTAGCAATTGATAGAAAAGCGTAAAGTTATGATGATATCTAAGTCAATGATCATGAACATAGGCATCATGTCTGTGTCAAGTAGACCGAAACGATTCTGCATCTACTACTATTACTCCACACATCGATCGCTATCCATCATGCATCTAGAGTATTAAGTTCATAAAGAATGGAGTAATGCATTAAGTAAGATGACATGATGTAGAGGAATAAACTCAAGCAATATGATGAAAACCCCACCTTTTTATCCTCCATGACAAAAATACAATACATGCCTTGCCGCCCCTACTGTCACTGGGAAAGGACACCACAAGATCAAACCCAAAGCTAAGCACTTCTCCCATTGCAAGAAAACCCAATCTAGTTGGCCAAACCAAACCGATAGTTCGAATAGAATTACAAAGATATCAAATCATGCATAAAAGAATTCAGAGAAGATTAAAATAATATTCATAGATAAGCTGATCATAAATCCACAATTCATCGGATCTCGGCAAACACACCGCAAAAAAGTATTACATCGAACAGATCTCCAAGAACATCTAAGTAACGCGGTATTGATAATCAAAGATAGAGAATAAGCCATCTAGCTACTAGCTATGGACCCGTAGGTCTGAGGTAAACTACTCACGCTTCATCGGGAGGGCAATGGTGTTGATGTAGAAGCCCTCCATGATCGAATCCCCCTCCGGCAGGGTGCCGGAAAAGGTCCCTAGATGGGATCTCACGGGTACAGAAGGTTGCGGCGGTGGAAAAGTGTTTTCGTGGATGCCTCTGGTGGTTTGGGGATATTTGGGAATATATAGGCGAAAGAATTAGGTCATGAGGTGCACGAGGGGGAGGGGGGCACAAGGGTGGGAGCACGTCCTACCCCCCTGGGCGCACCTTCCATCCTTGTGGCCGCCTCGTGGCTCCTTCGACTTCATATCCAAGTCTTCTGGTTGTCTTCTGTTCGAAGAAAAATCATTGTGAAGGTTTCATTCCGTTTGGACTCCGTTTGGTATTCATTTTCTGCAAACTCTAAAACAAAGAAAAAACAGAAACTAGCATTGGGCCCTAGGTTAATAGGTTAGTCCCAAAAATAATATAAAATAGCATACTAATGCATATAAAACATCTAAAACAAATAATATAATAGCATGGAACAATCAAAAATTATAGATACGTTGGAGACGTATCAGTTATCATAAGAGGGTTTCATGTTCAAGTAAGAACAACACCCTAGCACCGGTCCACCCACATATCAAATTATCAAAGTAGTGAACATGAATCAGCTAAACATAATGAACATGACTAGACGAGAATTCACATGTGTCCTCGAGAATGCTTTTATTAATATAAGAGAGACTTCCATCATGTCCTTTGGTATAAAAGGATTGGGCCACTTGCTTCACTTTGTTACAGTTATCACTTGTTACTTGTTATGAATTATCTTGCTATCAAACTACTTGTCACCGCTACTTTCAGTACTTGTAGAGAATACCTTGCTGAAAATCGCTTATCTTTTCCTTCTGCTCCTCATTGGGTTCGACACTCTTACTTATCAAAACGACTATGATTGATCCCCTATACTTGTCGGTCATCACCAACATATTTAGCAACACCATAAATAATCTTGCTCTTATCACTACTGCAGGTTGCTGCAAATGCGACACTATGATCATAGACCCCTCGACGAAACTGTGTGCGATGCCATAATCGCAAAC
Organism: Aegilops bicornis; assembly: GCA_021605145.1. Lineage (NCBI taxonomy): Eukaryota > Viridiplantae > Streptophyta > Magnoliopsida > Poales > Poaceae > Aegilops > Aegilops bicornis. The sequence goes on from CM038671.1 coordinate 127,413,178, forward strand.
AGTGGTGTAAAATAACCGTCAGAAAAGGTGCAAAACATTTGCGATGGAGGATGCATCAAACACGGTTCAGATTTTAGTTGCGTGTGCAATGCAGGGCATACGGTTCAGCTCAATTAACTCTTTGCGATGAGGAGGAACAAAAGAAACGGGCAGCCAGATGAAGGTGTGTGCGATATATGGCATACGGTTCACTCGGATGAACTGTTTGTGATTAGGCAACACAAAAGAAATGGGCAACTAGATGAAGGTGTGTGCGATATACGGCATGCGGTTCACTCGGATGAACTGTTTGCGTTGAGACAAGAGAACAGAAATGGTTCAATATAACAAGATGTGTGTGATACACAGCAAACAGGTCTATAATCAGAAATGTGTGCGAAGACCGATAAACCTAGGCGATTGCTTCTAATAAGACGTATGTGATATGATTTGTCTACACAACATCTATTGGCCATTGGGGGACGGGCGGTCATCCGGATACGCCATAAGGATGCAAAGAGGCATCCTATCAGCAAGGACTAGCTATTCCACCAGTATCTCATGTAAGAAAACTCTCAAGTTAAGTGTGCTCAGGCTGGAGCAGCCATCAGATGGGTGACTGGATGGGAAGTTGTGTTGATGTTAAATTAACTGATAGGATGGGTCATATTTGTCAAATTAAATAACTGATACGACCCATCCCAAGAGTTAATTTAACCTCGAGGTCCTTATTTTTTATTTTTTTATTTTTTAACACATCTTAAAGAAGGTCTACCGCATTACTTTTTGACAATGTGCGATACGTGGCATACAGTTGATCCATTCGACCTGTTTGTGACGGAATAGTTGTGTGTGTTGTGGGGAAACACTTGCTAGTATTCAACCATTTGCGATTGATGAATTCATCACCGACGGGTTCCCTAGTGTGGCCCGTGTTCATCTGATCATCATCTACTTCTTGTGCTAGCTCGATGTTCCTTCTATGCTAAGTTTCCATTAATTGATGGCGTTTTATGAACACGCCACCGTTTCTCGCCATTTACTCACCCGTTTCTCGACACCCAGCGATTTTGCGCATATGCGGTGCGCGACGCACGAAGGCGACAAGCGCAAGCTGTAGCACATCCACCTTTTCAAAGCATGCCAACCCACCAAAGCGCCGCCTCTGCCATCAACCTCGTCGACAAGGAAAACGAGTAGGCGCCATGGCCCGTCAAGGCCGAGGCGCTCCCCGGCAACACGATGGACGACGTCGTGATGCACGTCATTGACAGGGTTGAGCAGACCTTTGGCGCATGGCGCTTGATGCCACGGATCAAGATAGGATGTCAGCGCCGACAGGCTACAGCTCGCCGAACAACATGATCGATGGCACGCCGCAGAGCAAGCTAGGAGCGTCTGCGCTGATAGGTTGTGGCTCGCCGCACGGTGATACCGTTGGAGCGCCGCACAGCAAGAGCGAATCCATCGGTGCTTGCCTGCTATCGACACGGCGTCGCAGCTGGGTACACGTCCTGTCAGTACTCCCATTCCTTGCCAGGAATGGGCAGAGGCCCTCAGCGCCGTACTTGCACCAGAGGCCGGCTGCGCCATACTTGCACCGGACGCCTGCCGCGCTGTTCACATGGGTGCCGCCATTCGCCTTGCCTGCGGCCCTCTGGATGCCAACGCGATGGTCCGTAGGCTCGACCGCCTCCTTGGCCCAGGTGTCCACCTGGGCGCAGTAGAGGAACATGGCCGTCGCATCCTCGAGCTGGTGATCTCTGATGAAATAGCCAACTTGGAGCTCGAGATCGCGCTCCAGATGTACCGCGAGCGTGTCGAACGCTCGGACGAACGCCCGCATGAGTTCACGCAGAGCCAAGAGCTATCGTAGGCAAGGGCTGCTGGTCATGGCCTCATGGACGCGTTTTATTTTGTTGAGTCATTTCGACGTGGATAGCAATGTATTCACAGCAATCATAGTATTGCTCTGTTTATTGCTCTGTTTCAATGTGTGTACTCTGTTTTCCATTCTTATATGTTATGTTTCAATGTGTGTATATACGCTTTCCATTCTATATATGTGGATGATAACAGCTAGATTCAAATTAGTACACAAAAACAGATAGAAAATGTAATTCATAATATATATATATATATATATATATATATTAATTGTTCATTACTTCATCACAGAATATATATATATATATATATAATATCATCACATATACGTGATGATACTTAACTACTAGTACAATGCATAAAATTAAAAACGAACTATACTAAAACTAATAATCCCTCCTGGGGCCAGTATTCCGGCAGCCCCTCACCAGCAGCTCCCTGGTGCGTGGCGTCTTCCCAGTGCGGAGGCAGCACTCCGCCTCCTTTGCCTCGCAACGCTTGACGTACTGATCTGCCTCTTGCTGGCGGACGCACGCGGACAATCGTGCCATTTCGTTGGGCGCCCACTGGAGCTCCTCGTCGGTGGCACGCTGGAGCTTATCAACCCACCTCCACGTAACGACGAGGTGCCCAGCACCTATGACCTTCCTCGCGAAGTACCCGTCTTCGTACACCTCCTCGGCACAACGACGCGCCCGCCCCCAAAGCTATGCCGCCTCCTTTTTCCAGGCGGCATCACGGGCTTCACAGGCCGCTTGGTACCTTGCTTCCTCCTCCGCCATATCCTTCTTGAATGCCCCTTGCCTGGCTTTCTCAGCCGGTGGCAGCGACTTCCACAGACAAAGATTGTACTGGCCCCAAAACCAATCCAAAGTTGGGGGTCTGGCGCAACCTCGTCAGGTGGCGCGTAGGGGTCCTCGTCGCTGCTAATCGAGTGAGCGTCCTTGGTGGGGTGGCGACTCCTCGTTGGCGCGTGGGTAGATCAGCGGCGCCATGGCAGAGATTTGAGAGAGAGAGAGAGGCTGAGCGAGGGGAGGATATAGATGAGAATGCAAGCGGGACGACGTGTGAAAGGTAGTATTTATTGGCGGCCGGAATCTAGATCGCTAGGGACAGTACACACGTCGGTCGCCGGAATTTACGAGTACTGTAGTTTGAATTACACACGATTCCCGCAGCAAAATCCGTTGTGAACATAATAACGGTTTCCAATACAGAACTGTGTCTGATTAATGATCCCCGCCACTCACGTACCAAACGTCGAGCCACGAGATAGAGGGTCAACCGTGTGGGGGCCGGTTGTCTTGCCAGATCTTTACATTTTCTTTTTTGAACACCTGATATTTACATCGTCTGATGATTTTTTAACTCGCACACAAGTACACAAAAATATTATTTTTCAAACCGTTATGGTTAGGCGTTGCATGTAGATGTAGTTCAAATTTGAATTACAGTCATTAAATGTTTAGAAAATCACTTAAATGTCTTTGAAAGGTCAAATGACCCCTAAAATTTTCCAAATTTTCACATGACAGTTGTATTAGTGCATGTTAAACATAGAAAAAAAATTGAAGGCCGTAAGAGGAAGCTATCTCCCGTTCGTCACCAAACATGCATTGTTCCCTCTCGGAACCACGAACCTTATAGTGAGTTGCTCCGGTTTGTGAGGGGTGTGTGTGTCCAAACTTTCGTCAAACATGCCAATTTTTTTACCACATCATCTTTGTGGCATGAAATTAAATCAAGCAAGGTTTCATGTTTTTCAAATCATTTTTTTAATTTTTTGGAATTAAAATGCCATGGCACTCCATGCATGTGCCCATGCCTTGAGACCAATATGTTTGAAAATTCCTTCTAATTTACTGCACATGGAATTAACTCGCACACAAGTACAAAAAAATATGATTTTTCAAACCGTTTTGGTTAGGCGTTGCATGTAGATGTAGTTCAAATTTGAATTACGGTCATTAAATGGTTAGAAAATCACTTAAATGTCTTTAAAAGGCCAAATGACCCCTGAAATTTTCCAAATTTTCACATGACAGTTGTATTAGTGCACGTTAGACGTAGAAAAAATTTGAAGGCCGTAAGAGGAAGCTAGCTCCAGTTCGTCATCAAACATGCATTGTTCCCTCTCGGAACCACGAACCTTCTAGTGAGTTGCTCCGGTTTGTGAGGGTTGTGTGTCCAAACTTTCGTCAAACATGCCAATTTCTTTACCACATCATTTTGGTGGCATGACATTACATCAACCAAGGTTTCATGTTTTTCTGATCATTTATTAATTTTTTGGAATTAAAATTCCATGGCACTCCATGCATGTGCCCATGACTTGAGACCAATATGTTTGAAAATTCCTTCTAATTTACCGCACATGGAATTAACTCGCACACAAGTACACAAAAATATGATTTTTCTAACCATTTTGGTTAGGCGTTGCATGTAGATGTAGTTCAAATTTGAATTATGGTCATTAAATGGTTATAAAATCACTTAAATGTCTTTAAAAGGTCAAATGACCACTAAAATTTTCCAAATTTTCACATGATAGTTGTATTAGTGCACGTTAGACGTAGGAAAAATTTTTGAAGGCCGTAAGAGGAAGCTATCTCCCGTTCGTCATCAAACATTCATTGTTCTCTCTCGGAACCACGAACCTTCTAGTGAGTTGCTCCGGTTTTTGAGGGGTGTGTGTCCAAACTTTCGTCCAACAAGCCAATTTCTTTACCACATCATCTTGGTGGCATGACATTACATCAACCAAGGTTTCATGTTTTTCTGATCATTTATTATTTTTTTGGAATTAAAATGCCATCACACTCCATGCATACGTATGCATGTGCCCATGCCTTGAGACCAATATGTTTGAAAATTCCTTCTAATTTACTGCACATGGAGTTAACTCACACACAAGTACAGATATATGATTTTTCAAACCGTTTTGGTTAGGCGTTGCATGTAGATGTAGTTCAAACTTGAATTACGGTCATTAAATGGATATAAAATCACTTAAATGTCTTTAAAAGGTCAAATGACCCCTAGAATTTCCAAAATTTCACATTACAGTTGTAGTAGTGCATGTTAGATGTAGAAAAAAACTGAAGGCCGTAACAGGAAGCTATCTCCCATTCGTCATCAAACATGCAATGTTCCCACTCGGAACCACAAGCCTTCTGGTGAGTTGGTACGGTTTGTGAGGGGTGTGTGTGCAAACTTTCGTCAAACATGCCAATTTCTTTACCACATCATCTTGGTGGCATGACATTACATCAACCAAGGTTTCATGTTTTTCTGATTTTTTTATGTTTTGGAATTAAAATGCTATGTCACTCCATGCATACGTATGCATGTGTTCATGTTGTCAGACAAATATGTTTGAAAATTCCTTCTAATTTACTGCACATGGAATTAACTCGCACACAAGTACACAAATATGATTTTTCAAACCGTTTTGGTTAGGAGTTGCATGTAGATGTAGTTCAAATTTGAATTATGGTCATTAAATGGCTAGAAAATCACTTAAATGTCTTTAAAAGGTCAAATGACCCCTATAATTTTCCAAAATTTCACATTACAGTTGTAGTAGTGCATGTTAGACGTAGAAAAAAAATTGAAGGCCGTAAGAGGAAGCTATCCCCCATTCGTCATCAAACATGCATTGTTCCCTCTCGGAACCACGAGCCTTCTAGTGAGTTGCTCCGATTTGTGAGGGGTGTGTGTCCAAACTTTCGTCAAACATGCCAATTTCTTTACCACATCATCTTGGGGGCATGGCATTACATCAACCAAGGTTTCATGTGTTTCTGATTTTTTTTGGAATTAAAATGCCATGTCACTCCATGCATACGTATGCATGTGTCCACGTCGCGGGACAAATATGTTTGAAGATTCCTTCTAATTTACTGCACATGGAATTAACTCGCACACACAAGTACAGAAATATGATTTTTTTTCAAACCGTTTTGGTTAGTCGTTGCATGTAGATGTAGTTCAAATTTGAATTACGGTTATTAAATGGCTAGAAAATCACTTAAATGTCTTAAAAGGTCAAATGACCCCTGAAATTTTCCAAAATTTGACATGACAATTGTATTTGTACTAGAAAATTTCTCGTACATTTAAAACACCATCCGTTGCCACTTTACTCTAAATTCGTCTTTCACAGCTAATAAAAAATATCTACAACATCACATACACTTGTTTCCTAGGAACCGTTTGCGATGAAAATATCGGGGTCTATTTAAGTCTCCCTCCTTAAGCTTCGCCTCCCTCCATAAGCTTCGCCGGCTCGTCTTCTCCAGTGCTGGCAACCCCCGAATCCACGAATCCCGATCCCCATTCCTGCACACCCTTCTTGCAAAGATGACGCCGTGGAAATGCTTCGTGAAGGCCTGTATGATGGCCGCGTCCCCCCCCCCCCGAGCACCGTCGCGTACGCTGAGAGCGCGGCCGCCTACGCCGAGAGTGCCGCCGCATCCGCATTGAGCGCGGCCGCTTCCGCCGAGAGGGCGTCTGCGGCAGCCGACAGGGCAGCTGCAGCAGCTGAGACGGCTGCAGCTGCTGCTGCGACGGCGGCTGCAAACGCCGAGAGCGCTCGAGCTGCCGTCCGTGCCGCTGATGTCGCCCTGGCCCGGGTCGAGGCCATCCACACCAAGATCGAGGATGCACACACCAAGATATTCCAGGCCACCTCAGACTCCAGCATGCAACCCACGTCTGAAAAGGCGGCGGTGTCCATGGAGCACGTGCTTCCTCATGAGGTCGTCGAGCGGGAGCTGGAGATGAAGGAGGCGGCGGAGATCGAGGAGCGCCGGGAGGAGGAGTTGCGCGTGGCCGAGGTCGAGGTAGAGAAGAGTCTGTCCATCGAGGAATCAGCGGTGGAGTACCAAGGTGAGCTCTAGCGCAGCCACTACTACGAGTACTACAACCTTGAGGGCGGCGCCGAGGACGAGGACGAGGATGCGGTCGACTTCAGCAGGGGGACGCGGAGTCAACCAACAGCGGCATGTTGCCATGACAAGTCATCGACGTCTCATCTCACACCGGCGATTGATACGTCTCCAACGTATCTATAATTTTTTATTGCTCCATGCAATATTATCTACTGTTTTGGACCATATTGGGCTTTATTTTCCACTTTTATATTACTTTTGGGACTAACCTATTAACTGGAGGCCCAGCCCAGAATTGCTGTTTTTGTCCTATTTCAGTGTTTCGAAGAAACGGAATATCAAACGGAGTCCAAACGGAATGAAACCTTCGGGAACGTGATTTTCTCACCGAATATGATCCAGTGAAAGTGCTATTATCGACTAGAGGGGGGTGAATAGGCGATTTTTAGGGAAGTCGTCAAAACATGGATGTTTCGAAGACAAACAATATAAATGACCTAATTGATATGCAGCGGAAGATAAACTACAACAAGCAAGCCATAGTCAAGTATGCAATGATGTGAACGTACAATGACTAATAGCAGCTAGGTAGTAAGGATCAGGATGGAAGATAGTATGAAGCCAAACAACGATAGTAGTCAAGCAATGAAGTCAAACAGATAAGGCATATAAGCAATGACTTCATCAAGACAAACTCAAGGTAAAGAAGGGAAGGGATAGAACCAGTCACTTGTTGAAGACACGGGATTTGTTGGACCAGTTCGATTCTTTGTGACAATCAGACATCCGGTTAGGGAGGCTGAGATTCAACTCATAAGACCGCGTCTTCACCTTATTCCCCTTGAGCTAAGGACACACAGTCCTCGCCCAATCACTCCGTAAGTCTTCAAGGTAGACTTCCGAACCTTCATGCACGACGTTCACCGGCAATCCACAATGACTCTTGGATGCTCAGAACGCGACGCCTAACCGGGCTGGAGGATTCACAGGTCCTCAAGTGTAATAAGTCTTCGTGTCACAGACAAGAATACTTAAGTGATGCCTAACACTCTTTGGCTCTGGGTGTTTGGGCTTTGTCCTCGCAAGGATTTCTCTCTCTCAAAGGCTTCGAGGTGGGTTGCTCTCAAACGACAAAAGCCGTGCACTAACTTTGAGCAGCCACCAATTTATGGTGTAGGGGGTGGGCTATTTATAGCCACTAGGCAACCCGACCTGATATGTCCGAAATGACCCTGGGTCACTAACGAACTGACACGTGTTCCAACGGTCAAATTTCAAACACACACGGCAACTTTACTTGGGCTACAAGCAAAGCTGACTCGTCCAGCTCTGGATAAGTTTTGCTCTCATTGTCTTCGCTCGAAGACATAGGATTTGGGTTGAGCATCACTTGATCATTACGACTATGATCACTTGGACCCCACTTAACAGTACGGTGGTTCCTACGACTCAACAAAGAAGAAAAGGAAACAACGAAACGACACAGTCTTCGTGCTCCATAGTCTTCACTCAATGTCTTCTCATGTCATAGTCTTCAAGGTGAATATCTTCACATACCACCATTGTCGTCAATGTCTTCATACATTTTTAGGGGTCGACTCCGATAGGTAAACCGAATCAATGAGGGACACTACCTACGTTATCCTGCAATTCTCACAAACGCATTACTCCCTCAACCACATTTGTCGTCAATACTCCAAAACCAACTAGGGGTGGCACTAGATGCACTTACAATCTCCCCTTTTTGGTGATTGATGACAAACTGGTTGAAGTTTTCAACGGGGATAAAATATGTGAAATTGTAAAGGATAGGGAATTGTCTTCATAAGTGGCAAAGGCTCCCCCTAAAGATGTGCATATAAGTAGTTTGCTTTTGGAATGCAAATGCACATGGCAGGTTGTACTTGTGGAGATCCTCTTCAACTTATGAAGATAATTCATCATGCATGAAATGATATAACTAAGAGAATGACATGCATAATGAAAAATGTACGTCTGCAGAATGATCTAAGTGCGGAAGTTATCGTCGCACATGCGGAATTTATCATCGCACCAGAGTAAAGCAAATAAGTAGCAGACGACCATTGAGTTTAAGTGTTACAACTCAAAGAACCAAATGTATCAAAAACGAGAGTTGTAATCACTAGGCAAATAATTATGCAACCGCCCTTATGAACCCGCTTGAAGACTATCAAACTCATATGCTTCTCCCCCTTTTGTCAGTAAGGACCAAAATGGTTTGAAGACATAGAGCATCTACTCGTCATCTTCAGAAGTAGATGATGCAGCAGGGTTGTCAGTGTTGGTTGGCGGTGCATACGAGCTTGGTGCAGTGTCGATGCGTGCAGAAGTAGGAGGTGGTGAAGTAGCATCGACTTCATCATCGATCACTCTGGCATTGACAGTTGCCGCAGAGGAAGAATAGTCAGAGTCTTCAAGGGATGGAGTTCGTCGTAGGACTGCATTCCGTGGAGGAGTGGAGTCAAACTTGAAGCGTTCAATTGAAGCCATCGTCTTGAAGATCTCGCTTCAAAGATCGAGCAGGGTCAAACTCTTCCATGATCGCCGATAGGTCTCGTGAGTGACAAAAGCATTCTTGGTGGCAAGGTTTCGAATGTGATTGACGTCCACCAAGAGGCTTTGCATTTGACGATTGAGCCAGGAGTGATGCTTATCTTGCTTTTGATCCAGCGCCACAAGAAGTTCTCGATCATTGAGGACTCGAGAGCGCTTCCGAGGTCTTTGGCCAATTGTGCTCTCAGTGGCTTCAGTCCGTGCACGATGAGGTAGACATTTGTTCCCAGCCAGGGGATAGACACGAGATACCGCTTGGACGCCTTCCATAGGTTGAGAGAAGCTGTGGTGATCTGCATTCTGAAGACAAAGTGGCGTTTTGGCAGGCTCAGGGTATATGGCTTCAACAGACATATCAACCTCTGGTAGAAAGATCAGATGATTGCGAGCAGAGGGTTGATAGTTGATAGCAGAGTGCATCTTGATGAGGCGCATGACCCATGGAGCATAGAACTTCAGACCAAACAGATCAGATCCAGATGCAGCCAATTGTCGGATGAAGAATTCTTGCGTGTTGAAGCTGATGCCATTGAGGATGTAGAAGACCAATGTCTTCATTGCTCCTTCAAGCTTTGTAGACGATGAATGCCCTTTGACAGGCCATAGAGTTCGCCTGATGATGTGATATATTGTGCGAGGCAGATACTCAAGGTCATCAACAAAGAAGTGTTGAAGGTATTCAGCGTCATGTGGCAGTGGCTTCATCATGCTCAGCATCTGACTCATGTCGGGTTCTGGCTTATGAAATATGCTCTCCAAGGCATCGCGGTGGAGTTGACATCCAGGTTCAAACAGCTCTCCGGGAGTGGGTAGGCCTGTGAGCTCAATGATGTCAAGAGCTTTGGCTTCATGATGAACATTTCCTGTCATCCACTCGAGAACCCATGTCTTTGTGTCTTTGTTGTAGCCGCGGATGTGGAGGGTAGCATAGAATTGAAGCACTAATTCTTCATTCCAAAGGTTTTGTCTCAGAATCTAAACCAAGCTGACCTGCATCATGAAAGCAATCAAGTGCTTCTTCTAAGCACGGCAGTCCGCAATGGCTTCAAAGGTCGAGGCATATGAGGGAAAATGCGGCCTTGATCATCTGAGTAACACATGAGTAATAGCTTCTTTGCTGATAGCTCCAGAATCGCTCAGAAGATATCCTTGGCCTTGTGTAGGGGTTCTTTGCTCTGTCAAAGAAAGTGTTGTGGGCTTTGAAGCCATTAGCATTGAAAGAACCTGTTGAGGTGGCAGTGCCTGGAAACCTTGGCGCCTTGGCTTCGCTCGGACCTGAGGCCTATGCTCAATATGATAGTCGAACTGAGGACCAGAGGCATGAGGCGGAGGGACCAGAACAGGCCATCTTACTGTGACAAGCTCGCCATAGTTGTATGCTTGCTCGATTGTGTAGGGCCTTGGTGGCGGAACTGAAGCAGTGGCAGCAACTGAGGCTTCAGGCTGCCCAGCAGATGCTTCGGGAGCAGTTGCCTCATTGGCTTCAGGCACATTAGCCTCATTGACTTCAGGAGCATGTGCTTCATCGGCTTCATGAGCAGTTGGTGCAGGCTCCACATTCGCTTCAGCCATGACAACGTCAGTGGCTTCATTGGTGTTGGTGGTGGCAGCCTCAATGTTTTCAACCTCCACTTGCTGAGCTGGAGGGTCGGGCACTGGCACGTTGATATCAGGAATAACTTCTTCAAAGGATGTGGGGTGTAGGGACACGTTCTTCTTCCTCTTGGGTGTCTGGGTACGATGCAGCCGGATTGTCTTCAGCAGCTTTAGCTTCAGACTCAGAGACATTCACAGTTGGAGTGGCTTCTGAAAACACTTGGCGTGCAACAGGTTGGTGGTGCACTTCTCCTTCTGGAACGCTCGAGAGAGGTACTTGAGGCCTTTGATCTTTGTGAAGCCTGCGAAACGCTGGCGACGCCTTTGGAGATGGGGTTGCATGGGCCTCAAAGTGTTCCTCTTCTTCTTGCTGTTGTTGTTGTTGGGGAGTGACTTGTTGTTGGGGAGTACTGGGGGAGTCTTGTTGTTGCGGGCGATCAGCCCATGAAGCATCCTGAGCAATTGGCGTCAGAGGACGACCAATGTCGATGAGTTTGCTGTTGCATAACAAGCGATGATACCACATTGTACTCGATTTGAGGAAGAACTTCATCATCTTCAACATTGTCATGGTGACCAATGTCTTCAGCGATGAGGGGATCACTTTGGAATATCTTAAGCTTCGTGGAGCCTCTATGGAAGTGTGCTCATGAACAGTCATGCGAAGTTCTTGGGTTGCAGACGCGGGATGAACCACAGAAATAGGTTGAACAATCAAGGGCTCTGTGGGAGCAGCCCGATTCTTCTTGGTCTTAAGCTTCTTCTTGGCAGGAGCAACATCAGAGGCGTCAGGATTTTTCCTTTTTCTGGATTCAGCCTCGGCAGCCCTCGTCTTCTTCTGTTCAGAAGCGGTTGACCGGACCTTTGGCTTCGAGCCAGTCATGCTGCTTGGGAAGACTATGCGGGGCTCTTCCTGCCTTGAAGGTGCAGTTTGGTCAGTTGAAGACTTCTTTTTCTTTGCAGCCATCCTGGGGTCGATGCCAGGACGGCCAAGAGCCTTGCGCTTGTCATCCTCATTGTAGGCAAGCACACACTTGTCAGCCAGAGCCTTCATGCGCTCGCGAGAGCCTCTGTCTTCTTCACGCTTCTTGACAAAGGCTTCCTTGAGGTCGTACAGCATGGCCTTGAAGTTTTTGACGTCTTGCACGTTGAGTGCAGCCATATGCTTGTTGAAATGAGCCTTCTCATAGTCAATCTTGTGCTTCAGTTCAACAATCCGCTGAGCAAGAGCTAGCTCAGAAGCAATGGCTCCATTGAAGGAGACGCTGAGGCCAATAGGAAGTTGCAGATCTTCAAAGCTGATGTTTGGTGTGTCGAACCACTCATTAATGAAGTGATGGATGATTGCCACATCAAAGAGAGGCAAATTGTTGAAGATTTCTGCTTCTTCTTTGCTCTTGATAAGTTGCTCAAGAGCATCATCTGTAAGATCTTCATCACTGGACAGATCAATGTGCTCTTCACGCAGAATGGCAGCAGGAGTCAGTGTCAGTTCAGTATTCTTGACAGTTTTCTTTCTCTTCTCCGTCTTCTTGGAGATGCGGGATTGATCTTCAGACTGCACACTGGCTTCAGGAGGTGCAGTAGCCAGTGGCTTCACACGTGAAGCTTTTGGAGGAGCAGCTGACTTTGGAGCCTTGACTTTCTTAAGCTTCTGCGGTTTTGGAGCAGGAGCAGGAGCTGGAGCTGGGGCTTCATCAGACTCAGCATCATCATCAGAGTGATCCACTTTGGCACCTTGGACCAAAATATAAGTGATGAGGTCGTCAAGGTTTGAAAAGGGACCGATGACATTGGGTTCAGCGTCACGTGAGCCGTCAGCACGGGGAGCAGAGGGACCAGGATTGAAGTATAATGCCAATGACTTCTTGTTTTCCTTTGCAGAAGCCTTTGCATGCTGGAAGTTGCGCTTGAAGAGATTGTCGTCACGACACCAGAGCAAATACGTTGGGTCGGCATTCTCAGGCTAAGGTCCACAGACCATACAAGGATAGAAACCTTGTGCAATAGCTTCAGCCATGTTCTTGGGTGGAAGGCCTCGAAACAGAATATCACCCCAAGGGCTTCTGATAGCATTCTTCTCGGCATATTCCTGTGTGACGAAATTGTACTTGAACCACTGTTCAGCCCAATATCGCTGAATCCATTGGATTCGCGTCTTGCGCTAATTGTAAGTCTCTTCGGGATCTGTCTTGTACAACTCTGCGAGGTCATCAGGCAGATCTTTTGAGGTTCCCTCACGACGCTGTCTGCCGCCCTTCCTGACTGATTTATCTGTAGCCATGAGCTTCGAACTGAATGGCTTCACGTTCAAAGGCTTCAGAGGCTTGCGTTGCTTTGGAAAAACAGTGAACTCAAGGCCGGGAGAATTAGTTTGATGTTGTAAGAATTCTGCAAACGAATGCAGACTATGAGAACCAAGGGATTCTCCCACGGACATGTACCTGTGACAGCATTAGAGATGTGAGGGGGAAGAGGTCATATGCATTCTCCGAAGATTTTGAAGATAAATCAGTTTGAAGACATTGACCTCATGATGCGAAGACATTCGCTATACGCCGGAGTTGGTTCCGATTTGTACGAATCCGTGAATAAGTACAAGTGAGGAATCTAACTAGTTGTGAAGCTTAAGTGAATATACTAGGCAAAGACGAGATGCGTATGAATAGATCTAACATAGTATGGGCAGAAACCACTTTTGGCAAGTAGGATGAATCTTGAAGATCAAAGAGATGGTAAAAATAGAGTTATATTTACCACTTTGAAGAACTGCTAGACGGGAAGAAGAGGAAGCCGAGCAGTTCAGTCCATCGTGCCCTAACTTGGCGACGGAGGACACCTACGGCGGCGGCGGAGATGAAGATGTTCGCGTCCGGCGTGAGGACGGCGTCGGAGAAGTCGCGGCAGCTAAGCGCTTCGTCGCCGGGCGTTGCCGAGAGCTAGCGGTGGCGCTTAGGGTTTTGACGAGGTGGAGAGGTGGAAGAAGATTTTCTTTACCGCAGGGACAGGTATTTATAACGAGGTGTGCGGCGCAATTACGCAGGTGCTCGGGCGGTTCACATCTGAGGGGCACGTGGCACGCATGCAACATACTCGGAGATGTCCCACGTTCCCACGCTCGCCCGGTTTGTCGGATGGTCGTTCCGGCTTCTCCGGAATTCAACAGTAATGATGAATTATTTAAAACAAACTTAAAGTTTGTCTCTGTGTCTTCTACTGACAAGGACGCAGAGAAGACATTCGACAATTTCAATAGAATGCATATGATTTGGACAGATAGAGTTTGAGATAGAAAGCATAGAGAGATTAGGGTCCGATCACATTCACTTAGTTCAAAAGATTCAACTTGAAGACAGAGCTATAAGTGAATGTCAGAGAGGAACGAACAATATATATATATATATATATATATATATATATATATATATATATATATATATATATATATACATATATCGACAGCAACCAAATCAACATAGTGAAGAAAATCATGAAGATAAGTTGGAGTTGAAGTCAAATCAAATGCGAAGATATTGCAGAAATAACGCCATGAGTGAAATACTTCAAACAAAGAAATTTGGTGGTGGCGTTACCCACCGTATAGGAAGTATTAGACCTGCACACGGCGCACAATTATTGTGGTGCTCGAAGTCAAATTCCACGTTAATGTATTCACACTCGTAATGTAAGTCTTCATTGATTGAAGATATACGTTACTTCGTGTGTTGCACATCTAAGTCATCAACATGCATAAGTATTAGGATGTGTGCTTGATCATAGGACATTTGAGGATTCCAAGATATTTAGCTCACACCATAACTTGCAAAACCTTTTCTCATCCAAGGGCTTTGTGAAGATATCTGCCAGTTTCTCTTCTGTGTTGACGTGAATGATGTCAATATCTTTCTTCATGACATGATCCCTGAGAAAATGATGACGAATTTCAATGTGCTTTGTCTTCGAGTGCTGGACTGGATTGTTGGCAACTATGATGGTGCTTTCGTTGTCGCAGAAGAGAGGTTCTTGTGTCAGATTGATGCCATAGTCCTTGAGCACAGCAAGATCCAGCAGCAATGTATTCAGATTCAGCAGTTGAGAGTGATACACAGTTTTGCTTCTTTGAAGACCAATGCATTTAGTGATCGTTCGTAAAGTGGCATGTGCCTGATGTTGACTTGCGATCCACCTTGTCACCAGCATAATCAGCATCCGAAAATCCAACCAAATCAAATTTTGAGCCCTTTGGATACCATAATCCGAGTGTTGGGGTGTGTGCCAAATATCGAAGAATTCGCTTCACGCCTAAGTGATGCGATTCCTTTGGTGCCGCTTGAATCGAGCACACATGCAAACACTAAGCATAATATCTGGCCTAGATGCACATAGGTAAAGTAAGGAACCAATCATGGAGCGGTATACCTTTTGATCGAACTCTTTACCGTTGTCGTCCGGGACCAGATGGTGTTTGGTCGGCATTGGCGTCGTGTATCCTTTGCACTCTTGCATTCCAAACTTCTTCAAACAATCTTGGAGGTATTTTGCTTGAGATATAAAGATGCCATTCCTTTGTCGATTTAATTTGAAGACCAAGGAAGAACTTGAGCTCTCCCATCATGGACATCTGATATTGCTCTTGCATCATGTATCCAAATTCATCACTATACTTCTGGTTGGTGCAGCCGAAGATAATGTAGTCCACATATATTTGGCATACAAACAGTTCTCCATCATATGTCTCCGTGAAGAGTGTGGGATCAAGGGATCTAGGTTTGAAGCCTTTGCTCTTCAGGAAGTCTTTGATTGTATCATACCAGGCGCGAGGAGCTTGTTTGAGGCCATACAGTGCTTTATTTAACTTGTACACCATATCAGGATGTTTTGGATCTTCAAATCCAGGTGGTTGAGCGACATATACTTCTTCTTCAATCTTGCCGTTGAGAAATGCACTCTTCACATCCATTTGATAGAGCAAGATGTTGTGGTGGTTGGCATAGGCTAGTAGTATGCGAATGGCTTCAAGCCTAGCTACAGGAGCAAATGTTTCATCGAAGTCAATTCCTTCAACTTGAGTATATCCTTGAGCCACAAGACGTGCTTTGTTTCTCGATTTACTTGACCATGCTCATCTTGCTTGTTTCGATATATCCATTTGGTGCCAATAATGTTATGCTTATGTAGGGTCGGGATGCTTGACAAGTTCCCAAACATTATTCAGCTTGAACTGTTGAAGTTCTTCTTGCATAGCTTGAATCCATTCTAGTTCCATAAAAGCTTCAGCAACTTTCTTGGGTTCTGATATTGACACAAATGAAAAGTGCCCATAGAAATTTGCTAGCTGTGTTGCCCTTGAGCGAGTAAGCGGACCAGGTGCATTGATGCTATCAATTATCTTCTCAATATGTACTTCATTTGCAACTCGTGGATGAACTGGACGAAGACTTTGCTCTTGCTGATCATTGTCATCATTGGGAGGATTGTCTTCGGGCTGAGCATTGTCTTCATGTTGGTCAGGTGCAGAAATGATAAGTTCCTCTTCAGGATGTGCTTCAGAAGGCATGATTTCACCAGTTCCCATCTGCTTGATAGATTCGCTGGGCCGAGCTTCGTCTAGTGTGCTTGGCAGGAACTCTCTTTGTGAACCATTGGTTTCATCAAATCGCACGTCTACAGTTTCGATGATTTTGTAGAGATAAAGGTTGAAGACTCTGTAGTAGTGCGAGTCCTTTCCGTAACCGAGCATGAAGCCTTCGTGAGCTTTGGGTTCAAATTTTGACTTTTGATGGGGATCCTTGATCCAGAAATTAGCCCCGAATACTCTGAAGTAGCTGACATTTGGCTTCTTGCCAGTAAGGAGCTCATAGGAAGTTTTGTTCAGAAGCTTATGGATATAAACGCGGTTGATGACGTGACAAGCTGTATCAATGGCTTCGTGCCGTAACTTTCTTGGTGTCTTGTACTCGTCGAGCATCGCTCGAGCCATCTCAATGAGGGTTCTGTTCTTGCGCTCCACGATGCCATTTTGCCGAGGTGTGTATGGAGCAGAGAACTCATGAGTGATTCCCATGGTATCCGGTAAAGATCAAGTCCGGTGTTCTTGAATTGATGCCGTTATCACTTATGATATGCTTGATCTTGACGCCAAAGTTGTTCATTGCTCGATTTGCGAAGCGTCTGAAGACATCGTGCAATTCAGTATTGTAGAGAATTATGTGCACCCATGTGTATATTGAGTAGTAATCAACAATGACGAAGCCATACAGAGACAGCAGTTGTTGTGAGGGTAGAGTAATGAGTAGGGACAAACAAATCCATGTGTAACAGTTCAAGGGTTGAGATGTCGCCATGATTGTCTTCGAGGGTGCTTCGCCTAGTCATCTTTCCAAATTTCGCAGGCACCACACAAATGATCCTTCTTGAACTTGACACCTTCGATGCCTATGACATGCTTCTTCTTGGCGAGTGTGTGTAAGTTCCTCATGCCAGCATGCCCCAGCCTTCGATGCCAGAGCCAACATTCTGAAGCTTTTGCAAGAAGACATACGGCAAGTTGTGGACCTGCTGAGAAATCTACCATATATAGATCATCTTTCCTATACCCTTCAAAGACTAGAGACTTGTCAGATTCCATTAGTACAAGGCAACGATATTTTCCGAATATCACAATCATGTTCAAGTCATGAAGCATTGAGACAGACATCAAGTTGAAACCAAGGGATTCAACAAGCATCACTTTATCCATGTGTTGATCCTTTGAGATTGCAACTCTACCTAGACCCAATACCTAGCTTTTACCAAAGGTCAAAGAAATGTGATGTGACTCTTGTCCGATGGACGTAAGGTTGAGTCCATGAGAATACTTCGATCACCAAATCGGATGATTAGTGCATCCACCGTCCATAATCCATTCTGAAGCATGAGGTGTCATACCCTACAGTACAGTTAGGGGGATAGGCTTCACCAAGAGCATTGTGAAGCATAAACATTTGACGGGCAAGTGGATTATTGAAGCTTAAATCAAGATTAGGACTGATAGGACGAATGGCAAATGATTCAGGAACAAAATACATAGTGAGACCATTTGGGCATTTGATCTTGTGCCCTACAAGATGTTTTAGGTCCCCAGCAATAGCATCAGATGCCTTTGATTTTCGGCTGGAGACCCTTTCCTGCAAAAGAGAGTTAATTCTTCTTAACCACCCACATCTTCGGGGGTGGCTTAGAAGCAATGAGTCTAAGTGCAGCATCTCGAGAATTTCGCTTTGGTGCCCTAGCAAATAGCCTTGCAGGAGATGAATGATACTCGTATGAATAAGCGTAAAAGTTCTTAGTTCTATGAACATAGCGGTTTGAAGACACACGCTCATATTCATAAATTTGAGTACGGTTTCTCCGCAAAACATTGGCGTTAGGGTGACTCTGTGAGTCCTCTGTCTGTATGAAGCCTTTGGACCATATGACGCCTTTTGGTGCAGGGTTTGTCTTCTTCCTGTGTGGTCTCATGATGACATTCAACTGGAAGATTCTCAAGACAGCTTTGGGAACCCAGATCTTCTTCATAGGCGGTCCATTCCTGCAGTTAGTACCAATATACGGCAAACACTTCACCATTACTCGATTCTTGAACAGCTTATAGTTTGCATCAAAGGATTCATCAATGATAATAGGGTTAGCACAGTAAAGCCAGATAAGGTGGATGGATCCACTGAAGGTCCCTTTGCAAAGAACCCATGTGGTTTTGGGATCTGCTCAGCTTCCAAAGAGGGAACCATCAACATTCATTTTCCTTTCAACCCAACACCCTCTTTCCTAGGGTTTCGGTTCAGAATCCGCTTTTGAGGACATCGCAAAGTGTCTGATGCCCTTTCAGACTTTTATACATCCCTGTTTCAAGCAATGTCTTCAACCTAGCATTTTCATCAGCAATAGTAGTGGTATCCTCCGCAGAGGGCTTAGTTACCACATTAGTAGTTGAAGACAATGCAATAGTAGCAGCAGTTGAACATTCAGCAACAGAGGTAGCTATATCACGCTCAAGACATTTTAGACATGGTGGTTCAAATCCATCCTGAGCGGAACTGATCTGTTGAGCGCAAAGTGACTCATTCTCTTTTTGAAGATCTTCATGAGCCGCTCTCAATTTCTCAAGCTCTTGCTTCCTTTGAAGATAATCATAGGAGAGCTTTTCATGAGTAGTTGAGAGCGATTCATGACAACTTTCAAGTTCTTGGTACCTAGCATGAAGATTTTTAATGTCTTCAACTAAGGACTGTGAACGTGTCATTTCCGCGTCCAACAGGTCATCGCTTTTGTCTAACAGTTTTTGAGTATGTTCCATAGCTCTTTGTTGTTCAGTTACAATTTTAGCAAGTGTTTTCTAGCTGGGTTTGGATTCACAATCAAAGTCATCTTCACTTGATGTTTGAAAGTAAGCATCACGTGATTTTACCTTGGCACCGCGTGCCATGAAGCAGTAGGTGGGAGCAGGGTCGTCCTTGTCATCAGCTTCAGCATTGGTGTGGAAGTCATTGTCTTCAGTGTTGAAGATGGACTTGGCAACATAGGTTGTGGCTAAAGCCAGACTTGCAACGCCCGGGTCGGACTCCCCTTCAGACTCCACCTCTACCTCCTCAGAAGTAGACTCCTCCTCTGAATCCATTTCCTTGCCAACAAAAGCTCGAGCCATGCCAGATGAGCTCTTCTTATGAGATGAAGACTTTGATGAGGACTTGGAAGAAGACTTTGAAGATTTCTTATTTTTCTTGTCATCAGAATCATATTCCTTGCTCTTCTTCTTCTTCTTCTCATTGTCCCACTATGGACACTCAGAGATATATTGTCCAGTTTTCTTGCACTTGTGACAGGTTCTCTTCTTGTAGTCATGAGTGGAAGCTTCATCATCTCTTGAGCTGGATCTTGAAGACTTTCTTCAAGCCTTTCTTTCCGGTGAACTTGGAACTTCTTCACAAGCATAGCAAGTTCCTTTCCAATGTCTTGGGATCATCGTAACCGCGCAATGATTCTTCTTGGATCAGGAAAGAACTTTTTGCCTTCAAAGCGCGAAGTTCGGCCATAGTTGGGACCATAGATATCTCTTTTCTCAGAAAGCTGTAACTCATGTGTGTTGAGCCTCTCAGGTATATCAGACGGATCGAGTGTCTTGAAGTTAGGACGTTCTTGTATGATGAGGGCAAGGGTGTCAAAAGAGCTGTCAAGTGATCTCAGTAGTGTCTTGATGATTTCATGCTTGGTGATCTCAGTGGCGCCGAGAGCATGAAGCTCATTTGTGATGTCAGTGAGGCGATCAAACGTGAGCTGGACATTTTCATTGTCGTTTCTCTTGAAGCGGTTGAAGAGGTTGCGAAGAACACTGATCCTTTGATCTCTCTGGGTTGAGACGCCTTCGTTGACCTTGGATAGCCAGCCCCAGACTAGCTTCGACGTTTCCAGAGCACTCACACGGCCATACTGCCCTTTGGTCAGATGACCACAGATGATGTTCTTTGCAGTTGAGTCCAGTTGAATGAACTTCTTGACATCAGCAGGGGTGACACCTTCACCAGATTTAGGAACGCCATTCTTGGCGACATACCAGAGGTCGACATCAATGGCTTCAAGATGCATGTGCATCTTATTCTTCCAGTAGGGATAGTCAGTTCCATCGAACACGGGGCAAGCAGCGGAGACTTTGATTATCCCTGCAGTCGACATAGCTAAAACTCCAGGTGGTTAAAACGAATCACACAGAACAAGGGAGAATGCTGGCTCTGATACCAATTGAAAGTGCTAGTTATCGACTAGAGGGGGGTGAATAGGCGATTTTTAGGAAAGTCTTCAAAACATGGATGTTTCAAAGACAAACAATATAAATGACCTAATTGATATGCAGCGGAAGATAAACTACAACAAGCAAGCCATAGTCAAGTATGCAATGATGTGAACGTACAATGACTAATAACAACTAGGTAGTAAGGATCGGGATGGAAGATAGTATGAAGCCAAACAACGATAGTAGTCAAGCAATGAAGTCAAACAGATAAGGCATATAAGCAATGACTTCACGAAGACAAACTCAAGGTAAAGGAGGGAAGGGATAGAACCAGTCACTTGTTGAAGACACAGGATTTGTTGGACCAGTTCCAGTTGCTGTGACAAATGTACATGTGGTTAGGGAGGCTGAGATTCAACTCAGAAGACCGCGTCCTCACCTTATTCCCCTTGAGCTAAGGACACATAGTCCTCGCCCAATCACTCTGGTAAGTCTTCAAGGTAGACTTCCGAACCTTCACAGACGACGTTCACCGGCAATCCACAATGACTCTTGGATGCTCAGAACGCAACGCCTAACCGGCTGGATGATTCACAGTCCTCAAGTGTAATAAGTGTTCAGGTCACACAGACAAGAAAACTTCAGTGATGCCTAACACTCTTTGGCTCTGGGTGTTTGGGCTTTGTCCTTGCAAGGATTTTTCTCTCTCAAAGGCTTCGAGGTGGGTTGCTCTCAAACGACAAAAGTCGTGCACTAACTCTGAGCCGCCACCAATTTATGGTGTAGGGGGTGGGCTATTTATAGCCACTAGGCAACCCGACCTGATATGTCCGAAATGACCCTGGGTCACTAAGGAACTGACACGTGTTCCAACGGTCAGATTTCAAACACACGCGGCAACTTTACTTGGGCTACAAGCAAAGCTGACTTATCCAGCTCTGGATAAGTTTTGCTCTCATTGTCTTCACTCGAAGACATAGGATTTGGGTTGAGCATCACTTCACCATTACGACTATGATCATTTGGACCCCACTTAACAAAGACGGTGGTTCCTACGACTCAACAAAGAAGAAAAGGAAACAACGAAACGACACGCCTTCATGCTCCATAGTCTTCACTCAATGTCTTCTCATGTCATAGTCTTCAAGGTGAATATCTTCACATACCACCATTGTCGCCAATGTCTTCATACATTTTTAGGGTCGACTCCGTAGGTAAACCGAATCAATGAGGGACACTACTTGCGTTATCCTGCAATTCTCACAAACGCATTAGTCCCTCAACCACATTTGTCGTCAATACTCCAAAACCAACTAGGGGTGGCACTAGATGCACTTACATCCAGGAGACTTGGACCCTCCGTCAAGAAACAAAGGAGGTGGCCACGAGGGTGGAGGGCTCGCCCCCCTGCCCCGTGGGCCCCCCTTTGCTCCACTGACGTACTCCTTCCTCTTATATATACCTACGTACCCCCAAACGATCAGATACGGAGCAAAAAACCTAATTCCACCGCCGAAACCTTCTGTACCCACGAGATCCCATCTTGGGGCCTGTTCCGGAGCTCCGCCGGAAGGGGAATCCACCATGGAGGGCTTCTACATCATCACCATAGCCTCTCCGATGAAGTCTGAGTAGTTTCCTTCATACCTTCGGGTCCATAGTTAGTAGCTAGATGGTTCTTCTCTCTTTTTGGATTTCAATACAATGTTCTCCCCCTCTCTTGTGGAGATCTATTCGATGTCACTACAAAAAAAATACACTTCCGTGATGATACGTGTTTGTCAAAGTAGGTCGCGTTTTTTGTCATGCATGTACATCCATGACAAATTTATGACAGAATCAAGATAGTCATACCTGTGCTGTCATAGAAGTGTTCCATGACATTACCAAAATTATCATCACGGAAGTGTCCACTTCCATGATGATAAATCGCGCGTCACAGAAGTGCTTTCGTCAAGGGTGACCGACACGTGGCATCCACCGTAACGGAACGTCGTTAAGCTATCGGGTCGGGTTTTGGATCCGATAACCTGTTAACAGCCCCGACCAATGGGGATTTTCCACGTGTAAAATCATCATTGGCTGGAGGAAACACGTGTCGGCTCACCGCTGGGACAGATGTCATCCACTCATTGGCAGAAGGCGCCTATGATACGTCGACACGTGGCACGGCCCAACAGAGGCCCATTCCTGTGAAAAGGCCGGCCCATTTGACTTGGTCAAAACATGGCGGGCCGGCCCATGTAAAGCCTGTTAACGGCCTGTTCGCATATAGCCCATTTACAGCTTGCTAACCCAAGGCCCGTTACGCACTATCCGAATTAGGCCCAGTAGCGTCATCTGGGCCACCCAATACGATTCCAGCCCGTTTTCACTTCTGGCCCATGTATGGCCCATGACGTCTTTTGGCCCATATGAGGCCCTATGTAACTCTTGGCCTATTAACGACCCGTGGTGAAACTGGCCCGTAATGAATAGTGTATTACTTTACACCATTAACGGCCCGTGGTGAAACTGGCCCGTAATGAACAGTGTATTACTTTACACCCATTAACGGCCCGTGGTGAAACTGAGCCGTAATGAACAGTGTATCACTTTATGCCCACTAAGGGCCCGTTATTCCGTTGGGCCGTTTCTAGCCCATGTTATCTTTCGGCCTTCTAAGAGCCCATTTATTCGTGGGCTCATTTCCAGCATTAGTTTACTTACGGCTCGTTACTGTCATTTTCTGCTTATGGGCCAAATTCAGCCCGTGGTTACAGTCGGCCTGTTTGTGGTCCGTTAACACGTTGGGCCGTTTTCATATCATCATGAAATACGGTGTCGGTGTCAAAACCGGCGGATCTCGGGTAGGGGGTCCCGAACTGTGCGTCTAGGCGATGGTAACAGGAGACAAGGGACACGATGTTTTTACCCAGGTTCGGGCCCTCTCGATGGAGGTAATACCCTACTCCCTCTTGATTAATATTGATGATATGGGTAGCACAAGAGTAGATCTACCACGAGATCAACGAGGCTAAACCCTAGCTAGAAGTTAGCCTATGGTATGATTGTTGTTGTGTCCTACGGACTAAAACCCTCCGGTTTATATAGACACTGGATAGGTTAGGGTTACACAGAATCGGTTACAATAGTAGGAGATCTATATATCTGTACCGCCAAGGAAAGTCCCATCCGGACACGGGACGAAGTCTTCAATCTTGTATCTTCATAGTCTTGGAGTCCGGCCGTGATGATAGTCTGGCTATCCGGACACCCCCTAGTCCAGGACTCCCTCAGTAACCCCTGAACCTGTCTTCAATGACGCATTTAGTCCGGCGCGCATATTGTCTTCGGCATTGCAAGGCGGGTTCCTCCTCCGAATACTTCATAGAAGGTTTTGAACACTAGGATAGTGTCCGGCTCTGCAAAACAAGTTCCACATTCCATCGTAGAGAGAATAACTTTCGCACAAATCTGCTGACGCATTCCGCTGCGTGACATCACACCACGGCCAGGCCTTTATATGAATTGTTTTTTACCGTTCCACCTTAGCGCGTTTAGCGAGGCGGTTTCCCTAGCACGTCTTATCAAAGCATAGATCGTGCCCCCTTATTTCGGGATTCTCATCAATACGGACGTGGGTAACCCAACCGTGCCCGTTGGCACGCCTCCTCTACCAAAGGCGAGTCCTAATCGACCACGCGGTGGGCTCTTGGTATTCAACCTCTTTATAATGAGACCAAGGCCCTCTTCTTTTGTCACGCCCAATATGCGACCCTATCCAAAAGGAACTCGAAGGTCCCACCAAGGATAGACCCGCATATTGAAACGCTTTTGCAAGGTGGATATCATTACATCAACATTACATAATAGATGGGGATACATACATAAGGCATACGAGGCCACATGAATACAACATCATCTTACATAAGATGATGAAACATAAACAGAAACTCAAACAACATCCACCCTGCTAGCCTAGGCCGCCGACCTGGAACCTATCCCCTGATCGAAGAAGCAGAAGAAGAACTCAAGACAAGCAAGCATCGCTCTCGCGTCATGATCATCGCACAACCTGTACCTGCAACTGTTGGTGTAGTAATCCGTGAGGCACGAGGACTCAGCAATCCCATTACCATGGGTTTCAAGACTAGCAAAGCTTAACGGGAAAGGAAGGGGTAAAGTGGTGAGGTTGCAGCAGCGGCTAAGTATATATGGTGGCTAACATACGCAAACGAGAGCGAGAAGAGAAACAAAGGAACGGTCGTCAACTAGTAATGATCAAGAAGTGATCCTGAACTCCTACTTACGTCAGACATAACCCAGAAACCGTGTTCTCCTCTCGATCAATGTCACAGCCCTAGAATTTGTTTGTCATTAGTTGCATTAAGGCATTCATGTCATCATGTCTAAATTCGTAAGAAATTTGAAATGGGGATTGCCTAAACCCTAGCACCAAATGAATTCAACTAGGTTCAAACTTAAAACTTTTCAATGAACCCAAAATGCCCTTCATAAATGTTCACCATCTTTGGTCTGGCTAAACCCTCCGCCAAAAATGGTTTCATATTTTTGGAGGCTATTGCAGATTTTGCAAGCCATAAGTATTTGCATTTGGGCAATTTAAAACCTATAAATAATTTAAATGCCCAAATAATCTTGAAGGTATTTTTAGGCTGTTGAGAATATTTTCAAATGTGCCTCCGAATATTTTCAGGTTTTTCTTAAATGGAATAGTATTTTTACTATTTCAAAACACAGAACAGAGACAAATAAAAACAAAAACAGGAAAAGCAAAGAGGAGAGAAACCTTACCTGGACTTACCACTCCAGCCCACCTGCGCAGCCCACCAACCGGTCCAGCACTGTAGCTGGCCGGCCCAGCCCACCACCGCCTCCTTCCCTGTCGCCTTCCTCCTCTGCCAGGAGGATGAGCGCGTGCCGACGCGCGCACGGCCACCGCACGCCACCTCCTGCTTCCCCAGCCCTCCTAGCGACGCCACGACGACGCCCCGTGTCCCCTCGCTCCTCTCCCTCACTCGCTGCACTCTCTCCCCCTCCTCCGCCTCTCCTGCGCGCAACCACCGAACGGAGCCGCCGCCACCGACGCCGTTTGCCGTAGCCACCGTGCTCCTCACAGCCACCCGAAGTTCCCAGGACATCCGCCTCGATCAGCTCTTCCTTCTTGCCGAGAAACGCACCACGGGAGCCCCTGCAACGCCGCCATCACCACCGTCTTCATCGCCATGGCCGGAGATCGCCGTAGCTCGATTCGCAGCAACAAGGACGCCCTCGAGCTCGCCAACCCCTTCGTTCGATCCGCTGTGAGCTGCTGCGTCGATCCCCTCTCTGCCCTGGCTCTTTTCCTCCCGCTAACGCCAATGTCCACCGGAGCGGAGAGCTCATGGCCGCCGTGGTTCCTTGCCGTCGTGGCCAGGGCCACCGCAGCCCGCGCCTGAGCGCGTCACCGTGCTCGGTGAACCCCCAGGAGCGCGTAGCACCTGCCAGTTTAATCCCTAGTGCCCCGTAGCGTCGACCTCGTCCACATCCGAACTCCGGCGACCACCGCGAGCTCCGTTCCGGCGAGCTCGGCCCTTCTCAGCCTCCTCCGCTCACACAGGAAGACGCGGTGCTCTTCCAGCTATCCGTAGAGCCCCTCCTCCGTCCGTTTGGTCGCCGGAGCAAGAAACTCAAGGCCTCGCCGCCTCGGCCTCGCCCGGCGACTCAACGCCGGCGGGATTGACCTGCTTGACTGGGGTTTGACCCCCAGGGTCACCGGCGTGCGGGCCCGTCTACATTAGCTGTTAATTAGATTTAGGTTAGTGCTAATTACCACGGCAGTTAGTTTAGTCACTAACCAGTGGGCCCAGGCCCTAATTAACCCAAGTTAGTGCTAACGTAACACTAACTAACCCTGTTAGTTAGCTGTTACACTGACATGTGGGCCCCAACCGTCAGGTTTGACCTGGTCTGGCGCCTTTGACCTGCTGATGTCACCCCGACGTCTTGCTGACGCAGTTAATCTTTTTCTTTATTTATTCTTATTCAGGAACTCCAGAAAATATCCTAAACTTCTAAAATTCATAGTAATTCAACCGTAGCTCAGAATGAAATAATTTATATATGAAAAATGATCAGAAAAATATGAAGAATCTGTTTATGCCATGATCATGCATGTTTGAACAAGTTAACCTCACTGAACAGGACAAATGATGATTAGGGCAATTTGTGAAATAACATTTGGAGTTGGAGTTTAACCTTGTTTGAATTCCACTTCAATTAACTTGGCTTACTGCTACATTAGGTAAATTCAGTTCTTTAACATGACATGTCATTCATTTGTTGTGCATTGCATTGATTGTGTTTCTTCTTGTTTGGCGGTGGTTGTTCCCTCTCGATAAACGTGGTTTCGATGATGAGTTCGATGACACCGATGAAGAACTATATTATCTTCAGAAATGTCACGCAAGCAAAATCCCCTTGTTCATTCTGATATAATCCCACTCTCTCGCTCCTGCTCTCTTTTACTGCATTAGGAC
Organism: Aegilops bicornis; assembly: GCA_021605145.1. NCBI lineage: Eukaryota > Viridiplantae > Streptophyta > Magnoliopsida > Poales > Poaceae > Aegilops > Aegilops bicornis. The sequence goes on from CM038671.1 coordinate 127,440,393, forward strand.
AACAAAGATTCATCTGTTACTTGCTGCGGTAGCTGAACCCCTTTATCCTCTGCATGACCTGTCATTCCACAGTAAATAGATGAAACCCACTAGCATGAGTAGGAGTTGTTTGAGCCCTGTTGTGCCTACTCATTCATGCTTGTTTGTCATGCCTGCTACTACTTAGAGTTGAGTCGTGTCCGATTCATCGGGGATGAATCGGAGGTGTGTGAACATGTCCTCGTGTGTGAGCTAAGTGTGTGAACACGATTTGGTAAAAGGTAGCGGTGAGAGGCCATGTAGGAGTACATGGTGGGTTGTCTCATTGAAGCCGGCCTCGGGAACTGCGTTACGTGTTTGTGATCCATGAAACAGTTACTACCACACATTGGGATCCTTAATTGACTCTATCGGCTTCTTAACCACCCTTGTCCTCTATCCAGGAGTTGCAACTAGTTTCTGGTGTTTGTAGGAAATGTGTTGGAGGTTGTGCGTAGCGCTGACCCTAGGGGTGGGCTATGATGCGGTAGATACACTATGGCCCGGTGTACCGAATGCCCGTCTGGTATCTCGGGAACCCTGCACACATCATTCGGGGCCGTTAGTGGAAACCTCGGCCGGACTCCCTGCGGATGGAACCCGAATAGGCGATAAACCTGGACTAGGGACTTGAGTGTTTAGGTAGGCCGTGGCCGACACCCACGTTGGGCTTCCGCTTGAAGGTTGCCGAGTACATTTCGTGTAAACGGCGGTAAGTGGTGAGAGCGTGTGTGAACAAGTACACCCCTGCAGGGTTAATATGATCTATTTGAATAGCCGTGTAATACTGCATGAAAAGGACTTACGGTTGCCTATATCAGTTCATAGACAAGTGAAAGTGGATACTCTAAAATGCGCAAGATAAGCGTGAGTGCTATGGATGGCGTTCTCTTAGGGAGACGGGAGCGGATCCATAGTGGTGTATTGATTTGGTGAATATGTCGACTCGTGTGCGCCACCTCAAAAGAGTTACTTGCAGTCGTAGTTCAGGATAGCCACCGAGTCAAAGCTGGCTTGCTGCAGTCAAACTCAACCACCCCCTTGTTGATAATGATGCATATGTAGTTAGTTCTGATGTAAGTCTTGCTGAGTACGTTTGTACTCATGTTTGCTTATTTTATGTTTTGCAGAGAGACGTCAGTCTCGCTAGTAGTTCCGCTTGTACTTCGACGTTTAGCTTGTTACCTCAGCTACGATCTTGTGCCCTCGGCAGGATCTGGTAGATAGTCAGGCTTCTCAGCCTCTTTTTCATTTGTAGATGTCTGTACTCAGACATGTTAAGTTTCCGCTTGTGCTTTGACTTGTATGCTCTGTTTGTTGGGTCATGAGACCCATGTTTGTAATATCTCGCTCCTCGGAGCCTAATGAATAAATACTTTGAGTCGTAGAGTTATGTTGTGATGCCATGTTGTATTTACACATATTGAGCATATTGTGTGTATGTTTGAAATGCTTGGTATGTGTGGGATCCGACAATCTAGTTGTTTATCCTTGGTAGTCTCTCTTATGGGGAAATGTAGTCTAGTGCTTCCTGAGCGATAGTAGTCCGCTTCTGACCGGTTCACCGGAGTCCTGCTAGCCCAAAGCACTACTGCTTTGGACACTTGACTGGCCGGCATGTGTTTCACTTCGTTCCTTATGTCATCCCTTCGGGAAATGTCACGCGGTGATATTCGAGTCCTGCCTAGCATGCTACAGCCGGGATACCGGAGTCCTGTTAGCCAGATGCTACAGCCCGGATTCATACGTTGATGACCGACATGCTCGATGTGATTCATGTATGCCTGTCCCCATGGGTTAGTGCCGCTTTGGGTTCACGACTAGCCATGCCGGCCCGGGTTCTCTGTCATATGGATGCTAGCGACACTATCATATACGTGAGCCAAAAGGCATAAACGGTCCCGAGCCATGGTAAGGCGACACCTGGGAATACCGTGCGTGAGGCCGCAAAGTGATATGAGGTGTTACCGGCTAGGTCGATGTGACTTAGAATCGAGGTCCCGACAGCGTTGGTATCGAGCTTTGTTGCTGTAGGATTACCAAGCCAAACTGGTCGAAGTTGTCTCTAGAAATGCTTTAGTTAAGTAAGGGAATTGATTGTGGAAGGGAACGTAAGGCTCTTTTTACTCCTTATATCTCATGGCCCTCTGATCTGAGTCATCCTCTTCTCTTCTACGGGGTTTAAGAACTAGGCTTCTCATTTATCTATCAGGATGACGTGTTACTAATCCATAGACCTTTAAGATTGTTGGATTTAAGCCCCAGTTCGGTTCCTACTATTCTGTATGATAATTGTTGATCTCGGAACCTTGATATTGTGATGTTGAGTGGTTATGCCACCATTTTTGCAGGATGTCTCAAATCATTTTGAGCATTTACAGCCGTTATGCTGTCCGTCATCCCAGGTTTCTAAACTATCTGATGCATTTGCAAATCCCTTCCTCCGTTCTGATGTCCTTTTGGGCGGATTAAGCACACTAACTAGTCAGTCGAGGTACTCCATTGCCTCGACATATATGTTGGAGTTATTATTATGACCCTAGGTGTTTAGGAAGTCACCTAGTAATTTAGCAATGCTTGTGTTCCCAGTGTGATGATTCTGGCCATCATTCTCGAAAGCATCCCGCGATGTTATTAGTTAGTAGGCATTCTATTCCTGGGTTCTTGAACCCGAGATTCACCTTACTTCATGTTGATAGTGTTTGCTAGTTCCTTTATGATATTACTAACCTTTGCATTAGTTCTCGAGGTCCATGGTATTTCCTTCTTCCAAATGCTATGAACCGCTTATGGCAGAAGTTCCTCGCTGAACTAAAGGATCACAATCAGAGTACTCTTGAGGAGTTCTCCATTCATAATTGTGAATCTGCTAGTTCTACCCTTTTCCGCATGGGTTATCCGGAAGAAATGTTGAGTTTCGCTCGACATACTAATCTATGCATCCACAACTCAGAAAGTTATATGTTCCTCGAGTTGTTCCTCCTTAGTTGTATTATGACCCCTGTCTGTCAATTGATAGTCAGGAATAGTCGTGCATTCGTCATCGATGCCTATTATTCTTGTGGTATGTCAAGCCATTCTATCCGGGAATGACTAGGAGAAACAAACTCCAGTACCTTGTCCATTTCGAGGATTGCGTCAAAGTAGTTGTATTCCGCAGATTAAAATGCCAATCCAGCTTTGATTCTGCTCTACCTTGGAGTGTTACCATCTTTATGTCAGGAACATCATGAGAATTGCACCTTCTCTTATGAATTCTTGTCGTAGTGATACTTCTCGCCATCATTGTTCATTCCTCGGTGTCGTGTTGTCACAACCGGAATGCCGACAAGTGAATCGTGATGTGTGAAATCAATACTCCTAGCAACAAGTTGCCTGGTAGTAATTGGACAGTATTATCATTCTTAGCGTGTTGGTTATCAAATCATCATCCTAAGATTGATCGTGCTACCTAGTCCTTATTTCTGGTGCACTCTTCGATCAATGAGTTAGGATTGTGTCAATCCCGCACTCCTTTGATCATATCATCTTGCCCTGAAAAGCAAGGTTGATCTCGAGCTTAGTAACATACCGGTGGTTCGTGATTTTCCGAATATCTTCTCAGAAGTATTACCAGGTTGTTCCCTGATGGTTATGTTGAGCTCGTGATCAAGTTGGTTTCTTGTGAACCACCCTTTCTCCAAGAATCTGTGTTGGATATCCCTGAGCATGTTGGTTAAGCTGAACAACAACTTGGAGAGTTGGAAGATAAAAGTTTGCCCAACTTAGTACGTTCCAAAGGGATATTCTTGTGTAGTGTGTGTTGAAGAAAGATGATATCTTAATCGATTGGTCCCTATGCTCAGTTGCTGGACCTATGGTCTTATTAATCCTTTGATTTGAGTGTGGGCTATCGTCAAATCAAATCAGTACCATCGATGTTCGTAATGTTGTCTTACTCGTGGTTGATCCCTCGAGCATACACCATTACATCTTTTGGTCTGACCAATACTATCACCGTGTTCACATGATGGTGGAAGTCCAGTGATATGGAAATTCCGATGAGTTGTTGTTGAGCCCATCGGCATTTTGTCTCCCCATGAGTCATGTTGAACATCAACTTAGTGTTGGAACCTTGTGTAAGCATTTCTTCGTGTTTCTTTCATGAAGCATATGCTTGGATGATAGTAGTGACCTCCTCTAATTCATGTGCATCTAATGTAAGTTGCCGCTGTGGATTCGAGAAAGTCAATGTTGCTTCTTTGGAATCATCCCAAATTGGTCATGCATACGTGCGAAGTATTCTGTGGTTCGGAGACTTGCAACCTTCGCCCTACATATGTTCCTAGGACACCAAGCCACTGACTGATTTGTTCCAGGAGAAGGAGTTCTTTTTAAGAGCTAACCCGGGCTTAATTAAGAACTTTGTTATCTGCGATGATGGTTCCCCACCAGAACTCGGTAGTGTTTCATTATAAGACTACTACGTGGGCTTGATTGTCTGGGACATCATGTTCACATGTTTGTAGCAGAACCCGCTCATGTTTTGGAGTTCACTACCATAGTCCATCTCCCGAGAATCTCGCAACATCTTCTCGTCGATTTGTGTTGCAAACTTTCATTTTTCTTTCTAGACTCGATGAGTCTGGAATATCCTAACACCAACCAGATCTGAATCTCGTGCGAGATATGATGGTTGGAATATTCCAACATTTGCATTTTGTTCGCAGCTTGCACCCCATCGTGCCAATTCTCCATGGGTTGTCCTTCCCGGCGATTCTTTGTCTAGGATCATCCTCAAAAGTGGACTTACCATGGGTCCCATCCATTCTTGATGATAAGCAAATCATCCATTGCGTTATCTTCAACAAGGTAGTCCACATCATCCATTCTAGTCTGGGTGTACCATTCCTTTGCACTCCGCCAAACGATCGCTGTGAATTGCCTTAGGCTGGTATGAAGAGTTTCAATGATCTCTGAATCAAAAGTAATTCTTTTTGCCACTTAAGGGAATAGTTCCTCGCGTCACCTTTCCTAAGGTGTCTCGTTATGGAATCATGGCAATTATTTCCTCGCCACCTTGACACCATCCACCATCTCTCTAAGCGTGGAATTGTTGCCCACTAATCAAACCTCGTTGTTTGTTCTTCCATCCCTCTCGATGTATTTTGTGCCTCAACTCGAGATGTTTCAACATCTCATTCCACGAGTTGATCTTGAGTGCCCGATCTTCGAGGAGATCGTCTCCTATAGAGTCCCTTTCTGTCGCCATCGTGTTGGATGAAGATCTCGGAAGCAGGGACGTCAAGATCAATTGGAACAACGAACCAACATCTTTGGGAAGGGAAATTGGATCGACAAGATCATGTTAGCTAGTGTCCCCTCTGCCTTATTACCTCACGTCTTGAATCTCGGGACGAGATTCTTGTTTAGTGGGGGTGAGTTGTCACAGCCCTAGAATTTGTTTGTCATTAGTTGCATTAAGGATGTTTAAATTCCTAAGAAATTTGAAATGGGGATTGCCTAAATCCTAGCACCAAATGAATTCAACTAGGTTCAAACTTAAAACTTTTCAATGAACCCAAAATGCCCTTCATAAATGTTCACCATCTTTGGTACTGGCTAAACCCTCTGCCAAAAATGGTTTCATATTTTTGGAGGCTATGCAGGATTTTTGCAAGCCATAATTATTTGCATTTGGGCAATTTAAAACCTATAAATAATTTAAATGCCCAAATAATCTTGAAGGTATTTTTAGGCTATTGAGAATATTTGCAAATGTGCCTCCGAATATTTTTAGGTTTTTCTTAAATGGAATAGTATTTTTACTATTTCAAAACACAGAACAGAAACAAATAAAAACAAAAACAGGAAAAGCAGAGAGGAGAGAAACCTTACCTGGACTTACCCTCCAGCCCTCACAAGAGCCCACCAACTGCCCAAAGATCAGAGCTGGCCGCCCAGCCCACCACCGCCTCCTTCCTGTCGCCTTCCTCCTCTGCCAGGGAGGATGAGCTGCGGCATACAGACGGCCACCGCACGCCACCTCCAGCTTCCCCGGACCTCCTAGCGACGCCACGACGACGCCCCGTGTCCCCTCGCTCCTCTCCCTCACTCGCTGCACTCTCTCCCCCTCCTCTGCCTCTCCTGCGCGCAACCACCGAACGGAGCCGCCGCCACCGACGCCGTTTGCCGTAGCCACCGTGCTCCTCACGGCCACCCGAAGTTCCCAGGAGATCCGCCTCGATCAGCTCTTCCTTCTCGCCGAGAAACGCACCGCGGGAGCCCCTGCAACGCCGCCATCACCACCGTCTTCATCGCCATGGCCGGAGATCGCCGTCGCTCGATTCGCAGCAACGAGGACGCCCTCGAGCTCGCCAACCCCTTCGTTCGATCCGCTGTGAGCTGCTGCATCGATCCCCTCTTTCCCCTGGCTCTTTTCCTCCCGCTAACGCCAATGTCCACCGGAGCGGAGAGCTCACCGCCGCCGTGGTTCCTTGCCGCCGTGGCCAGGGCCACCGCAGCCCACGCCTGAGCGCGTCACCATGCTCGGTGAAGCCCCAGGAGCACGTAGCACCTGCCAGTTTAATCCCTAGTGCCCCGTAGCGTCGACCCCGTCCACACCCGAACTCCGGCGACCACCGCGAGCTCCGTTCCGGCGAGCTCGGGCCGTCTCAGCCTCCTCCGCTCACACAGGAAGACGCGGCGCTCTTCCAGCTATCCGTAGAGCCCCTCCTCCGTCCGTTTGGTCACCGGAGCAAGAAACCCGAAGGCCTCCGCCGCCTCGGCCTCGCCGGCGACTCAACGCCGGTGGATTGACCCGTTGACACTGGGTTTGACCCCAGGGTCACTGACGTGCTGGCCCGTCTCTGTTAGCTGTTAATTAGATTTAGGTTTGTGCTAATTACCCTGACAGTTAGTTTAGTCACTAACCAGTGGGCCCAGGCCCTAATTAACCCAAGTTAGTGCTAACGTAACACTACCTAACCCTCGTTAGTTAGGCATTACACTGACATGTGGGCCCCAGCCGTCGAGGTTTGACCTGGCTGGCGCCTTTGACCTGGTGACGTCACCCCGACGTCTTCTTGGCCGACGATTAATCTTTTCTTTATTTATTCTTATTCAGGAATTCGAGAAAATATCCTAAACTTCTAAAATTCATAGTAATTCAACCGTAGCTCGAGAATGAAATAATTTATATATGAAAAATGATCAGAAAATATGAAGAATCTGTTTATGCCATGATCATGCATGTTTGAACAAGTTAACCTCACTGAATAGGACAAATGATGATTAGGGCAATTTGTGAAATAACATTTGGAGTTGGAGTTTAACCTTGTTTGAATTCCACTTCAATTAACTTGGCTTACTGCTGCATTAGGTCAATTCAGTTCTTTAACATGACATGTCATTCATTTGTTGTGCATTGCATTCATTGTGTTTCTTCTTGTTTGTCGGTGGTTGTTCCCTCTCGATAGACGTGGTTTCGACGAAGAGTTCGATGACACCGATGAAGAACTATATTATCTTCAGAAGTGCCAGGCAAGCAAAACCCCCTTGTTTATTCCGATATAATCCCACTCTCTCGCTCTTGCTCTCTTTTACTGCATTAGGACAACAACGATTCATCTGTTACTTTCTGCGGTAGCTGAACCCCTTTATCCTCTGCATGACCTGTCATTCCACAGTAAATAGATGAAACTCACTAGCATGAGTAGGAGTTGTTTGAGCCCTGTTGTGCCTACTCATTCATGCTTGTTTGTCATGCCTGCTACTGCTTAGAGTTGAGTCAGGTCTGATTCATCGGGGATGAATCGGAGGTGTGTGAACATGTCCTACTGTCTGTGAGCTAAGTGTGTGAACACGATTTGGTAAAAGGTAGCGGTGAGAGGCCATGTAGGAGTACATGGTGGGTTGTCTCATTGAAGCCGTCCTCAGGAACTGAGTTCTGTGTTTGTGATCCATGAAGCAGTTACTACCACACATTGGGATCCTTAATTGACTCTCTCGGCTTCTTAACCACCCTTGTCCTCTATCCAGGAGTTGCAACTAGTTTCTGGTGTTTGTAGGATATGTGTTGGGGGCCGTGCGTGGCGCTGACCCTAGGGGTGAGCTATGATGCGGTAGATACACCGTGGCCGGTGTACCGAATGCCCGTTTGGTATCTCGGGAACCCTGCACACATCGTTCGGGGCCGTTAGTGGAAACCTCGGCCGTACTCCCTGCGGATGGAACCCGAATAGGCGATAAACCTGGACTAGGGACTTGAGTGTTTAGGTAGGCCGTGGCCGACACCCACATTGGGCTTCCACTTGAAGGTTGCCGAGTACATGTCGTGTAAACGGCGGTAAGTGGTGAGCGTGTGTGAAGAAGTACACCCTGCAGGGTTAATATGATCTATTCGAATAGCCGTGTCCGCGGAAAAGGACTTACGGTTGCCTATATCAGTTCATAGACAAGTGAAAGTGGATACTTTGTAAAATGCGCAAGATAAGCGTGAGTCTTTGTGGATGGCGTTCTCGTAGGGAGACGGAGGCGGATCCATAGTGGTGTATTGATTTGGTGAATATGTGGACTCGTGTAGCGCCACCTCAAAAGAGTTACTTGCGATCGTAGTTCAGGATAGCCACCGAGTCAAAGCTGTCTTGCTGCAGTCAAACTCCCCCACCCCTGATTGATCAAGATGCATATGAAGCTAGTTCGGATGTAAGTCTTGCTGAGTACGTTTGTACTCACGTTTCCTTATTTTATGTTTTGCAGAGAGACGTCAGTCTTGCTAGTAGTTCCACTTGGACTTCAACGTTTAGCTTGTTACCTCAGCTACGATCTTGTGCCCTCGGCAGGATCTCAGCCTTCTCAGCCTCTTTTTCAGGCTTCTCAGCCTCTTTTTCATTTGTAGATGTCTGTACTCAGACATGTTAAGTTTCCGCTTGTGCTTTGACTTGTATGCTCTGTTTGTTGGGTCATGAGACCCATGTTTGTAATATCTCGCTCCTCGGAGCCTAATGAATAAATACTTTGAGTCGTAGAGTTATGTTGTGATGCCATGTTGTATTTACACATATTGAGCATATTGTGTGTATGTTTGAAATGCTTGGTATGTGTGGGATCCGACAATCTAGTTGTTTATCCTTGGCAGCCTCTCTTATGGGGAAATGTAGTCTAGTGCTTCTGAGCGATAGTAGTCCGCTTCTGACCCGGTTCACCGGAGTCCTGCTAGCCCAAAGACTACTGCTTTGGACACTTGACTGGCGGCATGTGTTTCACCGTTCCTATATACATCCTTCGGGAAATGTTACGCGGTGATATTCGAGTCCTGCCTAGCTGCTACATACCGATACCGGAGTCCTGTTAGCCCAGTGATGCTACAGAATCCATACGTTGATGACCGACATGCTCGATGTGATTCATGTATGCCTGTCCCCATGGGTTAGTGCCGCTTTGGGTTCACGACTAGCCATGTCATTTCCGGGTTCTCATCATATGGATGCTAGCGACACTATCATATCACGTGAGCCAAAAGGCATAAACGGTCCCGGGCCATGGTAAGGCGACACAGTGGGAATACCGTGCGTGAGGCCGCAAAGTGATATGAGGTGTTACCGGCTAGGTCGATGTGACTTAGAATCGGGTCACGACAATCAACCCGAAAAAGAGACACTCACGGTTACGCACACGGTTGGTGTATTTTAGAAGAGTTTGCTTCAAGTTTACTACAACCGGATATTAACAAATTCCCATCTGCCACATAACCGCGGGCACGGATTTCGAAAGTTCAAACCCTGCAGGGGTGTCCCAACTTAGCCCATGATAAGCTCTCGTGATCAACGAAGGATATTCCTTCTCCCCGGGAAGACCCGATCAGTCTCGGAATCCCGGCTACAAGACATTTCGACAGTAATAAAACAAGACCAGCAAGACCACCCGATGCGCCGACAATCCTGATAGGAGCTACACATATCTCGTTCTCAAGGCAACACCGGATAAGCGAAGCGTACAGGTACCGATGTAACCCAAGTTGCCAAGGAATGGTCCCGCACGGTGCTCTAGTTTGGACCAACACTTAGACAAGCATTGGTCCGGGGGGCTGAATAAAGATGACCCTAGGGCTGGCCGACCCAACGGAAAAATAGGTGGTGGTGAGGCAAATGGTAATACCAAGGTTGGGCCGTCTGGAGGAGTCTCATTCAAAGCGAACTATCAACCGCGTTAGGGACGCCAAATCCGGGAACATAATACCGATATGACGGAAACTAGGGCGGCAAGAGTGGAACAAAACACCAGGCATAAGGCCGAGCCTTCCACCCTTTACCAAGTATATAGATGCATTAATAATATAAGAGATATTGTGATATCCCAACAATAAATATAATCCAACATGGAGCAATCTTCATCTTCACCTGCAACTAGCAATGCTATAAGAGGGGCTGAGCAAAAGCGGTAACATAGCCAAACAAGGTTTGCTAGGAAGGGTAACAAAGGTTAGAGGTTCACGCAATTTGGGAGGCTTGAGCAGCAAGTGGTAGGTAACGCAGCATAGCGATAGAACGAAGCAACTAGCATAGCAATGATAGTAATAAGATTCAAGGTGACGGTCATCTTGCCTGAAATCCATAAGGAAGAAGAACGAGTCCATGAAGAAGATGAAGCCACGAAGACGAACCAAGCGTGAGCGAGCGAATCCTCACGATCGCAACGAAACAGGAACTATCGAGAGAAGCACACAACATGGTAAACACTCCACATGTGAACAAGGAATGATGCACAACCAAGTATGATGCATGACAAGGCTACATGAAGCTACTCATGGCAAGAGATGATGCATACAAGAGCAACACATCAAAGCAAGTTTAAATGAGGCCGAAACAACATAGAACAATTCAGTAAGTCCTCATATGCAAATTTCGAAATTGTTCCAGATCTGAATAAACCTTAATTTCAAGTTGTTAAACAGCAAGTTAAGATGCACCAAGATAATCTACACGAAATTCTAGTCAAGTTACATATAAAGTTCATTAGATTCGGAGCTACGGCCTAGAAGATATGAGCAAAACAAGTTAAACATGGCATTGATGCAAAATGCATACAAACATCAAGCAACCCCTCTCAAACCAAGGATGCAACACGATAATATGAAACTACATGCAAATCTAAGCAAGTTTCATATAGAGCACACTCAAAACGGAGCAACGGTTCAACACACACATGAAACAAGTTATAGCAACAATCTGTCCAAAACAGCAACTAGGCATATTGCAAGCATCAAAACAACATGCTACAGCATCTCAACGTGAAAAAAAAGGCATGGGCATGAAGTACAGGTAAAACATGACAAAACATGAACACTGAGCTATCTCCAGAAACAACTAGAACATGCTCAAAATGACATAGCAAGATGGCAAATTATAACGGTTCAGACTTTGCAGAAAATAACATCAGGTTGCAATGTTTAGAGCTATCAAACATGTTACAGGAACTTAACATGGCAAACAAAGGCATGGAATGAATCTAATAATTGCATATAACAAAAGTCCTTTACTGACCATGAGCCAAAAAGGATCAGAAGATATGAAGACACCCATGTGAACATGGAAAATGATGACAACTTCATACATGGCAGGAACAATAAGTAGACATGTTGGTGAGCTTGAACCACTCACCACAGGGCAATACATGGCATGGCAAGGAAACTCACAATAATAAGACATGTTTATGAAGCTAAGCATGGCAAGAGAAAGTTCATAGAGTGCATGGATCACTAACAACAATCATGGCAACATTGAACTTAATGTTAACAGGCTGATAGCAACATTATTTAGCAATTTGAGAGCAAGATTACAACAAGTTAAATCAGACTATAATTGCAACAAAGGGCATGGATGGATAGAGCAAGACATTTATAACAAAACATCCTTAGTGAACATCTCCAGATTATGCATAGAATGACTTGTAGCAGCAGGTTTACATAGCATCATAATATATCAGAATCAGACATGCAAAACAGCAACAGCAAGTACCCTACTTAACAAGCTTGATGCACTCAGTACAAGACTCACAAGAATACATGGATGCACCCCTGTAAATATGGCATGACATAGATCAAAACACATGTAGAGATCATACTCATAGGATGCACACATCAAATGCAACAAAAATGAAAAATCACCAAGTTATAACAGTTTCAGCAGATTAACATTATCTAGCACTCTTGCAACGATGATTCAGGCATCAATATTAACTCAAATGAACATGGCACAATGGAACGACATGAAGTACTCGTTGAGACGAACAATTTGACATATTACACGCATGAAACGGAGCAGCATGCAGCAAGTTATGATGCGGTGAACAGGGCAACATTATGCAAAATATCTGGGGGACAGTGAAATTTCGGGGTCAACCTTGACGGATCTCAGATCTGCACAGACTTCGAGGCGAGGCGGTTCTCGCCGGAAAACACGCCGGAGAGGAGGGAGATGGCCGGGGACGGGCGGGTCCGGGGATTCTCCGGCCGGATCCGGGGCAGGCGCTGAGGAGGGCGACGGCGGCGAGACGCAGCAGGGCGCCGGTGGCGGAGACGAACGGCGGCGGCGGAGGCCTTCATGAAGCGGCGGCAGCGCGGCTCGGGCGCTGGGCGGTGGCTAGGGCCCGGGCGCGGCTCAAGGGCTGACCTCGCCTCGGCGACTACGGCGGCGCGAGGAAGTCGGGCGGGCGCGGCGAATCAGGAGGCGACACGTGGCGGCGGAGCTGAGGTGGCATGCCGGGATTGGCCGGGGCGACGTGGAGGCTGGACATGTCCGGCGCGGGATGGACATGTCCGGCGGCGCGAGGAAGAGGGAGGCTAGGGTTTCATCCGCGAAAATGGAAGGGGAGGGCCTTTATATAGGTAGAGGGAGCTAGGAGAGTCCAAATGAGGAGCGGTTTTCGCGCACACGATCGTGATCGAACGACCAAGAACATAGAGGGGAGTTTGCTGGGTTTTGGGCCACTTTGAAAGGGGTGTTGGGTTGCAAAGAGAAGGGGGCTTTTTCGGCTAACTCGGTTAACCGTTGGAGTATCAAACGACCTCCGAAGGACACGAAACTTGATAGGCGGTCTACCGGTGGTATACCAAGGCCGCTTGGCAAACCTCGGGCCATTCCGAGAAAGTTTAACATCCACTCACAACGAGAGACAAAAAGGGGACGCTGGGGAACATAGGAGTGCCGGATTGCAAAACGAACAACGGGGAAAATGCTCGGATGCATGAGACGAACATGTATGCAAATGCGATGCACATGACGACATGATATGAAATGCAGATGATGACATGGCAAAGTGCAGCACGCAAGCACATGACATGGCAAGGACGGCAAATAACTGGCGGACACCTGGCGCATCGAATCCGGGGCGTTACATCTTTTTACACCCTCCATCAAGTTCGCCTCGCGCTTCGAGTTCCAACACCCAAAGCTTCAAATTCAGGTGCTTCGGACCTTCGACGATGTCCGGTTCCGACCGGCACGGCCGATGGATGCCTTCCTCCATCACAGAGGAAGATGTGCTAAAGCTGCAAGACGCCAGGTATCTAACCGGCGAGATCTTGCATAGGCTGCCTGCTCCAGGGAAGGTCATTCCCACTCCTGAGCCCGGCGAGAACGTGGTGTTCGTGTCCCACTTCCTTTGGGGTTTAGGCTTCCCGACGGATCCCTTTGTGCGGGGGCTCATGTGTTATTATGGTCTAGATTTCCATGACTTGAATCCGGAGTCCATCCTCCATATCTCGTCATTCATTGTCATATGTGAGGCCTTCCTCCATATTACCCCTCACTTTGGATTATGGCTCAAGACCTTCAAGGTGGAGCCAAAGATGATCGAGGGGCAGCAAGCAGAGTGCGGAGGGGCGGTCATAAGCAAATGTACTGATGCTCCGTGGCTCGAGGGCTCTTTTCAAACGGAGCTTGGTTTGTGGCAACGGGAGTGGTTTTATATTACCGCTCCTAGGGGCACCAAATGGGTGGCGCTTACCGCCTTTCGCTCAGGTCCACCACAGCGGCTGGCGTCATGGGTCAACGAGGGGCTCGACTGGGGGCCGTCCAAGGACGTTCCTTTGCTGCAGGGCCGTATTCGAGACCTCCAAGAAAGAGAGATCAATCGGGTTCCAGTGGCGCAGGTTATGTTGATCCGGCGCCTCCTGCCTAAAGCGTCGCCCCCTCCGCCTTTGTGGGAATTTAATCCGGAGGGACCACGAGCTCTCCAAAATTTTATGGGCTCGACGCCCGTGGAGATGTATAAATTGTTCTTCGGATCACAAGAGAAGTGTCCGGACCTGACTGAGGACGCAGGACTAAGCTGCAATCGCCCAGATACTCAAGTAAGTAGTCATGTAACCGGACAAGCTGTTCATTCATTTATCATATATACACACCCTTTAAAGGAACCGTTTCTTGAACAGGAGTGGATAGCCAAGGCAAAGTTAATAAGGTTTCCGTCTCCCCTACCAGAGAACACGCCGGACCCCATGCTGGCTAAGATGTTGCAGGCTGCACCTTTTAAAGAAGGCGAGGGGAGCGGGGAGGCAACTGCCTCCATGAAGGAGGTCTTTGAGGAGGGAGGGATCAAAAATCCCACCCTCCAAGGAGAGAAGAGGACCGCTTCAGAAGATCTGGAGGTCAAGGCCTCGAAGAGGGGGAAGAAATCTTCGTCAGAGAGTCCGGCGCTGGGGAGTAACCCAGCCGCACTATTTCCCCAAGGGGATCAGCCCTCCAGCGAGCCGTAAGTAAAAAGTAGGGGTCTTGTAAATAAGGAACATCCCTGTATTTATTTCTGAAGATAACCGAAATTGTACCTTGTAGTTCTGATCTCAGCCCTTCTCGTGAGCTCGTCTTCGGGGATCTCTTTCCGGAGATGATGGAGAGCGAAACGCCTCCACCTGTCGCACCCTCATGCGAGGCGGACGACCCTGAGGTGTCGTCGCGGAGGGTTCCCCCAAGTCCGGCGGGGCCAGAAGGTCCGGCGCCAAGGGGTGTGCGGTCGGAGGAGCTGAAGGATCTGCTCGGGCGAGCGGCTATCTCAGAAGATCACCGTGTTCTAATGGGTATGGTGATTGAAAGAATTGCATCCGCGGAGAGCGGATTGCATGAAGCCGTCAGAAGCTTACTGACGGGGTTCGAGGTACGCAAAAAATGATGTACCTTCTGACAGTTATGCATATAAAATGCGCCCTGTATAGATAGTAGCCCCTGAGACTCGGTATGTTGTCAAAATTAACAGCGTGCCGAGGATCAAAATCTCAGTTATAACATATCGCCGCTCCTAAACAGGTGGCGGGCGTCCGTGTGATCGGATGATGAATATGCCGAACTAAAGCGGAAGCTTGACGAGGCGGATGCGTACATCGCGCTGGTCAATAAACGGTTCGACGAGTCACAAGGTATGCACTTCTATGCGGACACCTAGTAAGGGAGCTTGACTCCCATGTCTTACTATTTGTATGCTTAATGCAGATGGTGCCGCTGCTGTGGAGGAACTTCGGGCGGAACTCGCCCGAGCGAAAGAGCAAGCCAGAGTAGTAATGCAGCCGCTTTAAGGGTGGCCGAAGAGCTAAAAGCCGAACGGGCTGCTCACTGCCGAAGCAGGGAGGAAATGGCCGATATGGCCAGAAAGTTGAAGAATATTACCGACCACTGTGAGGTTCTTGAAAAAGAACGTCAAGTGGAGCAAGAGGGCCTGAAAAAGGCCACCGCCGAATCCAAGGATGCCCGTTCCGCTTTGAGAGCTGCCAAGGAGGAGCTGAGTCAAGCCGGGGCTATTGCGGCTGGAAAACCGTTTTTGCTGCGGAGGAAATATACGGATCCAAAGTATGCTCAGTTTGACAAGTTGTGGAGTTCGGAGGATGCTTATCTGGACTTGGCGGCGAGCACTGCAGACGTTAGATTGAGCACTTCCGGGCGGAAGAAGGTGCGAAGGGAAGAGCTATATTGGTCGCAATTCCATAGTCCGGAGCATCTTCTTCCGTTAACCGATCGGTTGGCGAATGGGCGAGCTGAACCGACTATCTGGACTTGCCATGAAGCATGTCATGACTCATTTGTGGCGGGCGGACTCACCGAAGAGTTATTTTGGTTTAGTGCAGCAGTTCCTTGGTGTGGTACCACGTATCGACGCAATGAGGCGGTCGGCGTGTATTGAGGGAGCGCGGATGGCTCTGGCCCGTGTCAATACATACTGGGGAGAGATGAAGGCCACCGACGTTGCATCCCAAGATTCGGACAGGTTTAGTACCGCCGAGCACTACTTTGAAGAAGTCTGCAGGGCGCTCGTTTAATAGAGGCGATGCTCGAAGGATGTTATGTTTAAATGACATGTATGATTTGTGAAAACAATGTTTCAATATAATATAAGAGCTTTTTATACTTGTGCGTTCAAGTAGTAAACTACTCCCTGTGCATCTGTTTATGTATATGTATATATAACCTGAAAGATGGCAGTCCTTGGCTTCAGCCCCCACGCACATAGTGCGGGGGTGTTTGCAAAGAAAGTGCTTTGTCACACTTAATCCAACGTCTTGGTCCTGTTAAGGAGGTGATAGCGTAGCAAACTAGGCAACCGGACTATAATGCTTTATCACTTTCACTTAGCCATGGGAGTTCGAGGGTGGGGCTACTATATAGCCCCTGGGGGCACCGCACTCTCCCGAATTTGGTGCGTATGTGCACGACCGAAAACCGGTCCTTCGTTAATGCGGAGGAATCCTAAACATTCCAAAGTTGAGTCATCGAGTGGTTGACCAGTCTCTCGCTATATCATGACGGTCGGTTTCGGCTTTCTCTCGAGGTGCTCGCCCGGCGAACTGGGGCACAATCGCAGTAGTTCTCCGGTGCCGCGTTAGCCGATGAAACGGGCGTAAGGCAGCAAAACACGAGGCGGGCAAACCCAACATTTGAACAAAGACATGATTCGAGCTGATGCATATAAGGCCTAACTCGACACGCGAACACTCCCTAAGGTATTCGGTCTTTATAAAAACGGGCAGAATAATGCCCTAAGCCCTCGTGTCAGTGCACGCATAAAAATTTTTGGTGCGGCCAATGCCAAAACGCCAGCCTCCTCCTCGGTTATAGTAAGAAACCGGGGGATGTATATCAACAAGAGACAGTAAAAAAGGTTTACGCAGGGTCTTAATCTGAAAAGAATCCTTGCAACGGGTCCCTACTGCACGTCTGCGCCTGTGTCTCCGTTGTGTCGTATCCTGGACGGGTATAGCACGTTTTCATCTGTAAAAGAGAGGAACTTAGTTTTTAAAAAGAAAAAAGATCGTGCGAAAGATGCACTTTATATTAAATAAACAGAGTACGAGTCGAAGAAGTGGATATAATTGAGCTTTATTGTCTCTTGTGATACATGCATGCAGCCCCTTGTATTGGGGTATGCCGCTAGTAGGCGCCGGACTCGTCTAGCCGTGTCCGGGGTTTGAATGACCAATTCAGGTTCTTTGACTAGCGGGGCCGGATAGGTGTGGGGCTGTCAAGGCAGTCTCCCGTTCCTCCGTGCTCGAGTAACACTTAATAATTCCTCTTAATGAGGTGAAGCCGCGTGGACCAGGCATTTTAAGTGTTAGAGATGCATAATGCGGTATTGCGTTCAAGCGGGCGAAAGCTTCGCGTCCCAATAGTGCTTGATGACTACTTTTAAACGGGGCGACATGGAAGATTAGCCTTTCGCGACGGAAGTTTTCGGATGAACCGAACACAACTTCTAGCAGTATGGAGCCCGTACAATGGGCATATAGGCCTGGCATTACTCCTTTAAAGGAGGTGTTGCTACGGCGAATTTTGGTTGGGTTTATCCCCATCCTGCGGATTGTGTCCTGATATATCAGGTTTATGTCACTGCCGCCATCAATGAGGACTTGTGTACATTGGAATCCGTTGATTATAGGATCCAATATCAACGCAGTCCATCCTGCATTCTGGATACTTTCGAAATAGTCCTGATGGTCGAAGGTGATTGGTTTTGACAACCAGTGTGTGGCGCGCATTTTAGTGGGCGCCGCTCTGTTTTTCCCTTTGATCACGTGAAGTGAGTTTACTGTTTTAACCTCTTGTGGGAAATTCTTTTGTTTTCCGGGGCTCTACTTGTGGTGCTCGTCATCATCTTCACTTGGTGTGTCGAGCCCCTTGTGTTCGGCGTTGAGTCTGCCGGACTGTTTGAAGACCCAACAATTTCTGTGGGTATGGTATTCAGGCCTCCCAGGAGTACTGTGGATTTGACATATCTTGTCCAAGATTTTGTTGAAGTTGGATAGCTCATCGCCATTGTCCTTAAGGGGCAGTTTTTGTTGTTCTGCCGTGAGCTTTTGAATCCGGCGTTGACTGCCTCGCTCTTTGGACCGTTCCTTTTAATTCGGCGCTGGTCCTTGTTGTGCCGTGGTTTCCCGTTTCCATCCCTGACTTCGGATGTACTTGGGTCGCTAGTGCTGCACCTTGCTAGCCAGCTATCCTCTCCCGCGCAAAAGCGGGTCATGAGGCTTGTTAATGCGGCCATGGTTCTCGGCTTCTCTTGGCCGAGGTGTCTGGCGAGCCATTCGTCTCGGACGTTGTGTTTGAAAGCTGCTAAGGCTTGGCGTCCGACAATCGACTATTTGGTTCTTTTTAGTAAGGAACCTGTTCCAGAATTTCGGGCTGACTCTCCGGCTGTTGAGTTATGTGACTTAGATCGCTCAGATCCGGAGGGCGGACATAGGTCCCTGAAAATTTGCCCAAACGCATCCTCGAGCTCTCCCGGCTTCCAATGGCGTTTTCGGGAGGCTTTAAGCCAATGCCGAGCTGGCCCTTTGAGTTTAAGGGGTAAGTATTTTATGGCGTGGAGATCATCTCCTCTAGCCATGTGTATGTGGAGGATGTAATCCTCAATCCAGACTCCATGGTCTGTTGTTCCGTCGTATGCCTCTATGTTTACGGGTTTGAATCCCGCTGGAAATTCATGATCCAGCACCTCATCGGTGAAACATAGGGGGTGTGCGGCGCCCCTATATTTGGGTGTGCCGTGGTGTTCGGATTTTTGGCCTGTTGCATTGCTTTGAAGAGCTTGACTTCTTGGCCTATAGATGGACCTAACCGGGGCATCCTTTTGCTGTGAATCCTTATGCGGATCGCATACCAGCTTGTGTGCGGCGCCATTTGCCGCTCTCTTTTTGCTGTGGGGTCATCCATCCGACCGGGTGGCCTTCTTACTTTTTGATTGTGGGGGCTCTAAGGCCTCCTCGTCAAATTCGGGCAGTAGCTTTCTTTTTGGGTAGCTCTTTGTTCGGTGTTGTCGGGCGTATTTGTTCTGCGGTGTTGAATACTTTGCTCCATCGATCCTCGAGTGCATCTTTCGCTGTTTGAGCTTCCGCTTCGCTTTTCAGGCTGCATGCGATGGCGACGAGCCTTTTACGGAGGTTATCTTGCTCCAACAATTTGTCCGGGCGTGAGATCGTCCGGACTGTTGTCTTCGCCGGGGACGGGTTGTTTATCCAAGTTGTCTTGTTTGGACGATTGCTCGATAGCATGTTCGTCGTCCACCGGTTCGCCCTGCTCTATGGCTGGGTCTCTGTTGAGGAGGGATTTAGTTCGGCGTTTACGTTGCCGTTTTGACTGCTTTTCGAGGGATTTATCCTTTGTAGCGTCCCGTTGTTCCTCGTCTTCATTTCCTTTAGGTGTATCCACCATGTATACATCATGGGATAAAGTGGTTGTGCAGCATCCTATAGGCGCTGGTTCAAGGTTGTCTCCTACATCGTCGTCCATACCGTCGATGTCTTCGGAGTCGAAATCGAGCACGTCGTGTAAGCTTTCGATAGTGGCTACGAAGTGGGTGGTGTGTGGGCGTTGAATTTCTTCATCGTCGCTGCCCCAACCTTCCTGACCGTAGTGCGACCATGGCTCTCCGGGATAAAGAGAGAGACTTTAGTGAATTCAGGATGTCGCCAAATCACGAGTCTTTGAAAGATGTCATGCAGTGAACTCCATAACCGGCGCCCACTCGGATTCGATTGGTAGGCGCGCGGAGGGTTCGGAGTCCGGTGAGGAGTCCGGCACCCTGGAGTCAAGGTCTTTGCAAAGGACAGGGATAGAGTTCGGCTCAATCGCCATAGAGATTGTAGCCCCCGAGGCGGTGTCCAACCACTCGTCCTCGATCGGGGAATCCGGCTCCGGATTAAGGGTCGGAGCGGATGCTGGTGCGGCCTCCAGGGCACTGTTCGGCTGCAGAGCTAGATCATGCCCATCGAGACAGTGCGGCACGCTAGGCTGCGGCTCGAATCCGTGAAGATCAAGTCTCCGCAGATATCGGCTGTATAGTTCAAACTTCCAAATCTGACCTGGTGGCCAGGGGCGTAGCTTTCGAATTGCTCCAGATGGCCAAGCGGATTGGCCCGCAGTGCAAAGCCGCCGAATACGAAGATCTGTCCGGGGAGAAAGGTCTCACCCTGGACTGCGTCGTTGTTGATGATCGAAGGAGCCATCGGGCCTATCGGTGACGCATACGAGGAACTCTCAATGAAAGCACCAATGTTGGTGTCAAAACCGCGGATCTCGGGTAGGGGGTCCCGAACTGTGCGTCTAGGCGGATGGTAACAGGAGACAAGGGACACGATGTTTTTACCTGTGTTCGGGCCCTCTCGATGGAGGTAATACCCTAGTCCTGCTTGATTAATATTGATGATATGGCTAGTACAAGAGTAGATCTACCACGAGATCAAGGAGGCTAAACCCTAGAAGCTAGCCTATGGTATGATTGTTGTTGTGTCCTACGGACTAAAACCCTCCGGTTTATATAGACACCGGATAGGTTAGGGTTACACAGAGTCGGTTACAATAGTAGGAGATCTATATATCCGTATCGCCAAGCTTGCCTTCCACGCAAAGGATAGTCCCATCCGGACACGGGACGAAGTCTTCAATCTTGTATCTTCATAGTCTTGGAGTCCGGTCGTGATGATAGTCCGGCTATCCGGACACCCCCTAGTCCAGGACTCCCTCATACGACCTATTAACGATGGCCCGTTATGGTCGGCCCATGAACGGACAATTCCAACTCTAGCCCGTTTACGGCCATAATGCGGCCTGTTATTGGCCCATGTTTGTGATCGATCATACTACCCGTATAAGGCCCATTGATGATACGGCCCATAGAAGGCCCATTGTTTCTGCGGCCCGTAGAAGGCCCATTGTTTCTACGGCCCGTGGAAGGCCCACTATTTATACGGCACGTAGAAGGCCCCTTGTTTCTCTGACCCGTGGGTGCGGTGTCACTACGATAAATATTAGCCCATGGTTATTGTGGCCTAGTTTTAAAAATAGGTTGTTGCGTACCACTAGCAAACCGCAGAAAAGAACTGCACTGACTACAAGAAAACAAATAAACAAGACAACAAGGAAATAAATAAGCAAGCAACTTACACTAGGCTATCACGGCTATTACATGTATTACATCCACTGGGAATCAAAGTTCGCCACCAAAGGTGCAAATATAGGGAACACAAAGAAGATATAAATGCCTCAGCAAAACAAGTCCAGAACTGAAACCACTTCAGAAGAGCTCAAGAAACAATATCCTGGGTACCCATAATGCTGGCAGGATGCTTAGCAAGCTTATTAACTTTCTCTTGTTTGGCGCTTAAGTCCTCCAGCGTCTGCTGTTGCACCAGAAAGTATGCATCTGAATTCTGCAGGGA
This sequence comes from Aegilops bicornis, assembly GCA_021605145.1. Taxonomy (NCBI): domain Eukaryota; kingdom Viridiplantae; phylum Streptophyta; class Magnoliopsida; order Poales; family Poaceae; genus Aegilops; species Aegilops bicornis. The sequence continues at coordinate 127,462,087 of CM038671.1, forward strand.
CTTCCTCGATCCTTCGGCTTCTCGTCGCATAACATCTCGATCGATGTCTTTCAACTTGAAGTTGAGACTCAAGAAGCCGAACTAATTCAGGCAACGAGTTCGAAGAGCTGGTGCCAGCAGTGGTAGCCAGTAACTCGAACACTACATCAAGACAGGACTTTGGGGTTGTCTCAGTGTCCTCAATATAATTTTATCAGCTTTTAGAGACCAACAGGGATGTCTCACTATCTTGAACCTTATCTGCATTACTTCCTTTACCATTGCATAACAGGGTACTCTTCTCCAATATTTTATCCGCGTTCTAAAAGGGAAACAAACAAACACATCTCAGGTTTACAATGTAGTATATGAAACTCATTTTGGTAAACCAGTTCAAGAGTAAGGTGGATGAGAATAACAGCATGAAACAAACATATATCTATGTAGTATGGTCACTGTATGCTCTATATCATTCTAGTTTATGTTGCCAAATCAAGATAGATACAGTTCGAATCATATCTATTTAAAACAAAGCAGCATAGACAGAATATAAGTGCGGGAAACTACACAGCAACAACAACACTTGTAATGTGCATGGCATGAGAACATAACTTTTTATTCAATTGAAACTGAAATCAACATAGAGCAAGTTACAACAGCAAACAGCCAAACACGTTGAAGAAACAGGTTTAAAACATACCTGTTGAGCCATTGGAGTTTCAATTGCATCCTTCAAATTTGAAATTGGTTGGTATCAAGAATACATCTGATGATGCAAGAGCAAAGTAGTATGAACCATAGCTACGAAACCTGACATGAGAACAATGCTTCTTCTGCTTTAAGCGTTGACTTCGGGTTCGGAGTGGTGGTCCTCGTGATTTGGGCACTTCAGTTGCCTTACTAACTGCTCGTGTTTGGGTGCTCTGTGGTGGAGACGGTGCTGTGTCAATGGGAACTAGGTGTCTATCTGCTGGGGTTGGGGTTAGAAGGGGTGTAGCTGGTTCTCTGTCCAACTAGGTAGGGGTACAATCTGCATGAGTGTGGGTTATGTGTGGTGGGGCTGATTCTTGGGCAAGTACAACCGTGGTTCTATCTGCATCGACGGTGTAGCACGATCTTTCCGAAGACCTTTTTTACTCCCACGGATACCGCCATCACTCCCTCCAATTGAAATGGCTGATAAACAAGAAAAGTAATTGAATGTCTGAGACATTGTAAGATAGACACAGTGCAATGGATAGTAGGGAAGAAAACAGGGCATGAAATAATTCACATTTATGTTGTCTAAGCAAGCAGAATAGCAGGACATAATTTCACATATATGATGGCTAATTAAACAGGATAGCATGACACAATTTCACATGTATGATGGCTAACTAAACAGGATAGAATGACATATTTCAAAATATGATGATTATGTAAACAGGATGACATGATATAACTATACGATGTGTCTATTAAATTGGTTGGCATGCCATAAATCACAAACATGTCGTCGATGGAAACATGATGGCATGATATAATTCACGAATAGAATGACATAATTTAAAATATGATGACTATGTAAACAGGATGAGATGATATAACTATATTATGTCTTTAGAAAATGGGTTGGCATGCCGTAATTCAGACACATGTTGTCTATGTAAACATCATGGCATGACATAATTCAAATATATGACTTATATACTAAGGAAGTGAGCAGAGGGCAATTGCATATATGATGTGTCAACTAAGGAGATGGCATTCAATATTTTGTATATGATGTAAAAAATAAGCATTGCAATACAACATCTGCATTATATGAGTAATATAACCCTGCCAAGTTTGAGCATACACCAAAGGGGGATAATAGGACTGGTCATCTGCCTCTGAATCCTCCCCTGAAGAGCTATCTGTAACCAGCAAGATATCTGCTTCAGCAGGTAGCATTGTACGCTCACGAAGACCTTGTTTTCTGCCGGTGTTGCAGAAACGGGGTACCAGACTTGCACTGCCCGCACTGCGGGCGTGGCTCAAGGGGTGGCCTAGCACGGCCCATCTTCATCAGCACAAGCTCAAGACCCTCGCGGGGCGGACGGCAGGAAGCTTCCTCAGGCACGGCCTCGTCAGGCTGGCTCGCGAGGAGGCAGAGAGATCAAGGCGGGGTACCTCACGAGGTGCCCATGACGCAAGCCATGACGACCAAGGGCGCCAGCCTGCGTAGTGCCCTCATTTCCTCTTTGGTGCAAAGGAGGCAGGCGCAGGCGAGAGCATCAAGCAAAGGCAACCATTTCGGTGCAACAAGACCAAGACCAACACAACGGCAGGAAGGAGGTCATCGTGGAGCCCAAGCTGGCGTCACCGTCAGAGCCTTTAACAGGCGAGGACCAACTTTAGTCAGGATAAGTGTACTAGATGTTCCCCTTCAAAATGGCCAATTGTTGGCGCCCTTTCCGCTCAATATTTGGGAAGTGGCCAAGGGCCTCTGCCTATAAATAGGACTAGCCACCCACAGAAGAGAGGATCCAGGATCAGGAATCCAGAACTGAGCTAGAGATCAAGCAATTTAGAGAGAGAGAGAGAGAGAGAGAGAGAGAGAGAGCGACCAAACTCCCCCTAGCAGTTCGTCGCACCGGCCAAGAACAGACCCTCGCGAGGCTGTTCTTCCTTGTATTGTTCATCATCAGCCCCTGAGGCAATCCACCACACCACGCACTGGAGTAGGGTATTACACCACAACGGTGGCCCGAACCAGTATAAACCTTGTGTCTCTTGTGTTGCTCTTTGCGTAGTTTTGGATCCTTGCGAGGCGACGAGGTGCAGGTAGGTAGGGCGTGAGATCTTCGGTGCACCCCAGAGTTCGAACCTAGAGTGTCTGCCGGAACCCGAAATCCGACATTTGGCGCGCCAGGTAGGGGTGCGCCGGAGCTTTCCCTTCTGCCGACCCACTCTCCGCCAACATCGCGGTTCGCCCTATGATGAGTAGCGCACCGCCCACTCCGGTCGCCAGCGCAGGCGCAGGGGCCAGGGGGCTCCGAGCCTTGGCCCCAGCCCTATGGCAGGTGGGGTGGCCGAACAAGTTCAAGCCGAAGTTGCCACCGCGCTACAACGGCACGACAGATCCACTGGCCTTCCTGCTGGTGTACGAGGAGGCCATCCTCGAGGCAGGAGGCAACGACAGGGTCATGGCTAACTGGCTTCCCATGGCCCTCACTGGTGCCCCGCGCATGTGGCTGCTCCACCTGCCAGCGGCTTCCATGGCCTCTTGGGAGGAGCTGCGCAACCTCTTCCTTGCATAGCACGCTGCGTCGGCGCCCCCGGTCGTCGCAACTCTCCTGGGCGGCTTGCAGGCGCCACCTTCAGGTTGCCACGTCAAGCCATTCGACTGCCAGATCGGCGCTGCCTCCGTGCAGCATGGGGCTCCCCCAGGTCGGTCGGCGCCCAAGGCCGATCTGGCCTTCAGCTCAGAGGACCACCCCTCCAACTCAGCCTGCTCGGGCGCGCTCCCAATGCTGTGCACCCCCACCATCTGCCAGGTGGCCGTCACCAGGACCCTCATCGACGGCGGCGCGGGCCTCAGCATGCTCTTGGTTGAAGCCTTCAGCCTCCTCCACATACCGCCGGAGCGGCTTCAGCTCAACAGGCCCTTCTTGGGTGTCGGAGGCGGTTCAGCCGGCTTCCTGGGGCAGATCCGTCTTCCGGTGACCTTCGGCACCTACGATAACTTCCGCACGGAGCTAATCGACTTCGACATCGCCCCCATCGGCCTCCCATAGAACGCCATCCTTGGGTACCCAGCACTAGCCCGATTTATGGTCGTGACTCACCCCGCGTACGACCTCATGAAGATGCCCGGGAGCAGCGGCATCCTCACCGTGTCCGGAGACGCTGGGGATGCGTTGCGAGTGCTCAAGCTCGTCTTCAAGACCGCGGCGGCGGCACAGCCTGCCGACTCAGACGCCCCTGGGCCCAAGGGGGCTGCGCCGGCCAAGAAGAAGCAGCTGTTCACCCAAGACAAGGCAGAAACCAAATAGATACTGGTCGACGAGGACGGATCCACTAACGCCGCCTTCACCATAGGCGCCAACCTCGAGCCCGAGCAGGAGGAGGCCTTGGTCAAGTTCCTGCGAGCGAATAAGAAGGTATTCGCATGGGAACCAGATCAGTTGACAGGGATCCCAAGAGGCGTAATCGAGCACCACCTCAACGTGTGCCCCAACGTACGCCCCGTGAAGTAGAAAGCGAGACGGCAGTCCACTGAAAAGCAGGCTTTCATCATCCAAGAGACCCGCAAACTAGAAGTGGCAGGGGTCATTCGCGAGTTCTGATACCCCGATTGGTTGGCTAACCCGGTTGTCGTGCCAAAGAAAGGGGGAAGGAACGCATGTGCGTCCACTTCACTAACCTCAACAAAGCCTGCCCGCGGGATCCATTCCCACTCCCTCGTATCGATCAGATCATCGATTCCACCGCCGAGTGCGACCTGTTATGTTTCCTGGATGCCTTCTCTGGCTATCACCAGATCAAGATGGCGGTAGAAGACGTGGAAAAAACGGCCTTCGACCCGTGTGGAGTGTCTTGCTACACATGCATGCCGTTCGGGCTGCGCAGCAACGCAGGAAGCGACCTTTCGGTGGTGATGCACATCACCTTGGGTCCGCAGCTCGGGAGGAATGTTGAGGCCTACGTCGATGACATTGTGGTGAAGTCTCGGGAGGCCAAAACCCTGATACAAGACCTGGAGGAAACCTTCACGAGCCTCGATGCAGTGAACCTGCGGCTCAACCCGGAGAAGTGTGTGTTTGGGGTCCCCTCCGGCAAGCTCTTGGGCTTCCTCGTGTCCCATCGGGGCATCGAGGCTAACCCAGAAAAGGTTAAGGCAGTCGAGGACATGAGCCCGCCGAAGACCCTCAGAGAAATGCAGAAGCTCACTGGGCGCGTGACTGCTTAGGACGCTTCATCTCCAAGTTGGGGAACGGCGCTACCCTTCTTCAAGCTAATGAAGAAAAAGGGCCCCTTTGAATGGTGAAGAGGCCGACAAAGGCGTTCAAGATCTCAAAAGGTACTTAACCAGCCCCCAAAGTAATGGTGGCTCCGTGCCCCCAAGAGCCCCTGGTGCTCTACCTTGCAGCCACCCCCTACTCTGCCAGCGCAGCCCTGGTGGCGGTTAGGGAGGAGCGTCGGACCAATGTCGCGATAGCTGCCCTGGTCAAGGCGAAGCAGGATCAAGGGGGCCTCACAGAGACCACTACCACAGCCGAGAAGGATCAGCCGCCGCAGGGAAGCGCACTCGGGACAGAAGAGACCCCTCCCGCTGACGACCAGCCACCGGGGCTCCACTTGTCTCGAGGCGCTCGGCCTCCGGAGGACGCCAACAACACCAACACTCCCAAACTCGTCGAACACCACTGTATTTTGTCGGCCAAGGTGTTGCGGGGCCATGAAGCGCGGTACCCTATGCCCCAGAAACTACTTCCCGCGCTCTTGGTGGCCTCGCGCAAGCTGCGGCACTATTTTCAGGGTCATCCCATCAAGGTTGTCTTGGCGTACCCCTTGGAAAGGGTGCTCAGGAGCCCCAACTCGGTTGGAAGAGTCGCTGAGTGGAACATCGAGTTGCAGGCGTTTCAGCTAGAATTCAGCACCACCAGAGTCATCAAGGGAGCAGCTAGCGAACCGTGGCGGGAATGGACAGAGGCGCCGGGCCTCAAGGCTGATGAGGATCGATCCCTCTCCCCGGGAAGCGAGGCGCCGGACGGTTGGATCATGTACTTCGACGGGGCGTTCTCCAGGCACGGTGCGGGAGCTGGCGCAGTGCTTATATCCCCTACTCAAGACAAGCTCTACTATGCCGTGCAGCTCTGTTTCCAGCACGGAGAAAAGGTCTCCAACAACATAGCGGAATATGAGGGCCTGATAGTAGGCCTGAAGGCCGCGGCTGCCCTAGGAGTGAAGCGCCTTACCATCAAGGGTGATTCACAACTCCTCCTCAACTTCTCCAACAAAGTATTCGAGCAAAGGGATGACCACATGGAAGCCTACCTCGCAGAGGTCCGCAGGATGGAGAAGCAGTTCTAGGGACTGGAGTTGCAGCATGTGCCTCGTGGCACCAATCAAGAGGCTGACGACATCGCCAAACGGGCATCCAGGTGGCTACCTCAGGAGCCCGGCGTCTTCAAGGAACGGCTCTTTAAGCCCTCGGCAACGCCATCGCTGTCAAGCATGATGCAGCCTCAGGAAGAGCTCCCCCAGCCACCTGCCTCGGGAGCCCCGGTCTGTGGCCCGGCCTTGGGAGCGCGCCTGCTCCTAACACTGGAGCCTCAGGAGGGGTGCTGGATCACAGAGCTCTGGAGCTACCTGACGCAAGGGACTTTGCCGGAGCGTGTGGCGCGGCAAGCCACGGCGTACTGCATCAGGGATGGAGAGCTCTACCGGAAGCGACCAAATGATGTGTCCCTGCGTTGCATCCCCAGGGAGCAAGGGAAGGAGCTGTTGGCAGATATACACGATGGAGACTGTGGGCATCATTCGTCATCACGGACCCTCGCTGGCAAGGCGTTCCGCAGCGGGTTCTATTGGCCCACTGCGCTCAATGATGCGTGGAGCTGGCAAAGGCTTGCGAGGCCTGCCAATTCCATGCCAAGCAGATCCATCGGCCGGCGGGAGGTCTGCAAACTATACCCCTCTCGTGGCCATTCGCAGTCTGGGGGCTGGATATCCTGGGCCCGTTTCCTCGGGCGCCAGGAGGCTATCGTTACCTCTACGTCGCCGTTGACAAGTTCACCAAGTGGGCTGAAGTGGAAGCCGTCCGCACCATCCCGCGGAGTTCTGCGGTCAAGTTCATCAAGGGCATCGTGAGCCGGTTCAGGGTGCTGAACCGCATCATCACTGATAACGGTTCACAGTTCACCAGTAACCTCTTCAAAACATACTGTGCTAACCTTGGGACGCAGGTATGCTACGCTTCGGTAGCGCACCCACGGAGCAACGGTCAGGCCGAGCGGGCCAACGCAGAGGTCCTGAGGGGCCTCAAAACCAGGACATTCAAGAAGAAGCTGGAGGCCTGCGGCAGAGGCTGGTACGATGAGCTTCAGTCCGTATTATGGTCCATCCGCACGACCGCGACCAAGCCGACTGGCAAGACCCCGTTCTTCCTGGTCTATGGAGCTGAAGCAGTCCTCCCTCACGAGGTCAGACGTTGTTCCGCACGGGTCCTGGCGTTCGACGAGGCGCAGCAGGACGCCATGCGGGGGACGGACCTTGTGCTGGGGGAGGAGCATCGTCGGGAACCGCGCTACGAGCGGCAAGATACCAACAAGCACTGTGGCGATACCACTGCCGCAACATTCGCCCCAGGACTCTTGAGGTAGGGGACCTCGTGCTCAGACGGGTTCTCTCCAGGGAGGGACTGCATAAGCTCTCTCCCATGTGGGAGGGCCCGTTCAAGGTTGTTCATGTTTCCAGGCCCGGCTCCGCGCGCTTGGAGACTCAGGAGGGGGTGCCCGTCCAGAACACGTGGAACATCCAGCACCTCCGGAGGTTTTACCCCTAAAAAGGCCCGGAGCCTGTCAAGAAGGCGAATGACTGTGAAGTTGTTGCGTTTTGGAAAAGGCCTGGTGCCTGTGAAGAAGGAAAATGCATGTGAAGCTTATCTTTCTGAGAAAGGCCCGGTGCCTGTGAAGAAGGCAAACGCCTGTGAAGCTTATCTTTCTGAGAAAGGCCCGGTGCCTGTGAAGAAGGCAAACGCCTGTGAAGCTTATCTTTCTGAGAAAGGCCAGGTGCCTGTGAAGAAGGCAAACGCCTGTGAAGCTTATCTTTCTGAGAAAGGCCAGGTGCCTGTGAAGAAGGCCAACGCCTGTGAAGCTCACCGCCCGTGACACTCTAACGTAATAATGAGTTGGGGCTGTATCCTCAGGCCCTGGGGCTCCCTCCCACGCCCAGTGGCAGCACTTAGCTCTGCACTGGTGAGAAGACGTCGAAGATTAGATTAGATGCCGGGCGGGGCTCTTTTCATTCGCTTTCTGCAGTTGGCTTGTTCATTCCCATTGGAAGTTTTATTGAAGGTGTTGCCATCTTTGGCTTGCGACTCTTTGCCTTCTTTGCTCTCCTACCTCGATTTCTCTCGCGCGAGTCTCGCGAGGGAGCAACACGGGCGCCCTCACGAGTGTTTTCTACCCCTACTGTTTGAGGCTTCCCTAACCGGGTTCGCTACGGGAGCACCTCTCCAGTCCGTGCCCCACGGGCACCGCGACGCGAACACAGGACCTGGGTCGGTCGCCTCCACGACTGAGGCCGGAAACTACCTCTCCTGGCTAATTTTTGCAGGGCATGAAGCGTTCGACAAGACCTCGGCCTCGGGAGGCGAAGACCACGACAGGTCGCCCCCAAGCTAAGTAATTTCTACGCGCATGTGTGTGGCACAGAGGCCTAATACAAAAATAGTGGAAACACTACGATAATTAAACAGCAGCAGTCCAAGCATGCCCCTGCGGGGCCCTACACTACTGTCTCCTTGCGCAGGAAAAGGAAAATAACAAGACAGGCGCGGCTCGCTTGACACCGACTCGCGGCAGAAGCTCGAACTGCCTCCGGAGTTCAAGCGGACTCCCTCTCGCGCTTCACCGAGGCGCGACAGTGGGCGGACCCACTACCTCCCTCCAGACGGGCGCGGAGGCTGGTCACGGCCACTGCTGGAGGAGCCGCTGTCCGAAGAAGAGTCGCCGGAGCTTGACAAACCCCGAGCGCCGCCAACCACGCGCGCGCTGCCATCTTCATCCCGATCGTCGCCGGGGCTAGGCCCGCGGCCGCGGTCGTCGTCCTCGGGGCAGCACCCAGCGCGGCGATCGTCTTCCCCAAACACCCTCACGTAGAGGGTGGCGTCGCCTTCGAACTTGAAGTGTAGGGTGCACCGCCGACTCAGACCCCGCGCGCGGGCAAACATTTGCCAGCCGCGGGTCAGGGCCACGCTCCCGGAGGCGGAGACCTCCAGCGAAGCCTAGGAGGCCCGGCTGCAGCAACCATCTGCCTGGAGCCAGAGGCCGCCCGGGGCGCCGGCCGGAAGCTCACCTAAAAGGAAGCGGGGAAGCTGGAGCCAGGTACTAGTCGGCTCCGCCGACCATACGACAAACTCCGGCAGCACCTCTGCCGAATGGAAGCGCGGCCTAGGGGGTCGCGCGGCCATAGCGCGCCCGCCATCAACGGCCTGGCGCCCGTCACCGTGCGGGAGATCGCCTCCACGGCCATGAGAAGCCGCTACGGGAACCAAAGGGTGCTTGCGAGGATGGCCTTGACCGCGCTTGGCTGGGGGAGAGTCAGGCTCCGTCTGGCGGGCCTTTCCCTTCTCCGCGGCCGATAACCTCTTTGGCGGAGCCATGGAGAAGAAGGTAAAGCAAGAAGAGATGGACTAGAAAGGCACGCGCCGTTCCGTACCTATAGCCGGGGAATGCCAACCGTCGACCTCCACGATCACAGGTAATCATGACCCGTCTTGCATGCAGGGACTTGTCAATTCGTGTAGTCGCCGAGGCGTCGTGGGGAAGCAGGGACACCCACGTCCAATCAACCGCCACGCGGCGCCCGAGGCCGCATGCTGTTAGGGCCCGCGGCGCTTCGCACTTGCCCCTTCGCTTCTTTGCTCAGCCAAGTCCAGGCGCGCCTTGGGCCCGGGGGCTACTGTCGGCTTTCTGGGAACGGGGGTACCCAGGCTTGCTTGCCTGCGGCCTGCGGCGTGGCTCAAGGGGTGGCCCAGCACGGCCCATCTTCATCAGCACAAGCTCAAGACCCTCACGAGGGGCCAAGCCTCGTGGGGCGGACGATAGGAAGCTTCCTCAGGCACGGCCTCGTCAGGCTGGCTCGCGAGGAGGCGGAGAGATCAAGATGGGGTACCTCACGAGGTGCCCATGACGCAAGCCATGACGACCAAGGCCGCCAGGCGGGCGCCAACCTGTGCAGTGCCCTCATTTCCTCTTTGGTGCAAAGGAGGCAAGCGCAGGCGAGAGCATCAAGAAAAGGCAACCATTTCGGTGCAACAAGACCAAGACCAACACAACGGCAGGAAGGAGGTCATCGTGGAGCCCAAGACGCGTCACCGTCGAGCCTTTGACAGGCGAGGACCAACTTTAGTCAGGATAAGTGTACTAGATGTTCCCCTTCAAAATAGCCAATTGTTGGCGCCCTTCCCGCTCAATATTTGGGAAGAGGCCCAGGGCCTCTGCCTATAAATAGGACTAGCCACGCTCAGGAGAGAGGATCCAGGATCCGGAATCCAGAACAGAGCTAGAGATCAAGCAATTTAGAGAGAGAGAGCGTCCGAACTCCCCCTAGCAGTTCGTTGCACCGGCCAAGAACAGACCCTCGCGAGGCTGTTCTTGCTTGTATTGTTCATCATCAGCCCCTGAGGCAATCCACCACACCACACACTGGAGTAGGGTATTACACCACAACGGTGGCCCGAACCAGTATAAACCTTGTGTCTCTTGTGTTGCTCTTTGCGTAGTTTTAGATCCTTGCGAGGCGACGAGGTGCAGGTAGGTAGGGGGTGAGATCTCCGCGTGCACCCCAGAGTTCGAACCTACAGGGTCTGCCGGAACCCGAAATCCGACATTTTCACTCCAGATTTCTCCATCACCAATTCAAATGGCTGATGCACAAGAAGAGCAGTTGAATATACAAACATTGTCGACAAAAGAAATGAGAAATACAAAAAAAAGGACGGCATGATATAATTCACATATATGACGCTTGCCTAAACAGCACGGCATTGCATAATTCACATACATAATGCCTTGCAACAAGATAACATTGCATAATTCACATATATAATGTCTTGCAACAAGATGGCATTACATAATTCACATATATGGTAATTAGACACTAAACAGGTGGCATTCACACAAAGCATGTCTAAACTAAGCAAATGACATAACCCTGCCAAGTTAGGGCATGCACCTCAGCGGGAAATATGACTGGTCATTTGTCTCTGAATCCTCCTCTGAGGAGCTATCGGTAACCAGCAAGACATGCGCTTCGTCAGATAGCATTGTCTGCTCTGAAGACCTTGTTTCCACTCCAGATTTTTCCATGACCATGCCGAATGGCTGATGCACAGGAAGATATTGAATGTACTAAAATTGTTGACAAATTTAACACATAATAAAAAATGATGGCATGATATAATTCACATATAAGATGACTGGCTAACCAGGGTGGCATTGCAAAATTCACATATATGATGCCTCGCTAGACAAGATGGCATTGCATGATTCACATATACGATAAAGAAACAAAACAGATGGCATTGACACAAAGCATGTCCAAACTAAGTAGATGACATCTTTAATGTATACAGTAAGCAATGCAAGGCACCATATGCATGACATTACCAACATCAGCATGCCAAGTTAGAGCGAAGACCTCATGGGGTAAATAGGAGTGGTCTTCTCTTTCTGAATCCCCCTCAGAACATTTATCTTCCTCTTGATTACGATCCGAAATGGGTGGAGGGGGGATGCCTTTGCGCCCACCATGGAGCGATGTCTGCATGAAATTTTTATTGCCACGCAAGGCACGTCTCTTTTGCTCTACATGATCAGTTCCATTGTGTACAATAACTGGCATGCATAGGAATAAAACATAGTGAGATTATGTAAGGAGTGCATGCACAAATCCGAGTGATGGTACCAAACTGTGGATAGACCCAAAACCAATGATAGCAGGCAGATAATAGCTTTAGTTAAAAATACAGATAATGGCTCCTTTAATGTTTGTTTGCACCCAACATGAAACTCATAGTAGACACCGGAGATTAACCAGATAGTAGACAGATAGTACTGATTGTTGCCCCAATATGTACCCCACAACCATTTAAAAACTCAAGTTTCAGCATTAGTTTGGACCTGACTCGGAGTCTAATTGGTGAACACGACGATAATGTAGCATGTCATCATATTAAGCGACGCATAACATAAGCAGACACGAAAGAGTGCGACCTCTCTTGCGGACCCGTGTAGTCCTCAAGGTCATCTGCTCAGTTGATGATGGTAATGCAGTTGTCATGGCTGCCGGCGGCGGGGAAGAAGATCTGAGGCGGTGAAAGATAGTCTGGAGAGCGGATCCCTGCTGTGGTGAACCCTTCCGTCGTTGGTGCAACTGAGCTGGGGTGGAACACGCCTTGCAGGAGCAGGACAAACCACACAAGGTTTTCTTTGACACATATCTGTGAAGTAATTGAGTAAGGTCTTGTTTGAATTTGAGGATTCTAACAATGCAGGGATAGGAAATAGACAGGAATAGGATAGGAATGCACGTGCAAAATAGAGAATTTAAAAACACAGGATTTCTGCCAATCTGGGTGTTTGATTCACAACAACTGGAAGATCACAGGATGCAAAAAAGCATGGTGAGATTGAGTCAAACCACAAGAAAATGTACGGCTATAATGCTATTATGCTACTATCTCTTAGTCTTGTGCTTGATGAATAGGAATATGAAAAGGAAGAGAAGTGGAAATTAGAATTCCTACAGTTTTTCTTTCAAGGAGACACTAAAGGAACAAATCCTACGCTTTTCCTTTGCTCCATTCCTTTGCACCAAATTCATGAAAAGTAGTACCATAGGAAACTTTCCAATTCCTATGTTTTTCATTCACTTTTCCTTTCAAGCCTTTGGCGATTCTAGTAGGCAGGCTTGAGCAAGGAAAATCCTACACTAAAAAATGTTTTGTGCTACTTCTATTACTTTGGACCCGTGCCACTTTGCCATACTAGCTCAACTCCCGGGCCCATCGACAAATGCACAGCTCAAGCAGAGAGATAAATAATGATGGCGTTCAAGAGAGTCCATCACGGATAGCTATGTTGCCTGGTACCTCACTGCTTGTCATATAGTAGGATATAATAATCGTATTTCCCGTTACTACGAGTGCTCAGTGGACAATATATATAACATGTAGAGTAAAAAAGAGATGCAACAAGTGTACAACCTCTTTGGCGAAGCCATGTTGATCTCAGCATGATTGGGTTGGCCGGTGAGGATGCTCCAGCTGAATTTGCTGTCGGAAGAGGGGAAGAAGATCTTAGGCGTCTGGAGATGGAGGCCGAGGTACTGCTCCGCTGTGATGGAGGGTTTCGTCGTTGGAGCAGCTCCGGTGAGTTGTACGACGCCGAGCCTGAAGCAGGACAAGAGAGACAATGAACAACGTTAACCTGAGTGGAATTCTAATAGCATCTCCAATACATGAGGTAAAATATATAACCACAAAGTGCTAGATGTAAAATACATCAGCCGCTCATCTCTGAACTTAACTGTTGAAACTGAACCTAACTGTCCAAACTGAATTTTGCTGTCGAAACTGAATTTTGTTGTCGAAACTGAACGCACTAGCAAGGTGAGGCTACACGTCGGTCGTGACTTTTTCATCTCTGCTCGGTCGATTTTGCAGCCGTTGGATCACGAAATCAAGGGCCTGCGGTTCATCTTCAACCTCCACCCCGAGCCGCCACCACCACCGCCAAACAGCAGCCCCCGCCCACGGCCGGCGGTGCACCGCCCGCCACGAAAACAATCCCCACCGCCGTCCGCCACCGCCCAGGCCATCCTCTAGCCCCGTGCCGAGATTTTTCTCCGGCAATCCCCACGCCACCGCCCCACCAACACCCCGCCACCGCCGGCAACCACCGCCCCATCCTGAACCCTAAGATAGATAGTGGGGTACCTCTCCGGCGAGCCCCCTCCTGCTGTGGCTGGTTCTTCCTTCACCCCGGCAAGCCCACCACTTGGAAATCGACTGACACAAAAGTCGATTCAGTCGACTAAAGTGTAGCCAAATCAGAGCAGCATCGCAAGCAAGAGCAAGAGTGAGAGCAGCAACGTGAGCAAGAGCAATAGCAAGAGCAGATCAGGCAGGGGACCGAGAGAAAGAACAGAGCAGCAGCGCGAGCGAGAGCTAAAGCAGCAGCAGCTCCTACTGATGTGGACGTCGCCGCTGAGGGAGCGACGCCGTGGAGGAAGTGGCCGGCGACGCCGCCGTGGATGGAGCCGCGCCGTGTCGGCTCGGGACCGAGCGCCGGCAGCACCGTGAGATCGAATCAAGAAGAAAATGCGGCGATTAGTGTACAACCTCTTTGGTGGCGCCGATTAGGCCGCAGCTTCATCCGAGGAAACGGTGATGATGATGCTCTTCCGGTGGTCCAGGTGAAGACGGCGGTGTGGGAATGGAGGTGCCGCGAAAGACGAGGGGAACGTCGGGGCAGCTCCTTGGAGGTGGAGAACGGGGTGGCTGAACCGGCGGGACGATGAGATCAATGACGGATCCTCATATGGTACGGTGGATGAGGGATGTCGAGGTGTTGCTGCGGACGACGTCGTCGGGGAAGAAGCTCCGGCTGGGTGGCGGACGGAGCAGGGTGTGGGGTTTCGTCGTGGGTTTTCGCGGCCTCGGTGTACGAATGGGTGGGCGGATGGGATGGTAGTGGGGAACCATGGCTTAGAGACGCGCTTGTCCGAAATATGGGGTAAGTTACAAAAGTACCCCCCACCGATTTGAGGCGGTTCTTTCGGTTCAGGGGTACCACGGGCATTTCACGTGTCAGGATTTCACAAGAGGTGGGAGTTTTCGCGCGCGTTGTAATTTCGGAATAGCAAGGCGCGGGTTGAGATGGAGGGAGTTGCCGGAGCACAACGAGACAAAGATATATCTTAAATATTTCGGCTAACAAGGCGGCGGGTTGAAGAGGCGGAGTTTCAAGCCACGATAGACAGAGACGCTAGCTTCAATTTTCGGCATAACAAGGCGCGGCTTGAAATTTCGGAAGAACAAGCTTAACGTGTACCCAAAAAAAAGACAATTTGCACCTCAACACGCACAACACACACACAAACACCATTTAGACTAGAGTAAGGTACACGTGCATTGCACGCATGAGATTTGGCAACCAAATTATGAATAAATACCACATTATAGCATGCAAGCTTTGAGTCATATATGCATGATGTAGATTTTCGTTTAATTCTTATAGTTCATTTCATTCAAAATCATCTAGTTTTTATAATAAAGCTAATCTATTTTAAGATTCATGGAATTGTGCGTTGTAAGACATAAAGTAAAGGCAAATAATGGCAAATCATGTAGAAAAACATTTGGGCAATTATGATACGGAAGATTCTAGAACAAATAAGAAGTGCTTGTGTTTTGATGTTTGTGCATTATGCTTAAGTTCAACCATGGAGTCTTCTAGATTATACATGTGGCGAAATCTGGTGGAATCTAGATGATATCCAACGGCCAATAGTGCTCCAATTTGCCATCTTTGGACCTTCGGATTCGCCTCATCCAACGACCATCTTTCAAAGTTAAAGTTACCCGCTCACAATATAAAAAAATATATAATATAATATATATAGGGGTATAGATATAGATATGTGATGCGAAAGCCGCCCATCGTCTCCAAATACATGCACGGATGCGACATGGGCAAATTATGTCTGCCATCGGTATCTCAAATTCAAATCAGTTTGACCTTGTTCAATGTGTATACATTACAACATGCTCTTTTGCAAAGCACACCGCGCAGATCTCCGTTATATTCATGCATGCATGGGTTTCAAATATCAGGATCTCTTATTCAAATATTTGAATTCAACTTTACATTGATTATGACCTCACCTATTCTTTTACACCCACACAGTAGTCTTCTCTTTATAATTGTACCACTAACTTTCTCTCGTGCATGCATGCACACACACTACCAGTCGGCATTATCTCGCAGGCATGCAATCTTTTCTTCAGGTCGGTCTCCCATGAAGGCACACACCCACACACATCCCCCTCTCCCTCATACCGGTCATTTTTTATTTCTCACGCGTGCATGCGCAACGATCGATGTTCCTCTATGTATGTGTGTATATAGCTAGGTCTTTCATAGTTTTCCACACAAACCGATCAATCGATATATACAGTGAGGTCTCACCCTCTTTCCCACGTCCACATCGATCAATCTATACCTCTCCCACGTCCACATCGATCAATCTGTACCTCTCTATATAGGATTAACATAAATAGATAATACACCCACATTAATTATATATCCAACGTCCCCCTCTCATCATCCATGCCTTCCGCTTCATCTCTCATATGCGTGCACAATGGCGAAGACAGGGGGCAGTAAGGGTGGCCTGCCCCCCCCCTAACATCACTATATATCGAGGCTAATATGAATGTGATCATTAGACAATTGCTACTAAAAAAGGTTTAATTTCATGAATTGACCCTCCTCGTAAAGGATTAGAAATGCTTGTCCCCCTAGCTCATTTATTTTTCATGGCTCCGCCATCACAGGCAACAGCGTGTTCGCCCCCTCTCTAAATATCGATCTCGCACTTGTGCATTCCTTCATAGTCTCCCTCCACTCGGCCCCCCGCACCATATTCTAGCCCCCCATCGGATTTTGCCACATGTACAATCTAGCAGACTCCATGGTTGAACTTAAGCATAATGCACAAACCTCAAAACAACAGTGGTTCTCTTTTGTTCTAGAATCTTCCGTATCATAACTGCCCAAACTTTTATTCTAGTTGAATTGCCATTATTTGTTTTTACTTTATGCTTTACAACGCACAATTCCATGAATCATAAAATAGATTAAGGGCTTCTTTGATTCAAAGGATTCTCAAAGGAATTTTGGAGGATTCTAATCATTAGGAATTTTCCTATCTTGGTTGTTTGATTCGTAGGATTGTAAACCCTAGGAATTTTTCCATATGATTCATTTGCACTAGATTTCATAGGAAACATCCCATCCACTCAAACCTCTTTGAAAGAATTCTGCGTTTTTTCTATGCACAATCAAACACTCGTACAATCCTGTAGGATTCAATATGACATTCCACTATAATCCCATGTTTTTCCTATTCACGCGTTCTTAGCTTTTTTATAAAAACTAATTTGGTTTTGAATGATAAGAACTATAAGAATTAAACTAAGGGCTACATCACGCATATATGACTAAGAGCTTAGATGCTATAGTGTGGTATTTATTCATAATTTGGTTGCAAAATCTGATACGTGCAATGCACGTGTAAATTACTAGTACTTCGAGTATGTGCAAAACACGTAAATTAGAATACCAATGGCACGCTACACAGTGTCTCTCTTACAGTTCATGAAGCCACGTGGCACATGTGGAGGCGTTGTCGCGACCTCCTTGCGTGGATTGATCACGATGACGTCTGCTTTGGTTCCGGAAGAATGTACTCGTCCTCCCGAGCCATCTTGGCGGTACATGCCTGAAGCGAAGATGTGCACGCACGCCACGCACGCACTCATTCCTCGCACGCACACGCAGCGGATACGGCGGGCGCAATTTTGTACCAAGATCCACCCATGTGATAATTTTACGCGTGTAAAGTCGTTCACTTCATTGATGGTCAATTAATACAGCGCATGCAAATTGAGTGGGCGTGAGGCGGAAGAAAGACATTATTACTCCACTGCGCGCATGCGAGTAGTTAAATCGTGGGTTGCTAGTAGTACTTCCATTGGTCTCCTTCGTATTTTGTGCCAATTTTTGATAGTAACATAATATTTACGCATTTGAGCAGTGTAGTCTACTTGAAATTTATGTTCCACTAAACCCATCGGGAGCCGTTTCGGGCCTCGAAACCAAAACCATCAATTAATCTTTACCTTGTTCCCATCACATTTGAAAGCCTGCTCACACCTAATAGTACTACGTACCAAACCTGAGCGATGTTCCCACTATGCAGGTATTAGTACTACTAGTGCTAGTACTTAGGTTATAAAAAGGGGAACTACCTAACCGAAAGTTACTCTACCTTTCCTCCTCATAAGTGCTTCTTCTTCGTTCGTCGTTGCCATGGCCGGTGAGCAAACTCTAGGTCAAGAACTACTCGTAACAAGGGAGCGGCAACCAAGGCTGTGGAAAAAAAAGAGGGCTCGCCGCCACGCAGAGACCTCGAAAGATCTCTCACGGGCAGGCGATGGCTCCTAGGAGCGCCCTAGCCGCGGAGGCGAACATGCCGAGCCAGCGGAGCTGGAGTTGTTATCCCTGGACGGCATGCCCGATCAGCTCAATAAGCACCTCAATAAGCAGAAGGAGTTCATGCAAGATTGACGGAGTTGCCCAAGGAGAGCCTCGACGACATGCCCGCTGAGCTCAATCAGCAGGGGGAGTTGACCGCCGGCTTGGTGATGCTGCTGAAGAAGAGCATTGCCTCGGAGAAGAAGGCCACCGGTGAAATCCTGCGACTTCAGGAGGACAAGGCGAAGCTACGCCACGAGATCTACTGTTGAAGGATAAGAACGCCCGGTGGAAGAAGCTGCATGAGAATAGTAGTTCCTCGATGAAGATGCTGCAGGCCCTCGTCATGGAGCAGAAGGAGGAGTTGGCGAAGCTCTCCATCAAGCACCCGCTCTTTGTCAAAGATGCGTAATGCGGCCGTGGATCAGATGATGAAGGCTCGCGTTGAGAAATCCCACGTCATGGACAGAATGAAGAAGATGGCAGAGGAGATGCGCAAGGAGATGGAGGTCATGGAGGCGATGAAGAAACGGTTACGACTCCGCGGCGAATTAGATCATTTGGGGTGATAATCTTCCTTCTTCTTTTGCTGTTGTGTTTCATCTTTTGCTTCGGGTATTTCACCGCACGTGTCACGTTCTCTGCGAGGCATGAATAGAACAATGGTTTTTGTTTTTTGAGGGAATGAGTAGAACAATGCTAACAATGAGATGACTAGCAAATTAGATCATTTTTATCTCCATATGGCCTTTGGGCTGCCGTGTTTAGTGCTCCTCAAATGTGATTACTACTCCGATGGAAAACTTGAGTATACCGCATGGTTCTTTGCTCCTCCTCGATCAGGTCGTCGGCGCATTTATACGAGCAGTCAAATCACAAGGCCCCGCCTTCCAGCAGTAATGAGCCGTCAAATCGCAAAGGCCCTCGCCTCTCGTGAAACCGACCAAGCTAGACTGCCCCGCCCTCTAGCCTTTATAAAATGTATACTTTTGTACAGCATTAGTATCGATGGATTGCGCCATGGAGCAAAACTTGAAATTAAAAAAAAGGTGGTACATATAGAGAGTGCTCGTCGCCAAATTATGCATATAGTACTATTAAAAAGGCTAGTCACAATAATGGTGTCCAAGACAACCCACCCTCAAATAAAACTAAGCACCACGGAATTCTTTGACAAAACTAAGCACCCTGAAATTCTTTGACAACTAAACTGCTGGCTATATGATGTTGGCCATATATATTATGCGTATATAATGTGAATAAGCAGTGGTAGTACTATACCAACTAAAAAGATGAAATGTAAGAAATACTAGTATGTACTTCTTTGAAGAGTTAAAGTCACAAGAAGAAACATAACATAGTTCTGCTGGGGCTCGACAACACACCCCTCAAATTAAATTAAGCACACCTGAAATTAAACTTTGCAACTATTCCGGTGACACCTTTGCATTAGAACCACCATGAGCAATGACATCGCCACCTTACTCAAGTCCTCGTCCATGTCACGGACTTCGTCCTTGTCCCTCTTCCTCTTGGCCGATACTTCTTTGCTTGAACCGCCAACTTGGCAGTTGCTCTTCATCTAACCCTTGTAGATATTGAAACAAAGGTAGCCATCCATTGCAGCGTACTGGATGTGGTCTATATCTAGTACATTCCGCTGCCATGCGTGACGATGAAACGTGTATGGAGGTTTCTCCAGTTTACCATACGAAGGATGAACCATGGCTCTGCCAGGTCGGCATTGAAGGCTGACGAGAGGACATCAGCCGATTCTTTTGGAGGTCGAAGGTGTTGCCTACAACGAGGCCTATCTGATGCAGGACTTCTTTGTCGTTACCAAAGTCTACAGTAACGAATTTGACAAGGTTTCTCTCAAGGAAGTCCTTAAAATCCTGGCACTCAACGTCGGCATGGCATATGTGGTAGACCAAGCATAAGTCATGCATGCAAACCTAGATCACGACGGGCTTCTTCCTCTCTTCGTCCTTTAGATCCTTCTCTCGTCCCACGAGTGTGGTGTACTCAACATCTAGCCCGGCGACCCACTCATCATGTGAGTCTTCGAACATGCGTGCGAAGCGAAAGGCATCCTTTCACCGTCGGCGGAAGAATGGGTGTAGATGACGTCGAACTCATCGCCATGATGATGGTTCTAACCTTGTACTCACCGCCCGATCGGGGAGATTTGGGGCGCCATGGATTTGGGAGGAGGGTTAGGATTAGTGGAACTGCCGTAATGTGAATGGACGGGCGACTAGGAGCGAACCGCCGTAGTATTAAAGGACGGGCGGGGACGAGTAGGGCGAACTGCCAGCGGCGAACGGCAGGGTAGTGGCTTTCCATTCTCCCATGATCACGGGCTTCGAGAGCCCTTGGATCGGAGATCGAACGGTTGCATGGCGTGATTCTAGACCAATGGGTGAATATCCTATCCTGGAGGGTTATTCTGCAAATTTTCAGCAACTTAGCATGCGACCATTTGATCTCAGATCCAAGGGCTGCCAGCAGCCCGTATCATGGTCGCGCCTACCACGACCGTCGCGTCGCTCGCGCGGTCGCGCCCTTGGAGATTTAACACGGTGCGTTAGGCTATCTGATGTTGGCATGTCATACATAGTCATCACTTAGTCACTCATACTACAACAAGGTTGGCTATAAGGTTGGCTATAAGTGTATTTTTTTACTCCTCTCTATCTCTTTCTTCGTACTCCCTCAGTCACATAATATAAGAATGTATTTGACACTATTGTAGTGCCAAAAACTTTCTTATATTATGGGACACAGGGAGTACTAGTATTTATTGCATTTGCCAAGGAGTGACCTCTTCCAATGAAATGGTGTTGCTAAGTTTGCTTCATTTATTTAGCTATAGACTCAGGCTGGTTGTAATGGGAAGTATCATATACTAATATCATGCATATGATACTAGTGTATGACACCTCATCAAGTACTACCTCCCTAATGCATATACATATGATACTAGTATATGATACTATGCATTAGGGAGGTAGTACTTGATATCATTAACTATAGACTCGAGGCTGGTTGTAATGGGAAGTATCATATACTAATATCATACATATGATACTAGTGTACTACCTCCCTAATGCATAGTATCATATACTAGTATCATGTAGTAATTTATTTATTACCATGCATGACACATAGTAGTATAGCATTTATTATGATATAGTATCATAGTATCATGATATGATACTCAACCCTCTTTTTCTTCATTTAATTTTATGACACCTCATCAAATTTGCCTAGTTGACATGGATGATACTAGCTATGGTACTACCATTACAAGTAGCCTCAAAATTATCTTTTCACCTAGGTACGCGCGCTTAGCAGCGTTTCTTCCTTGGGTCACCAAACTAGTCTCTCTCTTCTTGATTAACTTGCCACATCAGACTTCATGCCTATGTGGCAAGCTTAAGCACCTGTAGGAGCAAGTAACTACAATAGTGCGCTTTGCCGCTTTACATGGCATTTTTGCATATGTGGAGGAAAGAGAGGCAAGGTAAAAGTGGAGAAGTGGGCTCTCATGCAAGAGCCAGCCTCTACTACTACATGGTGGAGCATTGGGAGAGGCACACTGTATGGAGGTGGTCGGGAATCGGAGACTCACGCCGGTCGTGGCGCCATGATTAAAATGATAATGGCAAGTCAAATCACGGGGCCCAACCTGTCCAGCAGTAACTCGCTGTCAAATCACACAGCCCTACGTTTGCAGCAGCCTACTCCCTCGTCTTCTCGCGTCTATGTCGAACCGACTAGGCGGAACTGTCCCGCCGCCTACCGGGCAAGAAAAGCCCCGCCCTCGACTTTTAAATAGTATACAGTATACTAATTTTGTATCCATGGATTGCGCCCGCGCCATGGAGCAAAGCGTCTAGAAAACGGCAGTACACATGTACGGAGTATACAACACGCACGTCGCATTCGCGTTGCACCCCAGACGGTCGGTCGGTCTGGCACGCTGCTCTCCGGATGGAACGCGCATCATATTGCGTTTGCACACACATGTGGGACGGCAATTGAGAACCGACCATAGGCACACTCCACAGCCCCGCAAGTCGGGTGACTTAATAGAAGAGGGAGACGAGCGATAGTACTAGAGAAGTGTTGTACTACGTTGGTGCCTGGACGATCCACCGCAAGACACGGAAGATCGGTTCGTCCATGCATGTGACCAGATTCCAGCAGAACCACGCTGGATTGGCTATAAATCTACATATCGTGCAGGTTGTGTTGTACATGGCTGTAGTTGTGGTGAGAAATCTAAAAAGGTTTCTTGTCATCTCGCAAAATTATGTGTCATGTGCTTCGGATCGCTGCGAGGGTTAAACAGCGACAACCGAGTTGGGCTAGTCATTGGGGGCACATGCACGAGCAGTGACTACTCGGCTGCCATCTAGGTCAGCCGGCTATGTTAATTAGGACATCTATCGGCGGACCCCTTTTCTCACGAGTTTATCTTTAATTTGAGCTTTGTTCCTCATCTAGTTTGTCCGTCGAGATTCATGTTGTCTCCTTTGGGCGGTGAGGTTATGATTTCTTGTCATGTGGCATTTTTTCGTGTTATATGTTATAATCCGCGCTTGGATCAAAACGAAGACAACTGCGCCTCTGGGCCACGTGCATGAAGACTTCTCAACAGTCATTGACGAGGTCAAGCCGGCTCCGGTAGACAAAAGAAAACTAAGTACTACTCCACTATATAGGCAGGAGCCTCCACGCTTGCTTGCTAGTGTTGCTCTCTTCACACCGTCTCGGCCTCTCCAGATCTACACACGACAGCGGTGTCCACACTCTCTCTCTGCTCACGCTGGTCACAGACCCAGCAGGATCCTCTCTGCCGGGGAAGGTGAGAAGGTGCAACGTTGACGCGGTCGTCCTCGGCGACGGCTCTTACCCACTGCTGGGCGCGTCCCGATCAGCATGCCTTGTCGTTCTCTCCCAAGCACCGCTGGCGAGGGAGGGCCTCCGACCTCTTCTTCCTCGCTGCCGTAGTGTGGGCAGATCCGGCCTCCCGCCGCCCACCTAGCAACATCTCGGCGACCATCACGTATAACTTCATTCGAAATCGGCCTTGCTCTACTTCCCGAGCTCCTGACATCGCTGCATTTGTAACTTTTACTATTTCTTAGGCCCCTCGTAGATAGGATCGATTGGCTGTTCGAAAACCACCTAATTTTTTTACGTTTAAGAGGTAAAACTACTTCATGCACTCGAATCTAGTACTACTTGGTTCAAACAAGGAAGAAAGGGGTTAAGGGAGTGGGGGTGGGGGAGGATTTGTTACCTGAATCTAGGACTTGGTCGAAAGAGGAACTAATGGGGGCGAAAAGTAGCAGAGACTAGCTATCCAACTGGTCTCTAGGTCTAATAGGGAAATAAAGGGAAAGCGGTACAAACTCAATATAAACCCGATCTATTGGTTGAAAAAGGAAAGAAAGTGGGGGCGGGGACAAGTCAATAGAGTAAGTCCAGCACTAGATTTGCTAGCCTCACACAGATTATAAGGTGGCTATACTTAGAACAAAAATGGGACCAACCCGGATATCCTGTTACGATGTTTGTTGCCCCGAGCCACTCTTATGCAATGCCCTTTGGTAAAATGTAGCAGATTGCCTTTGTTAAAAGTAAGGACACGTTAAACCAATGTTGTTTTCAATGTAATGCCTCGAGTAATATGAATCAATGGCACTTCTTTACATGTCCTGCTAAAATTTCCCATTAAGATAAGTTGGTTCTTTTAGTTTAGAAATGCAAGCATCCTGGTCCCCCTACTCTCCCGTGCCCAAAGTATTGTTGTATTTAACGTTTGTCATAGTTAATCACGATGCCCACACTAATATCTAGCAATGCCACTTTGCTTTAGAAATTACTCTGTCCTTGTAGGATTGCCATTCGGATAAGGGACATGCTTCTTTTCATTTTGATGCATGTTTCATCACTTGTTACTTGTTAGTCACCCTCCTTTCCACCTTTTTGTGCAAACAGAGATATACATTTCACGCTCTATCTTAGTTGAACTGCACAAATGATATCCAAATTATAGTTGAGCATTCCAGGAGCTTCACAACCAACCTTGATGTTGCTCAATTTTATTGCAACTAATGAAGAAGAAGCTCTGTGGGTTTCGTTTTACGATGGAAATGGAACCGGGCTGGAGCCCTTTTCTTAAAAAATTGAAGAAGAAGCTGCTAGCTCATGGGACATGGCTTCATTTTAGGTGAACTACACCAAAAGGTCCCATGAATTGAATCATCCATGTTAGTATTTGAAAGAGCCAGCTTGACATCCCGGTCTAAGCACCCCGGCCTCCATCCTTGCGGCGCATACGGTACACCTCGTTTGCCACCTGCTCGACCCTAGTGACACCGATAAAATGAAGTAATAATACAGTTAAAATAGAGCGAGTGTCTTCTCTATCATTTCATTTCCAATGTAGATAAAGAAAGTGCTTACATTTGTTAAAGTATGTTTCATCAACTAGTCCCATTATTCTTTGTTTAAGCGTTTACGCAAACTGGCTGGGGTGCTTAATTTTAGTTGATATGTACAAAAATAGAGATTTGAATGTCTCAAAGCGCCTCCTTGTTCTCTTGTTGTACTGCGATGTTCATCACAGGCGAAGGTGTATCTGGGAGACTTGGGGCGATGTCGATATGAGGCGTGCCGTATGAGGCGTCGCGAGGCCCATCTCGCCCTCATGACATGGCATACTATGATACTATCGCAATATTTTCTTCTATTTATTTTGTGTGTTTCATCAACTAGTGCCACTATAATGTAATCACGCTTTTTCATTATATGTGCAAACAGGGTTATTCAGCTGCATTTTGGTGGAACTGCACAAATGTACGTAGGGAACCAGCATATATGCAGAGTGCGAGGTGTGCCAAGCAAAAATTACCGACACCAACCATGCTGCATGCACGCATTGGCATCCACCACAACCCGATGGGATGTGTGGCGCTCTGTGGACGGATCTTTCTCGGCAGCAAATCCTCTAACCAAATACTAGTAGCTTATATTGGCAGTTTTGTAGGGAGTACTCTTTTCTTAAAGAAGCACCAATCTATTTTCTTTATTTGTACACTGTGTCACAACTTTGACCCAAAGGTCCAGAGCTATTTTAGGGTGACTGGCGTAGTACTTGGAGACTGATTGTAAGCATGATTTTCATTAGCTGTCACACTGATTGTAAGCATGAGCAGGTGGAAGAATAGGTTAGTGCGAAGCTTACCTTAAACCCTACCGCCGCCGTTGAAACGAGGCGAGCGTCGAGGGAACCGTGGAGAACATCGGGGAAGCAACGTCATGCTATCCGGCCTCCTCTTGCGGCGGGAGAACGAATAATCTTGTGGCTCCGGCTGACTCTGCACCCTCACGAACGACACACCATACTCGATCGATTCGTTATCCTCTGGGTGCTCGACCTTCGACCTGTACGCCCACCACCTCCGCCTGACTGTCGCCTCGGGCGAATCTGTCTGCTCCATCGCCCATAGGAGATACTCGATGAACTCGGAGGACTGCGGCGTGACTGCCACCGAGGAGTACATGTACATCGTCGCCCTCATCGCCGTCGTCTCGCTCTTTCGCATACATTGCCACATGGCCCGCACCGTCCTCGAAATTTCCCACTCATTGTCAAACCAACTAAGGATCTCCTTCAACCAGGCTAACTTTGCCTGGCCGCCGCCGGCGATCTGCCTGATTCGCTGCTGCATCCTCTCCATAGATGTCGTTACAGGTGGTGCGGTGCTAGCTTTGGAAGATGGGAGGAGAGGCGGTGGTCTTGCAATAGAGAAGAGGGAGAGGAGAGGAGGTGGTTTTGGAATGGAGATGATGGAGAGGAGAGGAGGTGGTTTTGCAATGGAGAGAAGATCAGAAGAGGGAGAGACGAGACGGTGGTTTTGGAATGGAGATGATGAAGAGGAGAGGAGGTGGTTTTGGAATGGAGATGATGGAGAGGAGAGGAGGTGGTTTTGCAATGGAGAAGATCAGAAGAGGGAGAGGCGAGACGGTGGTTTTGGAATGGATATGATGGAGAGGAGAGGAGGTGGTTTTGCAATGGAGAAGATCAGAAGAGGGAGAGGCGAGACGGTGGTTTTGGAATGGAGATGATGGAGAGGCGAGGAGGTGGTTTTGCAATGGAGAAGAGGGAGAGGAGCGTGCGGCAGCGATTTAGGATTGGGCGAGAGGGCCTGCGCGTTGTGACTGGATCAAAATCAAAATCAATTTACCCTTCAATTAAGAAAGCGACCCCACATTAACTAGTCTTCCTTTTATTCTGGGTCATAATTGACCATGATTTTCTCACATAAAATATATGTTATACGTTGCAAAAAATATATAATTTGAAAGTACATTCAGAATCTGAACCAAACGATACAATTTTTGGTGACATGCATTCACATTTTGCTTGTCACATACAAAGACATGGTCAAACTTTGACCCAAAATACGCAAAACAACAAAAAATACTTCCAAGACCAGCGTCGCTCTTCCGCTCTTCTCATGTTCCAATCTAAATCCACCGCCGCTCCTCTCCTGTTCCAATCTAAATCCAGCACCGCTCCTCTCCTCTTCCATTTCAAAACCGCCGCCCCTCCTCTCCTGTTCCAGTCCAAAACCAGCGTCGCTCCTCTCCCGTTCACTACAAGAAATATGTCAACTTGTGACCCTCACTATTGGCCGCTGAAAGGTCATAGTTTTTCATTTGCGACCTTTTTGTGACCAAAACAGCGAAGGTCAAAAGCTGGCAAATAGAATTGAAATTAACGACCTTCTGTAAAAGGTCGTTGCTTCTTCGACCAAAATTTTGGTCACTAGCAGCCTCCCCAGACCACGTAGGATCCAGCGTGGCAAGCTAACGTGGATAAGGATCAGCCCGGTCCAATTCAGTGTTTTACATGGGCCGAGCCCATTAATTCAGCCTTTTAGTTGTATATTTTTTCTGTGAATTTTCTCTAGCTACATGGGCCTGGCCCAACAATTTGACCTTTTTTATTTTGGGCCATGGCCTTTTTAGTTTTTCAGTATATATTTTTCAATCTGGTCCCACAAGTCAGATGGGTCCCACTTGTCATAATCTCCTATATTGGTCCCACATGTCAAAAATGTGAGCATTGTTTAGATTATTTTCACAATTGAGCCCACTAATCTAGTTTCCATTTCACATGTCTTCAAATCACACAAATAAACAATATTTTAAATAGAACAGAAAAATGTAGAATTTCTTAGGCACGGAGCTCACATGCATAGTCTATTACAATCTGTGCATAGTCTATTACAACCCAGATATGCCTACTATTACAGTCCTATAATATTTACAGTTTATTACAGTCAAACAGAACAAATCTTTGCTGCGTAGGGCTACATGCCGCTTCGAACTTGAAATTTCCTAGGCCTGGAGTTCCTATAAAAGGGTGAACACAAAGGCATTAGAGTACCATTTTCATTCCTGGAGTAGATATTCAAACCTCCAGGTTTAGTGTATAGACAATCTATAAAATATATATTTAACAAAATTTCACATAAATGCAGATTTATGGATCGAATGTATGATAAAGCAACAGATTCAAACAACTTCAAATTAATGACTAGATGTTTTAGAGACCAGTTATAGCAGAACACTAGATGTTTCCAATGCATATTCGCAGAACCTTGGCATACTCACAAAATCTTAAATCAATCCTAAATCAATGTTGCCTACAAGAAACACTCATCAATCTCATGTTTTGAAAAGCAACGTGGGTGAAACCAACTCAAAATAAGGAGCATAACAAATTCATGTCAACAAAAATTAGCTTGTGATCCATAACACATTATTTATTCTTTACAAAGTAGAATTTCCGTAGATATCATTACGGACACCAAGTAAAGTAACATGTACAGAATGTGGCAACATTTAGTTCACTTTATTGTACAAGTTGGATCCAGTTTACTCGGTTGGACAAGATGCATTTGTTAACTATGAGGAGAATGACACTATTATGCAAGATAATTGTTGTGTCGCTATGCTGTAGTAATACATGAACATCAAGTGAGAGTGGTGTTTTGTTCTTACCACAGCGGAACAATTGAGACAATGCCCGATTCGCCTTGCTTCTCCACAAGACTCGACCAGTAGCACGCATCCTTGAAGGAACAAAACCAAGGATGTAAGAATGCATGCTCATTGTTTTGCTAATTAAGAGCGCCATAGTTCACTGTCAATAAAAGCGGCTTCAGGGACACCGAAAATTAAAAACCAAGGATGGATGTAAATTAACCCTGACTAGTGTTGAGCTGGTCGTGAAGCTGAAACTTAATTTGAAGAAAGGGAGGTCCTGGTTGGTCAATTATTGTCAGTCAGGTTGAGCATTGTGCAGCAAAAAAAGCAAGCAGGAGCTAATGGCCTAGGAACTACTAGTAGCACAAATGTAGTAGAAGATATAATTGTGCATGCTGTAAGACAGTAAGAATGAGTAATAAATAGCAAGCATAATTGTGCACTTGGTAGTGCATCGTCCTCTGTTTACCCCACCCCAGCGCACCCCAAACTAAAAATAGCAGAAACTCCAAGTCCAATATTACTATTGCTGTAGTTTCTAATGGGATTTAGCTTTTTTATTTGAGATAACAGTACATAAGCTGGTTGCACAACAGAACTGCACAGGTATGCACAATAGGAGAAATGATGGCCTGGTTGTTACATAATGTGCACACAAGCTTCGACGAATAGAGACAGCAAAATGTGGATAGTATAGAGACTCCTCTACCCTGGAAGTTGTCTACGGAAGTTTTCATTCTCTTTGTACGAAAATTTCATTTTCCATTTTTTGAGTGCCCAAAATATGTTTTTTTGTGAAGGACCTACCATATATTTGTTACAAAATTGTACCAAACCAATTTTATAAAATACTAGGCCATATTTAATGCACAATTGACCAAGTGGTTGGGTGTCACAACCTTTGATCCACCTCTCGTGAAAAAGACAAATTTCCGCCGATTCTGTTGGAAGCGGGTTAAATTTGAACGGCAGCTGTCTCGTAGTTTGCTCTATATTTTTTTCAAAAATCATTTTTAGGTACAAAAGTATCTATTTAATAAGAGAAACACCAAAAAAATTCCAAAATTCAACCACTAGCTAGGAACGGTCAAGCCGGTCGTTTTGACCGCATTTTGAAACGGGCATAAAAAATTCAAAAAGATCAAAAAAATGGAAAACCTTCGCATTGTGTCATTATATGTGGCCAAGTTACCAGGAAAAATAATAAACTTGTAATACGATAATTATTCTAAAAAAGTGTTCTCAGAAACAAGCTAGCATGCATGAAGATCAATGGCTTTCAAGCCAAATGATCAATCTTATGGCCACATTCATGGCATAGTTTTTCCAAATGATCTCATATTATGCACAAGGGTGCATATTGGAACGGCAAACAATGTTGCCTAAGGAAGTTTTCATTTTCTTTGGAACAAAAAACCATTTTCCATTTTTTGAGTGCCCAAAAGGAGTTTTTTTGTGAAGGACCTCGCAAATAATTGTTGCAAAATTGGACCAAATCATTTTTATAAAATACTAGGCCATATTTAATGCACAATTGACCAAATGGTTGGGTGTAAAAAGTTTTGATCCACCTCTCGTGAAAAAGACAAATTTCCGCTGATTCAGATGGAAGTGGGTCAAATTTGAACTGTAGCTGCCTTGTAGTTTGCTCTTTATTTTTACAAAAATCATTTCTAGGTACATAAGTATCTATTTAATCAGAGAAACACCAAAAAATTTCCATGATTCAACCACTAGCTAGGAATGGTCATTCCCGCCGTTTTGACCGCATTTTGAAACGGGCACAAAAAATTCAAAAAAAACAAAAAATTGGAAAACCTTCACATTGTGTCATTATATATGACCAAGTTACCAGGAAAAATAAGAAACTTGTAATACGGCAATTCTTTTAAAAAAGTGTTCTCAGAAATGAGCTATCATGCGTGAAGATTCACGGCTTTCAAGCCAAATGATCAATCCTATGGCCACATTCATGGCATAGTTTGTTAAAATGATCTCATATTGTGCACAAGGGTGCATCTTGAAATGGCAAACAATATTGCCTAAGGAAGTTTTCATTTTCTTTGGACGAAAAAACCATTTTCCATTCTTCGAGTGCCCAAAAGGAGGTTTTTTTGTGAAGGACCTCCCAAATAATTGTTGCAAAATTGGACCAAATCAATTTCCTAAAATACTAGGACAAATTTAATGCACAATTGACAAAATGGTTGGGTGTAAAAAGTTTTGATCCACCTCTGGTGAAAAAGACAAATTCCACCGATTTAAAGGTGAAGCGGGTCAAATTTGAACTGCAGCTGCCTCATAGTTTACTATTTATTTTTCCAAAAATCATTTATAGTTACATAAGTACCTATTTAATCATAAATACATGGTTTGGTGGCGATACGTCGAGGTTTGGGCGGTGGCCGAGGCCCCCAACTCTAGAGCGCGTAAGCTCGCATGCCCGCCGCATGGTCACCGCGTGACTGTGGTGTTGCCATGTGTTCTGGGCAGCCTAGGCATGTCTAGTGGGTTGGCACTCCCCGGGTAGGTGCTAGGAAGAAAATTACAACATAAGATTCTCACGAGAAGACCGATCGATGCTCAAACATGAATTAGCAGCCAAGTGTTTGATTAAGCGATGCACGGAAATGTACATGGCTAATGGGCGTGAGTTTTGGCTGAGGATGATCATTTACTAAGAAGACCGTCTTCACAAATTTTTCAGCTCAAAAGGAGGAGCCTAGGTGGTACTTGCTTTGCAAACTACCACACTGGACATAAATACGAATGTTGAAGCTCGGCTCAAAATAATGAATGGATTGAGCTGGCATTTGGTGGAGTATGGTTATTTGGGCATAGGAAAGCACTGTAGAAAATGGATACTATTTGGACATGCCAAAGTGGTACTTCCTTCACAAACTGTTGTTCTGAACAGAATAGGAAAATGAATATTTTTGAATTATTTTTGAACTAGTCAAGGAAGGTTTTTACATATTTGATGAAGATATGACCCAAAGAATTTATGGATTTTTTTGGGAAATTTGGGAATGACAGAAATATAGGTTGCTTTACAACCTAGGGCAAAAACCGCCACATGGACATGACACATAGGCAAAACTGATGAGGTGGCGCCTATTCATAGCAACCCACCACAATTTACAAGGCTATGACCATCTATATTGGTCGTTAACAACTAGAAATAAGGCAGCGGACCAGCACTGTTTTCTTTATGACCATTTCGTGCAAGGAAATTACAACCTTTGTGACCAAAATGGTCGCAATCGTTTAGGGTTTGGAGCCCCCCGAACAGCTTTTGACCAATTGGTCTCAAATGGTCATAGATCTATGACCAATTCTTCCAGGGTCACTGACAGAAGGTCACTAGTTGACATATTTCTTGTAGTGGTTCTAATCCAAAACAAGCGCCGCTCCTCTCCTCTTCCATTCAAAAACCACCGCCGGCGACTGAAGGTGCTGCGGAGAAGTAGATCGATGGAGGAGTACAACCGATACGTGAGGATCGCAGACGGCGACCCTGTGAAGCTAGCTAGGATGTTGGAAATATAGTCTTGTTTTGACAACAAAGGACCAACTAGCGGCGACGGCGACATCCATGGCCAAATATCTGCAACAGAGCGAAAAGGCAGCGATACTCCCGGAGGGAGTCGCGCCGGAGTACATAGAGCTGCTCCTCTGGGCCATGGAGCAAACAGATTCATTGAATCCGATCGTGAGGGAGCGGTGGTGGGAGTATCGATCCCAGATGGAGCATCCACTAGAGATTGAAGGATAGAGCATCTCTGAGGTCTTTGTTTGTGAGGGTGTCTGCCAGAGCGAGCCGGTGGAGTCTTCGTCGACCGAACCCAACTGCAAGAGGAGAAAAGCAGTTGGCCCCACGACGCTTCCCCGCCATCCTCTCCCTCGCCATTCACATCGTCTCACGGGCGGTTATGCCGCCGAGGAATAGGAGGGGATCGCCCCCAGCCCAATAGTTGGGCAGGTTGTGAATTGTCAGGAGGAGCTTAGGGTTGTCAGTATTTGCAGGTTGTGAATTGTTTTTTGTGTTGTGTATTTTGAGAGTACTTTCAGATATGAATGTCTTTTGAATTTCAGATTTGCAGTATTGAGCATATGAAGAATTTTATGAATTCTAGAGATCTATTTTAGCACTTAAAAAATGTAGTTTCATAGGAGTATAAAAGTGCATTTAGAAGAAACAAAGCAAGTTTGGGCCAGATAAGAAACTGCAAGTTCAGTTTCAGATAAGAAACTGCAACTTTCAGAGGCAGAGCATTTTTTTTTGACTATAAACAGTAGGGTAAACACCCCACTTCAACTTTTATTAAAAATAAGAAACAAAGAACATAAGTCTTGTGGGCTTGAGGTAAGCCCAAACAAAATAAAAGAAAAAGAAGAACATGAGAGAAACTACCAAAAAAAGGAGTCTAACCTACAGCTAAGAATAAGACTAATAAACAAAAACAGAGGGAACTAAACTAAAAAAATTATAGCCAAGCATCCTGCCAAGCAGAGAATTGAGCTTCATATTTCTTTTTAATCATGTATTTGAGAACAGGATTTATATTAACACGGCCTTTTCAAACAGGTTTAACATCATGTTGGAAGTTTTATTCATGGTCGAAAATGGAACTACCAGCCAGTTAACATCATGCTGATCAACATTCATGCATAGCACATCTTCATATGATGCACAGTCAAAATGCCCACACAATGTTGAGTGTGCGAAACACAAAGAAAACGAGGGACGGAGTTTTGGCAAGTGTTGAACGTGGTTTTGGGCTGCCCCGTCTAGACTTTCATTTTTAACATGCGCAGCCCACGACCTCGGATGGGAGGGCCTGTTTGTATTTTCTTAGGATCGTCATGTATCGACCGACCTATGGACCTCCCATCCGAGGTTTTATTTTTGGCATCCTAATTTATGTATTTTTTGAAGAAAACGCAGCGGTCTGTTCTATTTTTCTATATAAGAATAGGAATGCCAGGTACAACTTATGTTTCCCTTTTAACTATATTATATATATTTAAATTATTTTATATGTTATTATATATTATTTTTATTGTCATCATATATTTAACAGATACTTACATATGTAAGAAAACAATATCCCACATCTTATTAATTATAAAAATAATTTGTTAACAAATAAAATCCTGGATTGTTTTGTACGAAAATCCTAGTGATTGTGTACAAAAGCTTGGTAAGATTTAAGGACGATGTAATAATATCACTTATTATTTATATATATTTATAACAAAATGCTCAGCTCTTTTTTATTTTTTGATAACATTGTTGGCCCAACCCAACATTATAATTAGAATCAGCCCAGCAAAATCGTGTATCTAGATAAAGTGCAAATGGCCTGTAATTTTTTAGGAAATAAAATAAATGGGCCGCATGAAAGCTACATTAATTGTTCACCCAGCCCAGCTAATGGTTGTAATTCAAAAAAAATCAAATTGACTGTAAATTCTACGTGCAAAAAAGACTGTAAATTCTGAAAAAATGGGTTGAATATGTGCCACATTTTTGGAGGCTGAAATGTGGGCCAATAGGTCGAAGCCAACGCAAGTCGTTGTAAATTTAGTCAACAAATGATTCTGACATGTTAGCCGTTGGATTTACATCCAACGGCCGGCATCCATCTTCAATCTCTCGTCTTCTTCCTCCAGCGCCGCTGGGACCACCTCCCGCCTCCTGCTGCTAGCAGCTCTGCTTAGCATGCTTCGCTATGAAGCGCTACTCCACCGTTGGCTAGGCCATCCCTCAAACCCTCCACACCTCCTGTTCTTCTCCACCGACTCCCGAACCACACCGCACTAGAACCAGTTAACCCTCGTACACCTCTCCTTCTGCGACTCTACTCCCGCGTCTTCCCATCTCCGGCTCGTTGCTGTCCGGGGCCTCGCCATCGTCCACCACCTTGGATGCGCTCGGCGCGGCGTGGTCAACGTGGTCAACCAACGACACCATCGGAAGTAGGCTGTGCATGGAGAGGCTGACAGCTGGGTCCACGGCCGCACACAAGGAAATGCCTCCTTATTACGCGCAAAATAATGATTCCTCCACCTGACATCTGGGACCCACCGGAAGGGCCTCAGATTTCACGAAAAAAAAGCGTGCCCCGCTGACTTGACTTGTCGGACCCACCAGCTATCTTCACACGGAAGGAAGTGCCTCCTTATTACGCACAAAAAAAATGAATACTCCCCCTGCCAGCTGGAACCCAGCATAATGGGAGGCTGACTTATGGGCCTACCAAGTTGACGGGGACGGAGGGCTTTGTCAACTTAGTCAATATGAACGATTCTATCTCCTGTTACCGTACGATGTTCATCCAACGGTTGTAGTGCTTCTTCAACCTCTGGTCTTCTTGCTCGGCCGCCCAAACCAGCGCGGTCGTCGTGCTGCTCCGCCTCCGTGGCCGGGTGTGATGCCGCGGAGGCCTAACCGCCCCCTACTACTCCCACCGCTGGCCAGGCCATCCCTCTACTCACCCACACCCCCTGTTAATCTACGGCGACAGCAGCCTCACACCGCAGCCGAACCAGTGAACCCTCGTACTCCTCTTCACGTGGGCATCCACTGCTGCGTCTTCCCCGGCTCTGAGTCGTCCCCTTCCTAGGCCTCACCGTCGTCCACCGCCATGGTGCTCTCGGCACGGAGTGGTCAACGTGGTCAAGGAACGACTTCCATCGGACGTGGACTGTACATGGAGAGGTCGATACCGGGTCCACGGCCGCAGCAAGGAAGTGCCTCCTTATTACGCGCAAAATAATTATTCCTCCACCTAACAGTGGGGACCCACCGGACGGGCCACCGTATTCGCGAAAAAAGTATCCCCCCCTGACTACTGGGACCCACCAGCTACATCTTCGCACGCAAGGAAGTGCGTCCGGGCAAAAAAAATAAAACGATTCGTTCCCCTGACTGCTGGGACCCACCAGCTACATCTTCGCACGCAAGGAAGTGCGTCCGCAAAAAACGATTCGCTTCTCGATTGCTGGGACCCACCAGCTACATCTTCGGACGCAAAGGAAGTGCATCCGCAAAAACGATTCGCCCCTCATTGCTGGGACCCACCAGCTACATTTTCGCACGCAAGGAACTGCCTGACAGTCGGGACCCACCTGGTCGAAGCGTATGTAGCGTTGTCATTCTGGTCGCGAACGTGTACGTACATACTGGTCGATGTAGAGGCGTGCACGTGTCGTAGATGTAGAGGCACGCACATAGCATGTACACGTACATACAGCGGTGAGGGTGCAAGAAAGAAAATAAAGCCACGTACATACATACGGGCAGGGTCTCTAACGCCTATCGCGCATACGTACATGGCTGGGTCGGAACGGAGAAACAGCGTCGTCGTCGTGTTCATGGGGAACCAACCGGCTGGGTCAGAACGGAATGCGTGGTCGTGTTCATCGGGAGGACTTGGACGGAACAGACGATGGAAACGAGGCCTGGCGTACCGCACAATGGAGGAAACGGCCTTGTGTTCAACCGGCCACGTTCGAAACAGGGTCCTGTTGATGGGGAGGGGCCTGGTGTACCACAAAACAAAGGAAACGGACCTCCTACGGTCGAAACGGGGGTCCTGTTGATCGGGAGGGGTGTGGCGTACCGCAAAACGGAGGAAACGAACCTCCTACGATCAAAACGGGGGTCATGTTCATCGGGAGGGGTGTGGCGTACCATAAAGCGTCTGAAACGGACCTCCTACGGTCAAACGGGTCCTGTTCATCGGGAGGTGTGGCGTGCCGCAAAAGCAGGACTCCACGGGATACTGTTCATCTACACTGTCGACCTGCTCCAGCCTCCACGGGCTCCTGTTCATCCAGCCTCCACCGCGCGCTACTCCACCGACTACTGTTCAACCACCCCTCTCCACGGGCACCCCTCCATCGTCTACTAGTCATCCAGCCCTCCACACCACGGGCTCCTGTTCAACCACCCCTCCACGGCCACCCCTCCACCGTCTACTGTTCATCCAGCCCTCCACACCACGGGTTCCTATTCATCCAGAGGCAACGCCACCGCCACCGTTCATCCACCCCCGCAACACTCACTAGCAGCAGAGCGGCGAATCGCTCCATCGGGTTCGATTAACAGCCATCGATCGATCGCTCGGGTTCGCAGAACGCGTAGTTCGCGGTGCAATCGCTGAGGTTCAGTTAGAGCCCAACGCCTCGCTCGGCTTCAGTTAGAGCCAACGCCTCGCACACACGCGTGTACGTACAAGAGAAACGCGCATCGCTCTGCCCCCGACATCCCGCCGTAACCGGCAACTCCCCGAAATTTTCCTCCCCCTCGCCTCTACCACGGTTTTCTCCGTCATGGACGGCCCAAAGAATGTCATGCAGCTGCGTCTCCGGCCCGCCCAGGACGAAAAGTCCATTTTCTGTCATGATTTTTTGTCATAGAAGTAGGAGCCCACCACATCTATGATGATACTGGGTTTTGTCACAATTATCGTCATAGAAGTGTCATACGTATGATAGAAAAAATTTCGTTCGGCCCAAAATGTCACGGATGTGTCTTTTTTTGTAGTGTGTAATCTTCTTTTTGCGGTGTGTTTGTTGAGACCGATGAATTGTGGGTTTATGATCAAGATTATCTATGAACAATATTTGAATCTTCTCTGAATTATTTTATGTATGATTGGTTATCTTTGCAAGTCTCTTGAATTATCAGTTTGGTTTGGCCTACTAGATTGGTTTTTCTTGCAATGGGAGAAGTGCTTAGCTTTGGGTTCAATCTTGCGGTGACCTTTCCCAAAGGATGATGGGGCAGCAAGGCACGTACAGTATTGTTGCCATCGAGGATAACAAGATGGGGTTTTTTATCATATTGCATGAATTTATCCCTCTACATCATGTCATCTTGCTTAAGGCGTTACTCCATTTTCTTGAACTTAATACTCTAGATGCATGCTGGATAGCGGTCGATGAGTGGAGTGATAGTAGTAGATGCAGGCAGGAGTCGGTCTACTTGTCTCGGACGTGATGCCTATATACATGATCATACCTAGATATTCTCATAACTATGCTCAATTACATCAATTGCTCAACAGTAATTTGTTCACCCACCGTAGAATACTTATGCTCTTGAGAGAAGCCACTAGTGAAATCTATGGCCCCCGGGTCTATTCTCATCATATCAATCTTCCATCACTTTATTATTGCTTTGCTTTTTTACTTTACCTTTTATTTTACTTTGCATCTTTATACCAAAAATATTATCTATCAGATCTCACTCTCGTAAGTGACCGTGAAGGGATTGACAACCCCTAACCGCGTTGGTTGCGTTGAGCTATTTGTTTTGTGTAGGTACGAGGGACTCGCGCGTAGCCTCCTACTGGATTGATACCTTGGTTCTCAAAAACTGAGGGAAATAATTACGCTATTGTGATGCATCACCTTTCCTCTTCAAGGAAATCCAATGCAAGCTCAAGAGGTAGCAGGAAGAATTTCTGGCGCCGTTGCCGGGGAGTCTATGCAAAAGTCAACATACCAAGTACCCATCACAATCCCTTATCTCTTGCATTACATTATTTGCCATTTGCCTCTCATTTTCCTCTCCCCCACTTCACCCTTGCTGTTTTATTCGCCCTCTCTTTTCCGTTCGCCTCTTTTCTCGCTTTCATCATTATGGCTAGTCTTATATCTTCTCTGTTATCTCCCGAGAATGAAGTTCTAAATTTTAAGCAAAGGGAGGGAGAAAATTTAAAAGACGCTTGGTACAGAATTTGCAATGCTCAAAATAGATCTACCAGGAAGCAATCTACTTCAGTTCTTCTCCGCAATTTTTATGTAGGTGCTAATCCTTGGTATAGATATATCCTCGATACCATTACCGGAGGGAATTTCTTGGGTAGCCATACTTTTGATTCTTATAATGCTATGCTAGATTTATTTGGCTCACCACCTCTTTTGGTTAATGGGACTATGTTAACTTTGGAGCATGTAATGCAAAGACATGAAATTATTGAAAATAAAGTTGCTACCGTTGAGTTAATTGAAAATTTAGATAAAAGGATCCACAATCAAATTACCCAATATGGATCTAAGGTGGGAGTAACCTTGAAAAATATTAAGGAGAAGGAACCCATAGTTAATGAGAGAATTAATCAAGATTCCACTAGAATCGATAAACTTGAGGGTATCATTACCAATTTGGGAACCGCTTTTTCTTCCGTAAAGAATACTCCAAGTCCTCCTACTAAAGTTGCTAAGCTTATGTATGTTCCTAAAAATAAGGATGAATCCTCTAGTAAAGAAACTGCGGATTTTAAATATGTAAGTGTTCATCCCAATCTTTTTGCTATCATTAAGGAACCATTTGCTACGAATGAATTTTTCGATATTTTGCCTAAAAGTTTGATAATTACTAAAAAGATAGAAATTTATAAAGAAGGTAGATGCCTCATTAAAGAATTGCCTACCAAAGATGGCAATACCTAGATCTATCCTTGCTTTTATACCTAGCTAGGGGCGTTAAAGGATAGCGCTTGTAGGGAGGCAACCCAATTTTATTTTTAGTTTTTTGTTTTTGTTTCTGTTTAGGAATAAATATTTGTTCTACTTTCTGTTTATATGTGGTTTTATGTTTTAATTAGTGTTTGTGCCAAGTTAAACCTATAGGATCTTCTTGGATGATAGTTATTTGATCTTGCTGTAATTTCCAGAAACTTTCTGTTCACAAAAACAATTATTAAAAATCATCAGAAGGTGATAAAATACAGATTCCAATTGCTTCTGATCAATAAAAAAACTTCCTAGGTCTTCCTATTTTGGCTGAAGTTTTGGAGTTCCAGAAGTTTGCGTTAGTTACAGATTGCTACAGACTGTTCTGTTTTTGACAGATTCTGTTTTTCGTGTGTTGTTTCCTTGTTTTGATGAATCTATGGCTAGTAAAATAGTTTATAAACCATAGGGAAGTTGGAATACAGTAGGTTTAACACCAATATAAATAAAGAATGAGTTCATTACAGTACCTGAAAGTGGTCTTTTGTTTTCTTTCACTAACGGAGCTCATGAGATTCTGTTGAGTTTTGTGTTGTGAAGTTTTCAAGTTTTGGGTGAAATTTGTTGATGGATTATGGAACAAGGAGTGTCAAGAGCCTAAGCTTGGGGATTCCCATGGCACCCACAATAATATCCAAGGACACCAAAAAGTCAAAGCTTGGGGATGCCCTGAAGGCATCCCTCTCGTAAATCTACTTCCAGCGGTAACTTTACTTGGAGCTATATTTTTATTCACCACATGATATGTGTTTTGCTTGGAGCGTCTTGTATGATTTGAGTCTTTGCTTTTAGTTTACCACAATCATCCTTGCTGTACACACCTTTTGAGAGAGCCATACATGAATTGGAATTTGATAGAATACTCATTGTGCTTCACTTATATCTTTTGAGCTTTATAGTTTTGCTCTAGTGCTTCACTTATATCTTTGCTCTAGTACTTCACTTATACCTTTTAAGAGCACGGTGGTGGATTTGTTTTATAGAAACTATTGATCTCTCATGCTTCACTTGGATTATTTTGAGAGTCTTAAATAGCATGGTAATTTTCTTAATAATAATAATATGCTTGGTATTCAAGATTTGTAAAACTTTCTTTTGAGTGCGTTGAATATTAAAAAAAGTTTGATGCTTGATAATTGTTTTGAGATATGAAGATGGTAATATTAGAGTTATGCTAGTTGACTAGTTGTGAATTTGAGAAATACTTGTGTTAAAGTTTGTGATTCCCGTAGCATGCACGTATGGTGAACCGTTATGTGATGAAGTCGGAGCATGATTTATTTATTGATTGTCTTCCTTATGAGTGGCAGTTGGGGACGAGCGATGGTCTTTTCCTACCAATCTATCCCCCTAGGAGCACGTGGCGTAATACTTTGCTTTGATAACTTGTAGATTTTTGCAATAAGTATATGAGTTCTTTATGACTAATGTTGAGTCCATGGATTATACGCATTTTTCCCCTCCTTCCACCATTGCTAGCCTCTCTAATACCGCGCACTTTTCGCCGGTATCATACACCCACCATATACGTTCCTCAAAACAGCCACCATACCTACCTATCATGGCATTTCCATAGCCATTCCGAGATATATTGTCATGCAACTTTCCCCCATTCCTTTTATTATGACACGCTCCATCATTGTCATATTGCTAGCATGATCATGTAGTTGACATCGTATTTGTGGCAAAGCCACCATTCATAATTCTTTCATACATGTCACTCATGATTCATTGCATATCCCGGTACCCCGCCGGAGGCATTCATATAGAGTGTAACATCCCAAATTTTCAATTTGGAATGTTATACATTAGGTCATCATGCATATCATAGTTTTCTCGCATTTTCCGATCCTAGAAAATTTCACGCAACTCAAGGACCCTCGGAGAGAGTTGGAAGTTTCATTATTTTCATATTTGGGGATTTATTTCTCAAATCTTGAAAATAGGATCATTGGATTTATTTAATTATCTTCATAAAGTTTTTCCTATAAAAACTGAAGAGAGGGAATAATATGACTTTCCCAATATTTAGGAAAAATGAAGATATTATAAATAAATCAAAATTTGGTTTTGGAAGATTTATATGCTTAGGCAAAAATGAGCATTTTAAAAATATATGCATGTTTGCCGTTTTTAAAGTTCATTTTGTTCGACTCATTTTTAGGAGTCGGGGAAAATTATTTTTATTAAAATCGGAGTTCGTTTGGTATTTTTTTTAATCCGATTTGTTTTGTTTTAAAAAAATCGCCCCCACAGGCCAAGGCCCACTGCCCAGCCTTGCCCACCTCCTCTCTCCCTCCCATGTGATCTCCTTCGCCGCCCGCCGCCGAGTCCCGCTCGGGGCAGCGCCACGCCGCCCCGGCTTGCCCTCCCCAAGCCACCCGGCCACCCCCTTCTATTTATACCCGCCCCCCCTCTCTCTCATCCCGCCGCCGCCGCCGCTAACCGAGCCGCCGCCAAGGATGCCGCCGCGCCGTTCTCGCCGACGCGGAACCCGTCGCCCCTCGCCGCCTCCCGACCCATGACCCCACCGGAGCCTTGAGCCCGCCGTGGCACCGGAGGTAGCCGCCGCCGCCCGTCGATCGGTTTTGCTTTAAAACCGATCCGGTTTTGAAGATGTTCGGTTTTTCAAAAACCTAGACGGTTTTATTTTTCGGTTTTCTTATTTAGCTTAACGTTCACCGACCCGTTCGTTTCAATGAATGTGTTCGTTGGGTTAGTTCTGTTAACGAACGTCCGTTATTTAATCCGTTCGTTGTTTTCTTTTAATCGGATTTAATCCGTTATTTTTCAGATTCGATTTCTGATCCGATTTTCAAATCTGTTTTATTTCTTGCTCGTTTATCGGAATCAGGTGATTCAAGCGCCTGGAGTTTCGTTACGAAACCGCCGTTCCGACTAACCTACTTACACAGAGTTTTGCTACTGTAAAATTTTGACTTAGTTTCAGATTTGCTAAACCGAGTCGTTCTCTCTCGAGTTCCGACTTCCGATGCTTTATTTGATTCGATTCTTTTGCAACCAGGGTTCTTAAGTTGAACTATCTGGTTAGATCTTTTATTCGAGATTTCCCCGTGCATTAGATGAGTACTTATTGTATGCTTGTTGTTTGTCTGCGTTAGATCACCCGGCGTGCGCCGCTTGTTACTGCGAATCTCTAGGTTTCGAGGATCATCAGCAAGGCTAGTATCACTTAATCATACCTTTTCGACTACCCAGTTTTTATGCATTAGATCAACCTCAAACACTTGCATGATTAGGATCTAATTAAATTGTGGGATGGGAAGTAGATTGAGGTAGTACCTATTACTCGCTTTACTTATGAAACCTTGGGAGTTACTTCTACGTTTGCTTAATTATGCCATGCTATGCTAGTAGACGTGGATTGGGTGAGTGAATATCCATGACAGATGTGAGATTGTAATTAATGGTTTATCTAAGGTGGCAACCTAAACACACATCCGGGTGGATTGAGGCACCTGGTTTCTATCAGGACTTGCTGTATTTCTTCGGACCGCCACCTGTGCTCTAAGGGATCATAAGATTATTCAAACTGGAAACTTCCGTGTGCAGCCACAAGCCAATTATGGGCTCTGGCGTAGTTGACTAAGTTGTGCGAACTCTTACGGGTAGGCTAGCTGATGTAGGGGATGTAGGTTGGTACGGTCTACCCACATGTAAGGTGTTAGCGCTTCTGAAAGACTATGTCTCGGTCATCCGTTTCTCAAACACCATGTAGTCACGAGAACCAAGCGGAGGCGATCGAGTCTTGTGGGGAAAAGTGCGCAAACCTCTGCAGAGTGTAAAAACTAATCATGATTAGCCGTGTCCCCGGTTATGGACATCTTGAGTATCTAGTACTTGAATATCATGTGAATCTCAACATGTTACTTCTAATAATAAAGTTATTGGGTTTTAATGAGTACTTTTTAATTGGGATTGAGGATCTTGTCAACCATTCTCAATGTTTAACAACCACCATGATAGTTAAATAAAATTATTCCTTTGATGTAGGGAAAACCAGCTTTATGCAAAAATGTAAATCAGAGAGCCTTACCACCAGCCATATATGCATGTAGTATAGGCTTGTTGCTTCATTGTTCTCTATGTGTTACATTGCCAAAGATATTCCATGTCTTGACCCGTTTTGGGCTGCAACTTTCACGCTGCAGACTTTTCGCATTTACAGTAAGGTGTTAGGTCGTGGTTCTATACTCAGTGATGCCGATGGAGTTGATGGACTCACTTGTCTTCCAAGCCTTCCGCTGTTATTATTATTAGATGGCCTTAAGCCATATTATTGTATTAAGTTCCCTTGTGGACAACAATGTAATAAGTGTGTGATTGCTACTCTGCTATAAATCCTTCAAGCATCTTGTGTGGTGTCGACATTCTTGATCCAGGATGACACCGAGCACGAGAGCATCGGATCCATTCGGGTCCGGTCGCTACAGAGAATGGTATCGAGCACACGACCGTATGAGACACGACCACTAAGTTAAAGCCATAGATCACTACTCTCTTCCCATTTTCTAACTCCTCATCTTTTCTACTCTCTTTAGGATGAAGGAAGCGAAGATCAAGTACACCCAACCGGATGAAGGCACAACTTTTGGATTTCACTTGAAGGAAGTTACCAAGTACCTGAACATTGGACTACCCAGCTTCACCGGGACTTTCAACGCCACTCTTTGAAGAGGAGTTTGGAAGATTCACGCTCACGTTCCAGAAGGACATTCGCCCCAATCACCAAGCCTATAGTTAGTGTTTTGATTGCACCAACTTGGAGTGCAGGAAAGAGCATGGCAGCTCACATCACCATGGGACGCATTGGAGAAGTTTATCAAGAAGACCTCAAGGACACTATCTACCAGATTTGCGGACGCCGAGATAACAAATGGGACGTCGTCAGCACCAAGAAGGATAGATCCATTGCAGCGTTCATCCAGGAGTTAAACC
Organism: Aegilops bicornis; assembly: GCA_021605145.1. NCBI lineage: Eukaryota > Viridiplantae > Streptophyta > Magnoliopsida > Poales > Poaceae > Aegilops > Aegilops bicornis. The sequence goes on from CM038671.1 coordinate 127,505,643, forward strand.
AACACATTCGACGCCAGGAGAACCAGATGTGCAATGATATGTTGGAGTTGCAGAATGCAAAGGGAAGGATCATCGAACTTGAAGAAGAACTAAAGACAACTCGCAAGGACTATATGGACGAGATCGTAGCTCTAGCAAGACACAATAACGATCTTAAGTACGAGATTGAAGAACTCAAGAAGAAGTTGGCGCTCAGGAATGAAGACCAGTATGTCGATTGCCCAAGCGACTACATCAACATCAACGACACCGATACGGATCCAAGTGAACCCGACTTTGAAGATGAAGCAGGAGCAGACATTATGGAGTCTTCCACCGGTTCAAATTAGTAGAAGTCCCCCACATATTAGTAGTTTTCACCCACACATGTAAACATTATAGTACACGCACTTTTGCGATAGTTAGATCTTTGTAATCCCTTGTTTGATTGAATGAAGTTATTTTTTTTGTATTTGCTAATGTTCATTTGGGTAGTGATTCCTTAGACCTCATTCTATTCTAAATTCTCATCTTTTCTAAACCCATCGATGCCTCCGAGACGCGACCCCGATTTGTTTTCCCGCCAGAGATCACCCAACTGATCCAAAGAAGAATACCACGATTCAAACATTGGTGCAGAACTGTGGTAACAACAACAACAACAACCACCACCACCACCACTGCGGATCATCCTGACTCGCTTCCTTAGACTAAACCCGCGGTGTATTCCAAAGAGCACCGAGCCGATTGTAGCAGATGACTGGCTCCGCAAGATAGGAAGGGAGCTGACCACTGCAGGATGCACGGATGGAGAAAGAGTGAAGTTTGCAGCACATCAGCTTGAAGGACCCGCAACAGCATGGTGGGAGAATTTCACAGCCACTTACCCTGTAGACACTGTCACATGGGATCAATTTCAGCAAGCTTTCCGCACTGCCCATGTTTCAGCAGGAGCTATGGCCATGAAGAAGCGTGAGTTTCGCAACTTACGCCAAGGAGGAAGGTTGGCACAAGACGTGGATGACTTTAGTAAACTAGCACGTTATGCCCGGATAGCGTTGCTACCGATGCGACTAAACAGGAGAAGTTCCTAGAAGGACTGAATGATGAGTTCAGCATGCCGTTGATGGTAGCCGGTTTCAATAACTACCAGGAGTTAGTAGACCGAGCCCTCATGATTGAAGGAAAGCAGCAGACAAATTGAGAACCGTAAGTGGAAGTATGGGCAAGGGAAGTATAACTCGGAGCTCGTGAAACCTCGTTATACCCCTAAACCAGGAATTCAGTTTGAGCATACCCATGGAGGAGGTAATTCGCATAACCATAATGGCACCAAGAATGGGAGCGGAAATGGAGGAAGCAATGGACAGAATCGCACCAACCCGTCAACACCATCCAAAGTAGACCTGAGTCATATTACTTGCTTTAAGTGCCGCAAGGCGGGCATTATGCCAATGGTATCCGAAGGCGAGAATGGAAATGGCAATGGAAGCTCGGAAAGAAACCCAACCCTTTCAACAGGGGACGGGTGAACCACATTGAAGTGGAGGAGGTTGAAGATCAGCCCGATGCAAGATGTCGGTAAGTTTTGGTTAAGTCATTTACTGCGGTTGTTCTTTTCGATCTTTGGTGCATCGCATTCATACATATCAAGGGATTTGTGGATAAGTACAAGTTACCGACCCAAGCCCTTAGGTCACCCATGCTAGTAACCTCACCGGAGGCGAGTACATGGCTAGTAAATGGTGTGATCGACCGCCATTAAGGATTGGACACTATGTTTTCCCCTCGGACCTAATAGTTACGGAATCCCAAGGATTGGATGTGATATTAGGTATGGATTGGTTGTCAAAGTATGGAGGAAACATAGATTGTACCACAAGGTCAATTTTGCTCACCACACCAGAAGGAAGAAGGATTAAGTATGTATCACGGCATCGGTAGAGAAGCGCAAGTTAATTGCCTATCGAGTGGTGCAGGAAGAAGTACCGATGGTGAAGGATTTTCTGATGTATTTCGGAAGAGTTGCCGGGAATGCCACGGATAGAGACATTGAGTTTTGATAGAACTTTTGCCGTGAACAGGCCCAATATCGAAGCGACCATATAGGATGCCCGCACAGGATTTGGTGGAAATCAAGAAGCAGATTAAGGAGCTTTTGGATAAAGGTTTTATACGCCCAAGTTCTTCACCTTAGGGATCACCCGTTTTGCTAGTGGAGAAGAAGGATGGATCGTTAAGAATGGTTGTTGATTATCGTGGATTGAATGAAGTAACAATCAAGAACAAGTACCCACTACCTATGATAAATGATCATTTGATCGCTTGCAAGGAGCCAAGGTGTTTTGCAAGATCAACTTGTATCGAGGTACCATCGATTGAAGATTCGGGAGCAGGACATACCCAAGACAGCATTTACCACGAGATATGGACTATCTGAGTATACCGTTATGTCATTTGGACTGACTAACGCACCAGCCTATTTCATGAACACGATGAACAAAGTGTTTATGGAGTTTTTGGATAAGTTCGTGGTGTTCATTGATGACATTTTGATTTTCTCGAAGAATGAAGAGGAACACAAGGAACATTTGCGATTGGTTACGAGAAACCGAGGGAACACCGGTTGTATGCCAAGTTCAGCAAATGTGAGTTTTGGCTAAAGGAAGTTGGATTTCTCGGACATGTTATATCCGGAGAAGGGATAGCGATTGACCCCACAAAAGTTGAGACCGTAACCAAATGGGAAGCACCAACGACAGTTGGAGAGATTCGGAGTTTCCTTGGACTCGCAGGATACTACCGAAGGTTCATTGAGAATTTCTCAAGGATTGCAAAGCCTATGACAGAATTGTTGAAAAAGGAAAACAAATTTATATGGACTGAGGACTGTGAGGCAAGTTTTCAGGAGTTGAAGAAAAGATTGGTCACCTCACGGTCTTGATATTGCTGATCGACTAAGGATTATGAGGTGTATTGCGACGCTTCACGTCGAGGACTTGGAGCAGTGCTTATGCAGGAAGGAAGAGTTGTTTCATATGCTTCACGACAACTTAAGACCCATGAGTTGAATTATGCCACTCATGATTTGGAGCTAGCAGCCGTTGTGCATGCCTTGAAGACGTGGAGACATTTTCTCATTGGAAATCATTGTGAAGTATATACGGATCACAAGAGTTTGAAGTACATTTTCACACGAATGAATTGAATCTCGAGACAAAGGAGATGGTTAGAGCTTATCAAGGATTATGACATGAGATTGCATTATCACCGGAAAGGCTAATGTCGTGGTCGACGCATTGAGCCGTAAGAGCCACGTCAATACTCTAATGATGGGAGGAATACCCAATGAGTTAGCCGAGGACCTTCGAGAGCTATGTTTGGGAATAGTTCCGAGAGGCTATGTAGCAGCATTGGAGATTGATCAACGCTGATGGACAAAATCGAGAAGCCCAAAAGGCGGATAAGGAAGTTGCCTCTATAAAGGAGAAAATGAGCAAAGGAAAAGCTAAAGGATTTCGTGAGGATGAGCATGATACCCTATGGTTTGAAGACCGTGTTTATGTGCCCAATGACCCGAGAGATCGGAAGTTGATTTTACAAGAAGCTCATGATTCACCCTATTCGATTCACCGAAATACCAAGATGTATTTGGATTTGAAGAATACTTTACGGTGGACCGGAATGAAGAAGGATATTGCGGAGTATGTAGCAGTTTTGCGATGTATGTCGAGAAAGTAAAGGCAGAACATCGAAGCGCAGGATTGTTACAACCATTGCCGATACCGAATGGAAGTGGGATAAACTAGGCATGGATTTTATCACAGGATTGCCAAAGACTCGTTCAGGATATGACTCGATTTGGGTTATAGTCGACCGTTTAACAAAGGTAGCTCATTTCATTCCGGTCAAGACCACCTATAGCGATTGCTAAGTTGGCAAAGATATACATGACCAGAATTGTGTGCTTACACGGAGTTCGAGGAGCATCGTGTCGAGATAGAGGAACCTAGTTTACCTCGAAATTTTGGAACCGGTTACGAAACATTGGGAACCCGATTGGAATTGAAGACAGCTTTCCACCCACAGACCGATGGACATACCGAGAGAGTCAATCAGATTTTGGAGGACATCTTTGAGAGCTTGTGCCCTAGATTATGGATCTAGCTGGGATGATAATTTGTCGTATGCAGAATTTTCCTACAACAACAGTTACCAAACCAGCTTGAAGATGGCACCTTTCAAGGCTCTGTATGGAAGAAGGTGCAGGACACCGTTGTTATGGGAAACCGGAGATCGTCGGTTGTTTGGACCAGATTTGATTAAGGAGTCTGAACAGAGAGTTAAGTTGATTCGAGACAGGCTCAAGGTAGCCCAGTCCGGACAAAAGAGCTATGCCGATTCAAAGCGCAGCGATTGAGTATGAAGTTGGAGACAGTATATCTCGAGTATCCCGCTTGAGGAGTTAAGCGTTTTGGAGTTAAAGGAAAGTTAGCACCCAGTTTCTTTGGACCGTATAAGATTTTGCAACGAATTGGAGAAGTTTCTTATAAGTTGGAATTACCAGAAGGACTGTCAGGAGTTCATGATGTATTCCATGTTTCTCGATTGAAGAAATGTCACCCGAGATAGCGAGAGGTACCGTTAAGAGACACGGTGCCACTGAAGCAATTCAGTTGAAGGATGACTTGACATATCGGGAAAAACCGGTTAAGATTCTCGATTATGCCACAGAGTTACCCGCAGCAAGGTTATCAAGTTTTGCAAAGTTCGATTGGAGCCACCACACCGAGGATGAAGCCACACAGGAAGAGAGGAAGTTTTGCTCAAGGACCACCCTCACCTATTTTCTAGCCAACCCGAATCTCGAGGGCGAGATTCATCTTAAGGGTAGGTTTGTAACATCCCAAATTTTCAATTTGGAATGTTATACATTAGGTCATCATGCATATCATATTTTTCTCGCATTTTCCGATCCTAGAAAATTTCACGCAACTCAAGGACCCTCGAAGAGAGTTGGAAGTTTCATTATTTTCATATTTGGGGATTTATTTCTCAAATCTTGAAAATAGGATCATTGGATTTATTTAATTATCTTCATAAAGTTTTTCCTATAAAAACTGAAGAGAGGGAATAATATGACTTTCCCAATATTTAGGAAAAAGGAAGATATTATAAATAAATCAAAATTTGGTTTTGGAAGATTTATTTGCTTAGGCAAAAATGAGCATTTTAAAAATATATGCATGTTTGCCGTTTTTAAAGTTCATTTTGTTCGACTCATTTTTAGGAGTCGGGGAAAATTATTTTTATTAAAATCGGAGTTCGTTTGGTATTTTTTAATCCGATTTGTTTTGTTTTAAAAAATCGCCCCACAGGCCAAGGCCCGGCCGGCCCAGCCCGGCCCACCTCCTCTCTCCTCCCTGTGATCTCCCTTCGCCGCCGCCTCGAGTCCCGCTGGGGCAGACGCCACCGCCGCCACCCCGGCTTGCCCCTCCCCAAGCCACCCGGCCACCCCCCCTTCTATTTATACCCGGCCCCCCCCCTCTCTCATCCCGCCGCCGCCCCAACCGAGCCTGGCCGCCGCCAAGGACGCCGCCGCCGCCGTTCCTCGCCGACGCCGAACCCCATCGCCCCTCGCCCTCCCGACTCCATGACCCCATCGGAGCCCGCTGAGCCCCAGCCGTGGCTAAGCCGGAGGTAGCCGCCGCCGCCCCGTCCCGATCCGGTTTTGCTTTAAAAACCGATCCGGTTTTTTTGAAGATGTTCGGTTTTTTTTCAAAAACCTAGACGGTTTTATTTTTCGGTTTTCTTATTTAGCGAACGTTCACCGAACCGTTCGTTTCAATGAATGTGTTCGTTGGATTAGTTCTGTTAACGAACGTCCGTTATTTAATCCATTTGTTGTTTTCTTTTAATCGGATTTAATCCGTTATTTTTCCTGATTCGATTTCCGATCCGATTTTCAAATCTGTTTTATTTCTTGCTCGTTTATCGGACTCAGGTGATTCAAGCGCTGGAGTTTAAATTCTGAAACCGCCGTTCCGACTAACCTACTTACACAGAGTTTTGCTACTGTAAAATTTTGACTTAGTTTCAGATTTGCTAAACCGAGTCGTTCTCTCTCGAGTTCCGACTTCCGATGCTTTATTTGATTCGATTCTTTTGCAACCAGGGTTCTTAAGTTGAACTATCTGGTTAGATCTTTTATTCGAGATTTCCCCGTGCATTAGATGAGTACTTATTGTATGCTTGTTGTTTGTCTGCGTTAGATCACCGTGAGGCGCCGCTTGTTACTTGAATCTCTAGGTTTCATGGATCATCGACAAGGCAAGTAACACTTGATCATACCTTTTCTACTACCCAGTTTTTATGCATTAGATCAACCCTCAAACACTTGCATGATTAGGATCTAATTAAATTGTGGGATGGAAGTAGATTGAGGTAGTACCTATTACCCGCTTTTACTTATGAAACCTTGGGAGTTACTTCTACGTTTGCTTAATTATGCCATGCTATGCTAGTAGACGTGGATTGGGTGAGTGAATATCCATGACAGATGTGAGATTGTAATTAATGGTTTATCTAAGGTGGCAACCTAAACACACATCCGGGTGGATTGAGGCACTGGTTTCTATCAGGACTTGCCTGTATTTCTTGGACCGCCACCCAGGCTCTAAGGGATCATAAGATTATTCAAACTTGAAACTTCCGTGTGCAGCCACAAGCCAATTATGGGCTCTGGCGTAGTTGACTAAGTTGTGCGAACTCTTACGGGTAGGCTAGCTGATGTAGGGGATGTAGGTTGGTACGGTCTACCCACATGTAAGGTGTTAGCGCTTCTGAAAGACTATGTCTCGGTCATCCGCTTTCTCAAACACCATGTAGTCACGAGAACCAAGCGGAGGCGATCGAGTCTTGTGGGGAAAAGTCATAAACCTCTGCAGAGTGTAAAACTAATCATGATTAGCCGTGTCCCCGGTTATGGACATCTTGAGTATCTAGTACTTGAATATCATGTGAATCTCAACATGTTACTTCTAATAATAAAGTTATTGGGTTTTAATGAGTACTTTTTAATTGGGATTGAGGATGCTTGTCAACCATTCTCAATGTTTAACAACCACCATGATAGTTAAATAAAATTATTCCTTTGATGTAGGGAAAAACCAGCTTTATGCAAAAATGTAAATCAGAGAGCCTTACCACCAGCCATATATGCATGTAGTATAGGCTTGTTGCTTCATTGTTCTCTATGTGTTACATTGCGGCATATTCCATGTCTTGACCCGTTTTCGGGCTGCAACTTTCACGTTGCAGAGACTTTTCGCATTTGACGAGTAAGGTGTTAGGTCGTGGTTCTATACTCGATGATGCCGATGGAGTTGATGGACTCACTTGTCTTCCAAGCCTTCCGCTGTTATTATTATTAGATGGCCTTAAGCCATATTATTGTATTAAGTTCCCTTGTGGACAACGATGTAATAAGTGTGTGATTGCTACTCTGCTATAAATCCTTCGAAGTACTGTGTGGTGTCAGCATTACTGATCCAGGGATGACACTGAGCACAGAGCACTGGATCCATTCGGGTCTGGTCGCTACATAGAGTCATATTTTGTTCTAAGTATCGAGTTGTAATTGTTGAGTTGTAAGAAAATAAAAGTGTGATGATCATTATTTTTAGAGCATTGTCCCAAGTGAGGAAAGGATGATGGAGACTATGATTCCCCCACAAGTCGGGATGAGACTCTGGACAAAAAAAAGAGGCAAAAAAGATAGAAAAGGCCCAAATAAAAAAATGAGAGAAAACGAGAGAAGGGACAATGTTACTATCCTTTTACCACACTTGTGCTTCAAAGTAGCACCAAGATCTTCATGATAGAGAGTCTCTCATTTTGTCACTTTCATATACTAGTGGGAATTTTTCATTATAGAACTTGGCTTGTATATTCTAATGATGGGCTTCCTCAAAATTCCCTAGGTCTTCGTGAGCAAGCAAGTTGGATGCTCACCCACTTAGTTTCTTTTGTTGAGATTTCATATACTTATAGATCTAGTGCATCCGTTGCATGGCAATCCCTACTCACTCACATTGATATCTATTGATGGGCATCTCCATAGCCCGTTGACACGCCTAGTTGATGTGAGACTATCTTCCCTCTTTTTGTCTTCTCCACAACCACCATTCTATTCCACATATAGTGCTATATCCATGGCTCATGCTCATGTATTGCGTGAAGATTGAAAAAGTTTTGAGAATGTCAAAAGTATGAAACAATTGCTTGGCTTGTCATCGGGGTTGTGCATGATTTAAATACTTTGTGTGGGGAAGATAGAGCATAGCCAGAGTATATGATTTTGTAGGGATAACTTTCTTTAGCCATGTTATTTTGAGAAGACATGATTGCTTTGTTAGTATGCTTGAAGTATTATTATTTTTATGTCAATATGAACTTTTGTCTTGAATCTTTCGGATCTGAATATTCATACCACAATTAAGAAGAATTAAATTGAAATTATGCCAAGAAGCACTCCGCATCAAAAATTCTTTTTTATCATTTACCTACTCGAGGACGAGCAGGAATTAAGCTTGGGGATGCGTGATACGTCTCCAACGTATCTATAATTTTTTATTGCTCCATGCTATATTATCTACTGTTTTGGACCATATTGGGCTTTATTTTCCAATTTTATATTACTTTTGGGACTAACCTATTAACCGGAGGCCCAGCCAAGAATTGCTGTTTTTTTGCCTATTTCAGTGTTTCGAAGAAACGGAATATCAAACGGAGTCCAAACGGAATGAAACCTTCGGGAGCGTGATTTTCTCACCAAATATGGTCCAGGAGACTTGGACCCTCCGTCAAGAAACAAAGGAGGTGTCCACGAGGGTGGAGGGCACCCCCCTAGGGCGCGCCCCCTGCCTTGTGGGCCCCCCTTTGCTCCACCGACGTACTCCTTCCTCATATATATACCTACGTACCCCCAAACGATCAGAGACGGAGCAAAAAACCTAATTCCACCGGCCGCAACCTTACAGACCTACGAGATCCCATCTTGGGGCCTGTTAGGAGCTCATGGGAAGGGAATCCACCATGGAGGGCTTCTACATCATCACCATAGCCTCTCCGATGAAGTGTGAGTAGTTTACTTCAGACCTTCGGGTCCATAGTTAGTAGCTAGATGGCTTCTTCTCTATTTTTGTATCTCAATACAATGTTCTCCCCCTCTCTCGTGGAGATCTATCCGATGTAATCTTGTTTTTGCGGTGTGTTTGTTGAGAACGATGAATTGTGGGCTTATGATCAAGATTATCTATGAACAATATTTGAATCTTCTCTGAATTCTTTTATGTATGATTGGTTATCTTTGCAAGTCTCTTCGAATTATCAGTTTGGTTTGGCCTACTAGATTGGTTTTCCTTGCAATGGGAGAAGTGCTTAGCTTTGGGTTCAATCTTGCGGTGTCCTTCCCTAGTGACAGTAGGGGCAGCAAAGCACGTATTATATTGTTGCCATCGAGGATAACAAGATGGGGGTTTTATCATATTGCATGAATTTATCCCTCTACATCATGTCATCTTGCTTAAGGCGTTAATCTGTTTTCTTGAACTTAATACTCTAGATGCATGATGGATACCGGTCGATGAGTGGAGTAATAGTAGTAGATGCGGTGAGAGTCGGTCTACTTGTCTCGGACGTGATGCCTATATATATGATCATACCTAGATATTCTCATAACTATGCTCGATTCATCAATTGCTCAACAGTAATTTGTTCACCCACCGTAGAATACTTATGCTCTTGAGAGAAGCCACTAGTGAAATCTATGGCCCCCGGGTCTATTTTCATCATATCAATCTTCCATCACTTTATTATTGCTTTGCTTTTTACTTTACCTTTTATTTTACTTTGCATCTTTATACCAAAAATACCAAAAATATTATCTATCAGATCTCACTCTCGTAAGTGACCGTGAAGGGATTGACAACCCCTAATCGCGTTGGTTGCGTTGAGCTATTTGTTTTGTGTAGGTACGAGGGACTCGCGCGTAGCCTCCTACTGGATTGATACCTTGGTTCTCAAAACTGAGGGAAATACTTATGCTACTGTGATGCATCACCTTTCCTCTTCAAGGAAATCCAACGCAAGCTCAAGAGGTAGAAGCGATGCATAGGCCGGCGCGGTGGCGGATTTGCTAAAATTAGGCGTACTTAGGCTTTGTTTTTAATGCTGGTCTTTTGTTAGAGCAATGTTTAGTTCAACTGGCTCTGTTTCATTACTAAAATTGCTCTATTCAGTAAGTGTGGTCAGTCTGCTGTACGCTCTTTTGTGTGCCCAAATTAGCAAGCGATGATAAATTATGCAATGACGTACCCGGGGAAATTTCCACCAAAATTTGAATTATCAACCTCATCCCATGCGCGTAAAGCAGAAGAATCGTTTGCGATGCACACAATCGTTCAAAGTGAATGGTCCGGCGGCACCGCGCACAAAGTTTCCCTCCACATTTCCAAAATTTTGGCCTACAGCCAAAATATCTACCCCGGCCCCCTTCCCCACCCCCTTTTCTCCCCGACCACAAGTCACATTTCCCATGTTTCCTCCTTCCTTCCTTCCTTCCTTCCTAAGCTATAGCCGCTTCCTCGCTCTCGCTGTCTCGCATCCTACCGCCAAGGTCGCCATGGTCTTCTTCAAAGACCTCTCCAGTGGTTCCTCCTCCGGTGATGACTCCTTCACCACCCGGGTATGCCTCTCTTCTCTCTCTCTCTCTCTCTCTCTCTCTCTCTCTCTCTCTCTCTCTGTCTGTCTCTCTCTCGGGCTATGACTTGGAATGAAGGATTTTTACCCAGCGGTCGATTTGAGTCATTTCTTCCTCTTGTAGCTCCCTAGGACCATCAGTGGCAACGAATGGAGCAGGGTGGCTGAAGATCTATATGCTTGTTATCACCATCAATCTCCATGCGTGAAGCTAGTTGCGTTGAATCTGTGGACAGTGGGAGCATGTTTCTGGCATGTGCAGAGAAGGTTAGACCCTCTTTCATTGTTACAAATCATTTGTTAGATGTGATTCAGATAATCATCACGGTCCCAACCCATTCATACCACACCTTCAACCAAATGCATCCTAAGACAGTGTCACAATTTGTACCTAGTATCTTAAATTGTTGCCATCTCATCAGCGGTGCCATTAGAAAATTATTTGGCACCACTTCAGCAGTTTGTGCAGCCAACTTTGGTCCACACATCCGAGCAGCCAAACAGTAAAATACTAAATCTTTATGGCATGAAGAAACTAGGCATCGGAGCAACTACGTGCTCCGGAGTCCCGGTCCCTGATTTTTTTCCGATGCATCGGCTCGCCAAAGGCACGAGGCACCGTAGATGTAGCTACTGATTGTCTTTACCCCAGTTTTGGCATACATAGTGGACGGCCTTAGTGCTATTAGTTCTATGTTACTAAATTTGTGCATGTACACACTGTTAGTATCAATTTGCTGTCATCCAAACACTGCCGCTATGTCACAGTAGCTTTTATTTACCTTACTCATAAAATGTTCAATTTGTTATTTATTGTACATGAGTAAGAACTTTTAGCGTCGTTGTAGTTAATTATAGCTTCTGATGTTCTAGAATTTGGTTGTTGTCTCAGTAGCAATTAATTCATTTGCACATTGATCTTTTTGAGAAGATATGTCATAATTAACATGTTTCTTCAGTTTTGCAAAATAAGCATTGGTGATTTTCTATGTTGCTATAAACCCATTTCCCCTACAATTGTTACAGATCTAGTTTTAAATATTATAGAATGAACGGAAGTGTTCTTACTTGGAGTGGGTTGATCAAGAGTGCCCACAGTCTTTAAAGATGTGCCTAGCGAAGCTCAGGAGCATGTATGAGGAAGAGAACAGACATAGGCTTAGAGAAACTGTTGTCAACACTGAAGAATATTTGAAGATGCGGGATAAAAAGTTGAAGGTGGAGAATGAGCTCAGGTTTTTTAAATCAGACTTTGCTAAGATGGTGTTGGCGAAGGAGGAGGCACTTCCCCAGTTGGCCCGTGCAAAACAGGTTCTTACTGAACTAAAAGCAGAGGTGGATAAGACAAGCCTGGATGATCTCGATTAGGGAAATGGATATATTGTTCTTATGAAGTTGAACTAGCTATATGTTGTACTTTGTTGTTTTCATGTAGCTACCATACTGTGATGTTATAATATATTTATGTGCCTGATATGAAATTGGCAAACAGCCGTTCAATATGAAATGTGAATTTGCGTAATACTAGAATTATTAATTGTAAACTAGTAAACCTGCTAAATGTGTCATGGACCTTTGCAAACGGTTCTGGCAGTAAAAGCGCTTGCAATGGATAGCCCAATGCCACATAGTTTTCTTCATCAAATCGTGTGTGATATAGTTGATAAAAGCAAACAGTTAACCAAGGCAGGGCATATGATAGTTACACCTTTCACACACGAGCCTACACATAAAACTGTGTGGGATGTACGTACGAACGGAAACGTTTTCCCTGGATTGACTGTGTGGGATGTACATAAGAACGGAAATGTATTCCTTGGATTGACTGTGTGTGATATACATATGAACGGAAATGCTTTTCTGAGATTCACCGTGTGGGATGTACATACCTACGGAAATGATTTTCTCGGATTACCGTGTGGGATGTACATACCTACGGAAATGATTGGGTTTCGATGCCTCGCCAGATCGCACACGGCCCCAGCCTGTGTACCGGGAGGGCCTATCCCCGACGATTTCTGGGTCGTGTGGGAAGGACCCCCTATCGCCCACACTCACTTGGCGACGGTTCCAAATGCCGTCGCGGAAAGGGGTTAAAAGCAGTCTGTATAGCACCGACGTGCACCAATGTATTGAACTTCCCCTTCCCGATAGATGGTTTAAATCGTCGAACAAACATGAAACACTTGAGAGAAATGATTGCACATTCCTAAACCTAGCATGTGGTCAAGTTTTTTCGAATACCACGGTCTCTCAGACCATGTACCACTTCTAATATCCATCGACACAACATTCCCCATCCCACTCATTTTAAATTTGAAAAAGGTTGGGCTCTCGCTCATCCTATGGGCCGACTATCCTGCAAACCTAGGTATCAGCCTAGGTAACTTCGAACATAGCCCTCTCACTTGTTGTCACTTTTTAATGAACTTGATGAATTACAAGAACTTTTGTTTGTCTGGTTTTGAAATGAAAGAATTGGTGGTTATGGATATTTGAATTTGGGTTTGATCTCAAAGAATGAATAACCCCAAGTATGTCGGTAGTACCGGAAGAAAATCTTTGAAAGTACCGAGCTGAGTTAAAATCATACAAATGTGGCTAGAGAGTGAATTTTGAGATGGCTTTGGTTAGGACCATTTCTTGTAATACATACTGAAGACTTTGCTTGTGAGCCTCTTCATAGCACGGGTGTCCTATAGTCGACGTGAATCTTGGATTCACCCAAATGCCTATAAAGTATGAACTAGGATCTTTAGGAGTGCAATAACTAGAAAAGTTGTTGGTAGTGGCAACCATTCATCATCTGCTTGTAGCCAAATCTGATACATAAATAAGGTTAAATACTATGCTTGAAATAAGCTCGGTTAAAACATTAGTCCTCTCAATGACTTTTACATAAATCATCAAAACCAACCAGGGTAGTGGCGCAATGCACTTTCAGTATCACATCCTCACCCTTGTCACAAACGTATGTAGGTCTACCCCTATCCTCATTCAAACTCCCCTCTCCGGCCTTCCACCCCATACTTGACAAATGTGATATCTACCATTTGGAATTGTGCATCATCCTACTCTCAAAAGGTGGACGTCTTGCCTTCCTCTCCACCGTGTTGGACCCCCCCCCAACCTATTCCATTTTTTCTCCCAATGATGTCATCGCTGGCATGGACAAACGTAGGTGATTCTTTTTCTGGTATGATGAGTACTCTTCTTCTATGGCTCAATGCCTAGTAGCCTAGGACAAGTTTTGTACCCCTGGGGAGTCAGGTGTGAAAGTGCTAGTTATCGACTAGAGGGGAGTGAATAGGCGATTTTTGTGAAAGTCTTCAAAACACGAGGTCTTTGAAGACAAACAATCAAATTAAACCTATATGATATGCAACGGAAGATAGTCTACACTAGCCAGGCCATAGTCAAGGAAGCAATATAATGAAACCACAAAGACTAATAGCAGCTAGGTAGTGTAGATCGGAATGGAAGACGGAATGAAGCCAAACTGGTAATAGTCTTCGCATAGTGAAGTCAACCAGATCAGGCAAGCAGGCAATGAATTCACGAAGACAAACCGAAATGTAAAGAAGGTAGGGGATAGAACCAGTAGCTTGGTGAAAACAAGGATTTGGTAGAGCAGTTCCAGTTGCTGTGACAATTGTACGTATGGTTAGGGAGGCTGAGATTGAACTCAGAAGACTGTGTCTTCACCTTATTCCCCTTGAGCTAAGGACACCCAGTCCTCGCCCAATCACTCTGGTAAGTCTTCAAGGTAGACTTACAAGCCTTCACAGACTCCGTTCACCGGCAATCCACGATGACTCTTGGATCCTCAGAACGTGACGCCTAACCGGCTAGAGGAAACATAGAACTCAAGTGCAACAAGTCTTCAGGTCACCCAGACAGAAAGACTGTTGGGGAACGTAGCAGAAATTCAAAATTTTCCTACGTGTCACCAAGATCTATCTATGGAGAAACCAACAACGAGGGGAAGGAGAGTGCATCTACATACCCTTGTAGATCGCTAAGCGGAAGCGTTCAAGAGAACGGGGTTGAAGGAGTCATACTCGTCGTGATCCAAATCACCGGAGATCCTAGTGCCGAACGGACGGCACCTCCGCGTTCAACACACGTACAGCCCGATGACGTCTCCCACGCCTTGATCCAGCAAGGAGAGAGGGAGAGGTTGAGGAAGACTCCGTCCAGCAGCAACACAACGGCGTGGTGGTGATGGAGGAGCGTGGCAATCCAGCAGGGCTTCGCCAAGCACCGCGAGAGAGGAGAAGGGAGAGAGGTAGGGCTGCGCCAAGAGGGAGAGGTTCTCATGTGTTAGGCAGCCCCAAAACCCCCACTATTTATAGGAGGAGGGAGGTGGCTGCGCCCCATCTAGGGTTCCCACCCAAGGGGTGCGGCAGCCCTAGATGGGACTTGAACGGGCAGCCAAGAGGGGAGAGAGGGGGCGCCCCTAGGGTGGGCCTTTAGGCCCATCTGCGCCTAGGGTTTCCCCTCTCCCCACCTAGCTGTGCCTTGGGCCTTGTGGGGGGGCGCACCAGCCCACCTGGGGCTGGTCCTTCCCACACTTAGCCCATGCAGCCCTCCGGGATGGTGGTCCCACTTGGTGGACCTCGGGACCCTCCCGTGGTCCCAGACGTTACCGATAAAACCCAAACTTTTCCGGTGACCAAAACCTCACTTCCTATATATTATTCTTTACCTCCGGACCATTCCGGAACTCCTCGTGACGTCCGGGATCTCATCCGGGACTCCGAACAACATTCGTTAACCACATACAAACTTCCTTTATAATCCTAGCGTCATCGAACCTTAAGTGTGTAGACCCTACGGGTTCGGGGACCATGCAGACATGACCGAGACGTTCTCCGGTCAATAACCAACAGCGGGATCTGGATACCCATGTTGGCTCCCACGTGTTCCACGATGATCTCATCGGATGAACCACGATGTCAAGGACTCAATCAATCCCGTATTCAATTCCCTTTGTCTAGCGGTATTGTACTTGCCCGAGATTCGATCGTCGGTATCCCGATACCTTGTTCAATCTCGTTATCGCAAGTCTCTTTACTCGTTCGTAACACATCATCCCGTGATCAACCCCTTGGTCACATTGTGCACATTATGATGATGTCCTACCGAGTGGGCCCAGAGATACCTCTCCGTTTACACGGAGTGACAAATGCCGTCTCGATTCGTGCCAACCCAACAGACACTTTCGAGATACCTGTAGTGCACCTTTATAGGCACCCGATTGCCAGGACGCTTTGGTACACCCAAAGCATTCCTACGGTATCCGGAGTTGCACAATCTCATGGTCTAAGGAAATGATACTTGACATTAGAAAAGCTTTAGCATACGAACTACGATCTTTGTGCTAGGCTTAGGATTGTCTTGTCCATCACATCATTCTTCTAATGATGTGATCCGTTATCAACGACATCTAATGTCCATGGTCGTGAAACCGTAACCATCTATTGATCAACGAGCTAGTCAAGTAGAGGCTTACTAGGGACATGGTGTTGTCTATGTACCCACACATGTATCTGAGTTTCCTATCAATACAATTATAGCATGGATAATAAACGATTATCATGAACAAGGAAATATAATAATAACTAATTTATTATTGCATCTAGTGCATATTTCCAACAGTCTCCCACTTGCACTAGAGTCAATAATCTAGTTCACATCGCCATGTGATTAACACTCACAGGTCACATCGCCATGTGACCAACATCCAAAGAGTTCACTAGTGTCATTAAACTAGTTCACATCATCATGTGATTACAACTCAATGAGTTCTGGGGTTTGATCATGTTTTGCTTGTGAGAGAGGTCTTAGTCAACGGGTCTGCAACATTCAGATCCGTATGTACTTCGCAATTCTATGTCATATTGTAAATGCTGCTTCCACGCTCCACTTGAAGCTGCTCCAAATGGTTGCTCCACTATACGTATCCGGTTTGCTACTCAGAGTCATTCAGATACGTATTAAAGCTTGCATCGACGTAACCCTTTACGCCGAACTCTTTATCACCTCCATAATCGAGAAACATGTCCTTATTTACTCCAAGGACAATTTTGACCGCTATCCAATGATCCATTCCTGGATCATTCTTGTACCCCTTGACTGACTCAAGGCACACTTCCGGTGCGGTACACAGCATAGCATACTGCAGATCCTACGACTAAGGCATAGGGGACGACCTTCGTCCTTTCTCTCTGTTCTGCCGTGGTCGAGCTTTAAGTCTTAACTTTATACCTTACATCTCAGGCAAGAACTTCTTCTTTGACTGATCCATATTGAACACCTTCAAGATCACATCAAGGTATATCCTCATTTGAAAGTATTATTAAGCATTTTTGATCTATCCTTATAGATCTCGATGCTCAATGTTCAAGTAGCTTAATCCAGGTTTTCTATTGAAAAACATCTTTCAAATAACCCTGTATGCTTTCCAGAAATTCTACATCATATCGATCAACAATATGTCTACAACATATACTCATCTGAAATTCTATAGTGCTCCCACTCAATTCTTTGGAAATACAAGTTTCTCATAAACTTTGTACAAACCCATAATCTTTGTTCATCTCATCAAAGCGTACATTCCAACTCCGAGATGCTTACTCCAGTCCTTAGAAAGGATCGCTGGAGCCAGCATACCTTTTAGCATCCTTAGGATCGACAAATACTCTCTGATTGTATCACATACAACCTTTCCTTACGAAGACTGGTAAGGAAACTCGTTTTGACATCCATCTTCCAGATTTCATAAATGCAGCTAATGCTAACATGATTCTGACGGACTTAAGCATCGCTACGGATGAGAAAATCTCATCGTAGTCAACTCCTTGAACTTGTGAAAACTCTTTGCCACAAGTCGAGCTTCATAGATGGTGACATTACCGCTCACGTCCGTCTTCTTCTTAAAGATCCATTTATCTCAATGGCTTGCCGATCATCGGGCAAGTCCACCAAAGTCCATGCTTTGTTACGATACATGGATCCTATCTCGGATTTCATGGCTTCTAACCATTTGTCGGAATATGAGCCCACCATCGCTTCCCCATAGCTCGAGGGTTTATTGTTGTCTAGCAACATGAACTTCAAGACAGGATTCTTGTATCACTCAAGTAGTACGCATCCTTGTCCCTTACGAGGTACAAGAGTGACTTGATCCAAAACTTCATGATCACTATCATAAGCTTCTACTTCAATTGGTGTAGGCGCCACAGGAACAACTTCCCGTATACTGCTACACACTTGTTGAAGTGACGGTTCAATAACCTCATCAAGTCTCCACCATCCTCCCACTCAATTCTTTCGAGAGAAACTTTTCCTCGAGAAAGGACCCGTTTCTAGAAACAATTACTTTTGCTTCCAGATCTGAGATAGGAGGTATACCCAACCATTTTGGGTATCCTATGAAGATGTATTTATCCGTTTTGGGTTCGAGTTTATCATGATGAAACTTTTTCACATAAGCGTCGCAGCCCCAAACTTTTAAGAAACGACAACTTAGGTTTCTCCAAACCATAGTTCAAACGGTGTCGCCTCATTGGAATTACGTGGTGCCCTATTAAAGTGAGTGCGGTTGTCTCTAATGCCTAACCCATGAACGATAGTGGTAATTCGATAAGAGACATCATGGTACGCACCATATTCAATAGGGTGCAACTATGATGTTCGGACACACCATCACACTATGGTGTTCCAGGCGGTATTAATTGTGAAACAATTTCCACAATGTCTTAACTGCGTGCCAAAGCTCGTAACTCAGATACTCATCTTTATGATCATATCATAGACATTTTATCCTCTTGTCACAATGATCTTCAACTTCACTCTGAAATTACTTGAACCATTCTATAATTCAGACTTGTGTTTCATCAAGTAAATATACTCAACATCTACTCGAATCATCTGTGAAGTAAGAACATAACGATATTCACTTCATGCCTCAGCACTCATTGTACCGCACACATCAAAATGTGTTACTTCCAACAAGTTGCTATCTTGTTCCATCTTCTTTGAAACGAGGCTTTTCGGTCATCTTGCCCATGTGGTATGATTTGCATATCTCAAGTGATTCAAAATCAAGTGAGTCCAAACGATCCATCTCGCATGGAGTTTCATCATGCGTATACACCAATAGACATGGTTCGCATGTCTCAAACTTTTCAAAACGAGTGAGTCCAAAGATCCATCAACATGGAGCTTCTTCATGTGTTCTATACCAATATGACTTACATGGCAGTGCCACAAGTAAGTGGTACTATCATTACTATCTTATCCCTTTGGCATGAAAATGTGTATCACTACGATCGAGATTCAATAAACCATTCCTTTAGGTGCAAGACCATTGAAGGTATTATTCAAATAAATAGAGTAACCATTATTCTCCTTAAATGAATAACCGTATTGCGATAGACATAATCCAATCATGTCTATGCTCAATGCAATCACCAAATGACAATTATTCAGGTTTAATACTAATCTTGATGGTAGAGGGAGCATGCGATGTTTGATCACATCAAACTTGGAAACACTTCCAACACATATCGTCGGCTCACCTTTAGCTAGTCTCCGTTTATTCCGTAGCTTTTATTTCGAGTTACTAACACTTAGCAACCGAACCGGTATCTAATAATTCGGTGCTACTAGGAGTACTAGTAAAGTACACATTAACATAATGTATATCCAATATACTTCTATCGACCTTGCCACCTTCTCATCTAACAAGTATCTAGTGTGGTTCCGCTCGTGTCCGCTCCTCCCATTACGTAAGCACTTAGTCTCGGGTTTGGGTTCAACCTTGGGTTTCTTCACTAGAGCAGCAACTGTTTTGCCGTTTCATGAAGTATCCCTTGTTTCCCTTGCCCTTCTTGAAACTAGTGGTTTTACCAACCATCAACAATTGATGCTCCTACTTGACTTCTACTTTCGCGGTGTCGAACATTGCGAATAGCTCAAGGATCATCATATCTATCCCTGATATGTTATAGTTCATCATGAAGCTTCTGGCAGCTTGGTGGCAATGACTTTGGAGAAACATCACTATCTCATCTGGAAGATCAACTCCCACTCGATTCAAGTGATTGTTGTGCTCAGACAGTCTGAGCACAAGCTCAACGATTGAGCTTTTCTCCCTTAGTTTGCAGGTTAAGAAAATCGTCGGAGGTCTTATACCTCCTGACACGGGCACGAGCTTGAAATCCCAATTTCAGCCCTCGAAACATCTCAATGTTTTGTGACATTTCGAAATCGTCTTTGGTGCCTCAACTCTATACTGTTTAACTGAACTATCACGTAGTTATCAAGACGTGTATGTTAGATGTTCGCAACATCCACAGATGACGTTCGAGGTTCAGCACACCGAGCGGTGCATTAAGGACATAAGCCTTCTACTGTCCGCATAATTGCTACTGTCAACTTTCAACTATATTTTCTCTAGGAACATATCTAAACAGTGGAACTAAAGCGCGAGCTTTACATAATTTGCAAAGATCTTTTGACTATGTTCAGGATAATTAAGTTCATCCTATGAACTCCCACTCAGATAGACATCCCTCTAGTCATCTAAGTGATTACATGATCCGAATCAACTAGGCCGTGTCCGATCATCACATGAGACGGACTAGTCATCATCGGTGAACATCTTCATGTTGATCGTATCTACCATACGACTCATGCTCGACCTTTCGGTCTCTTGTGTTCCGAGGCCATGTCTCGTACATGCTAGGCTCGTCAAGTTAACCTAAGTGTTTCGCGTGTGTAAATCTGGCTTACACCCATTGTATGTGAACGTAAGAATCTATCACACCCGATCATCACGTGGTGCTTCGAAACGATGAACTTTCGCAATGGTGCACAATTAGGGGGAACACTTTCTTGAAATTTTAATGAGGGATCATCTTATTTACTACCGTTGTTCTAAGCAAATAAGATGCATAAATATGATAAACATCACATGCAATCAAATAGTGACATGATATGGCCAATATCATTTTGCTCCTTTTGATCTCCATCTTCGGGGCTCCATGATCATCATCGTCACCGGCATGACACCATGATTTCCATCATCATGATCTCCATCATCGTGTCTCCATGAAGTTGTCTCGCCAACTTATTACTTCTACTACTATGGCTACCGGTTAGCAATAAAGTAAAGTAATTACATGGCGTTTGTTCAATGACACGCAGGTCATACAATAAATTAAGACAACTCCTATGGCTCCTGCCGGTTGTCATACTCATCGACATGCAAGTCGTGATTCCTATTACAAGAACATGATCAATCTCATACATCACATATCATTCATCACATTCTTCTTGGCCATATCACATCACATAGCATACCCTGCAAAAACAAGTTAGACGTCCTCTAATTGTTGTTGCATGTTTTACGTGGCTGCTATGGGTTTCTAGCAAGAACGTTTCTTACCTACGCAAAACCATAACGTGATATGCCAATTGCTATTTACCCTTCATATGGACCCTTTTCATTGAATCCGTTCCGACTAAAGTGGAGAGGCGGCACCCGCTAGCCACCTTATGCACCAAGTGCATGTCGGTCGATGGAACTGTCTCACGTAAGTGTACGTGTAAGGTCGGTCCGGGCCGCTTCATCCCACAATACTGTCGAAACAAGATTGGACTAGTAACGGTAAGCATATTGAACATTATCAACGCCCACAACTACTTTGTGTTCTACTCGTGCAAAGGATCAACGCAATAGACCTAGCTCATGATGCCCTTTGTTGGGGAAACGAAAGAAATTCAAAATTTTCCTACGTGTCACCAAGATCTATCTATGGAGAAACCAGCAACGAGGGAAGGAGAGTGCATCTACATACCCTTGTAGATCGCTAAGCGGAAGCGTTCAAGAGAACGGGGTTGAAGGAGTCAGACTGCCGTGATCCAAATCACCGGAGATCCTAGTGCCGAACGGACGGCACCTCCGCGTTCAACACACGTACAGCCGGTGACGTCTCCCACGCCTTGATCCAGCAAGGAGAGAGGGAGAGGTTGAGGAAGACTCCGGCCCAGCAGCAGCAGCACAACGGGCAGTGGTGATGGAGGAGCGTGGCAATCCAGCAGGGCTTCGCCAAGCACCGCGAGAGAGTAGAAGGGAGAGAGGTAGGGCTGCGCCAAGAGGGAGAGGTTCTCATGTGTTGGGCAGCCCCAAAACCCCCACTATTTATAGGAGGAGGGGAGGTGGCTGCGCCCCATCTAGGGTTCCCACCCAAGGGTGCGGCAGCCCTAGATGGGACTTGAAGGGGCGGCCAAGAGGGGGAGAGAGGGGGCGCCCCCTAGGGTGGGCCTTTAGGCCCATCTGCGCCTAGGGTTTCCCCTCTCCCCACCTAGCTGCGCCTTGGGCCTTGTGGGGGGGGCGCACCAGCCCACCTGGGGCTCATCCCCTCCCACACTAAGCCCATGCAGCCCTCCGGGGATGGTGGCCCCACTTGGTGGACCCCCGGGACCCTCCCGGTGGTCCCAGACGCTACCGATAAAACCCAAACTTTTCGGTGACCAAAACCTCACTTCCTATATATTATTCTTTACCTCTGGACCATTCCGAACTCCTCGTGACGTCCGGGATCTCATCCGGGACTCCAAACAACATTCGGTAACCACATACAAACTTCCTTTATAACCCTAGCGTCATCGAACCTTAAGTGTGTAGACCCTACGGGTTCGGGGACCATGCAGACATGATCGAGACGTTCTACGGTCAATAACCAACAGTGGGATCTGGATACCCATGTTGGCTCCCACATGTTCCACGATGATCTCATCGGATGAACCACGATGTCAAGGACTCAATCAATCCCGTATTCAATTCCCTTTGTCTAGCGGTATTGTACTTGCCCGAGATTCGATCGTCGGTATCCCGATACCTTGTTCAATCTCGTTATCGGCAAGTCTCTTTACTCGCTCCGTAACACATCATCCCGTGATCAACCCCTTGGTCACATTGTGCACATTATGATGATGTCCTACCGAGTGGGCCCAGAGATACCTCTCCGTTTACACGGAGTGACAAATCGATCTCGATTCGTGCCAACCCAATGACACTATCGGAGATACCGTAGTGCACCTTTATAGGCACCCGATTACGTTGTGATGTTTGGTACACCCAAAGCATTCCTACGGTATCCGGGAGTTGCACAATCTCATGGTCTAAGGAAATGATACTTGACATTAGAAAAGGTTTAGCATACGAACTACGATCTTTGTGCTAGGCTTAGGATTGGGTCTTGTCCATCACATCATTCTTCTAATGATGTGATCCCGTTATCAACGACATCTAATGTCCATGGTCTGGAAACCGTAACCATCTATTGATCAACGAGCTAGTCAAGTAGAGGCTTACTAGGGACATGGTGTTGTCTATGTACCCACACATGTATCTGAGTTTCCTATCAATACAATTATAGCATGGATAATAAACGATTATCATGAACAAGGAAATATAATAATAACTAATTTATTATTGCCTCTAGTGCATATTTCCAACAAAGACTTCGGTGATGCCTAACACTCTTTGGCTCTGGGTGTTTTTTGCTTTGTCCTCGCAAGGATCCTTCTCTCAAAGGCTTCGGAGGTGGGTTGCTCTAAAATTAAAAAAGCCGTGCACTTATTCTGAGCAGCCACCAATTTATGGTGTAGGGGGTAGGCTATTTACAACCAGGAGACAACCCGACATGATATGTCCGAAATGACCCTAGGTCACTAAGGAACCAACACGTGTCCAATGGTCGGATTTCAAACAGACGCAGCAGCTTGGCTTGGGCTACAAGCAAAGCTGACTCATCCAACACTAGATAAGATTTGCTCTCATTGTCTTTGCTCGAAGACATAGGATTTGGGTTGAGCATCACGTCAGTCTTATGACTTTGTTCACTTGGACCCCACTTAACAGTTTGGTGGTTCCTATGAATCAATAAAGAAGAAAAGGAAACTATGAAAGAAACTATGTCTTCGCATTCCATATTCTTCAAGTGAATGTCTTCACGAACCACCATTGTCTTCAATGTCTTCATACATATTTAGGGGTCATCTCTAGTAAGTAAATTGAATCAATGAGGGACTGTGTTATCCTGCAATTCTCACAAACACATTAGTCCCTCAACCATGGTTGTTGTCAATACTTTAAAACCAACTGGGGGTGGCACTAGATGCACTTACAATCTCCCCCTTTTTGGTGATTGATGACAAATTGGTTGAAGTTTTCAACGGGGATAAAATTATGTGAAAGTTAAAGTACCTGGACATTGGCTTCATAGGTTGAAAGGGACTCCCCCTGAAGATGTGCATATAAGTATTTTGCCTTTGAATGCAAATGCACATGGTAGGTTTTGCTTTGTGGAGATCTTCTTCAACTCATGAAGACAATTCATCATGCATACACAAATGTAATGAAGATAATGAAATGCACAATGAGAAATGGGCGCTTGCAGAATTACTTCATATGGGATTTATCATCGCATCAAATGGTAGCAGCAAAAGTGGCAGACGACCATCAAGTTTTAAGTGTTACGACTCAAAAGCCAACAATTCAAGAACGAGAGTTGTAAAAACATAGCAAAAATAAGCACCCGACTATCAGTGTACAAAAAGAGGGGTGCGTTTTTGTACCCCTTCACCTGTGCACGGGCAGTCGGAGTCGCGCCCACGGTCACACCAAGCAGAATAGGGAGGTGAGCCAAGGTAAAGCCGAAGCCCAAGATAATAAAAGCAACGCCAAGGCCAAGACCACAAAGAGCAGAGGGACGAAGCAGGTTCCCCCGGCAAGACCCTTGCCGGGGCAGCCTCAGCAGCCCCGGCACGATCCTTGCCGGGTGCTACCTCTTGAGCACTGCGTTGGATTTCCCCGAAGAGGAGAGGATGATGCAGCAAAGTAGCGTAAGTATTTCCCTCAGTTTTTGAGAACCAAGGTATCAATCCAGTAGGAGGCCACGCACAAGTCCCTCGTACCTGCACAAAACGATAGCTACTCACAACCAACGCGATTAGGGCTTGTCAATCCCTTCACAGTCACTTACGAGAGTGAGATCTGATAGAGATGATAGATAATATTTTTGGTATTTTTGGTATTTTTGGTATAGAGATGCAAAGCAAAAAGTAAAAGGCAAAGTGAAAACAAAGCAAGTATTAAAGTGATGCAGATTGATATGATGAGAATAGACCCGGGGCCATAGGTTTCACTAGTGGCTTCTCTCAAGAGCATAAGTATTCTACGATGGGTGAACAAATTACTGTTGAGCAATTGACAGAATTGAGCATAATTATGAGTATATCTAGGTATGATCATGTATATAGGCATCACACCCGAGACATGTAGACCGAAACGATTCTGCATCTACTACAATTACTCCACTCATCGACTGCTATCTAGCATGCATCTAGAGTATTAAGTTCAAAACAGAGTAACGCCTTAAGCAAGATAACATGATGTAGAGGAATAGATTCATGCAATATTATAAATACCCCATCTTGTTATCCTCGATGGCAACAATACAATACGTGCCTTGCAACCCTTTCTCACATCGGGTAAGGACACCGCAAGATTGAACCCAAAGCCATGCACTTCTCCCATTGCAAGAACTACCAATCTAGTTGGCCAAACCAAACGGATAATTCAAGAGACTTGCAAAGATAACTCAATCATACATAAAAAGAATTCAGAGAAGATTCAAATATTATTCATAGATAAGCTGGATCATAAACCCACAATTCATCGGTCTCAACAAACACACCACAAAAAGAAGATTACATCGAATAGATCTCCACGAGAGGGGGAGAACATTGTATTGAGATCCAAAAAGAGAGAAGAAGCCATCTAGCTACTAGCTATGGACCCAAAGGTCTGAAGTAAACTACTCACACTTCATCGAAGAGGCTATGGTGTTGATGTAGAAGCCCTCCGTGGTGGATGCCCCCTCGTGAGCTCCTAACAGGCCCCAAGATGGGATCTTGTGGATACAGGAAGTTGCGGCGGTGGAATTAGGTTTTGGCTCATGTTACGATCGTTTGGGGTACGTAGGTATATATAGGAGGAAGCGACGTCGGTTGGAGCGGCAGGGGGCCCACGAGGTAGGGCGCGCCCTAGGGCGCGCCCCACCTCGTGACCGCCTCTTCGTTCCTTGGAGTAGGGTCCAAGTCTCCTGGATCACGCTCGGTGAGAAAATCACGTTTCGAAGGTTTCATTCCGTTTGGACTCTGTTTGATATTCTGTTTCTTGAAACACTAAAATAGGCAAAACAAAGCAATGCGGGCTAGGCCTCCGGTTAATAGGTTAGTCCCAAAAATAATATAAAATTGGAAAATAAAGCCCAATATACTCCAAAACAGTAGATAAAGTAGCATGGAGCAATCATAAATTATAGATACGTTGGAGACGTATCAGGCATCCCCAAGCTTAATTCCTGCTCGTCCTCGAGTAGGTAAATGATAAAAAGAATTTTTTTGATGCGGAGTGATACTTTGGCATAATTTCAATGTAAATCCTCTTAATTGTGGTATGAATATTCAGATCCGAAAGATTCAAGACAAAAGTTCATATTGACATAAAGATAATAGTACTTCAAGCATACTAACTAAGCAATCATGTCTTCTCAAAATAACATGGCCAAAGAAAGTTATCCCTACAAAATCATATAGTCTGGCTATGCTCCATCTTCCCCACACAAAATATTTAAATCATGCACAACCCCGAAGACAAGCCAAGCAATTGTTTCATACTTTAACATTTTCAAAACTTTCTCAATCTTCACGCAATACATGATTGTGAGCGATGGATATAGCACTATATGTAGAATAGAATGGTGGTTGTGGAGAAGACAAAAGGGAGGAAAATAGTCTCACATCAACTAGGCGTATCAACGGGCTATGGAGATGCCCATTAATAGATATCAATGTGAGTGAGTAGGGATTGCCATGCAACGGATGCACTAGAGCTATAAGTATATGAAAGCTCAACAAAAGAAACTAAATGGGTGTGCATCCAACTCGCTTGCTCATGAAGACCTAGGGCATTTGAGGAAGCCCATCATTGGAATATACAAGCCAAGTTCTATAATGAAAAATTCCCACTAGTATATGAAAGTGACAAAATGAGAGACTCTCTATCATGAAGATCTTGGTGCTACTTTGAAGCACAAGTGTGGTAAAAGGATAGTAACATTGTCCCTTCTCTCTTTTTCTCTCATTTTTTTATTTGGGCCTTTTCTTTTTTATGGCCTCTTTTTTTTCTTTTTTTTCTTTTTCGTCCGGAGTCTCATCCCGACTTGTGGGGGAATCATAGTCTCCATCATCCTTTCCTCACTTGGGACAATGCTCTAATAATGATGATCATCACACTTTTTTTTACTTACAACTCAACAATTACAACTCAATTCTTAGAACAAAGTATGAGTCTATATGAATGCCTCCGGCGGTGTACCGGGATATGCAATGAATCAAGAGTGACATGTATGAAAGAATTATGAAAGGTGTCTTTGCCAAAAATACGATGTCAACTACATGATCATGCTAGCAATATGACAACGATGGAGCGTGTCATAATAAACGGAACGGTGGAAAGTTGCATGGCAATATATCTCGGAATGTCTATGGAAATGCCATGATAGGTAGGTATGGTGGCTGTTTTAGGAAGGTATATGGTGGGTGTATGATACCGCTAAAAGTGCGCGGTATTAGAGAGGCTAGCAATGGTGGAAGAATGGGAAAAAGTGCGATAATCCATGGACTCAACATTAGTCATAAAGAACTCATATACTTATTGCAAAAATCTAGAAGTTATCAAAGCAAATTATTACGCCGCATGCTCCTAGGGGATAGATTGGTAGGAAAAGACCATCGTCATTCCCCGACCGCCACTCATAAGGAAGACAATCAATAAATAAATCATGCTCCGAGTTCATCACATAACGGTTCACCATACGTGCATGCTACGGGAATCACAAACTTCAACACAAGTATTCTTTAAATTCACAACTACTCAACTAGCATGACTCTAATATCACCATCTTCATATCTCAAAACAAGTAATCCTAGTATTCAACGCACTCAAAAGAAAGTTTCACATATCTTGAATACCAAGTATATTAACATTAAGCAAATTACCATGCTATTAATGACTCTCAAAATAATCTAAGTGAAGCATGAGAGATCAAAGTTTGTTTAAAACAAATCCACCACCGTTCTCTAAAAGATCTAAGTGAAGCACTAGAGCAAAAATTATCACGCTCAAAAGATATAAGTGAAGCACTATGAGCAAAACTATCAAGCTCAAAAGATATAAGTGAAGCACATAGAGTATTCTATCAAATTCCAATTCATGTATGGCTCTCTCAAAATGTATGTACAGCAAGGATGATTGTGGTAAACTAACAAGCAAAGACTCAAATAATACAAGACGCTCCAAGCAAAACACATATCATGTTGGTGAATAAAAATATAGCTCCAAGTAGATTACCGATGGAAGTGAACGAAAGAGGGGATGCCTTCCGGGGCATCCCCAAGCTTATCTTGGGGGTGCCATGGGAATCCCCAAGCTTAGGCTCTTGCCACTCCTTGTTCCATAATCCATCAAAAGAATTCACCCAAAACTTGAAAACTTCACAACACAAAACTCAATAGAAATGTCGTGAGCTCCGTTAGAGAAAGAAAACAAAAGACTACTTTAAGGTACTGTAATGAACTCATTCTTTATTTATATTGGTGTTAAACCTACTGTATTCCAACTTGTCTATGGATTATAAACTATTTTACTAGCCATAGATTCACCAAAATAAGCAAACAACACACGAAAAATAGAATCTGTCAAAAACAGAACAGTCTGTAGTAATCTGTAACTAATGCGAACTTCTGGAACTCTTTTATTGATCAACAGCAATTGGAATTAGTATTTTATCATGTTCTGGTGATTTTTAATAATTCGGGCACGGAGTGCAAAGTTTCTGGAAATTACAGCAAGATCAAATAACTATCATCCAAGAAGATCCAATAGGTCTAGCTTGGCACAAACACTAATTAAAACATAAAACTACATCTAAACAGAGGCTAGATGGATTATTTATTCCTAAACAGAAGCAAAAACAAAAAACTAAAAATAAAATCGGGTTGCCTCCCTACAAGCGCTATCGTTTAACGCCCCTAGCTAGGCATAAAAGCAAGGATAGATCTAGGTATTGCCATCTTTGGTAGGCAATTCTTCAATGAGGCATCTACCTTCTTTAGAATTTTCGTTCTTTTTAGTAATTAACAAATTTTTAGGCAAAAGATTGAAAAATTCATTCATAGCAAATGGTTCCTTAATGATGGCAAAAAGATTGGGATGAGCACTTATAGATTTAAGATACGCGGTTTCCCTACTAGATGATTCACCCTTATTCTTAGGAACATAAATAAGCTTAGTATATTTAGTAGACGAACTTGGAGAGTTTTTTATGGAATAAAAAGCGGTTCCCAAGTTGGTAATTATACCCTCAAGTTTATCGATTCTAGAGGAATCTAAATTCATTTTCTCATTGACTATGGGTTCCTTTTCTTTAATATTTTTCAAAGTCATTCCTACCTTAGATCCATATTGGGTAATTTGATTGTGGATATTTTTATCAAGATTTTCAATTGATTCAATGGTAGCAACTTTATTCTCAATAATTTCAAGCCTTTGCATAACATGCTCCAAAGTTAACATAGTTCCATTAACCAAAATAGGTGGTGAGCCAAATAAATGTATTAAAGCATTATAAGAATCAAAAGTATGGCTACCCAAGAAATTCCCTCCGGTAATGGTATCAAGGATATATCTATACCAAGGATTAGCACCTACGTAAAAATTGCGAAGAAGAACTGAAGTAGATTGCTTCCTGGTAGAACTATTTTGAGCATTGCAAATTCTATACCAAGCATCTTTTAGATTTTGTCCCTCCCTTTGCTTAAAATTTAGAACTTCATTCTCGGGAGATAACGGAGAAGATATGAGACTAGTCATGACGATGAGCAACCAAACTAACACACGAGCAAACAAGCGGACGAGGAAAAGGCAACAGAAAGAGAGGAGCAGATTGGGAAAGAGAGGGCGAATAAAACGGCAAGGGTGAAGTGGGGGAGAGGAAAACGAGAGGCAAATGGCAAATAATGTAATGGGAGAGAAAGGGATTGTGATGGGTACTTGGTATGTTGACTTTTGCGTAGACTCCCCGGCAACGGCGCCAGAAATTCTACTTGGTACCTCTTGAGCACTGCGTTGGATTTCCCCGAAGAGGAGAGGATGATGCATCAAAGTAGCGTAAGTATTTCCCTCAGTTTTTGAGATCCAAGGTATCAATCCAAAGAGGAGGCCACGCACAAGTCCCTCGTACCTGCACAAAACGATAGCTACTCGCAACCAACGTGATTAGGGGTTGTCAATCCCTTCACGGTCACTTATGAGAGTGAGATCTGATAGAGATGATAGATAATATTTTTGGTATTTTTGGTATAGAGATGCAAAGCAAAAAGTAAAAGGAAAAGTAAAAACAATGCAAGTATTAAAGTGATGGAGATTGATATGATGAGAATAGACCCGGGGGCCATAGGTTTCACTAGTGGCTTCTCTCAAGAGCATAATTATGAGTATATCTAGGTATGATCATGTCTATAGGCATCACGTCCGAGACAAGTAGGCCGAAACGATTCTGCATCTACTACTATTACTCCACTCATCGACCGCTATCCAGCATGCATCTAGAGTATTAAGTTAAAAACAGAGTAACGCCTTAGGCAAGATGACATGATGTAGAGGAATAAATTCATGCAATATGATAAATACCCCATCTTGTTATCCTCGATGGCAACACTACAATACGTGCCTTTGCAACCCTTTACATCGGGTAAGGACACCGCAAGATTGTACCCAAAGCCATGCACTTCTCCCATTGCAAGAACTACCAATCTAGTTGGCCAAACCAAACGGATAATTCGAAGAGACTTGCAAAGGTAACTCAATCATACATAAAAGAATTCATAGAAGATTCAAATATTATTCATAGATAAGCTGGATCATAAACCCACAATTCATCGGTCTTAACAAACACACCGCAAAAAGAAGATTACATCGAATAGATCTCCACGAGAGAGGGGGAGAACATTGTATTGAGATCCAAAAAGAGAGAAGAAGCCATCTAGCTACTAGCTATGGACCCGACGATCTGAAGTAAACTACTCACACTTCATCGGAGAGGCTATGGTGTTGATGTAGAAGCCCTCCGTGGTGGATGCCCCCTCCGGCGAAGCTCCAGAACAGGCCCCAAGATGGGATCTCGTGGATACAGGAAGTTGCGGCGGTGGAATTAGATTTTTGGCTCCTGTTCTGATCGTTTGGGGTAATGAGGTATATATAGGAGGAAGGAGTACGTTGTTGGAGCGACAGGGGGCCCACGAGGCAGGGGGCGCGCCCTAGGGGGGGGCGCCCCCCACCCTCATGACTGCCTCTTTTGTTCCTTGGAGTAGGGTCCAAGTCTCCTGGATCACGTTCGGTGAGAAAATCACGTTTCCGAAGGTTTCATTCCGTTTGGACTCCGTTTGATATTCTGTTTCTTCAAACACTAAAATAGGCAAAAAACAACAATTCTGTCTGGGCCTCCGGTTAATAGGTTAGTCCCAAAAATAATATAAAAGTGGAAAATAAAGCCCAATATAGTCCAAAACAGTAGATAAAGTAGCACGGAGCAATAAAAAATTATAGATACGTTGGAGACGTATCACCGGGGCAGCCCGCCCCACACCAACAGAGCGAGCCACCCTTGAGCCCACGGTCCCCAACGCCATCATCCACGTGGGGCCAGGGCTCGGGAAGGCACCTCTGTGGTGGCATGCAGATCTTTGTGAAGACATATTCAAGATGAGATGAGGATTAGAAGACGACGATCCTCGGCAAGATCCTTGCCGAGGAAGGCCACCAGACCCCCGGCAGGACCCTTGCCGGGGACGATGGTGTGCTACGGCAAGACCCTTGCCGGGCCACCCGGCAAGGCCCTCACCGAGGACGCCAGCAGGGCCACCGCCAGGCCCACGCCAACCAAGCTTCCACTGCCGTTCACATGCAGCTGCCAGCCCAACCAGCTGGGCAGGCACCTGCGTGGCAACATGCAGCCCCTAGGCCAACTCATCGAGCGCCTGCGTGGTGGCATGCAGATCTTCATGAAGGCTCCACCACTGCGCCACCTCAGCTGCATGCCTGCCTACATGGCGCCGCACGCATCGCTGGCCAAGGCGCGTGTCAAAGCAAGGAGGAGCAGCGACGGACGGGACGGGCCTTGCCCCCATCCCCAATAAAGCAAGGAGACACCTAAGCTACACATTAAATGCGTCTTGTCCTGTAATACGAGCGATAAGCTCAGGGCACTGTACGCCTTTCCACCTCATGTGTGCCACTGTGGCAGCCCCTTCCGACTATAAAAGGAGGCCCATGGCATACTGGAGAAGGATTCAGCTCTTTCAAACCACGCACTGACCACAGCTAGTTCGAGAGCTCAAGAACTCTCTGAAATACACCCGCCAAAGCAGGACTAGGGTTTTACGCATCCTCGCGGCCCGAACCTGGGTAAACGATCCTTGTGCTGTCTACTAGCCCTGATCTTCTCGCAACCCCGCGGCCCAGCAACCGTAGTAGGGATTCTTGTGATCCCATAGGTGTCGTTCCACACCGACACCGACCCATATGAACCCGCTTGAAGACTATCAACTCATATGCTTCTCCCCCTTTTGTCAGGAATGACCAAAAATGTTTGAAGAAATAGAGTATCTATTCGTTCCCAGGCGGTGTTGGTGAAGATGTTGGGGCAGCCTGGTTGATGTTGGAGTTGGGCGGTGCAGCGGGGCCTGATGCAGAATCTTGGTGCAAAGAAGCCATCGCAGGGGAAGTGGCGTCATCTTCTTCATCAATGACTCTGGCAACAACAGCTGGAGCCGAAGATGAATACACTGAATCTTCAATGGAAGGAGTGGGATGCCAACTTGCAGACTGTGGAGGCCTGGAGTCAACCTTTAAACGTTAAGTGAAGCCATCTACTTGAAGATCATCTTGAGAATAGAGCATTGTGAGGCTCTTCCAGGCACGCCGACAGGCTTCATGAGAAACAAATGAGTTCTTGGTAGCAAGGTTGCGAATGCGATTGACATCAACCAGAAGACTTTGCATTTTCCACTTCATCTAATCATGATGCCAATCTTGTTTATGATGAAGTGACACGAGAAGCTCTCTGTCATTCAGGATGCGATTATGCTTCTTAGGCCTTTGGGCTACTGTGTTAGCTGTTGCATCAGTGTTGGCACGATGCGGTAGCCTAAGCTGACCGGCAAGAAGACTAGCAACAGTAGTGATTGGATTTGGCACATGAATCCCTTCAAGTGGTTGAGTGAAGCTTTGGAATGCAACATTGTCTTCGCGAGCAGGCTCAGGATATATAGCTTCATGAGACATATCCACTTCAGGCAGAAATACAACATGGTTGCGCGCTGAAGCTTGATAATTGATTGTGGAGTAAAGCTTAATGAGCCGTATAATTAACCCATGGAGCATAGAATTTGAGGCCAAACAGATTAATTCCTGAGGCAGCCAACTGATGGATAAAGAAGTCTTGAGTATTGAATCTGATGCGATTGATGATATAGAAGACCAATGTCTTCAGGGTGCACTCAATCTTGGCGTGAGGAGAATGCCCTTTAATTGGCCGGAGAGTTTACCTCAATATATGATAGATAGTGCGGGCCAGATACTTGAGGTCATTGACATAGAATTCCTTGGGGTATTTAGCATCAACTAGCAGTGGCTTCATCATGCTGAGCATTTGACTCGTGTTGGGCTCAGGCTTCTGGAAGATACTCTGCAATTCTTGCTCATAGTGCTGACAACCTGGCTCATAAAGATCACCAGGAGTGGACAGGGAAGAGAGATCGATGATGTTTTGAGATTTGGCTTCATGGTGAACATCACCTGTCATCCACTCAAGGACCCATGTCTTCGGATCCATGTTGTAGCCTGATATATGAAGGGTGGCAAAGAATTGCAGCAGTAGCTCTTCATTCCAGTGATCCTTGTCGACGACAAATGGGAGCAGACCAACTTCGCGAAAGCAGTCAAGAGCCTCTTCAAGGCATGGCAGCCCAGCAATGGCATCACAATCCAGACGCTTGTGGGGAAAGATCTGGTCCTGGTTGTATATAATGCATGAGTAGTAGCTGCGTTGCTGGTGGCTTCAAAACCTGTCAGAGGAGATCTTTGGTTTCTTGAATGGATTCTAGGCCGAGTCAAAGAATGTGTTGTGCTCTCTTAAGCTGAGCACACTTAATGAGCCTTGTGTAGTGACAACACTTGGGAGCCTTGGCAGTCTGGGCTTTGGCTTCTGTGTTTGAGGCCTTTGCTCCACATGATAGTTATAGTGGGGACTAGGAGCAACTGGAGGCATCATAATGGGCCCCTTGATGCTGATGAGTTCACCTTCATGATTGAAGGCCCTTGCCATTGTATGTGGAATAGATAGAGCAGCAGCAACATCCGAGGAGGATGGTTGAAGATCTTTTGTGGCTTCAGGAGCTTTAAACTGAGGAGTGGCATCATGAGAAGTATTGACTTCAGCCATGACAATATCATTGGCGTCAGCGGTAGTGGCAGCAGCATCATCAGGTGCAGGGGCTTCAGTGGTTTCAACAACTGGCGGGTCAGGCACAATCACATCTTCATCTTCTCTTGATTCAACGGTAGGAGGAATAGCTTCACGTTCTTATTCTTCTCTTTCATCGGCTGATGCAGTCGGAATATCTTTAGCCTCTTTGGCTTCAGACTCTTGAGTGATGACTGAAGGGATGGCTTTAGGAAACACTTGTCGTGCTACTGAGCTTGTGGTGTGTACATCTTCTTTAGGAATGCTCGACATGGAGACTGAGGGCCTAGGGCCTCTGTGAAGCCTTTGAAAAGATGGCGACGTCTGTGGTGAGGGATTGGTCTTCTCCATGTCTTCTGGTGTATCTTGCGGGGTCTCAATCACTGGAGTGGTGACTTGAGTTGGCTGAGTACGAGGTATGACTTCATGGAGCGGAGAGTTGAGGTGGTGTTCTTCCCAGAAATCATCTTGTGTGATAAGCGTCATGGGACCGCCTGTTCACTGCTCATGGGAGCAGGCGATGATACCGGCATGGGCATAATCTATGGAAACCAAGGAAGGACTTCATCATCAACTACATTGTCGTCACGACCAATGTCTTCAGCTGCGGTGTCTGCAGCTGGAATCTCTTCAGACACATGAGCCTCTGTGGTAGCAGGCTCATGAATAACAAGGCGTCGCTCGTGGTTGGAGGAGGCAGGCAAGGCAACAGATAGGGGTTCAACAAGCAATGGCTCAGGAGCAGTTGAGGCAGTTTGTGCTTGGGCCCTTCTTGAAGCCTTAGAGGACTTCTTCAACCTATTTTGAGAAGGAGCAACATCATAAGCTTCTTGATGCTTTTGCTTCTTAGCTTCAACTTCAGCCTGCTTTGTCTTCTTCTGTTCAGAAGTAGTTGAAGGGACCTTTGACTTTGAGCCAGTCATGCTGGCTGGGAAGATAATGTTTGGTCTTTCCTTCCTTGGAGCTTCACTTTCAACAGCAGCGGACTTCTTCTTGGAAGCCAGCTTGGGGTCAATTCCTGGACGCCCAAGAGCTTTTCTCTTTACGGCTTCATTGTGAGCTTCTACGCACTTCTCAGCATAGTACTTCATGCACTCCCTGGAGCCTTTGGCTTCATTGCGACGCTGATGGAATTCCTCTTTGAGATCAGCCATCATCTTCTTGAAGTTTTGAACATCAGTGACATTGAGCTTGGCCATGTGCTTCTTGAATAGGGCCTTTTCATGGTCTATCTTGTTCTTCAGCTCAACAATCTTTTGAGCGATAGCAAGCTGTTTGGCTATGCAGCCGTGGAATGTGATGCTGATGTCAATGGGCAGCTGCAGATCGTCAATGGTGAGAGTAGTATCTTCAAACCATTCATCGATGAAGTTGTTGAGAATGTAAGCATCAAAGAGAGGAAAATCTTTGAAGATTCCAGCTTTCTGCTTGCTCTTGATCAGCATCTCCAGAGCATCATCAGCCAGATCTTCATCACTGGACAGATCTATGACATCTGTTTCATGGCGCAGGATGCTAGCTGGAGTGAGGCCATGCCCTGAAATTTTATTGGGCTTCTTGTACTTCTTGGAGATGCGAGACAAGTCCTCAGACTGCGCACTGGATTCAGGTGGTGCAGATTGCAATGGCTTCACACTTGAAGCCTTTGGAGCAGCAGAAGATTTTGAAGCCTTAGACTTTTTCTTTGGCTTCGAGGGCTCTTGAACATCCTCATGTTCCTCTTCACCAGCATCTTCTTCAATAGTGGCCTTTGTGAAGCGATGTGGGAGAGAAGCCCATTGAAGATGTTGAAGGGACCAATGAGATTCTGTTCAGCTTCTTGACTGCCATCTGGCCTTGGAGCAGCTGGACCAGGGTTGAAGTCAATCCCCAGGTCCTTCTTGTTTTGAGCTGCAGAAGCCCTTGCAAACTGGAGATTTGATTCAAACAGGTCGTCTTCACGACACCATCGAAGACTTGATGGGTCGGCATTCTCATGCGGAGGTCCTATGACCATGCAAGGATAGAAGCCTTTAGCAATGGCTTCAGCCTTTGTCTTGGGGTGAAGCTTCTTGTACACAATATCCTCCCATGGAGGCCTCACGACATTCTTGTCAGCATACTCTGGTGTCACAAAGTAATAGAGAAACCATTGTTTTTCCCAATATCTTCGAATCCATTGGACTCTAGATTTTCACCGAGTCTAGGTTTCATCTGGATCAGACTTGTATTGCTCACAGAGATCTGGGGGCAAGTCAAAAGCAGTGTTGTCACGATGCTGCCTGCCGCCCTTCTTTGCAAATTTTCCACCAGCCATTGGCTTCAAACTGAAGGGCTTCACAACAGTGTTTGGCTTCATACGGCTGGTCAGACAGGAGCTGGCTTCGGGTGATTCGATGTGAAGTTGTAAGAACTCTGCAAATCAATGCAGACTATGAGAACCAAGGGATTCTCCCACAGACATGTACCTGTGACAGCATTAGAGATGCGAGGGAAGGGGAAGAGGTCATATGCATTGTCAGGAGATTTTAAAGATAAATTAGTTTGAAGACAATGACCTCACAATGCGAAGACATTCACTTATAGATGTAAGTTGGTTCCAGATTTG
Source organism: Aegilops bicornis (assembly GCA_021605145.1). Taxonomy (NCBI): domain Eukaryota; kingdom Viridiplantae; phylum Streptophyta; class Magnoliopsida; order Poales; family Poaceae; genus Aegilops; species Aegilops bicornis. Next base: position 127,542,636 of record CM038671.1, read on the forward strand.
TACGAATCCAAAAATAAGCACAAGTGAGGAATCAAACTAGATGTGAAGCATTCATAAGTGAAAGTACTTTGCAGAATATGAAATTCAGAATAGACAAGATCCAGATTTGGAAGTGTAAAAACAACTTTTGGAGTATGTGGGTAGTTCAATAGATCTAATAAACGGTAAAAAGTGAGTTCTTATTTACCGCAGGAAGAACTGCTAGACGGGAAAGTTGGAGGCCGAGCAGTCCGATCTCCGGCGCCCTAACTTGGCGGCCTAAGACACCTACGACGACGGCAGGAGGAAGATGCCCGCGGCCAACGTGAAGACGACGCCGGAGAGGTCACGACAGCGAAGTGCTTCGTCTCCGGCAACGACGGATGCTAGCGGTGGTGCTAGGGTTTGATCGAGACGGCGAGGGGGAGAAGATATAATGACCACAAGGGTGAAGTATTTATAAGGAGGAGGGACGGCGCAATGTAATTACTCAGGTGCCCCTGGCGGTTCACATCTGGAGGACAGTGGCAGGCATGCAACTTATTGAAGGTTGAGCCACGACTCCACGCGCGTCTATTTTGTCGGGTGGTCGTTCCGGCTTCTCCGGTATTCAAGCAAAAAGGATAGAGATAATAAAAGAAGTTTTAAATGTGTGTCTCTGTATCTTCAGCTGACAAGGACACATTAACGACATTCGACATGTGTCAACATAATGCATATGAAGAGACAGAGAGAGTTTGAGGGATAAGCACAGAAAGGGTTAGGGTCTGATCACATTCACTTAGCGCGGAAAATGGCAACTTGAAGACATAGCTATAAGTGAATGCTGTAGAGGACAGAACACACACACACACAAATATATATATATATATATATATATATATATATATATATATATATATCAGTGAAGACCAAATCAACACTGTGAAGATAAACCTTGAAGATAAACCAATGTTGAAGACAAACCAACTATGAAGATAATGAAATCATAACGCCAAGTGAAAATCTTCAAGAAAGGTTGGTGGTGGCGTTACCCACCGTATAGGAAATCTTCATGAAGAGAGTGGGATCAAGAGAACCAGGTTTGAAGCCTTTTCTCTTTAGGAAGTCTTTGAGTGTGTCGTACCAAGCACGAGGTGCTTGTTTGAGGCCATACAGTGCCTTGTTGAGTTTGTAGACCATATCAGGATGCTTTGGATCTTCAAAACCAGGTGGTTGAGCTACATACACTTCTTCTATTTTGCCATTGAGGAAGGCACTCTTCACATCCATTGGATACAGAAGGATGTTGTTGTGGTTGGCATAGGCTAATAGTATATGAATGGCTTCAAGCCTAGCCACATGAGCAAAGGTTTCATTGAAGTCAATTCCTTCCACTTGTGTGTAACCTTGGGCAACAAGACGAGCTTTGTTTCTGACTACTTGACCATGCTCATCTTGCTTGTTGTGATAGATCCATTTGGTGCCAATAATATTGTGCTTGCGAGGATCAGGACGTTTGACTAGCTCCCACACATTGTTCAGCTCAAATTGTTGAAGCTCTTCTTGCATAGATTGACTCCATTCAGTTTCCATGAAGGCTTCATCAACTTCCTTGGGTTGAGACAAAAGCAAAGTGTCCACAAAAAGTTTTCTAGTTGCGTAGCTCTTGATCGAGTAAGAGGACCAGGTGCGTTGATGCTATCGAGAATCTTCTCCATTGAACTTCATTGGCCACGCGAGGATGAGCCGGTCAAAGACTTTGCTCTTGATGATTGTTATCTTCATCTTCAGCATTGTCTTCAAGCTGAGCATTGTCTTCATGTTGATTAGGTGCTGAAATGATGATTTCCTCTTCAGTCTGTGCCTCGGTGTGTATGATTTCTCCAGTACCCATTAGCTTGATAGATTCACTAGGAGAAGCTCCATCTAGCACATTTGGTAGGTGCTCTCTTTGCGAGCCTTTAGTCTCATCGAACCGCACATCTACAGTTTCAACCACTTTATAGTGAGAGAGGTTGAAGACTCTGTAGGTGTGCGAATCCTTTCCATAATCAAGCATAAATCCTTCATGTTCTTTTGGTGCAAATTTTGAAGTGTGATGTGGATCCTTGATCCAACACCTGGCACCGAAGGCTTTGAAATAGCTAACGTTTGTCTTCTTACTAGTCGGGAGTTCATAGGATGTCTTCTTGAAGAAATTATGAAGATAAACTATGTTGATGATATGGCATGTAGTATCAATGGCTTCAGGCCGGAACTTCCTTGGAGTCTTGTACTCGTCAAGCATAATACAAGCCATCTCAACGAGGGTCCTGTTCTTGCACTCCATTACGCCATTCTGCTGAGGTGTATATGGAGCAGAGAGCTCATGAGTGATGCCCAGTGTATCAAGATAAGTGTTGAGGCCAATGTTCTTGAATTCCATGCCATTGTCACTCCTGATGTGCTTGATCTTGATGCCATAATTGGTCATGGCATGGTTGGCAAAGCGTCTGAAGACATCTTGCACTTCAGTCTTATAGAGAATTATGTGCAGCCAGGTATATCTTGAATAATCACCAACAATAACGAAGCCATAAAGATGTGAAGTGGTAGTAAGGTAGTGTAGTGAGTGGGGCCAAATAAGTCCATGTGTAGCAGCTCGAAGGGGCGTGATGTAGTCATGATTGTCTTCGAGGGATGCTTGGCCCTAGTTGTAAGTGCATCTAGTGCCACCCCTAGTTGGTTTTGGAGTATTGACGACAAATTTGGTTGAGGGACTAATGTGTTTGTGAGAATTGCAGGATAACACAGGTAGTGTCCCTCATTGATTCGGTTTACCTACCGGAGATGACCCCTAAAAATGTATGAAGACATTGACGACAATGGTGGTATGTGAAGATATTCATATTGAAGACTATGACATGAGAAGACATTGAGTGAAGACTGTGGAGCGCGAAGACTGTGTCGTTTCGTTGTTTCCTTTCTCTTCGTTCTTGAGTCATAGGAACCACCGTACTGTTAAGTGGGGTCCAAGTGAACAAAGTCGTAATGATCAAGTGATGCTCAACCCAAATCCTATGTCTTCGAGCGAAGACAATGAGAGAAAATCTTATCCAGAGCTGGATGAGTCAGCTTTGCTTGTAGCCCAAGTAAAGTTGCCATGTGTGTTTGAAATCTGACCGTTGGAACACGTGTCAGTTCCTTAGTGACCCAGGGTCATTTCGGACATATCAGGTCGGGTTGCCTAGTGGCTATAAATAGCCCACCCCCTACACCATAAATTGGTGGCTGCTCAGAGTTAGTGCACGGCTTTTGTTGTTTGAGAGCAACCCACCTCGAAGCCTTTGAGAGAGAGAAATCCTTACGAGGACAAAGCCCAAACACCCAGAGCCAAAGAGTGTTAGGCATCACTGAAGTCTTTCTGTCTGCGTGACCTGAAGACTTATTACACTTGAGGACTGTGAATCCTCCAGCCGGTGAGGCGTCGCGTTTTGAGCATCCAAGAGTCATTGTGGATCGCCGGTGAGCAAAGTCTGTGAAGGTTTGGAAGTCTACCTTGAAGACTTACCAGAGTGATTGGGTGAGGACTGTGTGTCCTTAGCTCAAGGGGAATAAGGTGAAGACGTGGTCTTCTGAGTTGAATCTCAGCCTCCCTAACCAGACGTACAGTTGTCACAAAGAATCGAACTGGTCCAACAAATCATGTGTCTTCAACAAGTGACTGGTTCTATCCTCTCCCTTCCCTTACTTAGTGTTTGTCTCCGTGAAGTCATTGCCTATTTGTCGTACCTGTTTGACTTCATTGCTTGACTACTATAGTTGGTTGGCTTCATACTATCTTCCATCCTGATCCTTACTACCAAGCTGCTATTAGTCTTTATACTTTCACTTTACTGCATACTTGACTATGGTTTGCTTGTTGTATTTATCTTCCGCTGCATATCAATTAGGTCATTTCTATTGGTTGTCTTTGAAACTTCCATGTTTTGAGGACTTTCCTAAAAATCGCCTATTCACCCCCCTCTAGTCGATAACTAGAACTTTCAATTGGTATCAGAGCAAGGTACTCCCTTGTTCTGTGTGATTCGGTTTAACCACCTGGAGTTTTAGCTATGTCGACTGCAGGGATAATCAAAGTCTCCGCTGCTTGCCCCGTGTTCGATGGAACTGAATATCTCTACTGGAAGAATAAGATGCGCATGCATCTTAAAGCCATTGATGTCGACCTCTGGTATGTCGTCAAGAACGGCATTCCCAAAATTGGTGAAGGTGTCACCCCTGCTGATGTCAAGAAGTTCATTCAACTGGACTCAACTGCTAAGAACATTATTTGTGGTCATATGACCAAAGGACAGTATGGCCGTGTGAGTGCTCTGGAAACATCGAAGCTAGTCTGGGACTGGCTATCCAAGGTCAACGAAGGCGTCTCAACCTAGAGAGATCAAAGGATCAGTGTTCTTCGCAACCTCTTCAACCGCTTCAAGAGAAACGACAATGAAAATGTCCAGCTCACGTTTGATTGTCTCACCGACATCACAAATGAGCTTCATGCTCTCGGCACCACTGAGATTACCAAGCATGAAATTGTCAAGACACTACTGGGATCTCTTGACAACTCCTTTGACACCCTTTCCCTCATGATACAAGAACGCCCAGACTTCAAGACACTCGATCAGTCTGATATACTTGAGAGGCTCAACACACATGAGTTCCAGCTTTCTGAGAAAAGAGATATCTATGGTCCCAACTATGGACGAACTCGCGCTTTGAAGGCAAAAGTTGTTTCCTCATCTCAAGAAGAATCAATCGTAGTTACCGATGATCCTGAAGACATTGGAAAGGAACTTGCTTTGCTTGTGAAGAAGTTCCAGAAGTTCACTAAGAAGAAGGTCTTCAGAAAGTCTTCACGATCTAGTTCAAGAAATGATGAAGCTTCCACTCATGACCACAAGAAGAGAGCCTGTCACAAGTGCAAGAAACCTGGACACTATATATCTGAGTGCCCACAGTGGGACAATGAGAAGAAGAAGAAGAAGAAGAGCAAGGAATATGATTCTGATGACAAGAAGAAGAAGAAATCTTCAAATTCTTCTTCCAAGTCCTCATCAAAGTCTTCATCTCATAAGAAGAGCTCATCTGGCAAGGCTCGTGCTTTTGTTGGCAAGGAAATGGATTCAGAGGAGGAGTCTGCTTCTGAGGAGGCGGAGGTGGAGTCTGGAGAGGAGTCCGACCCTGGTGTTGCAAGTCTGGCTCTAGCCACAACCTATGTTGCCAAGTCCATCTTCAACAATGAAGACAACGACTTCCACACCAACGCTGAAGCTGATGACAAGGACGACCCTGCTCCCACCTACTGCTTCATGGCACGTGGTGCCAACATAAAATCACGTGATGCTTACTTTCAAACATCAAGTGAAGATGACTCTGATTGTGAATCCAAGCCCAGCTACAAAACACTTGCTAAAATTGCAACTGAACAACAAAAAGCTATGGAACATACTCAAAAACTGTTAGACAAAAGCGATGACCTGTTGGACGCGGAAATGACACGTTCCTAGTCCTTAGTTGAAGACATAAAAAATCTTCATGCTAAGTACCAAGAACTTGAAAGTCGTCATGAATCGCTCTTAACCACTCATGAAAAGCTCTCCTATGATTATCTTCAAAGGAAGCAAGAGCTTGAGAAATTGAGAGCGGCTCATGAAGATCTTCAAAAAGAGAATGAGTCACTTCGCTCCAATGATCAGTTCCGCCAGGATGGATTTGAACCACCATGTCTAAAATGCCTTGAGCATGATATCGCTACCTCTCGCTTTGAATGTTCAACTGTTGTTACTGTTGCATTATCTTCAACTACCGATGTGGTAACTAACCCTCTGCGGAGGATACCACTCCTATTGGCCGATGAAAATGCTAGGTTGAAGACATTGCTTGAAACAGGGATGTATAAAAGTGCGAAAGGACATCAGACACTTTGCGATGTCCTCAAAAGCGTATTCTGAACCGAAACCCTAGGAAAGAGGGTGTTGGGTCTGAGAGGAAAATGAATGTTGATGGTTCCATCCGGAAGCCCCGAAAGCAAGATCCCAAAACCACATGGGTTGCTGCAAAGGGACCTTCAAAGGATCCATCCACCTTATCCGGCTTTACCGTGCTAATCCTATTATCATTGATGAATCCTTTGATGCAAACTATAAACTGTTCAAAAATCAGAAGGGTGAAGTGTTTGCCAGGTATATTGGTACTAACTGCAGGAATGGACCACCTATGAAGAAGATCTGGGTTCCCAAAAGTTTTTTTGAGAATCTTCCAGTGAATGTGATCATGACACCTCCTGGGAAGAAGACAAACCCCAGACCTAAGGCGCCATATGGTCCAAAGGCTTCAAACAGACAGAGGACTCACCTGAGTCACCCTAACGCCAATGTTTTGCAGGGAAACCGTACTCAAATTTATGAATATGAGCGTGTGTCTTCAAACCGCTATGTTCATAGAACTAAGAACTTTTCGCTTATTCATATGAGTATCATTCATCTCCGCAAGGCTATTTGCTAGGGCTCCAAAGTCAAGTTCTCAGATGCTGCACTTAGACTCATTGCTTCTAAGCCACCCTCGAAGATGTGGGTGGTTAAGAAGAATTAACTTTCTTTGCAGGGAAGGGTCTCCACCCGAAAATCAAAAGGCGTCGATGAAATTGCTTTGGGGACCTAAAACATCTTGTAGGGCGCAAGATCAAATGCCCAAATGGTCTCACTATGTATTTTGTTCCTGAATTGTTTGCCATTCATCCTACCAGTCCTAATCTTGATCTGAGCTTCAATAATCCTGTTGCCCGTCAAATGTTTATGCTTCACAATAGTCTTGGTGAAGCATATCCCCCTAACTGTAATGTAGGGTATGACACCGCATGCTTCAGAATGGATTATGGACAGCGGATGCACTAATCATATGACTGGTGATCAAAGTCTTCTCATGGTCTCAACCTTACGTCCATCTGACAAGAGTCACATCACATTTGCTGACACTGGTAAAAGCAAGGTATTGGGTCTAGGTAGAGTTGCAATCTCAAAGGATCAACACATGGATAAAGTGATGCTTGTTGAATCCCTTGGTTTCAACTTAATGTCTATCTCAATGCTTTGTGACTTGAACATGATTGTGCTAGTCAGAAAATATCGTTGGCTTGTACTAATGGAATCTGACAAGTCTCTAGTCTTTGAAGGGTATCGGAAAGATGATCTATACATGGTAGATTTCTCAGCAGGTCCATGACTTGCCGTATGTCTTCCGCAAAAGCTTGCACGTCTGGCTCGCATCGTGAGGTCAGCATCTTGGCATGAGGAACTTACACACACTCGCCAAAAAGAAGCATGTCATAGGCATCGAAGGTGTCAAGTTCAAGAAGGATCATCTATGTGGTGCTCGCGACCGAAAGATGACTAGGGCAAAGCACCCCTCGAAGACAATCATGACGACATCTCAACCCTTCGAGCTGTTACACATGGACTTATTTGGCCCTACTCACTACTCTGCCCTCACAACAACTGCTTTTCTCTATGGCTTCATCATTGTTGATGACTACTCAAGATATACATGGATGCACATAATTCTCTACAAGACTGAAGTGCAAGATGTCTTCAGACGCTTCGCCAATCGAACCATGACCAACTATGGCATCAAGATCAAGCATATCAGAAGTGACAACGGCACTGAGTTCAAGAACACCGGACTTGATCTTTATCTGGATACAATGGGAATCACTCATGAATTTTCTGCTCCATACACACCTCAAAGAAATGGCATCGTAGAACGCAAGAACAGAACCCTCATTGAGATGGCTCGAACAATGCTCGACGAGTACAAGACACCAAGAAAGTTCTGGCCTAAAGCTATTGATACAGCATGTCACGTCATCAACCGTGTTTACATCCATAAGCTTCTGAACAAAACATCCTATGAGCTCCTTACTGGCAAGAAGCCAAATGTCGCCTACTTGAGTATTTGGAGCTAGGTCTTTGGATCAAGGATCCCCATCACAAGTCAAAATTTGCACCTAAAGCTCACGAAGGCTTCATGCTCAGTTACGGAAAGGACTCGCACTCTTACAGAGTCTTCAACCTCTATCTCTACAAAATCGTCGAAACTGTGGACGTGCGATTTGATGAAACCAATGGTTCACAAAGAGAGCTCTGCGAAGTACACTAGACGAAGCTCCGCCAAATGAATCTATCAAGCTGATGGGAATCGGAGAAATCATGCCTTCAAGCACAGCACGAAGAGGAACTTATCATTTCGCACCTAACCAACTTTGAAGACAATGCTCGGTCTGGAGACAATCCTCCCAATGATGACAATGATCAGCAAGAGCAAAGTCTTCGTCCAATTCATCCTAGAGTCACAAATGAAGTACAAATTGAGAAGATAATTGATAGCATCAATGCACCTGGTCCACTTACTCGCTCAAGAGCAACACAGTTAGCAAATTTCTGTGGCCACTTTTATTTTGTGTCAATATCAGAACCCAAGAAAGTAGCTGAAGCCTTTATGGAACCTGAATGGATACAAGCTATGCAAGAAGAACTTCAACAGTTCAGGCTGAACAATGTTTGGGAACTTGTCAAGCGTCCTGACCCTCGCAAGCATAACATTATTGGCACAAAATGGATATATCGAAACAAGCAAGATGAGCATGGTCAAGTCATCAGAAACAAAGCACGACTTGTGGCTCAAGGATATACTCAAGTTGAAGGAATTGACTTCGATGAAACATTTGCTCCTGTGGCTAGGCTTGAAGCTATTCGCATACTGCTAGCCTACGCTAACCACCACAACATCTTGCTATATCAAATGGATGTGAAGAGTGCATTTCTCAACGGCAATATTGAAGAAGAAGTATACGTCGCTCAACCACCTGGCTTTCAAGATCCAAAACATCCTGATATGGTGTACAAGCTAAACAAAGCACTGTATGGCCTCAAACAAGCTTCTCGCGCTTGGTATGATACGATCAAAGACTTCTTGAAGAGCAAAGGCTTCAAACCTGGATCCCTCGATCCAACACTCTTCACGAAGACATATCTTTGGTGAACTGCTTTGTGTGCCAAATATATGTGGATGACATTATCTTCGCCGCACCAACCGTAAGTACGGTGATGAGTTTGGATACATGATGCAAGAGCAGTATCAGATGTCCATGATGGGTGAGCTGAAGTTCTTCCTTGGTCTTAAAATTCGTCAGCAAAGGAATGTCATCTTCATATCGCAAGAAAAATACCTCAAAGATTGTCTGAAGAAGTTTGGAATGCAAGATTGCAAAGGTTACACGACGCCAATGCCAATAAACACCATCCGGGTCCCGACGACGATGGTAAAGAATTTGATCAAAAGGTATATCGCTCCATGATTGGTTCCTTACTTTACCTATGTGCATCTAGGCCAGATATTATGCTTAGTGTTTGTATGTGTGCTCGATTCCAAGCGGCACCAAAGGAATCGCATTACTTAGCTGTGAAGCGAATTCTTCGATATTTGGCTCACACCCCAAAGCTCGGATTATGGTATCCAAAGGGCTCAGAATTTGATTTGGTTGGATTCTCGGATGTTGATTATGCTGGTGACAAGGTGGATCGCAAGTCTACATCAGGCACATGTCACTTTTTGGCACGATCACTTGTCTGTTGGTCTTCAAAGAAGCGTAACTGTATCACTCTCAACCGCTGAATCTGAATACATTGCTGCTTTGGATCTTGCTGCGCCAGCTTCTATGGATGAAGCAAACTCTCAAGGACTATGGCATCAATCTGAAAAAGTACCTCTCTTCATGCGACAACGAAAGTGCCATCAAGATTGCCAACAATCCGGTCCGACTTTCGAAGACAAAGCACATTGAAATTCGTCATCACTTTCTCGTAGATCATGTCATGAAAAAGGATATTGACATCATTCACGTCAATCTTGAAGAGCAATGGCGGATATCTTCACAAAGCCCTTGGATGAGAAAAGGTTTTGCAAGTTACGGTGTGAGCTAAATATCTTGGAATCCTCAAATGTCTTGTGATCGTGCACACATCCTAACACTTATGCATGTTGATGACTTAGATGTGCAACACACGAAGTAAAGTATATCTTCAATCAATGAAGACTTACATTACGAGTGTGAATACATCAACATGGAATTTGACTTTGAGCGCCACGATAATTGTGCACCGTATGCGGGTCTAATACTTCCTATACGGTGGGTAACGCCACCACCAAATTTCTCTGTTTGAAGTGTTTCACCGATGGCGTTATTTTAGCTATGTCTTCACATTTGGTTTGTCTTCAAATTTAATCTTATCTTCATGATTTCCTTCACTATGCTGATTTGATTGCTTTCTGATATATATATATATATATATATATATATATATATATATATATATATATATATACTAGTGTTCTGTCCTCTACAACATTCACTTATAGCTACGTCTTCCTAGTTGAATCTTTGAACTAAGTGAATGTGATCGGACCCTAATCTATCTATGCTTTCTATCTCAAACTCTATCTGTCCAAATCATATGCATTCTATTGAAACTGTCGAATGTCTTCTCTGCGTCCTTGTCAGCAGAAGACACGGAGAAAAACATTAAGACTGTTTTAAATGATTCTCCGGAACGACCATCCGACAAACCTGGAGGGCGTGGGAACGTGGGACAACTCTGAGTATGTTGCATGCTTGCCACGTACCCCTTAGATGTGAACCGCCAGGGGCACTGAGTAATTGCGCTGTGCCGCACACCTCCTTATAAATACATGTCCCCTGCGGTAAAGAAAACCTTCTTCCACCTCTCCACCTCGTCAAAACCCTAGCGCCACCGCTAGCTCGCGACGACGCCAGCGACGAAGCGCTTAGCTGCCGCGACTTCTCCGACGCCGTCCTCACGCCGGCCGCGAACATCGTCCTCTCCGCCGCCGCCGTAGCTGTCCTCCGTCGCCAAGTTAGGGCATGGTGGATTGAACTGCTCGGTCTCCTACTCATCACATCTAGCAGTTCTTCATGTGGTAAATATAACTCTATTTTTACCATCTTTTTGATCCTCAAAGATTCATCCTGTTTACCAAAGTTGGTTTCTGCCTATACAATGTTAGATCTATTCTGTCTGCGTCTCATACTGCCTAGTATATTCACTTAAGCTTCATATCTAGTTAGATTCCTCACTTGTACCTATTCGCAGATTCGTACAAATCTGGAACCACCTCTCAACGTATAAGTGAATGTCTTCGCATCATGAGGTCAATGTCTTCATACTGATTTATCTTCAAAATCTTCTGAGAATGCATATGACCTCTTCCCCTTCCCTCGCATCTCTAATGTTGTCACAGGTACATGTCCGTGGGAGAATCCCTTGGTTCTCATAGTCTGCATTCGTTTGCGTAATTCTTACAAAGATCACATTAACTCTCCCGACGCCAGTTCCTGTTTGTCCAGCAAGCGAAAGCTTTTGAAGCCTTTGAACGTGTTGAAGCCATTCATTTGAAGTTCATGGCTGCAGAGAAATCATTCAGGAAGGGTGGCAGACAGCGTCATGGGGGAACATCAAAAGATTTGCCTGATGACCTCGCAGAGCTTTACAAGACAGATCATGAAGAGAATTATAATCAATAAGAAGACACGAATCCAATGGATTCGACGATATTGGGCTGAACAATGGTTCAAATACAAGTTCGTGACCCAGGAATATGCTTTGAGAAGAATGATATCAAAAGTCCTTGGGGTGATATTCTCTTCGAGGCCTTCCACCCAAGAACAGAGCTGAAGCTATTGCACGTGGTTTCTATCCTTGTATGGTTCGTGGACCTCAGCTCGAAAATGCCGACCCATCGTCATTGCTACGTGTCGTGGCGATAATCTCTTCAAGCGCAACTTCCAAAGACGCAAAGGCATCGGCCAAGGAAAACAAGAAGTCATTGGGATTAGACTTCAACCCTAGTCCCTCTGCTCCCCGTGCTGACGGCTCACGTGATGCAGAACCCAATGTCATCGGTCCTTTCTACAACCTTGATAGCCTAATCACTCACATCTCGGTCCAAGGTGCCAAAGTGGATCATTCTGATGATGACACTAACTCTGATGAAGCCCCTGCTCCTACACCAAAGCCACAGAAGCCAAAGAAGGCTAAGGCTTCAAGATCATCTGCTCCTCCAAAAGCTTCACGTGCGTGAAGCCATCGCCCCTCGCACCTCCTCAAGACGGCAGTGCCTCGAAGATCAATCACGTATCTCCAAGAAGACGGAGAAGAAAAACAAAATCGTCAAACATACTGATCAGACATTAACTCCTGCTGCCATTCTGCGAGAAGAGCACATTGATCTATCTAGTGATGAAGATCTTGCAGATGATGCTCTTGAGCAACTGATCAAGAGCAAGGAAGAAGCAGAGATCTTCAATGATTTGCCTCTCTTTGATGTGGCAATCATCCATCACTTCATTGATGAATGGTTTGACAACCCAAATCTCAGCTTTGAAGATCTGTAACTTCCCATTGGCCTCAGTGTCTCCTTCAATGGCGCCATTGCTTCTGAGCTAGCTCTTGCTCAGCGTCTCGTTGAACAGAAGCACAAGATCGACTATGAGAAAGCTCAGTTCAAGAAGCATGTGGCAAAGCTCAGCGTGCAAGATGTCAAAAACTTCAAGACCATGCTGCACGAGCTCAAAGAAGCCTTTCACAAGAAGCGCGACGAAGCTAAAGGCTCTCGTGAGCGCATGAAGAGTCTGGCTGACAAGTGTGTACTAGCCTACAATGAGGCTGAGAAGCGCAAGGCTCTTGGTCGTCCTGGCATTGACCCTTAATGGCTGCAAAGAAGAAGAAGCAATCAACTGACCAATCTGCACCTTCAAGGCAGGAAGAACCTCGCATAGTCTTCCCAAGCAGCATGACTGGCTTGAAGCCAAAGGTCAGGTCAACCGCTTCAGAACAGAAGAAGACAAGGGCCGCCGAGGCTGAAGCCAGAAAAAGGAAAAATCCTGAAGCCTCTGATGTTGCTCCCTCAAAGAAGAAGCGCAAACCCAAGAAGGATCGGGCTGCTTCCACATAGCCCTTAGTTGTTGAACCTATCTCAATGGTTCGACCTGCATCTAAACTCCAAGAACGACGAATGATAGTTCATGAGCCTGCTTCCACAGAGGCTCCTGAAGCTGAAGACATTCCAGCAGTTGATCCCATCACTGCTGAAGACATTGTTCACCATGACAATGCTGAAGATGATGACGTTCTTCCTCGGATCGAACACAACTTGGTATCATCGCCTGTTCCCACGAACAAATGAACTCATCAAAGATTGGTCGCCCTCCGACGCCAATTGCTCAGGATGCATCATGGGCTGATCACCCACAACAACAAGACTCCCCAAGTACTCCCCAACAATAGCAAGTCACACCACCTGTGCAAGAAGAAGAGGAAGACCTTGAGGCCCAGCCAACTCCATCTCCAAAGGCGTTGCCAGCATTACGCAGGCTTCGCAAAGGACCAAGGCCTCAAGTCCCTCTCTCGAGCGTTCGAGAAGGAGAAGTGCACCACCAATCTGTTGCATGTCAAGTGTTTCCAGAAGGCACTCCGACTGTGAATGTCTCCGAGTCTGAACCCAAAGCTACTGAAGACAATCCGGCTGCATCAGCCGATGACAACCAAGAAGAACGAGTCCCTACTCCCCCCATTACTGAAGAAGTTGTTCCTGAAGTGAACATGACAGTGCCCGATCCTCCAGCTCATCAAGTGGAGGTTGAAAATCTTGAGGCTGCCACCACCAACACAAATGAAGCGAATGACATAGTCATGGCTGAAGCAAATGTGGAGCCTGCACCAACCAATGTGCCCGAAGCTAATGATGCAACTGCTCCTGAAGCACCTGTTGTGCAGCCTGAAGCCTCTGTTGTTGCCACTGCTCCTATTCCGCCACCAAGGCCCTATACAATTGAGCAAGCTTACAACTATGGTCAGTTAGTTCTTTGTCGGATGGCCTGCTCGGTCCCTCCGCCTCATGCTTCTGGTCCTCAGTTTGATTATCATGTTGAGCATAGGCCTCTGATCCAGAAACCAAAGACAAGACTGCCAAGGTTCCCAGGTACTGCCACCTCTACAGGATCCTTCAATGCAAATCCCTTCAAAGCCCACAACACTTTCTTTGACAGAGCAAAGAACCCCTACTCAAGGCCAAGAATATCATCAGATCGTTTCTGGAGCTATCAGCAGCGAAGCTATTACTCCTGTGTTCTGTATGATCAAGGGCGCATTTTCCCTCATATGCGCCTCGGCACTGAAGCCATTGCAGGACTGCCATGCTTAGAAGAAGCACTTGACTGCTTTCGTGATGCAGGTCTGCTCAACTTTGTGATAGACAAAGAACATTGGAATGAGGAACTTTTGCTTCAATTCTATGCTACCCTCCACATTCGTGGCTACTACAGAGATACAAAGACATGGGTTCTCGAGTGGATGACAGGAAATGTTCATCATGAAGCCAAAGCTCTTGACGTCATTGAGCTTACAGGCCTACCCACTCCCGAAGAGCTGTTCGAACCTAATTGTCAACTCCACCGCAATGCACTGGAGAGCATCTTCCATAAACCAGAGCCCAACATGAGCGAGATGTTGAGCATGATGAAGCCTTTTCCACCTAACGCTAAATACCCAAAGGAGTTCTTTGTTGATGACCTTGAGTATCTGCCTCGCACAATATATCACATCATCGGTAACTCTATGGCCTATCAAAGGGCATTCGTCATCCGCAAAACTTGAAGGAGCCATGAAGACATTGGTCTTTTACATCCTCAATGGCATCAACTTCAATACACAAGAATTCTTCATCCAAAGAATCGGCTGGCCCGTTCTGACCTTTTTGGCCTGAAATTCTATGCTCCATGGGTCATGCGCCTCATCAAGCTACACTCTGCTATCAACTATCAGCCCTCTGCTCGCAATCATCTGATCTTTCTACCCGAGGTTGATATGTCAGTTGAAGCCATATACCCTGAGCCTGCCAAAACGCCTCTTTGTCTTCAAAATGCGAGATCACCATAGCTTCTCTCAACCCATGGAAGGCGTCCAAGCGAACTCGTGTCTATCCAATGGCTGGGAACACTTCAGATGCCTCACCGTGGCGCAAACCTGAAGCTACCGAGAGCACAATTGCCCAAAGGCCTAAGAAGCGCTCTCGTGTCCTAAATGACCGAGAACTTCTTGTGGCACTGCATCAGAAACAAGACAAGCATCACTTTTGGCTCAAGCGACAGATGCAAAGCCTCTTGGTGGATGTCAATCGCATTCAAAATCTTGCACCAAGAATGCTTTTGTCACTCACGAGACCTGTCGGCAATCATGGAAGAGTTTGACGCTGCTCAATGCTGAAGCAGATCTTCAAGACGATGGCTTCACTTAAAGATTCAAGTTTGACTCCACTCCTCCACGGAATGTTGTCTTATGTCGAAATCCATCCCTTGAAGACTCTGACTATGTCACACCCTGATTTTCATGCCACTACACTTAAGCTAACAATCATGATAAAATGTGGTTTGACAAAAACTTTTGAGTGTTTTGGACCTTGCCTTGATTGGTTTTTGTCTGTTGTTTGCAAGTGCTCTAGAAATAAAACAAATCCTCCAACTCTTATACTCCTTATCCTTGATCCAAAAACCTTTCCCAATGATCATGCCATGTGTATAGGACATAAAAATAATTTCTTGCAAAATAATTTGGCCAAAAAGTATTTTTAAAAATTAGTTTTCCAAAAACCCCTGAATTGAGATTTGCACTACAAGTACTTATTTAAGGGCAGTAAAAATCTTTCCAAAAATATATTTGACTCCTATTAGATATAGGACACCCATAAACCCCAAAAATATAATTTTAAAACTTATTTTCTTATTTTATTTAAAGGCTTTTTCTCAAGGCCAGAAAAGGTCTTTAATAGGTTAAAATTATTTTAATGCTTTAAAAATATTTGAAAAAAATCAGGGAAACTCAGTGGGCATACATTTCCCATATATAAGAGTTTCAACACATGGTCATGTTCAAAACATTGGTCAAATCCCTCAAAAACACTTCCTGGATATTTCAAGCTTTTGAAATATTTACAAAGGAAATATTATCCAGAAATTCCAAGAAAATTATAGCATGTCACATATGACATGTTTGATGATCTTGACAAGTATCATGTCATGGAGAATAGTATAACCCCATGAAATCCCCTCAAAACCAATTCTGTCCATTTTGAAATTTGAGCAACTTTACATTGCCAAACATGTCCAAATGCTCTCAAACCTTGTGAACATGCTCAAATGGTCTAATAACTCATCTAGACCAAATGGAAAAAGTTGGAGAACAAGTTAACTTGATCAAAGGGCCCCAAAACCCTTCCTGTCCAGAACCGAATTTGAACAACTCTACATTGGCAACTTTCTCCTTTTGATCTCAACTTTTGTGGACATGTTTAGGACCTCAAATGATGGCACTACACCAAGTGGTGCACAAAGGAGAATGGTTTTTCATGACTAGATCTTGGAAAACCCATTTCTGTTGATTTCTAGGGTTTACAAAAGTTGCATTGGCAACTTTGCCCATATAAGCTCCAAATTGGTGGAAGGCCCTAATTATATGTGACATTTCACCCTGTGGAGTCTCATGGCAGTTGGAAATCATCTGCTGGCCCAAACCATTATCAAACACCTTCTAACACTTTTAAAAAATCACCATTTTGACCACTAACACTATTCTCCTTTAGCTCAACTTTTTACCACAGCTTCTCCTGACCATCTACTACCTCCAGTAACTCTCCTCCTTCAACAGCTAATTTATTTGGGGGTAAAACCCATCTCTTTCTCTCTCTGTTTACCCATGGCAACTCCTCCTCCTCTCTCTCTCCTTTCTATATGCAGCGCCCCACCTAGCTCCTGACCACTCTAGAGCATCCAAGGAACCTCCAGGACACAAGTGGACATGCCCCTGAACTTTTAAAATGGCCATGCCGGCCATATGCATGCTCTGGAGCGCGCTACAGTGCGCCCTTGCACTGTAGCTGCCCTCTGCCCGATGCCTCCGACCACCTCGGGCCTTCCCCGCACGCCTGCCAACGCGCCTCGACGTCCACAACATGCTACACCCCTATCCCCCTCCTCCTTGTCCCTCCTGCTGCCCCCCTCCGCACGAGCGCCGGCCGCCCGAGAGCTCCAATGGAAGAGCTCACACGCGTGAAGCCTCTGGCACCTCCCCGCTCTCCCTCTGCCTTTCCCTTGGCCTAGGCCACGCCTACAAGTGCCCTGGACAAGGCACTGGGTGCCAGTTCGGCCCCTGGCACTGCATTGGACATGGCCGTGGACGGCGCCCACGGTGCACCAACGCCCCGCCATATAAGGCTGCCCCTGACCTCCCTCAGGAGCTCCTTTGCTCTCTCTCTCTCTCTCTCCCGTGTACCCCATCGACCAACCTAAACCTCCTCTCGTTCCCTCCTGCTCCCTCCATGGCCGGAGTGCCGCCGTCGGTCTCCGCCCAAATTCCCGCAAACCGAAGCCTCCCCTCCCCTACTTTGGACACCAATGGAGCCACCGTGACGCCGGGCGAGGCTCCTCCGCCTTCTTACCTCTTCCTCTAGCGCCCACAACCCCAGAACCCATCTCACGGACGCCATCGTCTGGCGGGCGGCGAACCTGCTCCCATCCGGTGACGCAGCGCCCGTGGTGGGGTCTCCTGTGTTCTCTCTCTTGAGCACGCCGGTGGCAGACCTCCAAAACGGTGGCCGGTAGCGCTAACGGCCCGCCGAGCACTTGTTTTCTCTCTCCCGCCAAGGCCGCTGGAGGTAGCGGACGAACCTGCAGCTGGGCCCCGCCTGTCGGCCGGCCAATGGGCAGGGGCCACTGACGGGTGGGCCACGCCTCGCTCGCTTAAGTGGAGGCGACATAGGCCGCATGTTGCCGCCATGTGAGGCGTACTCGTGAAGGCGCCATCGGCGTGGCTCAAAGACGACGCGTGGCGTGCAGTTGGGCCGCCCAAGATGTCATGCGGTGCTATCTTGCACCCAAAGGCACAAAGATAGGTATAACGCCCCCCTTCCTTTGTCTTTTTCTTTTTCCAGAAACTTGTAAAATCTCCCAAATATTCATATTACCTCCAATTTTGATGATTCAAATTTCTAGTGGCTCTATAAATCATGATCTATCTGTTGGTGCAAATGCACATTTTTCCAGAGACTTTTTCTTCACAAACATTTATCAAATCTTGTTTTTCCTATTTATGTGATGAACTTTAGAAAATCACAGAGAGCTCAAAATTGATCCAAATGCCATGATTCAAATTCCTAGATGTTTCTAAGTTCATAACTTAGTTTATGAACATTTTTCTTAATACTTTCTGTACCCCACAAAATAATGAGCCATTTCTTCATATTTGTCAGCTTTGCAAATTCGTAGGAAATTCATTTGAACTCCAAATCTAGTGAAACCAACTCCTAGATGCTTCTAAAATCATGGTTTGCTAAATGGGTGCCTCTGCTCATTTTTCAAAAATATATTTCTGTACACTTCTTGCAAATCCACAAATCCCTTGATTCCATTATATTTTGAATATTCAGAGATATCCATTGATCAAATCCCATTGAACCACTTTGGTCATAACTCATATGACCAAAGGGATCCTAGAAAAGTCCAACTTGCAATTTTAGAGCACTTTTATTTTTGCCTTGTTGTGTTGCTTATTGTGTTTGTTTCCGATGTTAGTTGACGAAGTAGAGCAATCCCTGATCAAAGAGAGAACAATATCCATTTCAAAACATTTCTAACAGATTCCTTAGTTCGGACCGACGAAGTAATGTCACTCGACTATTATCAACCTGACTGCAATCTTTTTCTGTCGGTAAGGATTGCACCAGAGGAGTACTTGGAGAAGGACCCGAAGACTTGAAGACTCTGATGAACTAGGCAAGCAGCCCTTTGACCATGATACCCCTCTTGTTCATCGGTACCCTTTTTCCGATTGCATGATGATGAAGTATGATGGTGGTAAACTTGTTGTGAACCACCACATGATGCATACCCCTACTCATGACCTTACCTTGTTCATGATTGCATTTTCAAGAGACTATTTGATGCATAATGATTCATGTGTACCATGAACTCTTCATGGTTACATTCTTTCGAAAACCCCATCGGGTGCCCCTAATGCCCTTGGGTGATGTTGATCTAAGGTCACTACTTGAGGAAGAAGTGGTAAAATTTGGGAGAGAGATTTTGGTGTGTGTGTGTAAAATGATGGATTAGATTTATGTGTGATTACCGTCCCAACCAAACATGTGCAACCACTCTACCCCTTATGGGACGGGGCATTATTGATTACTTAGGCTGATACTAGCATGGTGCCCACATTACTAGTGACTGGGGTGACTTGAGGTCACTCTTGGGAAGGGCTCGTGCTTGGATATGCGGCCATGACTATTTTCACAGGGCACCGGACACACCGTTGGTCCCTTCGTGTATGCGAAGTAATGTGAAAAGGGTAGATTCCCACGATCTTTTGCTTATACACGAGTGACGTGTATCAACGAGTGGACCCTATGTTAGTGTCGTCTAGGGAAAGGTAATGACCGGGTGCTTCCCCCGAGTGCTTGAGGTACTGCGGGATCGTGGATGACACGAAAGCTTCCCGGATCTTGTGGGTAAAGTGCGCAACCTCTGCAGAGTGTCAAACTATTTGAATAGCCGTGTCCACGGTCATGGACAGTTGGGAGGTGCTACTTAAACTATGTCCAGAAATTTTACAAATCACGATGCATGTGTGTGTGGAAAGGAACTATTTGTGTCAAGGTGGAGACTTGACATGTTGAATGACATGACATTGATTCAACTCTATTTATGTTGATATCTGTAACCTATTCTCGAGGTTACCCATGTTTTTTTTGATGCATATCTCACAAGTTGATAGGACATCTTAACTAGCTTGAAGCTAGATTGCTTACTCGTTGTACAATTGCATTGTTACTTTGAACCAAATCATGGGTTGCTTAAGTAGTACATTCAAAGTACTCATTGGCTTGCCACTGGTTATTTTATTGGCCAGGCATGAAAGAACAAGATATATTGAAGAGTTCCTTGGTGACGACCGTGCGAGCTAGGACGCTTTCCCAGTCAGAATGCCTGTAGGGTTAAGGCAGATGGCATGGGCCCATGTTATCCACGAAGATTTCTGCTGCGATGATATACTCAAGACTTGACCATAATGGTCCTACTTGTGTAAAACGGTATGTATGGATGTAAGACTCTTGTTATTCAGCTTCTGTGTGTTCAGTGAGCATTGATCTCTGGGATCACTGTACACGTGCATTCGGTAATCACGACTTATGAGTCGGGGTCCCCACAGAGCTGGTATCAGAGCCATCCTGACTGTAGGAAGCCTTAGTTAGCATGGTCGTTAGTTAGGGTAAAACTATTTCCAAAACTACTACTAGTTTTCAAAACTATCTGTACTTCTCTTCCCTTCTCAGTTTTTTGAAAACTAAGGAATACTTTCCTTATTAATCTCTTCCCCTTCAAAACCTTTGGTCGCTAGAACCCTTATGCCCTCGACCAATCGGATTCCTTGTAATCCTCGTGGATAATCTAGAAGGAAGATGCCTTGCCAGACGTTCACCCACATCTCCTAAACACAAGATTGGCGACATCACAACAAGACGATACCAACAGAAGATACATCCTCAAGGAATGAGGACCTGAAGACCCAGGAGATGGTGACACCCTTGACACTGTCCCAAGATGACGCAACCTTATCCTACGATGACCAGGGCATAGGATATGCAAGATCATGATATACATCGCTAATAGAGTAACCCTGTCACTACTGTTGTTGTATCGGCAACCACCGATGGATGAGAACCTAGCCATTTGGTCCGCCTCACCATAGTGAGCAGGAAAACGGTTCTCCTCATCCCCCGCTCTTGGTGTCGATGTTGTCATCAACGTAACCGACATGATGGACCTCTATTATGCCTTGATAATGTCATTGCATAAAGGATTACCTACCTGGTACCATCGACGGCTTAGAAGACAAAAAGGGATCGTTGTGATTAAGAAGACAATAGAAGACCAAGTCAATGCCAGTTACGAGGAGCCACCTTCACCCCATCACTTCAATAGGCGAGAAGTTATTGAAGAATCTTCAGGATCAACCCGGATTGTTTCATCAAACTACAAGAGACGTAGCAACACCTGAGGAAAACCCAGAAGACTGCACGAGGCATGAAGTAAAGCACGACTACTTAGTCTGAGAACCCCTAGGGTAGGATGAGTCGTGTACCCCCTATGCGCAATCGAGTCCGTATGATGGTTCGAATAGAACCATGATTGTGTGTTGCTTGTTTTTTATTTGTTTATGTTTTGATATAAATCGCACTTTTGCCCTAGGCAACAAGTACGCGACTATATCACCTTCCTTGTTTTCCTTTGTTTGGCCCTTTTTGGCACCCGTTTGTTTGCACCTGCACTATAGAACCCCCTTTAGGCATTCCCCATCTATGCCACTTTTCTCTCTCATCTCTCTCATCAACTGAAGACCGGCAAGACAAGATACACCAGGGATTCTACCTCGGCGACCAACAAGCACTGAAGACTTTTGCTACAGCCTCCTCGGCCAAGTGGAACCCCATAGAGCTATGTTTACACCTCAAGACTAGAACCCTATCCCTATACCCTACAAGACTTCACGAGATACCCCAGCCCAAAACCTTAACCCTGATCTTAACCTACGGAATCACAAGAGAACCAGTTAAGCCTCTGTAACCTTGCACAGGACTGGGTTCACTAGGGAACTAGTGGACATAGTGAACGAGCACATTATCATCCTAAGATAGCACCAAAACTGACGATGCCATAGGGAAGGCCAATTTAAGGGTATAGGAACAGAGGACAAATGACTTGATGAGTTTATATCACTGACCTTGAGGAATTATCCGAGACTCTTTGGTAGATTATAAGGCTACCATGTTGGTAGATGAACTTGGTGGGATCATGATTATAGAGTAGCATAGCTTTCATTACCCCTGAGTAAATTGGATTTATAGGACAATTATGATCGCAAGCTGAAACTCCTGGAAGTGCAAGGATTTGACTTGATCAGATGATATTGATAAGAGATAGTTGATATTACGATAAGGACTTGGGGGAAAGTGTGGAAACTCTCGCGGGACTTGAGATTTGGATTAAATAGGTTACCCTAGTGGAGTGGATGCAGAGTAATTTTACATGGTTCAGAGTAAATTGGAGTTAGACTGATGATCTTGATCATGATACCATGTTTCTCGGTGGACCATAAACTAGGAGATTGGATTAATTGTCAGAGTTTATTTAGGGATCTATATATGCTTGACCTTGGAGTCTACATGACCATGATAATGGAAATTGGTGGACTGACTATAGCAAGGTAGCCCTTTCAAGTATTTGGGATTATAGGGCATTAGAAGATCATGTGGGACACCATAGACATTGGATTTGTAGAATTAATGAATTATGTAGCTAATGGGCTTTTGGAGTTGATTTATAGGAAAGGAAACTAGATCTTGGAGTGGCATCTGACGTGTTTCCTTAGAATAGAGATGCACTAACATAGACCTTGGATCAATAGACTGAGCACTTGGATTGTGGTGATTAAATTCAAGCTTAGCAACTTGTATGTTCTACCCCTGGACTTCTGCATAGATATGAGTTTGGGAATAGTTGTCATGAATGATTTTGTTAGACCTCCCCTCGGGAGCCATGAGGATATGAATAACATGAGTGATGATTGGAGTTGACCTATACGAGATGATTCTTTTGGTAATATGAGGTGAAGACTAGGTAGAACTATTGGCATCTTAGAAACTGTGCTCAAGGATGTGATGATAAACATTCACTTGCACACTAGAATCCTTGAAACCCTTACGCCCTACCAAGCCACAACATGGTCGGATCCTGACCTTGGGCTTTGGCTCTAGATCGATAAGATCTTGGCCAATGCTCAACCGTGACCATCACCAATGCCTCAGCCCACTTTACGTAATTCCATAGACTTCATGGAGTTCTTGGACAAGTTAGTTGTCATCTTTCTTTGATGACATACTTGTCTACCAAGACGGAAGAAGAATCGTTGAGCTGGTCAAGGAACATCTGAAGATCGTCATGTCTAGGAGGAAGAACTACACCAACCACCATCTTCAAGAAGTATACTTCCGCGTCAAAGACCATGTGTATCTGCAAGCCACTCCTCTCTAAGGAACCAAGCATTTCCATGACAAGGGAACCCACACCAAGATTCGTCAGCCCTCTTCAAGATCACTGCAAGATGAAGAATAGATGGCTACCGGCTAGAGTTACCACCTGAGTTACCCACTGTGCACAACATTTTCCACGAATCACAACTTCGGAAGTGCTTCCAACATCCTAACCAACCCGATCCCTACAAGGACGTCGATCACCAAGCCATCGACCTCTAGCCCAATATGACTTACCCAAGCTACCCATTAGCAACCTGGATCAAGAAGAGCGTCATACACGAAGCCACACCATCAAGTACTTCAAGCTCAATGGAGCACTACACGGAAGCAGAAGCAACATGAGGACTTGAAGACTACCCCAGATCCAAGTTTCTGTATCCCTTTCCGCGCCTAGTTTGGGAATCTCGGGACTAGATTCTTGTAAGGGGGTAGGTCTGTCACACCCTGATTTTCATGCCACTACACTTAAGCTAACAATCATGATAAAATGTGGTTTGACAAAAACTTTTGAGTGTTTTGGACCTTGCCTTGATTGGTTTTTGTCACATTGTTTGCAAGTGCTCTAGAAATAAAACAAATCCTCCAACTCTTATACTCCTTCTCCTTGATCCAAAAACCTTTCCCAATGATCATGCCATGTGTATAGGACATAAAAATAATTTCTTGCAAAATAATTTGGCCAAAAAGTATTTTAAAAAATTAGTTTTCCAAAAACCCCTGAATTGAGATTTGCACTGCAAGTACTTATTTAAGGGCAGTAAAAATCTTTCCAAAAATATATTTGACTCCTATTAGATATTGGACACCCATAAACCCCAAAAATATAATTTTAAAACTTATTTTCTTATTTTATTTAAAGGCTTTTTCTCAAGGCCAGAAATGGTATTTAATAGGTTAAAATTATTTTAATGCTTTAAAAATATTTGAAAAAAATCAGGGAAACTCAGTGGGCACATATTTCCCATATATAAGAGTTTCAACACATGGTCATGTTCAAAACATTGGTCAAATCCCTCAAAAACCCTTTCTGGATATTTCAAGCTTTTGAAATATTTACAAAGGAAATATTCTCCAGAAATTCCAAGAAAATTCTAGCATGTCACATATGACATGTTTGATGATCTTGACAAGTATCATGTCATGGAGAATAGTATAACCCCATGAAATCCCCTCAAAACCAATTCTGTCCATTTTGAAGTTTGAGCAACTTTACATTGCCAAACATGTCCAAATGCTCTCAAACCTTGTGAACATGCTCAAATGGTCTAATAACGCATCTAGACCAAATGGCAAAAGTTGGAGAACAAGTTAACTTGATCAAAGGGCCCCAAAACCCTTCCTGTCCAGAACCAAATTTGAACAACTCTACATTGGCAACTTTCTCCTTTTGATCTCAACTTTTGTGGACATGTTTAGGACCTAAAATGATGGCACTACACCAAGTGGTGAACCAAGGAGAATGGTTTTTCATGACTAGATATTGGAAAACCCATTTCTGTTGATTTCTAGGGTTTACAAAAGTTGCATTGGCAACTTTGCCCATATAAGCTCCAAATTGGTGGAAGGCCCTAATTATATGTGACATTTCACCCTGTGGAGTCTCATGGCAGTTGGAAATCATCTGCTGGCCCAAACCATTATCAAACACCTTCTGACACTATTCAAAAATCACCATTTTGACCACTAACACTATTCTCATTGAGCTCAACTTTTTACCACAGCTTCTCCTGACCATCTACTACCTCCAGTAACTCTCCTCCTTCAACAGCTCAATTATTTGGGGGTAAAACCCATCACTTTCTCTCTCTGTTTACCCATGGCAACTCCTCCTCTCTCTCTCTCTCCTTTCTATATGCAGCGCCCCACCTAGCTCCTGACCACTCTAGAGCATCCAAGGAAGCTCCAGGACACAAGTGGACATGCCCCTGACCTTTTAAAATGGCCATGCCGGCCATATGCATGCTCGAGCTGCCATCAGGCGCCTTGCACTGTAGCTGCCCTCCGCCTGATGCCTCGACCACCTCGGGCCTTCCTCAAGACGCTGCCAACGCGCCTCGACTTCCGCAGCATGCTACACCCCTGTCCCCCTCCTCCTTGTCCCTCCGGCTCCCCCCTCCGCACGCGCGCCGGCCGCCCGAGAGCTCCTATGGACGAGCTCACACGCGTGAAGCCTCTGGTACCTCCCCGCTCTCCCTCTACCTTTCCCTTGGCCTAGGCCACGCCTACAAGCGCCCTGGACAAGGCACTGGGTGCTAGTTCGGCCCCTGGCACTGCATTGGACGTGGCCGTGGACGGTGCCCACGGTGCACCAACGCCCCGCCATATAAGGCCGCCCCTGACCTCCCTCTGGAGCTCCTTTGCTCTCTCTCTCTCCCATGTACCGCATGGACCAACCTAAACTTCCTCTCGTGCCCTCTTGCTCCCTCCATGGCCGGAGTGCCGCCGTCGGTCTCCGCCCAAATTCTCGCAAACCGAAGCCTCCCCTCCCCTACTTTGGACACCAATGGAGCCACCGCACGCCGGCGAGGCTCCTCCGCCCTTTACCTCTTCCTCTAGCGCCCCACAACCCCAGAACCCATCTCGCCGGACGCCACTGTCCGCCGCGGGCGAAGACCTGCTCCCATCCGGTGACGCAGGCGCCCGTGGTGGGGTCTCCCAGGTTCCTCTCTCTCCGCTGAGCACGCCGGTGGCCGGACCTCCGAAAATGGTGGCCGGTAGCGCCAACGGCCGCCGTCGAGCACTTGCTCTGTCTCCCGTCGCGCCCACGCGGGAGGTAGCGAACAAACCTGCAGCTAGGCCCCGCATGTCGGCCGGCCAGTAGGCAGGGGCCACTGACGGGTGGGCCACGCCTCGCCCGCTTAAGTGGAGGCGGCATAGGCCGCATGCCGTTTTCGCCACAGGGAGGCGTACTCCTGTGAAGGCGCCATCGGCGTGGCCCCCAGCACGCGCGTAGCCGTGCAGCTGGGCCGGCCCAGTACGCTGCGGCGCTATGCTGCACCCAGTGCACAACATAGGTATAACGCCCCCCTTCCTTTGTCTTTTTCTTATTCCAGAAACTCATAAAATCTCCCAAATATTCATATTACCTCCAATTTTTATGATTCAAATTTCTAGTGGCTTTATAAATCATGATCTATCTGTTGGTGCAACATGCACATTTTTCCAGAGACTTTTTCTTCACAAACATTTATCAAATCTTGTTTTTCCTATTTCTGTGATGAACTTTAGAAAATCACAGAGAGCTCAAAATTGATCCAAATGCCATGATTCAAATTCCTAGATGTTTCTAAGTTCATAACTTAGTTTATGAACATTTTTCTTAATACTTTCTGTACCCCACAAAATAAGAGCCATTTCTTCATATTTGTCAACTTTGCAAATTCATAGGAAATTCATTTGAACTCCAAATCCAGTGAAACCAACTCCTAGATGCTTTTAAAATCATGGTTTGCTAAATGGGTGCCTCTGCTCATTTTTCAAAAATATATTTCTGTACACTTCTTGCAAATCCACAAATCCCTTGATTCCATTATATTGAAATATTCAGAGATATCCATTGATCAAATCCCATTGAAACCACTTCGGTCATACCTCACATGACCAAAGGGATCCTAGAAAAGTCCAACTTGCAGTTTTAGAGCACTTTTATTTTTGCCTTGTTGTGTTGCGTATTGTGTTTGTTTCCGACGTTAGTTGACGAAGTAGACGGAGTACTTGGAGAAGGACCCGAAGACTTGAAGACTCTGATGAACCAGGCAAGCAGCCCTTTGACCATGATACCCCTCTTGTTCATCGGTACCCTTTTTCCGATTGCATCATGATGAAGTATGACGGTGGTAAACTTGTTGTGAACTACCACATGATGCATACCCCTACTCATGACCTTACCTTGTTCATGATTGCATTTTCAAGAGACTATTTGATGCATAATGATTCATGTGTACCATGAACTCTTCATGGTTACATTCTTTCGAAAACCCCATCGGGTGCCCCTAATGCCCTTGGGTGATGTTGATCTAAGGTCACCACTTGAGGAAGAAGTGGTGTACCGGAGAGAGATTTTGGTGTGTGTGTGTAAAATGATGGATTAGATTTATGTGTGATTACCGTCCCAACCAAACATGTGCAACCACTCTACCCCTTTATGGGACGGGGCATTATTGATTACTTAGGCTGATACTAGCATGGTGCCCACATTACTAGTGACGGGGGTGACTTGAGGTCACTCTTGGGACGGGGTCGTGCTTGGATAGGCGGCCATGACTATTTTCACAGGGCACCGGACACACCATTGGTCCCTTCGTGTATGCGAAGTAATGTGAAAAGGGCAGAGTCCCACGATCTTTTGCTTATACATGAGGGCCGTGTATCAACGAGTGGACCCTATGTTAGTGTCGTCTAGGGAAAGGTAATGACCGGGTGCTTCCCCCGAGTGCTTGAGGTACTGCGGGATCGTGGATGACACGAAAGCTTCCCGGATCTTGTGGGTAAAGTGCGCAACCTCTGCAGAGTGTCAAACTATTCGAATAGCCGTTTCCACGGTCATGGACAGTTGGGAGGTGCTACTTAAACTATGTCCAAAAGTTTTACAAATCACGATGCATGTGTGTGTGGAAAGGAACTATTTGTGTCAAGGTGGAGACTTGACATGTTGAATGACATGACATTGATTCAACTCTATTTATGTTGATATCTGTAACCTATTCTCGAGGTTACCCATGTTTTTTTTGATGCATATCTCACAAGTTGATAGGACATCTTAACTAGCTTGAAGCTAGATTGCTTACTCGTTGTACAATTGCATTGTTACTTTGAACCAAATCATGGGTTGCTTGCGAGTACATTCAAAGTACTCATTGGCTTGCCACTGGTTATTTTATTGGCCAGGCATGAAAGAACAAGATATATTGAAGAGTTCCTTGGTGACGACCGTGCGAGCTAGGATGCTTTCCCAGTCAGAATGCCTGTAGGGTTAAGGCAGATGGCATGGGCCCAAGTTATCGACGAAGATTTCCGCTGCGATGATATACTCAAGACTTGACCATAATGGTCCTACTTGTATAAAATGGTATGTATGGATGTAAGACTCTTGTTATTCAACTTCTGTGTGTTCAGTGAACATTGATCTCTGGGATCACTGTACACGTGCATTCAGTGATCACGACTTATGAGTCGGGGTCCCCACAGACTATTCTTCCTCTGCGGCAACTATGAATGCCAGAGTGATCGATGATGAAGCCGATGCTACTTCACCGCCCCCTACTTCTGCATGCATCGACACTGCACCAAGTTCGTCTGCACCACCAAACAACAACGACAACCCTGATGCTTCACCTTCTCCTCATGAAAGCGAGTAGATGCTCTATGTCTTCAAACCTTTTTGGTCCTTACTGACAAAAGGGGGAGAAGCATATGAGTTTGATAGTCTTCAAGCCGGGTTCATATGGGCGGTTGCTTTATATTTTGCCTAGTGTTTACAACTCTCGCTTTTGATACATTTGGTTCTTTGAGTTGTAACACTTAAACTTGATGGTCGTCTGCTACTTATTTGCTTTTCTGTGATGCGATGATAAATTCCGCATGTGCGATGATAACTTCCGCACTTAGATCATTCTGCAGACGTCCATTTTTCATTATGCACGTCATTCTCTTAGTTATATCATTTCATATATGATGAATTATCTTCATAATTTGAAGTGGATCTCCACAAGTATAACCTGCCATGTGCATTTGCATTCCAAAAGCAAATTACTTATATGCACATCTTCAGGGGGAGCCCTTGCCACTTATGAAGACAATACCCTACCCTTTACAATTTCACACACTTTATCCCCGTTGAAAACTTCAACCAGTTTGTCATCAATCACCAAAAAGGGGGAGATTGTAAGTGCATCTAGTGCCACCCCTAGTTGGTTTTGGAGTATTGACGACAAATTTGGTTGAGGGACTAATGTGTTTGTGAGAATTGCAGGATAACACAGTAGTGTCCCTCATTGATTCGGTTTACCTACCGGAGATGACCCCTAAAATGTATGAAGACATTAACGACAATGGTGGTATGTGAAGATATTCATATTGAAGACTATGACATGAGAAGACATTGAGTGAAGACTGTGGAGCGCCAAGATCGTGGTCGCTTCGTTGTTTCCTTTCTCTTCGTTCTTGAGTCATAGGAACCACCGCATCTGTTAAGTGGGGTCCAAGTGAACAAAGTCGTAATGATCAAGTGATGCTCAACCCAAATCCTATGTCTTCGGCGAAGACAATGAGAGCAAATCTTATCCAGAGCTGGATGAGTCAGCTTTGCTTGTAGCCCAAGTAAAGTTCCCGTGTGTGTTTGAAATCTGACCGTTGGAACACATGTCAGTTCCTTAGTGACCCAGGGTCATTTCGGACATATCAGGTCAGGTTGCCTAGTCGTTATAAATAGCCCACCCCCTACACCATAAATTGGTGGCTGCTCAGAGTTAGTGCACGGCTTTTGTCGTTTGAGAGCAACCCACCTTGAAGCCTTTGAGAGAGAGAAATCCTTGCGAGGACAAAGCCCAAACACCCAGAGCCAAATATTGTTAGGCATCACTGAAGTCTTTCTGTCTGCGTGACACAAGACTTATTACACTTGAGGACTGTGGAATCCTCCGGCCGGTTAGGCGCCGCGCTCGAGCATCCAAGAGTCATTGTGGATCGCGGTGAACGAATTCTGTGAAGGTTTGAAGTCTACCTTGAAGACTTACCAGAGTGATTGGGCGAGGACTGTGTGTCCTTAGCTCAAGGGGAATAAGGTGAAGACGTGGTCTTCTGAGTTGAATCTCAGCCTCCCTAACCAGACGCATGCTTGTCACAAAGAATCGGAACTGGTCCAACAAATCTGTGTCTTCAACAAGTGATCGGTTCTTTCCTCTCCCTTCCCTTATTTAGTGTTTGTCTCCGTGAAGTCATTGCCTATTTGTCGTACCTGTTTGACTTCATTGCTTGACTACTATAGTTGGTTGGCTTCATACTATCTTCCATCCTGATCCTTACTACCAAGCTGCTATTAGTCTTTGTACTTTCACTTTACTGCATACTTGACTATGGTTTGCTTGTTGTAGTTTATCTTCCGCTGCATATCAATTAGGTCATTTCTATTGGTTGTCTTTGAAACTTCCATGTTTTGAAGACTTTCCTAAAAATCGCCTATTCACCTCCCCCCTCTAGTCGATAACTAGCACTTTCACTAGTCATCTTCCCGGCTTCACAAGCACCACATAGATGATCCTTCTTGAACTTGATGCCCTCGATGCCAATGATATGCTTCTTCTTCATGAGAGTGTGCAAGTTCCTCAGGCCCGCATGTCCTTGCCTTCGATGCCAAAGCCAACACTCTAAAGCTTTTGCTAGAAGACATACGGCAAGTTGTGGTCCTGCTGAGAAATCTACCTTATATAGATCACCTCTTTGATAACCTTCGAAGACTAGAGATTTGTCAGTTTCCATAAGCACAAGGCAACGATATTTTCCAAATATCACAATCATGTTCAGATCACAACGCATTGAGACAGAAATTAAGTTGTATCCAAGGGATTCAACAAGCATCACTTTCCTTTGAGATAGCAACTCTACCTAGACCCAATACCTTGCTTTTACTAGTGTCAGCAAACGTGTTGTGGCTTTTAGTAGATGGACGTAGGGTTGAAACCATGAGAAGACTTCGATCACCAGTCATGTGGTTAGTGCATCCATTGTCCATTATCCATTCAGTAGCTTTCGGAGTCGTACCCTACAATGCAGTTAGCGGGATAGGCTTCACCAAGAGTATTGTGAAGTACAAACATATAGCGAACAAGCATACTATCAAAGTTAAGATTCTTGGATGGTAAGATAGGATGCTCGTCAAGAAACTCAGGGACGAAATAAATGGTAACTCCATTTTGGCATTTTATCTTGCGTCCCACAAGATGCTTTAGGTCCCTAGCATTATCTTCAGAAGACAGTAATTTTCGGCTGGAGACCTTTCCCTACAAGAGAAGCTAATTCTTCTTAACCACCCACATCTTAAGGGGTGGCTTAGAAGCAATAATTCTAAGTGCAACATCTGAGAACTTTTGCTTTGGAGCACTAGCAAATAGTTTTGCAGGAGGTGAATAGTACTCAAAAGAATATGCAGAAAAGTTCTTTGATCTGTGGACATAGCGGTTAGATGAAACACGCTCATATTCATGAGTCTGATGATGGTTTCCCTGTAAAACATTGGCGTTAGGGTGACCTTGAGAGGTCCTATGTCTGTATGAAGCATTTGGGCCATATGAAGCCTTTGGTCTGGGGTTTGGCTTCTTCCCAGTTGGTGTCATGATGACATTCACAGGAAGCTTCTCAAGACAGCTTTTAGGTACCCAGATCTTCTTCAAAGGTGGCCGATTCCTGCAGTTAGTACCAATAAACCTAGCAAACACTTCACCATTCTGATTCTTAAATAGTTTATAATTGGAGTCAAAGGACTCATCAATGATAATGGGGTTAGCACAAGTGAATCCAGATAAAGTAAATGGATCTACTGAAGGACCCTTTGCAGCAACCCATGTGGTTTTGGGGTACTGCTCAAGCTTCCAGTAAGAACCATCTGCATTCATTTTCCTCTCGAAACCAACACCCTCTTTTCTAGGGTTTTGGTTCAGAATCTGTTTCTTGAGGACATCGCATAGTGCCTGATGCCCTTTGAGGCTTTTGTACATGTCTGTTTCAAGCAATGTCTTCAACCTGGCATTCTCATCAACAATAGTAGAGGTATCCTAAGAAGAGGGGTTAGTTACCATATCAGCAATTGAAGATATTGCAACATTAGAGGCAGTAGAACATTCAGCAACAAAGACAGAATTGTCACGCTCAAGGCATTTTAAACATGGTGGCACAAAATCTTCCTGAGCGAAACTGATCTGTTGAGCGAGTAGTGAAGCGTTCTCCTTTTGAAGATCTTCATGAGACGCTCTCAGTTTCTCTAGATCTTGCTTCCTTTGAAGATAATCGTAGGAAAGCTTCTCAAGATTAGCTGAGAGGGTTTCGTGACGACTTTCAAGTTCCTCGTACTTAACATGAAGATTTTTCATGTCTTTGATTAAGGACAGAGTTTGATTCATTTCCTCGTCCAATAGGTCATCGCTTTTGTCTAGCAATTTTTGAATATGTTCCTAGCAGTTTGTCGTTCAGTTGCAATTTTAGCAAGAGTCTTATAGCTGGGTTTGGATTCACATTCAAAGTCATCTTCACTGGAGGTTTGAAAGTAAGCATCACGTGAGTTTACCTTGGCACCTCGTGCCATGAAGCAGTTGGTTGGAGTAGAATCATCCTCATCATCGGCTTCAGCATCGGTGGTGTGACCATTGTCTTCGGTGTTGAAGATAGACTTGGCGGCGAATGCCGATGCTAGAACTAGGCTTGCCACACATGAATCAGACTCCTCCTCAGACTCCACCTCCGCCTCCTTAGAAGAAGACTCCTCCTCTGAATCCATCTCCTTGCCAATGAATGCACAAGCCTTGCCAGATGAGCTCTTCTTGTGAGACGAGGACTTTTATGAAGACTTTAAAGAAAACTTTAAGGATTTCTTCTTCTTCTTGTCGTCAGAATCGTATCCCTTGCTCTTCTTCTTTTTCTTAGATCCTTTGTCCCATTGAGTACATTCATATATGTAGTGACCTGGCTTCTTGCATTTGTGGCATGTTCTCTTCTTGTAGTCACGAGAGGAAGCCTCATCATTTCTTGAGCTGGATCTTGAAGACTTTCCGAAGAGATTCTTCTTGGAGAACTTTTGGAATTTTCTCACAAGCATTGCTAGCTCTTTGCCAATGTATTTAGGATCACTAGAGCTGCAGTCAGATTCTTCTTCAGATGAGGAAACAGCTTTTGCCTTCAAAGCACGGGATCGGCCATAGTTGGGGCCATAGATATCTCTCTTCTCAGATAGCTGGAACTCATGTGTGTTGAGCCTCTCAAGTATATAAGATGAATAGAGATCTTTGAAGTTAGGGCATTCTTAAATCATCAGGGCCAAAGTGTCAAATGAGCTGTCAAGTGATCTCTTCACAATTTCATGCTTGGTGATCTCAGTGATATCGGTGAGGCGATCGAACGTGAGCTGGACATTCTCATTGTCATTTATCTTGAAGCGGTTGAAGAGATTGCGAAGTACATCAATCCTTGAGTCTCTCTGAGTTGAGATGCCTTCGTTGACTTTGGACAGCCAGTCCCAGACTAGCTTAGCAGTTTCTAGAGCACTCACACGGCCATACTGTCCTTTGGTTAGATGACCACAGATGATGTTCTTGGCGGTCGAGTCCAGTTGTGCAAACCTCTTGACATCAGCAGCAGTGACACCTTCACCGACTTTGGGAACGCCTGTCCTGACGACATACTAGAGGTCGATGTCAATGGCTTCAAGATGCATACGCATCTTATTCTTCCAGTAGGGGTAATCAGTGCCATCAAAGACCGAGCACGCAGTGGAGACCTTGATTATCCCTGCAGTCGACATAGCTAAAACACCAAGTGGTTAAACCGAATCACACAGAACAAGGGAGCACCTTGCTCTGATACCAATTGAAAATGCTAGTTATCGACTAGTGGGGGGTGAATAGGTGATTTTTGTGAAAGTCTTCAAAACACGAGGTCTTTGAAGACAAATCAAATTAAACCTATATGATATGCAGCGGAAGATAGACTGCACTAGCCAGGCCATAGTTAAGGAAGCAATATAATGAAAGCACGGAGACTAATAGCAGCTAGGTAGTGCAGATTGGAATGGAAGACATAATGAAGCCAAACAGGTAATAGTCTTTGCACAGTGAAGTCAACCAGATCAGGCAAGCAAGCAATGACTTCACGAAGACAAACTGAAATGTAAAGAAGGTAGGGGATATAACCAGTAGCTTGGTGAAGACAAGGATTTGGTAGACTAGTTCTAGTTGTTGTGACAACTGTGCGTTTGGTTAGGGAGGCTGAGATTGAACTCAGAAGGCTGTGCCTTCACCTTATTCCCCTTGAGCTAAGGACACCTAGTCCTCGCCCAATCACTCTGGTAAGTCTTCAAGGTAGACTCCCAAACCTTCACAGACTCCGTTCACCGGCGATCCATAATGACTCTTGGATCCTTAGAATGTGACGCCTAACCGGCTGGAGGATACACAATCCTCAAGTGTAACAAGTCTTCAGGTCACGCAGACAGAAAGACTTCAGTGATGCCTAACACTCTTTGGCTCTAGGTGTTTTGTGCTTTGTCCCTGCAAGGATCTTTCTCTCAAAGGCTTCGGAGGTGGGTTCCTCTCAAACGACTAAAGTCGTGCACTAACTCTGAGCAGCCACCAATTTATGGTGTAGGGGTAGGCTATTTATAGCCAGGAGGCAACCGACATGATATGTCCGAAATGACCCTGGGTCACTAAGGAACCAACACGTGTCCAACGGTCGGACTTTAAACACACGAGACAGCTTGGCTTGGGATACAAGCAAAGTTGACTCATCCAACTCTGGATAAGATTTGCTCTCATTGTCTTCCCTCGAAGACACAAGATTTGGATTGAGCATCACGTCAGACTCCTGACTTTGTTCACTTGGACCCCACTTAACAGTTCGGTGGTTCCTATGACTCAATAAAGAAGAAAAGGAAACTACGAAAGAAACTATGTCTTCGCATTCCATAGTCTTCAAGTGAATGACTTCATGAACCACCATTGTCTTCAATGTATTCATACAGTTTTAGGGGTCATCTCTGGTAGGTAAACCAAATCAATGAAGGACTACAACCTGTGTGTTATCCTGCAATTCTCACAAACACATTAGTCCCTCGACCATGGTTGTCGTCAATACTCCAAAACCAACTAGGGGTGGCACTAGATGCACTTACAAGGTGGTCTAGGGGTTAAGAACAACCAAGCACAACTTCTTTGCCTAATGATGAAAGTCACTTTCAAATTCTTACATAGTCCCAACTCTCCCTAGAAGGAATGGCTACTATCACATTCTCCCCTACACAGTGGCCACAACCAAAATAACTCTTTAGAAAAAAAATATACGCAGACACTTACATAGCTGAGAGCTATCTCACAGTCCACTGTTGGTGATGGTTCCTCTACCTTCTTCTGGCTAAATCAATCGGCTTTGCTAGACCTGTGTCATTGGCATTCCATACCCTTTACAGCCCAACTCCACATATCTTGTGGTATATGCTATCGAAGACCAGCAACAACTTTTCTTCACCTTCCCAATAGCTCTACATATCTCGTGTGCCATCTCCATTCGGTTGAAGTTCATGCTCATTGGCAACAACTAGCCTTCAACAACGCCAGTGGGGGTGCCATCCTCCATCAACCCCTTCATTATGTGGATAATACTATGGAAGATCTCGGATGAGCGAAATGCATATTACTCCAATCAACATACCTTGACACTGCTACTACTATCAACAATACTATTTTTGATGATTTAACCAGTGGTCGCATTATCTCAAATCAAGTGAGCTAAAGGAACATGCCATGGCATGACTTCCTCTCTTCACATGGTAATAATGAGGAAAATTTTAAATATATTCGCATCAGGATCTCCCCCTCCCCTCTCTGAAAGTGTAGAAAAAAATGTGTTGTACACACATGCCTATCCGCGCAGGTTCTCACTAAATGTGCATGTTTTGTGTCACATAGCTTGTGCCGCACTGGTTAAAGGCCAAGGCTTCTCCTGTGCTAGTACATGAAATCCACTGGTTGGTTACTTGATTCCCCATCTACACATGTTGGGTTGGAAAAGGTATTCCAAGCGGTGGCCAAGCGGTCACCATTCATCATCCACTTGTATGTCACATGACATCCACTGAAATAACCAGAAAAGTTATTGTTGAGTATGTATTGTGTATTGCACGTGTATTGGAGTTGTGGCCCACCTTCTAGTCTTGTATAGTTGAGGTAGAGGTCTTCCTTTATATTATATATACGTGCACTAGCACCCCATCAATACAACGTCTATTGTATTGTAAACTTTCCCATCTACATGGTATCAGTTTTTTAGGTTTTTCGCCTCCGCCGCCGCCGCCAGCTTGCCTCGCCAAACTCCTGCGCGTCCGAGTCCCGCTAGCCGCCAGCTCCCGCGCGTCTCGAGCCCGCCACTAGCCACCAACTCTCGTCTGCGCACTCGCTTTACCTGATCCCTGCTTGCATCGCTGCTACACCGCGCGTCACTACTAGTGCAAAGCTAGCTTACCTGAAAGCTGCTTGCTGGTCGTACGTGACTCCGTGTGTGTTCTAGCCGGAGTATCAATTAATCTAGCAATCAGGTTGTGCACTTGAGCGTCTCTTCGTACTAGGAGCCCGCTGCCGCGCGACTCCTCCGTGCCGCCGCTGCGCGACTCCTCCCGCGCCGCCGCCGCCACCCCGCCGCCACCGTGCGACTCCTCCGTGCCGCCGCCGCTACCTAACTGCCGCCTTCAGACCCGTGATGGCGTCTACCAGCCCGTCCGTCGTCGCCTCTGCCGGCCCGTCCGCTGTCGGACCCTCCGGTGCAGCCCCGCCGCCGTACGGCGTGGCCGCCGCCTACGGCGCGTCCGGCGTCACCCACATGCAGTTGGCGCCCTCCGGCACGGCCCCGCTGTCATACGGTGCGGCCGCCGCCTACGGCGCGCCTGGCGTCACCCACATGCAGCCGGCCCCGCCAATGGTCGGTGGCCATGCTTCGCCCGCCCCATCGATGACTTCTCTGGGCTGGTGTTACCCGTTGCCGCTTTACCAGCCGAATGGCGCCGGCTACGGCGCCCTCCTTGCGTCGCCGCCCGTTGGCGGTTATGGTCCACCCGTCCCGGCGGCACCCTACGGGGGCCTCCCGATGCCGTGTTCCCTCGATGGTTATGGTCCGCCCGCCCGGGCGCCTCCCTACGAGGGCCTCCTCCCGCCGCCGGTACCTGTGTCATGGGACCCCACCCTCCTCGCCGCCCAGCACTCCGCGTCGTCGCCGAGTAGCTCTGTCGGTGGAGGCGACTGATACATGGACTCAGGTGCTACTGCGCACATGACAGCTCATCCCTGTAACCTAACCTCCTTCACTCCTGTTCGCACACCCACAGTATCACCGTCGGCAACGGCTCCTCCTTACCTATCACTCACATCGGTAGCACTAGTTTTCCCTCCACTTCCACACCCATTACTATGTCTAATGTTCTTGTTTCCCCTGAATTAGTCACAAACCTAGTTTTCGTTCGTCGTCTTACTAGTGAGAACCCACTTACTATTGAATTCGACGGTGTTGGTTTTTCTGTGAAAGACGCCCGTACCCGGATGATCCTTCACCGATGTGATAGTCCCGATCAGCACTACCCTGTGCACGCCGGCGCCTCCACCTCCACACCAGTCGCCCTTGCCGCCGGCATTGACCTTTGGCATGCTCGCTTGGGCCACCCCAACCCCACAGTATTACGTCAAATTCTTAGGAGTTTCTCTTTCTCATGTAACAAGCTCGACGAGCACTCTTGTGAGGCATGCTGCTTAGGCAAGCACGCTTGTCTTCCCTTTAGTGCGTCTACCTCAGTTTCCACTTTTCCATTTCAATTGCTTCATAGTGATGTTTGGACGTCTCCCGTTGCGAGTAACACGGGCTATCTATACTACTTGGTGATCCTAGATGATTATTCTCATTATGTGTGGACTTTTCCTCTTCTTCGTAAATCCGATGCTTTAGCCACACTCACCGCCTTTTATTCCTATGTCACCACCCAGTTCGGTCGTCCCATACTTGCACTCCAAACTGATAATGGAAAAGAGTTTGACAACGTCGCTCTTCGCACAGTTCTCGCCTCTCACGGCACCACCTTCCGTCTGACTTGACCCTACACTTCTCAGCAGAACGGCTGCGCCGAGCGCATTCTCCGTACTCTGAATGACTGTGTTCCCACGTTACTCTTTCACTCTAACGTGCCCGCTCGGTTTTGGCCTGATACCCTCGCTACCGCCACTCTCTTAGTTAACATTCGTCCATGTCGCCCTCGGTGGAACTACGCTCCACACCACCTTCTCTTTGGCACACCACCGTCCTATGATGGTCTCCGCATCTTCGGATGTCTCTGTTATCCTAGCACCGCGTCCACCACGCCACACAAGCTCGCACCACGATCTGTCCCATGCGTCTTCCTTGGCTACCCTCCTAACACCAAAGGTTACCGGTGCTATGATCCTGTCACTCATCGTGTGTACACCTCGAGGCATGTGTACTTTGTCGAGACGGAGTTCCCTTTTTTTTAGGTTCCTCCGGCTTCGGCCCCTTCGGCCCCGGCCCCCGCGCCCCCCTCGTGGAGCGATGCGCGGCGGCAGCCGCCGGCGCCCCCCCGGCGCGGCGCCCTCTGCCGCCACCACCTGGCTTCGTGACTCCCCCCGAGGTCGAGTCCGAGCGGGCCCCCGTCTCCCTCATACGAGTTTGAGCCCGGCACCCCGCCCGCCCACCCTGCGACAGGCTTGACGTCACCCTCGCCGTCGCCTCCTCTGCCGCTGCCGGCCGGCCGCTGCGGCTTCAGGCGCGGACCTCGCCGCCGCACCGGTGCCCCGCAGCCACCTCCACCGCCGCCGCTGCACTCACCGCCCCTGCTGCCTCGCCACTTGGTGTGACTACCGTGTTCGAGCAGGAGTGCTTCGCCCAAAGACGCTGCTACTCCGCCGACGAGTATGTGTGCGCCGCCGACGCCGACGCCATCACCCGTCCCCCACCTCCGCCAAGGCTGTTCTTCGGATCCCCACTGGCTACCTGCGATGCACGAGGAGTTTGATGCCTTACAGCGCAACCGCACGTGGCAACTTCTTCCGCGACCCCATCGTGCCAACATCATCTCTGGCAAGTGGGTGT
Source organism: Aegilops bicornis (assembly GCA_021605145.1). NCBI lineage: Eukaryota > Viridiplantae > Streptophyta > Magnoliopsida > Poales > Poaceae > Aegilops > Aegilops bicornis. Next base: position 127,581,687 of record CM038671.1, read on the forward strand.
TTCACCACAAGACTCGCCCGGACGGTTCTCTTGAGCGCTACAAGGCTCGATGGGTGGTTCGTGGTTTCCGGCAGCGCGCGGGCGTGGACTTCACCGACACCTTCGCCCCGGTTGTGAAACCAGGCACGATCCGCACCGGCCCTTCACCGCCGTGGCCTCGCTACCGCCTCGGTGCATCGCTTGGACGCTTCCAACGCCTTCTTGCACGGTCATCTTGCCGAAAGGTGTGTTCTGTGAGCAGCTCATCTGGTTTCGCCGACGGAGCACCCGACTATGTATGCTTGCTCTCCTGCTCTCAGACGGTCTGAAGCAGCGCCGAGCTTGGTACCAGCCAGACGCAGCCTTCCTGCAGTCTCCGGGCTTTCGGCCCACTCGCTCCGATGCCTCCCTCTTTGTGTATCATCAGGGAGCTGACACTGCATATCTGCTGCTCTAGGTCGACGAAATCATCCTCACGTCGTCCAGCCCCGATCTCCTTCAGCGGCTGACTGCTCGTCTTCGTGATGAGTTCGCCCTCAAGGACTTGGGGCCCCTGCACTACTTTCTCGGCATCGAGGTGATCCGCCGGGCTGACGGTTTCTTTCTGCATCAGCAGAAGTACGCCCACGAGCTCCTTGAGCGTGCCGGTATGCTTAACTGCAAGCCGGCGCCCACCCCCATCGACACGAAGGCGAAGGTCTCTGCTTTGGAGGGGTCTCTCGCATCCGATGGAGCGTTTTATCGCTCTATTGTCGGTGATTTACAGTACTTGATGCTTACTGGCCCCGACCTGCAGTACGCTGTTCAGCAGGTGTGCCTCCATATGCACGCCCCGCGTGACTCTCACTGGACTCTGGTGAAGCGTATTCTCCGTTACATACGCGGCACCATGTCCTTGGGACTCACCCTGACGGCCTCCGCCTACACCGACCTCTTGGCCTACTCGGATGCTGACTGGGCTGGCTGCCCCAACACGCGACGCTCTACGTCAGGCTACTGCGTCTACCTTGGGCCCTCTGTAACACCCCAAAATTTTGACCTTGATTTATTAACTAAAATTTTTCCAAGAAATTAAATTTTTATTTTCTGGTTTTATGTTTTAATTTCAGATCACTCTATCCCTCTGAATTTTTGAGTTTTTCCTTCTAGGTCGAAACTTTTCAAAAATGTTGTTGGACTTGTAGACCCTCTCAAGAAAACATTTCTTTTATCAGTGGATTTATTTCTATAATTATTTTTCCTGAACTTTAATTCTTTTAAAATGGTTGCTCATAAGTCTTAGAGCCTCTTTTGCACTACAACCCTTTGATAAATTTATTTAAAAATTCCACCAAAATTTGGGGATGTTAGTAGGAGTATATAATTCATTTATATGCAAAGAACCACTGGTGTTCTTTGAAAACTTTGAGCAAAACATCCTCTTTTGCTCTCTGGCCCAATTTGGTATTTTCTAATGTAACCCTATTTTGTTTTGCTCTAGTGCCCATGAGATATTTCCTGCTTATAGTCCACCCTACCAAACCCTTAAGTCTAGGAGATTGGACCCATTGGAATATTTTTGGTCCATACAATAATGCCCTTCACTTTCTGTCCAGATTTGGTTTTCTCAAACACTTGCACTAACAAGTTTCTGGTTTTGCCAAACTAACTTTGCCTCCATCACCTTCACCTAAAGGGACTCTGATCTGGAGACTTTGGCCAGGAGTAGAGATGCCTAGATACCCTTGGCATTTCATCAAACAGCTTAGGAGCATGGCCAGTTTTGGCATGGTTTTAGACTTGCATTAGGAAGTTGCTCTAAAGGCCTTACCAGCATGTCTATTAGCTCTCATATAATCATTGGCCTAGTCCTGTTTAGTTGCAGAGGCATCAGAGAGGCCTAGAACGCTTTGGCATTTTTTTGAACGCTTTGGCGGCGTGTTCGGGTGCGGCTAGAACGCTGCTTTTGCATAAAGGCATGCTCGAAGTCGCCGCGTCCCGCTTCTGCCTCCCCGTGCCCATTCTGATCCCTTCCCACTCACAGCCATCGTGCCCCGACCCCTCCCTCATCGCAGAGCCGCCCTGGCCACCTCCTGGAGCCCTGCAGCGCTGCTGCCAGAACAGCCATGACAGCTAGCGGACGGCCGCAGCAGGCCCCGGCCTTGGCAGTGCCGCCCAAGCCATACACGCGCGCCAGCTCGCCCCCTTGAGCAGTGTGGAGTTTGTCGGAATGCGCCGACCAGCTCCAATCGCCGCCACATCACCCCGGCAACAGTCGCCGGCGTTCTTATCCACTGCAGTCACGAATCGACCTCGACCGCCTATAAAGGAGCCCCCGAGCTCATCCAGACCCTCGGGTGACCTCAGGCCATCCCCCTAGTGCTCCCATAGCCAGTAATCAATGGAGGGAGGCCGTCCTCCCCGTCTCCGGTCAGTTCAGCCGCCGCCACACTCCGGTCCCGTTCGTCGTGAGCAGGGCCCCCCAGTCCATCCAGTGCCACCATCCTCTTCTCCTTCACCTTGTGAAGCCACCCCACCTCTCAAACCCGATCAAGAACCACCGTAGCTTGAGCCCCCAATCCTCCCGAAATCATCTCCGCCGCGAAGCTCGCTGTCGGCGACCCCCTCCACCCCCGCCATCCTATCGACCACTAGGAGGACCGCCTAAACTGGCGGATCCATCCCTGCCCTCAAAATCCCGTGGGGAGCCATCGTTCGTCGACGGCGATCGCCGGAGCCCCGCCACCACTCGGCCAGAGGAGAAGGAGGCGCGGGCGACTGGTGAAACCTGACCAGTGGGCCCAAGGGGCCCACTGTCAGTGACCCCGAGCTGGCCCGCGCTGGTTTAAGTGGAAGCGTATTCCACCAAGTACGCCTTCACTAGTCGGAAACGTAAGTGCTGACGAACCGTTTTTCTTTTTCTGTTTTATTTAAAAACAGATTTTGACTAAACTTTGACTGGCTATAACTTTTAAAATACAAGTCCAATTGATTTGATTCTTTTTCTGTTGTTTCTCTAATTTTGTCTAGTTTATTTTCATATTTATGTGAAAATTTTCCAAACAACTTTTTTTGTACTGTTTTGAAACAATGTGTTAATTCAAATTTTCGTAAAATAGGATTTTGAAGAAGAAGGCAACTCTCAAAAAGCGCACCCCCTTGCATACTCTTGAAGGCAAGCATTCTGAACCCCGACATAATATTGGTTGTGTGTCTTTCAATGCATATACGACACCACCTTGACGTGAAGTACTCGGTATTTTATGTGATGCTATGATCATATTCATGAGTGCATACTAATGATTCCTTGGCTGTTGGAATTTGACATGCTTCTGATAGTAATCACCCTCATATGCCTTTCATGTCTATCGGAAGGAATCCAGGAAGGTCTCTGTCTTGGGTAGACACGAGCTTGTCTCTAGTTCTTCGTCGAGACGGATATGTCCGGTAAGGCATGGTGAGGTATGATGAGTGGTGATTCTGTCTGACTGATGTGAAATATATTTCTTATGCTTATCATGCAGGAAAATGCTTTAACCTCCTGAGTCGACCGTAGATCGAGTCTTGTTCCAGTAACCCCCATACTTGTTTCGTACTACCACTAGTCCCTACCATAGGTAGGGTACGGTTCAGTAAGTTGTCAACCCCTTCCTAGCACACACACCTTACAGAGAGGCCATGGTGGAAGATACCGGCTGCATCCGGTAGGCATGCCACCTGGTCCGGGGCATGGGTGTTTCCGGTTGGAGCCGAGAGGGTAGCTCCCCTAGTTTTGCATGCGTTATAAATTTTGTGATCCCATGCTAGTCGAGGTTGTAGCCTCCCCACTTAGAGTTTTTCTTAACGGGTGTCGTGGGTGATTCCAGACACCGATAAGTTAGGCTGGTGTGTGCGGTCAGGTGTGTTTTCAATTAAAAGACCATGGACGGAATTAGTCCCGATGGACTAAAGGAATCCGTTACTCGTGGGTAAAGAGTACACCCTCTGCAGAGATTATACCTATTCGAATAGCCGTGTCCATGGTTAAGGACTACAGTCTGGGATGGGTCAAGTGTCGGTCTTAGTGTCGATCTTCGGAGGAAAAATTTCTAAACCAGAACACGGATCATGACTTGTAACTCATGATGATTGTGATTACTATTATTATGGACTAACCATTTACATTATTGAATTATTGAGTATCCCTGGGACGGTTCTACCCCCTGGATATTCACTGTGATTATTCTCTTATAAGCCCTTTATGTGGTGTCGCTCAGACGCCCGACTGTGGCATGCTTGTTATTTAAATTATTTATAAGCCCTTTATGTGGTGTCGCTCAGACGCCCGACTGTGGCATGCTTGTTATTTCTTTTATTCATAAGCCCTTTATGTGGTGTCGCTCAGACGCCCGACTGAGGCATGCTTTATATTATTATCCTCTCGAGGTGTCGCTTCGGACACCCGATCGGTGCATTCTATTTCTACTCCCTTAGTGCATATTCATGTTGTATATGAATAACCTGCTTGCGTGCATAATGGATTTTTATTTCGTGACTGACGTTGTGATCATGAAATATTTCAGAGCATGGTTATCATTCATTATGTTATAACTGTGTTCATAATGTTTGCGAGTACATTCAAAGTACTCACTGGCTTGTCCCTGGCTATTGTCTTGGCCAGATTTCTTGCATGGAGAGGAGCATTGCAATGACAGCCCCGGAACCTACGCAATGGTGATAGCAGCCTCGCGAAGATAGGAGTTATCCAGGTCAGCTGTTCCTGTGGGAAATGGAGTCCCATAGATGTAGATGAACCACAAACCGCTTCCACCATCAGCCACTAGAAACCAATTATTGTACTCATAGGCCAGAATGGTCTTGTACTACACATTTTGTATTTTGCTTGGAATTTCGGTATCAAGTTGGTGCCTCATCAGCTAACAGTAATCCTGGGGCTGGTGAGCACAAGGGCCATTTTTTGGGAAATTGATCCTGGAAAAACCGGTCATGACAACCTTGGTATCAGAACCAGGCTGACCATTGGCTAATCCTATCTTAGCTAGGTTGATAAACCTAGGTTAACCAACCCACCAGACCTTAACCTAACCCCCAACCAAGCTTCTCGTGTAAGATAGCCACACAGTGACCCGACACCTTTTGGCAGTCGGTGCCCAACCTATCAGCCTATCCTGTCGATCATACGCCAGTGACTGACACCTAAATTGTCTCATTCGCAATCGTGTGAAGGAAGACTACGTCCCCTTTTTCTATAAAAAGGGCATGCTAGCCTCAACCCAGCAGAGCACAACCTCTTCCCCAAACCGAGCTATAATGCCTGGCCCCATTGTGCACAATGAGACCACAGCAACCAACCTTGGAGGTTTTGTGACCATGCTAGCAAACCTCACCCGCCGTGCCTTTGCATTTGAAGAGCCCCCAGAGTATGTTGTGTACCAAGGACCCATGAGCGGTGAGAGCCGTCAATTCTGGGCCATAGTGCACGTCTATGGTAGGGGTCTATCGCCAGAACACCCCTACAGGTTCACCGGAAGGACAACTTCCTTTGAACCACAAGCCATCCAACTAGCTGCTCGAGAGGCTATAGTTCAACTCCGGCACTTGTCGCCCAGAGTTAACTGTCGCTCGTTCTACTACTACCCCAGCCGTGACGGGTATGGTAGGCCACCCCAGGTTGCCAATGGAGATCACGAGACGGATCCTGCATTATTGCATCTGGTGCGCTATGTAAGTGCACTAGAGGAACTGTTCGATCAAATCACCCTTGATCTGATCGCAGCTCGTGGAGAACTGGTTCGCCGAGCCCCGGCAAGAGGAGAAGATGAGCCCGACGCCGACAACCCAATCGTGCTATTCGGACAACCGATCGAGTCCTTGAGGTCTGCCCCAGCCATTGAACAAAATACTTTGGTGTCCCCAGAAGTGCTTCGTCGCCTTTTGGGAACACGCTCCAATGGGATTGTGGCCAACAACCCCCGCGATGGTCATCATCGCTACCCCGACCCTGCAGCCCCTCAACTCCATCCAGCTAACCCCGATGGTGAAACCCATAGAGAAGCCTCGATGTCCACAAGGCATGCCCGCTTAGATATTAACGAGGTAGACTAAGTCACTCGAGTAGTACCGAGCCTTAGTATTTCTACGCCCTGTAATTATGTGATCCTGTATCGCCATAATTAATGCAGCCTGCTTGTGTGCCTCTGTTTTGAATAGTAGCCATGCATAAGTATGTTGGCGTACGGTTACATTTTTAATTCCGGGCCTAGCTACCAAAAACCACCCCGACGACACCCACAGTAATACATCACTTTTGTGAGATATGTGTATCTGTAGCATTGACCCCGACCCCATAGGGCAGATTCGACAAACTAGTTTCCCCACACCGTAATCGATAACCCATCCCCAATGCTATATAAAAGGCCACCTCGTGACCTTGCCAAGTACCCCTCACCTTGTGCACAACCCTCACAGCCATTCCTTGCCATGCCGAGCTCTAGTATTTATCTGAGAACTCCAGATGCAACCCCAGGTAGTTTTGTTAAAATATTGTGGGACTTTACCTGCAGTACCATGAGTTCTATCCATCCACCCCAAAGACGAAGTTACTCAAATCGAGGATCACCCCATCCACCTCGAAATATTGGGCAGTGGTGCACATCCTTCCCGCAAACCCAAACCAAGACCCAACGGAAGTCTCCTTCGTGGGGAAATCTATGGCGACTCCGCAAATGGCCATAGAAGCCGCTGCGTACGAAGTGCTTGCTCGCCTTCGATTCGTGGTACCCTATGCCAGCGAACGAGGGTATTATTACTTCCCGAGTCGTGCAGCACCCGGGGAAGTAGCATCTTTTCCCGGTGGACGAATTGAGAGAGACCCAGTACTGGCCAACCTTGCCCAGTATGTTATCGCTCAAGAGCGTTTGACCCAGTGGGTAATGGGTTATCTCCAGAGCCTCGCTGATTTAAATCCTCAGATCGCTATTGGCAGACCACTGAGGCCCAACCAGGAGAGACGCATTCACCGACTAGTCAACCCGCTTTCCCCGATAGAAGAGGAGTGTGCCCCAGTACCAGAGACGTTTTCTCAGGACCCTATCCATTTATCGTTCTCATTATAGACGTCACTGCTATGTTCATTGTCCCAGCATTTATTTATGTGTTGCAACTTAAGCGTTGTGTCCTAAATTTGTGCGATTAATTAAATATTTGGTTCCAATTAATGTGAGTAGTTTGTACTGCTGTTAATTTTGATTAACTGTTTTCACTCTCAGTAAATTTTGAAGTGAGATTTTTTCCTAAGTTGTTGCAGCATATATCTCTTCACGACATAGATATTTATTCACGCAGCACCATAACAGCAGACTCACAACCACAACCCCTCGACCTCGTGCACTAATTGCCAAACCACGCACCCATGTTGCACCTAACCGATCACCTCCCTAGCACTCCACAGTCCCTGAAGGAGAGATTTGTGGGTAATTGTTCAGGTACAAGTTACCCCAGCACACTGACAGTAGTTAGCACCCGACACCAGCACCTAATCCGCATGATCATCGCTGCCGCCCCAAAATTTTGACCTTGATTTATTAATTAAAATTTTGCCAGGAAATTAAAGTTTTATTTTCTGGTTCTATCTTTTAATTTCAGATCACTCTGTCCGTCTGAATTTTTGAGTTTTTCCTTCTAGGTGGAAACTTTTCAAAAATGTTTTTGGACTTGTATACCCTCTCAAGAAAACATTTCTTTTATCAGTGGATTTATTTCTATAATTATTTTTCCTGAACTTTAATTCTTTTAAAATGGTTGCTCATAAGCCTTAGGGCCCCTTTTGCACTACAAACCTTTGATAAATTTATTTAAAAATTCCACCAAAATTTGGGGATGTTAGTAGGAGTATATAATTCATTTATATGCAAAGACCCACTGGTGTTCTTTGAAAAATTTGAGCGAAACATCCTATTTTGCTCTCTGGCCCAATTTGGTATTTTCTACTGTAACCCTATTTTGTTTTGCTCTGGTGCCCGTGAGATATTTCCTGCTTATAGTCCACCCTACCAAACCCTTAAGTCCAGGAGATTGGACCCATTGGAATATTTTTGGTCCATGCAATAATGCCCTTCACTTTCTGTCCAGATTTGGTTTTCTCAAACACTTGCACTAACAAGTTTCTGGTTTTGCCAAACTAACTTTGCCTCCATCACCTTCACCTAAAGAGACTCTGATCTGGAGACTTTGGCCAGCAGTAGAGATGCCTAGATACCCTTGGCATTTCATCAAACAGGTTAGGAGCATGGCCAGTTTTGGCATGCTTTTAGACTTGCATTAGGAAGTTTCTCTAAAGGCCTTACCAGCATGTCTATTTAGCTCTCATATAATCATTAGCCTAGTCTTGTTTAGTTGCAGAGGCATCAGAGAGGCCTAGAACGCGTTGGCATTTTGTCGAACGCCTGCGTATGCGTGCTCAAGGCCAAAGCGCATGCTTTGCACGCAAGGCGCTCGAAGTCGCCGCTGCCCCGCTTCGCCTCCCGTGCCCATTCTGATCCCTTCCCACTCACAGCCATCGCTGCCCGACCCTCCTCATCGCAGAGCCGCCTGCCACCTCCTCGAGCCCTCAGTCAGCCGCCAGAACAGCCATGACAGCTAAGTGACGGACGGCAAGAGCCCTGCCTTGGCAAGGCCGCCTAAGCCATACACGCCACCGCCTCTTGAGCAAGCAGGGAGTTTGTCGGAATGCTCCGACCAGCTCTAATCACCGCCACATCACCCCGGCAACAGTCGCCCGCGTTCTTATCCACTGCAGTCACGAACCGACCTCGACCGCCTATAAAGGAGCCCTCGAGCTCGTCCAGATCCTCAGGCAACCTCAGGCCATCCCCCTAGTGCTCCCATAGCCAGTAATCGATGGAGGGAGGCCATCCTCCCCGTCTCCGGTCAGTTCGGCCGCTGCCACACTCCGGTCCCGTTCGTCGCGAGCAGGACCCCCCCAGTCCATCCAGTGCCACCATCCTCTTCTCCTTGACCTTGCAAAGCCACCCCACCTCTCAAACCCGATCAAGAACCACTGTAGCTTGAGCCCCCAATCCTCCCGAAACCACCTCCACCGCGAAGCTCACCGCCGGCGATCCCCTCCACCCCCGCCAACCTATCGACCACTAGGAGGACCACCCTGGACTGGCGGATCCATCCCTCCCCTCGAAATCCCGTGGGGAGCCGCCGTTCGTCAACGGCGATCGCCGAAGCCCCGCCACCGCTCGACCAGAGGAGAAGGAGGCGCGGGCGACTGGTCAAACCTGAACAGTGGGCCCAAGGGACCCACTGTCGGTGACCCGAGCCGGCCCGTGCTGGTTTAAGTGGAAGCATACACTACTAGGGAAAAGCCTAGCAGCAGCGCGGGTTTTGGGCCTTTCAGTAGCGCGGGGACCGGCGCTACTTATAAGGCGCCATCTGACTAACGATGTAGCGATGGCGCCGTTGTCCCACGCCATCGCTATACATGAATAGTTGTAGCGCTCTTTAGAGAAGGGCTTTGATATTATCTGCAGTCATTGTATCGGGAAGCGCCATCGGTAATGCAGCGCTACTATTAAATTTTTCCCCCTCGCTACTACTAGTTTTATTAGTTTTTTCCCTGCATATTTGTTTTTGTATTTGTTTTGTATTTGAATAGGCTTTATACAATAATCTTTAGCATATCATACACATACAAATGTAATCATAGCATATACATACAATTAGTCTCATCATAATCATCATCCAACACAAAGTGGTCTCTTGTCATCATCTCAAAAATAGCGATACAAGTCTCGATTACTTGCAAATACATCATCATCCATCTAAACAATGATATACGCGAAAAGAGCTATCACTTTGAGTACATGAGTTTGTATCCCTCTCTCGCATTAGCGTGAACCTAAACTAACTACCGCCTGTCGCTCGGAAACCGGAAACCGGTACACTGGGCTCGACACTCCGGCCACTTGTCGATATATATACTCTGGCGTAGCACTTATTCACCATCGATGATCTATGCACCGGATCGTCACATGAGTCGATGATATGCAACATATATAGTTGAGCAAATGTAAAGAGACAGACTTGGCAAAAATAGAAACAACATATCATAAGCAAAAATAACAAAGTTCATCGCACCCCAAAATGCCCTAACTAGAGTGATTTTCGCTAGTCGAGGAGGAGGACGGTTTAATTACATCACAAATAAAGTTTCACCGTGCATAACTCAAAGTTTTGTCATACAGAAAGTATGGACTAAACGGACACATTTTCATATATCGACAATCACTCCAACATGTCGTTCCATCCATCCATGTCAGGGAGATAGTCCCCGAGCCTAGTGAAAGGCTTCAGGTCGAGACGCTGAGCCGCTACCCATGTTCGGACGTCTTCCCGCGACATCTGTCCTTCTTCGTAGAACATCCCTGTTTTTCCGACGACCTCCTTCATGATGATTTGGGCAAGTTCGCGCTGGATGTGATCGAACTCGGCTCGAAGTCGATGATCCTCGATATCTCCTACGTTCTTTGCCCATTGCAGAATATGGGCATCGCCGGATGTAGGTGACATGCGAAGGTTCTGGTGATCCCGTCTGTACTCCAGCATGTGGTGTAGGACATAGAATCCATCATTAAGAGAATCGCTCAGCTTGTCGGATGCAGCAGAAGTCGGTCTTATGGCCGAAGGCGACCCTGCCGCCCCTTCTCTTCTTGTCCCTAACCTCTCCACCCCTTGCTTGGTAGTAAAACATAGCACTGTCGAGAACATCCTTGATGTGGGTGTAATCCTTTTTGTGAATGTTCTTCGACGAGTCCAAGTAAAGAGCGTGGGAGAATCGAGGGTATAGGATGATGAGGACGGCGCGCTGGCCAAGCAAAAATAAGTACACCTCAAATTACTTAGCCTCCGCCGTGCAAATGAATGATTGAAATCGAAGGAAGGATAGCAGCGCGGATGACTTACACGGGATGATAAGGCACGATAATCGCCTCCTTGTCCTTATTGGCGAGCATCAAATTGACGATGTATTCCCTCGCGTATACACGGTGCTGTGCGCAGACTCCCAAGAAGCCCTCGTGCATGTAGTATGGGTCAGCGACACACATATGAGATATCTGCTCAAACCCGATGATGTAGTTCATGTGCAAGGCATAAAGGCGGATAAACGTAAAATCCAGCTTCTTCACGTGAAACATGTCGAATATGTAATCGAATCGGAGGAAGAACTTATCTGCGGGGAAGCTGTCGACGTACGACATTTGCCACGGAACGTTAACCACGTAGAGTGGGTATCCTGGATCTGTCGAGGCGATGAGGCCTTTCTCTACCCATAGCACATCGTCATGAAGTCTTCTTAGATCGCCGAATCTGACCCCTAGTGCTGTTGCAGGTAGGATTGCGGGATATGCCATTTATCCGCATCGGGGATATCTATACGGTCCTGAAGCCGAGGCTGCTGAGGCGGCTGGATCATAGAATCAGCTTTTTTTCCTTTCCTTGCTCTCTTCCTAGACTCCTTACTGCCGAAAGGTCGTCCATAATACGATGAGACGGCAATTCAGGCACTGACTCATGACGCTCAAAGCCTGAGGAGGCGCCAGTATAGACATATTGTTCAGCGCCACCGTCGTCCTCATCCTCATCCATGGCGACGTCATCAGCGACTAATGGAGCCTCCTCCTTACCCCGTCCGCCATCACCCAACCCGACACCCGACGCTAATTAGGTAGGTGGGGTGTTGATGTTCATACCTTGCTGAGGATGCGTGCTCGTGGGTGTGCTCCCGACCGCCTCCATACGAAGCAGACTCTTTGGCCACAATAGGACCCACCCATTGCAACAATCACCAAGCCGCCGTGGTGTCTCCTCGTCATCCACCAGTAGTATTGGAGGAGGCAAATTCTCGTGGCCCGGTTCGACACTGGCCACGGAAACCTTGAAGATGTTCGGGGGGATCGGCCGGCTGTGGAACAATGGTTCCTTCGGCTCCATTATCGTCGCTTCCCCACGCCCACCTTCCGTCGCCGATGGTGTACAATATGGTGCACGCGGTTTCGTCGGCCTGCAAAGAAAAGTATGCAACATGAGACATCCGAAAGGCAACGAAAACGGGAGATTATACATTTATATTGAAGGGGGCCGGTGTGACAGATACCGTGAGGGCATCGAGCTCAGCCAAAGATGAAGCACCGCCGAGCACGTCCAGTGCGGGAGCTGGTGCGGGAGCCGGTGCGGAAGCAGGTGCGGGAGCAGGTGCTCCCAAGAAGTCAGCAAGGGAAAGTCCTCTACATTTTTTCTGGATTTTCCTTGTCTAAGTGAAAACGCCCGTCACCAAGGAAGTAGACAAATCTGAAACCACCTGTTTTGGCGGCAGCTATCACCGATGCGACTCGTCGAGATGATTTCTTCTCAACCGCAATCTCAACCTTCTTGTCGATGTTTTCTTCAGTTAACCTCCGTCTTTCCTTTATCTCCTCCGTGGTCTCACAGTAGTACTTCTTCCACATGGCGCCGTCTCCAACACTGTGCACGCATCCATACGACGGTCGAGTATCCACCGGTTGTTGTTTCAATATGTTCAACGCCCGGTTGAATGGAGTGTCCCACTTGGGCCTCGCCAATGCCTCAGACGGCGAGTCGCTTTCGGCCGCAATCCGGTGCTGCTCTTTCTGCAAAAGGCACAAGGATCGTTTACAAATATGACTAACGTGTGCAGTCGAATTGATCAGAAACTAAAATTACCAGCAGTCTCATGAACTCCGTTATGACCGGTTTTGTCTCATAAACCTTCTTTACTGGGTCCCAACGGTGCTGGGCCCTGAGGACGTCACGCTCCTGCGGGACGGTGAACTCCGCCAAGGGTGCAGGATGCCCGGACTTCATGGCTTCCACGTCCTCCTTGGCCCATTTGGACCTCTTTCCGCCGTAACCACGGCTTCCGAGGTGGTGGCTCCCAATGTTCCTCTCTTGAAGCCCCTTCATGTACTTAGACTTTTTTTGGCAGCTTCGGCCTCGCAAGCCTCCTTGAATATTTGAAACTGCTCTTCCATGATCGTCGGATTATCCTTTACAATCTCGGAGTAGGGTTCCTTGTCGATGATCTTTGCTTTCACTCGATTTTTCCAGGCGGCCAACGCGTCGCTAAACTTGGTCATGGCGTGTTTGTTTATCTTCTTCATTGCCGGGTCCTCATCTGGATCTTCATAATCCTTCTCATTCCGGCCCGGGAACAAGAATATCTAGTGAAACTTCTTTAGGAGGGAGCTCCTCATATTTTCTATCTTCTGTAGTTTCTCATCGTTGATGGTGGCGGTTGTCCGTACGATGCAGCCTATTTGATTGTCGTAGCATCGACGCGGTTCCTCGGGCGCTTTTGGCTTAAAATTGTCGTCGTCCACCTCCGTGACCACCAGTCTAGTAGTCCTGAGTTTGTTAGGAAGTCGTTGCCTCTTTGCTTTCGGTTCTACACCGGCTCCGCTCCCCGAGGCAGCGCCGGTCTCAGTCTCAGCGCCGGTCTCGATGCCGATGCGAGTCTCAGCGCGGTCTCGATCTCAAGACCGGTCTGCGTGCGGTCTCAAATTCCCCCGATGCCACCGATGGGCCCAGCAACACCATTGGTTGATCGTCGGCAAGGCTAAAAATTAAATACGCCGCCCGGTAGACGCGTCGCATAATCACCGTAACCCTGTCCTTCATCGTTGCTAGCCATGTTTCCTATGATTAAATCTAGACAATTAATTCTAGACCTAATAAAATGAATAATGACATAAAAAGGCCTATTGTTTTGCAGGAACATTGACTCCTTCCTGGTGCGGCAAATCCCGGGCGCTCGATATGTCCTAGTTTGTAGCACAAGTCATGCCGAGATTCACGGAAAATTTCGGCATGACCTTTGCTAAAAAGTGAACAAATCGAGAACCTGAAATTTGCCGGAACAGAAATGAATCAACATTCCGGCAAAACATAGGCCACTCAGCATCATTCCCTGGAAACAGTGTTCAAATATCCCTCTTCGACACCGCAACACATGTCCAAATATACACGAGCAACCACATGTACAAATTTCACAAGCTAATTCAAAAACAAAGTGTAGAAGAAAATTCATTTAACTACTAATAGAACAAAATTCAGTTAACTTTAGTGCTCTATAATGATGAAAGGAAAAAAATTCAGTTAACTACTAATTTCATTCATTTAGGTTATTCATTTAACATCACCTAATTAACCTACTGTACCACTACTACTAGCAGCACTACTAACCTAATTAACCTAGCAAAACTCTAGTGCCCTAACTGAAAAACATCTAATTAACATCTACTAGTACCACTATTGCCCTAACCTAATTAACATCTACTAGTATCACTATATACTATACAAGCAGCATCTACCCTAATTAAACCCTACTGTCCTAACTAACTTTTGTTGTAAACCAAATTTTTTGCTCTAAACTAATTTTTGCTCTAACATCTACTACTTAACATCCTTTGCTCTAAACTAAATTTTTTGCTATAAACAAACTTTTGCTCTACTAAATTTTTCTCAAAAATTCAGAGAGAGAGGAGTCGGGGGGAGGGGTGGGGGACTTACCGCGCGGGGAGAGACGGTGGCGGGGAGGTGCTCGGTGACGGAGGCACGGGCGGAGAGGGCGGGCTCAGGCACGGGCAACGGTGGTCCTGGGCGGGCTCGGGCGGTGGTGAGGTGGAGGGCGCCGACGGTGACATCGAGGGCGGCCTCGGGCGGCGGCGGTGAGGCTGAGGGCGGCCTCGGGCGGCGGCGGTGAGGATGACGGCGGCCTCGGGGGGAGACGGTGAGGTTGCGGGCGTCCACGCCGGCAGGAGATGGCGGCGAAGTGGGGCGACGGCGAATTGGGGAGACGGCGGCGAGGGCGAGGGATTTGGGGAAGAAGTGTGGTGGCCGGGGGGCGGGGGGGCCGCTGTTTAAGTGAAACGTAACGGTAGCGCATTTCCGAAAACGCGCTATAGCTAAGTTAGCTATAGTGCGTTTCCTGAAACCCGCTACTGCTATTCCTTTCTCCCTTTTCCCATTTTTTTCTTTTTATTTTTCTTTACATTTTTTTTCCTTTCTCCTTTTTCTATTTCTTTCATTTTCATTTACTTTTCTACTTGTTTTTCACTTTATTTTATTTCCGTTAGCAGTAGCGTCGTACACGTAAGCGCGCTACAGCTAAGGAGAGTAGCAGTAGCGCTGGTCCAGATAATGCCGCTTATCGCTAGGTTGGGCTAGCCATGTGCGCCAGTTCAAACATAGCAGCAGCGCTTTTGCTAGCACGCCATCGCTAAAGTCATAGCAGTAGCGCGGTTTATTTATGCGCGCTGCTACTAAGTAGCAGTAGCGTCTGATTTTGTACAGCGCTACTGGTAACATTCTGTGTATAAGGTTTTCCCTAGTAGTGGTATTCCACCGAATACGCCTTCGCTAGTGGGAAACGTAAGTGCTAACGAACCGTTTTTCTTTTTCTGTTTTATTTAAAAACAGATTTTGACTAAATTTTGACTGGCTATAACTTATAAAATACAAGTCCAATTGATTTGATTCTTTTTCTGTTGTTTCTCAAATTTTGTCTAGTTTATTTTCACATTTATTTGAAAATTTTCCAAACAACTTTTTTTGTACTATTTTGAAACTATGTGTTAATTTAAATTTTCGTAAAATAGGATTTTGAAGAAGGCAACTCTCAAAAAGCGCACCCCCTTGCATACTCTTGAACGCAAGCATTCTGAACCCCGGCATAATATTGGTTGTGTGTCTTTCGATGCATATACGACACCACCTTGACGTGAAGTACTCGGTATTTTATGTGATGCTATGATCATATTCATGAGTGCATACTAATGATTCCTTGGCTGTTGGAATTTGACATGCTTCTGATAGTAATCACCCTCGTATGCCTTTCATGCCTATCGGAAGGAATCCGGGAAGGTCTCTGTCTTGGGTAGACACGAGCTTGTCTCTAGTTCTTCGTCGAGACGGATATGTCCGGTAAGGCATGGTGAGGTATGATGAGTGGTGATTCTGTCTGACTGATGTGAAATATATTTCTTATGCTTATCATGCAGGAAATGCTTTAACCTCCTGAGTCGACCGTAGATCGAGTCTTGTTCCAGTAACCCCCATACTTGTTTCGTACTACCACTAGTTCCTGCCATAGGTAGGGTACGGTTCAGTAAGTTGTCAACCCCTTCCTAGCACATACCGTACAGAGAGGCCATGGTGGAAGATACCGGCTGCATCCGGTAGGCATGCCACCTTGTCCGGGCGCATGGGTGTTTCCGGTTGGAGCCGAGGGGGTAGCTCCCCTAGTTTTGCGCGCGTTATAAATTTTGTGATCCCATGCTAGTCGAGGTTGTAGCCTCCCCACTTAGAGTTTTGCTTAACGGGTGTCGTGGGTGATTCCAGACACCGGTAAGTTAGGCTGGTGTGTCTGGTCAGGTGTATTTTCAATTAAAAGACCGTGGACGGAATTAGTCCCGATGGACTAAAGGAATCCGTTACTCGTGGGTAAAGAGTACACCCTCTGCAGAGATTATACCTATCCGAATAGCCGTGTCCATGGTTAAGGACTACAGTCTGGGATGGGTCAAGTGTCGGTCTTAGTGTCGGTCTTCGGAGGAAACAATTGCTAAACCAGAACACGGATCATGACTTGTAAATCATGATGATTATGATTACTATTATTATGGACTAACCATTTACATTATTGAATTATTGAGTATCCCTGGGACGGTTCTACCTCCTGGATATTCACTGTGATTATTCTCTTATAAGCCCTTTATGTGGTGTCGCTCAGACGCCCGACTGTGGCATGCTTGTTATTTAAATTATTTATAAGCCCTTTATGTGGTGTCGCTCAGACGCCCGACTGTGGCATGCTTGTTATTTCTTTTATTCATAAGCCCTTTGTGTGGTGTCGCTCAGACGCCCGACTGAGGCATGCTTTATATTATTATCCTCTCGAGGCATCGCTTCGGACACCCGATCGGTGCATTCTATTTCTACTCCCTTAGTGCATATTCATGTTGTATATGAATAACCAGCTTGCGTCCATCATGGATTTTTATTTCGTGACTGACGTTGTGATCGTGAAATATTTCAGAGCATGATTATCATTCATTATGTTATTGTTGGGGAACGTAGTAATTTCAAAAATTTCCTACGCACACGCAAGGATCATGGTGATGCATAGCAACGAGAGGGGAGAGTGTATGTCCACGTACTCGTGAGACCGTAAGCGAAGCGTTATAACAACGCTGTTGATGTAGTCAGACGTCTTCACGATCCGACCGATCCAAGTACCGAACGACGGCACCTCCGGAAGTTCTGCACACGCTCAGCTCGATGACGATCCCGGACTCGATCCAAAGAAAGTGTCGGGGATGAGTTCCACAAGACGACGGGCAGTGACGATGATGATGCTCCACCGACGCAGGGCTTCGCCTAAGCTCCGCGACGATATGACTTCACCGGCGCAGGGCTTCGCCTAAGCTCCGCGATGATATGACTTCACCGGCGCAGGGCTTCGCCTAAGCTCCGCGACGATATGACTTCACCGGGCGCAGGCTTCGCCTAAGCTCCGTGGACGATATGACCGAAGTGGAATATGGTGGAGGGAGCACCGCACACGGCTAAGGAACGATCCAGAGATCAACTTGTGTGTCCATGGGGTGCCCCCTGCCTCAGATATAAAGGAGGGAGGGAGGAGGAGGCCGGCCCTAGGAGGGCGCGCCATGGGGAGTCCTACTCCCACCGGGAGTAGGATTCCCCTTCCTAGTCCAACTAGGAGTCCTTCCATGTATTAGGAGTAGGAGACAAGGAAGGGAAGAGAGAAGGAAGGAAGGAGGGGTGCGTTCTCCCTAGTCAATTCGGACTAGGCCATGGGCGCGCGGCCTGCCCTAGGCAGCCCCTCTCTTTCTGCAGGCCCAATAAGGCCCAATACTTCTCCCCGCGAATTCCCGTAACTCTCCGGTACTCGAAAAATACCCGAATCATTCGAACCTTTCCGAACTCCGAATATAGTCGTCCAATATATCGATCTTTATGTCTCGACCATTTCGAGACTCCTCGTCATGTCCCCGATCTCATCCGGGACTCCGAACTCCTTCGGTACATCAAAACTCATAAACTCATAATATAACCGCCATCAAACCTTGTTGCGGGACCCTACGGTTCGAGAACTATGTAGACATGACCTAGAACTATTCTCGGTCAATAACCAATAAGCGGGACCTGGATGCCCATATTGGCTCCTACATATTCTACGAAGATCTTTATCGGTCAAACCAAGATAACAACATACGTTGTTCCCTTTGTCATCGGTATGTTACTTGCCCGAGATTCGATCGTCGGTATCCAATACCTAGTTCAATCTCGCCACCGCAAGTCTCTTTACTCGCTACGTAATGCATCATCCCGTAACCAACTCATTGGTCACATTGCTTGCAAGGCTTATAATGATGTGCATTACCGAGAGGGCCTAAAGATACCTCTCCGAGCAATCGGAGTGACAAAACCTAATCTCGAAATACGCCAACCCAACATGTACCTTTGGAGACACCTGTAGTACTCCTTTATAATCACCCGATTACGTTGTGGACGTTTGGTAGCACCCAAAGTGTTCCTCCGTAAACGGAGTTGCATAATCTCATAGTTACAGGAACATGTATAAGTCATGAAGAAAGCAATAGCAATATACTAAACGATCAAGTGCTAGGCTAACGGAATGGGTCAAGTCAATCAGATCATTCAACTAATGATGTGATCCCGTTAATCAAATGACAACTCATGTCTATGGTTAGGAAACATAACCATCTTCGATTAACGAGCTAGTCAAGTAGAGGCATACTAGTGACACTGTTTGTCTATATATTCACACATGTATTATGTTTCCAGTTAATACAATTCTAGCATGAATAATAAACATTTATCATGATGTAAGGAAATAAATAATAACTTTATTATTGCCTCTAGGGCATATTTCCTTCAGTCTCCCACTTGCACTAGAGTCAATAATCTAGTTCACATCGCCATGTGATTTAACAATAATAGTTCACATCACCATGTGATTAACACCCATAGTTCACATCGATATGTGATCAACACCCAAAGGGTTTACTAGAGTCAGTAATCTAGTTCACATCGCTATGTGATTAACACCCAAAGAGTACTAAGGTGTGATCATGTTTTGCTTGTGAGATAATTTTAGTCAACGGGTCTTTCATATTCAGATCCGTTATGTATTTTGCAATTTTCTATGTCTACAATGCTCGCACGGAGCTACTCTAGCTAATTGCTCCCACTTTCAATATGTATCTAGATCGAGACTTAGAGTCATTCAGATCGGTGTCAAAACTTGCATCGACGTAACCCTTTACGCATTTAACCTTTTGTCACTTCCATAATCGAGAAACATATCCTTATTCCACTAAGGATAATTTTGACCGCTGTCCGTTGATCTACTCCTAGATCACTATTGTACTCCCTTGCCAAACTCAAAGGTAGGGTATACAATAGATCTGGTACACAGCATGGCATACTTTATAAAACCTATGGCCAAGGCATAGGGAATGACTTTCATTCTCTTTCTATCTTCCGCCGTGGTCGGGTTTTGAGTCTTACTCAATTTCACACCTTGTAACACGTGCAAGAACTCTTTCTTTGACTGTTCCATTTTGAACTACTTCAAAATCTTGTCAAGGTATGTACTCATTGAAAAAACTTATCAAGCCGCCTTGATCTATCTCTATAGATCTTGATGCTCAATATGTAAGCAGCTTCACCGAGGTCTTTCTTTGAAAAACTCCTTTCAAACACTCCTTTATGCTTTGCAGAAAAAATTCTACATTATTTCCGATCTACAATATGTCATTAACATATACTTATCAGAAATGCTATAGTGCTCCCACTCACTTTCTAGTAATTACGTGCTTCACCGCAAGTCTCAGTATAAAACTATATGCTATGATCAACTTATCAAAGCATGTATTCCAACTCTGAGATGCTTGCACCAGTCCATAGATGGATCACTTTGGAGCTTGCATATTTTGTTAGCACCTTTAGGATTTACAAAACCTTCTGGTTGCATCATATACAACTCTTCTTTAATAAATCCATTAAGGAATGCAGTTTTGTTTATCCATTTGCCGATTTCATAAAATGCGGCAATTGCTAACATGATTCTGACAGACTTAAGCATAGATACGAGTGAGAAACTCTCATCGTAGTCAACATCTTGAACTTGTCGAAAACCTTTTGCGACAATTCTAGCTTTGTAGACAAGAACACTACTATCGGCGTCCGTCCTTCCTCTTGAAGATCCATTTATTTTCTATGGTTTGCCGATCATCGGGCAAATCCATCAAAGTCCATACTTTGTTCTCATACATGGATCATATCTCAGATTTCATGGCCTCAAACCATTTTATGGAATCTGGGCTCATCATCGCTTCCTCATAGTTCAGAGGTTCGTCATGGTCAAGTAACCTGACCTCCGTAATGGGATTACCGTACCACTTTGGTGCGGATCTCACTCTGGTTGACCCACGAGGTTCGGTAGTAACTTGATCTGAAGTTACATGATCATCATCATTAGCTTCCTCACTAATTGGTGTAGTAGTCACAGAACTGATTTACGTGATAAACTACTTTCCAATAAGGGAGAAGGTACAATTACCTCATCAAGTTCTACTTTCCTCCCACTCACTTCTTTCGGGAGAAACTCCTTCTCTAGAAAGGATCCATTCTTGGCAACGAATGTCTTGCCTTTCGGATCTGTGATAGAAGGTGTACCTAATAGTTACCTTTTGGGTATTCTATGAAGACGCACTTCTCCGATTTGGGTTCGAGCTTATCAGGTGAAAACTTTTTCACATAAGCATCACAACTCCAAACTTTTAAGAAACGACAGCTTAGGTTTACTGTTAAACCATAGTTCATATGGTGTCGCCTCAACGGATTTAGATGGTGCCCTATTAAACGTGAATGCAGCTGTCTCTAATGCATAACCCCAAAATGATAGTGGTAAACTGATAAGAGACATCATAGATCGCACCATATCAAATAAAGTGCGGTTACGACGTTCGGACACACCATAACATTGTGGTGTTCCAGGTGGCGTGAGCTGTGAAACTATTCCACATTATTTTAATTGAAGACCAAACTCGTAACTCAATTATTCGTCTTTGCGATTAGATCGCAGAAACTTTATTTTCTTGTTACGATGATTTTTCCACTTCACTCTGAAATTCTTTGAACCTTTCAACTATTTCAGACTTATGTTTCATCAAGTAGATATACCCATATCTGCTCAAATCATCTTGTGAAAGTCAGAAAATAATGATACTTGCCACGAGCATCAACACTCATTGAATCGCATACATCGGTATGTATTATTTCCAATAAGTCAAGAGCTTGTTCCATTGTTCCGGAGAACGGAGTTTTAGTCATCTTGCCCAAAAGGCACGGTTCGCAAGCATCAAATGATTCATAATCAAGTGATTCCAAAAGTCCATCAGCATGGAGTTTTCTTCATGCGCTTTACACCAATATGACCCAAACGGCAGTGCCACAAATAAGTTGCACTATCATTATTAACTTTGCATCTTTTGGTTTCAATATTATGAATATGTGTATCACTATGATCGAGATCCAATGAATCATTTTCATTGGGTGTGTAACCATATAAGGTTTTATTCATGTAAACAGAACAACAATTTATTCTCTTACTTAAATGAATAACCGTATTGCAATAAACATGATCAAATCATACTTATGCTCAACACCAAATAACACTTATTTAGGTTCCATACTAATCCCGAAAGTATAGGGAGTGTGCGATGATGATCATATCAATCTTGGATCTACTTCCAACACTCATCTTCACTTCCCTTCAACTAGTTTATGTTCATTCTGCAACTCCTGCTTTCAAGTTACTACTCTTAGCAACTGAACCAGTATCAAATACCGAGGGGTTGCTACGAACACTAGTAAAATACACATCAATAATCTGTATCTCAAATATACCTTTGTTCACTTTGCCATCCTTCTTATCCGCCAAATACTTGGGGTAGTTCCGCTTCTAGTGACCAGTTCCATTGCAGCAAAAGCACTTAGTCTCGCCTTTAGGTCCAGACTTGGGCTTCTTCACTCGGCAGCAACTTGCTTGCCGTTCTTCTTGAAGTTCCCCTTCTTCCCTTTGCCCTTTTCCTTGAGACTAGTGGTCTTGTCAATCATCAACACTTGATGCTCTTTCTTGATTTCTACCTTCGTCGATTTCAACATCACGAAGAGCTCGGGAATCGTTTTCGCCATCCCTTGCATACTATAGTTCATCACGGTTCTAGTAACTTAGTGATGGTGACTAGAGAATTCTGTCAATCACTATCTTATCTGGAAGATCAACTCCCACTTGATTCAAGCGATTGAAGTACCCAGACAATCTGAGCACATGCTCACTAGTTGAGCGATTCTCCTCCATCTTTTAGCTTTAGAACTTGTTGGAGACTTCATATCTCTCAACTCGGGTATTTGCTGGAAATATTAACTTCAACTCCTGGAACATCTCATATGGTCCATGACGTTCAAAACGTCTTTGAAGTCCCGATTCTAAGCCGTTTAAGCATGGTGCACTAAACTATCAAGTAGTCATCCTTTTGAGCTAGCCAAACGCTCATAACGCCGTGATTCCGCTCCTGCAATAGGTTTGTCACCTAGCGGTGCATTAAGGACATAATTCTTACAGTGCAGCAATGAGGATAAACCTCAGATCACGGATCCAATCCGCATCATTGCTACTAACATTTTTCAATACAATTTTCTCTAGGAACACATATAAAAACATAGGGAAGCAACAACGCGAGCTATTGATCTACAACATAATTTGCAAAATACTACGGGACTAAGTTCATGATAAATTAAAGTTCAATTAATCATATTACTTAAGAACTCCCACTTAGATAGACATCTCTCTAGTCATCTAAGTGATTAGGTGATCCAAATCAACTAAAACATAACCGATCATCACGTGAGATGGAGTAGTTTTCAATGGTGAACATCTTATGTTGATCATATCTACTATATGATTCACGCTCGACCTTTCGGTCTCCGTGTTCCGAGGCCATATCTCGCATATGCTAGGCTCGTCAAGTATAACCTGAGTATTCTGCGTGTGCAAAACTGGCTTGCACCCGTTGTAGATGGACGTAGAGCTTATCACACCCGATCATCACGTGGTGTCTCGGCACGACGAACTTTGGCAGAACTTTGGCAACGGTGCATACTCAGGGAGAACACTACTTGATAATTTTTAGTGAGAGATCATCTTAAAATGCTACCGTCAATCAAAGCAAAATAAGATGTATAATAGCTAAACATCATATGCAATCAAAATATGTGACATGATATGGCCATGATCATCTTGCGCCTTTGATCTCCATCTCCAAAGTACTGTCATGATCTTTATAAATCGCCACCGCACGACACCATGATCTTCATCATCTTGATCTATATCAATGTGTCATCACATGGTTGTCTCGCCAACTATTGCTCTTGCAACTATTGCTATCGCATAGCGATAAAGTAAAGCAATTATTTGGCACTTGCATCTTATGCAACAAAGAGACAACCAGAGGGCTACTGCCAGTTGCCGATAACTTCAACAAAACATGATCATCTTATACAACAACTTATATCTCATCACGTCTTGACCATATCACATCACAACATGCCCTGCAAAAACAAGTTAGACGCCCTCTACTTTGTTGTTGCAAATTTTACGTGGCTGCTACGGGCTTAGCAAGAACCGTTCTCACCTACGCATCAAAACCACAACGATACTTCGTCAATTAGACTCCATTTTAACCTTCTCAAGGACCGGGCGTAGCCACACTCGGTTCAACTAAAGTGAGAGAGACAGACACCCGCCAGCCACCTTTAAGCACGAGTGCTCAGAACGGTGAAACCAGTCTCGCGTCAACAGACGCTGTAATGTCGGTCCGGGCCGCTTCATCTCACAATACCGCTGAACCAAAGTATGACATGCTGGTAGGCAGTATGACTTGTATCGCCCACAACTCACTTGTGTTCTACTCGTGCAAAACATCAAACCATAAAAACCTAGGCTCGGATGCCACTGTTGGGGAACGTAGTAATTTCAAAAATTTACTACGCACACCCAAGGATCATGGTGATGAATAGCAAAGAGAGGGGAGAGAGTATGTCCACGCACTCAGAGACCGTAAGCGGAAGCGTTATAACAACGCGGTTGATGTAGTCAGACGTCTTCACGATCCGACCGATCCAAGTACCGAACGTCACGGCACCTCCGAGTTCTGCACACGCTCAGCTCGATGACGATCCCGGACTCGATCCAGCAAAGTGTCGGGATGAGTTCCACAAGACGACGGCGCAGTGACGATGATGATGCTCCACCGACGCAGGGCTTCGCCTAAGCTCCGCTGACGATATGACTTCACCGCAGGGCTTCGCCTAAGCTCCGCGACGATATGACTTCACCGGTGCAGGGCTTCGCCTAAGCTCCGCGACGATATGACTTCACCGGCGCAGGGCTTCGCTTAAGCTCCGCGACGATATGACCGAAGTGGAATATGGTGGAGGGGGGCACCACACGGCTAAGGAACGATCCAGAGATCAACTTGTGTGTCCATGGGGTGCCCCTGCCCCGTATATAAAGGAGGGAGGGAGGAGGAGGCCGGCCCTAGGAGGGCGCGCCATGGGGAGTCCTACTTCCACCGGAGTAGGATTCCCCTTTCCTAGTCCAACTAGGAGTCCTTCCATGTATTAGGAGTAGGAGACAAGGAAGGGGAAGAGAGAAGGGAAGGAAGGAGGGGTGCGGCCCTCCCTAGTCCAATTCGGACTAGGCCATGGGGCGCTGGCCTTCCCTAGGCAGCCCTCTCTTTCCCGCAGGCCCAATAAGGCCCAATACTTCTCCCCGGCGAATTCCAAGAACTCTCCGGTACTCCGAAAATACCCGAATCATTCGAACCTTTCCGAACTCCGAATATAGTCGTCCAATATATCGATCTTTACGTCTCGACCATTTCGAGACTCCTCGTCATGTCCCCGATCTCATCCGGGACTCCGAACTCCTTCGGTACATCAAAACTCATAAACTCATAATATAAGCATGTCATCGAAACCTTAAGCGTGCGGACCCTACGGGTTCGAGAACTATGTAGACATGACCTAGAACTATTCTCGGTCAATAACCAATAGCGGGACCTGGATGCCCATATTGGCTCCTACATATTCTACGAAGATCTTTATCGGTCAAACCGCATAACAACATACGTTGTTCCCTTTGTCATCGGTATGTTACTTGTCCGAGATTCGATCGTCGGTATCCAATACCTAGTTCAATCTCGTCACCGCAAGTCTCTTTACTCGCTCTGTAATGCATCATCCCGTAACCAACTCATTGGTCACATTGCTTGCAAGGCTTATAATGATGTGCATTACCGAGAGGGCCCAGAGATACCTCTCCGACAATCGGAGTGACAAAACCTAATCTCGAAATACGCCAACCCAACATGTACCTTTGGAGACACCTGTAGTACTCCTTTATAATCACCCGATTACGTTGTGACGCTTTGGTAGCACCCAAAGTGTTCCTCCGGTAAACGGGAGTTGCATAATCTCATAGTTACAGGAACATGTATAAGTCATGAAGAAAGCAATAGCAATATACTAAACGATCAAGTGCTAGGCTAACGGAATGGGTCAAGTCAATCAGATCATTCAACTAATGATGTGATCCCGTTAATCAAATGACAACTCATGTCTATGGTTAGGAAACATAACCATCTTCGATTAACGAGCTAGTCAAGTAGAGGCATACTAGTGACACTCTGTTTGTCTATATATTCACACATGTATTATGTTTCCGGTTAATACAATTCTAGCATGAATAATAAACATTTATCATGATGTAAGGAAATAAATAATAACTTTATTATTGCCTCTAGGGCATATTTCCTTCGGTTATACCTGTGTTCATAATGTTTGCGAGTACATTCAAAGTACTCAGTGGCTTGTCCCTGGCTATTGTCTTGGCCAGATTTCTTGCATGGAGAGGAGCCTTGCGATGACAGCCCCGGAACCTACGCAATGGTGATAGCAGCCTCGCGAAGATAGGAGTTATCCAGGTCAGTTGTTCCTGTGGGAAATGGAGTCCCATAGACACAGATGAACCACAAACTGCTTCCGCCATCAGCCACTAGAAACCAATTGTTGTACTCATAGGCCAGAATGGTCTTGTACTACACATTTTGTATTTTGCTTGGAATTTCTGTATCAAGTTGGTGCCTCATCAGCTAACAGTAATCCTGGGGCTGGTGAGCACAAGGGCCATTTTCTAGGAAATTGATCCTGGAAAACCGGTCGTGACACCCTCGTTGATCTCTTGGTCATCGAAGCGGCAGCCCACGGTCTCCCGCTCCAGCGCCGAGGCAGAGTATCGCGCCGTGGCCAATGTCGTGGCCGAGTGCTCTTGGATACTCAGCTGCTCCAGGAGTTGCTTTGTGATGTTCACAAGGCCACTCTTGTCTATTGCGATAAAGTCAGCGCGGTCTACCTCTCCGCTAACCCGGTGCACCATCGACGGACAAGCATATTGAGCTCGATATTCACTTCGTGCATGAGCAGGTTGCCCTTGGCCGTGTTCGGGTTCTCCACGTGCCGACGACGCAACAGTTTGCTGATGTGATGACTAAGGGATTGCCTACTCCCGTCTTCGAGGAGTTTCGGTCCAGTCTCTGTGTCTCTGGCGACGCTTCGACTGTGGGGGGGGGGGGGTGTTGAGTATGTATTGTGTATTGCACGTGTATTGGAGTTGTGGCCCACCTCCTAGTCTTGTATAGTTGAGGTAGAGGCCTTCCTTTGTATTATATATACGTGCACTAGCACCCCATCAATACAACGTCTATTGTATTGCAAACTTTCCCGTCTACAGTTGTTTGCTAAGATGTGTGTGAAGCGTGTTAGGAAAATAATGAAGGAGATCACCGCGGCTAACTGGTCTGCATTCATCTAGAGGAGAATTTTTCATGACAATTTCCTCCCCATGTGCCAAGTTGCCAGGAAAATTCATGCTAGGAAAGAGCCAACTGTGTTGCTGAAGCTTCACATATCCAGAGCCTTCGACTCGCTAGCATGGCCCTTCATGTTTGAAGTTTACGCGCCAAAGGACTCAACGCTAAATGGCTTGATTGAGTGTCGATTCTCCTCAACAGCGAGCGCTAAGGTAGTGGTAAATGGAATACCTAGGAGGAGTTATGTGCATGCTTGTGGACTACACCAAGGAGACCATATATCCCCTCTGTTATTCGTGATTCCGGTGGATGCTCTAACTTTGATGGTCACCAAGGCGGCAGAGGAAGAAGTGATTCGCTTGTTCATGGGAATCTTGTCGATGCAGCGCTTGTCCATCTATACTGACGGCGTTGCTCTGCTCGTCAAGCCCTCGCCGAAGGACCTGAACTTCTCAGGCATGTGCTAAAGCTTTCGATGAAGCATCAAGGCTATGTGTTAACTACAGAAAACCCTCTGTGATTCTCATCAGAGGAGATGCAGAGGATCAGCAGCGGGTAGCCTCCGTGCTGAATTACAGGATTGGGGAATTCCCTTGCAAATATCTGGAATTGCAGCTAGCCATCAAACAACTCACGAAAGCGGAATGGCAACTGATGTTAGACCAAGCAAAGCAATTTGTCTCTCCATGGCAGCAAGGTCTGATCCAGTGTCCAGGGCGACTTGTGTTGGTCAAATTTTCCATCGCTGCTAATTTTGAGGAGTTAGACAAGCGGATGCGCTCGTTCCTCTGGGCGGCGAAGGGTGGAGTGAATGGCGGACATTATTTGATGGCCTGGAATACCATATGTAGGTCGACTTGCATCGGAGATCTAGGCGTTAAGAATCTATGATTACAACCTCTGATGCTTCGAGTTTAATGCGAAAGTTGACAACCTTGTCAAGATCACGGTTGGAGATGGCCACCGAATTTTGTTCTGGAGGGACCGCTGGATACATGGGCATGGTGCCAATGATCTACAACTGCGTGGAGGTTCGTACCCAGAACATAAGGACAGTGAACCAGTTCAGGGTGATCTGTCATTCACGTCCGACATCCAATATATTCATCTTTGTCAGGCCATTGCCTCTATTCAGTGTGATCCGCAGACAACTGCCACTTTTGCGTGGCCCTGTGCGACCTCGGGCGTGTATACAACATGCTCGGTGTATCAATGGTTGTGTCAAAGACTAGAAAGATCTCCTTCCGCTGCATCTATTTGGAGAAATTGGGCACGTTTGGGCTCCGTTCGGTGCAAAGGAATTTTAAAGGAAAACTTGTAGGAATAAAAAATGAAGGAAAGTTCTCCCAAACTGCGTTCGATGTGCAGGAATGAGCTCCTCAAGGTCCAAAGGAAAGTTGCTCCAGCCTCCAGTTTTACAGGAAATAAATCATCTGGTGGGAGCTCTTTTTTGGGGCGAAAGCACGAGGCAAAGTACAGGAATGCTTAGCTGGACCTGCATGCACCACTGTTGCCTTGCTTTGTGTGACCCCACCACTGCCAGATGGACTGATCACACCAGTAGATGAGAAAATAGACCAACCATGAATTGTACTAGTGGGACCTACAGATACCTTTGCCTTCCTTTGCTTTACCAAACACATCTTCTCAGCTTTCCTGCAGACTTCTAATCCAGAGTTTTAGCAGGCAATTTCCAGGGCGTTCCTCTGTTTTCTAGTTTCCCACAGTTTTCTTAACCTTTGCACCAAACGGAGCCTTGAAGTGTAAATCTTTGTGTGGCTTGCGGCACAACATCGTCTCTGTAACTAATATCGCTGTGCCAACCATGGCCCGCAAGACCAGACTTCGCCTTGTTATCTTGCCTGCAGGAGGAGGACAACGTCGATATGTGCAATGCTCTGCGATGCAAGCTACGTTCCTCTCCTGTGGCTTCGCTCTAGAACTAATTTCAGCACGGCGGAAAAACGCCGCTTTGACCCCTTTGTCATTGCTACAGCATGGTTCCTCTGGAAGCAAAGAAATCCGCGCGTCTTCAACAGAGTAGACCAAGTTAGAACTCTTGTTCAGCTCCAGAACCAGATCCTCAGGGGAGATTGCTGATTGGAAAGATGCACGTGTTAAAGTAGGAGGTCTCCACCGGTTTGTGAGAGAGTAGGCTATGACTTGGGTGGAGTGGTGTGGGTTCTTTGCTCAGATGTTCGCATCCAGTGCAAGCCTCTTGTAAACATCTTTGCCCTCGTGTCCGGCCGAGTGAGGCAGCAACAGGGCCTGGTGGTGGAGGTCGCCGTGAGCCGGCACGAAAAGCCATCGCCCCTGCAGAAGCAGGCTGTCGTCCAGGCGCCATGGTTTCTCCAGGTCGCCGTCCCCGAGGCGCTGACAGAGCCACAGAGGAGTTGTGCGTTCGGGGCGCTCGCGGTGGCACGGTGGATGTCGTTGATGAAGGCAAAGGAGGGCCCCGAGCGGGTGCAGAGCACCGTCCCCGCGGTGTCGACGGCGTCTGAGTCGGGGTCGGTGTCGCAGCGGGACAGCGCGTCCGCCACGGTGTTGAGGCGACCCAGGTGGTACTCGACGGTGAAGTCAAAGCCGAACAGCTTGCTGATCCACTGATGTTGTGGCACTGTGGAGAGGCGTTGGTCCAACAAGAACTTGAGGCTGTAGTGATCCGTGCGAACACGGAACGGTCGCCCCCATAGATATGGCCGCTAGTGGCGCACAACCTGCACCAAGCCGATGAGCTCCCTCTCATAGGCCGCGAGCTTGTGATGATGCGCGGTGAAAGGCCTGCTGAAGAGCGCGGGCGGCCCGTCGCCCTAATGAAGGACGGCGCCAAACCCCACGCCCGAGGCGTCGCAGTCCACCATGAACAGCTTGTCGAAATCAGGCATCTGGAGGACCGGCCCCGTAGTGAGAACCTGCTTGAGGGTCTGAAATGCCTCGGTCGCCACAGTATCCCAGGAGAAGGCATCACGGCGCAACAGGCGCGTGAGCGGAGCCGCGATGAGGCGGAACTCCCGGATGAACTTCCGATAGTAGCCCGCGAGGCCTAGGAAACCGCGGAGGGCCCGTGGCGAGTGCGGCGTTGGCCAAGCCGCGATAGCCGCCACCTTGTCGGCATCCATAGCGACACCCTCCGCCGAGATGACCTGGCCGAGGTAGGCGACCGATGTCGTGTCGAACGAGCACTTCGAACGCTTGAGGTGCAGATGGTGCGCTCGAAGCTCGTTGAAGACGATGGCCACGTGTTGTAGGTGCTCCGCCCACGATGAGTTGTAGATAAGAATGTCATCAAAGAAAACGAGCACAAACCGGCGCAAGTAGGGGCAGAGGACATCGTTCATCAAAGCCTGAAATGTCGCCGGAGCATTGGTGAGGCCAAAAGGCATCACCAAGAACTCGAAGTGGCCGTGATGAGTGCAAAAGGCTGTCTTCTCGACATCATCTGGGTGCATCCGCACCTGGTGATATCCCGAACGAAGGTCGAACTTGATGAAGAAACGTGCCCCGTGTAGCTCATCCAGGAGATCATCCATGACCGGAATGGGAAATTTGTCCTTGAGCGACTTGGCGTTAAGAGCACGATAGTCGATGCAGAAGCGCCGCGTGTCGTCCGCCTTGCGAACGAGGAGAACCGGCGCCGAAAACGGCGAGGTAGAAATCCGGATGATGCCCAGGGCAAGCATGACTACGCACTACCGCTCCAGCTCGTCCTTCTGCAGCTGGGGGTAGCGGTAGGGACGTACCGCCACGGGAGCTGTGCCAAGGAGCAGGTGAATGCGGTGGTCGTAGACCCGTGCTGGCGGCAGGCCCTAGGCTCGTCGAAGAGGTCGTTGTGCTGCTGCAAGAGACGAGCCAATAGGGGTTGCTCGGGCTCGGCGGCGGCCGCCGTCAGCTGTGGATGGGGCCCGCTGGTGAAGTGCCACCCACGCCCTCCCACCGGAGGCGGCGACCCAGGCGCCAGAAGATCATCATCATGGCGTCGAAGTCCCAGAGGTTGGGACCCAGGGTCCGCAAAAAGTCGACGCCGAGGATGAAGTCGAAGCAGCCCAAGTCTATGCCGACGCACGTGATGGTGAAGTGCTCGTCGCCGACAGTGATGGGAACATGTCGCGCAATCCCCTGACAGTGGAGGCGATCGTCATTAGCCACGGTAACCCTGAGTTGCTCCCCGCCCGTTGACTGGAGCACCAAGCGATGCATGGTCGACGCGGGCATGAAGTTATGGGTGGAGCCCGTATCCAGCAGTGCCAGGAGGCGCTCGCCGTTGATCATCACCGGCAGCAGCATAGTCTTCTCCGCTCATATACCACCTAGGGCATGGAGGGAGGCCACGAGGGCACGCATGAGCGGGTGCCGGCGCTACCTCCGCGGCGACTGGGGCAGGCAGATCACCGAGCCCGTCGACGGCGGTGTCCTCCTCGATGTAATCGGCAACCTCCAAGTAGAAGAGCCGCGGACAAACATGGCCCCGCACGTAGGGCTCGTCGCAGTTGCTGCACAGCCCCTGGCAACGGCGCTCGAGCTGCTCGGCTGGGGTGAGCCGACGGAAAGGGAGTGGCGCCGCCGGGGAGTTGGGCGCCGCGGAAGCCTGGGCAGGATGCCCGGGCGCTGGTGGTGTCGGTGATGGCCGGGCGGGCTAGCGGGTGCCCCGGGATGGTGACGCCTGCTGCATGGCCACCGCGCGACGCTCGAAGGCACGGGCATAGTACATGGCCGTCTGGAGGTCTTGTGGTCCCGCATCTCCACACCCACGCGGATATGATCCAGCAGACCGCCAACGAAGAGCTCGGCCCACTAGCGAGCCGTCACGCCGGGCGCATGGCACGCCAGGGCCTGGAAGCGGTCGACGAAGTCCTGCACAGTAGAGGTGAAGGGTAGGTGCCCAAGCTCCGCCAGACGGCTCCCGCGTATCGGCGGCCCGAAGCGTAAGACGCAAAGCACGCGGAAACGCTCCCATGGGGGCATGCCGCCCTCGTCCTGCTCGAGGGCGTAATACTACGTCTGGGCGGCACCTCGTAGGTGATAGGAGGCGATCCAGGTGCGGTTGGACGCGAGCGTGCGTTGTCCCCTGGAAAATTGGTCGCACTGATTGAGCCAGTTCAGGGGTTCCACGGTGTTGTCGTAGGTGGCGAGCTCAAGCTTGGAGAAGCGCGGCGGCGTCTGGCCGTGGACGACGAAAGGGTACACCTCATCGGCGCGGAGCAGCAAGAACAACGACGCCGAGTAGGTGGGCATCGGGGGGGCCACCCTGGAACAGGGGCCCGTCGACGCCGGCGTAGGGGTCGGCGGAGCCCGAGGGCCTGCCGAACTGGATGGTCGGGGGCGGCGCCGGTGAGGACAGAGCATGCGGCTGGCCCGGGGCCATTGTGTAGATCGGTGCGGAGGACCCGGCAAGCCAGGCCGGCAACGGAGACGGCGACGAGGGAAACCGGACCTGGTGGATGGGTACCCTGGCCGCCGTCGTCGGAAGGCTTGGCCCCGAGGTTGCCGGTGGCGGCGGTGGCGGTGGCTGAAATGCCGCGCGGCGGTAGGCTAAAGCGACGAGGTCGCCGGGTTGGCATTGCCACGGAGCCGCGGGGCTCGGTGATGGCGGTGACAGGAGCGGCCGGCTGCGGCCCATAGGGCCCCGCGAGGAAGAGCCAGATGCCCTGGACCGCCTGAGTGAGGTCGTGGAGCGCCCTCGACATCTCCTCCGAGGTGAGGACGACGGGGGCGGCCGCGGGTGACGTCCCGGCGGTGGAGGAGACCGGCCCGGTCAGGGACGGCGTACCGGCCGCGGTGCTCATCGGCGACGAAGAGGCGATCGGCAGCGGGAGGGAGGCGGTGGACGGAGGAGCAGACATGATCGATCCCGAGACACCTGATACCAGATTGATAGGAATCGGGTTCCTACCAGGACGAGCTCTCAGGTTATACGGGTGGAAGGAGGGTTGGAGCAGCGGATGGCGCGGCCGACGGTGCTGTGGCGCCATGATTGCGGGAGAAAGGGGGGGCGCAGGGTGCAGCTAGGGTTAGGTCTCCTGGCTCCTTAAGGAAGCCGAGCAAATATGATTGCTTCTGCTTAACTTCAAAACGAGTCTTTACATGAGTTTATATAATCCTCCTAATACGATAATTGGGCTAAGCCCCTAATACGATAAGATAACTTGGACCAAGTCCCTAACTGCCTACGCCATTGGGCCTCCTCCGGCTATACTGTAGGCCGGTCATAACATACGCCATTGGCATACTCTCGGAAAAAAAATTGACAACCATCGTCAACTGTATATTATTTCGGTGCTTATTCAGGTTACACACACAGGCTTTCTGTGTAACATCTACAAGGTAAAGACACTCAACCAACAAAAACGAACGGGGTGAAACAAGGTTCTATCTCTTTCTGCGCCGCTGCATCTTTTACAGGTGTATATAGAACATACACATAGCAGCGATATCAGTAACACAAATATGCAACAACACCACAATGATCCTTGTTGACCAGAGCATGGTCTCTCGTCTGGTGATAATCACCAGAAAAGAACTGGTAATGCAGGCACGATTATGCCGAGACAGCCTGCAGGTTCACAGCTTCCATTCAGCAAGCGAGAAAGCAGGTGATCGCAATCCACAATCAACAGCACAGACCAGAAGGATAGTTTCAGGCTGTTATGTACATGGTGCCAGAAGAGTGAGCGGTATGGTCACAAGGCAGGAGCTTTGTGCCAAGAGACGCAGACAAAGGCAAGAGAGTTCTGGAGAGGAATCACATGTACCTCTAGTTCATGGGACTTCTCCAGCAAATAAGAATCAGATATTGGAGGTTCCAATAAACTGACTGATGCTGCTGCCACCTTTCATATGGTGGTTCACAACTTCAAGGAGCATCATGGTTCATATCCATGGAGGGCTCGTACGAATTGGGATGCACAGAGTCCTGGTTCTGGGGAGAATGGTCGTTCCGAGCTCTGCTTCCACTTGGCGGGGAGTTTACAGGGCCATGTCCTGAACACTGAACCAGATGGTTTGAATGGGAATTTTGCTGCGAAGGATTGCTGAAAGCATTTGAGATGCCTGCAGTTCTTGTTTGGTCGGTTTGGTACAGTTGAGAGTCAAGTGCAGCCGCCACATTTCCAAATGAGAAGGAGTTGATTTGGACATTTGCAGAAGGAAGACCATATGCTGGCTGTGCAGTTGGATGTTGGGAAGACCCTGCCATTCCTCCTCTGCTCTCAATCTCATTCTGTATAAAGAGAAAAGCATCAAGGACTTGGACCAGATACTAACATAACAATAGCAAGAGCTAAAGAAAACAAAACAGGGAAATATCATCTTTTGAACGAGCGCACAAGTTAATTCCTGTATTGCTACCAGCAGAGCATTTCAATGGGCAAATGAATGATTCTGTGATGTTTGTATATCTTACTCTGAACCAAAAAGAGATGCCAATTCTCTTAGTTAATGAACACATGCTACATTTTGCATCCGAGACAAGGCATTGGCATAATATGTAACCTAGGGTTTAAACAGATTTAGAGAATTGGTTGAGACAAGTTGATATTCAGTAAAAAAAGAACAAGTTATTCATATGACCTGCAAGTAAGCAAGTACATCAGCAACAGACACTCCCGATGCTTCTTCATGCTGACTGGATATCCACCGATGGGTACGCTCCTGCCAAAAATCCAAGGTAAGAGGTTGGATCAATTGAAGCAAATTATTAGCTGACAGTATGTGGTACTACATTGAAGAACACGAAGTGGTGGTCTGAACAGATTCCACATACAACTTACATGCCGCTCAGACAAAGACCTAACTTACCACTGAACACTAAGTCGATTCCTGTCATCAAAAGGTTTGTGAAACCCGAGTTGCATACATGATTATATATGCAGCACATTGCAAACCCTCTACTCTTTAGAACTGATTGCGTGCACCGTGTTGAGCTTTGGGCTCTGCATTAGTCACTTAACCCACTTGAAAAACCAACATTACCACCACACTTCCCCGAAACGTGCCGCGACATCAAAAGAATCGTGGCGCCATTAGCAGTGCCAACCGAAGCACCTCTTAGTCCCATAGAGATCACCGGATGGCACGCCCAACTGACGCTGTTGATACACTCTGTAATATGCTGCAGCTGTTAATTCTCCGATTCTCTTCAGCTCCAATGGTGTCGCACAACAGTACACCACCATCTTGGCGAAGTACCAAGCCGTGCATTTTTCTTTTTGATTATATCTGGTTTTCTCGCCGCTCACCGAATTTCCACGAACAGGTGACATGCTCCACCCAAGAAGCCCCCAAATCCCAGCACCACACCAAGAATTATCGGCCAAATTCAGCAAAAGATGCCAAATTCTCAATCCTAGACCACCGGGGATCACCAAGAACTTGAGGCGGAGCCCTATCATCCTCTAATCCCCGCATAATTCGCCATTGACCGGACCCAAGAACTGCCAAGGCAGGATCAGACGACGCGCCGACCGATCAATCGGGCAACCGTCGGAAAACGGAGAGGCGGGGGAGGGGGTTGAGTTTACGGACCATGGCGTGGCGCTCGCCGGCGATGAAGGAGGCCTTCTGGTTGGCGACGGCCTGCGCGTAGAGCTGCGAGAGCGCGTTGGCGGCGCCCCGGAACGTGTGGTGCACCTCCGCCTCCGCCTCGTCGTCCGGACCCCGCTTCTTCCCCGCATGACGCGCCGCCTCCATCCGGAAGATGGCCGGGGTACGGGCCGGAGAACCTTCTGGAAGCTCTCCCCGGAGCAGAGGCGAAGGTGAACGCGAAGGTGGAGATGGAGGACGAGAGGAAGCGTCTGATGGCAGTGCGATGGTGTCACGTATGGTGGTGGTCCACGCCTTCGCGGGCTCCCTGGACCGGGCTCCCCTATGTCTCGCTTATAGCGAGATGAAGGGAACCCTCGCGTCAAGGGCAGCGCGAGATAGGTCAGCCCAGGTGCTCTGGAGACCACAGGATCGTTTTTTTTCTTTACTTTTTCTGTTTTTCCACGTTTTTTATTTTCGTTCTCTGATTTCCTTTTTTACTTTTGTTTACACTTCCAAAAATTATTTTTAAAAAGTACGCCCTCGGTTCCGAAATATAAGATGTTTTAGCTTTTTAAAATTGAATGTATCTAGACATATTTCCGTGTGTAGGTTCACTCATTTTAGTCCGTATCTAGTCCATATTGAAATATCAAAACATCTTATAATCTGAAAAGCGTTGGAGTATATTACAAAACTATACTTTACATAATGTTTTGAAAAATGTTAATCATGCAGTAAAAAAATGTTAAATGTGTATAGAGAAGTGTGTACAAAAATATACGATCTGTGTGAAAAAAGTGGATCATGTATTTTAAAAATGTTAATTAAGCGTTTAGAAAAAAACATGTTTCGCAAATATTTCAAAAATGTTAAATGGGTATATAAAAAATGTCGATCAAGTATTAAAAAATGTTAATCTTGCATTTGAAAAAATTGTTGATCAAGCATTTGAAAAATATTAGATATGTATAGAAAAATATTAAACATGTATTAAAAAATGTTAACTTTGTACCTGAATTATTTTTAATCAGAAAAGTTAAACGCGTAGAAAAAATATACCATGTATTACAAAATTAATCTTGTATTCAAAAATATTAACCATGCATTTGAAATATATAAAAAATGTGTATAGAAAAAATTGTTGACCATGTATTAAAAATATTAATCTTGTATTTGTAAAATGTTAAATATGCATTAAAAGTAGTAATAGATATATACCAAAAGTGTACAACCTGTACGAAAAAAAGGTAGACCTAAAAAATATAAGATTTCAAAAAATGTTAATTGTGTACTTAAAATGGTAAAAATGCATACAAAAAATTCCTTATTTATATGCAAAAAAATGTGGAATGTGTACTGAAAACCGAAAAAAGGAAAAGGAAACAAAGAAACAAGAAAAAACAAACAAAACAAATAAAGAAACAAAAAATAAAAAATAAAAAAGAATAATGAAAACTGAAACTGAGAAAGAAACAAAATAGCAAAGAAAATCGATAAAAACAAGGAAGAAACAAAACAAACCAAAGAAAACGAAGAGAAAGAAAATAAAAAAACTAGTTATAACCTAGAAAGAAACAAATAAAATTGAAGGAAAAAAAAGAACCCATTCAAACAGAGAAAACCTGTGAAAAACGAAGAAACAAAAAAAAATGAAAAGAAACAATGAAAAAAACGAATCTTTTACCTCAAGTTGGGGTCACGCCATCTAGTTTTACACAAGCACAATTGCACCTCACTGGCTAGGTGAATTTGAGAAAATCTTTTATATAGAAAAGGTTCGCAGTTCTAAATTTGAACAGGTACAGTCCATTATCAACAAAACGTTAATGAATTCAAAAAAGGTTTAAAAGGTTACTAATCTAAAAAAGATTGTGAATATGAATTTTTATCAAAAATTTGAGAAATTTTATGAATTTGAAAAAAAGGGAAATAAGGTGAAAAAAAAGAAAAGAAAACCGGTGAATAAAACTACATGGGCCGGCCCATTTAGATACCATTGTTGTGGAGGGGGTGTGTGACGGTTAGCAATATGCAATTTAACCGGTACTCCAAGCGCCAAATAGAAGTTGGTTATTCGACGATGTGTCATTTTTTCCAAGCCGGTTTTGTGAAGCTTCTAAAAGCTTTGGTTGGTTCTTCTCTCTTTTTTCTTTTTTAGTTTTCTGGACCCTTTTTATTCTTTATTATTTTATTTATTTATTTGGTTTTCTAGACGGTTTAGAAAAAACTTTATGATTTCAGAAACTGTTCAGAGTTTCAAAAATGTTTGTTGCTTCAAAAAATGTTAAAATATTCAGAAAAATGTTCATGAGTTTTCAAAACAATGTTAGTTGAAAAATGTTCGTCCATTCAAAAAACTAATTGCAAGTTTGAAATAATGTTCATGAATTTCAAATATACTTCTTGTATCCGGAAAATGTTTATGAATTTAAAAATATTTGTGGGTTAACTATTTGGAAAAAATGGAGAATTAAAAATAGTCATCTTTTCAAAAAGCGTTCGTGATCTCAAAAAGGTTCATGATTTCAAACAATGCTCTAGAATTTGAAAATTATCGTGAATGGAAAATTATAAAAATGAAAAAATAAAAAAGAATAGAAAGGAAAAGAAAAAGAAAAAGAACAAACATGGAAAAAACCAACGAAAATAACACAGAGAAATCGGCCTAGGAAGGTTGTACAACCTTCCCCAAACAGGAATAGGGAGTCTCCCATACGAGCCTACTTATGCCGACGCAATATGGAACGTAGGGATCACAGGGGGCATGCGACTAGTCGCTACCTAGCAACCTACGCGACAAATAGGAAGCATTGCGTTTTTCTATGTTCTTGTTGCACATCCTATTTTGCGCCTTGGTAAACTACACAGCGCCACCAGATCCCCACGTGGGCCGCGGCGATAGCTAGTGCACCGACACGCACGCTCACATGCATCGTTTGTTTTTTTCTTTTGACCATTTGCCCCTCCCATTGAACACTTGACCAATTGCACATTTGACCATTGACTATTGACTACTTGACCGTTCACTTTTGAAGAGAAATTCATGAAAATGAAAAAATACTGTGAAATTGAAAAAATAGTTCGCAAATTTCAAAAAACTTTGTGAATTTGGAAATGTTAATGATTTTGAATTTGAAAATGTTCATGTGTTTTAAAAACTTCATGAATACAATTTTTTTTGCTAATTTCAAAAAGGTTCATGCCTACAAAAAGACGTTCATTTGAAGATCGTGCATTCGATAGAAAAAAGGATTTCACAAAAAAAAAGGTTTTTGAATTTGAAAAAATTCATTAATGTAGAAAATGTTCGTGATTCTGGATTTGAACAGGTCCATGAATTCAACAAAATTTTCATGAATTCAAAAAAGTTTGAGAAAAAGTTTACTAATCTAAAATAGTGTGCGGATTTGAAGTTTTTCCCAAATTTGAGAAATTTTAAGAGTTTGAAAAAAAGGAAACAATTTAAAGAAAAGCAAAACCGGTTAATAAAACTACATGGGCCAGGCGTTTTAGACACCATTTTTGTGGAGGGGGTGTGTGACGGTTAGCAAAATGCACTTTAACCAGCGCTCTGGGCGCCAAATAGAAGTTGGTTATTTGACGTTGTTTCGTTTTCACGAAGCCGCTTTCGTGAAGCTTCTAGAAGCTTTCGACTGGTTCTTCTTTTTTTCTCTTTTGGTTTTCTGGACCCTTGTTATTCTTTTTATTTATTTATTTGGTTTTCTAGACGGTTTAGAAAATACTTCGTGATCTCAAAATCTGATCAGAATTTCAAAAAATGTTCAAAAATTTATTAAATGTTCATGAGTTCTAAAAATATTATTAGTTGGAAAATGTTCATGAAATCAAAAAACAAATTGCGAGTTTGACACAATGTTCATGAATTTCAAATATAGTTCACTTATTCAGATAATGTTTATGAATTTAAAAGATATTCACGGGTTAACCATTTGGAAAAAAACAGAGAATTAGAAAAATTCATCTTTTCACAAAGCGTTCGTGATCTCAAAAGGGTTCATGATTTCAAACAATGCTCTGGAATTTGAAAAATGTCGCGAATAGAAAATTATAAAAATGAAAAAAAATATATAAATGGATAGAAAGAGAAAAAGAAGACAAAAAGAAAGAAAGAAGAAGAAGAATAAAGTTGGAAAACCCCGAAGAAAATAACAAAGAGAAACCGGCCTAGGAAGGTTGTACAACCTTCCCAAACAGGAATAGGATGTCTCCCATACATGGCTACTTGTGCCGACCCAATATGGAACATAGGGATCACAGGGGGTATGCGATTGGTCGGTACCTAGCAAGCTGCGCGACAAATAGGAGCATTGCGTTTTACTATGTTTTTGTTGCACATCCTATTTTACGCCTTGGTATGCTACACAGCGCCACCAGATCCCCAAATAGGCCACAGCATAGTGATACCTAGCACACTGGCACGCTCGCTCACACGCATCACCTGTTTTTTCCTTTTGACCATTTGCCCCTAGACCCATGGAACACTTGACCAATTGCCCATTTGACCATTGACTATTGGCTAGTTGACCGTTCACTTTTGAAGAGAAATTCACGAAAATGAAAAAGACCGCGCAATTGAAAAAAATAGTTCGCAAGTTTCAAAAAAACTTTGTGAATTTGGAAATGTTCATGATTTTGAATTTCAAAATGTTCATGCATTTTAAAAGTTCATGAATACAATTTTTTTGCAAATTTGAAAAAGGTTCACGCCTACAAAAAAGTTCATTCGAAGATTGTACATTCGATAGAAAAAAAGGGATTTCACCAAAAAAATGTGAATTTGAAAAAAGTTCATGATTCTGAATTTGGTAATGTAGAAAAGATTCATGATTCTGAATTTGGTAAGGTCCATGAATTCAACAAAATGTTCATGAATTCAAAAACGGTTGAAAAATAGTTGCAGATTTGAAGTTCTTTCACAAATTTGAGAAATATTACGGATTTGAAAAAGGGAAATAAGGTGAAAAAAATAAAACAAACCGATGAATAAAACTACATGGGCTGGCCCATTTGGATACCATTGTTGTAGAGGGGGTGTGTGATGGTTTGCAAAATGCACTTTAACCGGCACTCTAGGCATCAAATAGAAGTTGGTTATCGACGTTGTTTTGTTTGTGTGAAGCCGGTTTTGTGAAGTTTCTAGAAGCTTTTGGGTAGTTCTTCTCTTTTTTTGGACCATTTTTATTCCTTTTTCATTTTTTTGTATTTCTGGATGGTTTAGAAAAAAAACTTCACGATTTCAAAAATTGTTCAGAACTTCAAAGAAAAACTTTGTTACTTCAAAAAATATTGAAAAATGCGGAAACATGTTCATGAATTTTAGAAACATTATTAGTTGAAAAATGTTCATGAATGCGAAAAACAAATTGCAATTTTGAAACAATGTTCATGAATTTCAAATATAGTTCTCGTATTCAATTTTTTTATGAATTTAAAAATATTCATGGGTTACCTATTTGAAAAAATGGATAAATAGAAATAGTCATGATTTCAAAAAGCGTTCGTGATCTTAAAAAAGGTTCATGATTTCAAACAATGCTTTGGAATTTGTCATGAATGGAAAATAATAAAAATGAAAAAATGAAAATGAATAGAAAGGAAAAAGAAGATAAAAAGAAAAAGACGGCCTAGGAAGGTTGTACAACCTTCCCCAAACAGGAATAGGGAGTCTCCCATACAAGCCTACTTGTGCCGACCCAATACGGAATGTAGGGATCACAGAGGGTATGCGATTGGTCGCTACCCAACAACCCGCGCAACAAATAGGAAGCATTATGTTTTACTATGTTTTTGTTGCACATCTTATTTGGGGCCTTGGTAGGCTACACAGCACCACCAGATCCTCACATGGGCCGCGGCATAGCGATAGCTAGCGCACGCGCACGCTTGCTCACACGCATCGCATGTTTTTTCCTTTTGACCATTTGCCCCTTGACTCACTGAACACTTGATTGTTTGCCCATTTGATCATTGACTATTGACTAGTTGACCATTTTTTAAGGGAAATTGACGAAAATGAAAAAAGACCGTGCAATTAAAAAAATAGTTCACAAATTTTGAAACTTTGTGAATTTGGAAAAGTTCATAATTTTGAATTTTAAAATGTTCATGAATTTTAACTTCATGAATACAATTTTTTTTGCAAATTTGAAAAATGTTCATTCCTACAAAAAAGTAGATTTGAAGATCGTGCATTCCATAGAAAAAATGGATTTCACAAATAAAATAGTTCATCAATTTGAAAAAAGTCCATTAATGTAGAAAAGGTTTGCGATTCTGAATTTGAAAAGGTCCACGAATTATAGTTATGGGTTATCAAACTACTGTGCTACTAAACATTTTGCTGCAGAGAAATAACTTTCCAGGTGTGATTGAATTGACAACTCAACTGCTAAGGCTTATAAATATTCTTTGGTTCCCCTTGTGTCGAATCAACAAATTTGGGTGAAATACTACCCTCTAAGATTGTCCCAATCCCCTAGAGTTATGGGTTATCAAGTATCTACGAGGCCTAGGGCTCCATCCCCAGGTTTTATGAAGATCCATGTAGACGCTAGCATTGCAAGGAATCAGAAAAAGGGTGCTACAACAGCCGTCTGCAGAGATGGCGATGTAATTTCGTGGGAAGTTCTTCAATGGTGATTTTATCACTACCAAAAAAAGACACATCCGTGACATTTTGGGCCGAACGAAATTTTTTCTGTCATAGTTATGACACTTCTATGACGATAATTATGACAAAACCCGGTATTATCATAGATGTGGTGGGCTCCTACTTTTATGACAAAAAATCATGACAGAAAATGGGCTTTTCGTCCTGGGCGGGCCGGAGACGCAGCTGCATGACATTCTTTGGGCCGTCCATGACGGAAAAAATCATGGTAGAAGCAAGGGCGAGGAAAATATCGGGGTGTTCCCGGTTACGGTGGGTGGTCGGGGCCGAGCGATGCGTGTTTCTCTCGTACACGCACGCGCGTGGGTGCGAGGCGTTGGGCTCTAATCAACCCGAGCGGCAGACTGCAGGCTACGCGTTACTGAACCCGAGCGATTGATCGATGGCTGTTAACTGAACCCGGTCGAGCGATTCTTTCGCTACTGCTGCTAACTGAAGCCGATCGATGCTGCCTCTGGATGAACAGTGAGCATTGCTGGGGGAGGGGGGTTTGGATGAACAATTACCGGTGGGGGTGGATGAACAAGACCCCGTGGTGTTGCCTCTGGATGAACAGGACCCCGATCGATCGAGCCGGTTGGGGCTGGATGAACAGGACCACCCCGTGAGGGCTGGATGAACGATGAGCGGTGGAGGGCTGGATGAACAGTGGCAGGGGTGGTTGAATAGGAGCCCATGGAGAGGGCTGGTTGAGCGATGGCCGGTGGAGTAAGCGCGGTGGAGGCTGGATGAACAGGAGCCCGTGGATGAACAGTCACAGGTGGAGGCTGGAGGGGGTCGACGGTGGAGATGAACAGTATCCCGTGGAGTCCCGTTTTGCAGTACGCCACACCCCTCCCGATGAACAGGACCCCGTTTCGACCATAGCACTCCAACACAAGTCCGTTTCCTCCGTTTTGCGGTACGCCACACCCCTCCCGATCAA
The DNA here is from genome assembly GCA_021605145.1 of Aegilops bicornis. NCBI lineage: Eukaryota > Viridiplantae > Streptophyta > Magnoliopsida > Poales > Poaceae > Aegilops > Aegilops bicornis. The sequence goes on from CM038671.1 coordinate 127,624,849, forward strand.
CAGGACCCCGTTTCGACCATAGGAGGCCAGTTTCCTCCGTTTTGCGGTATGCCAGACCCCTCATGATGAACATGATCCCTTTTCAAACGTGGCCGGTCGAACACAAGGCCATTTCCTCCATTCTGCGGTACGCCAGGCCTCGTTTCCATCATTCCGTCCCAAGCCCCCCGATGAACACGACACATTCCGTTCCGACCCAGCCGGTTGGCTCCCCATGAACACGACGACGACGCAGTTTCTCCGTTCTGACCCAGCCATGTACACGAGCCCTAGCCGTACGTATGCGCGAGTAGGCTTTCGAGACCACACCCGTATGTACGTACGTGGCCGTATTTTCTTTCTTGCACACTGGCCGCTGTACGTACGTTTACATGCTACGTGCGCGCCTCTACTACGACATGTGCGCGCCTCTACATCGACCAATATGTATGTACACGTTCGCGACCAGAATGACAAAGCTACGTACGCTTCGACCAGGTGGGTCCCGACTGTCAGGCACTTCCTTGCGTGCGAAGATGTAGCTGGTGGGTCCCAGCAGTCAGGGGGGCAAATCGTTTTTTTACCCGGACGCACTTCCTTGCGTGCGAAGATGTAGCTGGTAGGTCCCAGCCGTCAAGGGGAAATGTTTTTTTTCATGACATATGGTGGGCCGTCCGGTGGGTCCCCGCTGTCAGGTGGAGGAATAATTATTTTGCGCATAATAAGGAGGCACTTACTTGCTGCGGCCGTGGACCTAGTTGTCAACCTCTCCACGTACAGTCCACGTCCGATGGAAGCCGTTCCTTAACCACGTTGACCACGCCGCGCCGAGAGCACGAGGGCGGTGGACGACGGCGAGGCCTAGGAAGGGGACGACGCGGAGCCGGGGAAGACGCGGCAGTGGATGCCCACGCGTAGAGGAGTATGAAGGTTTACTGGTTCGCTGTGGTGTGCGGCTGTCGTCGCCGCAGAATAACAGGGGGTGTGGGTGAGTAAAGGGATGGCCTGGCCAGCGGTTGGAGTAGTAGGGGGCGGTGAGGCCTCCGCGGCATCGCAGCCGGCCACGGGAGGCAGGAGCACGAGGCACGACCGACGCTGGTTGGGGCGGCTGGAGCAAGAAGACCAGAGGTTGAAGAAGCACTACGGCCGTTGGATGGACATCGTATGGTCATTGGAGCTAGAATCGTGCATATTGAATAAGTTGACAAAGCCCTCTGTCCCCGTCAACTTAGTAGGCCCACAAGTCAGCCTGCCACTATACTGGGTCCCAGCTAGCACAGGGAATATTCATTTTTTTGTGCGTAATAAGGAGGCACTTCCTTGCGTGCGAAGATATAGCTGGTGGGTCCGAGCTGTCAGCGGCGGTAATGTTTTTTTCACGAAATATAGAGGCCCTTTTGGTGGGTCCCAGATGTTAGGTGGAGGAATCATTATTTTGCACGTAATAATGAGGCATTTCCTTGCGTGCGATCATGGACCCAGCTGTCAGCCTCTCCACATACAGTCCACTTCAAATGCATGTCGTTCGTTGACCACGTTGACCAGGCCGCGCCGAGAGCACCAGGGCGGTGGACGACGGCGAGGCCTAGGAACGGAACGACACGGAGTCAGGGAAGACTCGGCAGTTGTTTTCCACGCGGAGGGAGTCTGTTGTATGAGGGTTTTCTTGGTTCGTCTGCCGTCATTGGAGAATAACAACAGGTATGGGTGAGTAGAGGGATGGCTAGGCCGCCGATGGGAATCTGGCGGTGAGGCCTCTGTGGCAAAGACCTGACCGGCATGAGGAGGAGCAAAGCGGCGATCCCTTGGCGCTTTGTTTGAGCGGGCGAGGAAGAGCAGAGATTGAAGAAGCACGACGGCCGTTGGATGGACATCCAACAGTCACTGCTTGTTCGTCAACCTTTTTTTAGGAAAGCCTCAAATCTGTGGAAAACATCATACATCCCATCTGCCATTATTTCTAATAATTTACAACCCACTTGCTAATTCTTAAAGTTTTTTTGAGCCCATATTCTTTTTGTTAGCATTACAACCCATATTGTGGCCACGGTTAAAAAATTGTACGAAATTTTGCATATTTACATGCAGTCCGAACTGTTTTAATCCGAAATTTCGAGTCACATTCAAACTGATTTCAAAAATAAATGTATATCAATATAAAATCCAACAAATTGTCCAGGCATAAAAATCAATGCAATTTAAAATCTTGAAATGAAAAAAGAAATTTGAAACTAATTGCGGTTTGATGTGTTTTAAAATGTACAACCCATTTCTCATTACTTGATAGGCCATTTTCTCGGCCACCGAATGAAGCTCTCCTCTTATTTAAAGATTTGAAGCCCAACAGGCCTGACAAGGCGACTTACTTGGCAAATCACAAAAAACCGGGCTAGCCATTTTCAGAAAGAAAAAAAACTACTGGGTTGGTCTATGGTAACATAAAAGAGAAGGCTGTCTAGACAGGCCAGAGTGCCCCTGACCCAAATTGACACCCTGCTTTCGTCTCAAAAACATATTAGATAAATGCCACTCCAATTATGCCGATTCATAAAAATGCCACTGCAATTTCCAAACTTTGAAAAATGCCACTGCAATTTTTGCAAACTTTGGAAAATGCCACTGCAATTTGCAAACTTTGAAAAACGCCACTCCAGACTTCGAAAATGCCACTGGAAATGGCATTTTTCAAAGTTTGGAAATTGTAGTGGCATTTCTCGGAAACATCAGATTTGGAGTGGCATTTATCAAATTAACCAGAAAAATAACTGGGCGAGCTGCTGGGTCCTTGGTGTCAGCCGCTCGTTGTGCAATTCTCTCGTTTATTGACTATGTTGACAATGGCATGGGACCCAGATGTCAGAAATCCATTAGGAGGAGCCATTTTTTTATTGGCTTGAAATAAGGAGGCACTTGCTTGCGTCGCCATGACCTTGGTGGGTCCCTCATCATCCTCTCCACATACAATCATTTCCTGATTGTACGCGTCAACTTGGTAGGCCCACAAGTCAGCCTCTAAACCCGTGGAGGACAAATACAACCCATTTAAAAAATAACAGCCCATTCCATACGTTCAAACGGAAAGTTCAACATTCGTGAGCAAAGTAATGTGTCCGATCCACATATAGAGTAATCTTGAACTTCCACGTTGACAACCATCATAGCCAAGTTAACTATCTACTCCCACTAATACTCTAGTAGCATACAAGTACTAACTTACTCTTAGCTAACTAGACGATGCTGGCCGCCATCTGCGGTACACGCTAAACGCCGACACCGGTGTCCTCCGCCTCGCCTCGGACTTGCGGAGGTGCGATAGGTAGCGGTGCTCGCGCGTTGGCCCTTTCCATGCCGGCGTGGTCCACTGAAGCTTCGGCTTCTAAGCGGGAAACCCACTTGATGAGCTGGTAGTAAAAATTGGCGTCGCGAATGCGTGCGTGCCCGACAGCTTCCAGGGCTATTTTCCGGGCGCCGGCCTCCACGTAGTCGGCCCAGTTGCAGGCGCTCTGCTCGCGACTCAGAGCGTCGGTGCGCTGCTACTCTATGTCCCGCTGGCGGCGCAAATCGGTGATATGCTGCTCCTCCGCCAAGCGGGCGCGCTCCAACAACTCCTGCTCCTCCGCCAGGCGGTCGCGCTCCAACAAGTCCTCGATCTCCGCATTGCCATCTAAAGACCGATAGAATGCCTCCTCCTCCGTCGCCTTCCGGTGAAAAACCGAACACTAGTTCCGGCGGTGACCGCCTTCGGTCTCGCCTATCGCGGACGGGCGGGGGCATGGCGGACGTGGCGAGAGCGAGGATAAGTGGAGAGCGACGTCGGGCCGGTGCGGGCTTATGAGGATAGGGAGAGTTGGGTCACGGTGCCACCAGAGAAGGCCGGGAAATAGTACTTATAGGCGGAAGGTGGTGCGACGGTCATCGGAATTCAATGCATAAGCAGGCATGGCTTAGCGAGCCAGCTTGCCATGGAAAACTAGAGAAACTGAAATTATGACTGTGCCGTCCCGTCCCGTCCATGCTGGGTCGCACGCCGGCATGACTGTCAAATGAGTGCACTCGAATCATCTCCCTCCTTTGTCAATAATGATTCCACAGATTTAAAAGGCCCGCAACAATTAAAGCGCATCTTTTTTCGCATCAGTTAGCTGCCTTAATTACGGATGGCTGCATGCAGGCACTCAGAATCCCTCGCAGCCAGTACGCGGAGCAGCATGCAACGAGTCGCAGCCGAGGGCATTAGTTGATGAACTTTAACTGGGAGATAAGGCATTTGCGAACGTTTTCGCTGGCAGTTTCTTCAGATTCGCATGGCATTTTCTTCAGAGCAGCTTGTCAGTTTCTTCAGAGGTAGGAATTTTTATTCAAAATACTGCCACTTTGGATCTTGCATCGCAACTAAAACTGCCAGGAGCGCATTAGTAGGCTAGCTAGTGATCGATCAGTAACTTGTAAACACTAAGCGAACAGAAATAAGGAACTGTTAATGCATCTCAATGATTGACAGATCATATACAAATATGTAGCTCCAAAAGCAAAGATCAGCCACTTCGGATCTTGCGTCGCAACTAAAACCAACTAGTACGATTCCCATACATAAGATCAACATGTTAATGCATCTCAATGATTCATGATCATATACAAATATGTAGCTCCAAAAGCAAAGATCTAGAAAAACATCTGTTCTTCCTACTAACATGGATGCTTCTCTTGGCCAACATTCAAGACAGACTAAAAGACAAATTTGTTTGTGAAGTCTACAATTCCTCTTGCAAACGTAAGTGGTTTCACCAACAGCTGGAACCATGAGAATGAACCACACATGATGGAGGAATATCTAGTGCAATATGATTTGGTCTTCTCTCGATCACATGGCGAGACTATTTTTGGAATACAAACTTTAACTTAGGCAAAAAGATGCCCATTGTATAATCAGACCAAAGCAATGAAGCATCTAGTGTTGGCCAATAAATAGTACAGTACTACTTTTATGCAATCCATGAAGTGACAATCCAATCTTTCTGTGTCTATTTTCAAATGGCACTGCATGCAGTGACTATACTATTCTCTTGTGCAGTTCAACCAAAATTGCGGTCACTTTGTGTGTTTGCCAAATAGCAACAAAGAGACATCTCATACGCACAAATATCAAGCAACTAGTAAACATATACCCCACCTTGTATTTTCAGTTTAAATATGTCTCTTCCGCTTAGCATCTGTCATGTTTTGCAATCGGACAATTTGATTGATCATGTTTTGCTCTGGACAGTTTCATACTGAATTGATTTGCTAGTTCAGAGCAGAAATATAGCGCCTATTCTTCATCAGACCAAGGATATCCATGTGTCGTAGTGATGGAAGAGGTGAAATCAATACAACCGAAATTGAGCATCCAATCATTGAATCCTGCCCTGCACCTCCAATGTAGGTCCACCCTGCCAATAAATTCACATGCAAACCACTAGTATTACTATCTAATGACAACACAAAAAGAGTAGCAAGATAGTAGAAAACCATGTACCTTCGTAATGAATAGCTCATAGTGCCACCAATTGGATATAAAGGTTTGGAAGAAAACATGCTCCTAATGTTGAACCAGTTGGACTTTTTGTGCAGTTCCACTAAAATCGAGCATCCCTGTTTGCATAGATATTGAAAGTGTGATTACTATAAAAGTGGCACTAGTTGAATCATAGACTCACAAATATAAGCATTCCAATTTCTTAATGGGAAAAGGTAGCAAGACTGTTTCTAACCACCTGTTTGAAGGAATAAATAAGGCAACAACGGCTGATGTCAGAAAGGCATATATAGTTCTTTCTGAAAGAATGATCGATTCCTGACTGTCAGATTTCAGTTCCGGCAAAACCCTTAAGGTTCAAACTCTGGGGTGCGCGCGAAGATATCCCCCTCACCGATCACGCCCTCGTACACTTCATGAATTCAGAGACTAGCTCGCCGAACCCAAAGAACACAAGACACAAGATTTATACTGGTTCGGGCCACCGTTGCGGTGTAATACCCTACTCCAGTGTGGTGGTGGTGGATTGCCTCTTGGGCTGATGATGAACAGTACAAGGGGAAGAACTGCCTCCTGAGGAGAGGTGTTCTTGTGCTTGGTGAGTGGTGTGTGGATGAGGATCGCTCCAGATGAGTTCTGGTAGGTGAGGATCCGATCAGCTCAGGCTGAGTTTCTCTCTACTGTGGTGGCTAGCCCTATTTATATAGGCCCTGGTCCTCTTCCCAAATATTGAGCGGGAAGGGAGCCAACAACGACCAATTTGAAAGGGGACAGCTAGTACAGCTTATCCTAACAAAAGTAGTCTTCACCTGCCAAAGTCTCTGGTGGTGACGCCGTCTTGGGCTCCATGATGACCTCCATCTTGCCGTCCTGCTGGTCTTGGTCTCGTTGCACCGATATGGAAACCTTTGCTTGACGCCTCGGTACTCCTCGCATGTGCTTGCCCCCTTAGCACCAAAGAGGACGCAAGGACATTATGCGCGCTGGCGCCTGCCTGGTCTCGTTCGTCATGGCTCACGTCACTAGTACCTTGTGAGGTTTGCCTTGCCTTGATCTCTCCGCTCCTCGTGAGCCAGTCTGGTGAGGCCGCTCCCGAGGAGGACTTGTGTCGTCCGCCTCGCGAGGCTTGGCCCCTCGTGAGGGTTTTGAAAGCTTGTTGGTGAAGATGGGCCGTACGGGCCCGCTCGCAGAGCCACACCGTGGGCCGCAGCAGGCAAGTCTTGGGACCCCCGTTCCTAGAACGCCGATAGTAGCCCCCAGGCCCAAGGCGCGCTCGGACTTGGCTTCGAGGCGAAGCCAAAGGGCAAGTGCGGAGCGCCGCGGGCCCCAACAGCCTGCGGCCTTGGTCGACGCATGGCGGTTGATTGGACGAGGGCATCTCCGCTTCCCCACGCTGCCTCGGCAACTGCCTGATTTGACGAGTCCCTGCTGCATGCAAGGAAAAACCATCATTACCTGTGATCATGCGGGGCGCCGGTTGGCCTTCCCCTGCTATAAATGGAGAGGAGGGGGGGGGGGGGTGGAGCCCCCGTCGCCCATCTCTTCCCATTCCACTCGCTTCTCTTCCTTTGCTCCATTGCGAGTAGCGACACCAATGGCGCCCATCCGAAGGTTTTCCGCTGCGGAGAAAGGAAAAGCTCCCTGTGACGAGCCAGGGCCGCTTCCGCCGAAGAAGAGGCCAGTCCATCGCCGTGACATGGTGAAAGTGCAACTATCCCTAGGTGGTTTTGGTAATTCATAACAACATATAGCTCATTGAGCTAATACTATTCCAAGACAAATATTTCAGGAAAGCTCAATGAATGGCATGGCATGGATGATGAAAGTGGATCCCTCAAAATATCAAGGATAAAAGGGTTGGCTCAAGCTCAAAAGCTCAAGACTACGCATTTTACATTTTAGTGATCCAAGATCACATTGAGTCTATAGGAAAGCCAATACTATCAAGGAGGGATGAGGTGTTGCTTAATGAGTTTCTTGCTCCATGATGCTTAGTGATATGCTCCAAAAATCCTCAACTACTTTCTCACATCCACATATGACCTAAACCCAAAGTCAAACTGGGCCCCACCGATTCTTTCTATCCGGCGCCACCGAGTTCAGGTGTCATAGCCACTGCCACAAACCCTAGGCAAATCGGTCTCACCGATAGGGATCTCGGTCTCACCGAGATGGGATTGTAATCTCTCTATTTCCCTTCGTAACGTTTTGGTCTAACCGAAGTGAGGGATCGGTCCCACCGAGATTGCAATGTAAACTCTCTGTTTCCTTTTCGTAACATTTCGGTCTCACCGAAAAGAGCGAATCGGTCCCACCGAGTTTACCTAACCAACTCTCTGGTTAGCTGTTTAACAAAATCGGTCTCACCGAGTTTGTGTAGTCGGTCTCACCGAGATTACGTTATGCCCTAACCCTAACCATATCGGTCCCGAGTTGCATGTCGGTCCCACCGAAATCACTAATGGTCATTAGGTTTACTGAATCGGTCAGACTGAGTTTATTGATTCGGTCCCACCGAGATTGGTAAATTGTGTGTAACGGTTAGATTTTGTGTGGAGGCTATATATACCCCTCCACCTCCCCTTCATTCGTGGAGAGAGCCATCAGAACAAGCCTACACTTCCAGCATCCTATTTCTGAGAGAGAACTACCTACTCATGTGTTGAGGCCAAGATATTCCATTCCTACCATATGAATCTTGATCTCTAGCCTTCCCCAAGTTGCTTTCCACTCAAATCTTCTTTCCACCAAATCCAAATCCTGTGAGAGAGAGTTGAGTGTTGGGGAGACTATCATTTGAAGCACAAGAGCAAGGAGTTCATCATCAACACACCATTTGTCTTCTTGGAGAGTGGTGTCTCCTAGATTGGCTAGGTGTCACTTGGGAGCCTCCAACAATATTGTGGAGTTGAACCAAGGAGTTTGTAAGGGCAAGGAGATCGCCTACTTCGTGAAGATCTACCGCTAGTGAGGCAAGTCCTTCGTGGGCGACGGCCATGGTTGGATAGACAAGGTTGCTTCTTCGTGGACCCTTCATGGGTGGAGCCCTCCGTGGACTCGCACAGCCGTTACCCTTCGTGGGTTGAAGTCTCCATCAACGTGGATGTACGATAGCACCACCTATCGGAACCACGACAAAAACATCCTTGTCTCCGATTGCGTTTGAATTCTCCAAACCCTTCCCTTTACTTTCTAGCAAGTTGCATGCTTTACTTTCCGCTGCTCATATACTCTTTGCATGCTTACTTGAATTGTTTGAGGATTGCTTGACTTGTGCTAAAATAGTTAAAATCTACCAAAGACTAAAATTGGGAAAGGTTAAGTTTTTAATTGGTCAAGTAGTCTAATCACCCCCCTCTAGACATACTTCAAGGTCCTACAAGCGGTATCAGAGCTTTGGTCTCCATTTGCTTTGATTTCCATAGCTTTTGGTGGTCATAGCCTTGGTTTCACAACCTAGGAGAGTATGGCGTCTAGCGAGGAAACTATCACCGTAGAGGTCCTTACTTTGATGGCACTAATTTTGCTAGTTGGAAGCATAAGATGAAAATGCATATTCTCGGACATAACCCCGCCGTTTGGGCTATTGTGTGTATTGGCTTGCAAGGTGAATTCTTTGATGGGAGAGAACCGAACCGTGAAGCTAGTGCGGAAGAGTTGAAGATGCTGCAATACAACGCTCAAGCTTGTGATATCCTCTTCAACGGATTGTGCCCGAAGAATTCAACAAAATCAGCCGTCTTGAGAATGCAAAGGAAATTTGGGATACTTTGATTGATATGCATGAAGGTACCGACTCCGTCAAGGAATCCAAGTTGGATGTGCTCCAAAGTCAGCTTGACAAGTTTAAAATGAAGGATGGTGAAGGTGTCGCTGAAATGTACTCTAGGCTTGCTCTTATCACAAATGAGATTGCCGGCTTAGGAAGTGAAGAGATGACCGACAGATTCATCATCAAGAAGATCCAAAGAGCATTGGATGGAAAATATAATACCGTGTGCACATTGATCCAAATGATGCCCAATTACAAAGATCTCAAGCCAACGGAAGTCATTGGAAGAATTGTTGCTCATGAGATGTCGCTCAAGGATAAGGAGGAACTTCACAACAAGTCAAGTGGTGCTTACAAAGCCTCATGTGAAGCCCCTACATCATCAAGTGAGAAACAAACCTTCAATGAAGAATTGAGCTTAATGGTGAAGAACTTCAACAAATTCTACAAGAGTAGAAGTAAAGAGAGAAGCTCTAAGTCAAGGTCCTAAAATGACAGATCTTCTAGTAGAGAGCGAAATTGCTACAATTGTGGGAGACCCGGACACTATTCCAATGTCAGGACCCGATTCCAAGTCACATGGACCTAGCCGGTAACACCTCATTTCACTTTGCGGCCTCACGCGCGGTATTCCCACGGGTGTCGCCTTACCATGGCCCGGGACCGTTTGCGCCTTTTGGCTCACGCATATGATAGTGTCGCTAGCATCCACATGACAGAGAACCCGGGCCGACATGGCTAGTCGTGAACCCAAAGCGGCGTTAACCCATGGGGACAGGCATACATGAATCACATCGAGCATGTCGGTCATCAACGTATGAATCCGGGCTGTAGCACTGGGCTAACAGGACTCGGTAACCCGGGCTGTAGCAGGCTAGGCAGGACTCCGAATATCACCGCGTGACATTTCCCCGAAGCGATGTACACATGAACGGCGAAGTGAAACACATGCCGACAGTCAAGTGTCCAGAGCGGTAGTCTTTGGGCTAGCAGGACTCGGTGAACCGGGCATGTAGCGGACTACTATCGCTCGGGAAGCACTAGACTACATTTCCCCATATGAGAGGCTGCCAAGGATAAACAACTAGATTGTCGGATCCCACTCATACCAAGCATTTCAATCATACACACAATATGCCCGATATGAGTACATACAACATGGCATCACAACAAAACTCTACAACTCAAAGTACTTTATTTAAGAGGCTCAGGAGCCATACATAACATATTCATACAGATAGGGGTCACATGACCCGACACTCAAGTCATACAAACATACAAGCACATGCGGAAGCAAACTAGTCTGAGTACAGACACTAAAAAGAAAGAAGGCTTGACGAAGCCCTTCTATCTATAGTGGCCCTTCACGAGCCTTGTATCACCACCTGGGTGGCTAGTCACTCGTCGACGTCAACATAGAACCCATCTGAGGGGGCGGTGTTGTCGTCTGAAAACATTAATTAAACAAACATGAGTATGGAGGTACTCAGCAAGTCTTACAACAGAATCCTACTATACATGCACATTCTCAAGAAGGTAGTGGGGTTATTGCAGCAAGCCAGCTTTGACTCTTGGCTAAGCTATCCTATGTGACACCACTGTCGGATTTCAGGTTCTGGCAGACCCTTATGGTTCGAACTCTGGGGTGCGCACGGAGATCCAACGCTCCACCGTCTCGTACCTCGCCGAATCGCAAGGACCTAAACTACTAAGAAGAACAACACAAGAGACACGAGATTTATACTAGTTCGGGCCACCGTTGTGGTGTAATACCCTACTCTAGTTTGTGGTGTGGTGGATTGCCTCTTGGGCTGATGAGGAGCAGTCTGAGGGAAGAACAGCCTCGCGAGGGTCTGTTCTTGGTGGGTGTGATGAACTGCTAAGTGGTGTCCCGTCGCTCTAGCTTGAGGATCGGGTCTCTATCTCTCTCTCTGGATTCCGAATGCCGGATCCTTCTCTCTGGATGTGGCTACTCCTATTTATAGGCGAAGGCCCTGGGCCTCTTCCCAAATATTGAGCGGGAAGGGCGCCAACAATTGGCCATTTTGAAGGGGAACAGCGGGTACACTTATCCTGACTAAAGTTGGTCCTCGCCGCCAAAGGCTCTGGTGATGACGCCTTTGCTTGGGCTCCACGATGACTCCCTTCCGGCCGTTGGGGCTGGTCTTGGTCTTGTTGCACCGAAGCGGATGCCTTTGCTTGATGCTCTCGCTGCGCTTGCTCCCTTTGCACCAAAGAGGAAAGGGGACGCTTCTTGTGAGCTGGCGCCAGCCCGCGCCCTTGGTCGTCATGGCTTGCGTCATGGGCACCTCACGAGGTACCCTGCCTTGAACTCTCCGCCTCCTCATGAGCCACCTGACGAGGCCGTGCCCGAGGAAGCTCTGGTCGTCCGCCCATGAGGCTTGGCCCCTCGCGAGGGTCTTGAGCCGCGTTGATGAAGATGGGCCGTCACAGGCCTCCTTTGAGCCACGCCGCGGGCAGCAGGCGAGCAAGTCTGGGACCCGTTCCCGAGAACACCGACAGAGCCCCGGGCCCATGGCGCGCCCGCACTTGGCCGGGCGGAGAGGCGAAGGGCAAGTGCGGCGTCCACGGGCCCTAACAGCCTGCGGCCTTGGGTGACGCGTGGCGGTTGATTGGGCGTATGGCACCTTTGTTCTCCCACGCCTCCTTATTTCGTGCCTTGCTAGGCGGACACGCTGCTACACACATCCGTTCCCCTCTCTGCTGCTTGTGCGCTCCAGTCCTTCCCTCTCTCGAACTCTAGCTTCCGTTTTCAATCCAATATCGAATCTGCCCCCCCCCCCTTTTCGATCGCCATGGCTCCGACGAAGAAGGGGAAAGGGAAGAAACTTGTGCCTCCGCCTCGCTTCGCCGCCCGGCCTTCAATGTCGACCGTCAATCATACTCAATCTAGAGGGCTTGGGCAAGGTTAGTTCGCTTTGGCTACCTCCTTCAACGAATGCGGAGGACGACGGCTTGGCAGCGCGTCCCACTTCTCCATCGACAGGATAGTCACCGAGGTCCGGTATTCGGCGGCGCCATGTGGGCGGACTGGTTCCCCTTCTCGATTTCTTCAATGCCGTGCTTTCCCACTATCAGATCCACATGATGCATCTGGGTCCTGAGTCCATTACTCTCCTCGCGGTCTTCGCCTTCGTTTGTGAGGCAATGATGGGAATCCTTCCCTCGGTTGCCTTGTTGCGCCACTTCTTCTCTCTGCGCCTTGTCGACCCCACTCAATGCTCGGCGTGCGTGAGCTTCGTCGCCACGCCCGAGACAGCGGCCTCAGGGATTGACTTCAGCTTGCCTCCGTCCGCGGCTGAGTTCCGCGAGAGGTGGCTGTACGTGGATGTGGGGGTGCCCAGCCCCTGCTATCGGAGCCAACCTCGCCTGCTGTCCCCAATTCAGGCTGGGGCCAGAAGACGCTTTCAAGCCCTCGGCTCATCTTTGTCTGGCGCCGCTTCGCGTTCCTGAGGTCGCTTGCTGTGACAGCGCCCAAGGTGGTGAAGGAGTTCCCGATGCACCGCATTTCTCCTCTCCATTGCCATTCCCACCAGATGTGGGCCTTCAGCGGGCCTGGCGATCGTATGTGGCTCCAGGAAGAAGACCTGACGCCTGAAGCGCTAAGGAAAGTGCTCTGGTCTGGCGACCCCTTAACCCCGGTGGCATCCGGCATCAAGGGCCTTGCTGTACCTCTGCGAATAGGGGTGATTTGGTGAACCAGATGCCTATCTTCGACGAATGGGGGCGCGCCCGCTGGTCTCCAGGGCCTCGCGAGAATCGATGGTGGTGACAGCCCTTCCGGTCGGCCAAGCGGCTCCTCCTCAAGTGGCGGAGCGAGGATGCACGAGCCGCCCGAGGTCAAGGACCCCGCCGGGTGAGCGGCCGGGCGATGCTCGTGAGGGGGCAGCTCACGAGGCTCATGCCGCCACTGGTGAGGGCGGCAGCCGCCAGTAAGCGCCATGGATGGAGCCCCGAGTCCCCTGCTGCTTCTCTTGGTGAGGCGACTAGCGGTAGCGCGTCAGTGACGCCGACGCAAGCCGCCTTGATGCTTCTCCCTCGCCGCAGGCTGATCCCTGCGCTCAAATCTTGGGTCGTTTCTGCGTGAACCTTGAGGCCCTCCGGAAGAGGAGGGAGGCCCTGGGCGATGATTACCCTTGTCGCTTTCTTTGAAGCGTAGGAAGTATGCCGCCACCGATGAGTAAGCCTTCTCCTTCTCCGGCTCCTGATTCTTACGCTGCTCGTCTTGATCCTTGCCTGCAGGCCCTTCTGCCGAGCTCACGGAGACGGGCGAGGAGCCGTCCTCCGGCTTCGCCTCCCGGTCCTCGAGTGCTCCAAGCGGTGGAGCCCTTGTGGTGAGGGCGACCGGGAGGTGAGCCATCCGTGGCGCTGTCGTGGCCTGCGGCGCCTCGCGATCCTTCCTCGCGAGCCTTCCCGTGGCATAGCTAGCCTGCCGTGGGCTTCTCGCTGGTCGTGGACGGTGATTGGCCGAGGCGCTTCTGCGCCTCGTCTGGGATGGGCTGGCTCAGCCGGGCTTGACACGGCGCGCCCGGCCGTCGTGAGGGTGCCAGCTCGGCCCCTGCCCGGAGGAGTGTTGACTTCGTGGCTCCGGCGCCACTGGGCGGTTGATGGTGGAGGAGGGCGCGAAGGCTGGCCCGGGAAGCGCCGCGCCTTCGCCAAGGATTTCTTGAAGGCGGCCGACGCGGTGAGCCTTCTTGGTGAAGAGCTTCTTGGCGAAGACGCACGCCTTGAGGCCGAGGCCTGCGCTGGCCGCAGAGAGGCGCGAGCTGGGCGCCGCCCTGCGCGCCGCCAGCGCGATCTTGATGATGAAGAGGCCAAGGCGTCGCTGGAAGCCTCACGGGAGGCTTGTTCTCGGGCCGTCGAGGAGGCCCGGGCAGCTAACAGGCGGCGAGAGGCGGCGGAGGAGCGGGCACGGGAACTGCTGGCCCGGTGTCACTCGTTGGAGGAGCAAGTGGAGCTGCGCGAGGCAGCCCTTGCATCGATGAAGGTGGCCTCCGCGACTCGGGCGGAGCTCCGTGAGCGTGAGGAGGCGCCGACGCTTGAAGCCGCCAACGAGCAGCGCCAGTCTGGCGCTTGAGACGAGGGAGCGCTACGACGCGGGCACAGGATGAGGTCGCAGACGGGAAGCCCGCGTCTGGAGGAGGTCGGACGACGAGTGGCGGGCGGCTCGAACCTCGAGCGCGAGTTTGAGGAGCGGTTGGGGTTGATCAAGGCCGAGGTGAGGCGGGACTGCTGCCTTGAGGGCCAAATTGGAGGAGGCGACGCGGCGGGCCGATGCTCTTGGGCTGCCCTCGAGGTGGCGCAGAGGAGTCCACCACCTCTCGCCGAGGCGCTCCTTCTTCGCCCGGGGTGGAGGAGGCCGAGGCCGTCGCGCGCCAGAATGCGGACGAGATGCGTCAGCGGCGAATCCTGGAACATGAGCACGGTCCCATGCTCGCCACGCTCCGGGAAAGAGCTAACGCAGCCTTGGATAATATCTACAAGGCGGCAGTAGGCGCGCCAGACGCTGTTAATTCACGCCCGGCAACCTTGAGTTCTTCATCGACGTGGTGGCGGCCTGGAGGCGCGGTCGGTCAGGGCCAACAGGTTGGTGGAGGAGGAGCCGCGCGCTGCTCGGGCGCGCCTTCTCTCGTGTCTTCAGCCATCTCCGGGACATGGACCCCCACTTCAATTTTGACGCAGCCATCGCCCAGTTCCCCAGGCCGTCCGGGGCGACCTGGCGCACTGGGTGGAAAACAACGTGGATGCCCTCATTCGGGCCTTCGCTTAGGACGACGACGGCGTGGTCGTGGCCGCCGATGAGGGCGGCGTGGTGAACGGCCCTGACGCCGCCGATGACCCCGCAGATAGCGACGGCGAGGCCAGCGACGCCAGCAACGGCTCGGGAGGTGCTCCTGAGGATGCATTGGGGGATTTATCCGACTGATCATGTATTGTCCTTGTTCCATTACCCTGCATGAACAGAACTCAGGTTTTGGCCTGATGGAGGTGAGAGCATTTTGGGAGGGGGAGCCCCTCATGTAAAACTTGTGTTCTTTGTATTAGTAGGTGTTACATCGCCCATACGCCCGCGCCAAGTGGTTGGCTAAGCGACGTGCTAGTTGGATGGTTTACCTTTGTTTCTTACGAGCCCCGAGATAGCCTGTGGGAGGCTGAGGCGATCTGAGTGTCTACTGATCGAATCCGTAGGGACCTGCAGTAAAACCCTCCGGAGAGGACGCGGCGGGCGACAGTGGGCTGCAGCAAGCTTGGCCTGGCCCGGCTCGTGAGGGGCTCGCGAGGGGAGGCAGCTGAGGCGGAGTTGTAACCGAAACGCGAGATATTTGCTCGAACGAGACTAAGCACCCCTTCCCCGAACACACGCAAATCTCAAATTCGAATCCAATGTAAATCCAGCGGGGGAAAGCGCCAACCAAATGGAAGGCAAAGAAAGCAGAACAAAAGCCGCGTCCGGCACCTAGTCTAGTCTTGGACGTCTTCTCACCAGCGCGGAGCTAAGTGCTGCCAGGCGTGGGAGGGAGCCCAGGGCTCGAGGCCGGCACCTCGAGACTCGGGCGTGTACAGCCCCACTCATTATTACGTGAGAGTGTCACAGGCGTGAGCTTCACAGCACTTGGGCCTTCTTCACAGGTACCGGCCTTGCTTCATATCGCCAGACGAGGGCCCCGCCTTGCGCCACACTCTAGTGCCACAAACGACGACCGGAAACCAGGACGCCGCTGGTGGGGTAGAGCGGTCGCTAGCGGTTCCCCCGACGACCACGGGTCCTCCGCCAGGGGCAGGCCCTGAGGGACCTCCCCAGCAGAGGGCCTACCTCCTGAGAACGCCTTGCTCCGAACGCCGCGGTGGTGATGTCGGATCTCTGCCCCTCTCCGGCAGCCCCCTGCGTCCCCTCCCGAGGGGTAGGAGACTGCGGGAGCGGGGCTGCCGCTCGTCGTGGCGACTGTACCTCCTGCGACCTATGGTTAGCGTATGTTTGCTCTTGAGGAAGTAGCAGTACCCGATAATCGTCGCCCCCGGCGTGACCAGTGGGACCGTCTCGAGGCTCCTGGAAGAGCGCGGCTTCTGGCGCCTCATCCCCCCAGCTTGGGTTGAGGAGCGAGTCTTGTTCTCCCTCATGCGGGTGACCTTGGTCCACCATGTGGGGCACGTATTCTTTCGGCGCCGTCATCCCGAAGGCCACGCCATAGTGCTGAGCGTGCCTTGTTGCTCTGCTTGATGCGCTCGCCGTGGGGTGGTGGCGCGGCGGTCCACCAGGGCCGTGAGTCGCGTCGAGTCCTTCTTCTCCGCCCGGGCGGGGCAACCCGCCGCCCGGCCGGTACAACAGCTTTCGCCCGGTGTTGGAGTAGCTTTGGAGCCAGCGTAGCGCGTAAAGCCCGTGCGGGCCGCCCTTGGACTGAGATGGAAGTTGGGTGCGAAGGGTGAGCCCGAGGCGGCGAAGCGGGGAGCTCCGCCACTCGCTCCGGCTGACACGTCGCGGCCGCTCTCCGGCCTCAAGACTGCAGCAGCTCTCGGGCCACCGTGAGCGCGGCCCTCGAGTTCGCTTTGCACCCGGGCGGGTGTACAATGATGTGGTCGCGGAGTGGTTGGAGGCTCTTCTTTGCCGACCGCGCTTACCGCGGTGTGAGAGCCAGCGGTCCGCGTCGCCGCCCTTGGCCCGCATGGACCCTGCGAGCTACTGGGCACGGGTCGCCCGAGGCGAAGCGGCTCTGCATGGGCGGGCCACGCCGCCCAAGGATCTGGTGGCCAGCAGTCGCGGACATGGTGATGACGATCTGACACGGGACACGAGGTGGCGTAAGCGGATTCCGAGCACCCCTACCTGGCGCGCCAAATGTCGGATTTCGGGTTCCGGCAGACCCTTAAGGTTCGAACTCTAGGGTGCACGCGGAGATCCAACCCTCCACCGTCTCGTACCTCGCCGAATCGCAAGGACCTAAACTACTAAGAAGAACAGCACAAGGGACACGAGATTTATACTAGTTCGGGCCACCGTTGTGGTGTAATACCCTACTCTAGTTTGTGGTGTGGTGGATTGCTTCTTGGGCTGATGAGTAACAGTACAGGGAAGAACAACCTCGCGAGGGTCTGTTCTTGGTGGGTGTGATGAACTGCTAAGTGGTGTCCCGTCGCTCTAGCTTGAGGATCGGGTCTCTATCTCTCCCTCTGGATTCCGAATGCTGGATCGTCCTCTCTGGATGTGGCTACTCCTATTTATAGGCGAAGGCCCTGGGCCTCTTCCCAAATATTGAGCGGGAAGGGCGCCAACAATTGGCCATTTTGAAGGGGAACAACGGGTACACTTATCTTGACTAAAGTTGGTCCTCGCCTGCCAAAGGCTCTGGTGATGACGCCGGCTTGGGCTCCACGATGACTCCCTTCCGGCCGTTGGGGCTGGTCTTGGTCTTGTTGCACCAAGCGGATGCCTTTGCTTGATGCTCTCGCCTCGCTTGCTCCCTTTGCACCAAAGAGGAAAGGGGGCGCTCTGTGGCTGGCACCCGTGGCGCCCTTGGTCGTCATGGCTTGTGTCATGGGCACCTCGCGAGGTACCCTACCTTGAACTCTCTGCCTCCTCATGAGCCAGCCCGACGAGGCCGTGGCTGAGGAAGCTCACAGTCGTCCGCCCCGTGAGGCTTGGCCCCTCGCGAGGGTCTTGAGTTTGCGTTGATGAAGATGGGCCGTCCTGGGCCTCCTTTGAGCCACGCCGCAGGCCGCAGGCAGGCAAGTCTGGGGACCCCCGTTCCTAGAATGCCGACAACCACTTGAAAAGCATTTGTCGCACACGAGTCCACTAATCACCATCACAATACTCCACCGTGGATCCTCTCTCGTCAACCCACGAGAGGGCCATCCGCGGTACTCACACTTATCTTGAGGCTTTTAGTAGTATCCATTTACTTGTCTATGAACTGTATAGGTGACCAAGTAGTCCTTTACCGTGGACGCGGCTATTCGAATAGTTTCATACCCTGCAGGGGTGTACTTCTTCACACACACTCTCACCACTTATCGCCGTTACACGACGTGTACTCGGCAACCTTCAAGCGGAAGCCTAGCGAGGGTGTCGGCCATGACCTGACTAAACACACGAGTTCCTAGTCCAGGTTTATCGCCTATTCGGGTTCCATCCGCAGGGAGTCTGGCCGAGGTTTCCACTAACGGCCCCGAATGATGTGTGCAGGGTTCCCGAGACACCAAACGGGCGAATCAAGACACCGTGTCACGTGCCTACCGCAACACAGCCCACCCCTAAGGTCAGCTGCGTGCCCCCAAAGATGCTACAAACACGAAACTACTTTGCAACTCCGGACAGAGGACAAGAGTGGTTAATAAGTCGAGAGGGTCAATTAAGGATCCCAATGCGTGGTAGTAGCTAAGTCTTAAATCACACACACAGATCTCAGTTCTTAGGGACGACTTCAATGGAACAACCCACCATTTACTCCTACATGGCCTCTCATCGATACCTTTACCAAATCGTGTTCAACACTTCACTCTCGTTACCAACACAACCTTTCACTCTAGTTTATCATCCCGATGAGCCAGACCTGACACAACTCTAAGCATAGCAAGCACAACATGGTAGGAAACACAGATATGGCTCAAACAACTCCTACACATACTAGTGGGTTTCATCTAGTTACTGTGGCAATGACAGGTCATGCAAAGGAAGTGGGTTCAACTACCGCAGCACACAACAGTTTGAATCGCGTTGTCTTAATGCAGTAAACAAGAGCAGAAGCGAGATTATGGGTTTGTATCGGAATGATCAATGGGTTGCTTGCCTGATGAGGTGGTAGTAGGGTACTGCCCTTCAGATGGATATTCGGGATTATCCTTGGAGACAGAACCTACCACGAAAGACACACCGAACATAATCAACACATGACGATATGCAACAATATGATGCATGCTATGACATGGCAATATGAATGTGTGTTTGCCTAATGCAAGCTAGAACAGAAAGGAATGAACTCAATTTGAATCAAAGATTCAAATGTTAGCTCATTCAACATAGCCATAATAGTGCATTATCTTATTCTGCTTAAACAGCAAGGTTAATGTAACACCCCGGATGTAACTTTCCATATTTGTAACGCCAACTCTTGCCATTTCGGCATTGTGATATGATATTCCCTCCGTGGTTGGGTTTTTCTTCATTTTGCATTTTGTCCATGTCATGCATTTCATATCATGTCATCATGTGCATCGCATTTGCATACGTGTTCGTCTCGTGATTCCGAGCATTTTCCCCGTTGTCCGTTTTGCAATCCGACACTCCTATCTCCCCCGGCGGTCCCTTTTAGGTTTTTCCGTGTGCGGGTACTAAACCTTCTCGG
Organism: Aegilops bicornis; assembly: GCA_021605145.1. NCBI lineage: Eukaryota > Viridiplantae > Streptophyta > Magnoliopsida > Poales > Poaceae > Aegilops > Aegilops bicornis. Next base: position 127,644,476 of record CM038671.1, read on the forward strand.
AATGGACCGAGGTTTGTCTAGTGGCCTTGGTATACCACCCGTAGACCACCGGTCAAGTTTCGGGTCATTTGGAGCTCGTTTGGTACTCCAACGGTTAACCGCACTCTCGCGAAGGCTTCCTTTAAGTTGCAGCCCAACACCCCTTCAAAACATCCCAATAACCCATCTAAGTCACTTCCATGCTCTCCGTCGTTCGATCACGATCGTGTGGGCGAAAACTGCACCTCATTTGGACTCTCCTAGCTCCCTCTATGCCTATTTAAGCAAACCCCCCTCCAAATCCGGATCATCCCTTCCCGAAACCCTAAAAACCGTCGCGCCCACGTCCGCTTCGCCCGGACACGCCAGCGCCGCCGCCCGCGCATGTCGGGGGCCACGTGCGCGCGCCGCCGCCGCCCGAGCCCACAAGCCTGGCGAGCCCTACCGGCCCATTCGCTCTCTCCGGCTTCGCCGCTCGCCGCATTGCCCCGACCGGCCGCGCCGCGCCATGAGACGCCGCCGCCCTCCGCCGCCCGACTGCCGCCGTCCGCCACCGGCCGGCGCCAGCGACCTCGCCGCGCCTCATTGTGGCCCGCCGCCGCCCTCGCCAGCCGCCGCCGTGCCCGGCCGCCGCCTTCTTCCGCCGTCGCCCGGCTCCACGAACTCGGCGCCCGCCGCCGCCGTCGCCAGATCCGATCGGGTAGGGCCCCGATCCGATCTCGGTTCCCGCGCCCGTTGACCTCTCTCCTCACTTTTCCTCGTCTTTTGCATCTATTGTTATTTTGTTGCATTTTCAACCGAGTGTATCTTTGCAGCTGTAGGTCCATTTTGTGCGTATAATATGTCAAAATGTTCACCCCGAAGAGTAGATGATTTCATCTCACTGCATCATTTTCATTTGATCTCTTCTTGATGCCCGAAATGCTGTTGGAAGAGTGCTATGTGATGTTAGTTTCTGTTTCTTAACAGAACTTGCACTTTTGTTATTTTTGCCATGATTATTGTGTGCACCCTATGAATTGGAGTCCTACATGTGTTTTGTAATATGCCATGCCATATTTCCAGGGGTGTATGCCATGTATTTTTGTGATCTATGTGCTGACTAGCACAAGCATGCAAAGTAGGTGTCCTGATGTTGCTGTTTTGAGCCCTGTTTAGCTGATATTTTGATGCCATGTTAACTTGATGCTACCGAGAGATCCATGCATATTTTGAGATACTTCAGTAAGGATGTTTTGTTAAACATGTCTTTCTCTATCCACCCATGCCCTTGTTTGCAATTATGGAGTACCATAGCTTGAGTCAATCGAGCTCTACTTTTGCTATAAAATGTTTTCCTGGCAGATTGTTTACATGTTATTCAATTTTGCCAAGGTTGCTGTGGTTGATCCATGTATGACATGTTATTGTTCTTGCCATGTATGTCTTCTATGTCATGTCTTCTTGATGTATGTATGCTTAGTTTATCATATAAGGCTCTTTAGTGAGTGCATCGAGCTCTTAAACATGCCTACTTGTTATCAGTTTTTGACATGCCATGTTGCTGAACCTGTTAACGAAACTTTCAATATTGACATGGGTGTTACTATATTTTCTACTCCTTTTTGGCTTATGGTCAGTAAGGGACTTTTGTTCTATGCTTTGAGTAGATTCATGCCATGCCTTGCTTTTCTATTTTAAGTTCCTGTAGCAGGTAGTTTTCTTGCTCTGAACATTGCAACCTGATGCTGTTTTTGCCATGTCCAGCCTGATATTTTGTGCACTTTTGCCATGCTTGTTTGAATCTGTTATGATGTGAACTAGCCGTAGCTCAGTGCTCATCTTTTGTCAAGCATCTTGTGTAGATCACTTCCATATACTTTGTTGGTACGTTTGGGTGCATTAGCTTAATTTATTGTTGCTTGCTAAGTGGCATCATGCTGTTAATGGCAGATTTGTGCCATTCTTGTGTTGCTCGTCATTTCCAAACCGTGCATCCGATTCCGGTGATCTTTATATCGATTTCAACGAAATCATCTCATCTTTCAGTGGCATACTTGGTTTGCCAAGTTGAAGCCTGGTTCATCATTTTCCTTCCGGAGCGCTGACACGCATTGCATATCACATCCCGCATATCATGCCATGTTTTGCATCATGTTGATTGTGCATTGCACCGTGATTTATTGTGGTTCCTTTGTTTGTGTTGTTGCTTTGGGTAGAGCCGGGAGACGAGTACGTGAACGAGGAACCCGTTGAGAACGCTTACGAGGATCAAGCTTTCGACAACTCTGAGAACATTGCAGGCAAGATGACCATACCCTCGAAATCACTTCTATCTTTGCTATGCTAGTTGCTCGCTCTTTTGCTATGCCTATGCTACGATGCCTATCACTTGCTATAACATGCCACCCATATTGCCATGTCAGCCCTAACCATCCTTTCCTAGCAAACCGTTGATTGGCTATGTTACCGCTTTGCTCGGCCCCTCTTATAGCGTTGCTAGTTGCGGTGAAGATGAAGTTTGTTCCTTGTTGGAACATGGAGATGTTGTTCCTTTTGGAACATGTTTACTTGTTGGGGATATCACAATATATATCTGCTATAATTAATACATCTATATACTTGGTAAAGGGTGGAAGGCTCGGCCTTATGCCTGGTGTTTTGTTCCACTCTTGCCACCCTAGTTTCCGTCATACCGGTGTTATGTTCCTTGATTTCGCGTTCCTTACACGGTTGGGTGATTTATGGGACCCCCTTGATAGTTCGCTTTGAATAAGACTCGTCCAGCAAGGCCCAACTTTGGTTTTACCATTTGCCACCTAAGCCTTTTCCCCCGGGTTTTCGCGAGCCCGAGGGTCATCTTTATTTAACCCCCAAGACCGGTGCTCCTTCGAGTCTGGCCCGAATCGAGCTGCTGCTGGGCCACCACGGGAAACTCGAGGCTTGGTTTTACTCGTAGCTAGTCTCATCCGGATGTGCCACGAGAACGAGATATGTGCAGCTCCTATCGGGATTTGTCGGCTGTCGGGCGGCTTTGCTGGTCTTGTTTTATTCTTTGTCGAAATGTCTTGTAGTCCGGGATTCCGAGATTGATCGGGTTTTCCGGTAGAAGGAATATCCTTCGTTGACCGTGAGAGCTTATAATGGGCTAAGTTGGGACACCCTGCAGGTAATATCTTTGAAAGCCGTGCATGATTTATGAGGCAGATGGGAATTTGTTAATGTCCGGTTGTAGAAAACCGAAGTTGACCTCAAATAACATACACATCAACCGCGTGTGTAATCGTGGCGGTCTCTTCTCGGTGAGTCCGGAAGTGAACACAGTGTTGGAGTTATGTCGGCGTAAGTAGTTCGGGATCACTTCTTGATCGCTACTAGCTTCACGTCCGCTTTGCTTCTCTTCTCGCTCTCTTTTGCGAAGTAGCTACCATATTTGCTAGTAAACGCTTGCAGCAGCTCCACTTTACTACCCTGTCCTTCCTATAAGCTTAAATAGTCTTGATCTCGCGGGTGTGAGATTGCTGAGTCCGTGACTCACGAGATACTTCCCAAACAGTTGCAGTGCCGGCGATGCGGTGCAGGTGACTCAACCGAGCTCAAGTGGGAGTTCGACGAGGAACGTGGTCGTTACTATGTGTCTTTTCACGATGATCAGTAGAGGTGCTCAGTTGGGACGATCGGGGATCTGTGTAGCATTTGGGGTATCTTCTTTTATTTTGGTTCCGTAGTCGGACTTTGAGTGTACTCTGAATGATGGATGTTTATTTATGTATTGTGTGAAGTGGCGTAATCGTAAGCCAACTATGTATCTCTTTCCCTTATTTATTACATGGGTTGTGTGAAGATTACCTCACTTGCGACATTGCTTTCAATGCGGTTATGCCTCTAAGTCGTGCCTCGACACGTGGGAGATATAGCCGCATCGGGCGATACAAGTTGGTAATCGAGCCTTCCCGACTTAGGAGCCCCCTACTTGATTGTTTGCTGGCGTTGTTGAGTCTAGAATGGAAAATGTTTTGAGTCTTAGGATTATATATATCGGAGAGTAGGATTCTTTTTACTTCCCAGTCCCTTCGTCGCTCTGTGAGGTATCCTGACGTAGTGTTTTGACTCTTCTCTCCTCAAATTTCACTGAATTTTTTTTAGGATCACGTGGGTATCTTGGAATCGTTCCGATCGTTTTGTGACGAGAACATTGTTCTTGGTGCCTCCTGACATTTAGGGGTTGTGGCGGTGTCAGGGAGTTGAGCTCCGAGGTGTTGTCGTCACAATTTTATCGTTGCGATTCTGGAATACCGAGTTTTGCCGACATCGAAATCTCTTTTGTGCGATTGTTGGTGAGATAACCCTGATAGCCCAAGATCGAGGCGAAAAGTGGAGTATTGCCATAACTTGTATAACGGATGTTTTTGAAGGTCGAGGTACCACGATTTCCGAGGATTTCTTGGTTATGTGTTGACGGATGGATACAAATGGATCTAGGTATTGTTAGTTTGGGTGATATATTTTGTGTCCCTGTATCCCCAACACCAGATTGCATAACCAGAAAGTTTCGGGAGTTTATAGGTGGGAATTCTAGTAGCTTACGGGATATCTTTCCGGCGGATGTATGATTTGAGATTGGGGTTCAAAGTTTAGTGGTCCGCCCATTCACGGTCGATTCTGATGGTCGCGAGGCGTCTTAAAGAATCCTTGGCTATGCTGATTCGGGGACGTTTTGTTTGTCATTCGTGACGGCCGCTATCGTCGTGCCGTGTGGGCCCCACCACGAACACTTTGGTAAATCTCTATCATGTGTTTGTTCGGCTCATTCTAGAAGCCAACCTTTTGTTTTCGGTTGTGATATTCGTTTTGTTTCTATGGCAGATGTTGTTTCCATATCTTTATCTAAGTGGCTTCTCACCTTAATGGACGTGTGATGATTAACTTTGGAATTCATTCGTTCATTCTTGTTCGAATGTTTATTGTGAAGACTATATGTTGCAATTTCTATCCGTTGATTCTACTTATCTTTTGTCTATCAAAGGACTAACGGATGTCACCCACTTGAGGATGGCTCCATGTAGCGTCTGAATCCGGATCGTAATGATGGGGATCGGTCGAACCCTCCACCTCCACCTCCACCTCCGCCTCCGGAGGCATGGCAAGCTATCATGGCAGCCACCAATGCCAATGCTCGAGATGATTTTGCAGCTCTTGCAAGAGCGTACTCAAGGGCAAGGCAATCAAGGCAATCAAGGTCAAGGCAACAATCAGCCGCATTTTGCTACTCTCGATCGGTTCCTCGCTAATCAGCGAAGTCTTTCGGTTTACGTAGCCGAGGCCACAGACGCCGACGATTGGCTTGTGGACATCTGCAAGCATTTTGATTGTAGCAATGTCGGACACGAGGACTTTGTCAAGTTTGCATCGTTTCAACTCAAGGATCAAGCTGCTGAGTGGTTCCAGCAATACAAAGATTCGAGAGGAGGTCGTGTCATTACAGGATGAGTTCGCCGAGATTTGAGCTCACCACATTCCGAAAAGTGTTGTTGAGAGCAAGCGTGAGGAGTTCCGCAATCTCAAGCAGGGCAACATGTCTATCTATCAATACAATATCCAGTTCGAAGCTCGCTTCGTTTTGCTAAGCAAGGCGTGCACGATGAAAAGAGTATGATCTATCAATTCAGAGGTGGTGCGAGAGAAGATCTGCAATTAGCTCTTGTGCTTTTTGAGCGAGATAAGTATGATGATTTCTACAACATGGCTCTGAAGCAAGAAGCTGCCCAGCTCAAATGTGAGGCTTCTAAGAAGAGAATCGAGGATGCAGATTCAGTCTTCTTCTTCCTCTCAAGTGGCAGCTAAGCGGCAGAAGTTTTACCTTCCTCCTCCTCCGTTCCGTCGGCCTTTATCGAGAAGAACTTCCGGTGGCCGTGGATCTTCCCACCCACCCAACCACAGCTATCGAGAACAAGTCTAATTCTCAAGCTCCAAGGTCAAGTGCTCCTTACCACCGTCCGCTCTCTCGAGCTGACTTGCAACAAATGTCGTGAAAGGTCACTATGCGAACAAGTGCTTCAACCAGAGGCGCCTTCCGCCTCCTCCTCTGTGAAATCTTCCGGCAATGCGGTGGTCAAGCATAACCCCAAAGCTGCCAAGGTGAATATGATGAATGCAGCTCAAGCGAGAGGAATCTTCGATGTGATCATGGGTAATCTTCCGATTAATGATATTCCTGCAAAAGTCTTATTTGATCTTTGGTGCATCGCATTTTTCATGTCATATCCTTTTGCATCGAAGCACAATTTTGAGACAGAGGCATTACCTAAAGCTATGCAAGTTATTTCTCGGCTAAGTGTTTGAGCTCTAGCATGATGGTTCGAATGTCGGTATCAAGATGGGCGATTATAGATTTCTGGCTAAACCAATTGTTCTTGGTGACTCGGATATTGATCTTATTCTCGGGATGGGTGGCTTTCTCAGCACAAAGCTCGGCTTGATTGTGCTGCCGGAAATTCAATTGACTCACTCTTCTAATGATGTGATCATCTATGCGCTTCGTGATGAAACCATTCGGTTGTTTTCTCTCAATGAGAAGGGCGAACTGAATGCCATCTCTCAATTCGATCGTTTGTGAGTACCAAGATGTCTTTCGGAAGAGCTTCCGGGTATGCCTCCTCACCGGCCGATTGAGTTCGTTATTGATCTTGAGCACTGCCTTTGAACCCGTTTGCAAGCGTCCATACAAGCTTGGACCTAATGAGTGAGGGAATTGAAGAAGCAGCTCGATGAACAAGAGCGTCTGGGTTTGATCGGACCGAGTTCATCTCCTTGGGGTTGTGGTGTTCTTTTTGTCCAGAAGAAGGATGGCACGGACCGACTTTGCGTCGATTACCGTCCATTGAATAAGAAGACTATCAAGAACAAGTATCCACTTCCCAACATCAATGAGCTTTTCGAGCAACTCAAAGGTGCTACGGTGTTCTCCAAGCTTGACCTTCGTATGGGTTATCATCAGATTCGCATTCGTGAACAAGATATTCCCAAGACTGACATTGAGAACAAGCTTTGGTTCTTATGAATATCTTTGTCATGTCTTTCGGCCTCGTCAATGCTCCTCCAACTTTCTCTCGGATGATGAACTTCATATTCAACCCCTACACCAATGAATTCGTCTTGGTCTATCTTGATGATATTTTGGTCTTCTCCAAGAATAAGAAGGATCATGCCAAACATTTGCGATTGGTGCTAGACAAGCTCGAGAGAGTATCAATTCTATGCTAAGTTCTCCAAATGTGAATTTTGGCTTGATGAAGTGCTTTATCTTGGTCATATCATCTCCGCCAAGGGCATCATTTATTAATCCCGAGAAGGTGTCCGCAATTGTGAATTGGGAACCTCCTCGGAATGTCAAGCAGCTCTGCAGCTTTCTTGGTCTTGCAAGCTATTGTCAAGATTCGTTGAGAACTTCTCCAAGATTGCAAAGCCTCTTTCCAACCTCCTCGAGAAGCATGTGAAGTATGTCCGGTCTCCCGAGTGTGATGTTGCTTTCAATACCCTCAAAGAGAAACTTCGTCATAGCTCTGTCTTGACTCCTCCCGATGAATCCAAGCCATTCAAGTTTTACGTGATGCTTCTCTTCAAGGTCTCGGTCTTTGTGTTAATGCAAGAGAAGAGGGTTGTGGCTTATACTTCTCGCCATTGACGCCTCAACGAAAAGAACTACCCCACTCACGATCTTGAGTTGGCGGCAGTTGTCCATGCATTGATAACATGGAGACATCTCTTGTTGGGAAGGAAAGTGGACATTTTCACCGATCACAAGAGTCTCAAGTACATTTTCACTCAGCCCAACCTCAACCTCGAGGCGGACTCGATGGGTCGAAATGATTCAAGAGTACAACCCAAGTATTGAATATACTCCGGCAAGGCCAATGTCATTGCAGATGCTTTGAGCAGGAAGGCTTCTGCAACAGTCTAATCCTCAAGCCCTTTCAGCCGGATCTCTGTGAAGCTTTCCGCAAGCTGAATCTTCAAGTTGTTCCTCAAGGCTTTCTTGCCAACCTCATAGTCTCTCCTACTTTGGAAGACCAGATTCGTGAGGCTCAACTTCTGGATACCATGGGGAAAAAGGTGAAACGTGGTATCGACAAGGGCATTTCCAAGTACAAGTGCTTCCACGTGATGACAAAGACACTCTGTTCTTTGAGGACCGGATTGTGGTTCCTAAGGGTGATCTGAGAAAAGTCATTATGAACGAGGCTCACAATTCGCTTCTATCCATTCATCCTGGAAATGCGAAGATGTACCATGACCTCAAGCAGTCATATTGGTGGACTCGAATGAAGCGAGAAATTGCTCAATTCGTGAATGAATGTGATGTCTGCAGAAGAGTGAAAGCAGAACACCAAAGACCAGCTGGTCTCCTCCAACCTCTTGCTATTCCGAATGGAAGTTTGATCATATTGAAATGGACTTACGTGACTGGTTTTCCTAAGTCCAAGCGTGGAAATGATGCTATCTTCGTTGTCATTGACAAGCTTACTAAAGTGGCTCATTTTCTTCCTATCAAAGAATCCATCCACAGCAGCTCGGTTGGCGAGCTATACACCTCCGTGATTGTCTCCTTGCACGGCATTCCACAATTGATCTCTTGAGACCGTGGCAGCATCTTTACCTCCAAGTTTTGGGATTCTTTTGAAGGCCTTGGGCACCAACATTCGTTTCAAAGACGACTTTCCATCCCCAAACAAGTGGCCAAGTCGAGCGAGTTAATCAAATCCTTGAAGATATGCTCAGGGCTTGTGTCATTTCTTTCAGTATGAAGTGGGAAGATTGTCTTCCATATGCCGAGTTCTCCTACAACAACAGCTTCCAAGCGAGTTCGGGCAAGGCCCCATTCGAAATTCTCTATGGCAGAAAGTGCCGTACTCCTCTCAATTGGTGCGAGACGGTGAACGCCAACTTCTTGGCAATGACTTGATCACGAAGCGGAAGAAATGTGCCAAGTCATTCGTGAGAATCTCAAAGCCGCATAATCGCGCGGAAGAGCTATTATGATGATAAGCACCATGATGTGGCTTTTGAAATCGGAGACCATGTCTACCTCCGCGTCTCTCCAATGAAAGGCACTCGTCGCCCGGTATCAAAGGGAAGCTTGCCCCTAGATACGTGGGTCCTTTCAAGATAATTGGCAAAAGAGGCGATCTCGCCTATCAACTTGAGCTTCCATCCAACTTTGCAAACGTGCACAATGTGTTTCACGTGTCCGCAACCTTCGCAAGTGCTTCAAGACTCTGACGCACTATCAACTTCAAGAGATTGACCTTCAAGAAGATCTCTCTTATCATGAGCACCCGTTGCTATTCTCGAAGAAACCGAGCGCAAGACTCGCAACAAGTCAATCAAATTCCTGAAAGTGAAGTGGTCACACCATTCCGACCGAGAAGCTACACAGGGCGCGAGGATCACCTCCGTTCCGAATATCCGGAGTTCTTTCAGTCCTAAATCTCGGGACGAGATCCTCTTGTAGTGGTGGAGTGTTGTAACACCCCGGATGTAACTTTCCATATTTGTAACGCCAACTCTTGCCATTTCGGCATTGTGATATGATATTCCCTCCGTGGTTGGGTTTTTCTTCATTTTGCATTTTGTCCATGTCATGCATTTCATATCATGTCATCATGTGCATCGCATTTGCATACGTGTTCGTCTCATGATTCCGAGCATTTTCCCCGTTGTCCGTTTTGCAATCCGACACTCCTATCTCCCCCGGCGGTCCCTTTTACGTTTTTCCGTGTGCGGGTACTAAACCTTCTCGGAATGGACCGAGGTTTGTCTAGTGGCCTTGGTATACCACCCGTAGACCACCGGTCAAGTTTCGGGTCATTTGGAGCTCGTTTGGTACTCCAACGGTTAACCGCACTCTCGCTAAGGCTTCCTTTAAGTTGCAGCCCAACACCCCTTCAAAACAGCCCAATAACCCATCTAAGTCACTTCAATGCTCTCCGTCGTTCGATCACGATCGTGTGGGCGAAAACTACACCTCATTTGGACTCTCCTAGCTCCCTCTATGCCTATTTAAGCAAACCCCCCTCCAAATCCGGGTCATCCTTCCCGAAACCCTAAAACCGTCCCGCGCCCGCGGACCCGTCCGCTTCGCCGGACACCAGCGCCGCCGCCAGCATGTCGGGGAGCCGCCACGTGCCGCCCGCCGCCAGCGCGAGCCACCCGGCCTACGGCTCCGCTCTCTCACGACCCGCATGCCGTATCCGCGCCGCCCGCCGACCGGCCCAGCCGCGCGCCGCCAGCGACGCCACCGCCCTCCGTCGCCCGGCCTCCCTCCGGCGAACTGCCGCCGTCTGCCACCGGCAGCGCCCGGCGACCTTCGCCGCGCCTCACGCCATGCGCCTTGCGCCGCCCTCCCGCGGCGCCCGGCCACCGCCGTGCCCGGCCGCCGCCTTCTTCCGCCGTCGCCCGGCTCCACGAACTCGGCGCCCGCCGCCGCCGTCGCCAGATCCGATCGGGTCGGGCCCCGATCCGATCTCGGTTCCCGCGCCCGTTGACCTCTCTCCTCACTTTTCCTCAAGTCTTTTGCATCTATTGTTATTTTGTTGCATTTTCAACCAAGTGTATCTTCGCATCTGTATGTCCATTTTGCGCGTATAATATGTCAAAATGTTCGCCTCGAAGAGTAGATCATTTCATCTCATCGCGTCATTTTCATTTGCTCTCATCTTGATGCCCGAAATGCTGTTGGAAGAGTGCTATGTGATGTTAGTTTCTGTTTCTTAACAGAACTTGCACTTTTGTTATTTTTGCCATGATTATTGTGTGCATCCTATGAATTGGAGTCCTACATGTGTTTTGTAATATGCCATGCCATCTTTCCAGGGGTGTATGCCATGTATTTTTGTGATCTATGTGGTGACTAGAACAAGCATGCAAAGTAGGTGTCCTGATGTTGCTGTTTTCAGCCCTGTTTAGCTGATATTTTGATGCCATGTTAACTTGATGCTACCGAGAGATCCATGCATATTTTGAGATACTTCAGTAAGGATGTTTTGTTAAAAATGTCTTGATCTATCCACCCATGCCTTTTTTTGCAATTATGGAGTACCATAGCTTGAGTCAATCAAGCTCTACTTTTGCTATAAAATGTTTTCCCGGCAGATTGTTTACATGTTATTCAATTTTGCCAAGGTTGTTGTGGTTGATCCATGTATGATATGTTATTGTTCTTGCCATGTATGTCTTCTATGTCATGTCTTCTTGATGTATGTATGCTTAGTTTATCATATAAGGCTCTGTAGTGAGTGCATCGAGCTCTTAAACATGCCTACTTGTTATCAGTTTTTGACATGCCATGTTGCTGAACCTGTTAACGAAACTTTCAATATTGACATGGGTGTTACTATATTTTCTAGTCCTTTTTGGCTTATGGTCAGTAAGGGACTTTTGTTCTATGCTTTGCGTAGATTCATGCCATGCCTTGTTTTGCTATTTTAAGTTCCTGTAGCAGGTAGTTTTCTTGCTCTGAACATTGCAACCTGATGCTGTTTTTGCCATGTCCAGCCTGATATTTTGTGCACTTTTGCCATGCTTGTTTGAACCTGTTATGATGTGAACTAGCCGTAGATCAGTGCTCATCTTTTGTCAAGCATCTTGTGTAGATCACTGCCATATACTTTTTTGGTACGTTTGGGTGCAGTAGCTTAATTTGTTGTTGCTTGCTAAGTGGCATCATGCTGTTAATGGCAGATTTGTGCCATTCTTGTGTTGCTTGTCATTTCCAAACCGTGCATCCGATTCCGGTGATCTTTATATCGATTTCAACCGAAATCATCTCATCTTTCCAGTGGAATACTTGGTTTGCCAAGTTGATGCCTGGTTCATCATTTTCCTTCCGAGCGCGCATACGCATTGCATATCACATCCCGCATATCATGCCATGTTTTGCATCATGTTGATTGTGCATTGCACCGTGATTTATTGTGGTTCCTTTGTTTGTGTTGTTGCTTTGGGTAGAGCCGGAGGCGAAAGTGCGTGAACGAGGAACCCGTTGAAAACGCTACGAGGATCAAGCTTTCGACAACTCGAGAACATTGCAGGCAAGATGACCATACCCTCGAAATCACTTCTATCTTTGCTATGCTAGTTGCTCGCTCTTTTGCTATGCCTATGCTACGATGCCTATCACTTGATATAACATGCCACCCATATTGCCATGTCAGCCCCTAACCATCCTTTCCTAGCAAACCGTTGATTGGCTATGTTACCGCTTTGCTCAGCCCCTCTTATAGCGTTGCTAGTTGCGGTGAAGATGAAGTTTGTTCCTTGTTGGAACATGGAGATGTTGTTCCTTTTTGGAACATGTTTACTTGTTGGGGATATCACAATATATATCTGCTATAATTAATACATCTATATACTTGGTAAAGGGTGGAAGGCTCGGCCTTATGCAGTGTTTTGTTCCACTCTTGCCACCCTAGTTTCCGTCATACGGTGTTATGTTCCTTGATTTAGCGTTCCTTACGGTTGGGTGATTTATGGGACCCCCTTGACAGTTCACTTTGAATAAGACTCGTCCAGCAAGGCCCAACTTTGGTTTTACCAGTTGCCACCTAAGCCTTTTTCCCCGGGTTTTCACGAGCCCGAGGGTCATCTTTATTTTAACCCCGGACGGTGCTCCTTCGAGTGCTGGCCCGAATCGAGCTACACCAAGGGGCCACCACGGGAAACTTCGAGGCTTGGTTTTACTCGTAGCTAGTCTCATCCGGATGTGCCACGAGAACAAGATATGTGCAGCTCCTATCGGGATTTGTCGGCACAATCGGGCGGCTTTGCTGGTCTTGTTTTATTCTTTGTCGAAATGTCTTGTAGTCCGGGATTCCGAGATTGATCGGGTTTTCCGGTAGAAGGAATATCCTTCGTTGACCGTGAGAGCTTATAATGGGCTAAGTTGGGACACCCCTGCGGGGTAATATCTTTCGAAAGCCGTGCCATGGTTATGAGGCAGATGGGAATTTGTTAATGTCCGGTTGTAGAAAACCCGAAGTTGACCTCAAATAACATACACATCAACGGCGTGTGTAATCGTGGCGGTCTCTTCTCGGAGTCCGGGAAGTGAACACGGTGTTGGAGTTATGTCTGACGTAAGTAGTTCAGGATCACTTCTTGATCGCTACTAGCTTCACGTCCGTGCTTTGCTTCTCTTCTCGCTCTCTTTTGCGAAGTAGCTACCATATTTGCTAGTCGCTTGCAGCAGCTCCACTTTACTACCCTGTCCTTCCTATAAGCTTAAATAGTCTTGATCTCGCGGGTGTGAGATTGCTGAGTCCCCGTGACTCACAGATACTTCCCAAACAGTTGCGGTGCCGGCGATGCGGTCACGGTGACTCAACCGAGCTCAAGTGGGAGTTCGACGAGGAACGTGGTAGTCGTTACTATGTGTCTTTCACGATGATCGAGAGGTGCTCAGTTGGGACGATCGGGGATCCGTGTAACATTTGGGGTATCTTCTTTTATTTTGGTTCCGTAGTCGGACCTTGAGTGTACTACGAATGATGGATGTTTATTTATGTATTGTGTGAAGTGGCATTTGTAAGCCAACTATGTATCTCTTTCCCTTATTTATTACATGGGTTGTGTGAAGATTACCTCACTTGCGACATTGCTTTCAATGCGGTTATGCCTCTAAGTCGTGCCTCGACACGTGGGAGATATAGCCGCATCGGGGGTGTTACAGTTAACTTGTTCTGTCATGCATGAAACCATTACCAATGGATATGATGCATTTTTATGATCAAAATTCATATATGAAACTTTGCATTTGGAGTTACAGATTAGTTTGTATGATTTTTTGAAGTTTGCAACAATTTCTGGAATTTCCTGAATACAAATAAATCCAGAAATTAGTTATTGTGTCAGCAGTGCGTCAGGGTGACGTCAGAGGTCAACGGGGGCGTCCAGGCCAGTAATTAAATTAACTAACTAATTTTAGTTAACCTAAACTAGGTTAATTAGCAGAGGGGCCCCCACTTAGTCAACTCCGTCAACGGGGTCAAACCCGCCGACGTTTAGCCGCCGGCGAAGCCAGACGCGGCGGCGAGAGTGTGTTTGTGCGTTTCGGCGACCAAAAGGACGGCGGAGACCATCTATGGGTAGCTGGAGACAAGCCGCGACGTTTGGTGGCAGTGGTTGAGCTCGGGGTGGCCGGAAGCATCGCCGCGACGAACTAGGCGGTCGCCGGAGTCGGGTGAAAGTGAACCCGAGGCTTCGGGACACGGCGAGGTGCGTGGAGTGGTGCTACGGGTTCCTGGGGATGTGGTGAAGTTAGTGGACAAGGTGGCGTGGCCAGTGGGTGGCCGGAGACACGTCGGCGACGAGCTCGGCGGTGGCGCGTGCGGCGGTGATGATGCCAGGCGGCAGCTACGGTGCACGGGAAGGCAAACGGAGAGGATGGGGAGGTTGCTGGGCTCACGGCGAGTACAGCGAAGAAGTCGGCGGGGTCGGGGACGAGGTGATGCGGTGGCGACGGTGATGGGGATCTCCGGCGATGATCGACGGAGACGGAGTCGGTGATGGTGTTGCAGGGCGTGCGAGCGCTCGGGGCTCGACCTGCTCGATGTAGTTGATGGTGGCGGAGCGAACGGACACGGTGGCGCAGCACGGGGACGGCGGAGGGCACGGGTTTCACGGTGGCGCGGGCGCGACGACGTCGGCCATGGTGCGGGCGAGCGAGGGAGAGGAGCTGGGGAGGAGAAGGGGTGTCTGCGAGCTTGGGGGAGGAGTGGCCGACCGAACCGAGGCGGCAGGACGGTGCGGGCAGGAGGCAGGGCGGCGAGCAGCTGTGTGGCGTGCTCAGGTGCCGCCGTCGAGCACCTGGCTGCCTGCCTGGCCAAGCCAAGCAGCTCGCTGGAGCGGTGGCTGGGCTGGGCCGGCAGGTGGGCTTGCCAGGTGAGCGCCAGGTAAGCCTTGCTTTCTGTTTTCCTTTTTCTATTTTTCTGTAAGTTTGTAGACTTACTAAAAATAGTTAGGCACTTCTAAAAATCCTGGAAATAATCAGGGGCTCTATTTAGAATATCTCCAACAGCCCACACTTATTTTCAGAATTATTTGAGCATCCAAAATATTTACTAGCATTTAAATGCCCAAATGTAAATTACATATGATTTAATTCAATGACCTTCTATTGACCTAGAAAATTGTGCACCTATTTTTCCAGAGGTTCTAACCCAAGACAAAGAGGTTGAACTTTTTAGAAGGGCATTTCAGGTTCATTGAAAATATTTTGGTAAACCCTAGTTGGATTCAGAGGGGTTCTGGGGGTTCTGTCTTCCCCAATTCAAGTTTCTGATGAAAGGTAAACATGATGCAACACTCTAATGCATGGAATAACTAGGATGTGACAACTCACCCCCACTCAAAAGAATCTCGTCCCGAGATTTTGGATCCGTCGGAAAGAAGACGATCCTCCCTTTCCCAAGTAGCTTCTTGCTCAGAGTGGTTTGACCAT
The DNA here is from genome assembly GCA_021605145.1 of Aegilops bicornis. Lineage (NCBI taxonomy): Eukaryota > Viridiplantae > Streptophyta > Magnoliopsida > Poales > Poaceae > Aegilops > Aegilops bicornis. The sequence continues at coordinate 127,659,930 of CM038671.1, forward strand.
TGAACCTTGAGAAACTTGATATTCTGGCGTCGAGTGGTACGCTCGGCTTGATCAAGGATACAAATGGGATATTCTCGATAGGTGAGGTTATCTTGGAGATCAAGCATTTCGTGGTCCACCCCACGGATAGGATCCGAGAAGCAACGCCTGAGTTGAGAAACGTGGAAGACATCATGAACTCTGGAAAGATGCGGGGGTAGTTCCAATTGGTAGGCAACTTCTCCTTGTTTGGCAAGAATGTGAAAAGGTCCAATGTAACGAGGAGCCAATTTTCCTTTGATACCGAATCGACGGGTTCCCTTCAAAGGAGTAACCCGAAGGTAAGCCTTCTCGCCAACTTCATAAGCCATAGGCTTATGCTTGCGGTCATATTGGCTCTTTTGACGAGATTGGGCTGTTTTCAATTTCTCACGAATAACACGAACCTGCTCTTCTGCTTCCTGGATCATATCCGGGCCAAAGAGTTGTCTTTCCTCGATTTCTGACCAGTTAAGAGGCGTTCGACATTTCCGTCCATAGAGAACTTCGAAAGGAGCTTTGCCCAAGCTAGCTTGATAGCTATTGTTATAAGCGAACTCGGCGAATGGAAGGCATTTCTCCCAATTCATGCCGAAGAAAGAGATGATGAAGCTCAAAGCATATCCTCGAAATTTGATTGACTCGTTCTACTTGACCACTTGATTGGGGGTGGAAGGCGGTGCTAAAGGAGAGACGAGTTCCCATAGCATTTTGGAAACTTTCCCAAAATCGAGAGGTGAAGAGACTTCCATGGTCTGAGTTAATCTCCAATGGAACACCATGAAGAGACACTATTCAGGAGATGTACAAATCAGCTAGCTGGCTAGCGGTTATACTCTCACGAACGGGTAGGAAGTGGGCTACTTAGGAAAGACGATCGACAACAACGAAGATATCATTATTCCCTCTCTTGGTCTGGAAACCGGTAATGAAATCCATACCGATTTTATCCCATTTCCATTCAGGAATTGCCAAAGGTTGAAGGTGCCAGCAGGCCGGTGATGCTCTACTTTAACTCGACGACAGATGTCGCAATTAGCAATGAATTGAGCGATTTCTCTCTTCATCCTAGTCCACCAAAACCTCTGGCGTAGGTCTTGATACATTTTAGTACTACCGGGATGGATGGTGAGAGGGGATTCATGAGCTTCCTTAAGGATCAATTGCCGTAGCTGTTGTTTCTTGGGAACCACCAAGCGGTTCTCAAAGAAGACAACACCTCGCTCATCTATGGAGAAACACTTAGCAACTCCGCTAGCAATGTTCTCCTTGATCCGAGATATTCCTCTATCATCTTCTTTGGCCGGTTATGATTTGATCCATAAGGTTGGGTTTCGCCACCGTGGTGGAAAGGAATCCTCGAGGAACAATGTGAAGGTTAAGCTTACTAAATTCCTCGTGGAGAAGTGGTTGACTTTGTTGTAACATCGAGTTGTTACAATAAGATTTACAACTTAGTGCATCAGCCATGACATTGGCTTTGCACGGGTGTAAGATATTCCTAAGTCGTAATCCGTAATCAACTCGACCCAACGTCTTTGCCTCGAGATTCAAATCCGGTTGGGTGAAGATGTATTTCAGACTTTGGTGATCGGTGTAAATTTACATAGCGATTACCAAGAAGGTAATGTCGCCATGTTTTGAGTGCATGGACCACTGCTGCAAGCTCTAGATCGTGTGTGGGATAGTTATCCTCATGTGGACGCAACTGTAGAGAAGCGTAGGCGATCACATGACGACCTGGCATGAGTATGCAACCTAGTCCGTGTCGCGAGGCGTCGCAATAGATAATAAAGTCCTTAGAAAAATCTGGTGGAACAAGTACGGGAGCAGATGTCAGGCATCTTTTCAGTTCCTGGAAGCTGAACTCGCACTGTGGGGTCCATTCGAACTTTTTATCTTTCTTGAGGAGTTCAGTTAGAGGCTTAGCAACCTTGGAGAAATTCTCAATGAAGCGGCGGCAATAGCTCGCTAAACCGAGGAAACTCCGAACTTGCTTGACCGATTCAGGTGGAGTCCAGTCAAGGACGGCTTGAACTCGCTCGGGATTGACAGCAATGCCCTTACCAGAGATTACATGGCCTAGATAGGTTACTTCTGGCAACCAGAATTCACACTTAGAGAATTTGGCATAAAGGCGATGCTCTCGAAGTTTCATCAACACTAGCCTTAGATGTTCGACATGTTCTTCCTCATTCTTGGAGTAGATGAGTATATCATCGAGTTAAACCACGACGAATTTATCCAAATACTCCATGAAGATCGAGTTCATTAACCGAGAGAAGGTGGCTGGAGCATTGGTTAACCCGAAGGACATGACAGTGTACTCGTATTGGCCATAACGAGTAACAAAGGCCGTTTAGGAATGTCCCGTTCTTGATTTTGATTTGATGGTAGCCCAACCTCAAATCCATCTTGAAAAGATCGAGGATCCAGCAAGCTGATCATACAGGTCGTTGATCCTGGGGAGCGGATACTTGTTCCTGATAGTGACCAAATTGACAGGTCGGTAATCTACAACCATCCGATCCGTTCCATCCTTCTTCTTGACGAAGAGGACGGGGCAAGCCCATGGGGAAGAATTAGGACGGATGAAACCCTTTTTCAAGGACTCATCGAGTTGTTTCTTAAGCTCGGCTAGTTCTAAGGGTGCCATCTTATAAGGTCTTCTAGAGATTGGGACGGTTCCTGGAACAAGGTCTATCACGAACTCGACATCTACATCGGGTGGAACACCTGGCAGTTCTTCTGGAAAGACATCCGGGAAGTCACGGACTACCGGAATATCTTCAAGGTCTGGAAGGGGGTTGACATTTAAGGAGTAGAGCTGACACTCAGACACTCGGGTCAAAACATTGACTGTCTTGCCCGAAGGATGGGTGAGTTGAAAAGTTCTAGTAGAGCAATCAATCTTAGCATGATGGGCTGACATCCAGTCCATACCCAAGATGATGTTTATGTCCGAGGACTTGAGAGCTATTAGTGATGCAAGGAAGACTAGTCTATCGACAAGGATATTATTTCCATGGCTGATTCTAGAGGTCTGCCACTTAGATCCGTGGAGTTTGAATTACCATGGAGGTGTGCATGTCACAAAATGTGGTGTTGTGCAATCGAGCATAGCTCTCGAAATAAATGAAGGAGATGTTCCAAGATCAAAGAACGAGTTGCGGATGGCAATTAACAAGGATCGCATCGAGAACGACGTTGGGATCCTCATGGGTCTCCTCGGTGAAACGTAGTTGACATGGCCACGAGCAGTGGCGGCTGGTTTGGCGTAGAGAACCTTTCCTGCTGGCTTACCACAGCCAACAGACTTTCCGATCTGACTGGGGTTGTTCTGGGGACACTAACGAATGTAATGACCCGTCTCTCCACACTTGAAACAAGTTATCACATTGGGACGTGGAGCAGCATTAGCAGCGGGGCCACCATAGGCCTTGGGCGGTGCATACTGCTGGTTGGGGCGAGGCGCCTCAAAGGATGACCTCAGAGTGAATCTGGGTGGCAGAGCGGTGCTTGGAATCCACACTCGGCGCTTCTGAGATCCAAAGCTGGATGAAGAACCAAAATCACGGGAGTGCTTGCGTGAAGCTTCAAAGTCAGACTGTCCCGTCTCAGCACTGATAGCCTTGTTGACTAACTTCTGAAAGGAGGTGTGAGGGAGTCCCGGACTAGGGGGTGTCCGGATAGCCGGACTATCATCATCGGCCGGACTCCAAGACTATGTAGATACAAGATTGAAGACTTCGTCCCGTGTCCGGATGGGACTTTCCTTGGCATGGAAGGCAAGCTTGGCGATACGGATATGTAGATCTCCTACAATTGTAACCGACTACTGTGTAACCCTAACCCTATCCGGTGTCTATATAAACCGGAGGGTTTTAGTCCGTAGGGCGAACAACAATCATACCATAGGCTAGCCTCTAGGGTTTAGCCTCTTTGATCTCGTGGTAGATCCACTCTTGTAACACACATCATCAATATTAATCAAGCGGGGCGTAGGGTTTTACCTCCATCAAGAGGGCCCGAACACAGGTAAAACATCGTGTCCCTTGTCTCCTGTTACCATCCGCCTAGACGCCTTGCGATTCGGGACCCCCTACCCAAGATCCGCCGGTTTGACACCGACATTGGTGCTTTCATTGAGAGTTCCTTTGTGTCGTCACCGATAGGCCCGATGGCTCCTTCGATCATCAACAACGACACGATCCGAGGTGAGACCTTTCTCCTGGACAGATCTTCATATTCGGCGGCTTTGCTGCGGGCCAATTAAGCAGCCATCCGGAAGCGGATCGAAGCTACGCCCGCCATCAGGTCAGATTTGGAAGTTTGAACTATACGGCCGATATCCGCGGAGACTTGATCTTCGACGGATTCGAGCCGCAGCCGAGCGTGCTGCACTGTTTTGATGGGCATGATCTAGCTCTGCAGCCGAACAGTGCCCTGGAGGCCGCACCAGCATCCGCTCCAACCCTTAATCCGGAGTCGGATTCCCCTATCGAGGACGAGTGGTTGGACACCGCCTCAGGGGCTTTAATCTCTACGGCGATCGAGCCGAACCCTATCCATGTCCTTTGCGAAGACCTCGACTCCAGGGTGCCGGACTCCTCTCCGGACTCCGAACCCTCCGCGTCCTCGCCAATCGAATCCGATTGGGCGCCCGTTATGGAGTTCACGGCCGCGGACATCTTGCAGCACTCGCCCTTTGGCGACATCCTGAATTCACTAAAGTCTCTCTCTTTATCCGGAAAGCCCTGGCCGGACCACGGTCAGAAAGGTTGGGATACGGATGACGAAGAAATTCAACGCCCACCCACCACCCACTTCGTAGCCACTGTCGATAGCCTACACGACGTGCTCGATTTCGACTCTGAAGACATCGACGGTATGGACGACGATGTAGGAGACAACAATGGACCAGCACCTATAGGATGCTGGACAACCTCATCCCAGGATGTATACATGGTGGATACACCTAAAGGAAATGAAGACGAGGAGCAACGAGACGCTACGAAGGATAAATCCCTCGAAAAGCAGTCAAAACGGCAACGTAAACGCCGAACAAAGTCCCGCCTCAACAAAGACCCAGCCATAGAGCAGGGCGAACCGGTGGACAACGAACAAGCTATCGAGAAATCCTCCGAACAAGACAACTTGGATAAACAATCTGTCCCCGGCGAAGACAACAGTCCGGACGACCTCACGCCGGACAAACCATTGGAGCAAAATGACCTCCAGAAAAGGCTCGTCGCCACTGCGCATAGCCTGAAAAAGCAGAAGCGGAAGCTCAAAACAGCGGAAGATGCACTCAGGATTAGAAGGAGCAATGTATTCAGCACCGCAGATAAGTACGGCGGACGATCATTTGAACAAAGAGCTACCCGAAAAGAAAGCTACTGCCCGAATTCGACGAGGAGGCCTTAGAGCCCCCACAATTAAAAAGCAAGAAGGCCACCCGGTCGGATGGACGACCTCACGGCGAAAAGAGAGCGGGAATGGCGCCGCACACAATCCAATATGCGATCCGCATAAGGATTCACATCAAGAGGATGGCCCAGTTAGGTCCATCTGTGGGCGAAGAAAGCAGCCTCGTCCAAGCAATGCAATACTCCAAAATTCCGAAGATCACGGCACACCCAAATATAGGGGCGCCGCACACCCCCTATGTTTCACCGATGAGGTGCTGGATCATGAATTTCCAGCGGGATTCAAACCCGTAAACATAGAGGCATACGACGGAACAACAGACCCTGGAGTCTGGATCGAGGATTACATCCTCCACATACTCATGGCTCGAGGAGACGACCTCCACGCCATAAAATACTTACCCCTTAAACTGTCAGGACCCCGATTCCAAGTCACATCGATCTAGCCGGTAACACCCACATATCACTTTGCGGCCTCACGCACGGTATTCCCACGGTTGTCGCCTTACCATGGCCCGGGACCGTTTGCGCCTTTTGGCTCACGTATATGATAGTGTCGCTAGCATCCATATGATAGAGAACCCGGGCCGACATGGCTAGTCGTGAACCCAAAGCGGCGCTAACCCATGGGGACAGGCATACATGAATCACATCGAGCATGTCGGTCATCAACGTGTGAATCCGGGCTGTAGCACTAGGCTAACAGGACTCCGGTATCCCGGGCTGTAGCAGAGCTAAGCGAGGACTCCGGATGTCCTTTGCGTGACATTTCCCCGAAGGGACAGACATAGGAACGAAGTGAAACACATGCCAGCCAGTCAAGTGTCCAGAGCAGTAGTGCTGGGCTAGCAGGACTCCGGTGAACCGGGCTGTAGCGGACTACTATCGCTCAGGAAGCACTAGACTACATTTCCCCATATGAGAGGCTGCCAAGGATAAACAACTAGATTGTCGGATCCCACACATACCAAGCATTTCAAACATACACACAATATGCTCAATATGTGTAAATACAACATGGCATCACAACACTACGGCTCAAATATTTATTCATTAGGCTCCGAGGAGCGAGATATTACAAACATGGGTCTCATGACCCAACACTCAGAGCATACAAGTCAAAGCACAAGCGGAAGCTTAACATGTCTGAGTACAGACATCTACAAATGGAAAAGGCTGAGAAGCCTGACTATCTACCACATCCTGCCGAGGGCACAAGATCGTAGCTGAGGTAACAAGCTAAACATCGAAGTCCAAGCGAAACTACTAGCGAGACTGACGTCTCTCTGCAAAACATAAAATAAGCAAATGTGAGTACAAACATACTCAGCAAGACTTACATCAGAACTAACTACATATGCATCATTATCAACAAAGGGGGTGGTGGAGTTTGACTGCAGCAAGCCAGCTTTGACTCGGTGGCTATCCTAAACTACGACTGCAAGTAACTCTTTTGAGGTGGCGACACGAGTCCACATATTCACCATATCAATACACCACTATGGATCCGCTGTCGTCTCCCTACGAGAACGCCATCCATAGCACTCACGCTTATCTTGCGCATTTTAGAGTATCCACTTTCACTTGTCTATGAACTGTTATAGGCAACCCAGAAGTCTTTTTCCACGGACACGGCTATTCGAATAGATCATCTTAACCCTGCAGGGGTGTACTTCTTCACACACGCTCTCACCACTTACCGCCGTTTACACGACATGTACTCGGCAACCTTCGCTTAAAGCCCAACGTGGGTGTCGGCCACGGCCTACCTAAACACTCAAGTCCCTAGTCGGGTTTATCGCCTATTCGGGTTCCATCCGCAGGGAGTCCGGCCGTGGTTTCCACTAACGGCCCCGAACGATGTGTGCAGGGTTCCCGAGATACCAAACGGGCATTCAGTACACTGGGCCACGGTGTATCTACCGCATCATAGCCCACCCCTAGGCAGAGAACAAGGGTGGTTAAGAAGCCGAGAGGGTCCATTGGTTTCGGGCCCAATGCGTGGTAGTAACTGTTTCATGGATCACAAACAGAAAACTCAGTTCTTGAGGACGACTGCAATGAGACAACCCACCATGTACTCCTACATGGCCTCTCACCACTACCTTTACCAAATCGTGTTCACACACTTAGCTCTCAACAGTAGGACATGTTCACACAACCATTCCAATTCATTCCCGATGAATCAGACCTGACTCAACTCTAAGCAGTAGCAGTCATGACAAACAAGCATGAATGAGTAGGCAGAACAGGGCTTAAACAACTCCTACTGATGCTAGTGGGTTTCATCTATTTACTTTGGAATGACAGGTCATGCAGAGGGATAAAGGGCTTCAGCTACCGCAACAAGTAACAGATAAATCGTTGTTGTCCTAATGCAGTAAAAGAGAGCAGGAGCGAGAGAGTGGGATTGTATCGGAATGAACAAGGGGGTTTTGCTTGCCTGGCACTTCTGAAGATAATATAGTTCTTCATCGGTGTCATCGAACTCATCGTCGGTACGTCGTCTACTGAGAGGGGGCAAACACCGGCAACTGAGAAAGAACACAATCAATGCAATGCACATTCACATGAATGACATGTCATGTTAAGGTACTGAATTCACCTAATGCAATATCTAGCCAAGTTAATTGAAGTGGAACTCGAACAAGAACAAATTCCAACTCCAAATGTTATTTCATAAATTGCCCTAATCATCATTTGTCCTATTCAGTGAGGTTAACTTGTTCAAACATGCATGATCATGGCATAAACAGATTCTTCATATTTTTCTGATCATTTTTCATATATAACTTATTTCCATTGGAGTTATAGATTATTTTCTATGAATTTTAGAAGTTCTAACCATTTTCTGAAATTTTCTGATTAATAATAAATCCAGAAAATGTATTACTGCATCAGCATTGCGTCACTATGACGTCAGTGGTCAACTGCGGCGGTCCAAGTCAAACCCTGACCTGTGGGTCCCGCCTGTCAGTGTAATTAGCATAACTAGTTTTTAGTTAGCACTAAAACCAATTTAACTAGAGAACGGGCCCCACCTGTCATGGAGTCAGGGGGAGTCAACCTGGGCCCACACGGGGTCAACCATGGTCAAACAGGGTCAACTTGCCGGCTTTTAGCCGCCAGCGACGACCAGACGCGGAGGGGCAGCGCGGAATTCGCGCTCCGGCGACCAAAAGTACGGCGGAGGCCATCTACGTGATGCGGGCGCTCCCCCGCATCGAGTGGTGGTGGTGGTTGGACCGGGGTGGCGGAAACATCGCGGCGACGACCGACGGCTGCCGAGCTCGGGTGAGCTCGGGGTCGTCGCTTCTGACGGTCGGGGCAGCTTCGTGCGGGGCACCTACGTGCTCTCTGGCGCGGTGAACAAGATGGATGTGACGGCGAGCCATTTCGTGGCGAACCACGCCGTGATGGTGAGCACGGCGGCGGGTGCGGTGAGCTCGGTGTGGTGCGTGCGGTGCACGAGAGAGGGAACGGAGAGGGGGAGGACGGGCAGCAGCTCACAGTGGTCTCAACGAGCGGGTCAGAGAGGTCGGGGAAGAGCTGGAGTGGTCACGGTGGCGAGGGGGATCTCCGGCAACGGCGGATCGGGATGGCTCGGTGCAGCGTCTCCGGGGCGAGCGAGCGCTCGGGGCTCGGTCGAGGCAAAGCAGCGGACGACGGTGAAGCTTCTGGGCTAGGAGAGGCGATGAGTGGACGGCAAGATGGCGGCTTTACGACGGCGCGCGCTGCGTCAAGGGCCATGGCGCCTGTGGAGCGAGGGAGAGAGCAAGGGAAAATAATGGGGTGTCGGCGGGGTCGGGGCGGCGCCGAGGAGTGGCTTCGAGGCGTCACCGCACTGTCCAAGCAAGGCAGGCGGCCAGGGAGTTGCGTGGCGAGCTCGGGCACACCGGTGCTCACCTCTCTGCCTGCCTGGCGAGAGGAAGCATTGGCCGGCCATGGGCGGCCACAGTCTTTGGCCAGTGGGCTGGCGCCCGGGCCATGACAATAAGCCAGTAATTCTTTCTCTGTCATTATTTAAGTTTCTGTTTTCTATTTTCTGCAGTAAGTTTTGATTTAGTAAAAATACTAAACCATTTGTTAAAATGCTGAAATTGATTGTGGGCACTTGTAAATTTGTTTCCAACAACCCTCATTTAATTTCAGAATTGTTTGAGCACTTAAAATAATTATAGCAATTATATGCCCAAATTCAAATACATAATGATTTAATTCAAAAAATCCAGAATAGCCTCCAAAAATATGAAACCATTTTTTGCAGAGGGTTTAGCAGGACCGAAGATGGTGAACATTTATGAAGGGCATTTTGGGTTCATTGAAAAGTTTTAAGTTTGATCCTAGTTGAATTCATTTGGTGCTAGGGTTTCAACATCCCCATTTCAAGTTTCTTAGGAATTTAAACATGATGACATGACGAGCAAGCAAAGCCAAGCAAGGCTAATCTGGGGCTGTGACATAAACTCAAAGGGCCAGCTCGACATTAGCTTAAAAGCCTCCCGAAAATACCATTGGAAGCTGGGGAGAGCTCGAGGATGCGTTTGAGCAAATTTTCGGGGGACTTATGTCCGCCCTCCGGATCTGAACGATCTAAGTCACATAACTCAACAGCCGGAGAGTCAGCCGGAAATTCTGGAACAAGTTCCTTACTAAAAAGAACCAAATAGTCGATCGTTCGACGCCGAAGCCTTAGCAGCTTTCAAACACAACGTCCGAGACGAATGGCTCGCCAGACACCTCGGCTAAGAAAAGCCAAGAACAATGGCTGCATTAACAAGCCTCATGACCCGCTTTTGCGCGGGGAGGACAGCTGGTTGGCTAGATGCAGCACCAGCGACCCGAGTACATCCGAAATCAGGGATGGAAATGGGAAATCACGACAGTAAAAGATCATCGCGGAATAAGGAAAATGGCCGAATAATGCGGCGGTCAACGCCGGATTCAAAAGCTCTCGGCGAACAACAAAACACTGCCCCTAAAGGATACTTGACGAGCTCTCCAACCTAAAAAGATTACGGATAGTATGTCAAATACATGGTACCTCCGGGAAGCCTGCAAACCATACCCACAGAGATTGTTGGGTCTTCAAACAGTCCGGCAGACTGAACGCCGAACACAAGGGGCTCGACACACCAAGTAAAGATGACGACGAGCACCACAAGCAGAACCCCGGAAAACAAAAAACTTTCCCACAGGAGGTTAAAACAATAAACTCACTTCATGTGATCAAAAGGAAAAACAAAGCGGCACCCCCTAAAAGGCGCGCCGCACACTGGTTGTCAAAACCAATCACCTTCGACCATCAGGACTATTTCGATAATATCTGGAACGCAGGATGGACTGCCTTGATATTGGATCCTATAATCGACGGATTCCAATTTACACATGTCCTCATGGATGGCGGCGATGACATAAACCTGATATATCGGGACACAATCCGCAGGATGGGGATAAACCCAACCAAAATTCGCCGTAGCAACACCTCCTTTAAAGGAGTCTTGCCCGCCCATACGCCCGCACGGGCTCCATACTGCTAGAAGTTGTGTTTGGTTCATCCGAAAAATTTCGTCATGAAGGTTACTCTTCCATGTCGCCCCGTTTAAAAGTAGCCATCAAGCACTATTGGGACCTTGAAGCTTCGCCCGCTTTAACGCAATACCGCATTATGCATCTCTAACACTTAAAATCCCAGTCCACGCGACATCATCTCGTTAAAAGGAAGTATTAAGTGTTACTCGAGCACGGGAGAACGGGAGACTGCCATGACAGCCCCACAGCTATCCGGCTCTGCTAGGCAAAGAACCTGAATTGGTCATTCAAACCCCGGACACGGCTAGACGAGTCCGGCGCCTACTAGCCGCATACCCCCATACGAGGGGCCGCATGCATGTATAACAAGAGACAATAAAGCTCAATTTTATTCACTTCTTCGAACCGTACTCTGTTCATTAATATTAAGTACATCTTTCGCACGATCCTTTTTCTTTCAAACTAAGTTCCTCTCTTTTACAGATGAACAACGTGCTACAACCGTCCAGGATACGACACAACGGAGACACAGGCGCAGACGTGCAGCAGGGACCCGTTGCAAGGATTCTTTTTGTTGGGGAACGTTGCAGAAAATTAAAATTTTCCTACGGTTTCACCAAGATCTATCTATGAGTTCATCTAAGCAACGAGTCAAGAGAGAGAGTTTGCATCTACATACCACTTGTAGATCGAGCATGGAAGCGTTCGAGGGAGTGGTGATGATGAAGACGTTCCCAACGTGATTCCGATCACCGATGACCAAGTGCTGAACGGACAGCACCTCCGCGTTCAACACACGTACGGGACGATGGCGTCTCCTCCGACTTGATCCAGCAAGGATGAAGGAGAGGTTGAGGAAGACAACTCCAATGGCAGCACGACGGGCGTGGTGCAGTTGGTACGGCAGTTCTCCGGCAGGGCTTCGCCAAGCTCGCGTGGAGAAAGAGAGGTGTTGGGGAGGGGAGGGGCTGCGCCTTCAATGGTGTTGGCAGCCCTCCCCCCCCACCCCTCTATTTATAGGAGGAGAGGGCAAAGGGGGGGCCGGCCATCTAGGGGAAACCCTAGATGGGGGCGGCGGCCAAAGGGGAGGAGGGGAGGGTGGCTTGCCCCCCAAGCTAGGGGGGCGCCCCCTTTACGGTTTCCCCTCCCCATGCCCTAGCCGCATGGGCCTAGGTGGGGAGGTGCGCCCAACCCACCAGGGGCTGGCTCCCTCTCCCACTTAGCCCATGTGGCCCCCCGGGAGGGGTGGCCCCTCCCGGTGGACCTCCGGAACCCTCCCGGTGGCCCCGGTACATTACAGTATACCCCGAAACTTTCCGAGTCCGTTTAACCACTTTCCATATATAAATCTTTACCTCCGGACCATTCCGAACTTCTCGTGACGTCCGGATCTCATCCGGACTCGAACAACATTCGGTAATCACATACTTGTCTTCCTAATAACCCTAGCGTCACCGAACCTTAAGTGTGTAGACCCTACGGGTTCGGGAGACACGCAGACATGACCGAGACGATCTCAGGTCAATAACCAACAGCGGGATCTGGATACCCATGTTGGCTCCCACATGTTCCTCAATGTTTTCATCGGATGAACCACGATGTCAAGGGTTCAAGCAACTCCGTATTCTATTTCCCTTTGTCAGACGGTATGTTACTTGCCTGAGACTCGATCGTCGGTATCCCAATACCTCGTTTAGTCTCGGTACCGGCAAGTCACTTTACTCGTACCGTAATGCACTACTGAGTGGGCCCAGTGATACCTCTCCGTAACACGGAGTGACAAATCCCTATCTCGATCCGTGTCAACCCAACAGACACTTTCGGAGATACCTGTAGTGCACCTTTATAGTCACCCGCCACGTTGTGACGTTTGATACACCCAAAGCACTCCTACGGTATCCGGGAGTTACACGATCTCACGGTCTAAGGAAGAGATACTTGACATTGGAAAAGCTCTAGCAAAACGAACTACACGATCTTTGTGCTATGCTTAGGATTGGGTCTTGTCCATCACGTCATTCTCCTAATGACGTGATCCCGCTTGTCAATGGCATCGATGTCCATAGTCAGAAACCATGACTATCCGTCGACCAACGAGCTAGTCTACTAGAGGCTTACTAGGGACGTATTGTAGTCTATGTATTCACACGTGTATTACGATTTCCGGATAACACGCTTATAGCATGAATAAAAGACAATTATCATGAACAAGGAAATATAATAATAATGCTTTTATTATTACCTCTAGGGCATATTTCCAACAGTCTCCCACTTGCACTAGAGTCAATAATCTAGTTAAATTGTGATGAATCGAACACCCATCGAGTTCTGGTGTTGATCATGTTTTGCCCGCGGAAGAGGTTTAGTCAGCGGATCTGCGACATTCAGATCCGTATGCACTTTACAAATTTCTATGTCTCCATCCTGAACATTTTCACGGATGGAGTTGAAGCGACGCTTGATGTGCCTGGTCTTCTTGTGAAACCTGGGCTCCTTTGCAAGTGCAATAGCTCCAGTGTTGTCACAGAAGAGTTTGATCGGCCCTGACGCATTGGGTATGACTCCTAGGTCGGTGATGAACTCCTTCACCCAAATTGCTTCATGTGCTGCCTCCGAGGCTGCCATGTACTCCGCTTCACATGTAGATCCCGCCACGACGCTCTGCTTGCAGCTGCACCAGCCATCGCTTCCACCATTCAACATATACACGTATCCGGGTTTGTGACTTAGAGTCATCCAGATCTGTGGTCGAAGCTAAGCGTCAACGTAACCCTTTACGCATTTGAGCTCTTCGTCACCTCCATAAACGAGAAACATGTCCTTTGTCCTTTTCAGGTACTTCAGGATATTTTTGACCGCTGTCCAGTTGTTCCTTGCCGGATTACTTTGGTACCTTCCTACCAAACTTACGGCAAGGTTTACATCAGGTCTGGTACACAAGATGGCATACATAATAGATCCTATGGTCGAGGCATAGGGATGACACTCATCACTTCTTTATCTTTTGCCGTGGTCGGGCATTGAGCTGAGCTCAATCTCACACCTTGCAAAACAGGCAAGAACCCCTTCTGTGACTGATCCATTTTGAACTTCTTCAAAATCTTATCAAGGTATGTGCTTTGTGAAAGACCTATGAGGCGTCTCGATCTATCTCTATAGATCTTGATGCCTAATATATAAGCAGCTTCTCCAAGGTCCTTCATTGAAAAACACTTATTCAAGTAGGCCTTAATGCTGTCCAAGAGTTCTATATCATTTCCCATCAAAAGTATGTCATCTACATATAATATGAGAAATGCTCTGAGCTCCCACTCACTTTCTTGTAAACGCAGGCTTCTCCATAAGTCTCAAGATAAACCCAAACGCTTTGATCATCTCATCAAAGTTAATGTTCCAACTCCGAGATGCTTGCACCAGCCCATAAATGGATCGCTGGAGCTTGCATACTTTGTCAGCATTCTTAGGATCGACAAAACCTTCCGGCTGCATCATATACAGCTCTTCCTTAAGATATCCGTTAAGGAACGCTGTTTTGACGTCCATCTGCCATATCTCATAATCATAGTATGTGGCAATTTCTAACATGATTCAGACGGACTTAAGCTTCGCTACGGGAGAGAAAGTCTCATCATAGTCAATCCCTTGAACTTGCCGATAACCCTTAGCGACAAGTCGAGCTTTATAGATGGTGACATTACCATCCGCGTCCGTCTTCCTCTTAAAGATCCATTTGTTTTCTATCGTCGCCGATCATCGGGCAAGTCACCAAAGTCCACACTTTGTTTTCATACATGGATTCAATCTCGGACTTCATGGCTTCTAGCCATTTGTTGGAATCAGGGCCAGCCATCGCAACTTCATAGTTCGAAGTTTCAATGTTGTCTAACAACATGATTTCCAACAAAGGGTAGCCGTACCACTGCAGTGCGGAACGTGTCCTAGTTGACCCACTGAAGTTCAAGAGCAACTTGATCCGAAGTACCTTGATCATCATCATGAATTTCCTCCTCGGTTGGTGTAGGCATCACAGAACATTTTCCTGAGCTGCACCACTATCCTGTTCAAGAGGTAGTACTTCATCGAGTTCTACTTTCCTCCCACTTACTTCTTTCGAGAGAAACTCTTTTTCCAGAAAGGATCCGTTCTTGGCAACAAAGATCTTGCCCTCAGATCTTAAGTAGAAGGTATACCCTACGGTTTCCTTAGGGTATCCTATGAAGACACATTTTTCCGATTTGGGTTCGAGCTTTTCAGGTTGAAGTTTCTTGACATAAGCATCGCATCCCCAAACTTTTAGAAACGACAGCTTAGGTTTCTTCCCAAACCATAATTCATACCGTGTCGTCTCAACGGACTTAGACGGTGCCCTATTTAAAGTGAATGTAGCTGTCTCTAGAGCGTATCCCCAAAATGATAGCGGTAAATCAGTAAGAGACATCATAGACCGCACTATATCCAATAGAGTGCGACACGACGCTCGGACACACCATTATTACCGAGGTGTTCCAGCGGCGTGAGTTGTGAAACGATTCCACATTTTCTTAAGTGTGTACCAAATTCGTGACTTAAATATTCTCCTCCACGATCCGATCGTAAGAATTTTATCTTTCGGTCACGTTGATTCTCTACTTCATTCTGAAATTCCTTGAACTTTTCAAAGGTCTCAGGACTTGTGTTTCATCAAGTAGACATACCCATATCTACTCAAGTCATCTGTGAGAGTGAGAACATAACGATATCCTCCGCGAGCCTCAACGCTCATTGGACGGCACACATCGGTATGTATGATTTCCAACAAGTTGGTTGCTCGCTCCATTGTTCCGGAGAACGGAGTCTTGGTCATCTTGCCCATGAGGCATGGTTCGCATGTGTCAAATGATTCATAATCTAAAGACTCCAAAAGTCCATCGGCATGGAGCTTCTTCATGCGCTTGACACCAATGTGACCAAGGCGGCAGTGCCACAAGTATGTGGGACTATCGTTATCAACTTTACATCTTTTGGTATTCACGCTATGAACATGTGTAATACTACGCTCGAGATTCATTAAGAATAAACCATTGAACATTGGAGCATGACCATAAAACATATCTCTCATATAAATAGAACAACCATTATTCTCGGATTTAAATGAGTAGCCATCTCGCATTAAACGAGATCCAGATACAATATTCATGCTCAAACTTGGCACCAAATAACAATTATTAAGGTTCATAACTAATCCTCAGAGGTAAATGAAGAGGTAGCGTGCCGACGGCGATCACATCGACTCTGGAACCATTTCCGACGCGCATCGTCACCTCGTCCTTCGCCAGTCTCCGCTTATTCCGCAGCTCCTGCTATGAGTTACAAATATGAGCAACGGCACCGGTATCAAATACCCAGGAGTTACTACGATTACTGGTAAGGTACACATCAATTACATGTATATCAAATATACCTTTGGTGTTGTCGGCCTTCTTATCCGCTAAGTACTTGGGGCAGTTCTGCTTCCAGTGACCCTTCCCCTTGCAATAAAATCACTCATTTTCAGGCTTGGGTCCATTTTTTGACTTCTTCCCGGCAACTTGCTTACCGGGCGCGGCAACCTCCTTGCCGTCCTTCTTGAAGTTCTTCTTACCCTTGCCCTTCTTGAACTTAGTGGTCTTATTGACCATCAACACTTGATGTTCTTTCTTGATTTCAACCTCGGCTGACTTCAAAGATAGAGAATACTTCAGAATGGTCTTTACCATCCCCTGCATATTGTAGTTCATCACAAAGCTCTCATGTAGCTTGGAGGGAGCGACTGGAGGATTCAGTCAATGAAAGACTCATCAGGGAGGTTAATATTAAGCAGGGTCATACGGATTTGCAACACAGACATCTTGAGAATGTGCTCACTGACAGAACTATTTTCCTCCATCTTACAACTATAGAACTTGTCGGAGATGTCATATCTCTCGACCCGGGCGTGAGCTTGGAAAACCAGTTTCAGCTCTTCGAACATCTCATATGCTCCGTGATGCTCAAAACGCTTTTGGAGCCCCGGTTCTAAGCTGTAAAGCATGCCGCACTGAACGAGGGAGTAATCATCAGCACGAGACTGCCAAGCATTCATAATGTCTTGGTTCTTCCGGGACGGAGCGTCACCTAGCGGTCCTTCTAGGACATATTGTTTCGGCAGCTATGAGGATGATCTCGTGTTCCGGACCCATCCGTATAGTTGCTGCCGTCATCTTTCAGCTTGGTTTTCTCTAGGAACGCGTTGAAGTTCAAGTTGACATGAGCGTTGGCCATTTGATCTACAAGACATATCATTCAAAAGTTTTAGACTAAGTTCATGATAATTAAGTTCATCTAATCAAAATTATTTCAATGAACTCCCACTCAGATTAGACATCCCTCTAGTCATCTAAGTGATACACGATCCGAGTCGACTAGGCCGTGTCCGATCATCACGTGAGACGGACTAGTCATCGTCGGTGAACATTCTCATGTTGATCGTATCTTCTATACGACTCGTGTTCGACCTTTCGGTCTCCGTGTTCGAGGCCATGTCTGTACATGCTAGGCTCGTCAAGTTAACCCTAAGTGTTTTGCGTGTGTAAATCTGTCTTACACCCGTTGTATGTGAACGTAAGAATCCATCACACCCGATCATCACGTGGTGCTTAGAAGCGCATTTAACTTTAGCAACGGTGCACGCTTAGGGGAGAACACTTCTTGAAATTGTTGTAAGGGATCATCTTATTTACTACCGTCGTTCTAAGTAAACAAGATGTATAAACATAATAAACATCACATGCAATTATATAGTAGTGACATGATATGGCCAATATCATAAAACTCCATTGATCTCCATCTTCGGGCTCCATGATCATCTTGTCACCGGCATGACACCATGATCTCCATCATCATGATCTCCATCATTGTGCCTCCATGAAGTTGTCACGCCAACGACTACTTCTACTTCTATGGCTAACGTGTTTAGCAATAAAGTAAAGTAAATTACATGGCGTACTTCAATGACACGCAAGTCATACAAAAATAAAGACAACTCCTATGGCTCCTGCCGGTTGTCATACTCATCGACATGCAAGTCGTGATTCCTATTACAAGAACATGATCTCATACATCACAATATGTCATTCATCATTCATCACAACTTGGCCATATCACATCACATGTCAATTGCTGCAAAAACAAGTTAGACGCCCTCTAATTGTTGTTGCATCTTTTACGTGGCTGCAATTGGGTTCTAGCAAGAACGCTTTTCTTACCTACGAATAACCACAACGTGATCTTGTCAACTTCTATTTACCCTTCATAAGGACCCTTTTCATCGAATCCGCTCCAACTAAAGTAGGAGAGACAGACACCCGCCAGCCCACCTTATGCAACTAGTGCATGTTAGTCGGTGGAACCGGTCTCACGAAGCGCACGTGTAAGGTTGGTCCGGCCGCTTCATCCCACAATACCGCGGAAGCAAGATAAGATTAGTAGCGGCAAGTAAGTTGACAAGATCCACGCCCACAACTAAATTGTGTTAAACTCGTGCAAAGAGAACTAAGCATAGACCTAGCTCAAGATGCCACTGTTAGTGAACGTTGCAGAAAATTAAAATTTTCCTACGGTTTCACCAAGATCTATCTATGAGTTCATCTAAGCAACGAGTCAAGAGAGAGAGTTTGCATCTACATACCACTTGTAGATCGAGCACGGAAGCGTTCGAGGGAGTGGTGATGATGAAGACGTTCCCAACGTGATTCCGATCACCGATGACCAAGTGCTGAACGGACAGCACCTCCGCGTTCAACACACGTACGGGACGATGGCGTCTCCTCCGACTTGATCCAGCAAGGATGAAGGAGAGGTTGAGGAAGACAACTCCAATGGCAGCACGACGGCGTGGTGCAGTTGGAAAGGCAGTTCTCCGGCAGGGCTTCGCCAAGCTCGCGTGGAGAAAGAGAGGTGTTGGGGAGGGGAGGGGCTGCGCCTTCAATGGTGTTGGCAGCCCTCCCCCCACCCCTCTATTTATAGGAGGAGAGGGAAAAGGGGGGGCCGGCCATCTAGGGGAAACCCTAGATGGGGGCGACGGCCAAAGGGGAGGAGGGGAGGGTGGCTTGCCCCCCAAGCTAGGGGGCGCCCCCTTTAGGGTTTCCCCTCCCCATGCCCTAGCCGCATGGGCCTAGGTGGGGAGGTGCGCCCAGCCCACCGTGGGCTGGCTCCCTCTCCCACTTAGCCCATGTGCCCCCGGAGGGGTGGCCTCCCGTGGACCTCCTGAACCCTCCCGATGGCCCCAGACATTACCCAGTATACCCCAAACTTTCCGAGTCCGCTTAACCACTTTCCATATATAAATCTTTACCTCCGGACCATTCCGAACTTCTCGTGACGTCCGGGATCTCATCCGGGACTCGAACAACATTCGGTAATCACATACTTGTCTTCCTAATAACCCTAGCGCCACCGAACCTTATGTGTAGACCCTACGGGTTCGGGAGACACGCAGACATGACCGAGACGATCTCAGGTCAATAACCAACAGCGGATCTGGATACCCATGTTGGCTCCCACATGTTCCTCGATGTTGTCATCGGATGAACCACGATGTCAAGGGTTCAAGCAACCCCGTATTCTATTTCCCTTTGTCGACGGTATGTTACTTGCTCGAGACTTCGATCGTCGGTATCCCAATACCTCGCTTAGTCTCAAGCATCGCAAGCCACTTTACTGCATACCGTAATGCATGATCCCGTGACTGCATTAATTTGATCACATTGAGCTCAATATGATGATGCACTACTTTGAGTGGGCCGGTGATACCTCTCCGTAACACGGAGTGACAAATCCCTATCTCGATCCGTGTCAACCCAATGACACTTTCGGAGATACCTGTAGTGCACCTTTATAGTCACCCGCTACGTTGTGACGTTTGATACAACCAAAGCACTCCTACGGTATCCGGAGTTACACGATCGCATCGGTCTAAGGAAGAGATACTTGACATTGGAAAAGCTCTAGCAAAAGCGAACTACACGATCTTTGTGCTATGCTTAGGATTGGGTCTTGTCCATCACATCATTCTCCTAATGACGTGATCCCGTTGTCAATGGCATCGATGTCCATAGTCAGAAACCATGACTATCTCGTCGACCAACGAGCTAGTCTACTAGAGGCTTACTAGGGACGTATTGTAGTCTATGTATTCACACGTGTATTACGATTTCCGGATAACACAGTTATAGCATGAATAAAAGACAATTATCATGAACAAGGAAATATAATAATAATGCTTTTATTATTGCCTCTAGGGCATATTTCCAACACTTTTCAGATTAAGACCCTGCGTAAACCTTTTTTCACTGTCTCTTGTTGATATACATTCCCCCAGTTCCTTAAATATAACTGAGGAGGAGGCTGGTGTTTTGGCATTGGCCGCACCAGAATTTTTGCACGTACCTGGACACAAAGGGCTTAGGGCATTATTCTGCCCATTTTCATAAAGACCGAATACCTTAGGGAGTATTCGGCATCTTGAGTTAGGCCTTATATGCATCAACTCCGAATCATTTCTTTTGTCAAATGTTGTGTTGCCAGGCTCCTGTGTTTTGGTGCATTACGTTACGATTTCACGGAAAACGCGGCACCAGGAGAACTACTGCGATTGTGCCCTGATTCGGCCGGGCGAGCACCTCAGTAGAGAAAGCCGAAAACTGACTGTCATGATATAGCGAGAGACTGGTCAACCACTCGATGACTAACAGGAATGTTTAGGATTCCTCCGCATTAACGAAGGACCGGTTTTCGGTCAGCACATACGCACCCGAATACGGGAGAGTCCGGTGTTCTGTGGGCTATATAGTAGCCCCACCCTCGAACTCCTATGGCTAAGTGAAAGTGATAAAGCATTATAGTCCGGTTGTTCGGTTTTCTACGCTATCACCTCCTTAACAGGACCAAGACGTTGGATTAAGTGTGAAAAAGCGCTTTTTTTGCAAACACCCCCGCACTATGTGTGTGGGGGCTGAAGCCAAGGACTGCCATCTTTTAGGTTATATACACGTATACATAAACGGCCGCACAGGGAGTAGTTTACTACTTGAACGCACAAGTACAAAAAGCACTTATATTACATTGAAACATTGTTTTCACAAATCATACATGTCATTTAAACATAATATCCTTCGAGCACTGCGTCTCTATTAAACGAGCGCCCGCCAGGACTTCCTCAAAGTAGTGCTCGGCAGGTATTCGGCTTCCGTCCGAATCTTGGGATGCAACGTCGGTGGCCTTCATATCTGCCCAGTATGTCTTGACACGGGCAAGAGCCATCCGCGCTCCCTCAATACACGCCGATCGCTTCATTGCGTCGATACGCGGCACCGCACCAAGAAACCGCTGCACTAAACCAAAATAGCTCTTCGGCTGGGGTCCGTCCGGCCACAAGTGAGTCAAGACATGCTTCATGGCAAATCCGGAAAATCGATTCAGCTCGGCCCATTCGGCCAACCAATCGGTCAGCGACAGAGGACGCTCCGGTCTATGGAATTGCGACCAATATAGCTCTTCCTTCAGGCCCCTCTTCCGCCCCGGAAGTGCTCAATCAGCGTCCACAGCCGCTTTCGCCGCCAAGTCCAGATAAGCATCCTCTGAACTCCACAATTTATCCAACTGAGCATACTTTGGATCTGTATATTTCCTCCGTAGCAGAAACGGTTGTCCAGCCACAATTGCCCCGGCCTGACTCAGCTCCTCCTTGGCAGCTCCCAAAGCCAATTGGGCATTCTTGGATTCGGCGGCGGCCTTCTTTAGGCCCTCTTGTTCCACTTGACGTTCTTTTTCAAGAACCTCGCAGCGATTGGTAGTATTCCTCAACTTTTTGGCCATCTCGGCCATCTCCTCTTTGCTTCGGCAGTGAGCAGCCCGTTCAGCTTCTAGCTCTTCGGCCGCCTTTAAAGCGGCCGCATTACTAATTCTGGCTTGCTCTTTCGCTCGGGCGAGTTCTACCGCAGCTCTTCCACGGCGATGGCACCATCTGCATTAAGCATATGATTAGTAAGACATGGGCGTCAAGCTCCCTTACCAGGTGTCCGCATAGAAGTCGCATACCTTGTGACTCGTCAAACCGTTTATTGACCAGCGCGATGTCCGCATCCGCCTCGTCAAGTTGCCGCTTTAATTCGGCATATTCATCAGTCCGGCTGGCCTCCGGACGCCCCGCCACCTGTTTAGGAGCGGCGATATGTTAAAACTGAGAATTTGATCCTCGGCACGTTGTCAATTTTGACAACATACCGAGTCTCAGGGGCTACTATCTATACAGGGCGCATTTTATATGCATAACTATCAGAAGGTACATTATTTTTTGCGTACCTCAAACCCCGTCAGTAAGCTTCTGACGGCTTGCAGTAATCCGCTCTCTGCGGATGCAATTCTTTCAATCACCGTACTCCATTAGAGCACGGTGATCTTCTAAGATAGCCGCTTCGAAAGCAGATCCTTCACTCCTCCGACCGCACACCACTTGGCGCTGGACCTTCCGCCGCCGGACTTGGGGGAACCTCCACGACGACACCTCCTGGTCGTCCGCTTCACATGATGATACGACAGGTGGAGGCGTTCGCTCTCCATCATCTCCTAAGAAGATCCTCAAGACGAAGCTCACTGAGAAGGGCTGAGGTCTGAACTACGAGGTACAATTTCGGTTATCTTCATAAATAAATACAAGGATGTTCCTTATTTACAAGACTCCTTCTTTTTACTTACGGCTCGCTGGAGGGCTGATCCCCTTGGGGAAATAGTGCGGCTGGGTTACTTCCTCACGACTCTCTGACGAAGATTCCCTTCCCCTCTTTGAGGCCTTGACCTCCGGGTCTTTTGAAGCAGTCCTCTTCCCTCCTCGAAAGACGGGACTTTTAATCCCTCCTTCCTTGATAGCCTCCTTCATGGGGGCAGTCGCTTCCCCGTTCCCCCCTTCGCCTTCTTCAAAAGGCGCGACCTTCAACATCTTGGTCAACATGGGATCCGGCGTGGTCTCTGGGAGGGGAGCCGGACACCTTATCAACTTTGCCTTGGCTATCCACTCCTGTTCAAGAAACGGCTCCTTTAAAGGGCATATATATATGAAATAAATGAATGAACAACTTGTCCGGTTACAGGACTACTTACTTGAGTATCCGGGCGATTGCAGCTTAGTCCTGCGTCCTCGGTCAAGACCGGACACTTCTCTTGTGATCCGAAGAACAGTTTATACATCTCCACGGGTGTCGTGCCCATAAAATTTTGGAGAGCTCGTGGTCCCTCCGGATTGAATTCCCACAAAGTGAGGGGGCGACGCTTGTGGCTGAAGGCACCGGATCACCATAACTCGCGCCATCGCAACCAGATTGATCCCTCTTTCCGGAGATCTCGACACGCCCTCGCAACAGGGGGAACGTCCTTGGACAGCCCCCAGTCGAGCCCCTTGTTGACCATGATGCCAGCCGCTGTGGTGGACCTGAGCGGAAGGCAGGGAGCGCCGCCCATTTGGTGCCCCTGGGAGCGGTGATATAAAACCACTCCCGTTGCCAACTAAGATCCTCTTGAAAAGAGCCCTCGGGCCATAGAGCATCAACACATTTGCTTATGATCGCCCCTTTGCACTCCGCTTGCTGCCCCTTGATCATCTTTGGCTCCACCTTGAAGGTCTTGAGCCACAATCCAAAGTGGGGGGTAATATGGAGGAAGGCCTCACATACGACAATGAATGACGAGATATGGAGGAACGACTCCGGATTCAACACATGGAAATCAAGCCCAAAAAAAAACATGAGCCCCCGCACAAAGGGGTCCATCGGGAAGCCTAAACCCGAAGGAAGTGGGACCACGAACACCACGTTCTCGCCGGGCTCAGAGTGGGAATGACCTGCCTGGGCAGGTAGCCTATCTTGAGATCTCGCGGTTAGATACTGGGCGTCTCGTAGTTTTAGCACCTCTTCTTCTCGTGGACGGAGGAAGACATCCATCGGCCGTCTTGGTCGGAGCCGGACATCATCAAAGGTCCGAAGCGCTTGAATCTGGAGCTTTGGGTGTTGGAACTCGAAGCGCGAGGCGAACTCGATAGAGGGTGTAAAAAGAAGAGGGCCTTGGTCTCATTTTAAAGAGGTTGAATACCAAGAGCCCACTCCGTGGTCGATTAGGACTCGCCTTTGATAGAGAAGGCAGGCCAACGGGCACGGTTGGGTTACCCATGTCCGTATTGATGAGAATCCCGGAATAAGGGGGCACGATCTACGCTTTGATAAGACGTGCCAAGGAAACCGCCTCGCTAAACAAGCTGAGGTGGAACAATAAAAAGCGATTCATATAAAGGCCTGGCCGTGGTGTGATGTCACGCCGCCGAATACGTCAGCAGATCTGTGCAAAAATTATTCTCTACGGTGTTATGTGGAACTTGTTTTGCGAGCGGACACTATCTTTGTGTTCAAAACCTTCTATGAAGTATTCGGAGGAGGAACCCGCCTCGCAATGCCGAAGACAATCAACGCGCCGGACTCATCGTCATTGAAGCCTGGTTCAGGGGCTATTGAGGGAGTCCCGGACTAGGGGGTGTCCGGATAGCCGGACTATCATCATCGGCCGGACTCCAAGACTATGAAGATACAAGATTGAAGACTTCGTCCCGTGTCCGGATGGGACTTTCCTTGGCGTGGAAGGCAAGCTTGGCGATACGGATATGTAGATCTCCTACCATTGTAACCGACTACATGTAACCCTAACCCTATCCGTGTCTATATAAACCGAAGGGTTTTAGTCCGTAGGGATCTAACAACAATCATACCATAGGCTAGTTTCTAGGGTTTAGCCTCTTTGATCTCGTGGTAGATCCACTCTTGTAAAACACATCATCAATATTAATCAAGCAGGACGTAGGGTTCTACCTCCATCAAGAGGGCCCGAACCTGGGTAAAACATCGTGTCCCTTGTCTCCTGTTACCATCCGCCTAGACGCACAGTTCGAGACCCCCTACCCGAGATCCGCCGGTTTTGACACCAACAAGGTGCACTCGTGCAGACGAAGATCACGACGAAGCTCGGGGCTAAGTCCCTTGCGGAACCTTGCCTACTTCTTGGCGTCGGTAGATACCTCTTCAGGAGCATAACATGCTAGATTTCCAAACTCACGACTGTATGCATCTACAAACAGTCTACCCTGGGTGAAATTGCAGAACTCTTCCCTCTTACGATCCATGAGACCTTCCGGAATGTGATGCTCACGGAAAGCCGCACTGAACTCAGCCCAGGTAGTGATTTGGCCAACCGGGCGCATAGCCTCGAAATTCTCCCACCAAAGGCTAGCAGGGCCTTCGAGGTGATAGGCAGCAAAGGTAACCTTATCAGCTTCGGCTACGTTGGCAGAACGTAGCTTGTGGGTAATGCTGCGAAGCCAGTCATCCGCATCGAGAGGCTCAACGGAGTGTTTAAACTTCGGTGGATACAGCTTGACAAAGTCATTGAGTGACACCAGGTCATTCCTTGGCTGGGCGGTATTACCGCTCAATCCGCTTCAAAGAAGCGATTGGTCTCACGCTTGTTTAGATTCTGCCTCCATCATAACTTTGGCGGAGAAGGCGGTTGAGGAAGATTTACATTCCTAGCTGCGCGGCTTCTCCTCGCCCGGAGCAGCAGGTTGTTATGTGGTGTTGACCATCCTAGGAAACAAGACAACGGTTTAATCAAGGATGGCAAAACTTGGCAAGGAAGTGCGGAATGTATTGGATAACACGGAATGCAGAGATGTTCATCCGTATGACATGGTAATATAGAAACTGCCATATATATACCAACGGTCATACACACCATTCATAGTTTAGTACAAGCCCGGCTAGAGTACAACTACGGTGAAAGGCGTTACATCTCATCGGAAGCATTCCAAACTCCTATACATTATTTTTCTACACTTCCGGAATTGATACACACTAGGTCATATTCCATAGGTCATGCAGGACGGTGGAACTACAACTATTACAATACTAGTGATACTACTACTAACTCAGACAGCTCCGTAGTAGTCCTCATAGAAGTCACCTCCATAGCCTGGAAGCTCAACATGATTATCCGGAAACAGACGGTCCCGAGGAGCTTGTGGACCATAGGGGCTAGGATGAGGTCTTGGACCAACAAACGGTGGCCTGCGGGGGCCATGGGGTGGGGTGATGCCTCCCACATCACTCCAATCCATCATGTCTGGCAGAGCAGATCTCACAGGATACAGATCCCTTGTATCCATACATCCAGCTTGCACAACCGGTGCAAATTGAGTCAAAGTGGCCCAATGATCGGTACGAGTGTTGAAAAGCTCCATTCTCAAGGCCCGATTCTCTCGGTCCTTATCCTCGAGCATCTGAGCAGTGGTGCGGGTTAGTGAGTCCTCCTGAGTTGAATCAGCATAGATAGCCTGGAGATACCCTTGCGCCCGGAGTGAAGCCGCATATAATGTAAGTCTGTGTTCAAGCAGCTACCCGACTCGCATGATGGTCATCATAGAGTATGCAACATCCTGCACAGCCATCTCGATAGTGACCCCGAGTCCATAGGAGTGGTGAAGGGGCTCAATCTATCTAGGATAAGAAGGAAATATCCTGACAGTGCAGAGCTATTGGCTTTGATTAAAGTCTCGGAATTGCTCTTCGACGGTGTATTCGGGATACCAACGGTAGCCCATCTCAATCATTACCCGGACTAACATAGCCGTATGACCGGGCACATCGATGCACCTGGTCAGGCGAACCACTTGGTTTTGAGCACGAGTGGCCATCTGAAAGCACACCCACAATGCAAAGACATTAAAATTTCAAGTGAAAATCGGACAACATAACATCTGTAAATGCTCAAGAACAGATTTGAGACATTCAAAATCAGATTGCAAAACCACTCAACAACATCATATCAAGGTTCCGGTTCAACTGATAACATACTAAAAGTAGTAGAAACTGAACTGAGGCTGGTAACCAACAATCCTATAAGTTACTACGGATTAGTAACACGTGAACCTGATAGAGAGAAGAGAGCCTAGTCCTATACCCACGTAGAATGACAAGAGGATGACTCAGATCAGAGGGCATAAGGTAAAGGAGTAAAAAGTGCCTTACGTCCCTCCCACAATCAATTCCCCTACATATAACTAAAGCATTTCTAGACTCGACATTGACCAGTTTGGCTTAGCGAACGTACAGGCAGTCCAGCTCCGATGCCAACGCTGTCAAGACCCCGATTCCAAGTCACATCGACCTAGCCGGTAACACCTCATTTCACTTTGCGGCCTCACGCACGGTATTCCCACGGGTGTCACCTTACCATGGCCCGGGACCGTTTGTGCCTTTTGGCTCACGTATATGATAGTGTCGCTAGCATCCACATTACAGAGAACCCGGGCCGACATGGCTAGTCATGAACCCAAAGCGGCGCTAACCCATGGGGACAGGCATACATGAATCACATCGAGCATGTTGGTCAACAACGTATGAATCCGGGCTGTAGCACTGGGCTAACAGGACTCCGGTAACCCGGTCAGAAAGGCTAGGCAGACTCCGGATGTCATCGCGTGACATTTCCCGAAGGGAGACGCACGAACGAAGTGAAACACATGTCGGCCAGTCAAGTGTCCAGGCGGTAGTCTTTGGGCTAGCAGGACTCGGTGAACCAGTATGAGCGGACTACTATCACTCGGGAAGCACTAGACTACATTTCCCCATATGAGAGGCTGCCAAGGATAAACAACTAGATTAGTCGGATCCCACTCATACCAAGCATTTCAATCATAAACACAATATGCCCGATATGAGTACATACAACATGGCATCACAACAAAACTCTACAACTCAAAGTACTTTATTTAAGAGGCTCCGAGAAGCCATACATAACATATTCATACAGATAGGGGTCATATGACCCGACACTCAAGTTATACAAACATACAAGCGCATGCGGAAGCAAACTAGTCTGAGTACAGACACTAAAAAGAAAGAAGGCTTGACGAAGCCCTTCTATCTACAGTGGCCCTTCACGAGCCTTGGATCACCACCTGGGTGGCTAGTCACTCGTTGAGGGAGTCCTGGACTAGGGGGTGTCCGGATAGCCGGACTATCATCACGGCCGGACTCCAAGACTATGAAGATACAAGATTGAAGACTTCGTCCCGTGTCTGGATGGGACTTTCCTTGGCGAGGAAGGCAAGCTTGGCGATACGGATATGTAGATCTCCTACCATTGTAACCGACTCTGTGTAACCCTAACCTATCCGATGTCTATATAAACCGGAGGGTTTTAGTCCCTAGGACGAACAACAATCATACCATAGGCTAGCTCCTAGGGTTTAGCCTCTACGATCTCGTGGTAGATCTACTCTTGTACTACCCATATCCACTAGTAGAAAAAGGGCCTATTGTCCCGGTTGGTAAGGGCCTTTAGTCCCGGTTGGTGAACCGGGACTAAAGGGTCGGTACTAATACCTCCCCCCTTTAGTCCTTGCTCAATCGAATCGGGACTAAAGGCCGCGCCACGTGGGGCTCCACCTTTAGTCGGTTGGTAACACCAACCAGGACTAATGGAAATTTTATGATTTTTTTGAAATTTTTTTGAAAATCTTTTTGAATTTTTTTGAATAATTTTTATTTTCAAATTTCTGAATTATTTTAATCCCTAATCTCTAATCAAGACCCCTCATCCGCTCAATTTATCCTCTTCTCTAATCACCCTCATCATTCCAAATAACCTAACTTCCTAACGGTCACCCATCCTCCCACTCCCCGGCTGAGCACGCTTAACTTCGGGTTCTATTCTCCCTCGTTTCCAAGTCTGCACTTGTTGTTTTCCTGACAATAGTAAGATGTCAATCCTATTAACCCTCAGGAATTTTGCTTGAGCATGAATAGACACATTTCACTGTTTGAGTTTCAAACTATTGTTTTCAAAAACAAAAATTATTTAGAAAACAATAGTTATTTTAAATAATTAGTTTGACCATGATTTGACCATAGTTTGACCATAGTTTGACCACAGTTTGACCAGATTTGACCAAAATTCAAAATAACTGAACAAATTATTTAGTAACACTAATATTCTAGAATAATTAGTTTGACCATGGTTTGACCATGTTTTGACCATGTTTTGACCATAGTTTGACCATAGGTTGACCAGATTTGACCAAAATTCAAAATAACTGAATAAATTATTTAGTAATACTAATATTCTAGAATAATCAGTTTAACCATGGTTTGACCATTATTTTCGAGTAGATGATTTTTCATATAAAAACTTTTTCATCCGAGTTAGTATGCAAAAGTTATGCCCATATTTACAACTTTCAGAGAGATTTTGCAAATAAAGTCGAAATTCACATTTGCAAATTTTCCCAACAACTAGACCACATATCACATGGGAAACTTATTTTCTTTTATTTTTTTGACATTTCCATCATTTTCTTTTATTTTTTTTAAAATTGAAAAGGCGATCCACAAACCGGGACCGGGATTAAAGGTCTCAACCCCATTAGTCCCGGTTCGTGCCTCAAACCGGGACTAAAGGTCTACTCTTTAGTCCCTGTTTGAGGCATGAACCGACTAATGGTATCAAGATTTTTAGTCGGTTTGAGGCACAAACCGGGACTAAAGGGCACAGGTGAACCGGGACTAATGCCTTAGCCGCACGAACCGGGATAAATGCTCACATTAGTCCCGGTTCTGGATTGAACCGGGACTAATGGGCTAAACCGGGGTGGACGATAGCCCCTTTTTCTACTAGTGATCATCAATATTAATCAAGCAGGAGTAGGGTATTACCTCCATCGAGAGGGCCCGAACCTGGGTAAAAACATCGTGTCCCTTGTCTCTTGTTACCATCCGCCTAGACGCACAGTTCGGGACCCCCTACCTGAGATCCGCCGGTTTTGACACCGACATTGGTGCTTTCATTGAGAGTTCCTCCGTATCGCCACCGATAGGCCCGATGGCTCCTTCGATCATCAACAACCACGCAGTCCAGGGTGAGACCTTTCTCCGGACAGATCTTCAGATTCGGCGGCTTTGCACTGGGCCAATTCGCTTGGTCATCCGGAGCAGATCGAAGCTACGCCCGCCATCAGTCGATTGGGAAGTTTGAACTATACGGCCGATATCCGCGGGGACTTGATCTTCGACGAATTCAAGCCGCAGCTGCCGCAAGGCATCGCCTCGATGGGCATGATCTAGCTCAGAGCCTAACAAAGGCCTCGAGGCCGCACCAAAGATCCGGCTCCGACTCTCAATCCGGAGCCGGATTCCCCGATCGAGGACGAGTGGTTGGACACCGCCTCGGGGGCTACGATCTCTATGGTGATTGAGCCAAACTCTATCCCTGTCCCCTGCGAAGACCGTGACTCCAAGGTGCCGGACTCTTCTCCGGACTCCGAACCCTCCGCGCCCCTGCCAATCGAATCCGATTGGGCGCCGTTACGGTTCATCGCCAGACATCTTTCAGCACTCGCCCTTTGGCGACGCCCTGAATTCACTAAAGTCTCTCTCTATCCGGAGAGCCACGTCCAGACATTACGGTCGGGAGGGTTGGGATGCTGACGACGAAGAAATTCAACGCCCACCCACCACCCACTTTCAGAGCCACCGCCGAAAAGCTTACACGACGTGCTCGATTTCGACTCAAGACATCGACGGTATGGACGACGATGTAGGAGACAACAATGAACCAGCACCTATAGGATGCTTTGGACAACCACCTCATCCCATGATGTATACATGGTGGATACACCTAAAGGAAATGAAGACGAGGAACAACGGACGCCACGAAGGATAAATCCCTCGAAAAGCAGTCAAAACGACAACGTAAACGCCGAACCAAGTCCCGCCTCAACAGAGACCGAGCCATAGAGTAGGGCGAACCGGTGGACGACGAACACGCTATCGAGCAATCGTATGAACACGACAACTTGGATAAACAACCCATCCCCAGCGAAGACAACAGTCCGGACGATCTCACGCCGGACAAATTGTTGGAGCAAAATAACCTCCAGAAAAGGCTCGTCGCCACTGCGCGTAGCCTGAAAAAGCAGAAGCGGAAGCTCAAAACAACGGAAGATGCACTCAGGATCAGATGGAGCAAAGTATTCAACACCGCAGACAAATACAGCGACAGTCGTCGAACAAAGAGCTACCCAAAAAGAAAGCTACTGCCCGAATTTGACGAGGAGGCCTTAGAGCCCCCACAATCAAAAAATAAGAAGGCCACCCGGTCGGATGGACGACCCCACGGCAAAAAGAGAACGGCAAATGGTGCCGCACACAAGCTGGTATGCGATCCGCATAAGGATTCACAGCAAAAGGATGGCCCAGTTAGGTCCATCTATGGGCCAAGAAAGCAAGCTCTTCAAAGCAATGCAACAGGAAAAAATCCGAACATCACGGCACACCCAAATATAGGGCGCCAGACATCCCCTATGTTTCACCGATGAGGTGCTTTGGATCATAAATTTCAGCCGGGATTCAAACCCGTAAACATAGAGGCATACGACGGAACAACAGACCCTGGAGTCTGGATCGAGGATTACATCCTCCACATACTCATGGCTCGAGGAGACGATCTCCACGCCATAAAATACTTACCCCTTAAATTGTCAGGACCCCGATTCCATGTCACATCGATCTAGCCGGTAACACCCCCATATCACTTTGCGGCCTCACGCACGGTATTCCCACCGGTGTCGCCTTACCATGGCCCGGGACCGTTTGCGCCTTTTGGCTCACGTATATGATAGTGTCGCTAGCATCCATATGATAGAGAACCCGAGCCGACATGGCTAGTCGTGAACCCAAAGCGGCGCTAACCCATGGGGATAGGCATACATGAATCACATCGAGCATGTCGGTCATCAACGTGTGAATCCGGGCTGTAGCACTGGGCTAACAGGACTCCGGTATCCCGGTCAGTAGCAGAGCTAGGCAGGACTCGGATGTCCTGCGTGACATTTCCCGAAGGAGACAGACATAGGAACGAAGTGAAACACATGTCGGCCCGATCAAGTGTCCAAAGCAGTAGTCTGGGCTAGCAGGACTCCGGTGAACCGGTCAGTAGCGGACTACTATCGCCAGGAAGCACTAGACTACATTTCCCCATATGAGAGGCTGCCAAGGATAAACAACTAGATTGTCGGATCCCGCACATACCAAGCATTTCAAACATACACACAATATGCTCTATATGTGTAAATACAACATGGCATCACAACATAACTCTCTGACTCAAATATTTATTCATTAGGCCCGAGGAGCGAGATATTACAAACATGGGTCTCATGACCCAACACTTCGAGCATACAAGTCAAAGCACAAGCGGAAGCTTAACATGTCCGAAAGTACAGACATCTACAAATGGAAAAGGCTGAGAAGCCCGACTATCTACCACATCTCGCCGAGGGCACAAGATCGTAGCCGAGGTAACAAGCTAAACATCAAGTCCAAGCGGAACTACTAGCGAGACCGGCGTCTCTCCGCAAAACATAAAATAAGCAAACGTGACTACAAACATACTCAGCAAGACTTACATCGTAACTAACTACATATGCATCAAGATCAACAAAGGGGTGGTGGAGTTTGACCGCAGCAAGCCAGCTTTGACTCGGTGGCTATCCTAAACTACTTAATCGCAAGTAACTCTTTTGAGGTGGCGCTACGCAGTCCACATATTCACCATATCAATACACCACTATGGATCCGCTCTCGTCTCCCTACGAGAACGCCATCCATAGCACTCACGCTTATCTTGGCATTTTAGAGTATCCACTTTCACTTGTCTATGAACTGTTATAGGCAACCCGTAAGTCCTTTTCATGGACACGGCTATTCGAATAGATCATCTTAACCTGCAGGGGTGTACTTCTTCCCACACGCTCACCACTTACCGCGTTTACGACATGTACTCGGCAACCTTCAAGCGAAAGCCCAACGTGGGTGTCGGCCACGGCCTACCTAAACACTCAAGTCCCTAGTCCAGGTTTATCGCCTATTCTGGTTCCATCCGCAGGGAGTCCGACCGAGGTTTCCACTAATGGCCCCGAACGACGTGTGCAGGGTTCCCGAGATACCAAACGGGCATTCGGTACACTGGGCCACGGTGTATCTACCGCATCATAGCCCACCCCTAGGGTCAGTGCTACGCACGGCCTCCAACACATATCCTACAAACACCAGAAACTAGTTGCAACTCCTGGACAAAGAACAAGGGTGGTTAAGAAGCCGAGAGGGTCCATTGGTTTCGGGCCCAATGCGTGGTAGTCACTGTTTCATGGATCACAAACACAAAACTCAGTTCCTGAGGACGACTGCAATGAGACAACCCACCATGTATTCCTACATGGCCTCTCACCACTACCTTTACCAAATCGTGTTCACACACTTAGCTCTCAACAGTAGGACATGTTCACACAACCATTCCAATTCATTCCCGATGAATCAGACCTGACTCAACTCTAAGCGATGGCAGGCATGACAAACAAGCATGAATGAGTAGGCGTAACAGTGGCTCAAACAACTCCTACTCATGCTAGTGGGTTTCATCTATTTACTTTGGAATGACAGGTCATGCAGAGGATAAGGGGTTCAGCTACCGCAGCAAGTAAATGTATAAATCGTTGTTGTCCTAATGCAGTAAAAGAGAGCAGGAGCGAGAGTGGGATTGTATCGGAATGAACAAGGGGTTTTGCTTGCTCGGGCACTTCGAAGATAATATAGTTCTTCATCGGTGTCATCGAACTCATCGTCGATGCACGTCGTCTCATCGAGAGGGGGCAAACACCGCAATCGAGAAAGAACACAATCAATGCAATGCACTTTCACATGAATGACATGTCATGTTAAGGTACTGAATTCACCTAATGCAATATCTAGCCAAGTTAATTGAAGTGGAACTCGAACAAGAACAAATTCCAACTCCAAATGTTATTTCATAAATTGCCCTAATCATCATTTGTCCTATTCAGTGAGGTTAACTTGTTCAAACATGCACGATCATGGCATAAACAGATTCTTCATATTTTTCTGATCATTTTTCATATATAACTTATTTCCATTGGAGTTATAGATTATTTTCTATGAATTTTAGAAGTTCTAACCATTTTCGGAAATTTTCTGATTAATAATAAATCCAGAAAATGTATTACTGCGTCAGCATTGCGTCACTATGACGTCAGCAGTCAACTGCGGCGGTCCAAGTCAAACCCTGACCTGTGGGTCCCGCGTGTCAGTGTAATTAGCCTAACTAGTTTTTAGTTAGCACTAAAACCAATTTAACTAGAGAACGGGCCCCACCTGTCATGGAGTCGAAGTCAACCTGGCCCACACGGGTCAACCAGGTCAAACAGGTCAACTTCGCCAGCTTTTTAGCCGCTAGCGCATTTACCGACACGCGGGCAGCGCGGAATTCACGCTCCGGGACCAAAAGTACGGCGGAGGCCATCTACGTGATGC
This sequence comes from Aegilops bicornis, assembly GCA_021605145.1. Classification (NCBI taxonomy): domain Eukaryota; kingdom Viridiplantae; phylum Streptophyta; class Magnoliopsida; order Poales; family Poaceae; genus Aegilops; species Aegilops bicornis. The sequence continues at coordinate 127,694,383 of CM038671.1, forward strand.
GGGCGCTCCCCCGCATCGAGTGGTGGTGGTGGTTGGACCGGGGGTGGCCGGAAACATCGCGGCGGCGACCGACGCGACGGGCCGGAGCTCGGGTGAGCTCGGGTCGTCGCTTCTGACGGTCGAGGGCAGCTTCGTCGCGGGGCACCTACGTGCTCTCTGACGCGGTGAACAAGATGGATGTGGCGGAGCCATTTTCGTGGCGAGCCACGCGCCGGTGATGACGGCGGCGGCGGGTGCGGTGAGCTTCGGTGGTGCGTGCGGTGCACGAGAGAGGGAACGGAGAGGGGAGGACGGGCAGCAGCTCACGGTGGTCTCAACGAGCGGGTCGAGAGGTCGGGAAGAGCTGAAGTGGTCACGGCGGGCGAGGGGGATCTCCGCAACGGGCGGATCGGGATGGCTCGGCAGCGTCCGGGCGAAGCGAAGCGCCGGGGCTCGGTCGAGGCAAAGCAGCGACGGTGAAGCTTCGGGCACGGAGAGGCGATGAGTGGACGGCCAGCGATGGCGGCGGCTTTACGACGGGCGGCGCTGGCCAAGGCCGGCCATGGCGCCCAGTGGAGCGAGGGAGAGAGCAAGGAAAATAATGGGGTGTCGGCGGGGTCGGGCGGCGCCGAGGAGTGGCCGAGGCGGCCACCAAGACTGTCCAAGCAAGGCAGGTGACGAGGAGTTGCGTATGAGCCTGGGCACACCGGGTGCTCACCTCTCGCCTGGCCTGGCGAGAGGAAGCAGGGCTATGGCCAGCATGACCGGGCCGCCAGGTGGGCTGGCCAGCTAGGCCGCGACAGGTAAGCCAGGTAATTCTTTCTCTCTCTTTATTTAAGTTTCTGTTTTCTATTTTCTGCAGTAAGTTTTGATTTAGTAAAAATACTAAACCATTTGTTAAAATGCTGAAATTGATTGTGGGCACTTGTAAATTTGTTTCCAACAGCCCTCATTTAATTTCAGAATTATTTGAGCACTTAAAATAATTATAGCAATTATATGCCCAAATTCAAATACATAATGATTTAATTCAAAAAATCTAGAATAGCCTCCAAAAATATGAAACCATTTTGGCAAGAGGGTTTAGCCAGACCAAAGATGGTGAACATTTATGAAGGGCATTTTGGGTTCATTGAAAAGTTTTAAGTTTGATCCTAGTTGAATTCATTTGGTGCTAGGGTTTCAACATCCCCATTTCAAGTTTCTTAGGAATTTAAACATGATGACATGATGAGCAAGCAAAGCCAAGCAAGGCTAATCTGGGGCTGTGACATAAACTCAAAGGGCCAGCTCGGCATTGGCTTAAAAGCCTCCCCGAAAATACCATTGGAAGCTGGGGAGAGCTCGAGGATGCATTTCGGGCAAATTTTCAGGGGACTTATGTCCGCCCTCCGGATGCAGACGATCTAAGTCACATAACTCAACAGCCCGGAGAGTCAGCCCGGAAATTCTGGAACAGGTTCCTTACTAAAAAGAACCAAATAGTCGACTGTAAGCCTTAGCAGCTTTCAAACACAACGTCCGAGACGAATGGCTCGCCAGACACCTCGGCTAAGAAAAGCCAAGAACAATGGCTGCATTAACAAGCCTCATGACCCGCTTTTGCGCGGGGAGGACAGCTGGTTGGCTAGATGCAGCACCAGCGACCCGAGTACATCCGAAATCAGGGATGGAAATGGGAAATCACGACGCAGAAAAGATCAGCGCCGGAATAAGGAAAATGGCCCGAATAGTACGGCGGTCAACGCTGGATTCAAAAGCTCTCGGCTGAACAACAAAACACTGCCCCTAAGGATAACAAAGGACGAGCTCTCCAACCTAAAAAGATTACGGATAGAGTGTGTCAAATACATGGTACCTCCGGAAGCTCGCAAACCATACCCACAGAGATTGTTGGGTCTTCAAACAGTCCGCAGATCAACGCCGAACACAAGGGGATCGACACACCAAGTAAAGATGACGACGAGCACCACAAGCAGAACCCCGGAAAACAAAAAACTTTCCCACAGGAAGTTAACAATAAACTCACTTCATGTGATCAAAAGGAAAAACAAAGCGGCACCCCCTAAAACGCGCGCCACACACTGGTTGTCAAAACCAATCACCTTCGACCATCAGGACTATTCCGATAATATCCGGAACGCAGGATGGACTGCCTTGATATTGGATCCTATAATCGACGGATTCCAATTTACACATGTCCTCATGGATGGCGATAAGGACATAAACCTGATATATCAGGACACAATCCGCAGGATGGGGATAAACCCAACCAAAATTCACCGTAGCAACACCTCCTTTAAAGGAGTACTACCCGGCCCATACGCCCTCTGCACGGGCTCCATACTGCTAGAAGTTGTGTTTGGTTCATCCGACAACTTCCGCCGCGAAAGGTTACTCTTCCATGTCGCCCGCTTAAAAGTAGCCATCAAGCAGTATTGGGACGCGAAGCTTTCGCCCGCTTTAACGCAATACCGCATTATGCATCTCTAACACTTAAAATGCCCGGTCCACGCGACATCATCTCGTTAAAAGGAAGTATTAAGTGTTACTCGAGCACGGGAGAACGGGAGACTGCCATGACAGCCCCACAGCTATCTGGCTCTGCTAGGCAAAGAACCTGAATTGGTCATTCAAACCCCGGACACGGCTAGACGAGTCCGGCGCCTACTAGCCGCATACCCCCATACGAGGGGCCGCATGCATGTATAACAAGAGACAATAAAGCTCAATTTTATTCACTTCTTCGAACCGTACTCTGTTCATTTAATATTAAGTACATCTTTCGCACGATCCTTTTGATTTCAAACTAAGTTCCTCTCTTTTACAGATGAACAACGTGCTACGCCCGTCCAGGATACGGCACAATGGAGACACAGCGCAGACGCGTGCAGCAGGGACCCGTTGCAAGGATTCTTTTCAGATTAAGACCTGCGTAAACCTTTTTTCACTGTCTCTTGTTGATATACATTCCCCCAGTTCCTTAAATATAACTGAGGAGGAGGCTAGTGTTTTGGCATTGGCCGCACCAGAATTTTTGCGCGTACCTGGACACAAAGGGCTTAGGGCATTATTCTGCCCATTTTCATAAAGACCGAATACCTTAGGGAGTATTCGGCATCTTGAGTTAGGCCTTATATGCATCAACTCCGAATCATGTCTTTGGTCAAATGTTGGGTTGCCCGGCTCCTGTGTTTTGGTGCCTTACGCCCGCTTTCACGGCTAACGCGGCACTGTGGAGAACTTCATGCGATTGTGCCCGTTCGCCGCAAGCGAGCACCTCAAAGAGAGAAAGCCAAAAACGACTGTCATGATATAGCGAGAGACTGGTCAACCACTCGATGACTAACAGGAATGTTTAGGATTCCTCCGCATTAACGAAGGACCGGTTTTCGATCAGCACATACGCACTCGAATACGGAGAGTGCGGTCCCTCCAGGGGCTATATAGTAGCCCCACCCTCGAACTCCTATGGCTAAGTGAAAGTGATAAAGCATTATAGTCCGGTTGCCTGGTTTGCTACGCTGTCACCTCCTTAACAGGACCAAGACGTTGGATTAAGTGTGAAAAAGCGCTTTTTTGCAAACACCCCGCACTATGTGCGTGGGGGCTGAAGCCAAGGACTGCCATCTTTAGGTTATATACACATATACATAAACGGCCGCACAGGGAGTTGTTTACTACTTGAACGCACAAGTACAAAAAGCACTTATATTACATTGAAACATTGTTTTCACAAATCATACATGTCATTTAAACATAATATCCTTCGAGCACTGCATCTCTATTAAACGCAGCGCCACCAGACTTCCTCAAAGTAGTGCTCGGTGTATTCGGCTTCCGTCCGAATCTTGGGATGCAACGTCGGTGGCCTTCATATCTGCCCAGTATGTCTTGAGACGGGCAAGAGCCATCCGCGCTCCCTCAATACAGGCCGATCGCTTCATTGCGTCGATACGCGGCACCGCACCAAGAAACCGCTGCACTAAACCAAAATAGCTCTTCGGCTGGGGTCCGTCCGGCCACAAGTGAGTCAAGACATGCTTCATGGCAAATCCGGACAATCGATTCAGCTCAGCCCATTCGGCCAACCAATCGGTCAGCGACAGAGGACGCTCCGGTCTATGGAATTGCGACCAATATAGCTCTTCCCTTCTGTGCCCCTTCTGGCCCCGGAAGTACTCAATCAAGGCGTCCTGGCCGCCGCCAAGTCCGTATAAGCATCCTCTGAACTCCACAATTTATCCAACTGAGCATACTTTGGATCTGTATATTTCCTCCGTAGCAAAAACGGTTTTCCAGCCGCAATTGCCCCGGCCTGACTCAGCTCCTCCTTGGCAGCTCTCAAAGCCGATTGGGCATTCTTGGATTTGGCGGCGGCCTTCTTTAGGCCCTCTTGTTCCACTTGACGTTCTTTTTCAAGAACCTCGCAGCGATTGGTAGTATTCCTCAACTTTTTGGCCATATCGGCCATCTCCTCTTTGCTTCGGCAAGAGCAGCCCGTTCAGCTTCTAGCTCTTCGGCCGCCTTTAAAGCGGCCGCATTACCAATTCTGGCTTGCTCTTTTCGCCGGGCGAAGTTCTCGCCGCAGCTCTTCCACGGCAGTGGCACCATCTGCATTAAGCATATGATTAGTAAGACATGGGCGTCAAGCTCCCTTACCAGGTGTCCGCATAGAAGTCACATACCTTGTGACTTGTCAAACCGTTTATTGACCAGCGCGATGTCCGCATCCGCCTCGTCAAGTTGCCGCTTTAGTTCGGCATATTCATCAGTCCGGCTGGCCTCAGGACGCCCCGCCACCTGTTTAGAAGCGGTGATATGTTAAAACTGAGAATTTGATCCTCGGCACGTTGTCAATTTTGACAACATACCGAGTCTCAGGGGCTACTATCTATACAGGGCGCATTTTTTATGCATAACTATCAGAAGGTACATTATTATTTGCGTACCTCAAACCCCGTCAGTAAGCTTCTGACGGCTTCGTGCAATCCGCTCTCTGCGGATGCAATTCTTTCCATCACCGGACCCATTAGAGCACGGTGATCTTACGAGATAGCCGCTCGCCCGAGCAGATCCTTCAGCTCCTCCGACCGCACACCACTTGGCGCTGGACCTTCCGCCCCTGCCGGACTTGGGGGAACCCTCCACGACGACACCTCCTGGTCGTCCGCTTCACATGACGGTACGACAGGTGGAGGCGTTTCGCTCTCCATCATCTCCGGAAGAAGATCCCCCGAAGACGAGCTCTGCTGAGAAGGGCTGAGGTCTGAACTACGAGGTACAATTTCGGTTATCTTCATAAATAAATACAAGGATGTTCCTTATTTACAAGACTCCTTCTTTTTACTTACGGCTCGCTGGAGGGCTGATCCCCTTGGGGAAATAGTGCGGCTGGGTTACTTCCCAGCACGGACTCTCCGACGAAGATTCCTTCCCTCTTTGAGGCCTTGACCTCCAGGTCTTTCGAAGCAGTCCTCTTCCCTCCTCGAAAGACGGGACTTTTAATCCCTCCTTCCTTGATAGCCTCCTTCATGGGGGCAGTCGCTTCCCCGCTCCCCCCTTCGCCTTCTTCAAAAGGCGCGACCTTCAACATCTTGGTCAACATGGGATCCGGCGTGGTCTCTGGGAGGGAGCCGGACACCTTATCAACTTTGCCTTGGCTATCCACTCCTGTTCAAGAAACGGCTCCTTTAAAGGGCATATATATATATGAAATAAATGAATGAACAACTTGTCCGGTTACAGGACTACTTACTTGAGTATCCGGGCGATTGCAGCTTAGTCCTGCGTCCTCGGTCAAGACCGGACACTTCTCTTGTGATCTGAAGAACAGTTTATACATCTCCACGGGTGTCGTGCCCATAAAATAATGGAGAGCTCGTGGTCCCTCCGGATTGAATTCCCACAGGCGGAGGGGGCGTTCTTGAGGCTAAAGGCGCCGGATCACCATAACCTGCGCCACTGCAACCAGATTGATCCCTCTTTCCTGGAGATCTCGAATACGGCCCTGCAACAGGGGAACGTCCTTGGACAGCCCCCAGTCGAGCCCCTTGTTGACCATGATGCCAGCCGCTGTGGTGGACCTGAGCGGAAGGCAGGGAGCGCCGCCCATTTGGTGCCCCTGGGAGCGGTGATATAAAACCACTCCCGTTACCAACCAAGATCCTCTTGAAAAGAGCCCTCGGGCCATAGAGCATCAGCACATTTGCATATGATCGCCCCTTTGCACTCCGCTTGCTGCCCCTTGATCATCTTTGACTACACCTTGAAGGTCTTGAGCCACAATCCAAAGTGCGGGGTAATATGGAGGAAGGCCTCACATACGACAATGAATGACGAGATATGGAGGATGGACTCCGGATTCAAGTCATGGAAATCAAGCCCATAACAAAACATGAGCCCCCGCACAAAGGGGTCCATCGGGAAGCCTAAACCCCGAAGGAAGTGGGACACGAACACCACGTTCTCGCCGGGCTCAGGAGTGGGAATGACCTGCCCTGGGGCAGGTAGCCTATGCGAGATCTCGCCGGTTAGATACCTGGCGTCTCGCAGTTTTAGCACCTCTTCTTCTGTGACGGAGGAAGACATCCATCGGCCGTGCTGGTCGGAGCCGGACATCATCAAAGGTCCGAAGCGCTTGAATCTGGAGCTTTGGGTGTTGGAACTCGAAGCGCGAGGCGAACTCGATAGAGGGTGTAAAAAGAAGAGGGCCTTGGTCTCATTTTAAAGAGGTTGAATACCAAGAGCCCACTCCGTGGTCGATTAGGACTCGCCTTTGATAGAGAAGGCAGGCCAACGGGCACGGTTGGGTTACCCATGTCCGTATTGATGAGAATCCCGGAATAAGGGGGCACGATCTACGCTTTGATAAGACGTGCCAAGGAAACCGCCTCGCTAAACATGCTGAGGTGGAACAATAAAAAACGATTCATATAAAGGCCTGGCCGTGGTGTGATGTCACGCCGCGGAATACGTCAGCAGATCTGTGCAAAAATTATTCTCTCTACGGTGTTATGTGGAACTTGTTTTGCAGAGCCGGACACTATCTTTGTGTTCAAAACCTTCTATGAAGTATTCGGAGGAGGAACCCGCCTCGCAATGCCGAAGACAATCAACGCGCCAGACTCATCGTCATTGAAGCCTGGTTCAGGGGCTACTGAGGGAGTCCCGGACTAGGGGTGTCCGGATAGCCGGACTATCATCATCGGCCGGACTCCAAGACTATGAAGATACAAGATTGAAGACTTCGTCCCGTGTCCGGATGGGACTTTCCTTGGCGTGGAAGGCAAGCTTGGCGATACGGATATGTAGATCTCCTACCATTGTAACCGACTCTATGTAACCCTAACCCTATCCGTGTCTATATAAACCGGAGGGTTTTAGTCCGTAGGACGAACAACAATCATACCATAGGCTTGCTTCTAGGGTTTAGCCTCTTTGATCTCGTGGTAGATCCACTCTTGTAAAACACATCATCAATATTAATCAAGCAGGACGTAGGATTCTACCTCCATCAAGAGGGCCCGAACCTGGGTAAAACATCGTGTCCCTTGTCTCCTGTTACCATCCGCCTAGACGCATAGTTCGGGACCCCCTACCCGAGATCCGCCGGTTTTGACACCGACAAGGAGCACTCGTGCAGACGAAGATCACGACGAAGCTCGGGGCTAAGTCCCTTGCGGAACCTTGCCTGCTTCTTGGCGTCGGTAGATACCTCTTCAGGAGCATAACGTGCTAGATTTCCAAACTCACGACTGTATGCATCTACAGACAGTCTACCCTGGGTGAAATTGCAGAACTCTTCCCTCTTACAATCCATGAGACCTTCCGGAATGTGATGCTCACGGAAAGCCGCACTGAACTCAGGCCAGGTAGTGATTTGGCCAACCGGGCGCATAGCCTCGAAATTCTCCCACCAAAGGCTAGCAGGGCCTTCGAGGTGATAGGCAGCAAAGGTAACCTTATCAGCTTTGGCTACGTTGGCAGAACGTAGCTTGTGGGTAATACTGCGAAGCCAGTCATCCGCATCGAGAGGCTCAACGGAGTGTTTAAACTTCAGTGGATACAGCTTGACAAAGTCATTGAGTGACACCAGGTCATTCCTTGGCTGGGCGTGCGGTATTCTGCTCAATCCGCTTCAGCAAGCGATTGGTCTCACGCTTGTTTCGTTCTGCCTCCATCATAACTTCGGCCAGAGAAAGCGGTTGAGGAAGATTTACATTCCTAGTTGCGCTGGCTTCTCCCTGCTCCGGAGCAGCAGGGTTGTTGCGGGTGTTGACCATCCTAGGAAACAAGACAACGGTTTAATCAAGGATGGCAAAACTTGGCAAGGAAGTGCGGAATGTATTGGATAACACGGAATGTAGAGATGTTCATCCGTATGACATGGTAATATAGAAACTGCCATATATATACCAACGGTCATACACACCATTCATAGTTTAGTACAAGCCCGGCTAGAGTACAACTACGGTGAAAGGCGTTACATCTCATCGGAAGCATTCCAAACTCCTATACATTATTTTTCTACACTTCCGAATTGATACACACTAGGTCATATTCCATAGGTCATGCAGACGGTGGAACTACAACTATTACAATACTAGTGATACTACTACTAACTCGCATAGCTCCGTAGTAGTCCTCATAGAAGTCACCTCCATAGCCTGGAAGCTCAACATGATTATCCGGAAACAGACGGTCCTGAGGAGCTTGTGGACCATAGGGGCTAGGATGAGGTCTTGGACCAACAAACGGTGGCCTGCGGGGGCCACGGGGTGGGGTGATGCCTCCCACATCACTCCAATCCATCATGTCTGGCAGAGCAGATCTCACAGGATACAGATCCCTTGTATCCATACATCCAGCTTGCACAGCCGGTGCAAACTGAGTCAAAGTGGCCCAATGATCGGCACGGGTGTTGAAAAGCTCCATTCTCAAGGCCCGATTCTCTCGGTCCTTATCCTCGAGCATCTCAGCAGTGGTGCGGGTTAGTGAGTCCTCCTGAGTGGAATCAGCATAGATAGCCTGGAGATACCCTTGCGCCCCCGGGAGTGAAGCTGGCATATAACAGAAGTCGGTGTTCAAGCGGGCCAGTCCGACTCGCATGATGGTCATCATAGAGTATGCAGCATCCTGCACAGCCATCTCGATAGTGACCCCGAGTCCATAGGAGTGGTGAAGGGGCTCAGTCGATCCAGGATAAGAAGGAAATATCCTGACAGTGCAGAGCTATTGGCTTTGGTTAAAGTCTCGGAATTGCTCTCCGACGGTGTATTCGGGATACCAACGGTAGCCCATCTCAATCATTACCCGGACTAACATAGCCGTATGACCGGGCACATCGATGCACCTGGTCAGGCGAACCACTTGGTTTTGAGCACGAGTGGCCATCTGAAAGCACACCCACAATGCAAAGACATTAGAATTTCTAGTGAAAATCGGATAGCATAACATCTGTAAATGCTCAAGAACAGATTTGAGACATTCAAAATCAGATTGCAAAACCACTCAACAACATCATATCAAGGTTCCGGTTCAACTGATAACATACTAAAAGTAGTAGAAACTGAACTGAGGCTGGTAACCAACAATCCTATAAGTTACTACGGATTAGTAACACGTGAACCTGATAGAGAGAAGAGAGCCTAGTCCTATACCCACGTAGAATGACAAGAGGATGACTCAGATCAGAGGGCATAAGGTAAAGGAGTAAAAAGAGCCTTACGTCCCTCCCATAATCAATTCCCCTACATATAACTAAAGCATTTCTAGACTCGACATTGACCAGTTTGGCTTAGCGAACGTACAGGCAGTCCGGCTCCGATGCCAACACTTTCAGGACCCCGATTCCAAGTCACATCGACCTAGCCGGTAACACCTCATATCACTTTGCGGCCTCACGCACGGTATTCCCACGGGTGTCACCTTACCATGGCCCGGGACCGTTTGCGCCTTTTGGCTCACGTATATGATAGTGTCGCTAGCATCCACATGACAGAGAACCCGGGCCGACATGGCTAGTCATGAACCCAAAAAAGCGGCGCTAACCCATGGGGACAGTATACATGAATCACATCGAGCATGTCGATCAACAACTTATGAATCCGGGCTGTAGCACTGGGCTAACAGGACTCCGGTAACCCGGGCTGTAGCAGGCTAGGCAGGACTCCGGATGTCACCGCGTGACATTTCCCCGAAGGGACAGACACAGGAACGAAGTGAAACACATGCCGGCCAGTCAAGTGTCCTGAGCAGTAGTGCTGGGCTAGCAGGACTCCGGTGAACCAGGCTGTAGCGGACTACTATCGCTCAGGAAGCACTAGACTACATTTCCCCATATGAGAGGCTGCCAAGGATAAACAATTAGATTGTCGGATCCCACTCATACCAAGCATTTCAATCATAAACACAATATGCCCGATATGAGTACATACAACATGGCATCACAACAAAACTCTACAACTCAAAGTACTTTATTTAAGAGGCTCGAGAAGCCATACATAACATATTCATACAGATAGGGGTCACATGACCCGACACTCAAGTTATACAAACATACAAGCGCATGCGGAAGCAAACTAGTCTGAGTACAGACACTAAAAATAAAGAAGGCTTGACGAAGCCCTTCTATCTACAGTGGCCCTTCACGAGCCTTGGATCACCACCTGGGTGGCTAGTCACTCATTGAGGGAGTCCTGGACTAGGGGGTGTCCGGATAGCCGGACTATCATCACGGCCGGACTCCAAGACTATGAAGACACAAGATTGAAGACTTCGTGCCGTGTCCGGATGGGACTTTCCTTGGCGAGGAAGGCAAGCTTGGCGATACGGATATGTAGTTCTCCTACCATTGTAACCGACTCTGTGTAACCCTAACCTATCCGATGTCTATATAAACCAGAGGGTTTTAGTCCCTAGGACGAACAACAATCCTACCATAGGCTAGCTTCTAGGGTTTAGCCTCTACGATCTCGTGGTAGATCTACTCTTGTACTACTCATATCATCAAAATTAATCAAGCAGGAGTAGGGTATTACCTCCATCGAGAGGGCCCGAACCTGGGTAAAAACATCGTGTCCCTTGTCTCCTGTTACCATCCGCCTAGACGCACAGTTCGGGACCCCCTACTCCGAGATCCGCCGGTTTTGACACCGACATTGGTGCTTTCATTGAGAGTTCCTCTGTGTCGTCACCGATAGGCCCGATGGCTCCTTCGATCATCAACAACGACGCAGTCCAGGGTGAGACCTTTCTCCCCGGACAGATCTTCGTATTTGGCGGCTTTGCACCGCGGGCCAATTCGCTTGGCCAGCTGGAGCAGATCGAAAGCTACGCCTCTGGCCATCAGGTCAGATTGGGAAGTTTGAACTATATGGCCGATATCCGCGGGGACTTGATCTTCGACGAATTCAAGCCGCAGCCAAGCGTGCGGCACTGTCTCGATGGGCATGATCTAGCTCTGTAGCCTAACAGTGCCCTGGAGGCCGCACCAGGATCCGCTCTGACTCTCAATCCGGAGCCGGATTCCCCGATCGAGGACGAGTGGTTGGACACCGCCTCGGGGGCTACGATCTCTATGGAGATTGAGCCGAACTCTACCCCTGTCCCCTGCGAAGACCGTGACTCCAAGGTGCCGGACTCTTCTCCGGACTCCGAACCCTCCGCGCCCCTACCAATCGAATCCGATTGGGCGCCGGTTATGGAGTTCATCGCAGACATCTTTTCAAGACTCGCCCTTTGGCGACGTCCTGAATTCACCAAAGTCTCTCTCTCTATCCGGAGAGCCCTGTCCGGATTACGGTTAGGAGGGTTGGGATGCGGACGACGAAGAAATTCAACGCCCACCCACCACCCACTTCGTAGCCACTGTCGAAAGCTTACACGACGTGCTTGATTTCGATTACGAAGACATCGACAGTATGGACGGTGATGTAGGAGACAACAATGAACCAGCACCTATAGGATGCTGGACAACCACCTCATCCCATGATGTATACATGGTTTATACACCTAAAGTAAATGATGACGAGGAACAACGGTACGCTACGATGTATAAATCCCTCGAAAAGCAGTCAAAACGACAACGTAAACGCCGAACCAAGTCCCGCCAACAGAGACCCAGCCATAAAGTAGGGCGAACCGGTGGACGTATTTAACACGCTATCGAGCAATCGTATGAACACGACAACTTGGATAAACAACCCATCCCCGGCGAAGACAACAGTCCGGACGATCTCACGCCGGACAAATTGTTGGAGAAAGATAACCTCCAGAAAAGGCTCGTCGCCACTGCGCGTAGCCTGAAAAAGCAGAAGCGGAAGCTCAAAACAGTGGAAGATGCACTCAGGATCAGATGGAGCAAAGTATTCAACACCGCAGACAAATACAGCGACAGTCGTCGAGCAAAGAGCTACCCAAAAAGAAAGCTATTGCCCGAATTTGACGAGGAGGCCTTAGAGCCCCCACAATCAAAAAATAAGAAGGCCACCCGGTCGGATGGACGACCCCATGGCAAAAAGAGAACGGCAAATGGTGCCGCACAGAAGCTGGTATGCGATCCGCATAAGGATTCACAGCAAAAGGATGACCCAGTTAGGTCCATCTATGGGCCAAGAAAGCAAGCTCTTCAAAGCAATGCAACAGGAAAAAAATCCGAACATCATGGCACACCCAAATATAGGGGCGCCGCACATCCCCTATGTTTCACCGATGAGGTGCTGGATCATAAATTTCCAGCGGGATTCAAACCCGTAAACATAGAGGCATACGACGGAACAAGAGACCCTGGAGTCTGGATCGAGGATTACATCCTCCACATACTCATGGCTCGAGGAGACGATCTCCACGCCATAAAATACTTACCCCTTAAACTGTCAGGACCCCGATTCCAAGTCACATCGATCTAGCCGGTAACACCCCATATCACTTTGCGGCCTCACGCACGGTATTCCCACGGGTGTCGCCTTACCATGGCCCGGGACCGTTTGCGCCTTTTGGCTCACGTATATGATAGTGTCGCTAGCATCCATATGATAGAGAACCTGGGCCGACATGGCTAGTCGTGAACCCAAAGCGGCGCTAACCCATGGGGACAGGCATACATGAATCACATCGAGCATGTCGGTCATCAACGTGTGAATCTGTGCTGTAGCACTGGCTAACAGGACTCCGGTATCCCGGGCTGTAGCAGGCTAGGCAGCACTCCGGATGTCACCAGCGTGACATTTCAAGGACAGACATATAGGAACGAAGTGAAACACATGCCGCCAATCAAGTGTCCAAAGCGGTAGTGCTTTGGGCTAGCAGGACTCCGAACCGGGTCATAGCGGACTACTATCGCTCAGAAGCACTAGACTACATTTCCCCATATGAGAGGCTGCCAAGGATAAACAACTAGATTGTCGGATCCCACACATACCAAGCATTTCAAACATACACACAATATGCTCAATATGTGTAAATACAACATGGCATCACAACATAACTCTACGACTCAAATATTTATTCATTAGGCTCCGAGGAGCGAGATATTACAAACATGGGTCTCATGACCCAACACTCAGAGCATACAAGTCAAAGCACAAGCGGAAGCTTAACATGTCTGAGTACAGACATCTACAAATGGAAAAGGCTGAGAAGCCTGACTATCTACCACATCCTGCCGAGGGCACAAGATCGTAGCTGAGGTAACAAGCTAAACATCGAAGTCCAAGCGGAACTACTAGCTTAGACCGACGCCTCTCGCAAAACATAAAATAAGCAAACGTGAGTACAAACATACTCAGCAAGACTTACATCGTAACTAACTACATATGCATCATTATCAACAAAGGGGTGGTGGAGTTTGACCGCAGCAAGCCAGCTTTGACTCGGCGGCTATCCTAAACTACGATCGCAAGTAACTCTTTTGAGGTGGTGCACACGAGTCCACATATTCACCATATCAATACACCACTATGGATCCGCTCTCGTAAGCCTCACGAGAACGCCATCCATAGCACTCACGCTTATCTTGCGCATTTTAGAGTATCCACTTTCACTTGTCTATGAACTGTTATAGGCAACCCAGAAGTCCTTTTCCGCGGACACGGCTATTCGAATAGATCATCTTAACCCTGCAGGGGTGTACTTCTTCACACACGCTCTCACCACTTACCGCCGTTTACACGACATGTACTCGGCAACCTTCAAGCGAAAGCCCAACGTGGGTGTCGGCCACGGCCTACCTAAACACTCAAGTCCCTAGTCCAGGTTTATCGCCTATTCGGGTTCCATCCGCAGGGAGTCCGGCCGAGGTTTCCACTAACGGCCCCGAACGATGTGTGCAGGGTTCCCGAGATACCAAACGGGCATTCGCACACTAGGCCACGGTGTATCTACCGCATCATAGCCCACCCCTAGGGTCAGCGCCACGCACGGCCTCCAACACATATCCTACAAGCACCGTAAACTAGTTGCAACTCCCCGGACAGAGAACAAGGGTGGTTAAGAAGCCGAGAGGGTCCATTGGTTTCGGGCCCAATGCGTGGTAGTAACTGTTTCATGGATCACAAACACAAAACTCGGTTCCTGAGGACGACTGCAATGAGACAACCCACCATGTACTCCTGCATGGCCTCTCACCACTACCTTTACCAAATCGTGTTCACACACTTAGCTCTCAACAAAGAGGGACATGTTCACACAACCATTCCAATTCATTCCCGATGAATCGGACTGACTCAACTCTAAGCAGTAGCAGGCATGAAAAACAAGCATGAATGAGTAGGCACAACAGGGCTCAAACAACTCCTACTGATGCTAGTGGGTTTCATCTATTTACTGTGGAATGACAGGTCATGCAGAGGATAAAGGGGTTCAGCTACCGCAACAAGTAACAGATAAATCATTGTTGTCCTAATGCAGTAAAAGAGAGCAGGAGCGAGAGAGTGGGATTGTATCGGAATGAACAAGGGGGTTTTGCTTGCCTGGCACTTCTGAAGATAATATAGTTCTTCATCGGTGTCATCGAACTCATCGCTTGCACGTCGCTCATCGAGAGGGGCAAACACCGCAATCGAGAAAGAACACAATCAATGCAATGCACATTCACATGAATGACATGTCATGTTAAGGTACTGAATTCACCTAATGCAATATCTAGCCAAGTTAATTGAAGTGGAACTCGAACAAGAACAAATTCCAACTCCAAATGTTATTTCATAAATTGCCCTAATCATCATTTGTCCTATTCAGTGAGGTTAACTTGTTGAAACATGCATGATCATGGCATAAACAGATTCTTCATATTTTTCTGATCATTTTTCATATATAACTTATTTCCATTGGAGTTATAGATTATTTTCTATGAATTTTAGAAGTTCTAACCATTTTACGAAATTTTCTGATTAATAATAAATCCAGAAAATGTATTATCTGCGTCGACATTCGTCACTATGACGCCAGCGGTCAATCAAGGGGCGGTCCAAGTCAAACCCTGACCTGTGGGTCCCGCGTGTCAGTGTAATTAGCCTAACTAGTTTTTAGTTAGCACTAAAACCAATTTAACTAGAGAACGGGCCCCACCTGTCATGGAGTCAGGGGGAGTCAACCTGGGCCCACATGGGGTCAACCAGGGTCAAACAGGGTCAACTCGCCGGCTTTTAGCCGCCGGCGACGACCAGACGCGGCAGGGCAGCGTGGAATTCGCGCTCCGGCGACCAAAAGTACGGCGGAGGCCATCTACGTGATGCGGGCGCTCCCCCGCATCGAGTGGTGGTGGTGGTTGGACCGGGGGTGGCCGGAAACATCGCCGGCGACGACTTCGACGGCTGCCGGAGCTCGGGTGAGCTCGGGGTCGTCGCTACGACGGTCGGGGCAGCTCGTGCGGGGCACCTACGTGCTCTACGAAGCGCGGTGAACAAGATGGATGTGACGGCGGAGCCATTTCGTGGCCGGAGCCACGCCGGCGGTGAGCACAGACGGCGGCGGGTGCGGTGAGCTCGGTGTGGTGCGTGCGGTGCACGAGAGAGGGAACGGAGAGGGGGAGGACGGGCAGCAGCTCACAGTGGTCTCGACGAGCGGGTCAGAGAGGTCGGGGAAGAGCTGGAGTGGTCACGGCGGCGAGGGGGATCTCCGGCAACGGCGGATCGGGATGGCTCGGTGCAGCGTCTCCGGGGCGAGCGAGCGCTCGTGGCTCGGTCGAGGCAAAGCAGCGGACGACGGTGAAGCTTCTGGGCACGGAGAGGCGATGAGTGGATGGCAGTGGCGGCGGCTTTACGACGGCGCGGGCGCGGCTGCGTCGGCCATGGCGTCCAGGGATCGAGGGAGAGAGCAAGGGAAAATAATGGGGTGTCGGCGGGGTCGGGGCGGTGCCGAGGAGTGGCTTCGAGGCGTCGCCGCACTGTCCAAGCAAGGCAGGCGGCCAGGGAGCTGCGTGGCGAGCTCGGGCACGCTGGTGCTCACCTCTCTGCTCACTGGGCGAGAGGAAGCAATGATCGGCCACGGGCCAGACAAAGGTCTTGGGTCGCCAGTGGGCTGGCCATTGGGCATGACAGGTAAGCCAAGTAATTCTTTCTCTCTCTTTATTTAAGTTTCTGTTTTCTATTTTCTGCAGTAAGTTTTGATTTAGTAAAAATACTAAACCATTTGTTAAAATGCTGAAATTGATTGTGGGCACTTGTAAATTTGTTTCCAACAGCCCTCATTTAATTTTAGAATTATTTGAGCACTTAAAATAATTATAGCAATTATATGCCCAAATTCAAATACATAATGATTTAATTCAAAAAATCCAGAATAGCCTCCAAAAATATGAAACCATTTTTGGCAGAGGGTTTAGCCAGGACCAAAGATGGTGAACATTTATGAAGGGCATTTTGGGTTCATTGAAAAGTTTTAAGTTTGATCCTAGTTGAATTCATTTGGTGCTAGGGTTTCAACATCCCCATTTCAAGTTTCTTAGGAATTTAAACATGATGACATGATGAGCAAGCAAAGCCAAGCAAGGCTAATCTGGGGCTGTGACATAAACTCAAAGGGCCAGCTCGGCATTAGCTTAAAAGCCTCCCGAAAATACCATTGGAAGCTGGGGAGAGCTCGAGGATGCGTTTCGGGCAAATTTTCAGGGGACTTATGTCCGCCCTCCGGATGCAGACGATCTAAGTCACATAACTCAACAACCCGGAGAGTCAGCCCAGAAATTCTGGAACAGGTTCCTTACTAAAAAGAACCAAATAGTCGACTGTCTGGACGCCGAAGCCTTAGCAGCTTTCAAACACAACGTCCGAGACGAATGGCTCGCCAGACACCTCGGCTAAGAAAAGCCAAGAACAATGGCTGCATTAACAAGCCTCATGACCCGCTTTTGCGCGGGGAGGACAGCTGGTTGGCTAGATGCAGCACCAGTGACCGAGTACATCCGAAATCAGGGATGGAAATGGGAAATCACGACGCAGAAAAGATCAGCGCCGGAATAAGGAAAATGGCCCGAATAGTACGGCGGTCAACGCTGGATTCAAAAGCTCTCGGCCGAACAACAAAACACTGCCCCTAAGGATAACAGTGACGAGCTCTCCAACCTAAAAAAGATTCTGGATAGAGTGTGTCAAATACATGGTACCTCCGGGAAGCCTGCAAACCATACCCACAGAGATTGTTGGGTCTTCAAACAGTCCGGCAGACTGAACGCCGAACACAAGGGGCTCAACACACCAAGTAAAGATGACGATGAGCACCACAAGCAGAACCCCGGAAAACAAAAAACTTTCCCACAGGAGGTTAAAACAATAAACTCACTTCACGTGATCAAAAGGAAAAACAAAGCGGCACCCCCTAAAAGGCGCGCCGCACACTGGTTGTCAAAACCAATCACCTTCGACCATCAGGACTATTCTGATAATATCCAGAACGCAGGATGGACTGCCTTGATATTCGATCCTATAATCGACGGATTCCAATTTACACGAGTCCTCATGGATGGCGGCAATGACATAAACCTGATATATCAGGACACAATCCGCAGGATGCGGATAAACCCAACCAAAATTCGCCGTAGCAACACCTCCTTTAAAGGAGTACTGCGCTGCCCATACGCCCTCTGCACGGGCTCCATATTGCTAGAAGTTGTGTTTGGTTCATCCGACAACTTTCGTCATGAAGGTTACTCTTCCATGTCGCCCGCTTAAAAGTAGCCATCAAGCACTATTGGGACGCCAAGCTTTCGCCCGCTTTTAACGCAATACCGCATTATGCATCTCTAACACTTAAAATGCCCGTCCACGCGACATCATATCGTTAAAAGGAAGTATTAAGTGTTACTCGAGCACGGAGAACGGGAGACTGCCATGACAGCCCCACAGCTATCCGGCTCGCTAGGCAAAGAACCTGAATTGGTCATTCAAACCCCGGACACGGCTAGACGAGTCCGGCGCCTACTAGCCGCATACCCCCATACGAGGGGCCGCATGCATGTATAACAAGAGACAATAAAGCTCAATTTTATTCACTTCTTCGAACGGTACTCTGTTCATTTAATATTAAGTACATCTTTCGCATGATCCTTTTTCTTTCAAACTAAGTTCCTCTCTTTTACAGATAAACAACATGCTACACCCGTCCAGGATACGGCCCAACGGAGACACAGGCGCAGACGTGCAGCAGGGACCCGTTGCAAGGATTCTTTTCAGGATAAGACCCTGCGTAAACCTTTTTTCACTGTCTCTTGTTGATATACATTCCCCCAGTTCCTTAAATATAACTGAGGAGGAGGCTGGTGTTTTGGCATTGGCCGCACCAGAATTTTTGCGCGTACCTGGACACAAAGGGCTTAGGGCATTATTCTGCCCATTTTCATAAAGACCGAATACCTTAGGGAGTATTCGGCATCTTGAGTTAGGCCTTATATGCATCAACTCTGAATCATGTCTTTGGTCAAATGTTGGGTTGCCCGGCTCCTATGTTTTGCAGCCTTACGTTCCGTTTTCACGGCTAATGCGGCACCAGGAGAACTACTGCGATTGTGCCCCGGTTCGGCCGGGCGAGCACCTCAGTAGAGAAAGCCGAAAACTGACTGTCATGATATAGCGAGAGACTGGTCAACCACTCGATGACTAACATGAATGTTTAGGATTCCTCTGCATTAACGAAGGACCGGTTTTTGGTCAGGCACATACGCACCCCGAATACGGGAGAGTGCGGTGCCCCCAGGGGCTATATAGTAGCCCCACCCTCGAACTCCTATGGCTAAGTGAAAGTGATAAAGCATTATAGTCTGGTTGCCTGGTTTGCTACGCTATCACCTCCTTAATAGGACCAAGACGTTGGATTAAGTGTGAAAAAGCGCTTTTTTTTGCAAACACCCCGCACTATGTGCGTGAAATGGAGCCAAGGACTGCCATCTTTTAGGTTATATACACATATACATAAACGGCCGCACAGGGAGTAGTTTACTACTTGAACGCACAAGTATAAAAAGCACTTATATTACATTGAAACATTGTTTTCACAAATCATACATGTCATTTAAACATAATATCCTTCGAGCACTGCGTCTCTATTAAATGAGCGCCCGCCAGGACTTCCTCAAAGTAGTGCTCGACAGGTATTCGGCTTCCGTCCGAATCTTGGGATGCAACGTCGGTGGCCTTCATATCTGCCCAGTATGTCTTGAGACGGGCAAGAGCCATCCGCGCTCCCTCAATACAGGCCGATCGCTTCATTGCGTCGTCTGCACACCGCACCAAGAAACCGCTGCACTAAACCAAAATAGCTCTTCGGCTGGGGTCCGTCCGTCCACAAGTGAGACAAGACATGCTTCATGGCAAATCCGGACAATCGATTCAGCTTGGCCCATTCGGCCAACCAATCGGTCAGCGACAGAGGACGCTCCGGTCTATGGAATTGCGACCAATATAGCTCTTCCCTTCTGTGCCCCTTCTGGCCCCGGAAGTGCTCAACCGCGTCCACAGCGCTCGCCGCCAAGTCCAGATAAGCATCCTCTGAACTCCACAATTTATCCAACTGAGCATTCTTTGGATCTGTATATTTCTTCCATAGCAGAAACGGTTTTCCGGCCGCAATTGCCCCGGCCTGACTCAGCTCCTCCTTGGCAGCTCTCAAAGCCGATTGGGCATTCTTGGATTCAACGGCGGCCTTCTTTAGGCCCTCTTGTTCCACTTGACGTTCTTTTTCAAGAAGCTCGCAGCGATTGGTAGTATTCCTCAACTTTTTGGCCATATCGGCCATCTCCTCTTTAACCCGGCAAGTGAGCAGCCGTTCAGCTTCTAGCTCTTCGGCTGCCTTTAAAGCTGCCGCATTACCAATTCTGGCTTGCTCTTTCGCTCGGGCGAGTTCTGCCCGCAGCTCTTCCACGGCAGTGGCACCATCTGCATTAAGCATATGATTAGTAAGACATGGGCGTCAAGCTCCCTTACCAGGTGTCCGCATAGAAGTCGCATACCTTGTGACTCATCAAACCGTTTATTGACCAAATAGCGATGTCCGTGATCCGCCTCGTCAAGTTGCCGCTTTAGTTCGGCATATTCATCGATCCGGCTGGCCTCCGGACGCCCCGCCACCTGTTTAGAAGCGGCGATATGTTAAAACTGAGAATTTGATCCTCGGCACGTTGTCAATTTTGACAACATACCGAGTCTCAGGGGCTACTATCTATACAGGGCGCATTTTATATGCATAACTGTCAGAAGGTACATTATTTTTTGCGTACCTCAAACCTCGTCAGTAAGCTTCTGACAGCTCCGTGCAATCCACTCTCTGCGGATGCAATTCTTTCAATCATCATACCCATTAGAGGACGGTGATCTTCTGAGATAGCCGCTCGCCCGAGCAGATCCTTCAACTCCTCCGACCGCACACCACTTGGCGCCGGACCTTCCGCCCCCGCCGGACTTGGGGGAACCCTCCGCGACGACACCTCCGGGTCGTCCGCTTCACATGATGGTACGACAGGTGGGGGCGTTTCGCTCTCCATCATCTCCGGAAGAAGATCCCCGAAGACGAGCTCTGCCGAGAAGGGCTGAGGTCCGAACTACGAGGTACAATTTTGGTTATCTTCATAAATAAATACAGGGATGTTCCTTATTTACAAGACTCCTTCTTTTTACTTACGGCTCGCTAGAGGGCTGATCCCCTTGGGGAAATAGTGCGGCTGGGTTACTTCCCAGCGCCGGACTCTCCGACGAAGATTCCCTTCCCCTCTTTGAGGCCTTGACCTCCGGGTCTTTCGAAGCAGTCCTCTTCCCTCCTCGAAGACGGACTTTTAATCCCTCCTTCCTTGATAGCCTCCTTCATGGGGGCAGTCGCTTCCCCGCTCCCCCCTTTGCCTTCTTCAAAAGGCGCGACCTTCAACATCTTGGTCAACATGGGATCCGGCGTGGTCTCTGGGAGGGGATCCGGACACCTTATCAACTTTGCCTTGGCTATCCACTCCTGTTCAAGAAACGGCTCCTTTAAAGGGCATATATATATATATGAAATAAATGAATGAACAGCTTGTCCGGTTACAGGACTACTTACTTGAGTATCCGGGCGATTGCAGCTTAGTCCTGCGTCCTCGGTCAAGACCGGACACTTCTCTTGTGATCCGAAGAACAGTTTATACATCTCCACGGGTGTCGTGCCCATAAAATTTTGGAGAGCTCGTGGTCCCTCCGGATTGAATTCCCACAGGCGGAGGGGGCGACGCTTGCAGGACTGAAGGCGCCGGATCACCATAACCTGCGCCACTGCAACCAGATTGATCCTCTTTCTGGAGATCTCGAATACGGCCACCGCAGAGGAACGTCCTTGGACAGCCCCAGTCGAGCCCCTTGTTGACCCATGATGCCACGCTGTGGTGGACTGGCGGAAGGCAGGAGCGCCGCCCATTTGGTGCCCCCGAGCGGTGATATAAAACCACTCCCGTTGCCAACCAAGATCCTCTTGAAAAGAGCCCTCGGGCCATAGAGCATCAGACATTTGCTTATGATCGCCCTTCAAGACTCCGCTTGCTGCCCCTTGATCATCTTTGGCTCCACCTTGAAGGTCTTGAGCCACAATCCAAAGTGGGGGGTAATATGGAGGAAGGCCTCACATACGACAATGAATGACGAGATATGGAGGATGGACTCCGGATTCAAGTCATGGAAATCAAGCCCATAACAAAACATGAGCCCCCGCACAAAGGGGTCCATCGGGAAGCCTAAACCCCGAAGGAAGTGGGACACGAACACCACGTTCTCGCCGGGCTCAGGAGTGGGAATGACCTGCCCTGGGGCAGGTAGGCTATGCGAGATCTCGCCGGTTAGATACCTGGCGTCTCGCAGTTTTAGCACCTCTTCTTCTGTGACGGAGGAAGACATCCATCGGTCGTGCTGGTCGGAGCCGGACATCATCGAAGGTCCGAAGCGCCTGAATCTGGAGAATTGGGTGTTGGAACTCGAAGCGCGAGGCGAACTCGATAGAGGGTGTAAAAAGAAGAGGGCCTTGGTCTCGTTTTAAAGAGGTTGAATACCAAGAGCCCACTCCGTGGTCGATTAGGACTCGCCTTTGATAGAGAAGGCAGGCCAACCGCACAGTTGGGTTACCCATGTCGATATTGATGAGAATCCCGGAATAAGGGGGCACGATCTACGCTTTGATAAGACGTGCCAAGGAAACCGCCTCGCTAAACACGCTGAGGTGGAACAATAAAAAACGATTCATATAAAGGCATGGCCGTGGTGTGATGTCACGCTGCGGAATACGTCAGCAAATCTGTGCAAAAATTATTCTCTCTACGGTGTTATGTGGAACTTGTTTTGCAGAGCCGGACACTATCTTTGTGCTCAAAACCTTCTATGAAGTATTCGGAGGAGGAACCCGCCTCGCAATGCCGAAGACAATCAACGCGCCGAACTCATCGTCATTGAAGCCTGGTTCAGGGGCCCTCTTGAGGAGTCCCGGACTAGGGGTGTCCGGATAGCGGACTATCATCATCGGCCGGACTCCAAGACTATGAAGATACAAGATTGAAGACTTCGTCCGTGTCCGGATGGGACTTTCCTTGGCGTGGAAGGCAAGCTTGGCGACACGGATATGTAGATCTCCTACCATTGTAACCGACTCGTGTAACCCTAACCCTATCCGTGTCTATATAAACCGGAGGGTTTTAGTCCGTAGGATCTAACAACAATCATACCATAGGCTAGCTTCTAGGGTTTAGCCTCTTTGATCTCGTGGTAGATCCACTCTTGTAACACACATCATCAATATTAATCAAGCGACGTAGGGTTCTACCTCCATCAAGAGGGCCCAAACCTGGGTAAAACATCGTGTCCCTTGTCTCCTGTTACCATCCGCCTAGACGCACAGTTCGGGACCCCCTACCCGAGATCCGCCGGTTTTGACACCGACAAGGTGCACTCGTGCAGACGAAGATCACGACGAAGCTCGGGGCTAAGTCCCTTGCGGAACCTTGCCTACTTCTTGGTATGCATCTACAAACAGTCTACCCTGGGTGAAATTGCAGAACTCTTCCCTCTTACGATCCATGAGACCTTCCGGAATGTGATGCTCACGGAAAGCCGCACTGAACTCAGCCCAGGTAGTGATTTGGCCAACCGGGCGCATAGCCTCGAAATTCTCCCACCAAAGGCTAGCAGGGCCTTCGAGGTGATAGGCAGCAAAGGTAACCTTATCAGCTTCGGCTACGTTGGCAGAACGTAGCTTGTGGGTAATGCTGCGAAGCCAGTCATCCGCATCGAGAGGCTCAACAGAGTGTTTAAACTTCAGTGGATACAGCTTGACAAAGTCATTGAGTGACACCAGGTCATTCCTTGGCTGGGCGTGCGGTATTCTGCTCAATCCGCTTCAGCAAGCGATTGGTCTCACGCTTGTTTCGTTCTGCCTCCATCATAACTTCGGCCAGAGAAGGCGGTTGAGGAAGATTTACATTCCTAGCTGCGCTGGCTTCTCCCTGCTCCGGAGCAGCAGGGTTGTTGCGGGTGTTGACCATCCTAGGAAACAAGACAACGGTTTAATCAAGGATGGCAAAACTTGGCAAGGAAGTGCGGAATGTATTGGATAACACGGAATGCAGAGATGTTCATCCGTATGACATGGTAATATAGAAACTGCCATATATATACCAACGGTCATACACACCATTCATAGTTTAGTACAAGCCCGGCTAGAGTACAACTACGGTGAAAGGTGTTACATCTCATCGGAAGCATTCCAAACTCCTATACATTATTTTTCTACACTTCCGAATTGATACACACTAGGTCATATTCCATAGGTCATGCAGGACGGTGGAACTACAACTATTACAATACTAGTGATACTACTACTAACTCAGATAGCTCCGTAGTAGTCCTCATAGAAGTCACCTCCATAGCCTGGAAGCTCAACATGATTATCCGGAAACAGACAGTCCTGAGGAGCTTGTGGACCATAGGGGCTAGGATGAGGTCTTGGACCAACAAACGGTGGCCTGCGGGGGCCACGGGGTGGGGTGATGCCTCCCACATCACTCCAATCCTTCATGTCTGGCAGAGCAGATCTCACAGGATACAGATCCCTTGTATCCATACATCCAGCTTGCACAGCCGGTGCAAACCGAGTCAAAGTGGCCCAATGATCGGCACGGGTGTTGAAAAGCTCCAGTCTCAAGGCCCGATTCTCTCGGTCCTTATCCTCGAGCATCTCAGCAGTGGTGCGGGTTAGTGAGTCCTCCTGAGTGGAATCAGCATAGATAGCCTGGAGATACCCTTGCGCCCCCGGGAGTGAAGCTGGCATATAATGTAAGTCGGTGTTCAAGCAGGCCGATCTGACTCGCATGATGGTCATCATAGAGTATGCAGCATCCTACACAACCATCTCGATAGTGACCCCGAGTCCATAGGAGTGGTGAAGGGCTCGGTCGATCCAGGATAAGAAGGAAATATCCCGACAAAGGCAGCGAGCTATTGGCTTTGATTAAACTCGGAATTGCTCTTCGACGGTGTATTCGGGATACCAACGGTAGCCCATCTCAATCATTACCCGGACTAACATAGCCGTATGACCGGCACATCGATGCACCGGTCAAAGTAACCACTTGGTTTTGAGCACGAGTGGCCATTTGAAAGCACACCCACAATGCAAAGACATTAGAATTTCTAGTGAAAATCGGACAGCATAACATCTGTAAATGCTCAAGAATAGATTTGAGACATTCAAAATCAGATTGCAAAACCACTCAACAACATCATATCAAGGTTCCGGTTCAACTGATAACATACTAAAAGTAGTAGTAACTGAACTGAGGCTGGTAACCAACAATCCTATAAGTTACTACGGATTAGTAACACGTGAACCTGATAGAGAGAAGAGAGCCTAGTCCTATACCCACGTAGAATGACAAGAGGATGACTCAGATCAGAGGGCATAAGGTAAAGGAGTAAAAAGAGCCTTACATCCCTCCCACAATCAATTCCCCTACATATAACTAAAGCATTTCTAGACTCGACATTGACCAGTTTGGCTTAGCGAACGTACAGGCAGTCCGGCTCCGATGCCAACGCTGTCAGGACCCCGATTCCAAGTCACATCGACCTAGCCGGTAACACCTCATTTCACTTAGCGGCCTCACGCACGGTATTCCCACGGGTGTCACCTTACCATGGCCCGGGACCGTTTGTGCCTTTTGGCTCACGTATATGATAGTGTCGCTAGCATCCACATGAAAGAGAACCCGGGCCGACATGGCTAGTCATGAACCCAAAGCGGCGCTAACCCATGGGGACAGGCATACATGAATCACATCGAGCATGTCGGTCATCAACGTATGAATCCAGGCTGTAGCACTGGGCTAACAGGACTCCGGTAACCCGGGCTGTAGCAGGCTAGGCAGGACTCCGGATGTCACCGCGTGACATTTCCCAAAGGGACAGACACAGGAACGAAGTGAAACACATGCCGGCCAGTCAAGTGTCCAGAGCAGTAGTGCTGGGCTAGCAGGACTCCGGTGAACCAGGCTGTAGCGGACTACTATCGCTCAGGAAGCACTAGACTACATTTCCCCATATGAGAGGCTGCGAAGGATAAACAACTAGATTGTCGGATCCCACTCATACCAAGCATTTCAATCATAAACACAATATGCCCGATATGAGTACATACAACATGGCATCACAACAAAACTCTACAACTCAAAGTACTTTATTTAAGAGGCTCCGAGAAGCCATACATAACATATTCATACAGATAGGGGTCACATGACCCGACACTCAAGTTATACAAACATACAAGCGCATGCGGAAGCAAACTAGTCTGAGTACAGACACTAAAAAGAAAGAAGGCTTGATGAAGCCCTTCTATCTACAGTGGCCCTTCACGAGCCTTGGATCACCACCTGGGTGGCTAGTCACTCGTTGAGGGACTCCTGGACTAGGGGGTGTCCGGATAGCCGGACTATCATCACGGCCGGACTCCAAGACCATGAAGATACAAGATTGAAGACTTCGTCCCGTGTCCGGATGGGACTTTCCTTGGCAGGAAGGCAAGCTTGGCGATACGGATATGTAGATCTCCTACCATTGTAACCGACTCTGTGTAACCCTAACCTATCCGGTGTCTATATAAACTGGAGGGTTTTAGTCCCTAGGACGAACAACAATCATACCATACGCTAGCTTCTAGGGTTTAGCCTCTACGATCTCGTGGTAGATCTACTCTTGTACTACCCATATCATCAATATTAATCAAGCAGGAGTAGGGTATTACCTCCATCGAGAGGGCCCGAACCTGGGTAAAAACATCGTGTCCCTTGTCTCTTGTTACCATCCGCCTAGACGCACAGTTCGGGACCCCTACCCGAGATCCACCGGTTTTGACACCGACATTGGTGCTTTCATTGAGAGTTCCTCTGTGTCGTCACCGATAGGCCCGATGGCTCCTTCGATCATCAACAACGACGCAGTCCAGGGTGAGACCTTTCTCCCCGGACAGATCTTCGTATTCGGCGGCTTTGCACTGCGGGCCAATTCGCTTGGCCATCTGGAGCAGATCGAAAGCTACGCCCCTGGCCATCAGGTCAGATTGGGAAGTTTGAACTATACAGCCGATATCCGCGGGGACTTGATCTTCTCGAATTCAAGCCGCAGCCAAGCGTGCGGCACTGTCTCGATGGGCATGATCTAGCTCGGCAGCCTAACAGTGCCCTGGAGGCCGCACTAACATCCGCTCCGACTCTCAATCCGGAGCCGGATTCCCCGATCGAGGACGAGTGGTTGGACACCGCCTCGGGGGCTACGATCTCTATGGCGATTGAGCCGAACTCTATCCCTGTCCCCTGCGAAGACCGTGACTCCAAGGTGCCGGACTCTTCTCCGGACTCCGAACCCTCCGCGCCCCTGCCAATCGAATCCGATTGGGCGCCGGTTATGGAGTTCACTGCCGCGGACATCTTTCAGCACTCGCCCTTTGGCGACGTCCTGAATTCACTAAAGTCTCTCTCTCTATCTGGAGAGCCCTGTCCGGATTACGGTCAGGAGGGTTGGGATGTGGACGACGAAGAAATTCAACGCCCACCCACCGCCCACTTCGTAGCCACCGTCGAAAGCTTACACGACGTGCTTGATTTCGACTCCGAAGACATCGACGGTATGGACGACGATGTAGGAGACAACAATGAACCAGCACCTATAGGATGCTGGACAACCACCTCATCCCATGATGTATACATGGTGGATACACCTAAAGGAAATGAAGACGAGGAACAACGGGACGCTACGAAGGATAAATCCCTCGAAAAGCAGTCAAAACGACAACGTAAACGCCGAACCAAGTCCCGCCTCAACAGAGACCCAGCCATAGAGTAGGGCGAACCGGTGGACGAAGAACACGCTATCGAGCAATCGTATGAACACGACAACTTGGATAAACAACCCATCCCCGGCGAAGACAACAGTCCGGACGATCTCACACCGGACAAATTGTTGGAGCAAGATAACATCCAGAAAAGGCTCGTCGCCACTGCGCGTAGCCTGAAAAAGCAGAAGCGGAAGCTCAAAACAGCAGAAGATGCACTCAGGATCAGATGGAGCAAAGTATTCAACACCGCAGACAAATACAGCTGACGATGCGTCGAACAAAGAGCTACCCAAAAGAAAGCTACTGCTCGAATTTGACGAGGAGGCCTTAGAGCCCCACAATCAAAAAATAAGAAGGCCACCCAAATGGATGGACGACCCCACGGCAAAAAGAGAGCGGCAAATGGTGCCGCACACAAGCTGGTATGCGATCCGCATAAGGATTCACAGCAAAAGGATGGCCCAGTTAGGTCCATCTATGGGCCAAGAAAGCAAGCTCTTCAAAGCAATGCAACAGGAAAAAAATCCGAACATCACAGCACACCCAAATATAGGGGCGCCGCACATCCCCTATGTTTCACCGATGAGGTGCTGGATCATGAATTTCCAGCGGGATTCAAACCCGTAAACATAGAGGCATACGACGGAACAACAGACCTTGGAGTCTGGATTGAGGATTACATCCTCCACATACACATGGCTAGAGGAGATGATCTCCACACCATAAAATACTTACCCCTCAAACTCAAAGGGCCAGCTCGACATTGGCTTAAAAGCCTCCCCGAAAATACCATTGGAAGCTGGGAAGAGCTCGAGGATGCGTTTCGGGCAAATTTTCAGGGGACCTATGTCCGCCCTCCGGATGCATACGATTTAAGTCACATAATTCAACAGCCCAGAGAGTCAGCCCGGAAATTCTGGAATAATTTAAGTAAAAAGAACCAAATAGTCGACTGTCCGGACGCCGAAGCCTTAGCAGCTTTCAAACACAACGTCCGAGACGAATGGCTCGCCAGACACCTCGGCCAAGAAAAGCCAAGAACAATGGCCGCATTAACAAGCCTCATGACCCGCTTTTGCGCGGGAGAGGATAGCTGGCTAGCAAGATGCAGCACCAGTGACCCAAGTACATCCGAAGTCAGGGATGGAAACGGGAAACCATGGTGCAACAAGGACCATCGCCGGATTAAAGGGAACGGTCCAAAGAGCGCGGCGGTTAACGCCAGATTCAAAAGCTCATGGCAGAACAACAAAAAACTGCCCCTTAGGGACAATAGCGATGAGCTATCCAACTTCAACAAAATCTTGGATAAGATATGTCAAATCCACAGTACTCCTACGAGGCCTGCAAACCATACCCACAGAAATTGTTGGGTCTTCAAACAGTCTGGCAGACTCAACGCCGAACACAAGGGGCTCGACACACCAAGTGAAGATGATGACGAGCACCACAAGCAGAGCCCCGGAAAACAAAAGAATTTCCCACAAGAGTTTAAAACAGTAAACTCGCTTCACGTGATCGAAAACAGAGCGGCGCCCACTAAAATGCGCGCCGCACACTGGTTGTCAAAACCAATCACCTTCGACCATCAGGACTATTCCGAAAGTATCCGGAACGCAGGATGGACTGCCTTGATATTCGATCCTATAATCAACGGATTCCAATTTACACAAGTCCTCATGGATGGCGGCAGTGACATAAACCTGATATATCAGGACACAATCCGAAGGATGGGGATAAACCCAACGAAAATTCGCCGTAGCAACACCTCCTTTAAAGGAGTAATGCCAGGCCCATATGCCCATTGTACGGGCTCCATACTGCTGGAAGTTGTGTTCGGTTCATCCGACAACTTCCGTCGTGAAAGGTTAATCTTCCATGTCGCCTGCTCAAAAGTAGCCATCAAGCACTATTGGGACGCGAAGCTTTCGCCCGCTTTAACGCAATACCGCATTATGCATCTCTCACACTTAAAATGCCCGGTCCACGCGGCATCATCTCATTAAAAGGGAGTATTAAGTGCTACTTGAGCACGAAGGACCGTGAGACTGCCTTGACAACCCCACACCTATCCGGCTCCGCTATTCAAAGAACCTGGCTGGGTCATTCAAACCCCGGACACGGCTAGACGAGTCCGGCGCCTACTAGCGGCAGACCCCCATACAAGGGGCTGCATGCATATATCACAAGAGACAATAAAGCTCAATCTTATCCACTTCTTCGACTCGTACTCTGTTTATTTAATATAAAGTACATCTTTCGCATGATCTTTTTTTCTTTTTTAAACTAAGTTCCTCTCTTTTACAGATGAAAACGTGCTACACCCGTCCAGGATACGGCACAATGGAGACACAAAGCAGACGATGCAGGGACCCGTTGCAAGGATTCTTTTCAGATTAAGACCCTGCGTAAACCTTTTTTACTGTCTCTTGTTGATATACATCCCCCGGTTTCTTACTATAACCGAGGAGGAGGCTGGCATTTTGGCATTGGCCGCACCAGAATTTTTGCGCGTACCTGGACACCAGGGGCTTAGGGCATTATTCTGCCCGTTTTTATAAAGACCGAATACCTTAGGGAGTGTTCGGTGTCTCGAGTTAGGCCTTATATGCATCAGCTCCGAATCATGTCTTTGGTCAAATGTTGGGTTTGCCCGGCTCCTGTGTTTTGCTGCCTTACGTTCTGTTTTATCGGTTAACGCGGCATCAAGAGAACTACTGCGATTGTGCCCCGGTTCGGCCGGGCGAGCACCTCAGTAGAGAAAGCCGAAAACTGACTGTCATGATATAGCGAGAGACTGGTCAACCACTCGATGACTCACTGGAATGTTTAGGATTCCTCCGCATTAACGAAGGACCGGTTTTTGGTCAGGCACATACGCACCCCGAATTCGGGAGAGTGCGGTGCCCCCAGGGGCTATATAGTAGCCCCACCCTCGAACTCCCATGGCCAAGTGAAAGTGATAAAGCATTATAGTCCGGTTGCCTAGTTTGCTACGCTATCACCTCCTTAACAGGACCAAGACATTGGATTAAGTGTGACAAAGCGCTTCCTTTGCAAACACCCACGCACGAGCCAAGGACTGCAATCTTTTATGTTATATATACATATACATAAAACGGCCGCACAGGGAGTAGTTTACTACTTGAACGCACAAGTATAAAAAGCTCTTATATTATAGTGAAACTTTGTTTTCACAAATCATACATATCACTTAAACATAATATCCTTCGAGCACTGCGTCTCTATTAAACGAGCGCCCGCCAGGACTTCCTCAAAGTAGAGCTCGGCAGGTATTCGGCTTCCGTCCGAATCTTGGGATGCAACATCGGTGGCCTTCATATCTGCCCAGTATGTCTTGACACGGGCCAGAGCCATCCGCGCTCCCTCAATACATGCCGACCGCTTTATTGCATTGATACACGGTACCGCACCAAGGAACTGCTGCACTAAACCAAAATAACTCTTCGGCTGGGGTCCGCCCGGCCACAAATGAGTCATGACATGCTTCATGGCAAGTCCGGATAGTCGATTCAGCTCGCCCATTCGCCAACCGATCGGTCAACGGAAGAAGACGCTCCAGACTACGGAATTGCGACCAATATAGCTCTTCCCTTCGTGCCCCTTCCGCCTCGGAAGTGCTCAATCGCGTCCCGGCCTTCGCCGCTAAGTCCAGATAAGCATCCTCCGAACTCCACAACTTGTCCAATTGAGCATACTTTGGATCCAGATATTTCCTCCATGGCGAAATGGTTTTCCAGCCGCAATTGCCCCGGCCTGACTCAGCTCCTCCTTGGCAGCTCTCAAAGCCGAACGGGCATCCTTGGACTCGACGGTGGCCTTTTTCAGGCCCTCTTGCTCCGCTTGATGTTCTTTTTCAAGAATCTCACAGCGATCGGCAGTATTCTTCAACTTTCTAGCCATATCGTCCATTTCCTCTTTGCTTCGGCAGTGAGCAGCCCGTTCGGCTTTTAGCTCTTCGGCCGCCCTTAAAGCGGCCGCATTACTAGTTCTGGCTTGCTCTTTCGCTCGGGCGAGTTCCACCCGCAGCTCTTCCGCAGCAGCGGCACCATCTGTATTAAGCATACTAATAGTAAGACATGGGTGTCAAGCTCCCTTACCAGGTGTCCACGTAGCAGTCGCATACCTTGTGACTCGTCAAACCGTTTATTGACCAGCGCGATGTCCGCATCCGCCTCGTCAAGCTGCCGCTTTAGTTCGGCATATTCATCATCCGGCCACATCGGACGCCCGCCACCTGTTTAGGAGCGGCGATATGTTATAATCGAGATTTGATCCTCGGCATGCTGTCAATTTTGACAACATACCGAGTCTCAGGGGCTACTATCTATACAGGGCGCGTTTTATATGCATAACTGTCAGAAGGTACATCATTTTTTGCATACCTCCAACCCCGTCAGTAAGCTTCTGACGGCTTCATGCAATCCGCTCTCCGCGGATGCAATTCTTTCAATCACCGTACCCATTAGAACACGGTGATCTTCTGAGATAGTCGCTCGCCCGAGCAGATCCTTCACTCCTCCGACCGCACACCCTTTGGCGCCGGACCTTCCGCCCCACTGCATTGGGGAACCCTCCGCGACGATACCTCAGTGGTCGCCCACCTCGCATGAGGGTGCGACAGTGGAGGCGTCTCGCTCTCCATCATCTCCGGAAGAAGATCCTCAAGACGAAGCTCACGAGAAGGGCTGAGATCCGAAATACAAGGTACAATTTTGGTTATCTTTGGAAATAAATACAGGGATGTTCCTTATTTACAAGACCCCTACTTTTTACTTACGGCTCGCTGGAGGGCTGATCCCCTTGGGGAAATAGTGCGGCTGGGTTACTCCCCAGCTTCGGACTCTCTGATGAAGATTTCTTCCCCCTCTTCGAGGCCTTGACCTCCAGATCTACCGAAGAGGTCCTCTTCTCTCCTTGGAGGGTGCGATTTTTGATCCCTCCCTCCTCAAAGACCTCCTTCGTGGAGGCAGTTGCCTCCCCGCTCCCCTCGCCTTCTTTAAAAGGCGCGGCCTTCAACATCTTAGCCAGCATGGGATCCGGCGTGTTCTCTGGGAGGGGAGCCAGACATCTTATTAACTTTGCCTTGGCTATCCACTCCTGTTCAAGAAACGGCTCCTGTAAATGGCATGTATATATGATAAATGAATGAACAACTTGTCTGGTTACAGGACTACTCACTTGAATATCTGGGCGATTGCAGCTTAGTCCTGCGTCCTCAGTCAGGTCTGGACACTTCTCTTGTGATCCGAAGAATAGTTTATACATCTCCACGGGCGTCGTGCCCATAAAATTTTGGAGAGCTCGTGGTCCCTCCGGATTAAATTCCCACAAAGTGAGGGGGCGACGCTTGAGGCAGGAGGCGCTGGATCAACATAACCTGCACCATCGCGACCAGATTGATCTCTCTTTCTTGGAGGTCTCGAATACGGCCTGCAGCAAAGGAACGCCCTTGGGACGGCCCCAGCCGAGCTCCTTGTTGACCCATGACGCCACCGCTGTGGTGGACTCCGAGCGGAAGGCGGGAAGCGCCACCCATTTGGTGCCCCTAGGAGCGGTAATATAAAACCACTCCCGTTGCAACAAACCAAGCTCCTTTTTAAAAGAGCCCTCGAGCCACGGAGCATCAGCACATTTGCTTATGACCGTCCCTCCGCACTCTGCTTGTTGTCCCTCGATCATCTTTGGCTCCACCTTGAAGGTCTTGAGCCACAATCCAAAGTGAGGGGTAATATGGAGGAAGGCCTCACATATAACAAAGCCTTGAAGGTCTTGAGCCACAATCCAAAGTGGGGGGTAATATGGAGGAAGGCCTCACATATAACAAAGCTTAAATTATTCTCTCTATGGTGTTATGTGAAACTGCCTCGCTAAACGCGCTAAGGTGGAACGGTAAAAAAAACGATTCATATAAAGGCATGGTCGTGGTGTGATCTCACACCGCGGAATACGTCAGCAGATCTGTGCAAAAGTTATTCTCTCTACGGTGGTATGTGGAACTTGTTTTGCATAGCTGGACACTATCCTGGTGTTTAAAACCTTCTATGAAGTATTCGGAGGAGGAACCCGCCT
The DNA here is from genome assembly GCA_021605145.1 of Aegilops bicornis. Classification (NCBI taxonomy): domain Eukaryota; kingdom Viridiplantae; phylum Streptophyta; class Magnoliopsida; order Poales; family Poaceae; genus Aegilops; species Aegilops bicornis. The sequence continues at coordinate 127,728,274 of CM038671.1, forward strand.
TGCAATGCCGAAGACAATATGCGCGCCGGACTCGTCGTCATTGAAGCCTGGTTCAGGGGCTACTGAGGGAGTCCTGGACTAGGGGTGCCGGATAGCGGACTATCATCACGGCCGGACTCCAAGACTATTAAGATACAAGATTGAAGACTTCGTCTTGTGTCCGGATGGGACTTTCCTTGGCGTGGAAGGCAAGCTTGGCGATACGGATATGTAGATCTCCTACCGTTGTAACCGACTCTGTGTAACCCTAACCTATCCGGTGTCTATATAAACCGGAGGGTTTTAGTCCCTAGGACGAACAACAATCATACCATAGGCTAGCTTCTAGGGTTTAGCCTCTACGATCTCGTGGTAGATCTACTCTTGTACTACCCATATCATCAATATTAATCAAGCAGGAGTAGGGTATTACCTCCATCGAGAGGGCCTGAACCTGGGTAAAAACATCGTGTCCCTTGTCTCCTGTTACCATCCGCCTAGACGCACAGTTCGGGACCCCCTACCCGAGATCCGCCGGTTTTGACACCGACACTCGTCGACGTCAAGGTCTACATAGAACCCATCGGAGGGGGCGGTGTTGTTGGCTGAAAACACTAATTAAACAAACATGAGTACGGAGGTACTCAGCAAGTCTTACAACAGAATCCTACTATACATGCACATTCTCAAGAAGGTAGTGGGGTTATTGCAGCAAGCCACCTTTGACTCTTGGCTAAGCTATCCTACGTGACACCACTTGAAAAGCATTTGTCGCACACGAGTCCACTAATCACCATCACAATACTCCACCGTCGATCCTCTCTCGTCAACTCACGAGAGGGCCATCCGCGGTACTCACCCTTATCTTGAGGCTTTTAGTAGTATCCATTTACTTGTCTATGAACTGTATAGGTGACCAAGTTGTCCTTTACCGCGGACGCGGCTATTCGAATAGTTTCATACCATGCAGGGGTGTACTTCTTCACACACGCTCTCACCACTTATCGCCGTTACACGACGTGTACTCGGCAACCTTCAAGCGGAAGCCCAGCGAGGGTGTCGGCCATGACCTGACTAAACACACGAGTCCCTAGTCCAGGTTTATCGCCTATTCGGGTTCCATCCGCAGGGAGTCCGGACGAGGTTTCCACTAACGGCCCCGAACGATGTGCGCAGGGTTCCCGAGACACCAAACGGGTGAATCGTTACACCGTGCCACGTGCCTACCGCAACACAGCCCACCCCTAAGGTCAGCGCCATGCGGCCCCAAAGATGCTACAAACACCAGAAACTACTTTGCAACTCCCGGAAAGAGGACAAGAGTGGTTAATAAGTCGAGAGGGTCAATTAAGGATCCCAATGCATGGTAGTAGCTAAGTCTTAAATCACACACACAGATCTCCGTTCTTAGGGACGGCTTCAATGAAACAACCCACCATGTACTCCTACATGGCCTCTCATCGATACCTTTACCAAATCGAGTTCAACACTTCACTCTCGTTACCAACACAACCTTTCACTCTAGTTCATCATCCCGATAAGCCAGACCTGACACAACTCTAAGCATAGCAAGCAGAGCATGGTAGGAAACACAGATATAGCTCAAACAACTCCTACACATACTAGTGGGTTTCATCTAGTTACTGTGACAATGACAGGTCATGCAAAGGAAGTGGGTTCAACTACCGCAGCACACAACAGTTTGGATCGCGTTGTCTTAATGCAGTAAACAAGAGCAGAAGCGAGATCATGGGTTTGTATCGGAATGATCAATGGGTTGCTTGCCTAATGAGGTGGTAGTAGGGTACTACCCTTTAGATGGATATTCGGGATTATCCTCGGAGACAGAACCTACCACGAAAGACACACCGAACATAATCAACACATGACGATATGCAACAATATGATGCATGCTATGACATGGCAATATGAATGTGTGTTGGCCTAATGCAAGCTAGAACAGAAAGGAATGAACTCATTTGAATCAAAGATTCAAATGTTAGCTCATTCAACATAGCCATAATAGTGCATTATCTTATTCTGCTTAAACAGCAAGGTTAACTTGTTTTGTCATGCATGAAACCATTACCAATGGATAGGTTGAATTTTTCTAATCAAAATTCATATATGAAACTTTGCATTTGGAGTTACAGATTAGTTTCTATGATTTTTTGAAGTTTGCAACAATTTTTGGAATTTCCTGAATACAAATAAATCCAGAAATTAGTTATTGCGCCAGCAGTGCGTCAGGGTGATGTCAGAGGTCAACGGGGGCGTCCAGGTCAACCTGACCAGTGGGTCCCGCATGTCAGTAGTTAATTTAACTAACTAATTTTAGTTAACCTAAACTAGGTTAATTAGCAGAGGGGGCCCCACTTAGTCAACTCCGTCAACGGGGTCAAACCCGCCGACGTTTAGCCGCCGGCGAATCCAGACGCGGCGGCGAGAGTGTGTTTGTGTGCTCTGGCGACCAAAAGGACGGCGGAGACCATCTACGGGTAGCCGGAGACAAGCCGCGGCGTTTGGTGGCGGTGGTTGAGCTCGGGGTGGCCGGAAGCGTCGCCGGCGACGAACTAGGCGGTCGCCGGATTTGGGTGAAAGTGAACCCGAGGCTTCAGGACACGGCGAGGTGCGTGGAGTGGTGCTACGGGTTCCTGGGGATGTGGTGAAGTTAGTGGACAAGGTGGCGTGGCCAGTGGGTGGCCGAAGACACGTCGGCGACGAGCTTGGCGGTGGCGCGTGCGGTGATGCTTCGTGTGGCAGCTACGGTGCACAGGAAGGCAAACGGAGATGATGGGGAGGTAGCTGGGCTCACGGCGAGTACGGCGAAGCAGTCGGCGGGGTCGGGGACAAGGTGATGCGGTGGCGACGGTGATGGGGATCTCCGGCGGTGATCGACGGAGACGGAGTCGGTGAAGGTGTTGCAGGGCGTGCGAGCGCTCGGGGCTCGACCTGCTCGATGTAGTCGACGGTGGCGAAGCGAACGGACACGGTGGTGCAGCACGGGGACGGCAGAGGGCACGGGTTTCACGGTGGCGCGGGCGCGACGGCGTCGGCCATGGTGCGGGCGAGCGACGGAGAGGAGCTGGGGAGGAGAAGGGGTGTCTGCGAGCTCGGGGGAGGAGTGGCCGACCGAACCGAGGCGGCAGGACGGTGCAGGGAGGAGGCAGGGCGGCGAGCAGCTGCGTGGCGTGCTCGGGTGCCGCCGTCGAGCACCTGGCTGCCTGCTGGCCAAGCCAAGCAGCTCATTTGGAGCGGTGGCTGGCTGGGCAGCGGTGGGCTTGCCAGTGAGCGCCTGTAAGCCTTGCTTTCTGTTTTCCTTTTTCTATTTTTCTGTAAGTTTGTAGACTTATTAAAAATAGTTAGGCACTTCTAAAAATCCTGGAAATAATCAGGGGCTCTATTTAGAATATCCCCAACAGCCCACACTTATTTTCAGAATTATTTGAGCATCCAAAATATTCACTAGCATTTAAATGCCCAAATGCAAATTACATATGATTTAATTCAATGATCTTCTGTTTACCTAGAAAATTGTGCACCTATTTTGCCAGAGGTTCTAACCCAAGACAAATAGGGTGAACTTTTTAGAAGGGCATTTCAGGTTCATTGAAAATATTTTTGGTAAACCCTAGTTGGATTCAGAGGGGTTCTGGGGGTTCTGTCTTCCCCAATTCAAGTTTCTGATGAAAGGTAAACATGATGCAACACTCTAATGCATGGACTAACTAGGATGTGACATCCAATGAGTGTACGACAACCTACAAAAGAAGAGAAGATTCTCCAAAAATAAGAAGTAGAAGAGAAGAATCACCACCAAGAGAGAGAAGGAGTAGAGATGATCATTATGAACGAAGACCCTCACGGAGAAGCAAGGATTCGGAAAGGAAGGACAATTCATCAAGGAGCTACACAAAACGAAGACATCAAGCTCATGTTGGTGAATGGGTATCCGCCCGACTCCGACAATCACTCCGAGAGAAGCTATCACTCCGACTCCGAATATACTCAAGATGAAGGTGGTGCCGGTCTAGCACTTGTGTCAATCAACTCCTATGACATATTTGATTCACCAAATGAAGGAATTGGAAGATGCTTCATGGCCAAAGGTCCTAAGGTAACACACCCCGAGTATGTTGATTTCAATAGTGATGAAGATGACTTGCTAGGGGATGATGATTTACTTGTTGACAACTCTAGTGATGAATACTATGATGAAGCATCAATCAATCATGCTAATCAAGATAAAACAAATGACAATGATAAGGAGAAGATTGAGCTTCTAACTAAAGAACTAAACACTCTTAAGTTAGCTCATGAAACTATCTTCGAAGATCATCGAGAACTTTTAAGGGCTCATGAGAAGTTACGCTTTGAAAAGCTCAATATTGAGCAAGAGCATGAGTTCTTAAAGGCAATCAATGATGATCTCCGTAAGAAAAGTTCTTCTTACATTGCCAAGCGTTTACTCTTATCTACTTACATGCCTCAAGTCAAGTCCATTAACAAGAACAAGAAATATTCTTCCTCTAGTAGTAACAATAATCATGTTAAATCTAATATTGTTTCTTCTAGTAGTTCTCTTGATTCCACTAATGATTCTCTTAGCCAAGTTACACTTGAGCAAGAAAATAGCTTATTGAAGGGAATTATAGAGAAAGGTGTATACAAGAGCCTTGCCGGGAGTAAGCAATTTGAGGAAATTGTACGCAAGCAAGGAAGGCACCGGAAGAATCAAGGTGTTGGTTTTGAACGAAAGTTCAATGCCAATGGAGTTGAGTGGGAAGAAGATAAATATCCCAAGACGAAGTTTGTTCCTCCACAAGAGAAGTACGATCCTACTTCCTTCAAGGGAACACAAGCTCAAGATGATCTTCCACCACAAGACCACAAGAACAAAGGCAAGGACAAGCTTCAAGAGGAGATAGATGCATTTGAAGAAGCTCCTAAGGCCTTGGTCAAGTGGGTTCCCAATACTACGCCAAGTTCTACTTCACCAAGCACAACTACAACTCCAAGGATCCCCATCAAGATGATGTGGATCCCGAAGAAGAAGAACTAGAGAGTTCTTGAGGGTGACTCCGCCAACATTCTTCACTCATATCATTATGGCAAGGACAAGTGCAATCAACTTCCACATCTTGCACTAGTTCAAGGAGTCACAAACCCTCTTGTTGGTAAGGCAAGGGACAAGGTAACCTAATTCTTTCATGGACATCATCTTAGGTGAACATCACTCTATGTCTATGGATATACTTGTTTGTTCCTTGTGGGACTAACCCGTGTAGGTATTGAAAGTGCAACTCACTCCATAAGGATTGCTCCAAATGATCTACATCAACATTGAGCATCCACATCTTCAACACCTACATGAAGTCATCATCGACAAAACCCAAGGTTAGTTCATCCCTCTAAGGGAGGATCTCACATCTAGGGGGAGCTTAACTCTAAGAATTGAGTCAAAGCAACTCTAATGGTGTGAACATATCAATACTTTATGTAAAAGTGGTAACCCCAATTGAGCTTAAACGATGAGTATGACCTATGATCAAATGTTCTCATTTGACTCCTAAGTCAATATACTCATATATAGATGACCTAGTCATCGCCAATTGTTTGATAGATGCTAGAATTGGTTGTGCATGCTTTGCCACATATTTTCATTTGCCATTTTATTGTGTGAGCATGTTGGTTGCATATTTTACTCATTCGAGGACATCCAATTGTTGTTTTGATTGATTGGTTTCTTTTTCTTTGGCCAAGTGGATGGACAAGAATGCCTAATAACCTTCTCTAGCTATCTATGCTCTTCTCGTCTCAAACTCTATTCATGCTACATCACAAAATTTGATCAAGTCAGACTCGAACCACTCTGTGTGAGGAGCACTCGGAGTCCCCGATTCGTCATGGACTTAAACTTCCAAAACTTCTTTGTGTGTTTCGGTCTGACCGATTCTTCAATTTCGGTCATACCGAGATCAGTAAGTTGATCTAAGTTTTCAATCTCGGTGCAACCGATTTGAACTTTTCAGTCTCACCGAGTTGCTGTAACTGTCAACAGTTATGCATCTCGGTGCCACCGAGTCGTTCCACTCGGTCACACCGACAGGGTCAGGCTATATATTCACACGGGCAAAAATTTGGAAAACTTTCTCCAAACCTCTTCGCCCGCGCATAGCTCGCTCTGCCTTCTAGGTCTCCGGATCGTCGACTTCGTCGCCAGCCGCCTCCTGTCGCTGGTCTCCGCCGCCGTCAACGGAATTCATCTCCGCTGTTGCCGCCGTAGCGAGTTCATCGCCAAACTAGGGTATGGACTCGATCACAGTGCTATCCCCGTCCGATTCCTAGCACATTGTGTTCATTATGATTCTTGCCACGATTGAAACACCTCTATCTAGTCAAAACAATCCTTAGAATAGATGCGATTTGAAAATTTAGGGTTAGGTTTCCGCCGAAACCATCTCGGACCCTGTCACATCCCTAGCTTCTGGAAATGCACTAGTGCTAGCCTTTGGTGATGCATCATGTTTACTTTTTATAGAAAGTTGAAATGGGGATTGCCTAAACCCTAGCATTAAAGGAATTCACTAGGTTCACCTAAAATATTTTCAGTAAGTCCAAATGGCTTACAAAAATGTTCATCATTTCTGGATAATGCTGGAAACAATAACCAGAGGTGTCGCACATTTTTCCATGACATATTTGGGATCTGAATTAAGTCATACTCTATTTGCATTTGGGCATTTAAATGTTATAAAATAATTTAAATGTCCAAATAATCTTAAACCAAAATGCTTCCTGTTGGATATATCCTATACAGTGGGCATGAGTAGTTTGATGATTTTTGAAAGTGCCCAGCCATCTTTACTAAGTCCAAAAACAAATGTCAGACTAGAAAAGAGAAAGGAAAAGGAAAGAGCAGAGACTCACCTGGCCACCTACCCGACGTAGCCCATCTGGCGCCCACCTGGCCCAAAGATCAGGCAGCCCATCGCCCACAAGGGCCATCACCAACCTCCCGCCAGAGCAGGCAGGCTGCTGCCTGTCGCTCGCGCGCCGCCCCTGGCCACCTCCTGCTTCTGCCGACGCCTTGGACGGCTCCAGACGACGCCACGCGCCCCCCTGACCTCTCTCTCTCACGCCCGCAGCTCCTCCCCTCCTCTGGCTCCCTCCCCCTCTCTTCCCGAGCGCACCAGAGGGAGCCGCCGTGCTCTGCCACGACCACCGGCCACGCCACGCCTCGCCGACACGCCAGAAGCTCCGCCACTTCTTCCTCGACCACCCCACCGAGCCATGCGACTAGAAGAGCCCCTTCTTCGGCCGTCGGAGATCGGCCTCGCCGCCCCGCTCAGCTCCAGCCTTCCCCTAGCCCGCTTAGACACCCGCCGCAACCGCCGTGAGCTACTGCTCCTCCTTCCCCTCTCCGTTCTCTCGTTTGCACGCGCCGCTGCCGCCGACGATCGAACCCGCCGCCGCCAGATTTCACCGCCGTCGACGCTCCGGTGACCATTTGGTCCAGGGTGCGTGTCCACCGAGTTTGCTGCCCCGCGCTGAGCCTCGCTAGCGCCTCCCCTTGCCCGCTTGCACCCTGCAGCCCCGCTCCCGCACACCTCCGAGCTTCGGCCGCCGCCCGGCTCGTCGCCGCTGGCCTTACAGGCCGACCTAATGCACACCGCAGCCACCAGTAGATGCGCCGCACTGCGGGCGTTCCAACGCGCCCGGCCGCGAGACCTCTCGTCGCCGGAGTTGGCCGGACGGGCGACGCTGCCGTGCTGTGCTTAGCACCGTCGTTTAGCCGTCGACGTGGCACCATCATTAGCGGTTAATGACCCCGCTACTTAACCCACACTCCCGCTGACCTGCGGGCCCTGCTGCCTAACTAACCAGTAACAAAAATAGGTTAAGATTAATCTAAACACAGTGGCCCCACGCGTCGGCGTTGACCTCGCTGACGTGGCCGTTGACCGACCCCACCTGTCGGTGACTCAAACAACACTGTGTGGTGACGACTGGACCTGCTGGTCAGGTTTGACTGGACCGGTCGGTTGACCACGACGTCACTGCGACGCCAGGTGATCTGATAATCCTTTTACGGATTTATTCTTATTTAGGAAATTCCAGAAAATAGTGCTAACTTCTAAAAATCATATAAATTCAACCGTAACTCAGAATGAAATAATTTATATATGAAAATGATCAGAAAAATCCAATCTATCCATCTGTACTAATTTCATGCATGATAGAACAACTTATGACTACTGTTTAGTACAAATCAATTAAATGGCATTTAAACTCTCACATATGGAGTTTGAATTTGAACCTAGTGTTCAAACCAACCCCATTTAACTTGTTGCTAGATGCATTAGGCCAATCAACAGCATATTGCCATGTCATCTTCATGCATCATATTGTTGCATGGCATTGATTGTGATTCTCCTTTGTTTGTCGGTATTTGTCCCTCTCAAGAGACGCGGCGTCGACGATGAGTTCGATGACACCGATGAAGAACTATATTATCTTCAAGTGCCGGAAAGCAAAACCCCCTTGTTCATTCCGATACAATCCCACTCTCTCGCTCCTGCTCTCTTTTACTGCATTAGGACAACAATGATTCAACTGTTACATGCTGCGGTAGATGAACCCCTTTATCCTCTGCATGACCTGTCATTCCACAGTAATTAGATGAAACCCACTAGCATGAGTAGGAGTTGTTTGAGCCCTGATGTGCCTACTCATTCATGCTTGTTTGTCATGCCCGCTACTGCTTAGAGTTGAGTCAGGTCTGATTCATCGAGAATGATTGGAATGGTGTGTGAACATGTCCTACTGTTGAGAGCTAAGTGTGTGAACACGATTTGGTAAAGGTAGCGGTGAGAGGCCATGTAGGAGTACATGGTGGGTTGTCTCATTGAAACCGTCCTCAGGAACTGAGTTATGTGTTTGTGATCCATGAAACAGTTACTACCACGCATTGGGCCCGAAACCAATGGACCCTCTCGGCTTCTTAACCACCCTTGTTCTCTGTCCAGGAGTTGCAACTAGTTTCTGGTGTTTGTAGGATATGTGTTGGAGGCCGTGCGTAGCGCTGACCCTAGGGGTGGGCTATGATGCGGTAGATACACCATGGCCCGGTGTACCGAATGCCCGTTTGGTATCTCGGGAACCCTGCACACATCGTTCGGGGCCGTATGTGGAAACCTCGGCCGGACTCCCTGTGGATGGAACCTGAATAGGCGATAAACCTGGACTAGAGACTTGAGTGTTTAGGTAGGCTGTGGCCGACACCCACGTTGGGCTTCGGCTGAAGGTTGCCGAGTACATGTCGTGTAAACGGTGTAAGTGGTGACAGCGTGTGAAGAAGTACACCCCTGCAGGGTTATAAATGATCTATTCGAATAGCCGTGTCCGCGGTAAAGGACTTCTGGGTTGCCTATAACAGTTCATAGACAAGTGAAACTGGATACTCTAAAATGCGCAAGATAAGCGTGAGTCCTATGGATGGCGTTCTCGTAGGAAGACGGGATCGAATCCATAGTGGTGTATTGATTGTTTAATATGTGGACTCGTGTGCGCCACCTCAAAAGAGTTACTTGCAGTCGTAGTTCAGGATAGCCACCGAGTCAAAGCTGGCTTGCTGCAGTTAAACCCCACCACCCCTTTGTTGATAATGATGCATATGTAGTTAGTTCTGATGTAAGTCTTGCTGAGTACATTTGTACTCACGTTTGCTTATTTTATGTTTTGCAGAGAGACGTCAGTCTCGCTAGTAGTTCCGCGTGGACTTCGACGCTTAGCTTGTTACCTCAGCTACGATCTTGTGCCCTCGGCAGATCGGAGTAGATAGTCGAGCTTCTCAGCCTTTTTCATTTATAGTTGTCTGTACTCAGACATGTTAAGCTTCCGCGTGTGCTTTGATTTGTTTGCTCTGAATGTTGGGTCATGAGACCCATGTTTGTAATATCTCGCTCCTCGGAGCCTAATGAATAACTATTTGAGTCGTAGAGTTATGTTGTGATGCCATGTTGTATGTACTCATATCGGGCATATTGTGTGTATGATTGAAATGCTTGGTATGAGTGGGATCCGACAATCTAGTTGTTTATCCTTGGCAGCCTATCATACGGGGAAATGTAGTATAGTGCTTCCGAGCGATAGTAGTCCGCTACAGCCCGGTTCACCGGAGTCCTGCTAGCCCAGCACTACTGCTTTGGACACTTGACTGGCCGGCATGTGTTTCACTTCGTTCCTGTGTCTGTCCCTTCGGGGAAATGTCACGTGGTGACATCTGGAGTCCTGCCTACCCTGCTACAGCCCGGGTTATCGGAGTCCTATTAGCCTAGTGCTACAGCCCGGATTCATACGTTGATGACCGACATGCTCGATGTGATTCATGTATGCCTGTCCCCATGGGTTAGCGCCGCTTTGGGTTCACGACTAGCCATGTCGGCCCGGGTTCTCTGTCATGTGGATGCTAGCGACACTATCATATACGTGAGCCAAAAGGCGCAAACGGTGCCGGGCCATGGTAAGGCGACACTCGTGGGAATACCGTGTGTGAGGCCACAAAGTGACATGAGGTGTTACCGGCTAGGTTGATGTGACTTGGAATCGGGGTCCTGACAGAATCACCGAGTTGAAAAACTCGGTCTCACCGATTCGGCTAACGCCATTGCACAAGTGACTCTCGGTCTGACCGAGAATTGCTAATCGATGTGACCGATTTTAGAACTCAGTGAAACCCTAGCAGTCTCGATGCCACCGAACTGTGACTCGGTCTGACCGAGATCACTAGTTTAGGTTCCAAAAGCTGCTTCAGTATCACTAAGTTTACAAATCGGTTGATCCGAAATGCTTTCTGTGGAAAACTAAAACTAAGTTTTTGAATCATTCTTTTGCAAAAAAACTCTGCATTTTGTGATGCTCATCCACTCTATCTCATCAATAACTATTCACAGGGTCAGCAGTCAGTGTTTGCAGCATGCCAGACCAAAATGATAGTCAGAACAGGGAAGAAGAGCAGATTCACATGAGTGAGGGCACTAGTCCCTCTAGCATTTCAGATGAGGGAAGCAGAAGCACTCCCAGCAATTTGCCCAAAGCTGCCACTAGGACAAGGAAGAAGAGAACCTCAGAATCTGAGGATGAGGATTATGTGGCAGTAGAGGATGACGCCATTTCAAAGAAAAAGGTGCTCAAAAAGGAGTATAGCTCAGCTGCAGTTAAGCCGTGGCTGAAGATCAAAAGGCCAAGAGGAAGACAACCCATGTCTAAAGCCGAGCCTCCACTCAAGCATCTTTGGAATCCCAACCCAAAGAGGCTGCTGCAGAAGGTAAGAAAAGGAAGGAAAGGGTCAAGAAGACCAAGGCCAGAGTTGTTGGAAAACCTTCCATGATGGAAGAGGAAGAAGAAGAAGAGGTTGCTGCACCAGCACCCAATGCACAAAAGCTGATGGGTGATGCTATAAGGTCGGGGGTTGCATCATCAAAGCCCAAAGAAGCACCCAAAGCTGCCTCCAAGCCCAAGACTGCACCTAAGAGGAATACCAGGAACATATCTGCTGCTAAGAAGAACAAGGCCCCAAAGGCTCGGGTTGTCAGCCGAGGAAGATGATGAAGGACAAGTCCTGAGGAAGCTGAAACCTAAGATTCCAGACCACAATGATGCTCATCCTGTGGCTGAGAACATGAAGATTGGGAGAGACTCAGGGTTGAGGCTATGGAGAGAGTCAGATCCATATGCCACTAGAAGAAGAACTGTTGTTGATTACAGGTTCCACACTAAGGAACAACAAGATTTCTATGAGACAATCTTGTTGGACAAGAAGCCTATTGTGTGTGATATGAGGTGGGTCGACTGGACCTACGTAAAGGAGAATGAAGAACACTATCCTGGAGTGTATGACAGCTTCAGTGCGTGTGGAGTTGCAGACTTTGTTGGGCGTAAGCTCACAAACTGGAATGATGAGCTCGTTATGCAATTGTACTCCACAGCACACTTCTATCCAGATGGCAGGATAGTTTGGATGTCTGAAGGTACGAGATACCAATCAACTATTGAAGAATGGGCCAATCTGATCAATGCCCCAAAGGAGAGTGAAGATGACTTGGACGTTTATGCCAAGAAAAAGATGGATCACAATTCTATGTCACATATGTACAAGGAGGTCCCAGACAAAGCACTTGAGACTTTCAAGTTTGGGTCAGTCCATTTTCTTTTGTCAGGGCTGCCAACGATCAACTGGATCCTAAGGCACACTCTTTTGCCCAAGTCAGGTGACCACAACATGATCAGAGGGCATGCAATTAATTTTCTAAACATATTTGATGTGCCACAAAAATTCAAGGTCATGAGCCTCATGGTTGAGACTATCAAGAGGATAGCAGCAAACCAAAAGAGAAGTTGTGGATATGCCCCACAAATTTAGGAGTTGATTAACTCAAAGATGGGCACAGGCAAATATCTGTTGGATAAGGAACACTTTGTTCTCTATCCAGACTTTGAGGACAATCAAGTTGTGATGAATGAGAATGAAACATCTTAAGTGAAATCTAAAGAGAAGAAGGAGAAGGCAAAGAAGGAGAAGATCGCCAAGATGCCAACTCTAGAGGAGGCATCTGAGTAATTTTTGAAGAGCAAGCAGGACCATCTTGGTTACTTGATAGCATCAACTCTGAGGATTGAGAAGGGGTTGGCCACCCTAACTCAAAACCAGGAGAGCCTGGAAATAATCATGGAACAAAAATTCTATGATTTAGATGTCAAAGTAACTGAGATTCAAATAGTTGTGGAGCAGCTACAGGATGACATGCCGGAGAGGAAGGGCAGGACAACTACTGATGCTTTTGCCAGAGTTCCTCGAGCTTAGAGATCAGCTGCAGAGCCCGTAACAGATACCAGAGTCACTTCATCTGCACCAGCTACAGCTCCAGTGCAACCAGCTCCAGCACCAACTCCTTCAGCTCCATCCACATCAACTGAAGTCTTCGTCCAAGGAGCCATCTCTACACCACCAACTGAAGACCAAGCCTGAGAGATGAAATAGTACTATGCATTTTCTATAAACTTTTTGGTAACTTGTTGCCGAAGGGGGAGAAAAATGTATAGATCATAAGCTTCGAGAGAAAGAGTTTGCTTTTGTTCTCTCTTGTCTTCTTGGTTGAACTTCATTTGCTTTTGCTTGATTGAGATACTATGCTATTGCCTGTGAGACATTGATGATCATGTGTTTGATCATAAGCTACACTTGTGCTTGTTGTATGATATTATCTTATTTATCTCTATTTGATCATTCACTTTTCTTGGTGATGAGTGCACGTATTCAATCTTTATTATTTTGAGCGCTCCACCAAGATGTATGTGACATGGAAGAGTAACCCATGAGCCTAATTCCTTGTGCATTTGCAGTCCAAAGCAAATCTTAAATCTATGCACAAATTTAGGGGGAGCTGTTGCTTATCACATACTTCTCAAAGCGATGATGTTTTTTTTCAATCTTATTATCATTTGTCGAAGCTTTGATCTATATGTTGTCATCAATTACCAAAAAGGGGGAGATTGAAAGTGCAAATATCCCTAGGTGATTTTGGTAATTCATAACAACATATAGCTCATTGAGCTAATACTATTCCAAGACAAATATTTCAGGAAAGCTCAATGAATGGCATGGCATGGATGATGAAAGTGGATCCCTCAAAATATCAAGGATAAAAGGATTGGCTCAAGCTCAAAAGCTCAAGACTCTGCATTTTACATTTTAGTGATCCAAGATCACATTGAGTCTATAGGAAATCCAATACTATCAAGGAGGGATGAGGTGTTGCTTAATGAGTTTCTTGCTCCATGATGCTTAGTGATATGCTCCAAAAACCCTCAACTACTTTCTCACATCCACATATGACCTAAACCCAAAGTCAAACTGGGCCCCACCGGTTCTTTCTATCCGGCGCCACCGAGTTCAGGTGTCATAGCCACTGCCACAAACCCTAGGCAAATCGGTCTCACTGATAGGGATCTCGGTCTCACCAAGATGGGATTGTAATCTCTCTGTTTACCTTCGTAACGTTTTGGTCTAACCGAAGTGAGCGATCGGTCCCACCGAGATTGCAATGTAAACTCTCTGTTTCCTTTTTGTAACATTTCGGTCTCACCGAAAAGAGCGAATCGGTCCCACCGAGTTTACCTGACCAACTCTCTGGTTAGCTGTTTACCAAAATCGGTCTCACCGAGTTTTGTAGTTGGTCTCACCGAGATTACGTTATGCCCTAACCCTAACCATATCGATCCTACCGAGTTGCATGTCGGTCCCACCGAAATCACTAACGGTCACTAGGTTTACTGAATCGGTCAGACCGAGTTTATTGATTCGGTCCCACCGAGATTGGTAAATTGTGTGTAACGGTTAGATTTTGTGTGGAGGCTATATATACCCCTCCACCTCCTCTTCATTCATGGAGAGAGCCATCAGAACAAGCCTACACTTCCAGCATCCTATTTCTGAGAGAGAACTACCTACTCATGTGTTGAAGCCAAGATATTCCATTCCTACCATATGAATCTTGATCTCTAGCCTTCCCCAAGTTGCTTTCCACTCAAATCTTCTTTCCACCAAATCCAAATCCTGTGAGAGAGAGTTGAGTGTTGGGGAGACTATCATTTGAAGCACAAGAGCAAGGAGTTCATCATCAACACACCATGTGTTACTTCTTGGAGAGTGGTGTCTCCTAGATTGGCTAGGTGTCACTTGGGAGCCTCCAACAAGATTGTGGAGTTGAACCAAGGAGTTTGTAAGGGCAAGGAGATCGCCTACTGCGTGAAGATCTACCGCTAGTGAGGCAAGTCCTTCGTGGGTGACGGCCATGGTGGGATAGACAAGGTTGCTTCTTCGTGGACCCTTCGTGGGTGGAGCCCTCCGTGGACTCTCACAAGAGTGCTACCCTTCATGGGTTGAAGTCTCCATCAACGTGGATGTACGATAGCAACACCTATCGGAACCACGACAAAAACATCCTTGTCTCCGATTGCGTTTGAATTCTCCAAAACATTCCCTTTACTTTCTAGCAAGTTGCATGCTTTACTTTTCGTTGCTCATATACTCTTTGCATGCTTGCTTGAATTGTGTGAGGATTGCTTGACTTGTGCTAAAATAGTTAAAATCTACCAAAGACTAAAATTGGGAAAGGTTAAGTTTTTAATTGGTCAAGTAGTCTAATCACCCCCCCTCTAGACATACTTCAAGGTCCTACACGCGGCGGTGACGAGGCCTTGGTGCGAGCGGACTACTCCTGGGTATCCGTTGCCCTTGTACGCCCAAGCCGAAGGCTCAGGAGGAAGAGGCGGCGAGCGGCGCCGCGCGCGCCGCGGCCACGGTCTCCGCGCCGTGCTGGCACGCGTCGCCATCCCCGGAGTCCATGCCGCGGACTCTTCGCGCGAGCTTGTGGTATGGGCGGCTATGCCCCCGAGCACTTGGATCCGCTTCCCTTCCTTCTTCTCTGCCGAGATGCCGCTGAGGGGGCCCCTCGAGCTTTGGCTGCAGCACGCCGACTGCGACGCGCCAACGAGTGGAGCGGAAGTCGAAGCCGTCTCCTCGGGAAAGATCTTCATGACCCGAGGCTGGGGTGAGGTCGCACGAGTGTGCCGTGCAGATGGCGCCCTCGCGGTCCACTTTGAGTTCGACGGCGCCTCCACCCTGTTCTTCAAGGTCTTCGACGCAAAAGGCCACCGCCTGGAGTGCTGCCCCGGAAGGGGCCATTAGTACGGCGTCGCAGCCAGGGCAGGGCCTGCTGTCCGTGTTGCCAGTGGCTCCTCTGGAAGCAGCGACGCCTGGGAGTCCAGCGATTCTCCCGAGCTCTACGAGACTCCGGAGACGAGCGACAACAGCTACGTGCCCCCAAGCTCTCGCCGAGCCCGGAGCAGGACTGCGGCGTCCAGCCGTCACTGTCACTGATCTGGATGAGGTTGGCGCCGGCCTCTCGTGGCCCACTGTTGATGATGGCGTCAGCCACAGGGGCGCATGTAGATAGGACTCCTTGAAGTTCTTTCCTTTTGTTCCCTGTGAGGAATCGAGAATTACCCCATGGGGCGTGTAAAGGGTCTGCAATGTCCTTTGTTAATATTATCCTTATTATGAAATTATGCGTGTGTGTATCCCGTTTCGGCTCGGTTTTCCCTTTCCAACCTCGCGACGGCTTGGTGCTCTATGCCGACAGGTCCCGGTCCCCAGGCAGGCTTCAACCGTCGTTGGTATGCTAGGTCGTGATGCCGTGGTCAAGGCCAGGAGGTGAGCGGCCCGAGGTCCAGTAAGAGCCCCTGACATGCGATGTTTAGGAGGTCCCCTTTAGCGCCTAATCGACCGCCGAGAGGTAGGTAAGGGAGGCCACGTTGCCGTAGCGGGGCAACACGAACGAGAACCCTATGTCGGAGCGATTGGTTGACCCGAGCGTGAAACTTATCTTGGCAGTCCAGGGTCGGTCCTTCGTGAGGCGCCAGCTCGTGCGCAGGCGGTCATAGCTTAGCCAGGCTGGGCCCGCACGAGCCTTCCTCTCCTCCCATGCTCTACTTCGTTCTCTACGTCCTCAGGTCCCGGCCCTCGAGCAAGCTCAGTCGCCGCTGGTATGCCAGTTCGCGATGCCGTGGTCAAGGCCAGGGGGTGAGGGCTGGAGAGCCAGTAAGAGCTCCTGAGTCACGATGCTCAGGAGCCCCCCTTTTAATGTGCAAGCGGATTTCATGGGAGAAGAGGGAGCTCGCTGTCGAGGAAATGACACCTATGGGATCACAAGAATCCCTACTACGATTGCCGGGGCGCAGGGTTACCCAGGCTCGGGCCGCGAGGATGCGTAAAACCGTTGTCCTGCTTTGGTGGGTGTATTCCTGAGAGTTCTTGAGCTCTCGAACTAGCTGTGGTGAGTGCGTGGTTCGGAAGAGCCGAATCCTTCTCCAGTATGCCATGGGCCTCCTTTTATAGTCGAAAGGGGCTGCCACAGTGGCACACAGGAGGTGGAAAGGCGCACAGTGCTATGAGCTTATCGTCAGACATAAAGACAAGACGCATTTAATGCGTAGCTTAGGTGTCCCCTTGCTTTATCGGGACGGGCGAGGCCCGCTGATACGTCTCCAACGTATCTATAATTTATGAAGTATTCATGCTATTATATTATCCATCTTGGATGTTTTATGGGCTTTACTATGCACTTTTATATTATTTTTGGGACTAACCTATTGACCCAAAGGCTGCCTCGCTTTTTCCCTTGTTTCAGTGTTTCGAAGAAAAGGAATATCAAACGGAGTCGAAACAGAATGAAACCTTCTGGATAAGTTATTTTTGCAAGGAAAGCAACCCGGGAGACTTGGAGTCAACGTCAAGAAAGCAATGAGGAAGGCACGAGGCAGGGGGCGCGCCTACCCCCCTAGGGTGCTCCCTCCACCCTCGTGGGCCCCTCGTGGCTCCCCTGACGTACTTCTTCCTCCTATATATACCAATATACCCTAAAATGATCTGGGAACAGAATAGATCCGGAGTTCCGCCGCCGCAAACCTCTGTAGCCACCAAAACCCAATCGGGACCCTGTTCCGGCACCCTGCCGGAGGGGGGAACCCTCACTGGTGGCCATCTTCATCATCCCGGCGCTCTCCATGACGAGGAGGGAGTAGTTCACCCTCGGGGATGAGGGTATGTACCAGTAGCTATGTGGTTGATCTCTATCTCTCTCTCTCTCTCTCTCTCTCTCTCTCTCTCTCTCTCTCTCTCTCTCTGGTTCTTGATTTGGCACGATCTTGATGTATCGCGAGCTTTGCTATTATAGTTGGATCTTATGTTGCTTCTCCCCCTCTACTCTCTTGTAATGGGTTGAGTTTTCCCTTTGAAGTAATCTTATCGGTTTGAGTCCTTAATGATTTGAGAACACTTGATGTATGTCTTGCCGTGCGTATCTGTGGTGACAATGGGATATCACGTGATTCACTTGATGTATGTTTTGGTGATCAACTTGCGGGTTCCGCCCATGAACCTATGCATAGGGGTTGGCACACGTTTTCGTCTTGACTCTCCGGTATAAACTTTGGGGCACTCTTTGAGGTTCTATGTGCTGGTTGAATAGATGAATGATGCATATCGTATAATCATACCCACGGATACTTGAGGTGACATTGGATTATCTAGGTGACATTAGGGTTTTGGTTGATTTGTGTCTTACGGTGTTATTCTAGTACGAACTCTAGGGCTGTTTGTGACACTTATAGGAATAGCCCAGCGGATTGATTGGAAAGAATAACTTTGAGGTGGTTTTGTACCCTACCATAATTTCTTCGTTTGTTCTCCACTATTAGTGACTTTGGAGTGACTCTTTGTTGCATGTTGAGGGATAGTTATATGATCCAATTATGTTATTATTGTTGAGAGAACTTGCACTAGTGAAAGTATGAACCCTAGGCCTTGTTTTCTAGCATTGCAATACCGTTTACGCTCACTTTTATCACTTGCTACCTTGCTGTTTTTATATTTTCAGATTACAAAAACCTATACTACCATCCATATTCCACTTGTATCACCATCTCTTCACCGAACTAGTGCACCTATACAATTTACCATTGTATTGGGTGTGTTGGGGACACAAGAGACTCTTTGTTATTTGGTTGCAGGGCTGTTTGAGAGAGACCATCTTCATCCTACACCTCCCACGGATTGATAAACCTTAGGTCATCCACTTGAGGGAAATTTGCTACTGTCCTACAAACCTCTGCACTTGGAGGCCCAACAACGTCTGCAAGAAGAAGTTTGCGTAGTAGACATCAAGCAGTTTCTGGCACCGTTGTTGGGGAGGTGAGTGCTTGAAGGTATATCTTTAGATCTTGCAATCGAATCTTTTTGTTTCTTGTTTTAGCACTAGTTAGTTTATAAAAGAAAATTACAAAAAAAATGGAATTGAGTTTGTCTCATACACTTCATCTTTTTAATATCTTTCGTGAGTATGATGGAAATGAATATTGTGCCAAAGTGTTATAAGAAGAATGCATTAAAATGTTTGGCACTGAATCTTTGAATGATGAGCATGATTGCAATGTTGTTAGTATGAACTCCTTGAATATCCATAGTACTAATGATGATTGCACTAGTCATGATGAAAATATCTCTTATAAGCATGTCAATTTTTGTGGAGTGCATTGGGTTTGCAAGTACACACCAAATAGGGAAGATAGATATTGCAAGAGGCATACGCATTTAGAAACTAAATGGTTGCAAGAAAGGTTAGATGCTTGTGCTGAAAATTTAACTTTCCTTAGTCGTACTTGTGAACTTTGCAATGAACATGATCATTTCAGTACCCAATGCAAATTGTTTCATGATCATAACGTGTCCAAAAATTGTGATGACTTGATTTCCCTTGCACATCATAATGAACTTAGTTTGCTCTTGGGTTGTGAAGAAGTGAAACGTATAACTAAGGACATTCCAGAATTTGCCCTTGATAGAGTTCTTCATTTTGATCTAGAAGAAATTTATATGTATTGTGCGGTGAATTGCATTGAAAATCCTTATATTGCCAATTACATAAAGAAAAGTAAACAAATAGAAGATGAAGAGAATACTAACGAAAGGGAAGAGACTTCCCAATATCCTCCTATTATTTCTTATGATGAATCATGTAACGAGGGGGAGCCTTCTATTCAACCAATCTCATTAATAAGGAGCTCCAAAAAGAGGATTGAACCCACACATGATGTGGTGAAGAAGAAGAAAAGGAAAAGGAAGAGATATAAAAAGATATCTCTCCCAAATAATGTTGCTCCTATTATTGTTGTGCCTCATGAAAATGAATCAAAATTTATTGTGGAAGATGATGCACTTGATGATGATCTCGTTATGCCTATTGCTTGTTGTGATGATTATGATTGGGAAGATAATAATACTTCTTATGATCTTGAAAATCTTTTTGGCACTTGCTTGGAAGAATATGATAATTGCTATACTATTGGTGCTATCCATACTATTAATGACGAGAGTGATCATGCTTATGATATGAAAAGGCCCAAGCTTGGGGATGCTATGTTTGATGAAGATGATGTTTTTGAGAATATGTTTGCTGCAATTAATGTTTGTCCCAAGCTTGGGGATACTACGTTTAATGAAGATGATATTTTTAGTCTCCCAAGTTTTGATATGCAAATTTATAATGATGATAGCATGCCTCCTACTTAGATGATTATATTGATGAAAGTGGGTTTGGAAGAGTGTCAAATTTAGGAAGTAATGATCCCACTATTTTGGAGGATGTTGAATCTTATTGTGATAATTATGAAAGTGGATTTGGAGAGGTCATGACTTTATTTAGTGATGATTCCACTATTTCAGAAGAGATTTCAATCGATTAGGATGAGTGTTGGGGAACGTAGTAATTTCAAAAAATTTCCTACGCACACGCAAGATCATGGTGATGCATAGAAACGAGAGGGGAGAGTGTTGTCCACGTACCCTCGTAGACCGAAAGCGGAAGCGTTATAACAACGCGGTTGATGTAGTCGTACGTCTTCACGGCCCGACCGATCAAGCACCGAAACTACGGCACCTCTAAGTTCTAGCACACGTTCAGCTCGATGACGTTCCCCGGACTCCGATCCAGCAAAGTGTCGGGGAAGAGTTCCACAAGACGACGGCGTGGTGACGATCTTGATGTTCTATCGTCGCAGGGCTTCACCTAAGCACTGCTATAATAATATCGAGGACTATGGTGGAGGGGGGCACCGCACACGGCTAAGAGATCTCAATGATCAATTGTTGGGTCTATGGGGTGCCCCCTGCCCCCATATATAAAGGAGCTAGGGGGGGAGGCGGCCGGCCAAGGAGGAGGGCGCGCCAAGGGGGGAGTCCTACTCCCACCGGGAGTAGGACTCCTCCTTTCCTAGTAAGAGTAGGAGACAAGGAAGGGGAAGGGAGAAGGGAAGGAAGGAGGGGGCGCAGCCCCTCCCACTAGTCCAATTCGGACTAGGCCTTGGGGGGGGGGGGCACGCGGCCTGCCCTAGGCAGCCCCTCTCTCTTTCCCGTATGGCCCAATACTTCTCCCGGCGAATTCCCGTAACTCTCCGGTACTCCGAAAAATACCCGAATCACTCGGAACCTTTCCGAAGTCCGAATATAGTCGTCCAATATATCGATCTTTACGTCTCCACTATTTCGAGACTCCTCGTCATGTCCCCGATCTCATCCGGAACTCCGAACTCCTTCGGTACATCAAAACTCATAAACTCATAATAAAACTGTCATCGAAACCTTAAGCGGGCGGACCCTACGGGTTCGAGAACTATGTAGACATGACTGAAACACGTTTCTGGTCAATAACCAATAGCGGAATCTGGATGCTCATATTGGCTCCTGCATATTCTACGAAGATCTTTATCGACCAAACCGCATAACAACATACGTTGTTCCCTTTGTCATCGGTATGTTACTTGCCCGAGATTCGATTGTCGGTATCTCAATACCTAGTTCAATCTCGTTACCGGCAAGTCTCTTTACTCGTTATGTAATACATCATTCCGTAACTAACTCATTAGTTACATTACTTGCAAGGCTTATAGTGATGTGTATTACCGAGAGGGCCCAGAGATACCTCTCCGACAATCGGAGTGACAAAACCTAATCTCGAAATATGCCAACTCAACATGTACCTTTGGAGACACCTGTAGAGCTCCTTTATAATCACCCAGTTACGTTGTGACGTTTGGTAGCACACAAAGTGTTCCTCCGATAAACGGGAGTTGCATAATCTCATAGTTATAGGAACTTGTATAAGTCATGAAGAAAGCAATAGCAACGTACTAAACGATCAAGTGCTAAGCTAACGGAATGGGTCATGTCAATCACATCATTCTACTAATGATGTGATCCCGTTAATCAAATGACAACTCATGTCTATGGTTAGGAAACATAACCATCTTTGATTAATGAGCTAGTTTAGTAAAGGCATACTAGTGACAATATGTTTGTCTATGTATTCACACATGTATCATGTTTCCGGTTAATACAATTCTAGCATGAATAATGAACATTTATCATGATATAAGGAAATAAATAATAAATTTATTATTGCCTCTAGGGCATATTTCCTTCAATGAGAACAAAGTTGCTACTTATGATGACTATTGTGATGAAACTTATGCTATAAAAAGTAGTGATGATTATATTTATAAAACTTGTCATGATTATGATTACCCTTTTTCTAAACATTACTCTTTTAATGTGGAAACAATTTATAGTATTCAAGTCTCTTATGATACTCCCACTATTCCGAATGAGAAGAATTTTGCTTATGTGGAGAATAGTAAATTTTCTATGCAAGTAGATCATGAAAAGAATGCTTTAGGTGCTGGTTATATTGTTGAATTCATTCATGATGCTACTTAAAATTATTATGAGGGAGGAACATATGCTTGTCGGAATTGCAATAATATCAAGTTTCCTCTCTATGTGCTTAAAGTTTTGAAGTTATGCTTGTTTTGCCTTCCTATGCTAGTTGATTATTGTTCCCATAAGTTGTTTGCTCACAAAATCCCTATGCATAGGAAGTGGGTTAGACTTAAATGTGCTCGTCATATTCTTCATGATGCTCTATTTATGTTTCAACTCTTATCTTTTATATGAGCATCATTGAAATCATCATGCCTAGCTAGGGGCGTTAAACGATAGCGCTTGTTGGGAGGCAACCCAATTTTATTTTAGTTTCTTACTTTTTGGTTCTGTTTAGGAATAAATAATGCATATATCTTCTGTTTAGATGTGGTTTTGTGTCTTAGTTAGTGTTTGTGCCAAGTAGAACCTTTGGGAAGACTTGGGTGAGGTCTTTATGATCATGCTGTAAAAAACAGAAACTTTAGCGCTCACGAGATTAGTTAATTTTTTTACTGGAGAGTGCTATTTAGTTGATTATTTTTTCATATGATTACTATACAAATTCCTCAGGTCCACCAATTTATTTTAGAATTTTTGGAGTTCCAGAAGTTTGCGTAGTTACAGATTACTACAGACTGTTCTGTTTTTGACAGATTCTGTTTTTCGTGTGTTGTTTGCTTATTTTGATGACTCTATGGCTAGTAAAATAGTTTATAAACAATAGAGAAGTTGCAATACAGTAGGTTTAACACCAATATAAATAAAGAATGAGTTCATTACAGTACCTTGAAGTGGTGATTTATTTTCTTATACTAACGGAGCTTACGAGTTTTCTGTTAAGTTTTGTGTTGTGAAGTTTTCAAGTTTTGGGTAAAGATTTGATGGACTATGGAATAAGGAGTGGCAAGAGCCTAAGCTTGGGGATGACCAAGGCACACCAAGGTAATATTCAAGTATAACCAAGCATCTAAGCTTGGGGATGCCCCGGAAGGCATCCCCTCTTTCGCCTTTGTTCATCAGTACTTTACTTGGAGCTATATTTTTATTCACCACATGATATGTGTTTTGCTTGGAGCGTCATTTTCTTTTCTTTAGCTTTGCTTGCTGTTTGAATAAAATACCAAGATCTGAAATTCTTAAATGTTAGAGAGTATTCACATAGTTACATAATTATTTAACTACTCACTGATCTTCACTTATATCTTTTGGAGTAGTTTGTCATTTACTTGTGTGCTTCACTTATATCCTATGAGTAAATGGTTGAATGATTTGAATGTCATAGATATGAAATTATATATGTTTTATATTCCTTTCCCATGGGGAGTAATGACTTCACATATAAAATAGAGGTGGTAAATTTTTTGAAGGTTAGCAAACATTGTATTGGTCACTTGAACAATTCATGAAAGAATATTGAAGGAAGAGAGATTTCACATATAAATATACTATCTTGGACATCTTCTATGATTGTGATCCCCATTAATTATTTTCAAACCTGAGCAAATTAGTTGAAGTTGGACAAGGAAGACAACATAATGAGTTATGCTTGGGTATATTTGTATATGTTATATTGTTTTAAATCCTCTAACATGTGGTGCTTGCTATTTAGAATCCTTTGCTAGCCAAAATATCTGTATTAAGCGGGAATACTGCTTGTGCATCCAAACTCCTTGAACCAAGTTTCTTCCATGAGTGTCCACCATATCTACCTATATGCGGTATTTACCTGTCGTTCCAAGTAAATTTGCATGTGCCAAACTCTAAACCTTCAAATAATAATATGTTTTGTATGCCCGAATCGCTCATATAGCGACTACGGGTTAGCAGTATCTTCCATGCTAGGTGGGTTATTCTCACGATGAGTGGACTCCGCTCATCATTCACGATAAAATGGCTGGTAACTGGGATGCCCAGTCCCATGAACAAAAGATCAAAATCAAATCAAAAATAATTGCAAACAAAACTCCCCCAGGTTTGATGTTAGTTGGAGGCACCCGTTGTTTCGGGCAAGCCATGGATTGATGATTGTTGGTGGAGGGGGAGTAAAAATAATTGCCTATAATGTATGTAGTATGGAAGATATTGGGAACTCTTGGTCGTTATGTTGACAATGAAAGCATACCTCTCAAAATTATTTTCATCTCTGTTTTTGCTCCGAGCTCTGGCACCTCTGCAAATCCCTGCTTCCCTCTGCGAAGGGCCTATCTTTTACTTTTATGCAAGAGTCAGTAGTATTCCTTCTCATTCCAACCCACTCTTTAGTTGGCAAGCATCATGTGATGGAAAGATCTAAGCATATATGGCCATTCAAATATATTTGATCATGAATTATTACTGTTGACATTACCCTTGAGGTAAAAGGTTGGGAGGCGAAATATTAAGCCCCTATCTTTCTATGTGTTCGATGAATACTATTTGTTCTAAAAGTATGCTTTGAGTGGTAGCAATCATGGAAGAATAAATGATAGTTGAGTATGTGAAGTTTGCTGAATCAAAGCTCTGACATAGACTCTTCCTGAAAATAAGATGAATTGCAATTGTTTGATGACTGAGAACATAGTTTGTTAGTTTTCAAGAAAGTTTTTGATCTATACTTTAACATGTGAATAGCTGGTTACTTGATCATGAAAAGTTCTATGAGTTGAACTAATGTTATGACATATAATTATGCTAGAAAAGGTGATTGAAATTATCATTGATCAAACTTGTGCACCTGCTAGCACTCACACTTCATAAATTATTTCTTTTATCATTTACCTACTCGAGGACGAGCAGGAATTAAGCTTGGGGATGCTGATACGTCTCCAACGTATCTATAATTTGTGAAGTATTCATGCTATTATATTATCCATCTTGGATGTTTTATGGGCTTTACTATGCACATTTATATTATTTTTGGGACTAACCTATTGACCCAGAGCCCAGTGCAGTTCTGTTTTCCCTTGTTTTAGTGTTTCAAGAAAAGGAATATCAAACGGAGTCGAAACGGAATGAAACCTTCTGGAGAAGTTATTTTTGGAAGGCAAGCAACCCGGGAGACTTGGAGTCCACGTCAAGAAAGCAACGAGGAAGGCACGAGGCAGGGGGGCGCGCCTACCCCCCTAGGGCGCGCCCTCCACCCTCATGGGCCCCTCGTGGCTCCACTGACGTACTTCTTCCTCCTATATATACCAATATACCCTAAAACGATCGGGGAACATAATAGATCTGGAGTTCCGCCGCCGCAAGCCTCTGTAGCCACCAAAACCTAATCGGGACGCTGTTCCGGCACCCTGCCGGAGGGGGATGTCGGTGTCAAAACCGGCGGATCTCGGGTAGGGGGTCCCGAACTGTGCGTCTAGGCGGATGGTAACAGGAGACAAGGGACACGATGTTTTACCTAGGTTCGGGCCCTCTTGATGGAGGTAAAACCTCACGTCCCGCTTGATTAATATTGATGATGTGTGTTACAAGAGTAGATGTACCACGAGATCAAGGAGGCTAAACCCTAGAAGCTAGCCTATGGTATGATTGTTGTTCGTCCTACGGACTAAAACCCTCCAGTTTATATAGACATCGGATAGGTTAGGGTTACACAGAGTCGGTTACAATGGTAGGAGATCTACATATCCGTATCGCCAAGCTTGCCTTCCACGCCAAGGAAAGTCCCATCCGGACACGGGACGAAGTCTTCAATCTTGTATCTTCATAGTCTTGGAGTCTGGCCGATGATGATAGTTCGGCTATCCGGACACCCCCTAGTCCGGAACTCCCGCAGTAGCCCCTGAACCAGGCTTCAATGACGGCGAGTGCGGCGCGTTGGTTGTCTTCGGCATTGCGAGGCGGGTTCCTCCTCCGAATATTTCATAGAAGGTTTTGAACACAAGAATAGTGTCCGGCTCTGCGAAATAAGTTCCACATAACACCGTAGAGAGAATAATGTTTGCACAGATCTGCTGACGTATTCCGCGGCGTGACATCACACCACGGCCAGGCCTTTATGTGAATCGTTTTTTACTGCTCCACCTCAGCGTGTTTAGCGAGGTGGTTTCCTTGGCACGTCTTACCAAAGCATAGATCGTGCCCCCCTTATTCCGGGATTCTCATCAATACGGACGTGGGTAACCCAACCGTGCCCGTTGGCACCCCTCCTCTATCAAAGGCGAGTCATAATCGACCACGGGGTGGGCTCTTGGTATTCAACCTCTTTATAACGAGACCAAGGCCCTCTTCTTTTTACACCCTCCATCGAGTTCGCCTCGCGCTTCGAGTTCCAACACCCAAAGCTTCAGATTCAGCGCTTGGACTTTCGACGATGTCCGGCTCCGACCAGCACAGCCGATGGATGTCTTCCTCCGTCACGAGAAGAAGATGTGCTAAAGCTGCGAGACGCCAGTATCTCGACCGGCGAGATCTCGCATAGGCTGCACTGCTTGAGGCAGGTCATTCCCACTCTGAGCCCGGTGAGAACGTGGTGTTCGTGGCCCACTTCCTTCGGGTTTAGGCTTCCGACGGACCCCTTTGTGCGGGGCTCATGTTTTATTATGGGCTTGATTTCCATGACTTGAATCGAGTCCATCCTCCATGTCTCGTCATTCATTGTCGTATGTGAGGCCTTCCTCCATATTACCCCCCACTTTGGATTGTGGCTCAAGACCTTCAAGGTGGAGCCAAAGATGATCAAGGGGCAGCAAGCGGAGTGCGGAGGGGCGGTCATAGGCAAATGTGCTGATGCTCCGTGGCCCAAGGGCTCTTTTCAAGAGGAGCTTGGTTGGCAACGGGAGTGGTTTTATATCACCGCTCCCAGGGGCACCAAATGGGCGGCGCTCCCTGCCTTCCGCTCAGGTCCACCATAGCGGCTGGCATCATGGGTCAACAAGGGGCTCGACTGGGGGCCGTCCAAGGACGTTCCCCTGCTGCAGGGCCGTATTCGAGATCTCCAGGAAAGAGGGATCAATCTGGTTGCGGTGGCGTAGGTTATGGTGATCCGGCGTCTCCAGCCCTGCAAACGTCACCCCCTCCGTCTGTGGGAATTCAATCCGGAGGGACCACGAGCTCTCCAAAATTTTATGGGCACGACGCCCGTGGAGATGTATAAACTGTTCTTCGGATCACAAGGGAAGTGTCCGGACTTGACCGAGGACGCAGGACTAAGCTGCAATCGCCCAGATACTCAAGTAAGTAGCCCTGTAACCGGACAAGCTGTTCATTAATTTATTTTATGTATATGCTCTTTAAAGGAGCCGTTTTTTGAACAGGAGTGGATAGCCAAGGCAAAGTTAATAAGGTGTCCGGCTCCCCTCCCAGAGACCACGTCGGATCCCATGCTGACCAAGATGTTGAAGGTCGCGCCCTTTGAAGAAAGCGAAGGGGGGAGCGGGGAAGCGACTGCCCCCACGAAGGAGGCTATCAAGGAAGGAGGGATCAAAAGTCCCGTCTTTTGAGGAGGGAAGAGGACTGCTTCGAAAGATCTAGAGGTCAAGGCCTCAAAGAGGGGAAGGGAATCTTCGTCGGAGAGTCCGGCGCTGGGAAGTAACCCAGCCGCACTATTTCCCCAAGGGATCAGCCCTCCAATGAGCCGTAAGTAAAAGGAGTCTTGTAAATAAGGAACACCCCTGTATTTATTTATGAAGATAACGAAATTGTACCTTGTAGTTCGGACCTCAGCCCTTCTCGTGAGCTCGTCTTGGGGATCTTCTTCCGGAGATGATGGAGAGCGAACGCCTCCACCTGTCGCACCCTCATGTGAAGCGGACGACCCGGAGGTGTCGTCGCGGAGGGTTCCCCCAAGTCCGGCGGGGCCGGAAGGTCCGGCGCCAAGTGGTGTGTGGTCGGAGGAGCTGAAGGATCTGCTCGGGCGAGCGGCTATCTCAGAAGATCACCGTGCTCTAATGGGTACGGTGATTGAAAGAATTGCATCCGGAGAGAGTGGATTGCACGTAGCCGTTAGAAGCTTACTGACGGGGTTTGAGGTACGCAAAAAATAATGTACCTTCTGACAGTTATGCATATAAAATGCGCCCTGTATAGATAGTAGCCCCTGAGACTCGGTATGTTGGCAAAATTGACAATGTGCCGAGGATCAAATCTCGATTTTAACATATCGCCGCTTCTAAACAGGTGGCGGGGCGTCCGGAGGCCAGCCGGACTGATGAATATGTCGAACTAAAGCGGCAACTTGACGAGGCGGATGCGGATATCGCGCTGGTCAATAAACGGTTTGACGAGTCACAAGGTATGCTTGACGCCCATGTCTTACTAATCATATGCTTAATGCAGATGGTGCCACTGCCGTGGAAGAGCTGCGGGCAGAACTCGCCCGAGCGAAAGAGCAAGCCTGAATTGGTAATGCGGCCTCTTTAAAGGCGGCCGAAGAGCTAGAAGCTGAACGGGCTGCTCACTGCCTAAGCAAAGAGGAGATGGCCAATATGGCCAAAAAGTCGTGGAATACTACCGATCGCTGCGAGGTTCTTGAAAAGAACGTCAAGTGGAACAAGAGGGCCTAAAGAAGGCCGCCGCGAATCCAAGAATGCCCAATCGGCTTTGAGAACTGCCAAGGAGGAGCTGAGTCGGGCGGGGCAATGCGGCTGGAAAACCGTTTACGCCGCGGAGGAAATATACAGATCCAAAGTATGCTCGATTGGATACATTGTGGAGTTCGAGAGGATGCTTATCTGGACTTGGCGGCGGCGTTGTGGGCCAGCGGTTGAGCACTTCCGGGGCGGAAGGGGCACGAAGGAAGAGCTATATTGGTCGCAATTCCATAGTCCGGAGCGTCCTTCCGCCACGACCGATCGGTTGGCGAATGGGCCGAGCTGAATCGATTGTCCGGATTTGCCATGAAGCATGTCTTGACTCACTTGTGGCCGGACGGACCCCAGCCGAAGAGCTATTTTGGTCTAGTGCAGCGGTTTCTTGGTGCGGTGCCGCGTATCGACGCAATGAAGCGATCGGCATGTATTGAGGGAGCGCGGATGGCTCTTGCCCGTGTCAAGACATACTGGGCAGAGATGAAGGCCATTGACGTTGCATCCCAGGTTTCGGACAAAGGCCGAGTACCTGCCGAGCACTACTTTGAAGAAGTCTGCCGGGCGCTTCGTTTAATAGAGGCAGCGATGCTCGAAGGATATTATGTTTAAATGACATGTATGATTTGTGAAAACAATGTTTCAATGTAATATAAGTGCTTTTTATACTTGTGCGTTCAAGTAGTAAACTACTCCTGCGGCGGCCGTTTATGTATATGTGTATATAACCTGAAAGATGGCAGTCCTTGGCTTCAGCCCCCACGCACATAGTGCGGGGGTGTTTGCAAAAAAGCGCGTTTTCACACTTAATCCAATGTCTTGGTCCTGTTAAGGAGGTGATATCGTAGCAAACCAGGCAACCGGACTATAATGCTTTATCACTTTCACTTAGCCATAGGAGTTCGAGGGTGGGGCTACTATATAGCCTCGGGGCACCGCACTCTCCCGAATTCGAGTGCGTATGTGCTGACCGAAAACCAGTCCTTCGTTAATGCGGAGGAATTCTAAACATTCTTGTGAGTCATCGAGTGGTTGACCAGTCTCTCGCTATATCATGGCGATCGGTTTTGGCTTTCTCTCTTGAGGTGCTCGCTTGGCCGAACCGGGCACAATCGCGATAGTTCTCCTAGTGTCGCGTTAGCCGTGAAAAGCGAACGTAAGGCAGCAAAAACAGGGAGCCGAGCAACCCAACATTTGACCAAAGACATGATTCGAGCTGATGCATATAAGGCCTAACTCGAGACGCGAATACTCCCTAAGGTATTCGGTCTTTATGAAAATGGGCAAAATAATGCCCTAAGCCCCTTGTGTCCAGTGCATCGCATAAAAATTCAGTGCGGCCAATGCCAAAACGCCAGCCTCCTCCTCGGTTATAGTAAGGAACCGGGGGATGTATATCAACAAGAGACAGTGAAAAAGGTTTACGCAGGGTCTTAATCTGAAAAGAATCCTTGCAACGGGTCCCTGCTGCACGTCTGCGCCTGTGTCTCCGTTGTGCCGTATCCTGGATGGGTGTAGCACGTTGTTCATCTATAAAAGAGAGGAACTTAGTTTGAAAGAAAAAGGATCGTGCGAAAGATGTACTTAATATTAAATAAACAGAGTATGGTTAGAAGAAGTGAATAAAATTGAGCTTTATTGTCTCTTGTTATACATGCATGCGGCCCCTCCTATGGGGGTATGCCGCTAGTAGGCGCCGGACTCGTCTAGCCGTGTCCGGGGTTTGAATGACCAATTCAGGTTCTTTGCCTAGCAGAGCCGGATAGCTGTGGGGCTGTCAAGGCAGTCTCCCGTTCTCCCGTGCTGGAGTAACACTTAATACTTCCTTTTAACGAGATGATGCCGCGTGGACCGGGCATTTTTAGTGTTAGAGATGCATAATGCGGTACTGCGTTAAAGCGGGCGAAAGCTTCGCGTCCCAATAGTGCTTGATGACTACTTTTAAACGGGGCGAGATGGAAGAGTAACCTTTCACGACGGAAGTTGTCGGATGAACCAAACACAACTTCTAGCAGTATGGAGCCCATGCAGAGGGCGTATGGGCCGGGCAGTACTCCTTTAAAGGAGGTGTTGCTACGGCAAATTTTGGTTGGGTTTATCCCCATCCTGCGGATTGTGTCCTGATATATCAGGTTTATGTCACTGCTGCCATCCATGAGGACATGTGTAGATTGGAATCCGTCGATTATAGGATCCAATATCAAGGCAGTCCATCCTGCGTTCCGGATATTATCGGAATAGTCCTGATGGTCGAAGGTGGTTGGTTTTGACAACCAGTGTGCGGCGCGCCTTTTAGGGGGCGTTGCTTTGTTTTTCCTTTTGATCACGTGAAGTGAGTTTACTGTTTTGACCTCCTGTGGGAAAGTTTTTTGTTTTCCGGGGTTCCGCTTGTGGTGCTCGTCGTCATCTTTACTTGGTGTGTCGAGCCCCTTGTGTTCGGTGTTCAGTCTGCCGGATTGTTTGAAGACCCAACAATCTCTGTGGGTATGGTTTGCAGGCTTCCCGGAGGTACCATGTATTTGACACAGTCTATCCAGAATCTTGTTTAGGTTGGATAGCTCGTCACTCTTATCCTTTAGGGGCAGTGTTTTGTTGTTCGGCCGAGAGCTTTTGAATCCGGCGTTGACCGCCGTACTATTTGGGCCATTTTCCTTATTCTGGCGCTGATCTTTTCTGCGTCGTGATTTCCCATTTCCATCCCTGATTTCGGATGTACTCGGGTCGCTGGTGCTGCATCTAGCCAGCCAGTTGTCTTCCCCTGCGCAAAAGCGGGTCATGAGGCTTGTTAATGCGGCCATTGTTCTTGGCTTTTCTTGGCCGAGGTGTCTGGCGAGCCATTCATCTCAGACGTTGTGTTTGAAAGCTGCTAAGGCTTGGCGTCCGGACGATCGACTATTTGGTTCTTTTTAGTAAGGAACATGTTCCAGAATTTCCGGGCTGACTCTCCGGGCTGTTGAGTTATGTGACTTAGATCGTCTGCATCCGGAGGGTGGACATAAGTCCCCTGAAAATTTGCCCGAAATGCATCCTCGAGCTCTCCCCAGCTTCCAATGGTATTTTCGGGGAGGCTTTTAAGCCAATGCCGAGCTGGCCCTTTGAGTTTAAGGGGTAAGTATTTTATGGCGTGGAGATCGTCTCCTCGAGCCATGTGTATGTGGAGGATGTAATCCTCGATCCGCACTCCAGTGGTCTGTTGTTCCGTCGTATGCCTCTATGTTTACGGGTTTGAATCCCGGCTGAAATTCATGATCCAGCACCTCATCGGTGAAGCATAGGGGGTGTGCGCCCCTATATTTGGGTGTGCCGTGATCTTCGGATTTTGGCGTATTGCGGTGCTTTGTGAGCTCGCTTTCTTGGCCCATAGATGGACCTAACTGGGTCATCCTCTTGATGTGAATCCTTATGCGGATCGCATATTGGCTTGTGTGCGGCGCCATTCGCCGCTCTCTTTTTGCCGTGAGGTCGTCCATCCGACCGGGTGGCCTTCTTGCTTTTTAATTGTGGGGGCTCTAAGGCCTCCTCGTCGAATTCAATCCCCACGTGCTGGTTCATTGTTGTCTCCTGCATCGTCGTCCATACCGTCGATATCTTCAGAGTCGAAATCGAGCACGTCGTGTAAGCTTTCGATAGTGGCTATGAAGTGGGTGGTGGGTGGGCATTGAATTTCTTCATCGTCCGTATCCCAACCTTCCTGATCGTAGTCCGGCCAGGGCTCTCCGGATAAAGAGAGAGACTTTAATGAATTCAGGATGTCACCAAAGGGTGAGTGCTGAAAGATGTCCGCGGCCATGAACTCCATAACGGGCACCCAATCGGATTCGATTGGCAAGGGCGCGGAGGGTTCGGAGTCTAGAGAGGAGTCCGGCACCCTGGAGTCGAGGTCTTCGCAAAGGGCAGGGATGGAGTTCGGCTCGATCGCTGTAGATATTAAAGCCCCCGAGGCGGTGTCCAACCACTCGTCCTCGATCGGGGAATCCGGCTCCGGGTTAAGGGTCGGAGCGGATTCTGGTGCGGCCTCCAGAGCACTGTTCGACTGCAGAGCTAGATCATGCCCATCGAGACAGTGCGGCGCGCTTGGCTATGGCTTGAATCCGTCGAAGATCAAGTCTCTGCGGATGTCGGCTGTATAGTTTAAACTTCCAAATTTGACCTGACGGCCAGGGGCGTAGCTTTCGACCTGCTCCAGATGGCTGCTTAATTGGCCCGCAGCAAAGCCGCCGAATCTGAAGATCTGTCCGGGAGAAAGGTCTCACCCTGGACTGCGTCATTGTTGATGATTGAAGGAGCCATCGGGCCTATCGATGACGACACAGAGGAACTTTCAATGAAAGCACCAATGTCGGTGTCAAAACCGGTGAATCTCGGGTAGGGGGTCCCGAACTGTGCGTCTAGGCGGATGGTAACAGGAGACAAGGGACACGATGTTTTACCCAGGTTCGGGCCCTCTTGATGGAGGTAAAACCCTACATCCTGCTTGATTAATATTGATGATGTGTGTTACAAGAGTGGATCTACCACGAGATCAAAGAGGCTAAACCCTAGAAGCTAGCCTATGGTATGATTGTTGTTCGTCCTATGGACTAAAACCCTCCAGTTTATATAGACACCGGATAGGTTAGGGTTACAGAGTCGGTTACAATGGTAGGAGATCTACATATCCGTATCGCCAAGCTTGCCTTCCACGCCAAGGAAAGTCCCATCTGGACACGGGACGAAGTCTTCAATCTTGTATCTTCATAGTCTTGGAGTCCAGCCGATGATGATAGTTGGGCTATCCGGACACCCCCTAGTCCGGAACTCCCTCAGGGGAACCCTCACCGGTGGCCATCTTCATCATCCCGGCACTCTCCATGATGAGGAGGGAGTAGTTCACCCTCGGGGCTGAGGGTATGTTCCAGTAGCTATGTGTTTGATCTCTCCCTCTCGTGTTCTTGATTTGGCACGATCTTGATGTATCGCGAGCTTTGCTGTTATAGTTGGATCTTATGTTGCTTCTCCCCCTCTACTCTCTTGTAATGGATTGAGTTTTCCCTTTGAAGTAATCTTATCGGATTGAGTCTTTAATGATTTGAGAACACTTGATGTATGTCTTACCGTGCGTATCTGTGGTGACAATGGGATATCACGTGATTCACTTGATGTATGTTTTGGTGATCAACTTGCGAGTTCCGCCCATGAACCTATGCATAGGGGTTGGCACACGTTTTCATCTTGACTCTCCGGTATAAACGTTGGGGCACTCTTTGAGGTTCTATGTGTTGGTTGAATAGATCAATCTGAGATTGTGTGATGCATATCGTATAATCATACCCACGGATACTTGAGGTGACATTGGAGTATCTAGGTGACATTAGGGTTTTGGTTGATTTGTGTCTTAAGGTGTTATTCTAGTACAAACTCTAGGGCTATTTGTGACACTTATAGGAATAGCCCAACGGACTGATTGGAAAGAATAACTTTGAGGTGGTTTCGTACCCTACCATAATCTCTTCGTTTGTTCTCCACTATTAGTGACTTTGGAATGACTCTTTGTTGCATGTTGAGGGATAGTTATATGATCCAATTATGTTATTATTGTTGAGAGAACTTGCACTAGTGAAAGTATGAACCCTAGGCCTTGTTTCCTACACTACTAGGAAAAGGGCTATAGATGGAAATGACACTAATGGCGCACCGGAAAGATGGTGCGCCATTAGTATATACTAATGGCGCACCGCCATACGACGCGCCATTAGTGTCTAAACTACTAATGGCGCACCATGCCATGGGTGCGCCATTAGTACCAAATTTTTTTTAACTAGTGCGCTTTGTCCAAACATACTAATGGCGCATCCCGCCCGAAAGTGCGCCATTAGTAGTTGTAACTACTAATGGCGCACCAAAAGCGGGTGCGCCATTATTACCAATTTTTTTTTAAACTAGTGCGCCTGTCCAAACATACTAATGGCGCACCCACACACCGGTGCGCCATTAGTAGTTGTAACTACTAATGGCGCACCAGGGTGTGGGTGCGCCATTAGTACCAATTTTTTTTTTAAACTAGTGCGCCTGTCCAAACATACTAATGGCGCACCCACACAGTGCGCCATTAGTAGTTGTAACTACTAATGGCGCACTGGTGTGGGTGCGCCATTAGTATAGAAACTTTTTTTGAACTGTCCAAACATACTAATGGCGCATCCTGCTTAGGTGCGCCATTAGTAGTGGTAACAACTAATGGCGCACCATGCAAGAGGTGCGCCATTAGTAAGTGGGCAGCAACAAGATATTTGGGACAGCCTCTCCTACCCACACACTCACTTTCTCCCCACTTCATTCTCTCCACCTCCTCCTTGTCTCGGGTGCCTCCTCTTTTCACCTCATTTCCACCATAGATTCATTCAAATTAAGTGGTTAAAGTACCTTGTTTTAATAGGTAAGTAAGGGGAAGCTATATTTAGGTTGTTCTCCTTACAACAATGTGCACATGCACTTTTTACGGCCTAGCTAGATCTATGTATGTTAGGTGGTGTTGCATATGTTTGTGGTGTTTGCATATGTGTTTGTGTTTGGAGGTGTACGGTATTTGAAATGCGATAGTTGCCAATATTTTGCCGGAATGTTGATTCATTTCCGTTTGGCGAGAATTTTGGCATTAAGCATCCTTTTGGTCCTATTTTTAGGAAAGTCATGCCAAATTTTTCTTGGTTCTAAAATATCGTTTTGCTCTACCCTCAGCGACCATGGTCCGCACGATGACCGAAGGCATCGTGAATAGGTTTTTGAGGTCCGCGAAGGCCGAGATGCTTCAAAAGAACGAGACGGAGATAAGATGTCCGTGTCGAAGATGCAAGTGAAGAGCCTTATTGCGGACCCGGATTCCGGCAGGTGCGGGACCACCTGCTGTTGCGTGGTTTCATGGATGGCTACCGTGGCAAGGTGATGAAGATGACTACTGAAGTCGTCCCATGCGGGCCGGGCAAGAAATGAGGAAGGGCAGCAAGACAACCACCGCGGCTCGGGCGGGCGAAGACGAAGAATCCTCGAGGCGATGATCACGACCGTGATCTTGTATACAGTCATCATGTAGAATATGCAGGACATGATGATGAGGAAGATGTCGGAGCAGGCGACGGGCATGATCATGAAGATGATGATGCCGGGCGGAGCGCACGACGTTGGACCATCGATGGGCTGGGTGCAGGACCCTCATATTCAAGAGCTGCTTCTCAAGCGGACGGATAACGCAAGAGCTGCCGCCCGAGAGAAAGCCAAGATGGATCAACTTGAGTTAGACGCGGTTACTCCATTGTATGAAGGATGCAGGCCGAGGATACCCGCTGAAAGTAACGCTCATGGCCCCGGAGATGAAGGTAAAACACAAAATGACCGACGATGCTTCGACGAGAACATGTCATTCAGCACGAACGTCTTCCCAAGGGGAACAAGTGCCCGACCAGTTTGGAGGAGGCGAAGAAAATCGTGTGTCCTCTGGATTTACCGCACGTGAAATACCATGTGTGCATGAACAATTGCATCATTTATCGGGACGAGCACGCTGAGTCTACCATATGTCCGGTGTCTTGGCGTCACTCGATACAAGAAGAGGAAGAAAGCTCCTCGAAAAGTGGTGTGGTACTTTCCGATCACTCCTCGTCTGCAGCGCTATTTCGCGGACCCTAAGGTAGCAAAGCTCCTGCGTTGGCACGCCGGATAGGGAGGAGAAGAAGCGGGAAGATGACGCAAATGATCCGGAGATAGATAAAAAGACAAGATGCTGAGTCACCCTAAGGATGCGAGCGGTGGCAAGCGTTGAACTTCAAGACTCGGAATTTGGGAACGATCCAAGGAACATCGTGGCCGGGCGCGAGCACCGATGGAGTCAATCCGTTTGGCAGCCGTGAGAAGCACACATAGCACCTGGCCCGTGTTTGTGTGGATGTACAACCTTCCCCACAGTTTGTGCATGAAGAGGAAGTACATTCACATGAGTATGCTAATTGAAGGGCCGAAACAACCAGGAACGACATCAATCTGTATCTAGGGCTGCTGAAAGAGGAGCTTGACACGCCAGGAAAACGCCACCAATACGTGGGACGCCGCAGAGAAAGAATATTTCCCTATGAGAGCCGTGACCGCTCACGACGGTGCACGCGACTATCTCGATTCTGGATATGTCGCGGGGCAGGTAGTCCACGGATTTTCCGGATGCGTAAGGTGCATGGATGACACAACGTCGCCAGACTAGATAGAGATCCGGGTCTTTGAAAACCGTGTTCATGGGACATCGAAGGTGGCTTCAGCGACGATGACCCATGGAGGAAACGCAAGGATCTGTTCGATGGTGAAACCGAACCCCGAAAACGCCTGTACGAGGAGCGGCGAGGAAATAGACAAGCTGTTGGAAAATTGGAAAGACTGCCTTGCCGGAAAGAAGCAAAAGGCGCCAGAGCCGGAAAGAAGCGAAAGGCGCCAGAGCCGGGCCAAGGTATGGAAAACGAATGTTTTACGGGACTTGCCGTCTTTGGAAGATCCACCGTGTGCCTCACAGCCTTGATGTCATGCATATCACGAAGAACGTGTGCGAGAGTCTGCTTGGTACCCTGCTCAACATGCCGAGAGGACCAAAGATGGGCCGAAAGCAAGGGCAGACTTGAAATCAATGGGCATCGTGCAGGAGCTTCACGCTATATATGATGATGATGATGATGATGATGATGATGATGATGATGATGATGATGATGATGAGGCGAAGCAGGACACGTAAAGTCGTCGCCAAAGGCAAAAAGGCCAAGAAGACCGGAAATGACTACCCTCCCGCGTGCTTCACTCTAAGTCGAGGAGGAGATCGGCAGTTTTTCACCTGCCTCCTAGGAGTAAAACTTCCTTACGGTTACGCTGGGAAGATAAGCAGATACCTAGACCCGGTGAAGCGAAGTTCAGCGGGATGAAGTCTCACGACCGTCACGCGTCCGATGACGCAGATACTTCCGATTGCAATCCGTGGGATCATGGACGCGCACGTCCGTGAAACGCTATTTGGCCTATGCAACTTCTTCGACGTCATCTCTCGGAAGTCGATTGGCGTGAGGCAACTCGAAGGCTACAGAAGAGATCGTGGTGATACTATGCGAGCTTGAGATGTACTTCCGCCGCATTCTTCGACGTTATGGTGCATCTGCTGGTCCATATAGTGGAGGATATCATCCAACTCGGACCGACGTTCCTGCACAGCATGATGCCGTTCGAAAGGATGAATGGTGTCATCAAAGGATACGTTCGCAACATGTCACATCCAGAAGGAAGCATAGCCAGGGGCTTTCTGACCGAAGAGTGCATCTCCTACTGCACGAATTATCTAGGCATCGAGAACCCCGTTGGTCTGCCCGTCAACAGGCACCTCGGCAGGCTCGCTGGATGGGGTCACCGTGAGGGTCGCCGCGAAATGCATGTCGACTTCGAGGGTCGACTAGTCGACTCGCCG
The DNA here is from genome assembly GCA_021605145.1 of Aegilops bicornis. NCBI lineage: Eukaryota > Viridiplantae > Streptophyta > Magnoliopsida > Poales > Poaceae > Aegilops > Aegilops bicornis. Next base: position 127,766,600 of record CM038671.1, read on the forward strand.
ACTTTGAAAGAGCAAACCTAGTCGCGCTACAACACATAGACGTGGTCGATCCTTGGGTGGTAGAGCAAAAATCCTTTATTGAGAAGACGACAATGACCGAGGCCAACAGAGGACGGACGGAGATACACTCAAAGAGCACAACTCATGTTTCACGCGTTGGTTCAAGCGAAGCTTCTGTCTTACCCTTTACATGAGGATTCTTCCGGAAGAACAACTCATATTCGCCTTGTCACTGTATGCCGAGCACAACCTCGATGACCTATGAGGCGTACGATATCAACGGCTACACATTCTACACCGAGGCCAAGGACATGAAGAGCGATGGTTATCGTAACTCCGGGGTAACGATGGAATCCTACACCGTAACGACAAGGACAGATACTACGGAAGGATCGAGGAGATCTGGGAGCTGAGCTACTGTTGGAGAGAAGGTCGATGTTCCGTGTCGATGGGCCAAGAACGTCATAAAAGAAGACCGGTATTTCACCACCATGGTTATACCCGAAGCCAAATCAAGATCATGGCATAAGCGTCACCATGAAAAATGAGCCATGGGTACTGGCTTCCCAAGTGGACCAATGCTTCTTCATTACCGACCCGCCAAAGCCCGGTCGTGTTGTCGTGAGGAGAGGCAAAAGGAAGATCATCGGAATGGATGGAGTAGCCAATGAGCAAGACTTCGACAAGTACGGCGAACCGAGGATCGAACATGACGACGATGATGAAGTAGCAGCATACACCACAAGAAGAAGCAGGACCACCCTACCTAAAGGACGTCCGTTCCACAGAAGAACTCCATTTGCGAAAAAGAAGGGCAAGAAGATTGTGAGCAGATAGCTAGCTAAGATCGATTGTATTTAAATCGTAGCCTTCATTTCTCGATTGTATTTCATGGGTACTTTTTGAACTATCATGAATATTTTTAAATTTCATGGACACTCGATCTCGATCCCCTCCATCTCGATCGCTATCCCACCTCGCCAGATCCGGCCCCCTCGCGCCGAGCACCCCCAGTCCACCGGCCGCCACGACCCCCGCACCCTCGATTCCCCTCCATCTTTTAAAATGGCTTTTTAAATGCTACTGTCTTATAAAAAAATGCTACTGTCTTATAAAAAAATGCTACTGTCTTATAAAAAATAAGTATCAAACAGCTTTTTAAATGCTAATGTGTTATAAAAATATTACTGTTATTATTTAAACAAGTTTGAACATTTTTAAACACAAATAAGTATCAAACAGCTTTTTAAATGCTAAAAATATTTGTGGAGCCCACCTCGATCCCTCCATCTCGATCACTGTCCCACCTCGCCAGATCCGGTCCCCTCGCCGAAAGCACCCCCAGATCCACCGGCCGCCAAACCCCCCGCACCCTCGATTCCCCTACTCAACCGGCCACGAATTCTCAAGACCTCACAAGACCGCCTTATAAAAATAAGTATCAAACAGCTTTTTAAATGCTACTCTCTTATAAAAAAATATTACTGTTATTATTTAAACAAGTTTGAACATATTTAAACATAAATAAGTATCAAATAGCTTTTAAATGCTAAAAAAAATTTGTGGAGCTCGGGAGTCGAACCCAGGACCTCCCGGTGTGAGAACTGGAGGCTGACCCGGTCGAGCTAGTAGAGTGGGCTTGACATGGATAGGTTACAGTAGTAGATAACCTTTTGGCTTTTGTGGAAATAAAAAAAAAATACTAATGGCGCACCACGGTGAGGTGCGCCATTAGTGTGGACATGCTAATGGCGCACGCGGTGAGGTGCGCCATTAGTATTGTGGCCCTTCGCTCGATCCCCTTCGCCCGATCCCCTTCGCTGATCCCCCTCGCCAGTTCTCCCTCTCGCCCCACCGCCGCTGCCTCCCCTCGCCCTCGCCTCGCCCTCTCCTCCATCGCCCTCTCGCGCCGCCGACGCCGACGCCGACCTCGCCACGCGCCGACGCCGCCGCCGCCCGGACGCCTTGACCGCCCGACGCCGCCGACGCCGGGCCGCCCGGACGCCGCCCGACCCCGCCGCCCGACCCCGCCTCACGCGCCTCGACGCCGACCCGCCCGACGCTGCCCCACCTCGACCCCGCCCCGTCCACACCACCGTCGACCCGCCTCCCTCGACCCGCCCAAGGTACTTACTTCACCACCGTCGACCCGCCTCCCTCGACCCGCCTCCCTCGACACCGATGATCACTCCATTGTCTTAGGAAATACAACTTCACCATCGGAACACATCTAGCTCTGCCTATCTCTTTGTTTTCATTTGTTCTCAGTAGTACTCGATGTGATATTGTGCTTTATTTTTCTTTAGCAGGAGCACAAAACCACAAATTAATATTTAAAAGATTTTTTTTCTAAAAACAATATTAAATAGATTGTGCCGTGTCAAGAACATATCTGATTTATTGCTTGCCAATGTGACACCAATATTCGAGTAGTAGATCACAAATTAATAGTCATATTTTTTGAGGAATTTAATGTAGGTTAAAATTCAAAATGTTCCTAAACCCTGATTTTACATAAATTTTGTAAATACTGAACTGCAAAACCACTGTCAAAAACCCAGATATGGTTTAGTTTAAATGTTTTTGCAAAGTGTGGAGTCCACCAAGAAATTTGAGCATAGGTTTTCCAAAGCATCTAGCCTAGTCATGTCCTCTCTTTCTTTCTCGCATAAAGCTAGTTAGATGCGGAATTCTTCGCTTCCTCCGGATGCTGATATATAATTAAGTTCTTGTTCCACGACTTACGAATGGTCGAGAGAACTAATACTAGTCGTGCATTGCATGGCCCAACATATTCGGCTCGGTCTTCATGCGCACAAAATGTAGGCCCTTGATAGGTTGTTTGGACAAGCATTTCTCCTTCAAAGTGTGTTTCAAAGGCACCTTCGATTTTGTTTATGTTCTTTTCTTGTACCCAAGAAGCTGCATCTGAATTATGTTTGATCAACATGATAGAGAGAATAATCGACACATGCAATGTATTGTTGAAACTAGTCATGCAATTGAGATCATAAGAAACAAAACATCATATCCACGCCGATCACTACTAACAATAAAACAAATACTAGCCCTAAGAGAGAGAATAAGTTATGAATAAATATTTTATTTTTATTATTGCAGCCAGCTACCACTATCTTTTTTCGTTCTCGATACATTGCAGCCAGCAGATCAGTATATACTTTGTACAATAACTCGTACAAGCTCACCTGCATAAGTCCCAAGATTTATTTTTCTCGACACGGCAATAGACGTGGCTTCATTTACTATCCTTGCCACAAAGCCAGCTTCCCATACTCTACATGATTACATTGTGGTTTGCACATATGCCTTCTTCGTTGACTCAACTTCTCTTTATTTTCATTTGGTTCTCGTGCTTCTTTTGCTTCTAGTCGGGGAGTTGGGTGGAAAGCGTGGATCGAACTGCGATCACACAAGATCTGCTAACGTGCTATCTTGGTCGAAAAACTTAGGTAAATTTATCTTTTGTACATCTTTTTCTTGGTTACTCCGTTTACGGAAAGCTGCATTGTCTATTCATTTTTGAAGTGTGAAGGACAGTAGGAGAGGCTCCTACAGTCTTGTATTAATAAAACAAAATTAAAGATACATGGTATGTATAAGGTATAGGGTCTTTGACCCTAACCAAAAGATAAGATACTAGTACAAGGTTTTTAGGTAATTTGTTGCACTAGGGAGCTTATGAAATCCTCAAGCTCAGACTTCCTCCCTATATCTCAACAATGGCAAAATCATGATTAAATCTAGAGAGCCAAACATTTTGTTTCGTTCTTTCCACAAGTACCAAACAGCTATAGTACACACCTACATGAACATGGGTCTGTCCCAGCCCTGTTTGGCAGCTTAACAATCCTCATATGAGATGAGAGGATTTTTTTAATTGGCTTCTTGCAGTTTTGAAAATTCAGTTTATTCGGTTACTTGAAAATTCAGTAAATTCAGTTAGGCACACAAATTTCAGAACTTTTGTGTGCCCTAGTACTTGGTGTTTGTAGAAAACCAGGAGTGTCAATGGGACTAGAATTCACTTGTTCTTATATGGGTGAAACTTCACTTGTTTTTAGGCTAGTGTAGGGTGTTGCTTTATTCTGTCATCATTTGTAACTATGTCACAAGTAAATTGTTCCTTCTTCAGATTTGACAAGTAATGACTGTTGATAAGTCGAGGCATGGATTAAGCTGTTTCTTTGTTGTAACATACCGTATATAACTCCACAATGAAATACAATACATATTGATGTGCTTTTAAAACTTGTTCATGTCTTGAACTACTAATGCCTTGTGATGCTCCTCAATTACTTGTGATGCCTCTGAATTACTTGTGATCACATTGAGAAAGACTTGTAAAGATGATGATCATCTTTAATGTAAAACAATTTGTGATGATTTTGCTAGTTTGCTGGGTTTTGTCTCCCACCATCGTGTCGTGATGATATTGCAGGTACCCGAGAGGCCCTTGAGTTTGCGGAATGTCGATTAACTTCCGCTCCGACAAATTGGGTACTCCATATGTCCTATTTTCAGCAAAGGTCATGCTGAAATTTTCCGTGAATTTTAGCATGACTTTGCTAAAAATAGGACATATGGGGTACTTGTGACTAATGCATGGGCCGGGTATCTTAGTAGTTAATTAAGTAGGATCAAGTGCCCGGCGTACTTGTGACTAATGCATGGCTTTTAGGGTGCCTCGGTGTCGATAAAACCGAACTGATGAAAAGTTAGGCTTTTAGGGTGCCTTGGCGTCGAAAAACCCTCAATGATAAAAGCTTAGATTTTAGGATGCCTCGGTGTCGACAAACCCTAAATGATGAGACCATGATCTTGTTCCTTGACAATAACCAACTTTTTGACCAAACTTTGTTTCTATTTAGAGAGAAACATGGCCCACAACGATGAGGCCGGGGGTTCGGGCGGCAAGGCATTCTGGGAGCTGTCCCAGGAGATGGAGGAACAACCTCACTTGTATGAGGCCGCCGCCTTCCCCATCGATCCTGAGACCACGGATGGTGCCGCCGAGGATGACCACACTGATGCCACCATTGATGGTGCCGCCGAGGATGCCACCATCGATGATGGCGGCGACGACAGATAGCAGCCAGCCGAAGAGGCAACGGAAGGACCGGCGCCCGATCGTGCTCCGCACCCTCAAGGAGGAAGTTACTGAAGTGGACTCCAACGGGAATCCAACGGCGCCCGAACGAATAGTCAAGGGGTACTCGCTTCAGCTCGGGTGCATTGTCCGAGCACCGCCTCGATCAACACCGAGAACCCGAGGCATCCCGACCGAGGGAATTTGCGCAACCTCCTCTTCACGAAGCTGCACGAACGATACAAGTTCCCGCTGAATTTGAAAACACAAGCCTCAAAGGGAATAAAGTGAACAATGCTGCCCTCACGAAGATGAGCAAGGCCCTGTCTACTTGGAAAAGCAATGTGAAGAGAATGATCGAGAAAGGTGAGAGTTATGAGAAGATCAAGGAGAAAAATCCTTCGATCACCGAAGATGACTACAACGACTTCAAGATCAATTGCTCGGGCACCGCAAGCTCCCAATCAAGTGAGTGGGGGAAACAAATGCGGAGCTGAACATAGGGGAACACACACTCGGTCCCGGCGGTTACAGAGTGGCGGAGCCTATATGGGACAAGGAGGAGGCGGACTGCGTTTAGCAAGGCCTACCGCCTCTTCGATACATACGGCGGTGACAAAGCAGACCAGGAACTTTGTCGGGGCCGGTACAAGAAGGACCCGAAAACAAAGGAGCTTACCACGGATCCGAAGACCAGTGCAGCTTGAGCTTGTTCAGTAAGGAATACACCCCTGCCGTAATTAGCTCCATATGGTTGCATTCTAATTAATGAAGCCAATTTCTAAATGGTTCACATTCCTTCCGCAGCGCATCGAAAGCAAGAGCGCTGGGTCGACTCAGAGCAACCCTTGGGACACCACTCTAAATAGGGGGTTGAATGTAATGAAGAACAAGGATAAGCTCGAAGTCGACGTCACCGGTCGTGGTGGCCGGCAAAGGCTTGTCGACAAAATGGGGTCATACTATACCGCTGGTGTGCGGAAGGAGAAAAAGACCAGCTCGGAAAGCCAAAGCGCGAGAGGTTCAAGAACTCAAGGCATGTGTGGCGCGGATTCCGGAGATTGTCCAAGAGCAAGTGGAACAACGACTCGGAGCGGCGATCACCGCCTTTGTGCCTACCTTTGATCTCGGGGTTGAGTGCGTGGATTGCGGGCGGCCAACAGGGCCGCCCGATTCCTAGCTTCACGGCCAAGAACTCGCATAATGCGATGGCGGGGCCATTGGTGCCTCCCGCGAGGCGGCATTGGTGTCTCCGACGCCGCACGGGAGCTTAATGCACCGGGTGTACGCCGCCGGCACCTCTCGCAGCAAGCGGCCCCTCCGTCCATCGCACGCCCGCCGTTGGCGGTGCCTCTACATTAGCCGAGCTCGACGCCATCATCACGGTAACTAATTAAGCCTCTCTCGGCCGAGGACTTCATCTCCTTGTTTTGATCGGGCATCCCCGACGCCCTACATGTTTCGCAGGGCGCCGCCGACGCCTGCACTCTCCTCCACTTCGTGAACAACGAGTTGGTCGATGTCGCCAAGGGCAAAATCGCTCAACCGGCAACCCCTTGTTCCACGGTACCAGATGCCACCCAACTTGTTTAGGGTTCAACCGGTTCGGTGCTGCCAAAGCTGCGATGACTTGTTACCTCCGAATCGACCCGTCGGGCCGACGATGATGACGTGATGACCCTCGCCGCTCGAGCTGGCCCCTCGCTTTGGCGAAGAGCCAGATTCGTTTGGGGGCGGGGACACCACCCCAAAGACAACACCGCCAGATCGTGCGGGCGCCAAGTCGGCCCCATGGCAAGACCGCCGTAACGGTGCCGGACATCCCTATGCCATCGGATCCAAACATGCATATGGCACAGGATCGTAATGACAACGACGACGACTATGATACATTTGGCAACGCCGATCAAGACTTTGTCGAGCATGGGTACGATGGCGACTTCATGGGGCCTCCTTCTCAAGAACCAAACCCAACAAAAGACGTGTGTGATCTAGCTCGCACTGCGGAGAAGCCAAGTTGCAACAGCGCCGTCTGGCGTTCAGCTCTCGTGAGACGCCCATTGCCGACTTCACCGATCCTCGATAGGCGAGGTGCAAAATATTATCAGCCCCAACACACTCAAGAAGGCGGTCCGTGAGCAAAACTCGGTCCCATTACAGGAGAAGAAGAAGGCACGCAAAAGAAAGACTAAGAAGGGTGCGAGCCAGCCGCACCGAGTACGATCCGCAGCCAGACGGAGCCACCTTCACCGCAGGATATCTCGAGGAGGGTGCATGTGGCGGGTAGGGCGATGCTAACGACAAATATGCTCAATGCTGCAACCGGTGCTATGCGGAGTCTGCATGACAGTGTTCTTTCTTTGGAAAAGCGGCGTCTCGTGGAGAAGGATGTGGCATACCCGGTTTCGCGGCCAAGGTGCCAGAGGGCAAGGGCTTTGTGGATAACTCCATCGGGCGCACGATCGTCCTGCCGCTTTTGATGACATCCACGCTATGTTGAACCTTCATCCGCTGCACTACACCTTCGCTCGGCTATTTTCGCTGAGTATGGAGATGCGGATCATTCGCGACAAGACCGGACATCGTGATAGTCGACCCCTTCTACATGCGTGCCAAGATCTTGGGCAGCGCCGGGACCGCAAGTCGCGAAGTTCTTACCTCGAAGGCGCTATTCGGCAAACCAAGAAAGGATAACTTCCTCGTGCCTTACTTTCCCGAGTAAGTCCTCCCTCAACCGCCCGTAACATATGAATTCTTACATTTCGATCGCTTTTTCTTTTAACATTCCGTGTTTTCTGCGGTGACACACGTTGCACGCTCATCCTCCTAAGCCCTAAATATTCCATGGCCACGTATTTCGACCGGACCGTCACCGAACGTAGACTACACAAATGTCAAGAAGGTTCTTGATGATGTTCTCCCTGCCACGCCAAATCTGGAGGCACCTTCACCAGGCCTATTCGTGGCACGGCAAGCACGTGTTCTCCCACTGTCTGACGCTCGCTGCGTCAAGCACGCTGGCGGTCGAAGGGTGCCTACTACGCCATCCATCACATGCGGGCGATCGACGGGACCATCATCAACTTCGCTACCGAGTAAACTCCAAGATTGGGCCGCGAGCGTGTCGGCAATCCAGACGCGGACCTCCGACAAGAATTCTTTCGCATCGATCGGAGTTTGCGGAAATCATCCATCAAGATGTCCTTCGCACTCGGGCAGTTCTACCTCAGAAATCAACCGTTCAACGGTGACATCGACACAATGCTACAAATGCAGGATGACAACGCCTGCTCTTTCATGACTCCCACGATAGACGGCGGCTTCATCCACGCCCGTCCCTTGAGTCGAGTTGTCTAGTTCTGAAACATCGATTGGGTCATGTTGTAATTAAACTTTAATGAACTTGTAGTATGTCTCTTTGGTTTCGAGAGTCGCTCAACTTAGATGTAATTGATGCTATTAATGTCTTGCTTTTCTCTTCCGATCGCTCTGCTGCATACTTATATATTGCTTATGTATTGTCTGTGAATTGGTACTAACGTTTCGTTTGGCTAGTGCATAGCGATGCCGACGTATGTCGTGTACAAGGGTAAGGTTCCTGAGTCTACGATGACTGGGAGGAGTGTCGGAGACAGGTTCACCGATTCAGCGGTAACAGCATTACAAAGGGTACACCACTAGGGCCGAGGTCAATCTAGATACGCCCGCTATCTAGCGGGAGAGGGAGGGAGCGTTGGAGGAACCGGATGAAGACGAAGTTTCATCGTGATGATGCTCATCGTGATGACCGCAGCTCTCTTCTATGTGATGGTAGTTTAGATGATCGATATCGACTTGTAATGCGAAGATAAACTCGCTACTCGCGGTCTCGAGACTTGTAATATAATGTTCTATCTTTGTTCGGTCTTTTCAATTCGGAGACTAATATGATGAATTGTATTCGGAGACTAATATGATGAATTGTATTCAAGGACTAATCTTCTATTGTATTTGATGAATCTATTGTTGATGTGTGCTGTCTATATTTTGTCAAACTATACATTTTGTAACCTGTGCAAAAACAGAAAATAAAAAATAAAAAAACCTAATATTCATACTAATGGCGCATCACATGATAAAGGCGCCATTAGTATGACAGTGCATACTAATGTCGCATCACCAGGAAGTGCGCCATTAGTATGTCATGTTACTAATGGCGATCCGGAGGTGGTGCGCCATTAGTATGCCAAAGCACTGGTATACATGCCCCCGGGAGGCATACTAATGGCGCACTTGCATATACTAATGGCGCACCAGGTGGTGCGCCATTAGTATACTGAGATATTAATGGCGATGGTGGTGCGCCATTATATACTCAGATACTAATGGCGCACCGGTGGTGCGCCATTAGTATTCGATATACTAATGGCGCACCACCTGGTGCGCCATTAGTAAAAATTACTAATGGCGTGCTGTCAATGGCGCACCTCTGATGCGCCATTAATGGCCATATTAGGTGCGCCATTAGTAGTGGTATTTCTAGTAGTGCTAGCATTGCAATACCGTTTACGCTCACTTTTATCACTTGCTACCTTGCTGTTTTTATATTTTCAGATTACAAAAACCTATATCTGCCATCCATATTCCACTTGTATCATCATCTCTTCGCCGAACTAGTGCACCTATACAATTTACCATTGTATTGGGTGTGTTGGGGACACAAGAGACTCTTTGTTATTTGGTTGCAGGGTTGTTTGAGAGAGACCATCTTCATCCTACGCCTCCCACGGATTGATAAACCTTAGGTCATCCACTTGAGGGAAATTTGCTACTGTCCTACAAACCTCTGCACTTGGAGGCCCAACAATGTCTACAAGAAGAAGGTTGCGTAATAGACATCACCCGTCCCGTCCGTCGCCGCTCCTCCTCGCTTTGACACGCGCCCTGGCCAGTGAGGCATGCGGTGCCATGTACGCAGGCAGGCAGCTGAGGTGGTGCGGTGGTGGATCCTTCACGAAGATCTACATGCCGTCACGCAGGCGCTTGACGAGTTGGCCCTGGAGCTGCATGTTTCCACGCAGGTGCCTGCTCAGCTGGTTGAGCTAGCAGCTGCATGCGAACAACGGTGGAACTTGGTTGGCGCGGGCCTGGTGGTGGCCCTACTGGCGTCCTTGGTGAGGGCCTTGCCGGGTGGCCTGGCAGGGGTCTTGCTGGGTGGCCCGGCAATGGTCTTGCCGGGGCGCACTGTCGTCCCCAACAAGGACCTTGCCGGGGGTCTCGTGGCCTTCCTCGGTAAGGATCTTGCCGAGGATCATCGTCTTCTAATCCTCATCTGATCTTGAATATGTCTTCACAAAGATTTGCATGCCACCACATAGGTGCCTCCCGAGCCTTGGCCCCACGTGGATGATGGTGTTGGGGACCGTGGGCTCAAGGGTGGCTCACTCTGTTGGTGCGGGGCGAGCTGCTCCGGCAAGGGTCTTGCCGGGGCTGCTGAGGCCCCCCCGGCAAGGGTCTTGCCGAGGGTGTCGGTGTCAAAACCGGCGGATCTCGGGTAGGGGGTCCCGATCTGTGCGTCAAGGCTGATGGTAACATGAAGCAAGGGGCACAGATGTTTACCCAGGTTCGGGCCCTCTCGGTGGAGGTAAAACCCTACTTCCTGCTTGATTAATATTGATGATAGGGGTAGTACAAGAGTATATCTACCACGAGATCGTAGAGGCTAACCCTAAGAGCTAGCCTATGATGGTATGATTGTAATTGTGATCGGCCTACTAAGGACCAACCTCTCCGGTTTATATAGACACCGGAGAGGGCTAGGGTTTACATGGATTCGGTTACAAGGAAGGAAATATAATATCCGGATCGCCAAGCTTGCCTTCCACGCCAAGGAAAGTCCCATCTGGACACGGGCCGAAGTCTTGAGTCTTGTATCTTCCGGACGTTGTACACAGTCTGGCTGTCCGGATACCCCCTAATCCAGGACTCCCTCAGTAGCCCCTGAACCAGGCTTCAATGACGATGAGTCCGACGCGCAGTCTTGTCTTCGGCACTGCAGGGCGGGTTCCTCCTCCGAATAATCCAAGGCAATTATCGAACACTCAAACCGTGTCCGGATCCACAAGATGATCTCCGCATGCCACTGTAGAGAGAATAATGTTTCACAAATGCAATCTGCTGATAACTTTTTAGGCAACTGACGTGTCACTACGGTCAGGTCATTACTCGAACTTTATTTCCACAACCAGCCACAGCGCATATTGCGAGGCGGTTTCCTTGGCACGTCTTGTCTAAGCGGAGATCGTGCCCCCTCATTGCGGGATTCTCATCAATACGGGTACGGGTAATCCCACCACATCATTAATTGTGGCGCTTGGGAAGCAAGCGATTCCCAACGGGCAAGTGGGGAGGCGCACCGCTTTCGTCGCCTCTATAAAGGGATAAGATTTCCTCATTTTTACCCACGTCGTGTTCCTTCTCTGCCCATTCTTGCCCCCTCGAGCTCCAGCGCCCAAGCCCAAGTCTCCTCCGCACAGCTAGACATGTCCGGAGCAGGAGGCAGGTGGGTGGCTTCCACCGTCGAGAAGAAGCACATCACAGATCTTCGGGCGGCCGGATACTTGGCCGCAGATATAGCGCACCGGCTACCGTACGCTAGGCAGGTCATTCCGACCCCAGGACCCCACGAGAGAGTCGTGTTCGTCACCCACTTCGTCCGTGGACTGGGATTTCCACTCCATCCCTTCGTCCGCGGGCTCATGTTCTACTATGGGCTAGATTTCCATGATCTAGCCCCAAATTTCGTCCTCAACATCGCGGCGTTCATCGTCGTTTGTGAGGCCTTCCTCCGCATTCAGCCTCACTTCGGCCTGTGGCTGCAAATCTTCTGCGTGAAGCCGAAGATCGTACGCGGCCAACAAGCGGAGTGCGGAGGGGCCATGGTGGGCAAGATGCCTAACGTCACCTGGCTGGACGGCTCCTTTGCGGAGACCGTAAAAGGATGGCAATCGGGGTGGTTCTACATCACCGAGCCGCGCGGCGCCAACTAGGCGGCGGCCGCTGAGTTCCGATCTGGAACCCCTATGCGGCTCACCTCCTGGGAAAAGAAGGGCCTGTCCTAGGGCGATTCCACGGAGCTGGTCGGACTCCATACATGCATCAAAAGCATGAAGGACAAGAACATCAAGCTTGTCAGCGTGATCCAGGTCATGCTCGTTCGTCGGATCCTGCCCTGCCAAAGGAGGGCGGTTAATCTGTGGGAGTTCGTCCCAGCCGAACACCAGACACTCCGGAAGCTCTACGGCATGACACACAAAGGCGCATGGAAAGTATTGTTCAAGGCCTCCGAAGTACCTCCTCCCACATCCGAGGACCGCGGACTTCATGGAACGCGGCCCCCGAATCCGGTGAGTTTTGGGACCTCCACCGGGTTCAGTTTTTTCCCAATACATTCATGGGGTAGTTTTAAGTATATATATATTTGCCTCAGGATTATGTGAAGACTGTCCGGCTCCGTTGAGTGTCCGGCTCCGTTGCTGGAAGATCCAGCGGATGCTCTCCTGACGGAGATGCTAATCCCGGCACCGTACAAGGTGCCGGAGAAGAAGGCCGAAAAGAAGGCCCCGGGGACCAGGAAGGGTCTTCGGTGTAAGGTTGCGTCCGAAGCCTCGTCCGAAGACGACGAGGCGGACTCCTCCCATGAAGGGGAGGAGGAAGAAGAAGAAGAAGACGCCCCATCCGAGAAAAATGAGGGGCCCGGAGAGGCGGGTCAGGGGGCCGGAAAAGGCCCTCGGCGCAAGGCCGTTATACCCCTGTCGTCTGACGACGACGAGACGAATTCCTCTCGCAAAAGCGGGGGGAGTCAACAAGAAATTCCACCTCCCCGCACTGGGGGGGGAGAAGAAGAGAAAAGTCGCCCCGGAGGGGGAGGCTGGGGCATCCAAGAAGGGGAAGGTTACCCTTCCGGACTATTCCGCCACGGCCGCTTACAACAAGGAGGGGTGGCTGCCCCGGGGGAAGCCCCCGGTGCGATCGTAAGTGTCCACATCCTATCATGGGTTCACTTCATAGTTTTTATACTTATAGTGCCGAACATATATGCAGTCCGGCCAGTGCTCACCCCGAGGAATCCTCCTCCGGGTCCCTGAGTGATTCGGCGATAAATTCGCTCCCTACGGCCACTACCCCTCCACACGCGGATGACACGGAGGTGTTGTCCCAAGGGCTCTCAGAGCAGGGGGAGGTGACTCTGGAAACGCCCCATGGCGGGTTTCCAGATGTCGGGTATGCGGGGTTCAAGATCCCCACGGATCACGTCGATGAGAGCCGCAACAAGGCGAACTCTCGACCGAACATCGCCCGAACCCCAACGGTTCCGGACTTGGGCGGGCAGCCACTCGTTAGGGAGGGCAAGCCGCCCGTGCCGAGGACTTCCGGTGCATCAACGGCGCCGGATAGCCTAGTGGAAGCGCTCCGAGGCGCCTCCATGGAAGAAGAGCACCGTACTCTTATGACTACGGTGATTCAAAAGCTTCTGTCCGCCAAAAGCGGACTAACCGAAGCCTGCACAAGCCTTCTGACGGGCTTTGAGGTAAGTAAAAAATGTATGAGATTACCACCCGATAGGTAGTAGCCCCTGATACTCTAGTTGGTGTTCTGAAAGAAAAGCCAAACGGAGTGTCAATTATAATCCGCAGGAGTCTAATAATAAGTATTGTTGTGAATAAGCAGGTTGTGCTGCTTGCCGCTGCTGCCCGTACTACCGAAGTTGCCGAACTGAAGCGGGATCTGGAGCAGGCGCAGGGAGAGCTCGGCCTCTCGAAGAGGCAGCTCGAGGAGAATAAAGGTAAGCGATTCCCCGTTCGTATTTAAATATAGTCAAAAAAATTCAGTCTAACACCAAAGCGTCGTGACTGTGTAATAGGGGCCACCGTCGAAGTGGCGTCCCTAAAGAAAGCGATGTCCGAGGCCGAAGACAAAGCGGCCTTGGAATGCAAGGAGCGCGAAAGGCAAAGTGCTAGAGTGGGCAAGGTACAGCAGGAGCTCCAGGACCTCGGCAAGAAGTGCGAGTCCGTGGAGCATTAGCTGAAGGCGAATGAGGCCGAGCTTGCGAAGGCCCTTGTGAATTTGAAAGATGCCAAGGCCGGAGCCGAGAAAGCACAGCAGGAGATCCAGGAGGCCAAAAAGATAGCAGCGGGTAAGAAATTCTTTATGCAAAGCAAACATGTGGAGGAGGCGCTTTTTACTTACTCGGATACGGAGCTCTCCAGGGCATTTGCAGATCTGCCACGCAGCTGCCTCGTGACGCTGCGAGTTCTACCGCGTTCGGAGGGGAGCTCAACGGAGAGGCTGTTCTGGTCCCAGTATGATGGGGCCGATCATCCAGTGCCTCTGAGCGACCAACTGAAGCAGTTGGTCGAACTCCACAGAGCGGCCGAACTGGCTATGAAGGACTGCATAGTCAGGATGTGGCCTGGTAAGCTCCTGCCCAGTAGCTACTTTGGCCTGATCAAGCGGATGGTGGATGCCTACCCGTGGCTTGAAGTGATCAAGCGATCCGTTTGCATCGAAGGTGCCCGCCGAGCCTTTGCCCGTGTCAAGGTGCATTGGAGTAAGCTGGATGCGGAAAAGCTGGTCAAGGACGGGCCGCCAGCGGGCAAGGCGCATCGCCATCCCGAGATGTACTATGATGGCGTGATGATGGGTGCTCGTCTCGTCGCCGATGAGTGTACCAAGGATGCCATTTTTGAATGAATTCACTTCTGTCATGTTTGTAATTTAAAGACGAAATTACTTGCGCTATGTAGCGCTTTTGTTATTTAAAATATTACCTTCTGTGCGGCTGTTTATAAAATCCTGAAAGTAGGCTACCGTCGGCTTCCGCCCCATGTGACTAGCACCGGGTGTTCGTGGAAAACCCAGACACTCTTTATCCAAATGTTTGGTCCCTTAAGGAGGTGTCCGACACAGCGAACAAGGCAATCGGACTATGCGGCTTTATAACTTTCACTTAGCCATAGAAGTCTACAATTTTAAATTTTGGTGAAGCCCCTAGAACCCGGAAGGCCGAATTGGGACGCTATACATGCCTAGATCGGACGAAGCCGATTTATCGCCTAAAGTGGAAAATCTTCAAGGATTTTAAAACCTCTCGAACAGCGACCAGCTCTCGCCACATCATGCCGGTCAGTTTTGGCTTTCTCTACTGAGGTGCTCGTCCGGAAGAACCGGGACACAATCGCAGTAGTTCTCCCTGTGCTACCTTAGCCGATATAACGGAACGTAAGGCACCAAAACAAGGGAGCCGGGCTATCCCAACTGTAGACCCAAGACATGATTCGGAGCTGATGCATATAGTGCTATAAGTTCGGGTGCCGCACTGTTGAAAGTGTTCGGACTTTATTTGCCATATTACGGGGCGCCATAAGAAGCCCCTGGCAAACCGGCCGCACCAAAGTGTACGGATGCAATATCAAATAAACATTTATAAGAGAAAAATGCTCAAATAAGAATAATAAGCTGACGCTATGTATAATCTCCCATTGACGAAAAATACGTTTAAGCGTACATTTACAATGGATGCGTTAAGCAGAGATAAAATAGGACTATTTGACATGTCCTATCCAGGGGCAGGCTGTGTTCAGGTAGATAAAGCAGGTATAATAATCGTAAATAGATTC
The DNA here is from genome assembly GCA_021605145.1 of Aegilops bicornis. Taxonomy (NCBI): domain Eukaryota; kingdom Viridiplantae; phylum Streptophyta; class Magnoliopsida; order Poales; family Poaceae; genus Aegilops; species Aegilops bicornis. The sequence continues at coordinate 127,782,365 of CM038671.1, forward strand.
CACCTGGGTATTTTCTTCTGTGCACAACGTCTATTGCCTCCTTGGATGTCTCTTCCCTATAAGTCCGGCAATTCGGCTCTTTTGAGGATGTTGCGCCAACGCGGTGTCCTGAAAGGTAAGAGGTAAAGAGTATGAAAGTATTTGGCGGTTACCCGCACTATTGACTGAGTCGTTGATGCGCCTCCGCACATGCCCATGGTATTTTAAGTGCGTAATTGTGTGCACGTGGCACGAATGCTTCTTTGATGGGGCTTAAGCGGAGGCCGGACTGCTAGTCGCGCGCTTGGCATGCCTGATGATCCTGTTGCGGGGTATTCCGGACTCGCTTGACTGTGCTTGAAGTTGTTGTCACCGGATTGGTTTGTCGGAGAAGGCCGCATTGTACTTCCGCCGCAAGGGCTGCAGTATGCTCTTCTGTTCGTAGGGAGCGGTCCATATTTCCGTTCACCGTTATGACCCCGCGTGGTCCTGGCATCTTGAGCTTGAGATATGCGTAGTGTGGTACCGCATTGAATCTGGCGAATGCGGTTCGTCCGAGCAGTGCATGTGGAAGGGGACGATATCGAAGATTAACTCTTCGCTTTAGAAGTTATCCGGAGATCCGAAGACCACTTCCAATGTTATAGAGCCCGTACAGTGGACCTCTACTCCAGGAATTACACCTTTAAAGGTGGTTTTAGTGGGCTTGATCCTTGAAGGGTCAATGCCCATTTTGCGCATTGTGTCCTGGTAAAGCAGGTTCAGGCTGCTGCCGCCGTCCATAAGGACATGCGTGAGGTGGAATCCGTCAATGATTGGGTCTAGGACCAATGTGGCCGAGCCGCCGTGACGGATGCTGGTAGGGTGATCCCTACGATTGAAAGTGATCGGACAAGCTGACCATGGGTTGAATTTGGGGGCGATTGGCTCCATCACACAGACGTCCCTTAGTGCCCGCTTCCGTTCCCGCTTGGGGATGTGCGTGGCGTAGATCGTGTTGACCATTTTCACCTCGGGGGGAAATTTCTTCTGTCCCCCCGTGTTCGGACGTCGGGGCTCCCTCGTCATCGTCGCTATACAGCCCCTTGTCCTTGTCTTCGGCATTTATCTTGCCGACCTGTTTGAATACCCAGCAATCTCTATTGGTGTGGTTGGCTGGCTTGTCCGGGGTGCCATGAATTTGGCACGAAGCGCCCAAAGATGCGGTCCGCATCGACGGTCCTCGATTATTCCTTTTGAATGGCTTCTTCCGCCGACCGGGCTTGGATCCACCGAATCCGGCGTTGACCGTCAGGTCTTCTGCTATCGCCGTTGTTCCGCCGCTTATGTCTGTTACGCCGTGGCTTTGCCGTTATTGTCGCGCCATCCGAATTGCCGATCGCGTGGCATAGTGCTGCTGCGAGCCAACCAACTGTCCTCGCCCGCGCAAAAGCGGGTCATTAGTGTTGTGAGAGCTGCCATGCACTTGGGTTTTTCCTGGCTGAGGTGTCGAGCGAGCCACTCGTCACGGATATTATGCTTGAAAGCCGCTAGGGCTTCGGCGTCCGGGCAATCAACTATTTGGTTCTTTTTAGTTAGGAACCGAGTCCGCACTTCCTGGCCGACTCTCCGGACTGCCGAGTGATGTGGCTCAAGTCATCGGCGTCGGTGGTCGCACATATGTGCCCTAGAAGTTGTCGAGGAATGTGTCTTCCGTGTTTTCCCAACTGCCAATGGAATTTCTTTGGCGTGCTGTTTAGCCGCGGCCGGGCTGGTCCTTTGAGCTTAAGGGGAAGATATTTGATGGCGTGCAGATCGTCTCCGCGGGCCATGTGAATGTGGAGAAGAAAATCTTCGATCCATACTGCGGGGTCTGTTGTGCCATTGTATGATTCGATGTTTACGGCTTTAAACCCTTTTGGGAATTCATGATCCATTACTTCATCGGTGAAGTAGAGGGGATGCGCGGCGCCTCTGTGCCGGGCTATGTGGCTACGCAGGTCGAATTGCTCTGGGTGGCTATATTCGGCCCGGCCGGACTTGCTGAAGGTATGTCTGGCGTGATGGTCCTCGTCGCGTACCGAGGTGCGCCCCCGCGATCCGTAGATCGATCTTGGCTGTCCTGTTTTGTTGCCCCGGACCGTAGTATGTTGGCGTGGGGGTGTTGGCTGGTATGCGGACTGGTATGCCGTTTTATCCCGGCCATGAGGTGGCCGGTCAGCCGTGTAGTGCTCGAGTCCATATTCCTCGGCTGCCAGGACTTCAGCCCATCTATCTGTGAGCAGGTCTTGATCAGCTTGGAGTTGCTGTTGTTTCTTTTTCAGGCTCCTCGCAGTGGCTATAAGCCGACGCTTGAAGCGTTCTTGCTCTACGGGATCCTCAGGCACACCAAACTCATCGTCGCCGAGGCTAATCTCGTCTTCGGAGGGGGGAATGTAGCTGTCCTCCTCCGGGTATTCGTCCGTCACCTGTTCTTCTGGGCTGACCTGCTCATCCTCATGTTCGGCCTGCTCGAAGGCGGGATGATCAGGGTTGTATTCTTCTTCGGCACCATTCAGATTGTTTTCGTCTCCTGGGCCGGTATTGGTGTGGCGCCGACGGCGCCCATTCTTTGCTTTTTTCCCCGAGGTTTTATCCTCCGTTGCCTCGTCGCCATTTGTTTCCTTTGGAGTGTCCACCATATATATATATATCATAAGAAGAGGTGGCTGTTCACTGCCCAGTGAGTGGTGGTTCATGTTCTTCTCCTGCATCGTCGTCCATACCGTCGATGTCTTCGGAGTCGAAGTTCAGTACCTCGGTTAAGTCATCGACCGTGGCAATGAAGTGGGTGGTGGGTGGGCAACGAATTCCTTCGTCGTCTGCCTCCCACTCGAGCCGAACATAGTTCGGCGAAGAGCCTCCTGACAAAGAGAGAGGCTTTAATGAGTCCAGCATGTCGCTGAAGGGCGAGTGTTGGAAGATATCCGCAGTGGTGAACTCCATTACTGGAGCCCATCCTGACCCGACGGGCTTGGGAGTGTGCGGACTGGAACCAACGTCCGGATACGAATCCGGGGGTTTGTAGTCATAGGCCCCCGCAGAGGTAAAACCCGTGTTCGGCTCCAATGCTGACGAGTGCGCGACCTGGGGGGCGGGGTCCATCCCTCCGTCCTTAGGCAACGCAGCCTGCTCTGGATCTAGGTCCGGAGATACTACGGGGGCGATACCCCGAGCTTCGTCCGACGGCAGGTCTAACCCGTGCTCGTCACGACTATCCGGTGCTCCTGGCATAGGCCCAAATCCATCGAAGGTCAAGTCTCTACGGATGTCCGCCATGTAGTTCAGGTTTCTGAACCTGACCTGGTGGCCAGGGGCGTAGCTGTCGATCTGCTCCAGATGGCCAAGCGAGTTGGCCCGCAAAGCCGCCGAACACGAAGATCTGTCCCGGGGAAAGTCTCGCCGACAAAGCATCGTTGATGATGATCGAAGGAGCCATCAAGCTCGACAAATGACGACACATAGGAACTCTCAATGAAAGCACCAATGTCGGTGTCAAAACCGGCGGATCTCGGGTAGGGGGTCCCGATCTGTGCGTCAAGGCTGATGGTAACAGGAAGCAAGGGACACAAATGTTTACCCAGGTTCGGGCCCACTCGGCGGAGGTAAAACCCTACTTCCTGCTTGATTAATATTGATGATAGGGGTAGTACAAGAGTAGATCTACCACAAGATCGTAGAGGCTAACCCTAAGAGCTAGCCTATGATGGTATGATTGCAATTGTGATCGGCCTACTAAGGACCAACCTCTCCGGTTTATATAGACACAGGAGAGGGCTAGGGTTTACATGGAGTCGGTTACAAGGAAGGAAATATAATATCCGGATCGCCAAGCTTGCCTTCCACGCCAAGGAAAGTCCCATCTGGACACGGGCCGGAGTCTTGAGTCTTGTATCTTCACGCTTCAATAGTTCGGACGTTGTACATAGTCCGGCTGTCCGGATACCCCCTAATCCAGGACTCCCTCAAGGGGGGAACCTGCTTCGTCCCTATGCTCTTTGTGGTCTTGGCCTTGGCGTTGTTCTGGTTATCTTGGGCTTCAGTTTTACCTTGGTTCACCTCCCCTGTTCTGCTTGGTGTGACCGTGGGCGCGGCTCCGACTGCCCGTGCACAGGTAAAGGGGTACAAAGGCGCACCCCTTCTTTTGTACACCGACACTCGCGGTGCCGCCTGTCGTGGTCCTCAGGAAGTTCCTGCAAATTAGCACGAGGAAGGGCGCAGATTGCCAGTATGATAGCCGAGCGAACACTGGTTGCTTTGCCAGAGAATGGAGGCACTGAGGGCTTGGTGAGGTGGAGCGCGCGGCCAGAGCTCGACCGCTCAGATTTGTTGACGTTGCAGGGACGGACCCGAGCACAAGCGTCGTGCAAGAGTGAGCAGCTCTCAGGGTAGGTGACAATCAAGCAGGTGATAGTCATAGATAGATTAAGCATGGAAGAAAACGGACTTAAGTAAATGCAGGGAAGATACACGCCACCGGGTCACGCCCGAGCAGCTTGGGGATGATGTAGCCCGAGGGGCGTCCCCAACAAGGTAAGCTAAAGACATAAAAAGGGATACATGCCACAGGGACGTACCCACGCGGCCTGGGAATGATGCAGCCCTGAGGGCGCTCCCAGCTAAATAAACTTGGAAAGTGTCACCTGGTTCTATTGATGAAGGGTTGTTGAGGCAGCTGAAGATGCGTGGTGCAGGGGTTGCTCCTCATGAGCCGCCGGGGCCCTGAGCCTCGGGAGGCTCTGGGGGTCCAGGCGGTTCCTTGAGGACCATCTCCATCTCCGCCAGGACTGCGTGGTGCCTGGCCTCCTGAGCCGCCAGGAAGCTCTATAGGATGCGCTGGAAGGCCGAAGCCACGCTCGGCAGGCCAAAAGGCATGCAAACGTAGCTGTGAGGCGGGCCCTCGCAGTGTCCCACACGCGAAGGACAGAAGAGCTCCTGAGATGTGGCTCTGTTGATCCCTGGAATGTCGATGCAGACGCGCAACCCACCATCCTCGCCTGGATGGGGGGCTGCGGCAGGTGGGCGGTGGTCGCCGCGCATGGCCCTTGCTTCTTGCAGTTCCTGAGTGGTCTTGGCAATGCACTCTCAAGCGTTGGGCGCTCCTCGCACGTTGTCTTCCTGGGGGAAACGTGCCATTAAGCACGCCTCCAAGTGGTGCCCGAGCGCCTCCCTCGTGACATTGGCAAGGTCTTAGGCCCTCCAGAAGAGAGCCCCCGAGCCCTGCCCGAGGAGGGCGCCGGGCGCGCCTTCCTATGCGAGGGGAGAAGGTGCCCCAGTCACGGGCGCTGATCCTGACGAGGTACCACTTGCGGTGCCTTTCTCCTGAGGTCTGGCACGGAGTAGTTGCTTCGTCTTCTTGGGGATGGCTTCAGGGGGGTACTGAGCTGCATCGTTGTCGGGGTCTTCGATTGATGCTTCTTGGAAGGCACGCTCGAGGGAGCACACCGCATCTCTTTCTTCGCAGAGGACTGTGATGATCCTGCCGCTCCCTGGCATCTTGAGGACGTTGTAGCCGTGGTGCGTGACCGCCATGAACTTGGCCAGGGCTGGATACCCGAGGATGGCATTGTATGGCAGACGGATGTGAGCGACGTCGAAGTCCATGAGCTCGGTATGGTAGTTGTTGTGTTCTCCGAAGGTAATAGGGAGGCGGACCTGCCCTAACGGCGTGGTGGAACCATCGGCCACTCCCAAGAAAGGCTTGGTAGGCTGAAGCTGGTCGTAGGGCACTTGGAGACTGTCGAACGTGTCGATGGACAAACGTTGAGCCCCGCGCCGCCGTCGCTGAGGGTCTTGGTGACTTGCAAGTTGCTGATGACGGGCGAACAAAGCGTCGGGAGGACGCCAGCGGTTGCCGCGCACTTGAGCTGATCTGTTGAACTGAAGGTGATGGCGCACTTGGACCACCTGAGCGGGTGCGTGGCCTCGAGCCTGGGGAGGACTGCGTTCACCTCACGGGCAAACTGCTTAAAGATGCGTTGAGAGGCCGGGGCTTGAGCTCCGCCCAAGATACAGGCGATAGCACGCGGCTCCTGGAAGCCCCCAGCCCCCTCATCTTGACGGTGGTCGTCGTTCCTTCTTGGTGGCGGCGGCAGCGGAGGAAGCCCAGCATTGCCTTAAGGACGGTCCTCATGAGGCTGATCCCTCCAAGCGCCCTCGCGAGGCTGATCCTGCCAGCGGTCTTCACGAGGCTGGTCGCGCCACTCCTAGCACGGGCCCTGGTCGTCCCAGCGTCCTCCGCCATGTCCTCCTCCCCGGCCGTACCCTCGATCGTTGCGCTCGGGGCGTCGACCAAAGCGTCTGTCACGAATGGCCCTGAGCTCTTGACAATCGTTGGTGTTGTGGTTGTGCATGTTGTGGAAGGCGCAGAACGGTCGGCTGCTCTTGGATGACTCGGGCTGGTCCCTGCCGCGATTCGTGTCCGGCTCCGCCGCGAGCACGGCAACTCCCTTGTGCTTCACGTCCTTGGTCTTGGCTTTCTTCTCCTCCGGGTCAGCAGCCGGGAGCTTGAGGAGGGAAAGGCGCCCTTCCTCAGCCCTTGTGCACTTTGTCGCTAGGTTGAACAGCTCCAGGGATGTGCACAGCTCCTCGTCGATGGCGATCTCCTCCTTCATCTTGACGTTGCGGATGCCATCGGAGAACGTAGAGATGATGGCCTTGTCCGTCACCTTGGGGATCTTGAGGCGAACGTTGTTGAAGCGCTCGATGTACTTCTGGAGGGTCTCCCCTGGTTGCTGCTAGACGCGGCGCAGGTCACCCGCGGCCGGAGGGCGGTCACGAGTGCCTTGGAAGTTGGCGACGACGTGGTCGCACATCTCGTTCCAGGAGGAGATGGAGCCAGGAGGTAGGTTCAGGAGCCATGAGCGTGCGCCATCCTTGAGCGCCATGGGGAACCAGTTCGCCATGACTTTTTCGTCGCCGTTGGCCGCCTCGATGCTCAGCTCATAGAGCTGCAGGAACTCTGCAGGGTCGAGGGTGCCGTCGTAGCGAGGAGGCAGATCCGGCTTGAACTTACCCGGCCAGGCGACGCTACGTAGCTTGGGTGTGAAGGCACAGCAGCCTGCCGTGGTCACCGGGGCCCGCAGCGTAGGTGGAGCTTGATCTTGGCGCCCGCGCGCCGCCATGGCAAGCGGTGCAAGGCCCTGCCACGGCAAGAGATCCTGACGTGGCGGTGCAGGGAGCGGTGGAGCGTTCTCCTGCGGCCGAGCGACTTCTTGACAGCTTCTTTCCTCACGCGTGGGTGCCTGGCGCGGCAGGTCGCACCGCGGAGCCGCGTGAATTGGCGCCAGGGCGCCATCTTGGCGCAGAGGTGGCGGAGGCGCTCCATGAGCCACGTCGCCTGTAGTCGGCGGGTGGCGAGGCAGCGAGAGGGACAGTGCAGGGGAGCCCCCTGCGGCGCTGACGAGCTCGGTGATGCGGTCCAGCCAGTACTCGTAGAGGTCGTCGACTGGGCGGTAGCGCAGGAGCTCGTGTGCCATGAGTAGCACGGCCCGCGCATCCGTGGGAGCGCGACGGGCGTGAGACGACGAACCAGCGGGGGTCAATGATGAAGTGGCGGTGTGACCATCCCATCGCACCGAGGGGTGCAGCAAGGATGCTTGCTGCTCGTTCCCTGCCGGGCCGGCGGCGGCGTTGGCGGCAGGCAACGGAGAATGATGGGGAGGCCCACCGACGGGGGCCGTCTGAACGGCATAGGCGGCAAGGGCGGCCCGGCGCTCAGCGCGGGCACGACAAGCGTCCGACATGGTTGTGGTGGAGCGGCGAAGCACAGATCGACGAGAAAAATGCTTCGGCGCACCCGTACCTAGCGCGCCAAATGTCGGATTTCGGGTTCCGGCAAAACCCTTAAGGTTCAAACTCTGGGGTGCGCGCGAAGATCTCCCCCTCACCGATCACGCCCTCGTACACTTCATGAATTCACGGACTAGCTAGCCGAACCCAAAGAACACAAGGACACAAGATTCATACTAGTTCGGGCCATCGTTGCGGTGTAATACCCTACTCCAGTGTGGTGGTGGTGGATTGCCTCTTGGGATGATGATGAACAGTACAATGGGAAGAACTGCCTCCTGAGGAGAGGTGTTCTTGTGCTTGGTGAGTGGTGTGTGGATGAGGATCGCTCCATATGAGTTCTGGTAGGTGAGGATCCGATCAGCTCGGGTTGAGTTTCTCTCTACTGTGGTGGCTAGCCCTATTTATATAGGCCCTGGTCCTCTTCCCAAATATTGAGCGGGAAGGGAGCCAACAACAGCCAATTCAAAAGGGGACAGCTAGTACAACTTATCCTGACAAAAGTAGTCTTCGCCTGCCAAAGGCTCTGGTGGTGACACCGTCTTGGGCTCCATGATGACCTCCGTCTTGCCGTCCTGCTGGTCTTGGTCTCGTTGCACCGATATGGAAACCTTTGCTTGACACCTCGGTACTCCTCGCCTGCGCTTGCCCCCTTAGCACCAAAGAGGAAGCAAGGACACTGTGCACGCTGGCGCCCGCCTAGTCTCGTTCGTCATGGCTCACGTCACTGGAACCTCGCAAGGTTTTCCTTGCCTTGATCTCTCCGCCCCTCGCGAGCCAGTCTGGTGAGGCCGCTCCCAAGGAGATCTTGTGTCGTCTACCTCGCGAGGCTTGGCCCCTCGCGAGGGTCTTGAAAGCTTGTTGGTGAAGATAGGCCGTACGGGCCCGCTCGCAGAGCCACGCCATGGGCCGTAGGCAGGCAAGTCTGGGGATCCCCGTTCCCAGAACACCGACACTGACCTTTCCTCTTCTTTTAAGCATATTTTGTGCAGTTCAACTAAAATAAAATGCCATCACCGCCTTGACAATTCAGTGACACTGTACAAAAGGAAATGACTTAACATTACATCATGATGTCAGGTATGTAGTCTACAGGCATTAGAGACAAACATACAGACCTCCTCCGATAACATGATTAACATTAATTTTAACAAAGGTGCGACTAGCTTTACCGGGATAATTTGAGTGAACTCTACACCCTCTGTTCCTTAATATAAGACGTTTCCACAGTTCAATTTAAAGTACCCAAACGTCTAGTATTTAGAAAAACAGGTAGTAGTTTTCTTGAGCACATATCTGGGAAAGCTTGCCACACTTTATTTATGACCATACGCTAATGCAACACCATTCGAATACTACAAATATACACTAATCCAGTGGTAGTGCAACAGTAGAGTAGTTATTTTATTACAGGGTACAGTACAATGGTTTTACTGAACATATTTCAATAAACTCTTGCACTGGAAGATTTCTATAAAAATTATCAATACAAAATGTAAAGGTAACAAGTTTCAGCATTTGTATACTAGTTGTGCATGAGCATTAAACCAAATACAAAAGTCTGAAGGTAACTAGCATTATTAACTAATGACAATATAAAAAAATTGCAAACCATCTACCTCCAAGGTAAATATCATTTCGAACTCGGGGGACCTAAAAATTGCTATCCCAATCTTGATAATCGATCAAACATAAAAACTTGATCGAACGAATCAAGAGAACAGCCGGAGGAGGAGGTGCCCACTCTTGACCTTTCCTCTTGTCTTCATAATTTTTTGTGCAGTTTAACCAAAATAAAATGACATCAGCGTCTTGGCATTTTGGGGACACTATACAAAAAAATTAACTTATCTCATGAAAGTGAGCACTACAAGAAATATGTCAACTTGTGACCTTGACTATTGGTCACTGAAAGGCCATTGTTTTTCATTTGCGACCTTTTTATGACCAAAAACAGAAGGTCAAAAGTCGGCGTTAACAGAACTGAAATTAATGACCTTCTGTGAGAAGGTCAGACGCCATTCTGACCAAAACAGAAGGTCGTTGAACCCATGACCTTTTGTTTTGGTCAATTGGTTCTGTTGTGCCACGCCGGATCCGACGTGGCAAAATTCATACAAATTGAACAGTCGTTACTTAGAATCAGCTGGTCCATTTCGGTGCTTTAGATGGGTCGAGCCCATTAATTCAGCCTTTTAATATATATATATATATATATATATATATATATATATATATATATATATATATATTGTTAATTATCGCTAAGTACATGGGCCTGGCCCAACAATTTGGCCTTTTTTGTTTTCTGAGCTTCTTCCATTTTTCTGGGCCTCGGTCTTTTTGCGGTCCATTTAGTTTTTTAAATTTTTTAAGACGTTTTTCCTTTAATTTTTTTGTCCAATATTGTTCGGGCTAAGGCCTCTTCCAGCCCATTAATATTTCTAGCCCACTAATTCAAAGAACTGGACGACAGAGAAATAATTCTGTTTTTTAATTTTGTTATCAAAGCAACATTTGTTTCACTGTACAATCATACATCATTTGTTGCAGTTACATCATTTGAAGCAGCAACTAAAATATTGTCATCTATAACAAACGACAGCCAGTCAAAAGAAAGATCACCATCACAACTCCAACGACTACTTATACACTTCAACTTCCACCTATGTGCAAACCTACAAGAAGGCCATGCTTCCGGTTGGATTTGGTTGCATCCCTTCCAGTTTGCTAACGACATCTCTCCAGCAGCATATCTCATAACCTACAAAGAGAACATAAACCAGCATAAGAATTTGAAACTTCTTCTAATTTGAAACTTCCGGCAAACGCTAAACTTGGGGTAAATTAGAAGTGAGGATATTGATTACAAGCAAGATGAAACGCAAACTAAGTCCTATTGTATTGATGGGTCCCAACTTGTTTAAACTAGAGCAGATTGTTCAACTTGTACAATCTAGCAGTCTGAAAAGAGAGAAAAATGTTCATTCTCGGTTCCACATTAACTAGAACAGAAATGAATGACACCAACATAAGCAAGAACTTACAACAAAGTATAGCTTAAATATAATGTTAGGCACTGAAAAAGTTATGTGATTTTTACGTGACTTAATAGACACAAAAGATGACTTCTGTCTCTGCTTGACTAATGAATCAGTACATCTTCAAGCTAAAAATCATGCACATAACACTACAAGGGACATCTTTAATCAGTACACTAATGATCACACTACAATGTCCCTAACAACGGTAGAAGCTCAAATGTGAGACAATATTTCGTAATATATAAGCCTTGGCTGCAACTTTCCGCTTAACATGCAGATAAAAATCAGCCGCTTATTGCTTATTTCATGCTTCAATTTTTACTTTAAGTTTTGTTAGGATAATCTGTATGCATAGGCACAGTCCTATACTTGTTTGGAAAGTCAAGATATTCATGTCAACAATTATATAGAGCCAAACAATCATCTAAGCGTACATACAGAATCCAATCGGTTATATATGTACGCAGACATTAATTCCAAGTATCTAATTGAACCCTGCTATACACACGACAGTACACAAACGATTTCTCAACGATGCTGAATATCGTGTCGTTCCATTCAGGACAGCAGCACTGTTCCACTGTTTGATATAAGTGGTTGATGCATGTCTTGTGTATAGTACTATAGTTTCATCTTCACACCAATCAATGCCAAGTTTCAAAGAAAAACTAATGATAAGTTGCACCAAGATTTAGCAACGTCCATACCTCCAAGTGGATGAGCCAGCTCTGAGACCCACTCCCTGACCCTCTCCGCAGATGCTCCCGTCGAAGCATATTGCATCATAACAAGCACGAAAATTCAGAAAACACACCCCAATCCTGAAATTCAGTGAAGCACGAAAAGCAGCAGCAAACTAGACAGTAGCACGCAGGCAGCGTTGCAAATAGCAAACCAAGTAATATAATGTACACTACAGGAGAAACAAACAGCAAAGCGAGGCTTGACCTGGAAGGGACAGACGTGGGAGCCCTCGAGGCCCTGGATCGCCTTCCGGATCTGTTCCAGCCTCCACTCATGGTCATGCGAGGCAACGGAATTTAGTCAGAACAAACAAGCAAGGGCGCTGAATATACTCCAAGTACTCAACTTGTTCTAACTGAATTTAGGAGTCTGTTTTTATTCTTTTCTTATATGCAGTCTGAAGCTTAACTTGTTCTAACTGAATTTAGTCACAACAAACAAGCTAGGGCACTGCAGATCACGCACCTGAGATCAAGGGCGCTGTAGATCACAAATCAAAGCACATCCGGTCCAGTTCTCGGCACCAACTCCTCCTCCAATTTCTACAGAAACTAAGAGCAGAAAATCAACTCGCCTGCTTCAGTTTAAGAGCAGGTCATTTAGGCATGTCAAAATGGGAGTAGAATACTCATTGATGATCTAGGATGTGTACCAAGGTGCTAGGGGTTGGCCCCTGTACTGAAATTGTATTTAAACTTCCTCTTTTCTACTAATAGAAAGAGCAATGCTCCTGTCAATATTTTGGAAAACAAATTTGAGAGCATATCATTGATGCCGTCCATTTGTTAGCATATCGGTGAATTGTAAATCATTGTAAGACGGTGCATGTGGCAAATGAGATCAGTTAAACTACAAAATTGAACCAACTAAACTGAATTTTGAGACCAGATTAATGAGACCATTGTAATAGCAATGATGTTTGAAGTATCCTTGCCGGTTCTCGGAAAGGCTGTAAAAGCAAATTAGCACTGTAAATCCATCATAGATGACCAACAATTTATCTACAAAATGCATCTAATTACAGAACTAGCAAGGAGTAGAGAAAAACTTCTGTTAGGCTCTTTGTTGTGATGCATGATGTGTTCGGTTTGCTGTACTAATGCATTCCAGCGAACCTAAAAAGATGATTCTGTTCTGATATGTTGTTAGGCTCTTTGTGCAAAATCAATCCAACCCATACGAGGTTCAGTGCCAAATTCTAACACCAGAGAAGCAATGGCCAATCCTAGTACTAGCAAATCAATCGAGTAGAGAGGAGGAGGGGACGAGCTCACCTACGGCCAGAGAGTAAGATCCATGGCTGATGCATCCCGAGCAGCAGCCATGGTCGAGCACCCCCTCCTCAGGCGCCATGCATCCTTGCCGTCCAGTCTATCTACAACTTCCTCCTGCATACCTATAGTCAAAGAACAGAGCATAAATTAGAGAGAGAGAGAGAGAGAGAGATAGGAGGGGATGGAGCTCGAGTACCCCATGGCCACCGGGCGGAATAGCACCATCCAGGGGCTGAGCCACGTGTGGGGGCGCGGCAGATGTCAGGGAGGAGCCGCCAATGTCGCCGGAGCCGTGCCGACGATGGAGGCGCCGCCGCCCTAGCCACGAGGAGGGCTACGGGTGAGTGTTTGAGGTCGGGAGAGGCCGAGAGGTCTCCGAGATTCGCGCCGTCGCCATCCTGGTGGCCGGAGACACGGCGTGCAGCGCTGCCACCGCAAACCCTAGGCAAGCCACGCGCGCGCCATGGTCCGGCCAGCTCGACGGAGCGCCGCGCATCGAAGCACGCATGCGCGCGCCAGCGATCAAGCCAGCCGCGACGCTGTTGTCTCCGTTGCGTGAGGAGAGGAGGTTGCTTGGTCTGGGGGAGGAGGAGAAGAGGAGGTGGCGGCGATGATGGATCTGATGGGAGGAGGAGACGAGGGAGAAGGGGCGGCTGCAGGTGGATGGATCTGAAGGGAGGAGGAGATGAGGAGGTGGCGGCGGCGATGGATCTGATGGGAGGAGGAGACAGGGGAGAAGGGGCGGCTGCTGGGTTGGATCTGCCGCACACCAGCGTTGGGGTAGGAGGTCGCTGGCGGGGCTGGTGAAGCGTAGGTCGCAGCGGCCGATGGGATCGGGGGAGAGGAGGTCGCGGGAGGGAGGGAGAAAGAAAGGAGGCGGGGGGGTGGATGGAAAATGTCCACGAGGACTAGGGTTTCGGCTTAGGTGGGCTTGGGGTGAGGACTGCCGTTGGATCCGCGAGCATCCGAGTTCGATCCACGATCCGCGTGATACGCCCACAGACCAATCAAAATGTAGCACACGGATACGATGTCATGACCATTTAAATTGGTCGTAGTTGACTAAAAAATTGGTCATGGTTGATTAAAAATTCATTTTCCATTTTTCAAGTGTCGAAAATGAGTATTTTTGTGAAGGACATACAATATATTTGTTGCAAAATAAGACCAAATCAATTTTATAAAATATTAGAACATACTTAATGTATAATTGACCGAATACTTGGGTGTCAAAAGTTTTGATTCACCTCTCATGAAAAAGACAAATTTCCGCCGATCGAGCTGGAAACGGGTCAAATTTAAACTGCAGCTACCTTATAGTTTGTTATTTATTTTTTCCAAAAATCATTTTTTGGTACATAAGTATCTATTTAATCAGAGAAACATCAAAAAAAATTGAATATTCAACCACTAGCTAGGAATGGTCATTCCCGCCGTTTTGACCGCATTTTGAAATGGGCATAAAAAATTCAAAAAAAATCAAAAATATGAAAAACCTTCGCATTGTGTCATTATATGTAACCAAGTTACCAGAAAAAATAATAAACTTGTAATATGGCAATTCTTTTAAAAAAGTGTTCTCAGAAATGAGCTATCATGTGTGAGGATTCATGGCTTTCAAGTCAAATGATCAATCTTATGGCCACATTCATGGAATAGTTTGTTCAAATGATCTCCTATTATGCACAAGGGTGCATATTGGAATGGAAAACAATGTTGCCTAAGGAAATTTTCAATTTCTTTGGACGAAAAAGTTATTTTTCCATTTTTCGAGTGCCCCAAATGAGGTTTTTTTGTGAAGGACCTACCAAATAATTGTCGCCAAATTGGACCAAATCAATTTTCTAAAATACTAGGCCATATTTAATGCACAATTGACCAAATGGTTGGGTGTAAAAAGTTTTGATCCACCTCTCATGAAAAAGACAAATTTCCGCCGATTCAGGTGGAAACGGGTCAAATTTGAACTGTAGTTGCCTTGTAGTTTGCTCTTTATTTTTTCCAAAAATCATTTCTAGGTACATAAGTATCTATTTAATCAGAGAAACACCAAAAATTCCAAGATTCAACCACTAGCTAGGAACGGTCATTCCCGCCGTTTTGACCACATTTTGAAACGGGCATAAAAAATTCAAAAAAATCAAAAAATTGAAAAACCTTCGCATTGTGTCATTACATGTGACCAAGTTACCAAGAAAAATAATAAACTTGTAATATGGCAATTATTTTTAAAAAGTGTTCTCAGAAATGAGCTATCATGTGTGAAGATTCATGGCTTTCAAGTCAAATGATCAATCTTATGGCCACATTCATGGCATAGTTTGTTCAAATGATCTCATGTTGTGCAGAAGGGTGCATATTGGAATGGCAAACAATGTTGCCTAAGGAAAATTTCAATTTCTTTGACCGAAAAAAATTATTTTCCATTTTTTGAGTGCCCAAAAGGAGGTTTTTTTGTGAAGGACCTACCAAATAATTGTTGCAAAATTGGACCAAATCAATTTTCTAAAATACTAGGCCATATTTAATGCACAATTGACCAAATGGTTGGGTGTAAAAAGTTTTGATCCACCTCTCGTGAAAAAGACAAATTTTCGCCGATTCACGTGGAAGCGGGTCAAATTTGAACTGTAGCTGCCTTGTAGTTTGCTCTTTATTTTTTTCAAAAATTATTTCTAGGTACATAAGTATCTATTTAATTAGAGAAACACCAAAAAAATTCCAAGATTCAACGACTAGCTAGGAACGGTCATTCCCGCCCTTTTGTCCGCATTTTGAAACAGGCATAAAAAATTCAAAAAATCAACAAATTGGGAAACCATCGTATTGTGTCATTATATGTGGCCAAGTTCCCACGAAAAATAATAAACTTATAATACGGCAATTATTTTAAAAAATTGTTCTCAGAAACGAGCTATCACGTGTGGAGATCAATGGCTTTCAAGCCAAATGATCAATTTTATGGCCACATTCATGGCATAGTTTGTTCAGATGATCTCATATTGTGCACAAGGGTGCATATTGTAATGGCAAACAATGTTGCCTAAGGAAGTTTTCATTTTCTTTGGACAAGAAAAACATTTTCCATTTTTCGAGTGCCCAAAAGGAGGTTTTTTTGTGAAGGACCTCCTAAAATAATTGTTGCAAAATTGGACCAAATCAATTTTCTAAAATACTAGGACATATTTAATGCACAATTGACAAAATGGTTGGGTGTAAAAAGTTTTGATCCACCTCTCGTGAAAAAGACAAATTTCCACGATTAGGTTGGAAGCGTGTCAAATTTGAACTGCAATGCCTCATAGTTTGCTATTTATTTTTTCCAAAAATCATTTCTAGTTACATAAGTACCTATTTAATCATAAATACATGGTTTGTTGGCGATACGTCGAGGTTTTGGTGGTGGCCGAGGGCCCCAACTCTAGAGCGCGTAAACTCGCATGCCCGCCGCATGGTCACCGCGTGACAGTGGCGTTGCCATGTGTTCTGGGCGGCCTAGGCATGTCTAGTGGGTTGGGCACTCCCCAGATAGGTGCTAGGAAGAAAATTACAACATAAGATTCTCACGAGGAGACCGATCGATGCTCAAACATGAATTAGCGTACCAAGTGTTTGATTAGCGATGGGAAATGTACATGGCTAATGGGCGTGAGTTTTGGCTGAGGATGATCAGTTACTAAGAAGACCGTCTTCACAAATTTTCAGCTCAAAAGGAGGAGCCTAGGTGGTACTTGCTTTGCAAAGTACCACACTGGACATAAATACGAATGTTGAAGCTGGGCTCAAAATAATGAATGGATTGAGCTGGCATTTGGTGGAGGATGGTTATTTGGGCATAGGAAAGCACTGTAGAAAATGGATACTATTTGGACATGCCAAAGTGGTACTTCCTACACAAAGTTTTATTCTGAACAGAATAGGAAAATGAATATTGTTGAATTATTTTTGAACTAGGCAAGGAAGGTTTTTTACATATTTGACAAAGATATGACCCAAAGAATTTATGAGATTTTTTTGGGAATTTTGGGAATGACAGGAATATAGGTTGCTTCACAACATGGGGCAAAAATTGCCACATGGACATGACACATAGGCAAAACTGATGAGGTGGCACCTAGTCATAGCAACCCACCACAATTTACAAGGTTATGACACTACTACAAAAAGGGCTATAGATGGAATGGCTACTAATGGCGCACCTGTGATGTGGTGCGCCATTACTATATTCTAATGGCGCACCATGTCTCGGTGCGCCATTAGTAATATATTACTAATGGCGCACATGGTGTGTGGTGCGCCATTAGTAGTTTGGAAAAAAACATAAAAAAATTTTGTTACTAATGGCGACTTTGGTGCATAGTGCGCCATTACTACTGACATAGTAATGGCGCACCACATCCGTAAGGCGCCATTAGTAGTTTTGAAAAAAATGTAAAAAATAAATAAAAAAATTTTATTACGCACCTTGGAGTGGTGCGCCATTACTAATTTTAACTAGTAATGGCGCACTTTCCACTGGTGCGCCATTACTAAGTTTTAAAAACACAAATCAAAAATATCATTTTTTTATTTTTTCAAAACTACTAATGGCGCACCGTGGGAGTGCGCCATTAGTAGTTGAACTACTAATGGCGCACCACCCCACGATGCGCCATTAGTAACTTGGCCACCTTCCACCGACGACGTGCAGTGGAAGGTGGAAGGTGGCCAAGTTACTAATGGTGCACCGTGGGGTGGTGCGCCATTACTAGTTCAACTATTAATGGCGCACCACTCCCACGGTGCGCCATTAGTAACTTGGCCACCTTCCACCGAATGCACCCCCCCCCTGTGGATCGCCTTTTCAGTTTAAAAAAATAAAAGAAAATGATGAAAATGTCAAAAAAATAAAAGAAAATAAGTTTCCCATGTGATATGTGGTCTAGTTGTTGGGAAAATTTGCAAATATGAATTTCGACTTCATTTGCAAAATCTCTCGAGAATTTGTAAAAATGGGCATAACTTTTGCATACTAACTCGGATGAAAAAGTTTTTTATATGAAAAATCATCTACTCGAAAAGTTACATCCGAATTTAACTGGGGGAACCCCGTTAAAAATTTTCAAGATCTAGCGGCAAAAAAGTTCAAAAAATTTCAAACTTACTAGTGGCGCACCGTGGATGTGGTGCGCCACTAGTAACACAAAAAATTACTAATTTCAAAATTCCTAATTTCAAAAAAAAAATTGATTTTTTTTTCAAAAAATGATACGTAATATGATCGAGAAGTTTGAAATATTTTTCAAAATTTCATCATAGTCAATAAGGTATAACAGGATTGATATGCTAGATATATCAACAAGTGCCTGTGAAGTGAAATTTTATTCTTTGGGGTTGGATAAAACTCAAGTTAACCGTGCTTGAAATTTGGAGTAGTGTGAGGATGGGTGACCTTTCGGGAAGTTTGACCACGGAGTGCGATTTGACACGAGATTAAGCATATTGACGAGATTAAGCCATAGTGAATCGAGATTAAGAAAAATTGAAAAAAATTAAAAAAAATTAAAAAAAAATTTGAAAATAATTTGAAAAAAATCAAAAAAATTTTGGAAAAATTTTAAAAAAAAATTTGAAAAAAATGTTACTAATGGCGCACTTCTGTAGTGCGCCATTAGTATACCAGAATACTAATGGCGCACCTCTATGTAGTGCGCCATTAGTATACTAGATACTAATGGCGCAAGTGGGCTATACTAATGGCGCACTACATGGTGCGCCATTAGTATACTCAGATACTAATGGCGCATCAGTGGTGCGCCATTAGTAAAAATTACTAATGGCGTGCTATTAATGGCGCACCATAGATGCGCCATTAATAGCCATACTAGGTGCGCCATTAGTAGGGGTTTTTCTAGTAGTGTGACCATCTATATTGGTCATGGTCAGCTAGAAATAAGGCAGCGGACCAGTGCTATCTGCTTTATGACCATTTCGTGTAAGGAAATTACGACCTTTCTAACCAAAATGGTCGTTATAGTTTAGGGTTTGGAGCCCCCCGAACAGCTTTTGACCAATTGGTCTCAAATGGTCATAGATCTATGACCAATTCTTCCAGGCTCACTGATAGAAGGTCACTAGTTGACATATTTCTTGTAGTGGAGGTATGTAATCTATAAGCATTAACAGTGCAAAAATCTGAAGGTAGTAACAAGTTTCATCGTTGGTATACTGGCTATGCAACAACATTAGAATGCCTTAGCTGAAAATCTTTAATACATCCACAATCAATAGCCAACCCTGAAATAATCCAGTGACATTAAATGGCATTGCTTAAATTTATCAGTGGCATTAGACTGAGTGCGGCATTAGTTAAATGTGGCATCCCTTTAGCAGTAGCATTGCTTGACTTGACTGTTGGCGTTATACTAACAGAAAAAAGTGACAATAAGAGCACGGGAGGCCCATTCGGACAGTGGGCGCACCAGTACGATGTACCTCCACGGACGCATAGAGTGGTGAGGGAGGTATGGTTGCCCAGAGCAACAAATATCCAGGCAGCATATGTGGATTACGTCCCATTTTTTTTCTCTTTAGCCACCTTTTTCCTATGTGAGGACAACAAACCGATCGACCTGGTCATTCTCTATTGCGTTGTCATGCCTTTCTACCCTTCAACCAAGAGACACGAGACTCGTTCCTTAGCTACTGATTTTCCCCTTTTCAACCTAGATGCGGGTTCGATGCCTACTCTCTTGGACAAGATGCAGTCTTCCTTCCTTTCCTTATTCAACCCGGACATGGATTAGTCTGCATGAAGTAGGGTTTCCTTTAATAGTGCAAATTAAGGTTTTCGTCTGCGTGACCAGTGAGCGAGAGGATAGAAAATTGGGAAGATGGTGGAGTGGAAAAAGATCCACATGCAACGACGTGGCAGATGGGGCAATAGAACAAGGGCATGGTTCGAAAAGAGGTAGCATACCTGAGGGTTGGTGGGAAGTGGCTTCGCTCGTGGTCGTCGTGCTCCGCATGCACTACGGCAACGAGCTTGGGGACGGAGGCCCGCGCGGGCGATAGGTCTGGGAGGACGGCCTTGTCGTCAGTGCGTGACCTCGCTCACCGACGACGAGTGCGTCAACACTGCACGTCCTTTTCTTCCCCGGCGGATCTGCGACCACCGGTGAGGAGGGAGAGAGAGGTCGTCTTTTTTAGATCTGGAGAGAGGGTGATAGTGTGAGAAGCAAGTGTGCAGTCCTTAGCAAGAAAGCTCTGAAGCTCCATCCTATATATCTTTTTTATACTACTAGTACTAGAGGTGGAGTAGTGGTAGAGTAGTTTATATTTTCTCTGCAAACAATACCAGTTAGTCGTGCTTCAAAACTGAACGACACGCCATTAAAAAAATAAAGTCGATAACTAATGCGGCACCTCGGGCCAACGCGGCCAGATCGCATTTTGCACGAGAAATTACACACCATGTTTCGTTGACATGTGGTCCCGTTCCAACATGTCAGTGAGACGACGGCGAGCCCTTTTGTACAATTTCTGAAAGGACATGTAGGCCAGGGCGCCTCTTCATGTACCATGGCAAACTGGCAACCGTCCACCGACTCTTCGCCTTTCCCTCTCGATTTGGAACAGCTGTCGCACGCTCTTCCTCCCTCCTCCATTTGCCTTCACCCTTCCTTCTGCAATTGTTCGATCGTCTTCTCCACGGAGGGAACAAGCCGTAAACGACCCCGTTATTCTTGCCCCGATCTGAAAGATGGCATGGTGGGGGAACTCATTGATCGATGCGACGTCAGCACCTCGGCTAGCATGGCAGGTTCATTCAAGACCATTCTTGACTCAACTAATAACATAATTACAAGGAACCCAAGGGTCCATGAGCGGTTTGATCTCCCTTATCTTCTTTGCTATAAGCCTGTTCGCATGGGCACGGACGACGGAGGCCTCGCCTTGTGCAAGTTGATGCCGCTTGATAATGATACGTGTGATGTCAAGATGCCATCGCTTAAGGGTAAGGCACAAATGGCGCAAATGGAGATTGGCTTGTTGTATATGACCCCAAAATTGGGTTATCAATTTTGAGCTGTTATTTCTTCCCGCACTCATTTTCCAAATCTTTCTCCTGAGTATGTTGGATGACTCTGAGATTTCCTGTCATTTCCAACCTTTCAAAACTTGCTCATGTCTTTTTCAGTGGGCAAGACCTTAGTTGCATCATCTTAAACCCTCTCAAACCCTAATTCCAAATTTTTGGGATTTGAATATGCCCTTTGTGATTTCAAAGGGGCTATCATTTTCCTTGATCTGTTGATCATCCCATCTATTCCTAGAGATCCTTCTATCCTTTTCAACCTTGGATATGCAAAAATATTGCCAAGTCCATGCAATATTTTTTGAATTATGATTTATTCCTTTTCTTGACTTTATGAGGAATAAAATCCAAAGGCATATCTAGCCATCTCCTAAATTCTTGTGAATTGGTGGAGTTGATATTTATGCCTAATCCAAGCTCTAGAAATTATATTGTCCATAATTAAATAAGTAAAATTGCCTTTTCCTATTTAATGCCAATATTGCATTTCTGCCATTTTCTAAAGGAACTACTATTTTTATAGCAGGGAAAATTCTCACATAAATTGTGGAGCTTGTACTTGTTATATAATCACTAGTTCCATCATTATCTCATGTTCATCAGTTCAAAAATTGGGCACATGATCCAATGCAAGTTTCTGCCTTCTCTAAAATTTTGTAAAGGAAGTGCTTTATTCCTAACTCCATTTGAGCTGAAAATTGGCAAGGTGATTAATATTTATAAATAACCCATGGATACCAAAACTGAGCTCAATCCAATCATCCTAGATCCCTGTGCAATTTTCAAACTTTCTGACCAGATTGTCACTTTGTGAAGGAAGTACCTTCATATAGTTTCAAAATGGGATGAAACTTTTCCATCCTATCAAGTATCCCAAATAATTAGCCTTCACCCAAATTCAGCTCATTTCATTGAGCTATGTGAGCACAGGAGAAATTCTTGTTCTCTGTCCAAATTTTCAGTTTGTGAAGCAAGTATATTTTATCTTGCTCCATTATGGCTGAAAATAATTCCAAACCTTCTCCTATCCATATAACCCATCTACCCAAGATTTTGTCTAATTTAAGTTAGCCAATAGTTTCCTAAGATTTTCCCAAGTTTCTGGTCCAAAGTAATGCTTGTGAAGCAAGTACCAATTTGGCAAGTCTATTTGGGCTGATCTTTTTACAGAGTCTACCTGTGACCAAATCATGAAGATTTGCCAAGTTATAGATCAATCCAAAACTCCTAGTGAGTGCTTCATCATCATCTAGTTTCTGGACATATTTTAGCAGTTGTTAAGCAACTATGCTAAATATTTGTCCTAATGACCTCAAAACCCCCAGGACCATATTCCTTGCTGCCCTAATCCTCCCAGACATCAATTCTACCATTTAACTTCTCCGGTTTTATCTCCAGCATGTTTCCAAGATTGCAACAGAAAACTTGTGAAGCATGGTTTACTCATCTACCTCTGTCTCCGCCTGTCTGTTTACCGTAGTAATAATACACTCTGGAAGTAATACGCAGTAGACATGGTTTAACCTCAGTAAAATTTCTCGAGCGCGCCATGCCAATGGTGACCACGATGGCAACCAGCCAAAACGGTGGTCTAGCCACTGTTCTCGTCGGCAGCGCTGCTCCGACCGTCCCTGACCTCGCCATTAATGTCCTACAGCTCCGTATCGTCGTCTCCGTTCGCTTGGATCCAGCTCCCCCTCCGTTTTCTTCTCCGACGAGCCGTGCCAAGGGTCGAGCAGTGCGCCCGTGGCCATCGTCTTCTTCCTCTCTTCTGTTTTCTTTCCCCTCTCGTCCGCGAGTGCCCCTCGACTCCGTGACCTCTGCGGCTCGTCTGCTCTCTCGCTCGTTGCCTTCGCACTGCCTCCCGTGAGCCCTGGCCGCGATTGCCGACGACTGCGCCGTCGCTGACGCGCGGACACGTCGCCCGCCGCGTGCCACCTCGCCCCTCCCCCTCGAGCTCCCCCGCGGCTATAAGTAGCAAGCCCCGAGCCCGCTCGCAGTAAGCAAACCCTCCCGCAGCTCTCCCCCTCGCCCGGAGCTTCTCTGGCCTCTCCTCATCGCCATGGCCGCCGTCTCGGGCGCTGCTCGATTCCGGTGCTGCCTCGTTCCCCTCGCTGTTCTTCCACCACCAGCGCCTTCCCCAAGGTCCGGCGATCCTCTCCGTAGCCTCAGCCCCCTCATTCCCTCGCCGGAGCCCCTAGCTTGCCTGATGCCCGAAGCCTTTCACCACCGTCCGCCATTCTCAAGGTCGCCGTCGCTCCCCTCGTTCCTGGAGTCCGTGGAGTGGGGGAACGGATGCGCCTCTCCGCGGTGAGCATGCCGGAGGCCGGAGCCTCGCCGGAGGTGGCCCGTGTCGCCGGGGCTCGTCGCCGGAGCGCGGCCGTTCTCTGGCCGTGTGCGCGCGTCGGGAGAAGAAGAAGCTGGCCAGGTGGGCGTTGACCTGGACAGGCGGGCCCTGCGGCCCCACCTGTCAGCGTCACTGGAGCCCGGCCCGCCTCTGCCCTTTGACCCAGTCGTCGTGGAAGCGTTCGGCCCGGAAGCCGTTTTCCCTGACGGAAGACGTATTCTGAGAAAGACGCGTTCGGTTAAAAACTACCAGGGACCTGTTTGTAGAAGTATTTTTACAGATCAGCCCCTGAGTTTTAAACGTCCGTATCTTTTTACTCGTGACTCCGATTGAGGTAAATCCAACGCCCACGTCTTCGTCTCGTCGAGCCTGTTCCGTTCCCATCATTTTCACTATGGGTTGACACTATGAAAATGACCATTTTGCCCTTGTCCGTAAACAACCCCCTTCGAGAGAGAACTGTTTCCGGCAAATTTTCCGCGATCGTTTCTCACTTCTTCCCGGAGTATTTTTCGACCCCCAGGCAAGCCAACCTCTTATCATGAGCCCCGAACTTGCATGTTGACTTTGCTTGCACCTTGTGTGTGTGTAGTTGAAGTTGTTTCTTATCGTTTTCGTCTGCAGTTATTTTATTATGCTGATCATGCATGCTTGTGTGTTCATGATATATTTTGCCATGATAATTAGAATGTTGTTATTAATGATGCCATGTCATTACTCTAATTTATTTTCAAGTCATTGTTATAAAGTGCTATGATGATGGTAATGCACCGTAGATATGTTAGTATTTGGTATTGTCATGTTCTTTGTGCTGTAAGTGTTCACTTGAGAAGCTCGATGTTTTGTTAAAGCATTTTTATGATGTATGCTCATGGTTGCATTCATGTTAAAATGCTGGTATGATGATTGACGATGGAGAAGGAATTAAAATGACTTAATAATAAAATCCCTCTGTTATCGATGGGATCGAGTCATAGTGCCGCCAAATCGAACTTTTCCAGTGCAACCACATTTGCCAGTATGGGACGGCCCTAATGCGATCTATTGTCGTGCCTCTCGCCGGTGCCTCTAACGAGGGAAGGTTATGGTAGCGCTACCCTGATCAGGTAGGCGGACATAAGCCTTGTGTGCCCGGTTTTGATTTGATTTTGCGCGAGGATCCCAGAGTGGATCGGGCCACGACGGTGGTCGTTGTGTCTGGAGGTAGACACGGGGCCACCCATGACTAGCCCAGTGGGTAGTGAGTCGGAGTGTCCGGGAGAGTGTCATGGCAGTAGATCGGTTTTGTCCGAACGTCGTTGGTCCACCCGAATGGGAGTGCGAGGCCATGGGTTCCGTAGTGTGGGTACAGTGTACTAACCTCTGCAGAGTGTATTTAAACTATCGATAGCCGCGTCCTCGGTCATGGGCATAAGTTCGTAGTAGGGTACACTATCGGGTCTTGGTCGAAATGGAGGATAAACCTGAAATAATTAAGCTGATTAAGGTGGTTGTGATCGCCGTAAGGATCACATGCCAGATATGGTCGGGTTGTGATCGCCGTAAGGATCACGGGTCAGTTGTTGGTCGGGTTGTGATCACCGTAAGGATCACGGGCCAGTTGTTGGTCGGGTTGTGATTGTCGTAAGGATCACAGGCCAGTTGTTGGTCGGGTTGTGATCGCCGTCAGGATCACGAGTTTGTCTCTGTTGGTGATCAGGAAATGAGGTGATCACCGTTGGTAAGAGAGTCCGAGGGACTGATACGTCTCCGTCGTATCTACTTTTCCAAACACTTTTGCCCTTGTTTTGGACTCTAACTTGTATGATTTGAATGGAACTAACGCAGACTGACGCTGTTTTCAGCAGAATTGCCATGATGTTGTTTTATGTGGAGAAAACAAAAGTTCTCGGAATGACCTGAAACTCCACGGAATATCTTAGAATAAATAATAAAAAATCCTCACCAAAGATGAAGACCAGGGGGCCCACACCCTGTCCACGAGGGTGGGGGGCTGTCACGACCGGTTTTTCAATAAAAATATTTATTGAACAACCGACCTATGAAGTCCAATATGAGGAAAATACTCCATAACGGTAGACAAAACTTTGATACAATAAGCCAGTAGCATTAAAATATTACAGGGTCGGGCTGGAGATGCCCAACCAATTATTACAAACACGCCAATAATTATACATGATGGCGGATATGACACAATGGTGTGGGGTGGAAATACTCTTGACTCGAGATAAGAGTGGTTGGTGGAATAACACAAAGGTGGTTAATAAGACTACTACCTTTGGCGGCTCATCGGCGTCGAGGTGAGGCTCGATGAATTTATTTGGGTAGCGGAAGCGGATATATCACAATGACTAATCCAGGCTCGTGACGACTCGACCGGGATTCCTCTAGGCGTCGGACTCGCTATCGAACTCTTCATCCATGAGATCACCTTCACAAGATTCCGCCAAATCAACAAGCGGTGAGTACTTTGAAAGTACTCGCAAGACAGTTCGAACAAAAGATATAACAAATGTATGCATGAATGCGACATGATTAATTTATAACAATGTGCTATCAAATCAGTAACACAAGTAAGTAAAAAGGGAATCGGCGGTAGTCCGCTCGAAAACCCAAAAAGATAAACTCAAAACCGATCGGGTGTCTGAAGCGATGCCTCGAAGGGTGAACAATTAAGTAAAACATGCCACAGTCGGGCGCGTAGTGACACCTCATAAAGGGCTTATATTGAAAGAGAAGACAATGCGTGCCGCAGTCGGACGTCGGAGCGACATCACATAAAGGGCTTATATCAAAAGTAAATAATAACAACGCCGCAGTCGGACGTCTAAGCGACATCGCAAAAAGGGTTTATAACACAAGTAAATAACAACAAGGCCGCAGTCGGACTTCTGAGCGACATCGCAGAAAGGGATTATAACAAAGGTAAATAATAACAATGCCACAGTCGGAAGTCTGAGCGACATCGCAGAAAGGGCTTATATTCATAACTGACAAGAACTGGTGCTCACGGAAAATATTCCTCACAAGACAATAAGCGGGTTAGTCCATTTACAGGGAAATAAACATTTAACACTCATATGGTTATCAGGAGTTTCTGTCACCGAGACTGACATTTGATAGGATAAGGTAAACACGGTACTCGGACATGAATAAGATGAATTCAAGAATTTTGACTCTGCAGAGTTTGTACAAAAATTGTCCACAACCAACAGATTTCCGTAGTCACGAAGGACTAGTTCCGTCTACGGTATTTCGGAGGAAACACAGCTAACTAGTACACACCCATCATACCTTACGTTGCCAGGAATCACCCTAGACAGTGTTTAAGAAAAACTTTGAGACGGGGAGATCACAATCTCGAATAGCATGGGATCAAATTTATTCTGGCAGCGCTCTAAGGGGTGCCCCTCTCGGTCCAAACCGGAAACACCCATGCCCCCGACCGGATGAAAGGCTTTAATCCAGGGCCATGGAACCCTCATCCCGCCTCTCGATTTGGTGTGTACCAGAAGTGGTTTGCAACTTATTAAGTCAGATTCCCTTATGCGGAAACAGTGGTAGTACGAAAGGAGATGGACGGAATCGACCGATTTATGTTGACACTGGGTCAACGATCCGGCATAAGCCCGCATGCTACAACACCGCCATCTTACCCATACTCATGCCAACTCATGGCCATGCAACATGTTTCCAACAACTCATGGATTTTCCGAACTCACTTGCCTCAACTCTTACGAGATAAACTATCACCGAAATGCTCATGAACGTGCCATGCTACAAAAATAATGCAAACATGCCCAAACACTCATCATATCAAACGTTCAAACATTGCTTGCCTGGTTCGGAGTAGTCGGGGTCTAGCTCGGTGAAGTTCGCGGTTCCGTCACCTCCTTCGGTATCTACGGTACACAAAACACACGCGCTAACGTAAATACCGTGGGTTACAGAAAAGTAATCCAAATATTTTTCAAATAAATATGGTAAAAAACTACAAAATTTTTAAGAGGACAGAAAAAGAATCACTCAAAAATCCCTTTCTGTTAAAAAATTATAAGAGTTTTGGTCCAAGGACCTATTTGTAATGAAACAGAAAACTCTCAGGGGCTTAAACAGAAAAGCGCAGAAAAACGGTTCAGAGTAGAAAGCGTATTTGCCAAAGTACACTTTCAGAAAACGATTCAAAAAGAACAGCAGAGAGGCTGACGGGCAGGTCCCACCTGTCAGGTTTGAATTTTCAAACGAGAGAGACGGGGCTCGTCGGCGCCCGAGAGCCGCGATGGACGCCGGCGGTGATCCACGGCGAGGTAGAAAGATCGGAGGGTACCTCCGTGTTCAGGGCGTCATTCCGCGCCGGTTGGTGGTGGTGGTGGTCGCCGGTGAGCACCACGTCGACGGCGGCTCCTGCTCCGGCGGACGGCGGTTCGGGTGGTCGTGGGTCTCACGGAGAGTCTTTGCGGAGGAGAAATTGAGGAGGGTTAGACTTGTGGTAGCATGAGAGGGTAGCCGACGGGATTTGGGCTCGGGACGACCTCACCGGAGTGAATCGAGGTGGAGGCCGAGGCGGAACGGGCGGCCGAGTCGAGGAAGAAGAGCCTCGAGGCCCTTCCAGGGCTTGGCGAGGACTAGTGAAGTGGTGGAGGTGTGCGGGGCGAGGGCGCTCGGGGTGCTATATATAGCCGGCCGAGGCGGTTGCCGAGAACGGGTTCTCCAAAGAAAGATTCTGGCGGAGGCATTACGTCGGGGAGGTTCGGGGTTGGCGCCCGTCGTGGGGTTCACTTGGTTCCGTTTAGGTGCTAAACGAGCGAGGATTGGGTGCCAGGCGTGCTCGACGGAGCAGGCGGCCTTGGGCCCGTCGGCGGCAGGGAGCATGCTCTGTGCTTGCCGGGCCACGGTGACGGCGCCACGGGCGTGCGCTGGCATGGCAGGGACACGCGGAGATCCAGGGGGCGATGGGCGGCGCCGGGTGGCGTGGCGAGCGGGCTCGGGCCCTCTTCGCCGCCACGGTGGCGCGCCACCGCAGAAACTTCCAACGCCGGCGAGGCTCGCCGCCACCGACGCCAGAATCGCCAAGCGTGGCGTGCGGGTGCTGGCAGGGGAAGAGGCCGTGTGCATCGTGCCAGAGCGACCGTGGCAGCGTGACCAAATCGACGAAGAGAAGCGACATGAACTCTAAACTTCTACGAATCTCTGAAAGTGCAATGAAACAAAGTGTAGATCGTGTGTTCGATGTAATGATTTTGGTATGTGGGAGGCTCTGCTTGAGGTGATTTTTGGTGGAGGGCCTCTCATTGCATCTAGAGGCTGCCTGAATTTTTGTGGAATTTTTGGAGCAGAGAAGATATGAATTTCACCAAATTTGACAAATCTGGTCCAAACTTGCGAGACTGAAATTTGAAATTTTTGAAAAGAAGTGGAGTGGATCTTGATTGTTCTAGGTTGTGGGTACCAAGGACTATCCAGGGGAGTTGGTTTGAGGTCAAAACTCAAATGCATTTAGGTAGTTGCTTTGCAAATCACCTAGGCTCAAAATAATGGACAGAAAAGATTTAGGAGGAGAAATAAATGAAATAAAATTCAGAAAAGGGTTGAACTTGTTGAGACAGAATGTTTGGATTGCCCAAAGTGGAAGGAGAGATTTTTGGGAAGATTTTACCATGTGGTGCATGGTAAAATCATGAGTGGTTTCAATATTGGAGAGGATGTAAAACTCCTAGGGTTTTCTTTTTAAAAGAAAAAAATTAGAATCCCAAAGTTTTGAAATTTTGAGAAGAGGGCAATCAGAAGAAAAAGCTTAAAACCAAACACGAGTTGAAGGAGATGCCAAAATAAAATCCTTGCTAGAGGGAAAAAGTTTTTGAGAGAGATTTTGGAAGGGTTTAGAAGACCTTCAAATCAAACAAAAATTTTGAAGAGAACCAAAAGAATATTTTTGGAGTGTCACAACACCTACCCCTTAGGAAAAATCTCGTCCCCGAGATTCCAGCTGATCCTCAAATAAATGTGGGTGCTCTGTTCGAAGGAAATCCTCTCTTTCCCAAGTGGCTTCACTTTCGGTGTGGTTGCTCCACTTAACTTTGAAGAACTTGATGGTTTTCTGTCGGGTTCTCCTTTCAGACTCTTCCAAGATTTTTGTTGGATGCTCCCGATATGTAAGGTCTGGCTGCACGTCAATGTTTTTATGGGGTACTTGTTTCTCTGGGTTGCTTACGCACTTCCTCAATTGGGAGACGTGGAATCCGTCGTGGATGTCGGATAATTCTTGAGTAAGTCTAGCTGGTAGGATACCGTGCCTCTTCGTGCTACTATGCGTAATGGTCCGATGAATCTTGGTGCTAGCTTCCCTTTAATCTTGAATCGATGCAGGCCTCTCATAGGGGATACTCAGAGGTACACAAATTCACCGGGTTCAAAATTGACTCCACGATGCTTCCGATCGTAATAACTCTTCCGTCGACTTTTGGGCTGTCTTGAGTCGGTCCTTAATCACCTTGACCTTATCTTCAGCCTCTTTGAGCAGGTCTGGACCAAAGATATGGCTGTCTCCGGTTTTCGACCAATTTAGCGGGGTACGACATCGTCGCCCGTACAGAGCTTCAAATGGTGCCATTTGCAGGCTGGACTGATAACTGTTGTTATATGCGAATTCTGCGTATGGTAAGCTCTCTTCCCAACTGGTCCCATAGGTGAGGACACATGCTCTCAGCATATCTTCTAGAATCTGGTTTACTCGCTCACCGCCCATCATGTCTGGGATGGTATGCGGATCTTGAATGCCACCTGAGTTCGAGCTTGTTGTAAGTGATCCCAAAATCAGGAGACGAATTGAGTGCCTACGTCTGAGATTATTTTCTTTGGGACTCCATGTAAGCAAACGACACGGGAAAGGTAGAGCCTAGTAAGCTCGAGTGGTGTGGGTTGTCTTCACGGGGATGAAGTGTGCTACCTTAGTCGATCTATCGCTGATGACCCATATGGCATCATGTCCGTGTCGTGACCGAGGTAGTCCAACAATAAAATCCATTCCAATCTCGTCCCATTTCCACTCGGGTATCTTATTTGGTTGCAATAGCCCGGCCGGTTTCTGGTGCTCGGCCTTGATGCGTTGACAAGAGTCACAACATGCAATAAACGCGGCTATGTCTCTTTTTATACCATGCCACCAAAATGTTTCCTGAAGATCTTTATACATTTTTGTTCCTCCAGGATGGTTTGAATACGGAGCGGTGTGGCCTTCAGCCAGGATTTGCTGTTTAAGGTCATGGATATTTGGTACGCAAAGCCTATTCCCTGCATTCACAATATTCCTTGCTCGTCGATCACGAATTCTGAGGCCTTGCCCATATTCATCTTCCGTTTTATGCCTTCAATGCTGGGGTGTCCATGTTGAGCCTCTTTAACCTTCTCTATTAGGGTAGGCTGTAACTCTAAGTTCGACACACTGCCTTCGGTGACCACCATCGATTGAGCTTTGTGAATTCCTCTTTGGAATTCAGGTCTCAAGTTTGGCATCTTGTCATTATGCAGACTGGGGTTCCGACTCGGAGCATCTGCTACAACATTTGCTTTGCCTCGGTGGTAGTGGATTCCAACATCATAATCCTTTACTAATTCCAACCAGCGTCGCTACATCAGAATTGAGTTCTGGTTGTGTGAAAATATACTTGAGGCTTTTGTGGTCCATGTATATCTCACAACGATTTCCAAGTAAGAAGTGTCTCCATTCCTTGAGTGCATGAATAACTGCTGCTAATTCCAGGTCATGAGTAGGATAATTTTCCTCATGCTTGCGAAGTTGCCTGGAAACATATGCGACAACCTTGCCTTCGTGCATTAATATGCACCCGAGGCCCTTTCGAGATGCGTCACAAAATACCTCAAAATTTTTGTGTATATCTAGCACAATTAATACTGGTGCTGTCGTCAGTTTCCTCTTTAGTTCTTGGAAACTTTTCTCGCAAGTTTCCGTCCATTCAAACTTCCTGTCTTTCTTGAGTAGTTGCGTCATTGGCTTTGCTATGGTGGAGAATCCTTCAATAAATCTTCGGTTGTATCCTGCCATTCCCAAGAAACTTCGTACATCCGTCATGCTGGCTGGTGGCTTCCAGCCACGTACGGCCTTGAATTTTTCCGGGTCTCTGGCGATACCTTCTTGGGTCAAGACGCGTGGCCCGTAAAACCTACTTGCTTTAGCCAAAATTCACACTTGCTGAATTTGACGTACAATTGATGTTTCTGAGTTCTCCTAGTACAATTCGGAGATGTTCAGCGTGCTCTTCCGGTGTTTTGGAGTATACGAGAATATCATCGATAAATACCACAACAAACTTGTCCATAAACTTCATGAATACTTTGTTCATGAGGTGAACAAAATATGTTGAGGCGTTTGTTAGTCCGAATGGCATTACGGTGAACTCATACAATCCGTATTCCGGAGGTGAAAGCTGTCTTGGGAATATCTTCGGTTCGTACTTTCGGTTGATGGTATCCCGACCTCAAGTCAATCTTTGAGAACACCTTGGCCTGGCGAGTTGATCGAATAAATAATTTATTCGTGGCATCGGATATTTGTTCTTGATTGTGACCATGTTTAGCGCTCGATAGTCTATGCACAATCTCACTGTTCCATCCTTCTTTTTGGCAAACAAAATTGGTGAACCCCAAGGTGAGGAACTGACTCGTATATACCCCTTTTCCAACAATTCCTTTATTTGCTTTTTTAGTTCTACCAATTCGGATGGTGCCATTCTGTATGGTTTCTTGTATATGGGAGCGGTTCCGGGTGCTAGCTCAATGCTGAATTCTATCTCTCGGTCTGATGGCATGCCTGGTAGCTCTTCGGAAAATACATCTGGAAATTCACACACCATCGGAACCTTGCTCAATTCAGAAATATCCACCTTGTTCAATCTCGGTTGCCGGGATATTTTTCTTTCCTTGGCTGAAACCTTTATGGTCTTCCCGTGGTGGTGGGTGAGAATTACGGTCCTGTTGAAGCAGTCAATAAAACCTTTGTTGGTGGTTAACCAATCCATCCCTAAGATGACATCCAGTCCTTTATTTTCCAACATGATAAGATTTGCATTAAACTTCAACCCTTCAAACTCGATAACCACACCCTGGCAATAATTCTGGGTAACTTGCTCAATCCCAGGGGACTTGACGATCATAGATTTTTCCAAGGGAAGCATCGAAAAATTATTTTGCAAGGCAAAACTTTTCGAAACGAATGAGTGAGAAGCTCGAATCAAACAAAACCATGGCAGGTATTGTGTTGACAGGAAACGTCCGAGTCACGATATCCGGGGCATTTTGTGCTTCCTCTTTGGTCACGTGGTTCAGATGACCCTTCTGTGGTTGTTATTTGGGTTGAAATTGTTGCGCTTTGGCGCCGAATTATTGCTTCCGTTGTTCGGCTTTGGGGTCGAGTTCCTTGGCTTGGGGCACTGCTTGGCATAGTGCCCTTCCTCTCCACAAGCGTAACAGGTAACGCCTGGGCGGTATGTGAATTCCTTGTCCCTTGCATGGAAATTCTTGATTGGGCGCGAGACGCTCGTCGTGGGTTTGGGTGTCCAGTTCTTCTGAACATCTGTCTTGCTGCGGTGGTTGCGGGCGTGATTAGTCTGGTCCCTCTTTCGCTTGCGGAAATCTTCTAAGCTGCGTCTCTCATTTTCCAAGGTAATGGCCTTATCCACCAGCGTCTTAAAATCTGGAAAGGTGTGTACGACCAATTGGCATTTAAGCGGGTGTCGGACCATCTAGAAATTTCTCCATCTTTTGTTTTCCGACATACGCTCCTCGTTGGCGTGAAGCGAGACAAAGAGTAAACTAAGCGTTGTATTCTGACACCGTCATTGTCCTTTGCCTGAGGTCATCAAATTCTCTCTTTTTGATCCTCATAAGACTCATAGGAATATGCGCCCCACGAAAACCTTCTTTGAATTCCTCCCATGTTATATTATTTTCGTTGGGGTGCATGTGTAGGAAATTTTCCCACCACGATGCGGCTGCTCCAGTGAGATAGTGCGGAGCATAAAGCACTTTCTCAAGATCTGAACACTGGGCAATAATTAACTTTCTTTCCATGTCTCAAGCCGGTCTTGGCTTCAAGAGGTTTGTCGATGTGAGAAAAAGTTTGGGGACGTGTCTTACGTAGCTCGATAACTTTGATTGTTGCCGTCATCGCCCACGGTGATTCCCCATATTGATGACTTGGTTCATTATTTCCTGATGTTGCTACTGACTTTGTTCATAGAGACGGCACATTTGGGAGAGTGCCGTTTCAACATCTGATGACTTATGCGCCCTGTGTGAAATTGTTGCTTGGGGGTGTGCCATAATTTTCCTCTGTCGGATTTGGCATGGAGCGCGTCCAAGGACGAGACATAGTTCACTCTGGGGATATATTTTGAAACACTCATAAGAAAAGAAATTGAGCCGCAAAAATCAATAAATTCAAGAAGACGGAGAAAGTCACAAATGCTCTAAGATTTTTCAAGAGAATAAACGTTTGCACACGGAGAAGGACTGTTCATTACATATCTTACACGCAAGCAGTAATTATACAATACATCACTTAGGATATGCGTACATAATCCTGACATGTTATTTAGGCTAGTGCACTCCTCCAGACCCTACATGATGCGCAAACAAGCTACTTCTCACAGCCTAGGTACATATAAACATATCGTACAAGTCGGTACATCACATGGCGGCTAAGCGTACTTAGTCGGAGATGGTAAGGATTTCCATTGGCCTGCCAAGGGTGAGGCGTAGTGAGGCTGGAGACTCAACCTCCTCTTCGGTGATAGGCTCCAGACGTGAGGTGCTGCGCTGAGTTGGTGGAGCAGGTGCCCTATGCGGGACAACTCGAACATGAGCGGGTACGAGGGGTGGTGCAGAACAAAACGGAGTAGGCGCAATGACATGGTTGAACTCCTCCGTGGTAGGTAGGTGACGAGTAGCGGTGAGAGCAGTAGGAGCAAACGATGCCGGCGATGAGGACGAAAGTCGAGTGGCGGTCTTGGCGCGCAGGAGCTCCCTCACATTGGCGGCACAACCATGGACCGAGTCCATGCGGCAGCTATAAAGTCGCCCACCAGGTTGTCGAAGGCTGCCTCCAAAGCCCGGAGATACTGGCGAGCATCTCAAAAGCTTCGTCCCATTCTCCTCTGGGGCAAGAGAACGCGTAGTGGCAGGTATATGGCACGTGACATGGCAGGTAGCGGTAGCAACGAGTCTTCATTGAAGGAAGGATGTCTCTGAGACGAGCTATCGCCTCACGGGCTACCATCTGCAGTGCATGCTTCTCCGTGGGCATGGCTCTCCTCAAGAACAGGAAGCGGCGTAATTCAATACGCCCTCCCTTGAATTGCACCGCTGACTTGGTGCATGGTTAGACGGTCATTGACCTTGTCTTTGAGAGAGTGAGAAGACTGGGCGCATACTGGCCCCATCGCGACTTGGACGATGAAGGAGAGAAGCTTGATTTAACCCATCGGGCATGTTGGCGAACATCTGCGACTCGCGATCATTGCGGAACATCTACAAAAGTAGGCAAAAATCCTGAGTAGTCAAATCATAAATTTATGCCGTTGCCGAAATTGACTACATTTGTAAAAATAATAAACAGCTCTATTACGCTAATAACCGATTAGCGATTGCACCTAGTGGCTTCTCTGATCACTGGCTCTGGTACCAAGCTTGTCACGTCCGGTTTTTCAATAAAAATATTTATTGAACAACCGACCTATGAAGTCCAATATGAGGAAAATCCTCCATAATGGTAGACAAAACTTTGATACAATAAGCCAGTAGCATTAAAATATTACAGGGTCGGGCTGGAGATGCCCAACCAATTATTACAAACACGCCAATAATTATACATGATGGCGGATATGACACAATGGTGTGGGGTGGAAATACTACTTACTCGAGATAAGAGTGGTTGGTGGAATAACACAGTGGGGTGGTTAATAAGACTACTACCTCGGGCGGCTCATCGGCGTCGAGGTGAGGCTCGATGAATTTATTTGGGTAGCGGAAGCGGATATATCACAATGACTAATCCAGCGGTCGCACGAGACTGACAGGGATTCCTCTAGGCGTCGGACTCGCTATCGAACTCTTCATCCATGAGACCGCCTTCTTCAGCATCTAGCCAAATTAACAAGCCAGGTGAGTACTTTGAAAGTACTCGCAAGACAGTTCGGACAAAAGATATAACAAATGTATGCATGAATGCGACATGATTAATTTATAACAACGTGCTATCAAATCAGTAACACAAGTAAGTAAAAAGGGAATCGGTGGTAGTCCGCTCAAAAACCCAAAAAGATAAACTCAAAACCGATCGGGTGTCTGAAGCGACGCCTCAAAGGGTGAACAATTAAGTAAAACATGCTACAGTCGGGCGTCTAAGCGACACCTCATAAAGGGCTTATATTGAAAGAGAAGACAATGCGTGCCGCAGTCGGACGTCGGAGCGACATCACATAAAGGGCTTATATCAAAAGTAAATAATAACAACGCCGCAGTCGGACGTCTAAGCGACATCGCAAAAAGGGCTTATAACACAAGTAAATAACAACAAGGCCGCAGTCGGACGTCTGAGCGACATCGCAGAAAGGGATTATAACAAAGGTAAATAATAACAATGCCACAGTCGGAAGTCTGAGCGACATCGCAGAAAGGGCTTATATTCATAACTGACAAGAACTGGTGCTCACGGAAAATATTCCTCACAAGACAATAAGCGGGTTAGTCCATTTACAGGGAAATAAACATTTAACACTCATATGGTTATCAGGAGTTTCTGTCACCGAGACTGACATTTGACAGGATAAGGTAAACACGGTACTCGGACATGAATAAGATGAATTCAAGAATTTTGACTCTGCAGAGTTTGTACCAAAATTGTCCACAGCCAACGGATTTCCGTAGTCACGAAGGACTAGTTCCGTCTACGGTATTTCGGAGGAAACACAGCTAACTAGTACACACCCATCATACCTTATATTGTCAGGAATCACCCTAGACAGCGTTTAAGAAAATCTTTGAGACGGGGAGATCACAATCTCGAATAGCATGGAATCAAATTTATTCTTGGCGCTCTAAGGGTGCCCCCCTCTCGGTCCCAACCGGAAACACCCATGCCCCCTGACCGGATGAAAGTCTTTAATCCAGGGCCATGGAACCCTCATCCCGGCCTCTCGATTTGGTGTGTACCAGGAAGTGGTTTGCAACTTACTAAGCCGTATCCCTTGCGGGAAGCAGTGGTAGTACGAAAGGGAGATGGACGGAATCGACTGATTTATGTTGACACTGGTCAACGATCTGGCATAAGCCTGGCATGCTACAACACTGCCATCTTACCCATACTCATGCCAACTCATGGCCATGCAACATGTTTCCAACAACTCATGGATTTTCCGAACTCACTTGCCTCAACTCTTACGAGATAAACTATCACCGAAATGCTCATGAACGTGCCATGCTACAAAAATAATGCAAACATGCCCAAACACTCATCATATCAAACGTTCAAACATTGCTTGCCTGGTTCGGAGTAGTCGGGGTCTAGCTCGGTGAAGTTCGCGGTTCCGTCACCTCCTTCGGTATCTACGGTACACAAAACACACGCGCTAACGTAAATACCGTGGGTTACATAAAATTAATCCAAATATTTTTCAATTAAATATGATAAAAAACTAGACAAAATATTTAAGAGGACAGAAAAAGAATCACTCAAAAATTCCTTTCTGTTAAAAAGTTATAAGAGTTTTGGTCCAAGGACCCATCTATAATGAACAGAAAACTCGTGGGGCTTAAACAGTAAAAGCGCAGAAAGCGGTTCAGAGTAGAAAGCGTATTTGCCAAATGCACGCTTTCAAAAAATGATTCAAAAGAACAGCAGAGAGGCTGATGATGGTCCCACCTATCAGGTTTGAATTTTCAAACGAGAGACGGGGCTCGTCGGCGCTGAGCCGAGGTGGTCGCCGGCGATCCACGGCGAAGTCGGGAAGATCGGAGGGTACCTCCGTGTTCAGGCGTCATTCCGTGCAGTTGGTGGTGGTGGTGGTCGGGTGAGCACCACGTCCGACGGCGGCTCCTGCCACGGCGGACGGCGGTTCGGGTGGTCGTGGGTCTCACGGAGAGTCTTTGGAGGAGAAATTGAGGAGGGGGTTAGACTTGTGGTAGCATGAGAGGGTAGCTGGCGGGATTTGGGCACCGGGGATGACCTCACTGGAGTGAATCGAGGTGGAGGCCGAGGCGGAACGGGGCGGCCGGAGTCGAGGAAGAAGAGCCCCTCGAGGCCCTTCTAGGGGCTTGGCGAGGACTAGTGAGGTGGTGGAGGTGTGCGGGGGCGAGGGCGCGCTCGGGGGTGTTATATATAGCCGGCCCGAGGTGGTTGCCGAGAACGGGGTTCTCCGGCGAAGATTACGGCGGCGCAGGGCATTGGTCGGGGAGGTTCAGGGGTTGAGCGCCGTCGTGGGGGTTCACTGGTTCCGTTTAGGTGCTAAACGAGCTAGGATTGGGTGCTGGGCGTGTTTCGACGAACGGGCAAGACGGCCTGCCGGGCGGCAGGGAGCACGCTCTGTGCTTGCCGGGCCATGGCGATGGTGCCACGGGCGTGCGCTGGCATGGCAGGGACACGCGGAGAGCCAGGGGGCGATGGGCGGCGCCGGGTGGCGTGGCGAGTGGGCTCGGGCCCTCTCTGGCCGCCACGGGTGGCGCCGCCACCGCAGAAACTTCCAACGCCGGCGAGGCTCGTCGCCACCGACGCTGTGAATCGCCAAGCGTCCGTGGGTGGCCGCTGTGGGAAGAGGCCGTGTGCATCGTGCAGAGCGCCTTGTGGCAGCGTGACCGAAATCTGACGAAGAGAAGCGACATCTAACTCGAACTTCTCTGAATCTCTAAAAGTGAAATGAAACAGTGTAGGTCAGGTGTTCGACAGAATGATTTTGGTATTTGGGAGGCTCTGCTTGAGCTGATTTTTGGTGGAGGGGCCTCTCATTGCATCTAGAGGATGCCTGAATTTTTGTGGAATTTTTGGAGCAGAGAAGATATGAATTTCACCAAATTTGACAAATCTGGTCCAAACTTGCAGAGACTGAAATTTGAAATTTTTGAAAATAAGAGGAGTGGATCTTGATTGTTCTAGGTTGTGGGTACCAAGGACTATCCAGGGGAGTTGGTTTGAGGTCAAAACTCAAATGCATTTAGGTACTTGCTTTGCAAATCACCTAGGCTCAAAATAATGGACAGAAAAGATTTGGGAGGAGAAATAAATGAAATAAAATTCAGAAAAGGGTTGAACTTGTTGAGACAGAATGTTTGGATTGCCCAAAGTGGAAGGAGAGATTTTTGGGAAGATTTTACCATTTGGTGCATGGTAAAATCATGAGTGGTTTCAATATTGGAGAGGATGTAAAACTCCTAGGGTTTTCTTTTTAAAAGAAAAAAAATTAGAATCCCAAAGTTATGAAATTTTGAGAAGAGGGCAATCAGAGGAAAAAGCTTAAAAACCAAACACCAGAGTTGAAGGAGATGCCAAAATAAAATCCTTGCTAGAGGGAAAAAGTTTTTGAGAGAGATTTTTGGAAGGGTTTCGAAGACCTTCTTCAAATCCAACAAATTTTTTGAAGAAAACCAAAAGAATATTTTTGGAGTGTCATAGGGGTGCCCCCCCCAGGGCGTGCCCCCCTACCTCGTGGCCCCCCTAGACACCTTCCGACGCCAACTCCAACTCTATATATTGGCTTTCGGGGAGAAAAAAATCAGAGAGAAGAAATCATCGCGTTTTACGATACGGAGCCGCCGCCAAGCCCTAATCTCTCTCGGGAGGGCTGATCCGGAGTCCGTCCGGGGCTCCGGAGAGGGGGATTCGTCGCTGTCGTCATCATCAACCATCCTCCATAACCAATTTCATGATGCTCACCGCCGTGCGTGAGTAATTCCATCGTAGGCTTGTTGCACGGTGATGGGTTGGATGAGATTTATCATGTAATCGAGTTAGTTTTGTTAGGGTTTGATCCCTAGTATCCACTATGTTCTGAGATTGATGTTGCTATGGCTTTGCCATGCTTAATGCTTGTCACTAGGGCCCGAGTGCCATGATTTCAGATCTGAACCTATTATGTTTTCATGAATATATGTGAGTTCTTGATCCTATCTTGCAAGTCTATAGTCACCCATCGTGTGTTATGATCTGGCAACCCCGAAGTGACAATAATCAGGACCACTCCCGGTGATGACCATAGTTTGAGGAGTTCATGTATTCACTATGTGCTAATGCTTTGTTCCAGTTCTCTATTAAAAGGATGCCTTAATATGCCTTAGTTTCCAATAGGACCCCGCTGCCACGGGAGGGTAGGACAAAAGATGTCATGCAAGTTCTCTTCCATAAGCACGTATGACTATTTACGGAATACGTGCCTACATTACATTGGTGAATTGGAGATAGTTCTGTGTCACCCTATGTTATGACTGTTACATGACGAACCGCATCCGGCATAATTATCCATCACTAATCCGGTGCCTACGAACTTTCCATATACTGGTCTTCGCTTATTTACTTTCCCGTTGCTATTGTTACAATCACTACAAAATACCAAAAACATTACTTTTGCTGTCTTTACTTTTGTTACCGTTACCACCACTATCATATTACTTTGCTACTAAACACTTTGCTGCAGATATTAAGTTTCCAGGTGTGGTTGAATTGACAACTCAGCTGCTAATACTTGAGAATATTCTTTGGCTCCCCTTGTGTCGAATCAATAAATTTGGGTTGAATACTCTACCCTCGAAAACTGCTATGCGATCCCCTATACTTGTGGGTTATCAAGACCTTTTAAAGCGCCGTTGCCGGGAGCATAGCTCTATTATTTGAGTCACTTGGGATTTATATCTGCTGGACACTATGAAGAACTTGAAAGACGCTAAGACAACAATTTATCCCTCAACTATGAGGGGAGGTAAGGAACTGCCATCTAGCTCGCACTTGATTCACCTTTCCGTTATGAGTAAGCTAGCAACACCTAAACCTGCTTTTGCTATTCGCTCGATATGTCGCATGTTATTGATGATGCCACTTCGCTATGCATGATACTTATGGTGAAACTACTTCTATGCTTGATACTACTGTGTGCCTTGGTGAATTTCTAGATGAACAAATTGCTAGAAATTTGGAGAGAAAGAAATTATTGAATCTGAATATGATGATGAAAATATGCCTGTTATTCCTGAGGGTTATGTTTTTGATAGGGAATCTTCTGCAGCTATTTTTGCTTGTAAAGATAGATATGAACTTAAGAGGCTGCTAGTTAAATGGAACAAAGAATCCCTTAGAGACAGAGTGAAACCTGTCCCTGCTTTTGCTACTTCACCCATTTGTGTTCCCGATAAGGATTATGAATTTTCTGTTGCTCCAGATATAATTACTTTGGTCGAATCTGATCCTTTTTATGGCTATGAATCTGAAACTGTTGTGGCACATCTTACCAAGTTAAATGATATAGCCGCCCTGTTTACTAATGATGAGAGATCGCGCTACTTTTATATACTCAAAATATTTCCGTTCTCATTAAAGGGTCATGCTAAGATATGGTTTAATTCTCTTGATCCTGGTTGTGTGCGTAGTCCCTGTGATATGATTTATTACTTCTCGCTAATTATTTCCCTGCTCATAAGAAACAAGCTGCTTTGAGGGAAATATACAACTTCGATGCAAATTAAAGAAGAGAGTCTCCCACAAGCTTGGGGAGGCTTCTCAAATTACTTAATGCTTTGCTGATCGTCCTCTTAAGAAACCTGAAATACTTGATATCTTTTATAATGGACTAACCGATGCTTCCAGAGATTACCTGGATAGTTGTGCTGGTTCTCTTTTCAGGGAAAGAACACTGGATGAAGCTGAAATTCTATTGAATAATATGTTGGCAAATGAAAATAATTGGGCACCTCCTGAGCCAGCTCCTAAGCCAGCTCCAGAGCCAATTAATGAGCCTATTCCTAAACCAACTCCGAAGAAGAGAGGTGTTCTATTTCTCAGTCCCGAAGATATGCAAGAGGCAAAGAAATCTATGAAAGAAAAATGTATTAAAGCTGAAGATGTTAAGAATTTACCTCCTATTGAAGAAATACATGGTCTTAATTTACCGCCTGTTGAAGAAGTATATGATCTCAATTCTTTATTCACTAAAGAACCTCCTAATCCCGATATCCCGACACAGGTAGTAAAGGTAAATTCTCTCTATAGATTTGATGAAGGTGATATTCCTCATTATAAGTCTGCTAGACAATGCTTCGATGAGTTTGATAATTTTATCGTCAAACAAGAAAATTTTAATGCTTATTTTGGTAGACAATTGAAATATGATTCCAATATGATTAAACACTTGGGTGACTTTATGGCTAATATTAGAGGTGAACTTAAACTTGTTAGCAAACATGCTTCCATGGTTACCACTCAAGTAGAACAAGTACTTAAAGGTCAGAAAGAAGTGCTTTATGAAATGGATAGTAAGAAAAATGATTATGCTGTTAGAGTGGCTACTAGAACTAGTAGAATGACTCAGGAACCTTTGTATCCTGAAGGCCACCCTAAGAGAATCGAGCAAGATTGTCAGAGAAATAATATTGATGTACCTAGTTCTTCTAAAAGGAAGAAAAAGAAAAATGATAGGACTTTGCAAACTTCTAGTGAACCTATTGCTGAACCACCTGAGAATCCAAATGATATCTCTATGTCCGATGTCAAACACAACTGGTAATGAACATGAACCTAGTGAAAATATTAATGATGATGTTCATGATGATGCTCAACCTAGTAATGATAATGATGTAGAAGTTGAACCTATTGTTGATCTTGATAACCCACAATCAAAGAATCAACGTTATGATAAAAGAGACTTTGTTGCTAGGAAACATGGTAAAGAAAGGGAACCATGGGTTCAGAAACCCATGCCTTTTCCTCCAAAACCATCCAAGAAAAAGGATGATGAGGATTTTGAGCGATTTGCTGAGATGATTAGACCTATCTTTTTGCGGTAATGCGATTGGTGATATGCTCAAAATG
The DNA here is from genome assembly GCA_021605145.1 of Aegilops bicornis. NCBI lineage: Eukaryota > Viridiplantae > Streptophyta > Magnoliopsida > Poales > Poaceae > Aegilops > Aegilops bicornis. The sequence goes on from CM038671.1 coordinate 127,824,720, forward strand.
AATCCTTATGCCAAATATATGAAAGATATTGTTACAAATAAAAGAAAGATACCGGAAGCTGAAATTTCCACCATGCTTGCTAATTATACTTTTAAGGGTGGAATACCAAAGAAACTTGGAGATCCAGGAGTACCTACTATACCATGCTCCATTAAGAGAAATTATGTTAAAACTGCTTTATGTGATCTTGGAGCCGGTGTTAGTGTTATGCCTCTCTCTTTATATCATAGACTTGACTTGAATAAGTTGACACCTACTGAAATATCTTTGCAAATGGCTGATAAATCAACTGCTGTAATTGGCCGGTATTTGTGAGGATGTGCCTGTTGTGGTTGCAAACGTTACTATTTTAACGGACTTTGTTATTCTTGATATTCCGAGGATGATAGTATGTCTATTATTCTTGGAAGACCTTTCCTTAATACTGCAGGGGCTGTTATTAATTGCAACAAAGGCAATGTCACTTTTCATGTTTATGGTAATGAGCATACGGTACACTTTCCGAGGAAACAACCTCAAGTTCATAGTATCAACTCTATTGGAAAAATTCCATCGATTATATTTGGAGGTTTTGAATTTCCTCTCCCTACTGTCAAGAACAAATATGATATACTTATTATTGGGGATGTCCATATCCCCGTTGAGGTAACCTAGTGTTATTCGAAATTTCTCCAATTCCATGTTAATCGGAATGAGTTTGTTAACAAGACCTGATCAACATTGTTAGTGGATTCCTTTTGATGAGCATGAGATGGATGAAACTAGAAGCACAACCTTCTATACCCTCTTTATATTTTCTGTTATTTAGTAGAAATAAAGTAAAATAGTATTATTTTTGTCTGTTTCCTGATTTATCCGTGCAATATAAAATACCCCGAAAATAAAAGTCCTCAGAATGCCATGCCAATTTAATATGATTTTTTCGGGAATATTTGAGGATTTACTGTGCAAAAATTACCGCGGGGGGAGCTGCCACCTGGCCACGAGGGTGGAGGGCGCGCCCTACCCCCCAGGGCGCGCCCCCCTGCCTCGTGGGCCCACGGTGGCCCTCCTCCACTTATCCCTGCACCCAACTTCTTCCTCTGCCTCACACAAACCCGAAAAACCAACTCAAGCACGAGTTCCAGCCACTTTTGCTGTGATTTTTGATCTCCTTGCTCAAAGCACCTCTCGCAAAACAACTTGGGGAGATTGTTCCTTGGTATGTGACTCCTCCATTGGTCCAATTAGTGTTTGTTCTAGTGCTTTATTCTTTGCATATTTGTGCTGCATAGGTGACCATGTTCTTGAGCTTGCATGTCAAATTTATATGGTTCCAAGTAGTTCTAATGCTTGATATAGGCTCTAGGCACTTGTACGAGTAGTTGCTATCAATTTTATTGAAGTTGGTTCACTTTTGTTTGAAGTTACTAAAAATTTCAGAAATTTTTCAGAGGAAACAATATGTTTAGGAAAATGTTCCAAGGTGGTTCTTCAAGGAAGCAAGGTCCTGTGCTTGCAATGCGTGATGCTGACGAGGAACCACCAAGAGACGCTCTTGTGAGGCCCTGTGAATGGCCTTCGGAAAATTTTATGGATCAAGCGGGAATCAAAGAAGAATTTAATGCATATTTGCGTAATGCCGGTCTTGAGGACTTTGAGGCTGACAAATGCCCCCAGTATCATGATCTCACAAGTTCATTTGTGAGGAGGTTTGAGTTTTCATCTTTGCGTAATTCTCCTTCAGTCATGTTTGACCTTTATGACAAATCTTATACCATGTACTTAGAGGATTTCACTTTTGCTTGCAAACTCACATCTTGGGGTAGTGTTAGGGATCCCCCTAAATATGAATTTAGAGACTTTCTTGCTAGAATAACTGTGGGGGAATCTAGAGATATAACACAAGCCACTATAGGGAGCATTCACTTTCCTGCTATACATTATTTTGCTCTCTTCATAGGTAGATGCATAAATGCTAAGGATGAAGCATGTCACATGTGTGCCCCCGATCTCGGCATTCTCGTAAGTGTTGTGTTAGGAGACCAATCTTATCATATGGGAGCCATTGTAGCTCAGAGGTTGCATCATAATAGACATAACGGGATTTCTTTGGAGGAATTTATGCAACCCGCTTAGCTAATTTTCTTGAGATAGACATTCATGAGGGCGATATGGAGTTACCCCCTACTTATTTAGATTTTGATTCTATGGTTTCCCACCAGTTTGTTGAGAGGACTGAACCACCTTTCCAGTATCGACTAATCTTTAACAAACGACGTGTTGTCCATATTACTCTTCCTGCTCATGCCTTCTTTGATTCTCAGACAAAAGGAAGATATATTATTACCAGAGAGGAGGCAGATGAGTACGAGAGAAGAGCGGAGGCGGCTCGATGCCACGCTGCAGCTCAGGAGGCGATAGCCGCTGCCTCGCAGTATGACCCCAGCTACACCTACGGGTATCCGCCAGGCTATCCCTGGCAATAGACCAACTTAGGACAAAAGTCTAAGCTTGGGGGAGTACGTATTTCTCAACGACATTACATTTATGTTCACACACACTCATTGCTAGATGTCGGTGCTCATACTCTTTCACTGTAATATCCATGCTAGTTTATTTTCTTTTTCCTGCTTTCTTCTTGTGTGTTTAATAAACCTTAAGAAAAATAAAAAAATTTAGTAGTAGTTTATTTCTTTGTTGTAGTAATTAAAAATAAAACCCAAAAATATTTCCCGTTCTTCTTTTGCTTGTTGGGAGCTTTCCCGTGTAAATTGTTTTTATTTCTTTTCTTTGGGGGTCAGTAGGAGAAGATCATGATTAAATTGTTGAAGTGGCTCTTATATGGATCATTGTTGATTTAACCAAGAGCCCATATTGCCTTGTCTTCTCCTATTTATTGAATGCTCGCAGATTCCAGCTTAGTCCAATTTACGCAAACTCTTATTATTATTCACATCATTCGGTCGTGCAAGTGAAAGGCAATTATGATGATATATGATGGACTGACTGAGATGAGAAAAACTGGTATGAACTCGACCTCTTTTGTTTTTGTAAATATGATGAGTCCATCGTTCCTGATTCAGCTTATTATGAATAAACATGTTTGCAATGACAATTAGAGATCATAGTTGCTCGTGCCATGCTTGATTAGCTATGAGTTATAATGGTTTACCTTGTGTGCCAACATGCTATTAAAATGGTTGTGATGTGGTATGATGGGGTGGTATCCTCCTTTGAATGATTTAAGTGACTTGACTTGGCACATGTTCACGCATGTAGTTGAAACAAATCAACATAGCCTTCACGACATTTATATTCATGGTGGATTATATCCTACTCATGCTTGTATTCAATGTTTGTTAATTTTAATGCATGTTCATGACTGTTGTCGCTCTCTAGTTGGTCGCTTCAGCCTTTTTGCTAGCCTTCACTTGTACAAAGCGGAATACGCTTGTGCATCCAATCCCTTAAACCCCAAAGTTATTCCATATGAGTCCACCATACCTTCCTATATGCGGTATCTACCGCTGCTCCAAGTAAATTTGTATGTGCCAAACTCTAAACCTTCAAATAATCATTCTATTTTGCATGCTCGAATAGCTCATATATCAACTAGGGCTGCCCTTATCTTCCGTGTTAGGCGGGTTATTCTCAAGAGGAGTGGACTCCACTCCTCATTCACGAGAAAATGGGATGCCTAGTCCCATGCTTTATGCAAACTAAATCAAAATAATTGCAAACAAAACTCCCCCTGGGACCCGTTGAATGTTGGAGGCACTCGTTGTTTCGAGCAAGCCATGGATTGATGCTTGTGGAGGGGGGGGGTATAAACTTTACCATTCTGTTTGGGAACCGCCTATAATTTTTTTAGCATGGAAGATATCGTCATCTCTTAGTTGTTATGTTGACAATGAAAGTATGCCGCTCAAAATATAATTTATCTCTATTTCAAAACCGAGCTCTTGCACCTCTACAAATCCTTGCTTCTCTCTGCGAAGGGCCTATCTATTTACTTTTATGTTGAGTCATCACCCTCTTATTAAAAAGCACTAGCTGGAGAGCACATCTGTCATTTGCATTCATTATTGTTAATTTATATCGGGTATGACTATGATTGGATCTCTTTTACCATGAATTACAATGTCTAGTCAGTCCTTGATCTTTGAAGGTGCTCTGCATTTATGTTTTGCGGTCTCAGAAAGGGCTAGTGAGATACCATCTTGTTATATCATATTATGATTGTTTTGAGAAAGTGTTGTCATCCGAGATTTATTATTATGGCTTGCTAGCTAATTATGTTATTGATATGAGTAAACATGAGACCTAGGAGTTATTGCAAATGTGGTTAGTTATGATCTTTGCCGAAAGCTTTGAATCTTTGGCTTGACATAGGTACAACAACAAGAGCAAACAGAGTTTGTAAAAGTTTTTCTTTTTCTCTTCAGTTTGTCAACTGAATTGATTGAGGACAAGCAAGGGTTTAAGCTTGGGGAGTTGATACGTCTCCGTCAGATCTACTTTTCCAAACACTTTTGCCCTTGTTTTGGACTCTAACTTGTATGATTTGAATGGAACTAACCCGGATCGACGCTGTTTTTAGCAGAATTGCCATGATGTTGTTTTATGTGCGTAAAACAAAAGTTCTCGGAATGACACGAAACTCCACGGAATATCTTAGAATAAATAATAAAAAATCTCGCCAAAGATGAAGACCAGGGGCCCACACCTGTCCATTTAGGGTGGGGCGCGCCTACCACGTGGGCCCTCTGGACACTTTCCGACGCCAACTCCAACTCTATATATTGGCTTTCGGGGAGAAAAAAATCAGAGAGAAGAAATCATCGCGTTTTACGATACGGAGCCGCCGCCAAGCCCTAATCTTTCTCGGGAGGGATGATCGGGAGTCCGTTCGGGGCTCCGGAGAGGGGGATTCATCGCCGTCGTTGTCGGTGTCAAAACCGGCGGATCTCGGGTAGGGGGTCCCGAACTGTGCGTCTAGGCGGATGGTAACAGGAGACAAGGGACACGATGTTTTTACCCAGGTTCGGGCCCTCTCGATGGAGGTAATACCCTACTCTTGCTTGATTAATATTGATGATATGGGTAGTACAAGAGTAGATCTACCACGAGATTGTAGAGGCTAAACCCTAGAAGCTAGCCTATGGTATGATTGTTGTTCGTCCTATGGACTAAAAACCCTCTGGTTTATATAGACACCGGATAGGTTAGGGTTACACAGAGTCGATTACAATGGTAGGAGATCTACATATCCGTATCGCCAAGCTTGCCTTCCACGCCAAGGAAAGTCCCAACCGGACACGGGACGAAGTCTTCAATCTTGTATCTTCATAGTCTTGGAGTCCGGCCGTGATGATAGTCCAGCTATCCGGACACCCCCTAGTCCGGGACTCCCTCAGTAGCCCCTGAACCAGGATTCAATGACGACGAGTCCGACGCGCATATTGTCTTCGGCATTGCAAGGCGGGTTCCTCCTCCGAATACTTCATAGAAGGTTTTAAACACCAAGATAGTGTCCGGCTCTGCAAAACAAGTTCCACATACCACCGTAGAGAGAGAATAACTTTTGCCGATCTCCGACGTATTCCGCAGCGTGAGATCACACCATGGCTGTGCCTTTATATGAATCATCTTTTACCGTTCCACCTTAAGCGGCGTTTAGCGAGGCGGTTTCCTTGGCACGCCTTATCAAAGCATAGATCATGCCCCCTTATTCCGGGATTCTCATCAATACGGACGTGGGTAACCCATCCGCGCCATTGATTATGGCGCTTGGGAGATAAGCGAGTTTTACTAGGCTGGTGGGGGACGCATAGCTTCGTCCGTGCATATAAGGGGATAAGGATCCACCTTTTCACCTACGCCTTCTTCCTCCTTTGCTCATCCATTTCCGTGCACTCGAGCTCCATCGCCCGAGTCCGCACATCCCACCTCAACCTTTCTCCAACCAAGTCAGGAGCGGGAGGCAGGTGGATGGCCTCCTCCGTCACGGAGGGGCACATCACAAGACTGCGGGAGGCCGGATACTTGTCCGGCGACATCGCGCCTGAGCTTCCCGACGAGGGCAGCTCATTCCAACCCCAGCCCCATGAGAGGGTGGTGTTTCTCCCCACTTCCTCCGCGGACTAGGTTTTCCACTTCACCCATTTGTCCGGGGGCTCATGTTCTACTACGGCCTGGACTTCCACGACCTAGCCCCGAATTTCATCCTCAACATCTCGGCGTTTATCGTCGTGTGTTAGGCCTTCCTCTGCATCCAGCACCACTTCGGCTTATGGCTGAAGATTTTCAACGTCAGGCCGAAGGTAGTGGGGCCGTCAAGCGGAGTGCGGAGGCGCCATGGTTGGCAAGATAGCCAAAGTCCTATGGCTCGAGGGCTCCTTTGTGGAGACGATAAAGGGGTGGCAATCGGGGTGGTTCTACATCACCGACCCACGCGACCCCAAATGGGTGGCGGCCCCGAATTCAGATCTGGCTTCCCCACACGGCTCTCGTCATGGAAAGAGACGGGCCGGACTTGGGGGAATTCGGACGAGACATCCAGACTCCAAACATGCGTCCGAAACCTGGTGGACAAGAATCTAAGGCTTGTCAACGTAATCCAGGTGATGCTCATCTGCCGGATCCTCCCACGCCAACAACGGGCCTTCAAATTATGGGAGTTCGATCCGGCACAGCACTTGACTCTAAAAAGGCTCTTCGACACTACGTACGAAGACGCCTGGAAGGGGCTGTTCACGGGTGCCGAGGCTCCCTCATCCGCTACTGAAGATCGCGGGTACAGCTCGCAACGTCCAGCCGGTGAGGTAAGTTATTTTTCCCTTTACGAGACTTTTTTCATAGATTGACTCTATGTGGGATCTAAAAACTCCCTAATCTTTGACAGGACTGGCTGAAGACGTCCGGACAGATTAACTATCCGGCTCCTTTGCTGGAATACCCAGAGGACGCCCGATTGACGGGGCTGCTGGCTCCGGCACCCCATGTGGTGCCGGAGAAGAAGGCCAAGAAGGAGGCCACGGGAACTCGAAGGAGCTCCCGACGCCAGGTGCTGTCATATTCTGGAGCAGAATCTTCTCCTGAGGACGAGGAGGAGGAAAAAGAAGCTTCTCCCCCAGCGGGGGAGGAGAGGAAAAGGAAGGCCGCCCCAACTAGGGAGGCCGGAGGGTCCAAGAAGGGAAGAACCCTTCCTCCGGATTTCTCCACCAACGTCGCCAGCGACGAGGAGGATTGGCCAACAAGGGCCAAGCTCCTGGCGGGATCGTAAGTGTCCGGATGCCCATGGCTTTTTCATTATTGCATAGTGTTCTCTAATGTCGAACAATCATGCAGCCCGCCCAAGAGCGATCTAGCCGCTTCGACGAGCGGGTCCCTGGGTTCGTCGGAAATGGAGAGTACTTGCCTCCGACCGCCTCCTCGCCTCACGCCATGGACGACGCCGAGGTGGCGCCCAAGGGGCCTGGTCAAGAGGAGGTGGCGCAGGAGGCGCCACAAGGCGACCTCCTGGACTCCAAGCGCGTGGGGGGCAAGACCCCTAGGGGCTCTAAGCCCGACCCTTGTCCGGACTCCATGCCGGAACCTTCAGTGGTTCCGGAGTCCGGCAAGCGGTCCCTTCGTAAGAAGGGTAAGACGCAGGTGTCCTCTGTCCAACCGGAGGCACCGGATAGCTTACTGGAGGCGCTTAACAGCGCCTCCATCGAGGAGCACCGGACTGTTATGAGTGCGGTGATCCGGACAGTTCGATCCGCCAAGAGCGGGCTGACTGAAGCCTGTACCAGCCTTCTAATGGGCTTTGAGGCAAGTTTAGAATATGTAAAAATATTACCACATAGACAGAGTAGCCCACGATGCTTAGTTCGTGTTCAAAAAGAAAAGCCGAACTAAGGATCTAAAAGATATACGCAGGAGTCTAACATAAGGATGTCAATATGGGAATGCAGGCTTGGCCGACCTCTGCCGCGACCGATCATGGAGGTCAATGCACTAAAGCATAACCTCGAGTGGTCCGAGAACGAGCTCGGACAAGCCAAGAAGCAGCTCGAGGACAAGGAAGGTAAATAATACCTTATTAATTAAAATACCTTATAGAAAAGGTTTTGGTTGCCAAAAAATAACAGGAATAACGTGGGTACTACAGGGGCCACGAACGAGGTGGCGACCCTGAAGGAAGCGGTGTGTCACAGCCCCAGATCAACTCTAGAGCTTGCTTGTAACTAGTAGCATTGCATCCATGCATCATGTTTAATTTCCATGAAATTTGAAATGGGGATGATCAAGCCCTAGCACTAAAGCAATTCAAATAGGTTTACATTCAAAAATATTTTCAAAAACCCAAAGTGGTTTGCAAAAATGTTCATGATTAATGGAAAAAGGTGAAAACCATATCCAGAGGTGATGGATATTTTTCCAAGACATTTCTAGATTTTTGAATAAACCATATTGTATTTGAATTGGGGCATTTAAATACTATTAACATTATTTTTAAATGCTCCAACAATTCTGAAAATAGTTAAGGGCCTCTGTAATAATTTAGTTAATGCCCACAATTATTTTCAGGATTTATTTAAATGGTTTGGTATTTTACTAAACTAAAACAAAACAGAAAATAGAAAACAGAAATAATAAAAGAGAGAGAGGAACTGTACCTGGCCTCACCTGGCAGCCCACCTGGCCCAGCCTTCTTTTCCCCCCCTCCTCCTGGCTGGCCCAGTTGGCCCAGCCCACCAGCGCCCCACCGCTCATCGTCTTCCTCTGCCAGAAGGCAGAGGCGAGGCGTGGCGAGCGCTGGCAATGCCGCGGCCACCTCCTGCTTGTGCTGGCGGCCTCCCGACCTTCTCGCGACGCCTGGAGATGCCACGCACACCCCCCCAACCCCCTCGTTCCCTCTCCTCTCTCCCTCGGACGCCTCCCTCTCCTCTGCTCCCTCTCTCTCGCCCGGACCGAGCGGCCTCGTCGCCACCGTCGCCGTTCGCCGCGGCCACCGCCACCCCCTCTCCTCCCCGACTAGCCCACAAGCTCCGCCACTCCACCCTCGCCCTCCTCACCGAGTCTCCCGACGCGGAGCACCCCGAGGCGCCGCCCGCCGTTCTTCCCCTCTTCGGACCCGCCGGTCGCCGTCGGCCAATTCGGCGTCATCCGGCCTCCCGAGCCGGTGAGCTTGCCTTGACCTCCCGTGAGCTCGCCGACGTTTCCCTCATCTCTCTCTCTCGCGCGCCACAGCCGCCGCCCGCTTAGCACCCGAATCCGGCCACCGCCATGGCATGGCGTGAGCCTCAGCGCCCCAGCTTTTACGCTCGTCCCGTAGCTCCGGCATGTTCCTGGGTCCACAGGAAGCCGAGAGCCCTCGGTTGGCCTCCCCGTGCACCGCAGCGACGTTCGCGTCGTGCCGTGGTTTCGGCAGCCGCCGGCTCAACGCCGTCGCCAACTCCGGCGACCCCGCGCCCGTGGCCTCTGTTGGATGCGCAGGAGGAAGGGCTCCCCCCTGGTGCCCTCCGCCGCGCTTTTAGCCACCGGTGGAGCAACCCCGCGGCGCTCCGCCGCGTTCGACGTCGCCGGCGTCAAGCCGCCGGTGGCGATGACCCTTTGACCGGGGGTTTGACCACCCCGGGTCGACTGACATGCGGGCCCCGCCCGGCTAACTACTCTAGTTTAGGTTTAAACTAATTTAACTTAACCTAGGTTAGTGCTAATTAACTAGGTTAGTTTAGTTAGTCACTGACGTGTGGCCCCCACACGTCAGGTTTGACCTGGGGCGCCCTGTTGACCTGCTGACGTCACCCTGACGTGGTGCTGACGCCATAATCATTTTCTGGACTTAATTTAATTCAGTAAATTTCAGAAAATACTCTAAACTTCTAAAAATCATATAAATTCAACCGTAACTCGGATGGAAATAATTTATATATGAAAAATGATCAGAAAAATATGAAGAATCTGTTTATGCCATGATCATGCATGTTTGAACAAGTTAACCTCACTGAATAGGATGAATCATGATTAGGGTAATTTAGGAAATAGCATTTTGAGTTGGAGTTCAACCTTGTTTGAATTCCACTTCAACTAACTTGGATTATTATTGCATTAGGTGAATTCAGTACCTTAACATGATCATGCATCATATATGTGCATTGCATTGATTGTGCTCTCTCTTGTTTGCCGGTAATTGTCCCCTCCCGGTAGACAATGTACCGAAGCGATGATTATTCGATGACACCGATGAAGAACTATTATCTTGAAGTGCTGTGCAAGCAAAACCCCTTGTTCATTCCGATACAATCCCACTCTCTCGCTCCTGCTCTATTTTACTGCATTAGGACAACAACGACTCATGTGTTACTTGCAGCGGTAGCTGAACCCCTTGATCCTTTGCATGACTGTCATTCCACAAAGAATTAGATGAAACCCACTAGCATGAGTAGGAATTGTTTGAGCCATGTTGTGCCTACTCATTTATGCTTGTTTGTCATGCCTGCCATCGCTTAGAGTTGAGTCGGGTCTGATTCATCGGGAATGAATTGGAATGGTTGTGTGATCATGTCCTATTGTGTGTGAGCTAAGTGTGTGAACACGATTTGGTAAAGGTAGCGGTGAGAGGCCATGTAGGAGTACATGGTGGGTTGTCTCATTGCAGCCGTCCTCGAGAACTGAGTTACGTGTTTGTGATCCATGAAACAGCTTACTACCACGCATTGGGATCCTTAATTGACCCTCTCGGCTTCTTAACCACCCTTGTTCCTGGTCCGGAGTTGCAAGTAGTTTCGTGTTTGTAGTATCTTGGGGCCGCACGCAACGCTGACCTTAGGGGTGGGTTGTGTTGCGGTAGGCACCGTGGCCGGTGTACCGATTCGCCTGCTTTGGTGTCTCGGGAACCTGTACACATCGTTCGGGGCCGTATGGGAAACCTCGGCCGGACTTCATGGATGGGACCCGAATAGGCGATAAACCTGGACTGGGACTTGAGTGTTTAGGTAGGCCGTGGCCGACACCCACGTTGGGCTTCCGCTTGAAGGTTGCAGTACATGTCGTGTAAACGGCGGTAAGTGGTGAGAGCGTGTGTGAAGAAGTACACCCTGCAGGGTTTAATATGATCTATTCGAATAGCCGTGTCCGCGGAGAAGGACTTCAAGGTTGCCTATATCGGTTCATAGACAAGTGAAAGTGGATACTCTAAAATGCGCAAGATAAGCGTGAGTGCTATGGATGGCGTTCTCGTAGGGAGAGACGGGAGCGGGTCCATAGTGGTGTATTGACATGGTGAATATGTGGACTCGTGCGCCACCTCAAAAGAGTTACTTGCGATCGTAGTTCGGGATAGCCACCGAGTCAAAGCTGGCTTGCTGCGGTCAAACTCCACCACCCCCTTTGATACCGATGCATATGTAGTTAGTTACGATGTAAGTCTTGCTTTGAGTACAATTGTACTCACGCTTGCTTATTTTATGTTTTGCGAGAGACGTCGGTCCTCGCTTGTAGTTCTACGTGGACTTGACGTTTAGCTTGTTACCTCAGCTACGATCTTGTGCCTTCGGCAGATCTCGGTAGATAGTCGGGCTTCTCGGCCTTTTTCATTTATAGTTATGCGTACTTCGAGACATGATTAGCTTCCGCTTGTGCTTTGACTTGTATGCTCGAGTGTTGGGTCATGAGACCCATGTTTGTAATATCTCGCTCCTCGAGCCTATTGATATATATTTGAGTCAGAGAGTTATGTTGTGATGCACTGTTGTATCTACGCATATTGAGCATAATGTGTGTATGTTTGAAATGCTGGGTATGTGTGGGATCCGACAAACTAGTTGTTTATCCTTGGCAGCCTCTCATATGGGGAAATGTAGTCTCGTGCTTACGAGCGATAGTAGTCCGCTACAGCCCGGTTCACCGGAGTCCTGCTAGCCCAAAGCACTACTGCTTGGACACTTGATCGGCCGGCATGTGTTTCACCGTTCCTATATGTCTCGTCCTTCGGGAAATGTCACGCGGTGTTATTCGGAGTCCCGCCTAGCTCACAGCCCGGGATACCGGAGTCCTCATAGCCCAAAGTGCTACAGCCCGAATATATCCGTTGATGACCGACATGTTCGATGTGATTCATGTATGCCTGTCCCCATAGGTTAAGCGCCGCTTTGGTTCACGACTAGCCATGTCGGCCCGGTTCTTTGTCATATGGATGCTAGCGACACTATCATATACGTGAGCCAAAAGACGCAAACGGTCCCGGGCCATGGTAAGGCGACACCTGGGAATACCGTGCGTGAGGCCGCAAAGTGATATGATGTGTTACATGCTAGATCGGTGTGACTTAGGATCGGGTCCGACAGCGTTGGTATCGAGCTTTGATCATCAGAGGATTACCAAGCCAAACTGGTGAAGTTGTGTCTAGAAATGCTTTAGTTATATAAGGAATTGATTGTGGAAGGGACGTAAGGCTCTTTTTACTCCTTATACCTCATGGCCTTCTGATCTGAGTCATCCTCTTCTCTTCTACGGGGTTTAAGAACTAGGCTTCTCATCTATCCATTAGGATGACGTGTTACTAATCCATAGACTTATAGGATTGTTGGTTTTAATCCCCAGTTCAGTTACTATTATTCCTGTATGATAACTGTTGATCTCAGAATCTTGTTATGATGTTGTTGAGTGGTTATGCCACCATTCTTGCAGGATGTCCCAAATCATTTTGAGCATTTACAGCCGTTATGCTGTCCGAATCATCCCAGGTCTCTAAATAGTCTGATGCATTTGCAAATCCTTTCCTTCCGTTTCCGATGTCCTTTTGGTCAGAATAAGCACACCAATCGGTAAGTTGAGGTACTCTGTTGCCTCGACACATATGTTGGAACTATTATTATGACCCTAGGTGATTAGGAAGTCACCTAGCAATTTAGCAATGCTTTTGTATCCTCGGTGTGATGATTCTGGCCGTCATTCTTGAAAGCATCCCGTGATGCCATTTAGTAGTAGGTATTCTACTCCTGGGTTCTTGAACCCGAGATTCACCCTACTTCATATTGTTAGTATTTGCTAGTTTCTTTAGGATACTAGTAACTGCGTTAGTCCTCGAGCTCGTGGTATATCCTTCTTCCAAATACCATGAACCACTTATGGTCAAGTTTGTTGAACCAAAAGATCACAACTAGAGTGCTCTTGAGGAGTACTCCATTCATGTTGTGAATCTGCCAATTCTACCTTTCTGCATGGGTTATCCGGAAGAAATGTTGAGTTTGCTCGACATACTAATCCATGCATCCACAACTCAGGAAATTATATGTTCCTCTGAGTTGCTCTCTTCAGTTGCATTCTGACCTTCATCTATCAATTGATAGCCAAGGGTATGCGTGCATTTATTCTCATCGATACATTTTGTCCTTGTGGCCGTCAAGCCATTCTATTCCAGAATGACTAGGAGAAACAAACTCCAGTACCTTGTCCATTTCTGGGATTAGGTCAAAGTTGTTGTATTTCGCAGATCAAAATGTCAATTCAGCTTTTGAATCTGTTCTACCCTGAAGTATTGCCATCTTATGTCAAGAATGTCATGGGAATTGCACAACCTCTTAGAAATTCTTGACGCAGTGATACTCTCGCTATCATTATTCATTCCTCGGTTCCGTGTTGTTGCAATCGGAATGCCGGCAAGTGAATTGTGGTGTGTGAAATCAATACCCCGAGCAACTTGTTGCTTGGTAATGAATGGACAATATTCTCATCCTTAGCGTGTTGGTTATTAAATCATCATCCTAAGATTGATCGTGCTACCTAGTCCTTATTTACGGTGTACACTTGATTGACGAGTTAGGATCTTGTCAAGTCCTCACTCCTTAATCATATCATCTTGCCTTGAAAAGCAAGATTGTTCTCGAGCTTAGTGACATACCGGTGGTTCGTGACTTTCCAAATATCTTCTTGGAAGTGTTACCGGGTTGTTTCACATCGTTATGTTGGGCTCGTGATCAAGTTGGTTTTCCTGTGAACCACCCTTCTCCAAGAATCTGTGTTGGATAACCTCGAGCTAGTTGGTTAAGCTAAACAACAACTTGGAGAGTTGGAAGATAAAAGCTTGCCTAACTTAGTTCGATCCAAAGGGATATTCTTGTGAAGTGTGTGTTGAAGAAAGATGATATCTTCATCGATTGGTCCTTGTGATCAGTTGCTGGATCTATTGTCCTACCAATTCTTTGATTTGAGTATGGGCCATTATCAAGTCAAATCAGAACCAACGATATTCGTAATGTTGTCTTACTCGTGGTTGACCCTCGAGCATACACCATTATATCTTTTGGTCCGACCAATGCTATCACCGTGTTCACATGATGGTGGAAGTCCAAAGATTGATATGGAAATTTCGACAAGTTGCTTTGTTGAGCCCATCAAGAGCATTTTGTCTCCCCATGAGTCATGTTGAGCATCAACCTAGTATTGGAAACTTGTGTAAGCATTTCTTCGTGTTTCATTCATGAAGCATATGTTTGGATGAAAGTAGTGACTTCCTCTAGTTCATGTGCATCTGATGTAAGTTGCCGCCATGAACTTGAGAAAGGTTTGTTTTGTTTCCTCTGGAATCATTCCAAGTCAGTCATGCATGTGCGAAGTATTCTATGGCATGATAGACTGATCATCTTCATTTCATATGAATTCCATAGCACACCAAGCCACTGATTGATTTGTTCAAGGAAAAGAAGTCTATTCTTGGGATCTAATCCATGGACTTGCGTAAAGACTTGATACCCTCGATGATGGTTCCCCCCACACCGAACTTCGGTAGTGTTTTATTATAAGACTACCATGTGGTCATGTTTGTCTAGGACAACATGTTCACATGTTTGTAGCTAAACCATCTCATGTTTTGGAGCTTGATATCGTAGTTCATATCCCGAGAATCTCGCAACGCCATCTCGTCATATTGTGTTGCAACCCTTCCTTTTCAGACATGATGAGTCTGAAATATCCTAACACCAACCAGATCTGAATCTCGTGCAGATATGATGGTTGGAACATTCGAACAGCTTGCATTTCGCTCCCAGCTTGCACCGTCCTTATGCCATTTCACTATGGGCTGCCTTCGTAGTAATTTCTGTTCAAGATCATCCTCAAAAGTGGACTTACCCTAGGCCCCCTCCACCTCCGATGATAAGCAAAAATCATCCATTGCGTTGTCTTCAACAAGGTAGTCCACATCATCCATTTTAGTCCGGGTGTACCATTCCTCTGCATTCCATCAAATGATCGCTTGTGATTGACCTAGGCTGGTATAAAGAGTTCCAATGATCTATGGATCAAAAGTAATTCTTTTTGCCACTTAAGGGAATAGTTCTTTGCGTCACATTTTTCGAGGTGCCCCGTTACGGGATCATAGTAAATATTTCCTCACCACCTTGACACCATCCACCATCTTTCTAAGCGTGGAATTGTTGCCACCAATCAAACCCGTTGTTGTTCTTCCATTCCTCTCGATGTGTTTTGTGTCTCAACTCGAGATGTGTCACCGTCTCGGTCCGTGAGTTGATCATGTTACCCGATCTTCATGAAGATCGAATCATGTAGGGTTTCCCCTTCTTTCTATTGTCGTGTCGGTGAAGATCTTGAAAGCAGAGACGTCAAGACCAAGATGATGGAGTAACTCAACATCTTCGAGAAGGGCAAATGGATCATGAAGATTGTGATAGTTTGTGACTCCCCTTTTTCCTCTTGCCTCACGTCTTGAATCTCGGGGCGAGATTCTTGTTTAGTGGGGGTGAGTTGTCACAGCCCAGCATCAACTCTAGAGCTTGCTTGTAACTAGTAGCATTGCATCCATGCATCATGTTTAATTTCCATGAAATTTGAAATGGGGATGATCAAGCCCTAGCACTAAAGCAATTCAAATAGGTTTACATTCAAAAATATTTTCAAAAACCCAAAGTGGTTTGCAAAAATGTTCATGATTAATGGAAAAGGTGAAAACCATATCCAGAGGTGATGGATATTTTTCCAAGACATTTCTGGATTTTTGAATAAACCATATTGTATTTGAATTGGGGCATTTAAATACTATTAACATTATTTTTAAATGCTCCAACAATTCCGAAAATAGTTAAGGGCCTCTGTAATAATTTAGTTAATGCCCACAATTATTTTCAGGATTTATTTAAATGGTTTGGTATTTTACTAAACTAAAACAAAACAGAAAATAGAAAAGAAATAATAAAAGAGAGAGAGGAACTGCACTGGCCTCACCTGGCAGCCCACAGCCCACCTTTCTTTCCCTCCTCCTGGCTGGCCTGGTTGGCCCAGCCCACCAGCCCCATCACATCGCCTTCTTCCTCTGCCAGAAGGCGAGGCGAGGCGTGGCGAAGGCCGGCAATGCCGCTGACCACCTCACCAGGCCGGGCGGCCTCCCGACCTTCTCGCGGCCTTTGGAGATGCCACGCACACCCCCCCAACCCCCGCGTTCCCTCGCCGCGCTCCCTCGGACGCCTCCCACTCCTCTGCTCCCTCGCGCTCGCCCGGGCCGAGCGGCCTCGTCGCCACCGTCGCCGTTCGCCGCGGCCACCGCCACCCCCTCTCCTCCCCGACTAGCCCACAAGCTCCGCCACTCCACCCTCACCCTCCTCACCGAGTCTCCCGACGCCGGAGCACCCCGAGGCGCCGCCCCGCCGTTTCTTCCCCTCTTCGGACCCGCTGGTCGCCGTCGACCTTCGGCGTCATCCGGCCTCCCGAGCAGTGAGCTTGCCTTGACCTCCCGTGAGCTCGCTGACGCTTCCCCTCATCTCTCTCTCTCGCCACACAGCCGCCGCCCGCTTAGCACCCGAATCCGGCCACCGCCATGGCCATGGCGTGAGCCTCGCGCCCGAAGCTTTTCGCTCGTCCCGTAGCTCGGCATGTTCCACAGGTCCACAGGGAAGCCGTAGAGCCCTCGGTTGGCCTCCCGTGCACCGCAGCGACGTTCGCGTCGTGCGTGGTTTCGGCGACCGCCCGGCTCAACGCCGTCGCCAACTCCGGCGACCTTCGCCTGTGGCCTCTGTTGGATGCGCGGAGGAAGGGCTCCCCAGGTGCCCTCGCCGCGCTTTTAGCCACCGGTGGAGCAACCCAGCGGCGCTCGCCCGCGTTCGACGTCGCCCGGCGTCAAGCCGCCGATGGCGATGACCCTTGACCGGGGTTTGACCACCCCGGTCGATCGACATGCGGGCCCCGCCTGCTAACTACTCTAGTTTAGGTTTAAACTAATTTAACTTAACCTAGGTTAGTGCTAATTAACTAGGTTAGTTTAGTTAGTCATCGACGTGTGGCCCCCACACGCCAGGTTTGACCTGGGCGCCTGTTGACCTGCCGACGTCACCTCGACGTGGTGCCGACGCCATAATCATTTTCCGGACTTAATTTAATTCAAGAAATTTTAAAATACTCTAAACTTCTAAAAATCATATAAATTCAACCGTAACTCGGATGGAAATAATTTATATATGAAAAATGATCAGAAAAATATGAAGAATCTGTTTATGCCATGATCATGCATGTTTGAACAAGTTAACCTCACTGAATAGGATGAATCATGATTAGGGTAATTTAGGAAATAGCATTTTGAGTTGGAGTTCAACCTTGTTTGAATTCCACTTCAACTAACTTGGATTATTATTGCATTAGGTGAATTCAGTACCTTAACATGATCATGCATCATATATGTGCATTGCATTGATTGTGCTCTCTCTTGTTTGCCGGTAATTGTCCCTCCCTAGAGCGATGTATCGACGATGATTATTCGATGACACCGATGAAGAACTATTATCTTCAAGTGCCGTGCAAGCAAAACCCCTTGTTCATTCCGATACAATCCCACTCTCTCGCTCCTGCTCTATTTTACTGCATTAGGACAACAACGACTCATGTGTTACTTGCAGCGGTAGCTGAACCCCTTGATCCTTTGCATGACTGTCATTCCACAAGAATTAGATGAAACCCACTAGCATGAGTAGGAATTGTTTGAGCCATGTTGTGCCTACTCATTTATGCTTGTTTGTCATGCCTGCCTTTGCTTAGAGTTGAGTCGGGTCTGATTAATCGGGAATGAATTGGAATGGTTGTGTGATCATGTCCTATTGTGTGTGAGCTAAGTGTGTGAACACGATTTGGTAAAGGTAGCGGTGAGAGGCCATGTAGGAGTACATGGTGGGTTGTCTCATTGCAGCCGTCCTCTGGAACTGAGTTCTGTGTTTGTGATCCATGAAACAGTTACTACCACGCATTGGGATCCTTATGTGACCCTCTCGGCTTCTTTACAACCATTGTTCCTGGTCCGGGAGTTGCAAGTAGTTTCGTGTTTGTAGTATCTTTGGGGGCCGCATTTAACGCTGACCTTAGGGGTGGGTTGTGTTGCGGTAGGCACTGGGTCTGTACCGATTCGCCTGCTTGGTGTCTCGGGAACCTGTACACATCGTTCGGGGCCGTATGGGAAACCTCGGCGGACTCCTGCGGATGGGACCCGAATAGGCGATAAACCCGGATCGGGGACTTGAGTGTTTAGGTAGGCCGTGGCCGACACCCACGTTGGGCTTCCGCTTGAAGGTTGCCGAGTACATGTCGTGTAAACGGCGGTAAGTGGTGAGAGCGTGTGAAGAAGTACACCCTGCAGGGTTTAATATGATCTATTCGAATAGCCGTGTCATGGAGAAGGACTTACGGGTTGCCTATATCAGTTCATAGACAAGTGAAAGTGGATACTCTAAAATGCGCAAGATAAGCGTGAGTGCTATGGATGGCGTTCTCGTAGGGAGACGGAGCGGGTCCATAGTGGTGTATTGACATGGTGAATATGTGGACTCGTGTGCGCCACCTCAAAAGAGTAACTTGCGTCGTAGTTCGGGATAGCCACCGAGTCAAAGCTGGCTTGCTGCGATCAAACTCCACCACCCCCTTTGATAATGATGCATATGTAGTTAGTTCTGATGTAAGTCTTGCTGAGTACAATTGTACTCACGTTTGCTTATTTTATGTTTTGCAGAGAGACGTCAGTCTCGCTAGTAGTTCTACGTGGACTTCGACGTTTAGCTTGTTACCTCAGCTACGATCTTGTGCCTTCGGCAGGATCTGGTAGATAGTCAGGCTTCTCAGCCTTTTTCATTTATAGTTATGCGTACTCGGACATGATTAGCTTCCGCTTGTGCTTTGACTTGTATGCTCGAGTGTTGGGTCATGAGACCCATGTTTGTAATATCTCGCTCCTCGGAGCCTATTGATATATATTTGAGTCGAGAGTTATGTTGTGATGCCATGTTGTATCTACGCATATTGAGCATAATGTGTGTATGTTTGAAATGCTTGGTATGTGTGGGATCCGACAAACTAGTTGTTTATCCTTGGCAGCCTCTCATATGGGGAAATGTAGTCTCATGCTTACGGCGATAGTAGTCCGCTTCTGACCCGGTTCACCGGAGTCCTGCTAGCCCAAAGACTACTGCTTGGACACTTGATCGGCCGGCATGTGTTTCACTTCGTTCCTATGTCATCGCCCTTCGGGAAATGTCACGCGGTGTTATTCGAGTCACGCCTAGCCTGCTACAGCCGGGATACCGGAGTCCTGTTAGCCCAGTGCTACAGCCCGAATATATCCGTTGATGACCGACATGTTCGATGTGATTCATGTATGCCTGTCCCCATAGGTTAAGCGCCGCTTTGGGTTCACGACTAGCCATGTCGGCCCGGGTTCTTTGTCATATGGATGCTAGCGACACTATCATATACGTGAGCCAAAAGACGCAAACGGTCCCGGGCCATGGTAAGGCGACACCCGTGGGAATACCGTGCGTGAGGCCGCAAAGTGATATGATGTGTTACATGCTAGATCGGTGTGACTTAGGATCGGGGTCCTGACACGGTGTCCGTGGCCGAAAACAAAGCGGCTGCGGAACGCACCAAGCAAGAGAAGGGGGAGGTGCAGCTGGCCAAGATACGGCAAGAGCTCCAAGCTCTCGTGGAAAAACACGAGAGTTTGGAGCGTGACTCAAAGACTCGAGAGTCCGAGCTCGCCTCGGCTCTTGAGAGTGCCAAAGCTGCTAAGGCCGAGGCCCAAAAAGCCCTCCAAGAAATTGACTCCGTAAAGAAGATAGCGGCGGGTAAGGCATTCTTTATGCAAAGCAGGCATGTGAAAGTGAATTACCTATTACTTACCCGGATTCAGAGCTCTCTAGGAGCATTCGCAGATTTGCCCCGTAGTGTGTCTGACGCTGCCGCATTCTACCGCGCCAAGGAGGGGAGCTCGACGGAAAAGGTGTTACGGTCCCGATATCTTTGAGGCCGGACATCCGGTGCCTGAGCGACCAGCTGAAGCAGCTCGTCGAGCTCCACAATGTTGCCGAACAGGCCATGAAGGGCCTTATAAGCGGGCTGTGGCCATTGGAGGCCATGCACAGGAGCTACTTCGCTTGGTGCAGCAGCTGGTGGGCCTTTGTCCATGGATTGAAGTCATCAAAGCGCTCCGTGCTGCATTGAAGGTGTACGTCGGGCCCTTGCCCGTGCTAAAGTGCACTGGGGCAAGCTGGATGCGAAGAAGCTTGTGACGGACGGGCCACCAAAGGGCAAGGAGCATCGCACGCCCGAAATGTACTATGAGGGCCTCCT
Source organism: Aegilops bicornis (assembly GCA_021605145.1). NCBI lineage: Eukaryota > Viridiplantae > Streptophyta > Magnoliopsida > Poales > Poaceae > Aegilops > Aegilops bicornis. The sequence goes on from CM038671.1 coordinate 127,845,309, forward strand.
GAAGGGTGCCCGCCGAATAGCGGATGAGTGCTCCAAAGATGTAATTTTTGAATAGACTCGCATTTGTTATCCTGTACGCTGAAAACTTGTTCATATCGCTAAGCAACGCTTGTTAATTTAAAATATTACCTTTTGTGCGGCCGTTTATCAAATTTGAGAGATGGCAAGTCGTTATTTCGCCCCCATGCCACGAAAAGGTGGGTGTTCGAGATAAACTTGAGCACTCTTGTTCCCATTCTTGGGTCCATCTAGGGAGGCGCTCAACGCAACGACAAGGCAACCGGACTTATAATGCTTGAACACTCTCACTTAGCCATAGAATTCTATAATTTTAAATTTCGTGAAGCCCCTAGTATTCGGAAGACCGAGTTCGGGCGCTATCCACGCCTTTGGCCGGACAATCGCGGTTCCTCGCTCTAAGCGGCATAAGTCTTTAGGGACCCGAAAAACCTCTCGAACATGATCGGCTCTCGCCCTATCATGACAGATCAGTTTTAGCTTTCTCCACTGAGGTACTCGACCCAGCTCAAGCTGGGGCACAATCGCAGTGGTTCTCCCGTGCTACCTTAGCCGATATAACGGAACGTAAGGTACCAAAACACGGAGCCGGGCAAACCCAACTATTGACCCAAGACATGATTCGGAGCCGATTCATATAATGCTATAAGTTCGGGGTGCCGCACTTGTGAAAGTGTTCGGACTTATCACACCATAATTGTGTGGTACTTAAGCCCCTGGTTTATTGGCCGTACCAAAGTGTACGGGTGCAACATGTCATGATATGAACATATGTATAGATAAAAAAGAGTGCAATAATAGGCAGAAGCTATGCATTGTTTATTCAAAAAGGTACTGCAATGAAGGCAGAACGATACAAATAGTGCGATAAGAAAGGGATGGGACTATCTAACATGTCCCCCTCCAGGTAAGCTATGGATGGTATGTAAAACAGGTATAGTGCTCTTAATAGGGACCACCTGAACATTCGACGTAGCTTTCTGCTTCCCTGGCTGTTGCATCGTGAGTCCGACGATTCTAGTGCCGGACAGGACTTCTGGAAAACGAAGTCCTGAAAAAAAGGAAAGAAAGAAGAAAAAGAATGACACAATCGGGAGCCGCTGGTGCGGTTGAAACGCATTCTTGGCGTGCCGTGGTCGTGCCCCTCCCCTTATGCCCATGGTATCTCCAGAGCGTAGTTATGTACGCGTAGTACTGTCTTCTCAACTTCGCGAGGGCTGGGATTGGGGCCGGATTGCTACGCGTGCTTGAATCGTGCCAGGCGGTCTTGTTGTAGGTTACTCCGGGCGCGCTTGGCAGTGTCCGCATGCTTAGTGGCCAGACTCGAGAATTGCCGTGAGAGGCTGCTTTGCACCTCCGCCGCGAGGGCCGCCGTGTGCTCCTCCGTTCGGAGAGAGCGTTCGGTGTTTCCATTCACCGTGATTAATCCTCGAGGGCCTGGCATCTTTAGCTTGAGGTATGCGTAGTGCGGCACCGCATTGAACTTTGCAAATGCGGTTCGTCCAAGCAGTGCGTGATAGTTGCTGCGGAACGGGACTATGTCGAAGATTAACTCTTCGCTTTGGAAGTTATCCGGGGATTCGAAGACCACTTCGAGTGTAACTGAGCCTGTACAATTAGCCTCTACACCCGGTATGACGCCTTTAAAGGTCGTCTTTGTAGGTTTAATCCTTGAGGGGTCTATGCCCATTTTGCGACCTTTGTATCCTCATAAAGCAGGTTCAGTTGCTGCCGCAAATCCATCAGGACTCTGGTGAGGTGAAATCCGTTGATAATTGGGTCAAGAACCAATGCGGCCGAACCGCCGTGACGGATGCTAGTAGGGTGGTCCCTTCGATCAAAGGTGATCGGGTAGGAAGACCATGGGTTGAACTTCGGGGCGACTGGCTCCATCGCATATACGTCCCTTAGTGCACGCTTCCGCTCCCTTTTGGGTATATGGGTTGCGTATATCATGTTCACCGTCCGCACTTGTGTGGGAAAACCCTTATGTCCTCTATTGTTCGGCAGCCGGGGCTCTTCCTCGTCATCGCTATGCAGCCCCTTGTCATTGAGTTCGGCACTTAACTTGCCTGCTTGCTTGAACACCCAAAAATCCCTGTTGGTGTGATTGGCTGGTTTTTCGGGGGTGCCATGTATCTGGCACAAGCGGTCGAGTATTCGGTCCAAGTTGGACTGGCCCTGGGTATTTCGTTTGAATGGCTTCTTCCGCTGACCGGGTTTAGAGCCTCTGAATCCGGCATTGACGGCCGTATCTTCAGCATTATCACCGTTAATGCGGCGCTTGTTCTTGTTGCGACGCGACCTGCCATTGCTGTCCTTGGTATCCGAACTATCAGGGTGTTTGGCCAAGTTGTTGCTTCGAGCTAGCCAGCTGTCCTCTCCCGCGCAAAAGCGAGTCATGAGGGTTGTGAGGGCTGCCATAGATTTCGGCTTTTCCTGTCCTAGGTGCCGGGCAAGCCACTCGTCGCGGATGTTATGTTTGAAGGCTGCAAGGGCCTCTTGCATCCGGACGATCAACGATTTGTTTTTCTTTGTTAGGAACCGTGTCGAATTGTCCGGCTGATTCTTGGCTGCTGAATTATGTGACTAAGGTCATCGGCGTCTGGTGGTCGCACATATGTGCCTGGAAGTTATCAAGAAATGCGGCTTCCAGGTCGTCCCAACAACCAATTGATTCTGCTGGCAAGCTGTTAAGCCAATGCCGAGCTGGTCCTTTAAGCTTGAGGGGGAGGTATTTGATGGCATGTAGATCATCACCGCGGGCCATGTGGATATGGAGGAGATAATCCTCGATCCAAACCGCAGGATCTGTGGTACCATCGTATGATTCGATGTTTACGGGTTTAAAGCCCTCAGGGATTTGATGATCCATTACTTCATCTGTGAAGCATAGTGGGTGTGCGGCGCCTCTGTATTGGGCAATATCACGACACAGCTCAAATGAGCTTTGTCTATTGTGTTCGGCCCTGCCGGAGTTTCTGTATCCGGTGTGACGGTGATCATCCCGCGTCATTGGGCGCCCACGCGATCCGTAGATCGATCTTGTATGTTTTGCCTTATCCTCCAATATATCTCACAAGTCCGGCGTGTTTTCCCGTGCCCTGGTACTTTTTGAACGGTGTCGGGGTGCGGCTTGAACGGAGGGTCTAGAGGCCTCTCTATCGCGGCCACGAGGTGGCCGGTCTGCCATGTCGTACGCTGGTGACTTGGGTGCTTCCTCTGATCGAGGCAACGACCTGCGTCTGGGGTAGCTTTTGGAGGGCGTTCGAGTTCATACTCTTCCGCGAGGACTTCAGTCCATCTGTCAGCTAGCAGGTCTTGATCAGCTCTAAGCTGTTGCTGCTTTTTCTTGAGGCTGCTTGCCGTGGCTATAAGCCTGCGTTTGAAACGCTCCTGTTCGGCGGATCCTTAGACACGACAAATTAAATGCGTCGTCGAGGCTTGCCTCATCTTGAGAGGGAGGCGCATAATTATCGTCCTCGACCTCCTTTTCTGCCGCGACCGTCGTGCGTGCTTGCTTCTCCCTCCTCCTGCGCTGAGTCCTGCCGGAGGGTTTTCTTCAACCGTCAGGGTGTTATTATCTCCCGTGCCGGAATCACCGTTTTTGCTGTGGCGGGATTTAGAGCGGCGCCGCTGACATCGTTCCATCGCCGTTGCTTCTTGGAGGGGTCATCCTCCGTTGTTCCATCGCCGTTCCCATCTTTTGGGATGTCCACCATGTATATGTCGTATGACGAGGTGGCCTTCGATTGCCACATGGTATTTGGGTCTTGGTAAATCTCCGGCATCGTCGTCCATACCGTCGATGTCTTCAGAGTCGAAGTCGAGCATGTCGGTTAAATCATCAACAGTGGCTACAAAGTGGGTGGTGGGTGGGCGTTGAATTTCTTCGTCGTCCGCATCCCAACCTTCCTGGCCGTAATCCGGCCAGGGCTCTCCGGATAAGGAGAGAGACTTTACTGAATTCAGGATGTCGCCAAAGGGCGAGTGCTGAAAGATGTCCGCGGAGGTGAACTCCATGACCGGCGCCCAATCGGATTCGATTGGTAGGGGCGCGGAGGGTTCGGAGTTCGGAGAGGAGTCCGGCACCTTGGAGTCACGATCTTCGCAGGGGATAGGGATAGAGTTCGGCTCAATCGCCGTAGAGATCGTAGCCCCCGAGGCGGTGTCCAACCACTCGTCCTCGATCGGGGAATGCGGCTCCGGATTGAGGGTCGGAGCGGATGCTGGTGCGGCCTCCAGGGCCTTTGTTGACTGCGAGAGCTAGATCGTGCCCATCGAGACAGTGCGGCACGCTTGGCTGCGGCTCGAATCCGTCGAAGATCAAGTCTCCGCGGGTATCGGCTGTATAGTTCAAACTTCCAAATCTGACCTGATGGCCAGGGGCGTAGCTTTCGATCTGCTACAGATGGCCGAGCGAATTGGCCCGCAGTGCAAAGCCGCAAAATACGAAGATCTGTCCGGGGAGAAAGGTCTCACCCTGGACTGCGTCGTTGTTGATGATCGAAGGAGCCATCGGGCCTATCGGTGACGACACAGAGGAACTCTCAATGAAAGCACCAATGTCGATGTCAAAACCGGCGGATCTCGGGTAGGGGGTCCCGAACTATGCGTCTAGGCGGATGGTAACAGGAGACAAGGGACACGATGTTTTTACCCAGGTTCGGGCCCTCTCGATGGAGGTAATACCCTACTCTGCTTGATTAATATTGATGATATGGGTAGTACAAGAGTAGATCTACCACGAGATCGTAGAGGCTAAACCCTAGAAGCTAGCCTATGGTATGATTGTTGTTCGTCCTATGGACTAAAACCCTCCGGTTTATATAGACACCGGATAGGTTAGGTTACACAGAGTCGGTTACAATGGTAGGAGATCTACATATCCGTATCGCCAAGCTTGCCTTCCACGCCAAGGAAAGTCCCATCCGGACACGGGACGAAGTCTTCAACCTTGTATCTTCATAGTCTTGGAGTCCGGCCATGATGATAGTCCGGCTATCCGGACACCCCCTAGTCCACTCCCTCAGTCGTCATCATCAACCATCCTCCATCACCAATTTCATGATGCTCACCGTCGTGCGTGAGTAATTCCATCTTAGTCTTGCTGGACGGTGATGGGTTGGATGAGATTTATCATGTAATCGAGTTAGTTTTGTTAGGGTTTGATCCCTAGTATCCACTATGTTCTGAGATTGATGTTGCTATGACTTTGTTATGCTTAATGCTTGTCACTAGGGCCCGAGTGCCATGATTTCAGATCCGAACCTATTATGTTTTCATGAATATATGTGAGTTCTTGATCCTATCTTGCAAGTCTATAGTAACCTACTATGTGTTATGATCTGGCAACCCCGAAGTGACAATAATCGGGACCACTCCCGGTGATGACAATAGTTTGAGGAGTTCATGTATTCACTATGTGCTAATGCTTTGTTCCGGTTCTCTATTAAAAGGAGGCCTTAATATCCCTTAGTTTCCAATAGGACCCCGCTACCATGGGAGGGTAGGACAAAAGATGCCATGCAAGTTCTCTTCCATAAGCACGTATGACTATTTACGGAATACATCCCTACATTACATTGATGAATTGGAGCTAGTTCTATGTCACCCTATGTTATGACTGTTACATGACGAACCGCATCCGGCATAATTATCCATCACTAATCCGGTGCCTACGAGCTTTCCATATACTGGTCTTCGCTTATTTACTTTCCCGTTGCTATTGTTACAATCACTACAAAATACCAAAAACATTACTTTTGCTGTCTTTACTTTTGTTACCGTTACCACCACTATCATATTACTTTGCTACTAAACACTTTGCTGCAGATATTAAGTTTCCGGTGTGGTTGAATTGACAACTCAGCTGCTAATACTTGAGAATATTCTTTGGCTCCCCTTGTGTCGAATCAATAAATTTGGGTTGAATACTCTACCCTCGAAAACTGTTGCGATCCCCTATACTTGTGGGTTATCAGGAACTCAGTGCACAAGTTTGGTGGCATTGCATGAGTAATATGTTTGCATTTAAAGAACCATGAGATGGTTGCATAAAGTTGACATGCTATGTCTGCATTGGATCTGATTGGTAGTTTATTTTCAGCGTAGTTTCATGATGCCATGCCATGCTTTGATGGATATGATTGAGATGATATGCTATGCTTTTATATTGCCATGTTAGAAGTAAATTTGATATACCATGTTGTTGCCATGCTAGTGGATGCCATGATGTTAATTTGATTTATGTCTTGGGTTGATATCATGCCATGCTTAGTTCTGATATGAGATAGTTGTTGTAGACGCTTGGTTCTTGCGTTGTCTTCTGCTTGTTTGGATGTTATGTATTTGGTTGTCTTGCAAGTACATTCAATGTACTGACCTGGCGTGTCATGCCAGTTTTGTAGGTCGTTCACTTGTTCCGTCGTGCTAGGGCCGTAATCTTGCCGATCCTGTGAGTTGTGGAGCCCAGCCGAGTGATATGCTGCCAAGACTTCGCCGCCATTTAAATAGACTTCGCTGCCATGTAAAAAGCCTTAGGGCTATGCGGAAGATTATATTCATCAGCGATGTAATCATATACACATGTATTTGATGAATATTCTTGTACCTGGAATGCTGTATCATGGACCTGTCGTGCGTCAGGTGTTATCCTGGGCTGACGTGCGAAGGCCCCCTGCTCCATGCGGATCGGGGTGCCACAGTTGTTTATATTGGGTACAATTGCGAGTGGGAACTTGTGAATGTGTACACTTGTCAGCGGAATCTACTTCCAAAAAATCTCAGAGTGCCCTGAGGTTGAGCACACAGATGATCTACGTACGTTCAAATACGATCATGGTGGTTGTCATCTACGGAAGATAGCAATTTGTCGAGTTGCCAACCGCTCTTGGAATTACAAGAACTATGAAGTTGTTGCTATCTTCAACAAGCTTGTTGCCGTCCTTCGTCGTTTGACTGGATGGATATTGCTCAAAAATCAGTTTCTATACACGGATGTGTACTGTGATGCAATTCAATACGAGGATCTTGTATTTGCTGCCACCACTCGTGGCACTGGTTTTGCATGGGATCCTCGTAGTTTCGGTATGTTTGTCTTCAACCATAATTATAATTGTTTCATCCACATGCATGCGAGTTAGCAAGTTTCCCTTCTCTACTAATTAACCTTCTTCTTGTGTTTACAAGGACATGTGAACATTCCACAACCTAAACTTGAAAATTTTTATAACCAAGGGGAGATGACGATGGTGATGATCACGAGCATGAGGACGAGCAGGGCCCATATACTCAGTGGCGGCTGGCAACTAATTCCGATGGATCACCCCTTCTTGTCTGTATACAGCCCACTGCTGATGTTACGACTAAGGAAGCAGATGTTGTCTCCCATGGTCGCACTCTCCGGACCTATTCCAACACCCGTTGCATGGTATTTGGGATGGATACTAGTGTGCTAGCACCAACACCTTCTCCCTGGTACAATATTGATAATCTTCAAGAAAACTCGCTCTTCCTTGGACAAAACTATCCAATGATGGTGAAAGGCGATCCAACTGCTGTTGACACAACGTTACTACCATTTATGAGAAGAAAATGTATCTATATGTCGGACATTGCGGTGGTTCCCTACCCTGGTCGTGATATAGTAGGTCGCTTCAGCCTGGATGATCAGTCATGCGTTGGTCTCGAGATTGACAGTAGCTGGCCCTTCCCAGAGAATCACTTGTGGTTCAAAGCAAGCGTTTCCAACGCCGAGGATTGGTTGAGTTGAAGTTCATTTCATTGCTTGTTATTTGTTGTGTGGTGAAAACTTTAGTATTTATAATGTATCCTCGTTGTCGTTATGGGTTGATGACCTGTTGTATGTAATAAAATGATATGCCTATGATAAACTTACTAAATTTGTGAATGGCTTTCGAGTCGCTTCTCTGAGTGGGTGCTGGGACAAGGCAACAAATATTTTCCGAATACATAATTGTACGTGCATTGCAACAGGTTATCGGATGAGGCCAATCAACAATAGTACACTATTTGTACTAGCTTCACATGTTGAACTATCTCTATGTCTACGTACATAATACAACAAGTTTTAAACTTGAGACCAGCCACCCATCCTCACAAAGAACACTTTTTAACCTAGCACAGACTCCAGGAAATTTGGCCACAGTGTGAGGTGGGCCACATGTTAATGTGTTCGCTGTACGTAACCAACACCTCGAATCCTTGATACTACTACTATAAGTAGTAGGAGTAGTAGGGTGGCATGGACCAGAACAAGCATTCACGTCCAGGAGTACGACACACGCCACCAGCACGACTTCCATCTGACACCATATTTCTTGGAGTTCATGCTACAACAATCTTTTCAACCTTGTCGTTTCTCTAACTCAGCCATCGCGCGGCGGGCGAGGTGGGGGTTTGCTGATAGTCGGTTTCCTCAACTACGGTCCCACTTGTAAGGCCAACTCCAACGCATGACCCCAAACGGACCTCCGTTTTGCCCGGATTCCGTCCCTTTGGGTAGGGCAATGGGGTCGTGTGCGGGCCATTTCTCGAATGCGGTGGCCGTGTGCCTAACGCGCGGACGCATCCTGGCCGCGTACATTTTTCTTTGCAAACACATATCTTTTTTTCATCATTGATTTTTTGGTACATGGAAATACATCACCAAAATTTTGACTAGAAAAGCAAGACCAAATAAAACAAGAACCACAAGAATACATTTTAGAAGATATCCAACTTCCATAACTGCTCCTGTAAGTTGGATTAGTGCCTTCTCGATGCATTCATTGTTGATCTGCGGAGGCTCGATCTTGCGTGCTTCTTTCTTCTTCGAGTGTAAATAAGTAGACGTGTCTAGCCTCTAATCTATCAACAAGTGCACTAGTCTCATCTCTAGCCTCTATGCTAGCTAAAAGTGCTAGAACATCTACTAAATTGCGCTCTATCAATATATCGTTGTACTCTTCTTCCCAATACCAAAACTTGCATCCATTCTACACAATAAAATTTTAAGTTAGCACAACTAGTCTAATCCGAGAGCACAACCAGAAGATTTGTTCGAGTTCTCCTCCTTTTGCCGACACGTGGGACATCCAAAGATCCGTGTCGTTTCATGCAAGAAAATAGAGTGGTAATTGAAGCCACGTGATGTGCATCTTAGGTTAAACTGTAAATAGAATCTTACTACTCTTGAGTAACTCCAAAAGCGGCCACCGAAGATCTTTATTGGATTTGTTTTTCATCACCAGCACGTCGAGGTGAAAGATGTGCAGGTTCAGTGGGTCCTCTTGCGTTTTCACTGACATGTGGGACCGCATATGAGCAAACAGCCCATCCGTGCGTCTGCTGGCTAGCTGAGAAGAGAGATAGAGGAGGGCTGAGCACGGACTCCAGGAAATTTGTTCTACGTAACCAACACCTCGATATAGTGGGGTGGCATGGGCCATAACTAGCATTCATGTTTAGCAGTACGGCACACGCCACCCACATGAGTCCCATTCGACACCAATTTTCGTCCGTGCTACAACCATCTATTCTCTCTCTTGTTTTCTCAGCCATTGCGCGGTGGGCGGGGTGGGGGTTTGCCGATAGTCGGTTTGCTCAACTGCGGTCCCACTTGTAAGTGAAAATGCAACACAACATGCATTCCCCCTTGAGCGGCGTGCCAGACCAACCGTGTGGGGGTGTGACGCGAACACGACAGGCTTTTCCTTTTGAAATTGTAACTTGTAAAATTTGGTTCTGCTCCATGGCGCGACCGATGGATAGAAATAACGATTTTCCCTAGAGTAATGAGAAGTTTGGTTCTGGCGCAGTTCATGCATGGAGTATGTACGAAAATTATGAAGTTGATGCGAAAGGTAAGATAATTACTAGTAGTACCATATACTACTACATGGATTTGACGGAAAGATAAATATACATACGGATCCATCAACGACATCCTCACGCCCTAGTACACCGGGTCACCAACCGACGTGTGAGGAGCAGCGGCGTGGCGGCAAGCTCAACATGCTTATGAACAATGCCGTCCAAGGTTGCCCTGCGGTCCAAGAAGGCAAGCGTCCTATTGTCCTCCTCTTGCATGTAGTAGTCCTTGTGGACGATTTGTGCGTAGACGTGGGTGATTATGTTGATGGCGTCTTGTTGTGCCAGGCGCTGTGCGGCGAGCGCGACCTCGAGGTGGACATTCTCCGGCGCGACGGCGAGCAGTCGCAGGGCCACTAGTGCGTCGAAGAGGTTGTCACCATAGAGGCCGTTGAGGGTGGAAGGCATCGCAGAGCCTAGGCGTGTGGGCTGGAGGCGTACATCAAGGTCATCCGCGAGCTTCTTGACAACGGTGAACTTGTCGAGGAAGCCGACGAGGACCTCGTCGAACAAGGAGACGAAGTTGTCGTCCAAGCGGCCCCTCGCCCTGGCGGCCTCAAGCACTACCTGGAGACGTTCCTCGGTGCCGGGCCGCAGGCCGGCGTCGTGGACCATCTGGCACAGCCGACTGATGCTCGCGCTCATCGCCTCCATGGGTCTAGCTTCTAGTCAATTGAACTTGCGATTGGAGTGATCACTCTTGCCCTTGGGTGCGTAGGTGCATAGGATTTCGTAGATTGGACTGGCGGGAGCCTTTATATGAGAAGTGCAGACCGCGTTGAATTCACGTGCGTGTTGGCCATCTACTCCTCGCCCCTCCACTGCACCTGCCTTTGGCTGTATGACAGGTTGGCCATCCACCCGTTGGGCCCACGTGTCATACACCCAAAGGTAGGTTCTGTAAGTCAATGAAGTTAAGGCCCCCCTCCGTCTTTGGTGCGGTATAGTCATCTCATGGGACCTCTAGTTGGGGCCAAACGAGAGAACTTTGATGTTCTTGGTTTATTGGTCCCCTTTGCATTTTGCGCCAAGTTTTGAGCTTTGATTTAACTAATAAAATGTTAATGCATGTAACCAAAAATGTTGTGTAAGTCACCTTACGAAAACCAAATAATCCCAAAACACTCAGGCACGGTATATTAACTCCCTCATCGTTTCTTATTTCGTGACATATCAACCAATGAGAGATGTGGGCCGTGCATGCTTTCAATGACTTGAGACTACCAAACATCACATGCGGTGGTTAGTTCATTGCATGTAATCCTATTAAGTAGCAAAAAGACATTAAGTTATCTCGCCGATAGGAATAAAACAGTACACCATGTATTTATTTACAGAGGGAGTAGTACATTTTTTATGACATGCATTACTAGATATTGCTAGTCAAATACTAAATCCAGATGGGCGTGGTAGTACTACTAAATCCAGACGGTGGTGCTAGTACTAGTAGTAGTACTACCAATGTAGTAGCACTATACTACCCGTTGGTCAAATTATTACGTGCTGCTCCTCACAGTGAAGTGACAAGACCCTACGCCGGAGATGACACCTGAGTATAGGCGTCGTGTTCGGCATACCATAGTCAGCCTCACCATCTGCAGTCACTGTCATTATGGCTGTAGACCTAGCATGCTTACAACTAGCCGTGTTCGACATAATTTCCCATGCGTAGATGCCCGTGCATTGCACGGAACACCAAGATTAGGGGGTGGACGGTGCCGGCAGCGGCCATCGCGCCAGATTTTTCCATGGCCTTCTACATGTGGTGGGGATGAGATAAGGCTGATTGTGAGAGATAAGGAGTTGTTTGTAAATAGGGAACAAGTGCGAGCATATTTTTGCAAAATTGGAGAAGTTTGGTTTGTATGCGTCAGATCTAGATCCGACGGCTATTGGTGAAAGATGGCAGGCACAACATCATCACCAACTCAGGACCTGTTTGATTCGCAGGATTTTGAAAACACAGGAATAGGACACGACAATATTACAAGTTTCAAACTGATATTGCAAATGTTAGGAGTAATGCTGCACCTACGTAGAGGGAATTACTAGGAAGTTTATGTAAGAACTTTCGTTACTTTAGGTGGATGCAACATTATCGTACAAACTAAAATCCACCACCATGACAAGTCACTAATGGGCAAATAATTTTTCGAGTCTCTCGCCACTTGATGTTTCAAAAACAAATTCAGCTTTTGCGGAGACTTTGTCATTTAGGCTTAGACGCTTGCGGTGATCAGCACGCCATTCATTGTTGTGCCAGAGAACGCCAAACCTCATTACCTTGAGCACACTTGCCTCCAGAACAAAGAACCTGGCCAATTTAATCTCAGATGTGCTGCCTCGGTAGTTGATCAAATCAATTTATGTAAGATGGAGATCAAGCCATTCGATGAGATTGTTATAGTGCAACACATTTTTCACTTTCAGGTCTTTTTTTATCTGCAAAAGAAGAGAACATATTAGAGCAGCTGGCTGTATAAGATTGTCGTGTCATCAAGACGTACCAATTTCATTCGCTCATACGATAGGGTTGGCTGGCTAGTGATATTTTTTCACGCACTCTCCCTCTCTCTCTCTCTCTCTCTCTCTCTCTTTCTCTTTCCTCTCATTTACCTAGGAGTACGTGAAGAGCTTGGGCATTTGTTGCCTTCCACTATGTGGCCAATGTCATATTTCGCAAAAGTATGCCACATAATATGAATCGATGTCAAATCAAAAGATTTTGGCACTGCTCTCGCGATGTGAGAGAGTTGGCACCGTTGTGCACACAGACCCACATGTATAAACAAATCAATCAAACCAACTGCACCAGCCTCTCACTCTCCCAAACAAGTGTCTTTTTATTGCCTCAGTCCTCTCTCTCTCTCTCCCACGCAAGTGTTTTTTCATTGCGTGAGTTAATTTGGCACCGGAGCAAAGTAGGTGATCCAGATTGGGGCACCAGGTGAGCAATGGAGGGGCATCGATGCCAAATGCATCACAAGTGAATTTGGCACGTGTCTTGGCCTACATAGTGGAGGGCCGTTATAGCCCACTTTTGTACTACCTCTTATTTAGTATAATATTTTGACCATAGATTTATGTAAGAAAATGCCAATGCATGTCACTAAAAATTACACCATTTGAAATTATGTTCAAATACGAATCCAACGATATAGTTCTTAGTGACATGCATTAACATTTTGTCAGTTAAATCTATAGTCAAATTTTGATACTACAAAATAGGAAGAGTAAACCAGGACGGAGGTAGTACTTGCTCTTAGGGTAACCATAGAGTTCTTTGGAGTAGTCTAAGTTACTTTCCACTATGACTAGCCTAGGCTACTATAGTAGTACAACAAAAAAATGATGCAGGTGATCACGTGAGAAAAAATACCAAAACATATCTTTTGGTGCAGTGCGTAGATGCAGTTTTGAACACTACACTTGTCATCGTAATTTGGGAAAATTACGAAAAAATTGAGCTACGTTGTGATTACCGTTTACTAATAGGAAAGAAGTTTCACCTCGATGAGTAGCTTCTCCGTACGGAAAGCATGTAAGGAACCCAACAACTTGATCCAGATTGGGGCGATAGATTTTATTGCCAAGATCTTCACTTTATGCGCATAGACTGGGTCAAGCTTGTGGGAATCATTTCTACGGAAGGCGTCAGTAAATACATCAAGAAGAAATTTAAAAATGTGAATTTCAAGAAGACGGAGAAGAAGATGAGTGATGTACCTGAACGATTACGGATCCATCAAAGAGTTCGGATAATTTGGCAGACGAGTGCACCAACGCTGTCAATTTCAGCACGTCAATGACCCTAATTTTTGTTGGACCTTCTATATCCGATACAAGCAATCTCTCAAGGAAAGGTGCATTCTCAATGACCATAACGTGGAACAGCTGGAGTGATCTCTTCCCAATTGATGTCTTGTTGCGGGGCCAGCAAGACACATAAATCCATCGGAGATTCGTTGAGGCGATGTGGAGGCTAATGAACCGGTGGATCATCTCAAGACAAAGGTACTCGAGCGCAGTACAGCTGCGGAGCAGGTGTTCCATAGCCTTCTTCGATATGACAACGTCGAAGAGGTCGAGCTTCTTGAGTTGAGGGAGAAGAAGGGCGGGCGCGACATTAATCTGGGGAAGATAGCAGGAGCTGAAGTCGGGCGCGCGCGTTGCTGGCGCGAGGCGCAGCACGGACGCATTTACAGAGAGCAACATCATCCAGCTTCAAAGCTAAGCTCCTCGAGCTGATCTAGGGCAGGGGATAAGAACCACTCGCCGAACTTGGGTTGGACCTTGCAGTTGGTACTGAACATGCGGATTTCAAGGCGTCTGGCTGGCCCAGGGTGCGATGAAAGGATCTTGGAGACTGCGGCCATGCGTTTGCAATCCCCGTCACAGAGGCAGTTGTCGACGGTGAGGTTGAGGGGGACACGGCGCCAGAGGGGGCGCCACCGCTGGGAGAGCAGGGCGGTCCGCACGACAGATTTGGTGGGGAGGAGGCCGATGATGATGAGCAGCATGTCGTCAGGGAGGCTGCTGATGAAGTCCAGGCTCACCGGATGCGGTTTTGGCTCGAGCCGCCTCCGCTTGTTGGCTGCCTCGCTGTCCATCTCAACCGGTAGCGATGCCGGTGTACACGTGTGCTGGAATAAACCATAGATAAGTTGGAATACAGTAGGTTTAACACCAATATAAATAAAGAATGAGTTCATTATGATTACCACAAGTGGTGTTTTCTTGTCTTTCGCTAACGGAGCTCATGAGTTTTCTGTTAAGTTTTGTGTTGTGAAGTTTTCAAGTTTTGGGCAAAGATTCGATGGACTATGGAATAAGGAGTGGCAAGAGCCTAAGATTGGGGATGCCCAAGGCACCCCAAGGTAATATTCAAGGATAACCAAGAGCCTAAGCTTGGGGATGCCCCGGATGGCATCCTCTTTAAATCTTCGTTCATCGGTAACTTTACTTGGAGCTATATTTTTATTCACCACACGATATGTGTTTTGCTTGGAGCGTCATGTCATTTTCTTTTGCTTTGCTTGCTGTTGAAATAAATACCAAGATCTAAAATTATTAAATGGGAGAGTCTTCACATAGTTACATAATTAACCGACTACTCATTGATCTTCACTTATATCTTTCGGAGTAGTTTGTCGTTTGCTCTAGTGCTTCACTTATATCTTTTAGAGCATGGTGGTAGTTTTATTTTGAAGAAATAGATGAACTCTCATGCTTCACTTATATTATTTTATGAGTCTTAAATAGCATGGTAATGTGCTTAATCCTAATATGCTAGGTATTCAAGACTAGTAAAAACTTTCTTATGAGTGTGTTGAATACTAAGAGAAGTTTGATGCTTGATAATTGTTTTGAGATATGGAGGTGATAATATCAAAGTCGTGCTAGTTGAGTAGTTGTGAATTTGAGAAATGCTTGTGTTGAAGTTTGCAAGTCCCGTAGCATGCACGTATGGTAAACGTTATGTAACAAATTTGAAACATGAGGTGTTCTTTAATTGTCTTCCTTATGAGTGGCGGTCGGGGACGAGCGATGGTCTTTTCCTACCAATCTATCCCCCTAGGAGCATGCGCTTAGTGCTTTGGTTTTTGATGGCTTGTAGATTTTTGCAATAAGTATATGAGTTCTTTATGACTAATCATGAGTCCATGGATTATACGCACTCTCACCCTTCCATCATTGCTAGCCTCTTCAGTACCGTGCATTGCCCTTTCTCACATTGAGAGTTGGTGCAAACTTTGCCGCTGCATCCAAACCCCGTGATACGATACGCTCTTTCACACATAAACCTCCTTATATCTTCCTCAAAAAAGCCACCATACCTACCTATTATGGCATTTCCATATCCATTCCGAGATATATTGCCATGCAACTTTCCACCATTCCGTTTATCATGACACATTCATCATTGTCATATTGCTTAGCATGATCATGTAGTTGACATAGTATTTGTGGCAAAGCCACCGTTCATAATTCTTTCATACATGTCACTCTTGATTCATTGCATATCGATTACACACGGAGGCATTCATATAGAGTCATACTTTGTTCTAGTATCGAGTTTTAATCATTGAGTTGTAAATAAATAGAAGTGTGATGATCATCATTTAATAGAGCATTGTCCCAAAAAAAAGAGAAAGGCCAAAAGAAAAAAAAGGCCAAAAAAAGAGAAATAAAAGAGGCAATGTTACTATCTCTTTTTCCACACTTGTGCTTCAAAGTAGCACCATGTTCTTCATATAGCGAGTCTCATATATCGTGCTTCAAAGTAGCACCATGTTTTTCATATAGAGAGTTTCATATGTTGTCACTTTCATATACTAGTGGGAATTTTTCATTATAGAACTTGGCTTGTATATTCCAACGATGGGCTTCCTCAAATGCCCCAGGTCTTCATGAGCAAGCAAGTTGGATGCACACCCACTTAGTTTCTTTTTTTGAGCTTTCATACATTTATAGCTCTAGTGCATCAGTTGCATCGCAATCCCTACTCCTTGCATTAACATCAATTGATGGGCATCTCCATAGCCCGTTGATTAGCCTCGTTGATGTACGACCTTCTCCTTTTTTGTCTTCTCCACATAACCCCCTAATCATATTCTATTCCACCCATAGTGCTATGTCCATGGCTCGCGCTCATGTATTGCGTGAAAGTTTATAGGTTTGAGATTACTAAAGTATGAAACAATTGCTTGGCTTGTCATCGGGGTTGTGCATGATGAGAGCATTCTTGTGTGACGAAAATGGAGCATGACTAAACTATATGATTTTGTAGGGATGAACTTTCTTTGGCCATGTTATTTTGAGTAGACATAATTGCTTAGTTAGTATGCTTGAAGTATTATTATTTTTATGTCAATATGAACTTTTGTCTTGAATCTTTCGGATCTGAATATTCGTACCACAATTAAGAAGAATTACACTGAAACTATGCCAAGTAGCATTCCACATCAAAAATTATCTTTTTTATCATTTACCTACTCGAGGACGAGCAGGAATTAAGCTTGGGGATGCTTGATACGTCTCCAACGTATCTATAATTTTGATTGCTCCATGCTATATTATCTACTGTTTTGGGCAATATTGGGCTTTATTTTCCACTTCTATATTACTTTTGGGACTAACCTATTAACCGGAGGCCCAGCCCAGATTTGCTGTTTTTTGCCTATTTCAGTGTTTTGAAGAAAAGGAGTATCAGACGGAGTCGAAACGGAACGAAATCAACTAGAGGAGTTATTTTTGGAACAAAAGCTACCCGATGGACTTGGACCCCATGTCAAGGAAGGAACGAGGAAGCCACGAGGATGGGGGGCGCGCCCACCCCCCTAGGGCGCGCCCCCTGCCTCGTGGGGCCCTCGTGGCTCCCCTGACGTGCTTCTTCCGCCTATATAACTCCACGTACCCTAAAACTTCTAGAACAGAGAATAGATCGGGAGTTCCACCGCCGCAAACCTCTGTAGCCACCAAAAATAAATCAGGACCCTGTTCTGGCACCCTGCCAGAGGGGGGAACCGTCACCTGTGGCCATCTTTATCATCCGGACGCTCTCCATGACGAGGAGGGAGTAGTTCACCCTCGGGGCTGAGGGTATGTACCAGTAGCTATGTGTTTGATCTCTCTCTCTTGTGTTCTTGATTTGGCACGATCTTGATGTATCACGAGCTTTGCTATTATAGTTGGATCTTATGTTTCTTCTCCCCCTCTACTCTCTTGTAATAGACTGAGTTTTCCCTTTGAAGTAATCTTATCGGATTGAGTCTTTAAAGATTTGAGACACTTGATGTATGTCTTGCCGTGCGTATCTGTGGTGACAATGGGATATCATGTGATACGTGATTCACTTGATGTATGTTTTGGTGATCAACTTGCGGGTTCTGCCCATGAACCTATGCATAGGGGTTGGCACACGTTTTCGTCGTGATTCTCCGGTAGAAACTTTGGGGCACTCTTTGAGGTTCTATGTGTTGGTTTGAATAGATGAATTGAGATTGTGTGATGCATATCGTATAATCATACCCATGGATACTTGAGGTGACATTGGAGTATCTAGGTGACATTAGGGTTTTGGTTGATTTGTGTCTTAAGGTGTTATTCTAGTACAAACTCTAGGGTTGTTTGTGAAACTTATAGGAATAGCCCAACGGATTGATTGGAAAGAATAACTTTGAGGTGGTTTCGTACCCTACCATAATCTCTTCGTTTGTTCTCCGCTATTAGTAACTTTGGAGTGACTTTGTTGCATGTTGAGGGATAGTTATATGATCCAACTATGTTATTATTGTTGAGAGAACTTGCACTAGTGAAAGTATGAACCCTAGGCCTTGTTTTAACGCATTGCAATACCGTTTACGCTCGCTTTTATCGCTTGCTACCTTGCAGTTTTTATATTTTCAGATTACAAAAACCTATATCTACCATCCATATTGCACTTGTATCACCATCTCTTCGCTGAACTAGTGCACCTATACAATTTACCATTGTATTTGGTGTGTTGGGGACACAAGAGACTCTTTGTTATTTGGTTGCAGGGTTGTTTGAGAGAGACCATCTTCATCCTATGCCTCCCACGGATTGATAAACCTTAGGTCATCCACTTGAGGAAAATTTGCTACTGTCCTACAAACCTCTGCACTTGGAGGCCCAACAACGTCTACAAGAAGAAGGTTGTTTAGTAGACATCACGGGGTTTTGGCCGGGGCCACGGACGACGGAGGCAGGCTGCTTTGCCATTGGTCACTGGCTCTCCGGGAAGATTCCTAACAGTGTCAGCTGGGCGGCACAAGACGGCCGTCAAGCCATCTGGCCTAGATCGGACAGTACCAAAATAAAATAAAATCATGTGACCCCAATTTAGTCTTCAGTCAACATACGTGTGACCACTCTCGTACCTTGCTATTGATCTCTTAGTGTATTTCTTCAGATCAAAGAGATGTGTCGTTCTTAACATTATGTGTTATCTGCATCTTCAGCCACACCGTCTTCCAACTGACCACAGCTGCTCCAACAAGGGAAGAATACACCAGAAGGGAGCTATAGTCGCCACTCAACAGTTCCCTGCATCGAATGCGCGTGCCCGGCATGGACAGCCACAACAACTGCAGGGCCATCGACAAGTCAGCACATGATGCTCACTCCTATGGATGGCAGCCAGAAAGGTTGTACCCTCATCTTACTTGTGTGCAACATTTATGGCTTTGTTATTCATCTAAGCATGGAAAATAGATTATCACATTTCACTGTATATTCATGCTGATCTCTTACGGGTCTTGTTCAGGAGTTAACGTTGTTCCATAGTTCAGCTAAGATACTTGTTCTTTAGGTAATGCTGTTCCATAGTTATCATCCATCAGCCAATGCTATCCCACAGGCTGGTGATTAT
Source organism: Aegilops bicornis (assembly GCA_021605145.1). Classification (NCBI taxonomy): domain Eukaryota; kingdom Viridiplantae; phylum Streptophyta; class Magnoliopsida; order Poales; family Poaceae; genus Aegilops; species Aegilops bicornis. The sequence goes on from CM038671.1 coordinate 127,864,594, forward strand.
AGTATTATACCACTTCTAGTATTACCTATGTTGTTCTTTAATACTTTTATGTGCCATCTAGTTAATCTCGAGTACAAACGATACATATTCTGTAGCTTTCATCTGTGTTCTCCCTTTAGTTTTTGTGACCTGTTGCTGCTAGTTAACCCCAGTCCTACTATTTATGTCGTCTCCTACAAGCACTCATTACATAAATCTAACTACTAGTTGTCTTCCATGCATGTCAGATATAATTGCACACACTGATATATCCACAAGAACCTCACGGAGCAATGTAAAGGCCAATAAACTTGATGTCAATGATACCCAATATGATGGAACATGTAAAGGCAGTTCTTCAGAAGACTTGTACAAAGATGTTGAATCCTCTTCACCCCACAAGGTCCTTGCTCTAACTTGGCCCGTGATATGGGTACAACATGCATATAATGTCCTGGAGTGTATCTACTCTGTTGCAATGCCATGTGCTTAGCATGCTGATCATGCATGTAAATACGTCGTGCCTTCCTGTTTTTCAGTACCTATTCCATTCATGATAACATGTTTCCAAATTCAAGTACTGTCATTCTACTCTATCGCAATGCCATCTGCTTAATTTGGACATCATGCTTCTGAATATCTTATGCATTGTTATTCATCAGTATGTACTTCATCTGTCTACCATACCATGTTTTTTTACATTGAAGTGTTGTTCTAGTGCTCTGTTGCAATGCCATCTTAGTTTCCCAATCATACACGTGTATGTTGCCTAAGTTTTTTCTGTACGTATTCCGCTAGCATACAGTTTTACATTCAACTAGTGTTTTTTTTTACTGTGTTGTCCTGTCGTATCCCGAGCTCTTACACCATACTCCCTCCGTCCGGATTACATGTTGCCGAAATGGATAAAATAGGATGTATCTAGAACTGAAATACGCCTGGATCCATCCTTTTTTTCTAGATGGAGGGAATACATGTCAATATGTCATGCCTTTCTATTCTTCAGTACCTATTGTAAGTGCATCTAGTGCCACCCCTAGTTGGTTTTGGAGTATTGACGACAAATTTGGTTGAGGGACTGATGCGTTTGTGAGAATTGCAGGATAAAACAGGTAGTGTCCCTCATTGATTCGGTTTACCTACCGGAGATGACCCCTAAAAATGTATGAAGACATTGACGACAATGATGGTATGTGAAGATATTCATATTGAAGACTATGACATGAGAAGACATTGAGTGACGACTATGGAGCGCGAAGACTGTGTCGTTTTGTTGTTTCCTTTTTCTTCTTTGTTGAGTCATAGGAACCACCGTCTTTGTTAAGTGGGGTCCAAGTGAACAAAGTTAGAATGACTGAAGTGATGCTCAACCCAAATCCTATGTCTTTGAGCGAAGACAATGAGAGCAAATCTTATCCAGAGCTGGATGAGTCAGCTTTGCTTGTAGCCCAAGGAAAGTTGCCGTGTGTGTTTGAAATCTGACCGTTGGAACACGTGTCAGTTCCTTAGTGACCCAGGGTCATTTCGGACATATCAGGTCGGGTTGCCTAGTGGCTATAAATAGCCCACCCCCTACATCATAAATTGGTGGCTGCTCAGAGTTAGTGCACGGCTTTTGTCGTTTGAGAGCAACCCACCTCGAAGCCTTTGAGAGAGAGAAATCCTTGCGAGGACAAAGCCCAAACACCCAGATCCAAAGAGTGTTAGGCATCACTGAAGTCTTTCTGTCTGCGTGACCTGAAGACTTATTACACTTGAGGACTGTGAATCCTCCAGCCGGTTAGGCGTCGCGTTCTGAGCATGCAAGAGTCATTGTGGATCACTGGTGAACGAAGTCTGTGAAGGTTCGGAAGTCTACCTTGAAGATTTATCAGAATGATTGGGCGAGGACTGTGTGTCCTTAGCTCAAGGGGAATAAGGTGAAGATGCGGTCTTCTGAGTTGAATCTCAGCCTCCCTAACCAGACAAACAGTTGTCACAGCCACTGGAACTGGTCCAACAAATCCTGTGTCTTCAACAAGTGACTGGTTCTATCCTCTCCCTCCCTTTACTTAGAGTTTGTCTTCGTGAAGTCATTGCCTATTTTATGTACCTGTTTGACTTCATTGCTTGACTACTATCGTTGGTTGGCTTCATACTATCTTCCATCCTGATCCTTACTACTAAGCTGCTATTAGTCTTTGTACTTTCACATTACTGCATACTTGACAATGGTTTGCTTGTTGTAGTTTATCTTATGCTGCGTATCAATTAGGTCATTTCTATTGTTTGTCTTCGAAACATCCACGTTTTCAAGACTTTCATAAAAATCGCCTATTCACCCCCCCTCTAGTCGATAAATAGCACTTCCAATTGGTATCAGAGCAAGGTACTCCCTTGTTCTGTGTGATTCGGTTTAACCACCTGGAGTTTTAGTTATGTCGACTGCAGGGATAATCAAAGTCTCCGCTACTTGCCCCGTGTTCAATGGAACTGAATATCCCTACTGGAAGAATAAGATGCGCATGCATATTGAAGCCATTGATGTCGACCTCTGGTATGTCGTCAAGAACGGCGTTCCCAAAATCGGTGAAGGTGTTACCCCTGCCGATGTCAAGAAGTTCATTCAATCGACTCTACCGCCAAGAACATCATCTGTGGTCATCGACCAAAGGACAAGATGGCCGTGTGAGTGCTCTAGAAATGTCGAAGCTAGTGCGGGACTGGCTATCCAAGGTCAACGTATGCGTCTCAACCCGAGAGATCAAAGGATCAGTGTTCTTCGCAACCTCTTCAACCGCTTCAAGAGAAACGACAATGAAAATGTCCAGCTCACGTTTGATCGCCTCACCGACATCACAAATGAGCTTCGTGCTCTCGGCACCACTGAGATTACCAAGCATGAAATCATCAAGACACTATTGAGATCACTTGACAGCTCCTTTGACACCCTTGCCCTCATGATACAAGAACGCCCTGACTTCAAGACACTCGATCCGTCTGATATACTTGAGAGGCATAACACACATGAGTTCCAGCTTTCTGAGAAAAGAGATATCTATGGTCCCAACTATGGCCGAACTCGCGCTTTGAAGGAAAAAGTTGTTTCCTCATCTGAAGAAGAATCTGACTGCAGTTCTTATGATCCAGAAGACATTGGAAAGGAACTTGCTATGCTTGTGAAGAAGTTTCAGAAGTTCACTAAGAAGAAGGGCTTAAGAAAGTCTTCACGATCTAGCTCAAGAAATGATGAAGCTTCCACTCATGACTACAAGAAGAGAACATGTCACAAGTGCAAGAAACACGGACACTATATCTCCGAGTGTCCACGATTGGGACAAGGAGAAGAAGAAGAAGAAGAGCAAGGAATATGATTCTGATGACAAGAAGAAGAAGAAATCTTCAAAGTCTTCTTCCAAGTCCTCATCAAAGTCTTCATCTCATAAGAAGAGCTCATCTGGCAAGTCTCGTGCTTTTGTTGGCAAGGAAATGGATTCAGAGGAGGAGTCTGCTTCTGAGGAGGCGGAGGTGGAGTCTGAAGAGGAGTACGACCCTGGCGTTGCAAGTGCAGCTCTAGCCACAGCCTATGTTGCCAAGTCCATCTTCAACATCAAGACAATGACTTCCACACCAACGCTGAAGGCGATGACAAGGACGACCCTGCTCCCACTCTATCGCTTCATGGCACTTGGTGCCAAGGTAAAATCACGTGATGCTTACTTTCAAACATCAAATGAAGATGCCTCTGATTATGAAACCAAGACCAGCTACAAAACACTTGCTAAAATTGCAACTGAACAACAAAAAACTATGGAACATACTCAAAACTGTTAGACAAAAGCAATGACCTCGTTGGACGCGAAATGACACGTTCACAGTCCTTAGTTGAAGACATAAAAATCTTCATGCTAAGTACCAAGAACTTGAAAGTCGTCATGAAATGCTCTCAACCACTCATGAAAAACTCTCCTATGATTATCTTCAAAGGAAGCAAGAGCTTGAGAAATTGAGAGCGGCTCATGAAGATCTTCAAAAAGAGAATGAGTCACTTCGCTCAATGATCAGTCCCGCCAGGATGGATTTGAATCACCATGTCTAAAATGCCTTGAGCGTGATAACGCTACCTCTGTTCTGAATGTTCCACTTTGTCACTCTTGTTGCATTGTCTTCAACTACCGATGTGGTAACTAACCCCTCTGCGGAGGATACCACTACTATTGCTGATGAAAATGCTAGGTTGAAGACATTGCTTGAAACAGGGATGTATAAAAGTGCGAAAGGACATCGACACTTTATGATGTCCTCAAAAGCAGATTCTGAACCGACACCCTAGGTTAGAGGGTGTTGGGTTCGAGAGGAAAATGTTTGTTGATGGTTCCTCTTTGGAAGCCCGAGCAAAGATCCCAAAACCACATGGGTTGCTTTGCAAAGGGACCTTGATGGATCCATCCACCTTATCCGGCTTTACCCGTGCTAATCCTATTATCATTGATTTAATCCCTTGATGCAAACTATAAGCTGTTCAAGAATCAGAATGGTGAAGTGTTTGCCAGGTATATTGGTACTAACCGCAGGAATGGACCACCTATGAAGAAGATCTGGCTTCCCAAAAGTTGTCTTGAGAATCTTCAAGTAAATGTGATCATGACACCACCTGGGATGAAGACAAACCTCAGACCTAAGGCGTCATATGGTCCAAATGCTTCAAACAGACAGAGGACTCACCCGAGTCACCCTAACGCCAATGTTTTGCAGGGACACCGTACTCAAACTTGTGAATATGAGCGTGTGTCTTCAAACCGCTATGTTCATAGAACTAAGAACTTTTCTGCTTATTCATATGAGTATCATTCTATTTGCTAGGGCTCCAAAGCCAAAGTTCTCAGATGCTGCACTTAGACTCATTGCTTCTAAGCCACCCCTGAAGATGTGGGTGGTTAAGAAGAATTAACTTTCGTTTGCAGGGAAGGGTCTCCAGCCGAAAATCAAAGGCGTCCGATGCTATTGCTGGGGACCTAAAACATCTTGTAGGGCGCAAGATCAAATGCCCAAATGGTCTCACTATGTATTTTGTTGCTGAATTGTTTGCCATTCATCCTATCAGTCCTAATCTTGATATGAGCTTCAATAATCCTCTTGCCCGTCAAATGTTTATGCTTCACAATACTCTTGGTGAAGCCTATCCCCCTAACTGTACTGTAGGGTATGACACCTCATGCTTCAGAATGGATTATGGACAACGGATGCACTAATCATATGACTGGTGATCGAAGTCTTCTCATGGACTCAACTCACGTCCATCGGACAAGAGTCACATCACATTTTCTCGACCTTTGGTAAAAGCAAGGTATTGGGTCTAGGTAGAGTTGCAATCTCAAAGGATCAACACATGGATAAAGTGATGCTAGTTGAATCCCTTGGTTTCAACTTAATGTCCGTCTCGATGCTTTGTGACTTGAACATGATTGTGCTATTCGGAAAATATCGTTGCCTTGTACTAATGGAATCTGACAAGTGTCTAGTCTTTGAAGGGTATCGGAAAGATGATCTATACATGGTAGATTTCTCAGCAGGTCCACAGCTTGCCGTATGTCTTCTTGTAAAAGCTTCAGAATGCTGTCTCTGGCATCGGAGGCTGGGGCATGCTGGCATGAGGAACTTATACAAACTCGCCAAGAAGAAGCATGTCATAGGCATCGAGGGTGTCAAGTTCAAGAAGGATCATTTGTGTGGTGCTGCTGAATTTGGAAAGATGACTAGGGCAAAGCACCCTCGAAGAAAATCATGACGACATCTCAACCCTTCGAGTGTTACACATGGACTTATTTGGCCCTACTCACTACTCTACCCTCACAACAAGCTGCTTGTCTCTATGGCTTCGTCATTGTTGATGACTACTCAAGATATACATGGGTGCACATAATTCTCTACAAGACTGAAGTGCAAGATGTCTTCAGACGCTTCGCCAATCGAGCCATGAACAATTATGGCGTCAAGATCAAGCATATCGAAGTGACAACGTGACCTTTGAGTTCAAGAACACCGGACATGATCTTTATCTCGATACAATGGGAATCACTCATTAGTTCTCTGCTCCATACACACCTCAAAGAAAATGGCATCGAGAGCGCAAGAACAGAACCCTCATTGAGATGGCTCGAACAATGCTCGACGAGTACAAGACACCAAGAAAGTTACGCCTGAAGCTATTGATACAAAGATGTCACGTCATCAACCGTGTTTACATCCATAAGCTTGAACAAAACATCCTATGAGCTCCTTATCGGCAAGAAGCCAAATGTCGCCTACTTCAGAGTATTTGGAGCTAGGTGCTGGATCAAGGATCCCCATCACAAGTCAAAATTTGCACCTAAAGCTCACTAAGGCTTCATGCTCGGTTACGGAAAGGACTCGCACTCTTACAGAGTCTTCAACCTCTATCTCTACAAAATCGTCGAAACTGTGGATGTGCGATTTGATGAAACCAATGGTTCACAAAGAGAGCTCCTGCCAAGTACACTAGACGAAGCTCCGCCAAATAATCTATCAAGTCGATGGGAATTGGTGAAATCATGCCTTCAAGCACTGCATCAAGAGGAACTTATCATTTCGCACCTAACCAACACGAAGACAATGCTCAGATCAAGACAATCCTCCCAATGATGACAATGATCAACAAGAGCAAGGTCTTCGTCCAGTTCATCCTCGAAAGGTAAATGAAGTACAAATTGAGAAGATAATTGATAGCATCAATGCACCGGTCCACTTACTCGCTCAAGAGCAACACAGCTTAGCAAATTTACGTGGGCACTTTTCTTTTGTGTCAATATCGTAACCCAAGAAAGTAGCTGAAGCCTTTATGGAACCTGAATGGATACAAGCTATGCAAGAAGAACTTCAACAGTTCAAGATGAACAATGTTCGGGAACTTGTCAAGCGTCCTGACCCTCGCAAGCATAACATTATTGGCACAAAATGGATATATCGAGACAAGCAAGATGAGCATGGTCAAGTCGTCAGAAACATTTGCTCTTGTGGCTAGGCTTGAAGCTATTCGCATACTGCTAGCCTATGCTAACCACCACAACATCTTGCTATATCAAATGGATGTGAAGAGTGCATTTCTCAACGGCAAGATTGAAGAAGAAGTATACGTCGCTCAACCACCTGGATTTGAAGATCCAAAACATCCAGATATGGTGTACAAGCTAAACAAAGCAATCAGATATGGCCTCAAACAAGCTCCTCGCGCTTGGTATGATACGATCAAAGACTTCACGAGGAGCAAAGGCTTCAAACCCGGATCCTCGATCCCACACTCTTCACGAAGACATATGATGGTGAATTGTTTGTGTGCCAAATATATGTGGATGACATTATCTTCGACTGCACCAACCAGAAGTATAGTGATGAGTTTGGATACATGATGCAAGAGCAATATCAGATGTCCATGATGGGTGAGCTGAAGTTCTTCCTTGGTCTTCAAATTCGTCAGCAAAGGAATGACATCTTCATATCTCAAGAAAAATACCTCAAAGGTTGTCTAAAGAAGTTTGGAATGCAAGATTGCAAAGGTTACACGACGCCAATGCCAGCCAAACACCATATGGGTCCCGACGACAATGGTAAAGAATTTGATCAAAAGGTATACCGCTCCATGATTGGTTCCTTACTTTACCTATGTGCATCTAGGCGGATATTATGCTTAGTGTTTGCATGTGTGATCGATTCCAAGCGGCACCAAAGGAATCGCATCACTTAGGCGTGAAGTTTAATTCTTCGATATTTGGCTCACACCCCAACACTCAGATTATGGTATCCAAAGGGCTCGAATTTGATCTGGTTGGATTCTCGGATGCCGATTATCTTTGGCGATAAGGTGGATCGCAAGTCTACATCAGGGCACATGTCACTTTCTCGCATGATCACTTGTCTGTTGGTCTTCAAAGAAGCGTAACTGTATCACTCTCAACCGCTGAATTTGAATACATTCTTGCTTTGGATCTTCTTTGCGCTCAGGCTTCTATGGATGAAGCAAACTCTCAAGGACTATGGCATCAATCTGAAACAAGTACCTCTCTTACGAGACAACGAAGCGCCACCAAGATTGCCAACAATCCAGTCCAGCACTCGAAGACAAAGCACATTGAAATTTGTCATCACTTTCTCAAAGATCATGTCATGAAGAAAGATATTGACATCATTCACGTCAAGACTGAAGAGCAACTGGCAGATATCTTCACAAAGCCCTTGGATGAGAAAAGGTTTTGCAAGTTACGGTGTGAGCTAAATATCTTGGAATCCTCAAATGTCATGTGATCAGGCACACATCCTAACACTTATGCATGTTGATGACTTAGATGTGCAACACACGAAGTAAAGTATATCATCATCAATGAAGACTTACATTCTGAGTGTGAATACATTAACGTGGAATTTGACTTCGGAGAGCCACGATAATTGTGCGCCGTGTCTGGGTATAATACTTCCTATACGGTGGGTAACGCCACCACCAAATTTCTCTGTTTGAAGTGTTTCACTCATGGCACTATTTTTGCTATGTCTTCGCATTTGGTTTGTCTTCAAATTTCAACTTATCTTCATGATTTTCTTAACTATGTTGATTTGATTGCTTTCTGATATATATACTAGTGTTCTTTCCTCTACAGCATTCACTTATAGCTATGTCTTCCTAGTTGAATCTTTTGAACTAAGTGAATGTGATCGGACCCTAATCTCTCTATGCTTTCTATCTCAAACTCTATCTGTCCAAATCATATGCATTCTATTGAAATCCGAATGTCTTCTCTGCGTCCTTGTCGCTAGAAGACACAGAGACAAACATTAAGTCTGTTTTAAATGATTCATCCTTTTTGTTTGAAATCCGGAGAAGCCGTAAGCGACCATCCGGCAAACCCGGGCGGGCATGGGAACGTGGGACAACTCTGAGTATGTTGCATGCTTGCCACGTGCCCCTCAGATGTGAACCGCCAGGGGCACCTGCGTAATTGCGCTGTGCCGCACACTTCCTTATAAATACATGTCCCCTACGGTAAAGAAAACCTTCGGCCCACCTCTCCACCTCGTCAAAACCCTAGCGCCACCGCTAGCTCTCGACGACGCCGTGACAAGCGCTTAGCTGCCGCGACTTCTCGATGCCGTCCTCACTGGGCGGCGGACATAAATCCTCTCCGCCGCCAGAGGTGTCCTCCGTCGCCAAGTTAGGGCACAGTGGGTTGAACTGCTCGGTCTCCTACTTATCCCATCTAGCAGTTCTTCGTGTGGTAAATACAACTCTATTTTTACCATCTTTTTGATCCTCAAAGATTCATCCTATTTACCAAAATTGGTTTCTGCCTATACAATGTTAGATCTATTCTGTCTGCATCTCATGCTGCCTAGTATATTCACTTAAGCTTCATATCTAGTGAGATTCCTCACTTGTACTTATTCACAGATTCGTAAAAATCTGGAACCAACTCTTAACATATAAGTGAATGTCTTCGCATCATGAGGTCAATGTCTTCAAACTGATTTATCTTCAAAATCTTCTGAGAATGCATATGACCTCTTCCCCTTCCCTCGCACCTCTAATGCTGTCACAGGTACATGTCCGTGGGAGAATCCCTTGGTTCTCATAGTCTGCATTCATTTGCAGAATTCTTACAGCATCGCATTAACTCTCCCGAAGCCAGTTCCTGTTTGTCCAGCGAGCGAAAGCCTTTGAAGCCCTCGAACGTGTTGAAGCCATTTAGTTTGAAGTTCATGGCTGCAGAGAAATCAATAAGGAAGGGTGGCAGACAGCGTCGTGGGGGAACATCAAGAGATTTTCCTGATGACCTCTCAGAGCTTTACAAGACAGATCCTGAAGAGGATTATAATCAACGCAAGACACGAATCCAATGGATTCGACGATATTGGGCTGAACAATGGTTCAAATACAAGTTCGTGACCCAGGAATACGCTGAGAAGAATGCTATCAAAAGTCCTTGGGGTGATATTCTCTTTCAAGGCCTTCCACCCAAGAACAGAGCTGAAGCTATTGCATGTGGTTTCTATCCTTGTATGGTCCGTGGACCTCAACCTGAAAATGCCGACCCATCGTCATTGCTCTGGTGTCGTGATGATAATCTCTTCAAGCGCAACTTCCAGCATGCAAAGGCATCGGCCAAGGAAAACAAGAAGTCATTGGGATTAGACTTCAACCCTGGTCCCTCTTCTCCCCGTGCTGACGGCTCATGTGATGCAGAACCCGATGTCATCAGCCCTTTCTACAACCTTGATGGCCTCATCACTCACATCTCAGTCCAAGGTGCCAAAGTGGATCATTCTGATGATAATACTGACACTGATGAAGCACCAGCTCCTACTCCAAAGCCGCAGAAACCAAAGAAGGCTATGGCTTCAAGATCACCGCTTCCTCCAAAAGCTTCACGTGCGAAGCCATCGCCCTTGCACCTCCCGAAGGCAAATGCGGTCACGAAGATCTATCACGTATCTCCAAGAAGACGGAGAAGAAAAAGAAAATCGTCAAAATACTGATCAGACATTGACTCCTGCTGCCATTCTGCGAGAAGAGCACATTGATCTATCCAGCGATGAAGATCTTGCAGATGATGCTCTTGAGAAACTGATCAAGAGCAAGGAAGAAGAGAGATCTTCAATGACGTGCCTCTCTTTGATGTAGCAATCATCCATAACTTCATTGATGAGTGGGTTGACACCCCAAATCTTAGCTTTGAAGATCTGCAACTTCCCATTGGCCTCAGCGTCTCCTTCAATGGCGCCATTGCTTCTAAGCTAGCTCCTGCTCAGCGCATCCTTGAACTGAAGCACAAGATCGACTATGAGAAAGCTCAGTTCAAGAAGCATGTGGCAGAGCTCAGCGTGCAAGATGTCAAAAACTTCAAGATCATGCTGCACGAGCTCATAGAAGCCTTTCTCAAGAAGCGCGACGAAGCTAAAGACTCTCGTGTGCGCATGAAGAGTCTGGCTAACAAGTGTGTGCAAGCCTACAATGAGGTTGAGAAGCGCAAGGCTCTTGGCCGTCCTGGCATTGACCCCAGAATGGCTGCAATGAAGAAGAAGCCATCAACTGACCAATCTGCACCTTCAAGGCAGGAAGAACCTCGCATAGTCTTCCCAAGCAGCATGGTGGCTCGAAGCCAAAGGTCAGGTCAACCGCTTCATAACTGAAGAAGACGAGGACTGCCGAGGCTAAAGCCAGAAAAAGGAAAAATCCTGAAGCCTCTGATGTTGCTCCCTCGAAGAAGAAGCGCAAAACCAAGAAGGATCGGGCTGCTCCCACAGAGCCCTTAGTTGTTGAACCTATCTCAATGGTTCGCCCTACATCTGAACACCAAGAACGACGGGTGATAGTTCATGAGCCTGCTTCCACAGAGGCTCGTGAAGCTGAAGACATTCCAGCAGTTGATCCCACCGCAGCTGAAGACATTGGTCACAATGACAATGTTGAAGATGATGTAGTTCTTCCTTAGATCGAACACAACTTGGTATCATCGCCTGTTCTCACGAACAACGAACTCATCAGCATTGGTCGTCCTCTGACGCCAATTGCTCAGGATGCATCATGGGCTGATCACCCACAACAACAAGACACCCCGAGTACTCCCCAACAACAACAAGTCACACCACCTGTGCAAGAAGAAGAGGCTGACTTTGAGGCCCAACCAACTCCATCTCCAAAGGCGTCGCCAGTATTACGCAGGTTTTGAAAAGGACCAAGGCCTCAAGTCCCTCTTTCGAGCGTTCTAGAAGGAGAAGTGCACCACCAATCTGTTGCACGTCAAGTGTTTCCAGAAGCCACTCTGACTGTGAATGTCTCCGTGTCTGAAGCCAAAGCTGCTGAAGATAATCCGATCGCATCGACCGATGACAACCAAGAAGAAGAATGTGTCCCTACTCCCCCATTACTTGAAGAAGCTGTTCACGAAGTGAGCGTGCGATGCCCGACCCTCCGGCTCATCAAGTGGAGGTTGAAAATCTTGAGGCTGCCACCACCAACACAAATGAAGCCAACGACGTAGTCATGGCTGAAGCAAATGTGGAGACTGCACCAACCAATGTGCCGAAGCCAATGATGCAAGCTGCTCTGAAGCATCTGTTGTGCGTGGACGCCTCTGTTGTTGCCCTGCTCTGCTCCGCCACCAAGGCCCCATACAATTGAGCAAGCATACAACTATGGTCACTCATCATCATCAAATGGCCCATTCTGGTCCCTCCGCCTAATGCCTCTGGTCCTCGGTTTGATTATCATGTTGAGCATAGGCCTCGGTCCGTAAACCAAAGCCAAGACCGCCAAGGTTCCTGTGCATCGCCACCTCTGCTGTGGTCCTTCAATGCAAATGGCTTTAAAGCCCACAACACCTTATTTGATGAGCAAAGAACCCCTACTCAAGGCCAAGAATATCATCGATCGTTTTGGAGCTATCGGCTGAAGTTATTACTCCTGCGTTCAGTATGATCAAGGGCATTTTCCCTCATATGCGCCGACACTGAAGCCATTGCTTTGGACTGCCATGCTTAGAAGAAGCACTGATCGCTTCGTGATGCAGTGTCCGCTCAGCTTTGTGATGGACATAAAGAACATTGGAATGAGGAACTTTTGCTTCAATTCTATGCTACCCTCCACATTCGCGGCTACTACAGGGATACAAAGACATGGGTTCTCGAGTGGATGACAGGAAATGTTCATCATGAAGCCAAAGCTCTTGACGTCATTGAACTTACAGGCCTACCCACTCCCGGAGAGCTGTTCGAACCTGATTGTCAACTCGACCGCAATGCACTGGAGAGCATCTTCCATAAGCCACAGCCCAACATGAGCCAGATATTGAGCATGATGAAGCCTCTGCCACCTGACGCTGAATACCCAAAGGAGTTCTTTGTTGATGACCTTGAGTATCTGCCTCGCACAATATATCACATCATCAGGCGAACTCTATGGCCTATCAAAGGGCATTCATCATCTGCAAAACTTGAAGGAGCCATGAAGACATTGGTCTTTTACATCCTCAATGGCATCAACTTCAATACACAAGAATTCTTCATTCGGCAACTGGCTGCGTCTGGATCTGACCTTCTTGGCCTGAAATTCTATGCTCCATGGGTCATGCGCCTCATCAAGCTACACTCTGCTATCAACTATCAGCCCTCTGCTCGCAATCATCTGATCTTTCTACCAGAGGTTGATATGTCAGTTGAAGCCATATACCCTGAGCCTGCCAAGAAGCCTCTTTGTCTTCAAAATGCTGATCACCAAAGCTTCACTCAACCCATGGAAGGAGTCCAAGCAGTAACTCGTGTCTATCCAATGGCTGGGAACACTGCCCGCCTCACCGTGCGCAAACCGAAGCCACCGAGAGCACAATTGCCCAACGGCCTAAGAAGCGCTCTCGCGTCCTAAATGACCGAGAACTTCTTGTGGCCTTGCATCGTAAACAAGACAAGCATCACTTACGGCTCAGCGGCGGATGCAAAGCCTCTTGGTGGACATCAATCGCATTCAAATCTTGCCACCAAGAATGCTTTTTCACTCACGAGACCGTCGGCGATCATGGAAGAGTTTGGCGCTGCTTTCGATCTTTGAAGCGAGATCTTCAAGACGATGGCTTCACTGAAAGATTCAAGTTTGACTCCACTCCTCCACGGAATGCTGTCCTACGTTGAACTCCATCCCTTGTAGACTCTGACTATTCTTCCTCCGCGACAACTGTGAATGCCAAAGTGATCGATGATGAAGACGATGCTACTTCACCGCCCCCTACTTACGCACGCGACGACCTTTGCACCAAGCCTGCTGCGACGCCAAACAACAAAGACAACCCTGCTGCTTCACCTACTCCTCATGGGAACGAGTAGATGCTCTATGTCTTCAAACCTTTTTGGTCATTACTGACAAAAGGGGGAGAAGCGTATGAGTTTGATAGTCTTCAAGCGGGTTCATATGGGCGGTTGCTTTATATTTTGCCTAGTGTTTACAACTCTCGCTTTTGATACATTTGGTTCTTTGAGTTGTAACACTTAAACTCGATGGTCGTCTGCTACTTATTTGCTTTTACGTGATGCGATGATAAATTCCGCATGTGCGATGATAACTTCTTGACCGAGATCATTCTCGCAGACGTCCATTTTTCATTATGCATGTCATTCTCTTAGTTATATCATTTCATGCATGATGAATTATCTTCATAAGTTGAAGAGGATCTCCACAAGTACAACCTGCCATGTGCATTTGCATTCCAAAAGCAAATTACTTATATGCACATCTTCAGGGGGAGCCTTTGCCACTTATGAAGACAATACCCTATCCTTTCAAATTTCACATACTTTATCCCCGTTGAAAACTTCAACCAGTTTGTCATCAATCACCAAAAAGGGGGAGATTGTAAGTGCATCTAGTGCCACCCCTAGTTGGTTTTGGAGTATTGGTGACAAATTTGGTTGAGGGACTGATGCGTTTGTGAGAATTGCAGGATAACACAGGTAGTGTCCCTCATTGATTCGGTTTACCTACCCGGAGATGACCCCTAAAAATGTATGAAGACATTGACGACAATGGTGGTATGTGAAGATATTCATATTGAAGACTATGACATGAGAAGACATTGAGTGAAGACTGGAGCGCGAAGACTGTGTCATTTTGTTGTTTCCTTTTTCTTCTTTGTTGAGTCATAGGAACCACCGTACTGTTAAGTGGGGTCCAAGTGAACAAAGTCAGAATGACTGAAGTGATGCTCAACCCAAATCCTATGTCTTCGAGCGAAGAAAATGAGAGCAAATCTTATCCAGAGCTGGATGAGTCAGCTTTGCTTGTAGCCCAAGTAAAGTTGCCGTGTGTGTTTGAAATCTGACCGTTGGAACACGTGTCAGTTCGTTAGTGACCCAGGGTCATTTCGGACATATCAGGTCGGGTTGCCTAGTGGCTATAAATAGCCCACCCCCTACACCATAAATTGGTGGCTGCTCAGAGTGAGTGCACGGCTTTTCTCGTTTGAGAGCAACCCACCTCGAAGACTTTGAGAGAGAGAAATCCTTGCGAGGACAAAGCCCAAACACCCAGAGCCAAAGAGTGTTAGGCATGACTGAAGTCTTTCTGTCTGCGTGACCTGAAGACTTATTACACTTGAGGACGGTGAATCCTCCAGCCGGTTAGGCGTCGTGTTCTGAGCATCCAAGAGTCATTGTGGATCGCCGGTGAACAAAGTCTGTGAAGGTTCAGAAGTCTACCTTGAAGACTTATCAGAGTGATTGGGCGAGGACTGTGTGTGCTTAGCTCGAGGGGAATAAGGTGAAGACGCGGTCTTCTGAGTTGAATCTCAGCCTCCCTAACAGACGTCTGATTGTCACAAAGAATCGAACTGGTCCAACAAATCCTGTGTCTTCAACAAGTGACTGGTTCTATCCTCTCCTCCCTTTACTTAGAGTTTGTCTTCATGAAGTCATTGCCTATTTGTCGCACTGTTTGACTTCATTGCTTGACTACTATCGTTGGTTGGCTTCATACTATCTTCCATCCTGATCCTTACTACTAAGCTGCTATTAGTCTTTGTACTTTCACATTACTGCATACTTAACTATGGTTTGCTTGTTGTAGTTTATCTTCCGCCACATATCAATTAGGTCATTTCTATTGTTTGTCTTTGAAACTTCCATGTTTTGAAGACTTTCATAAAAATCGCCTATTCACCCCCCCTCTAGTCGATAACTAGCACTTTCACCTATTCCATCTCTCTGCTGTAGCATGTTTTACAATTGAAGCACCATTCTTCTATACAAGGCATGCAAGGGGAAGACGACTATGTTAGAATCTGAAGGGTTACAAACCAGGTCTTTGCAAAAGTTCCAAACGCCAGGAGATAATAAACCAAATCCAGTTTTTATAGATACTTCTCCAGCACAGAGAAACCCAACTCCTATTGATAATAAGCAGATTCCAGTGGCCAAAGAACTAGTTCGCTCCAGTCCAGCAAAAATATGTCAACTACATTCTAAGAAGCGTGTGCGTATCCTTGCATCATGAAATTTTATAGCATGCTGATCATATTTTCTACATGTTTCTTACCCATCTCTCTTTTAGAAAATAAGCTTAACAGATAGAAGAATTTCTGCACTAGTATCGTCTGTGAGGAAAGATTCTTGCAGGAATTCTCTGTGCTCCAATGCAGATGTAAGTACCTGTTGTATATCACTATATTTTTACATCAGCATGTATTTTGTTAATCGGCGTGAATCCAACCTTTATCTGATCTAAATTTAGTTAGCAAAATGTATGATTAAAGGCCACAATGTTGATTTTTGTAAGGGAAACTGCGTGGTAGTTTTGCATCCTGAGCTGCATGAGTATACTATCTCATATCAGTGGGTTTGATTACTTTGGTTTTGCAGTGGGTTTTCAGTGTTTTTTCACCGTGTTGTCCTATCGTATCCCTAGCTCTTACATCATACTCCCTCCGTCCGGATTACATGTCGCAGAAATGGATAAAACTGGATGTATCTAGAACTGAAATACGCCTAGACCCATCCATTTTTTTCCGGATGGAGGGAATAAATGTCAATATGTCATGCCTTTCTATTCTTCAGTACCTATTCCATCTCTCCTGTAGCATGTTTTATAATTGAAGCACCATTCTTCTATATAAGGCATGCAAGGGGAAGACGACTATGTTAGAATCTGAAGGGTTACAAACCAGGTCTTTGCAAAAGATCCAAACGCCAGGAGATAACAAACCAACTCCATTTTCATAGATACCGCTCCAAAGACAGAGAAACCCAACTCCCACCGATAATAAGCAGATTCCATTGGCCAAAGAACTAGTCCGCTTCCAAATTCAAAGAAAAAGAATGTCAACTCCATTCTAAGAAGCGTGTGTATCCTCGCATCATGAAATTTTATAGCATTCTGATCATATTTTCTACATGTTTCTTACCCATCTCTCTTTCAGAAAATAAGGTTAAATGATAGAAGACTTCCTTCATTGGGATTGTATTCGGAAAATATCTTGCGGGAATTCTCTGTGCTGCAATGCTGATGTAAGTACCTGTTGTATATCACTATATTTTTACATCAGCATGTATTTTGTTAATCGGCGTGAATCCAACCTTTATCTGATCTAAAATTAGTTGCAGCAAAATGTTAAAGGTGCCAATGTTGATTTTTGTAAAGAAAACTGCCTGGTAGTTTTGCATTCTGAGCTGCATGAGTGTACTATCTCATATCATGCACATTACTAAATTGTAGTGCTGCTCTGGTTTCCCATTCATTCATTGTGTCAATGTTGCTTTCGTATTACTTTACCTGGTTGATGATAGCTGTTCCATATTGTGTTTATTTGGTGTTGGCTAGTTGCCCAAACGTTTGTTGTGCCAATGTTGCTTTCCTATTATCTGACTTGGCCAATGATAGCAATGCTAGTGTCTTAATTTGGTGCAAAGTCAAGATAAGAAGACAAACTCTGAAAACAGCAAGGCAACCCCATTGTTTCTTTCCAATAATTATAGGCCAGGTAATATGGCAATAACTCATGATTAATATGTTTGGTTCCCCTCCTAATTTATGTTATGATGCAGTGGTCGAGACACTCTCCACTATCAATAATACAAGCCTGCCAAAATCGCCATCTGAACTGCTCAAGATGCTCTGTCTCGAATGTAATGGAAAAAATGTATGTTTGTGAACCAATTAATGGCTGAAGGAATGATGGAGGAATCAGAGGTGCAGAGTCGTGCAACACAACTACTGATCTATGTTTTCAGAGACAGTGTAGCAAAGCAGCAAGAACTTGCCCACATGCTTATGGGCGTCATCCATGCTGAGGTTGCAGATTGTGACGTTGTAGATCGTTAGGTTCTGTTCATTTATTTGCACTTGCATCAATCTTTGATTGCCCAGTGGATGTAATTTCCTATAATATATGCTGGATGTGCAACGTTTTTTCCTGTATGCCGTACCTTTGCTTGATCGGTTTTGGTCCTGTGCATAATTGCTCGTCGTAATGGGCTCAAATTATCTAATTTGGCCTAAAGACATGTACGAACTTCAGTGGGCCGATTAAGTTAATGGGCCGTTACCAGGCCGAAAGTTAATGGTCGGCCCTCTTAACTCCCGGGTCGTTAACAGGCCGACATCAAAGCAGGCGACAGGTGGGCCCAATTGATTTCACGGGCCGTTAACAGGCCGTTACTAAGTTCGGGCTACATATGGCCCAGCTATACTTTGGGCCTTTAACAGGCCGAAAGAGACAGCGGGCTTGTACTGGACCATGAAGAGCATGGGCCGCTAAGAGGCCGAAAGTCAGGTCGTGTTGTAAATGGCCCAACTGTGTTGTGGGCCTTTATAGGGCTGAAAGAGAAACCGAGTTGGTATTGGACCACGCAGGCATGAGCCGTTAAAAGGCCAAAACTCAGGTCCGACTACAAATGGCCCAACTCATTTATGGTTTGTTAACAGGCTGAAAGGCACACAGGGCCAGGAATTGGCCCAACACTTAAATGGGTCGCTAAAAGGCCAAAACTCAGGTCCGACTACAAATGGCCCAACAGATATATGGGCCGTCAACAGGCTGAAAGACACACCGGGCCGGAAATTGGCCCAACACTTAAATGGGTCGCTAAAAGGCCGAAACTCAGGTCCGACTACAAATGGCCCAACTGATTTATGGGCCGTCAACAGGCTGAAAGACACACCGGGCCAGAAATTAGCCCAACATTTAAATGGGTCGCCAAAAGGCCGAAAGATGTACATCGTGAAAATTGGCCCATCCGCTGAATGGGCCGTTAACAGGCCGAAATCTCATCGGGCCAATATTGGGCCCAAATATATAGTGGGCTG
This sequence comes from Aegilops bicornis, assembly GCA_021605145.1. Lineage (NCBI taxonomy): Eukaryota > Viridiplantae > Streptophyta > Magnoliopsida > Poales > Poaceae > Aegilops > Aegilops bicornis. The sequence continues at coordinate 127,883,402 of CM038671.1, forward strand.
TTAACGGGCTCGAACTGACGATGGGCTGCAATGGTGTCAAATCTTTAACGGGCCGTTGACGGGCCGAATTGGCACATCTCGTATGGGCTGTGGGCTTAAATGGACCTGACACAAGTAGGCCTTATATGGGCCGACTGCTACTTTTTATGGGCTGGCCTTTTCACCGAAATGGGCCCTTTGTTGGGTCGTACACGTGTTGACCTATCATAGGCGCCTCCTGTCCAATGAGTGGATGACATCTGTCCCAACGGTGAGGCAACACGTGTTTCCTCCGGCCAATGATGATTTTACACGTGGAAAATCCCCATTGGTCCGGGCTGTTAACGGGTTATCGGATCCAAAACCGGTTCCGATAGCTTAACGACGTTCCATTAAGATGGATGCCACGTGTCGGTCACCCTTGACGAAAGCACTTCTGTGACGCGCGATATATCGTCATGGAAGTGGACACTTCCGTGATGATAATTTTGGTAATGTCATGGAACACTTCTACGACAGCGCATGTATGCCTATCTTGATTCTGTCATAAAATCGTCATGGATGTACATGCATGACAAAAAATGCGACCTACTGTGACAAACACGTATCATCACGGAAGTGTATTTTTTTTAGTGTATGGAATTAATGATGCTACAACAATGGAAGTTATTGCATGTCACGAGGCTCTTCCATTGACGGATGAATTGATGTTACAAAGCTTTTAATAGCCTCAGACTCGGAGCAAATAGAGAATGATATTCAAAAAGGAACAATGGTGCTTATGGCACCATCATTGCTGAGAATAAAAACATGGCTTTAATGTTTAGTTGTAAGTTTACTTTTGAAGGCCGAGCTGCTGATACGTCCCCAGCGTGTCTATATTTTTTGATTGTTTCATCCTATTATATTATCAATCTTAGATACTTCTGTATAATTTTATATCATTTTTGGGGACTAACCTATTAACTCAGTGCCTAATGCCAGTTCTTATTTTCGGCTTGTTTTTGGTTTTCTAGAAAATCTGTACCAAACGGAGTCCAAACGCTGCGAAACTTTTTTACGGTTTTTTCCTAGACATAAGAGGCCCTAGAAGCTTCGGGAGGAGACCATATGAAAAGCAAAGAGACGACAAGGCAACAGGGGCCCCTTGGGGTAGGTCGCGCCCTGATTCCTTTTGGGCCGCACGTGGCTCCATTTGACCTAATTCCACTTCTCTAAATTCTCAAATACTAGGAAACCCCCAGAGAGCCACCCAAAACAATTTTCCGCTGCCGCAAGCTTCTGTTCTTCTGTGATCTCATGTGGAGGCCTTTTTCCTACTCTGCTGGAGGGGGAATCTATTATAGAGGGCTTCTACATCAACCTTGTTGCTCCTCTGATGATGTGTGAGTAGTTCACCACCGACCTATGGGTCCATAGTGATTAGCTAGATGGCTTATTCTCTCTCCGATCTTCAATACAATGTTCACCGCGGAGTTCTATTCAATCTATTCTTCTTTTGCGGTGTGTCTATTGGGATCCGATTAATTGTGGGTTTATGATCTGATTATTCATTGAAAGTAATCGAGTCTTTGTTGAACTTTATTATGCATGATTGTTATAACTTTATGTTTCTCTCTGATCCATCTATTTGGTTTGGCCAACTAGATTGATTTATCTTCAGCAGGAGAGGTGCTTTATAGTGGGTTCAATCTTGTGGTGTCCTCACCCAGTGATAGCAGGGGTAGCGAGGCACGTATTGTATTGTTGCTACTAAGAGTAAAACTATGGGGTTTAATCATATTGTTTGGTTTTATTCTATCTACACTATGTCATCTTGCTTAAGGCATTACTATATTTTCTTATGAACTTAATACCCTAGATGCATGCTGGATAGCAGTCGGTGGGTGGAGTAATAGTAGTGGATGCAGGAAGAGTCAGTCTACTTGTCACGGGCGTGATGCCTATATACATGATCTTTGCCATGAATAACATCATAAATATGCGCTTTTGGATGATCCAACCCCATGATCCCTTTGACCAGGGGAGGCACATTTGGATGGTCCAACCCCATGATCCCTTTGTAATGCCACTTGATGTGGACTATAAGCAATAAAACTTTGTTATACCCCTAAAAAAGTTGGCTCTTTTTGAAAATAAAAAGCTTTAACTAGCTCTACAGGTGCCAAATAAGAATTGATGTTTCTTTTCCTTTGTTTTCCATGTTTTTTTTCTGTTTCTTTACATCAAACTATCCAAGAATGGTGGCATTGTTTCTTTTTCTTTGGTTGCATGCACAATGTCGGTGTCAAAAATGGCGGATCTCGGGTAGGGGGTCCTGAACTGTGCGTCTAGGAGAATGGTAACAGGAGACAAGGGACACGATGTTTTTACCCAGGTTCGGGCCCTCTCGATGGAGGTAAAACCCTACTCCTGCTTGATTAATATTGATGATATGGGTAGTACAAGAGTAGATCTACCACGAGATCTGAGAGGCTAAACCCTAGAAGCTAGCCTATGGTATGATTGTTATTCGTCCTACGGACTAAAACCCTCCGGTTTATATAGACATCGGAGAGGGCTAGGGTTACACAGAGTCGGTTACAATGGGAGGAGATCTACATATCCGTGTCGCCAAGCTTGCCTTCCACGCCAAGGAAAGTCCCATCCGGACACGGGACGAAGTCTTCGATCTTGTATCTTCATATTCCAGGAGTCCGGCCGAAGGTTATAGTCCGGCCAGCCGGACACCCCCTAATCCAGGACTCCCTCAGTAGCCCCTGAACCAGGCTTCAATGACGATGATTCCGGCGCACAGATTGTCTTCGGCATTGCAAGGCGGGTTCCTCCTCCGAATATTTCATAGAAGATTTTGAACACATGGATAGTGTCCGGCTCTGCAAAATAAGTTCCAAATACCACCGTAGAGAGAATAATATTTGCACAAATCTAATTTGCTGACGTATTCCATAGCATGACATCATGCCACCGCCAAGTCTTTATTCGAATCGTTTCACTCTCCCACCTCAGCGCGTTTATCGAGGTGGTTTCCTTGGCACGTCTTGTCGAAGCAGAGATCGTGTCCCCTTATTCCGGGATTCTCATCAATACGGGCGTGGGTAACCCAATCGTGCCCGTTGGTATCTCTCCCCAATCGAAGGCGAGTCCCAAACGGTCACGGGGAGGGCTCTTGGTATTCGACCTCTTTATAAAGATACCAAGTCTCTACTCCTTTCTTTCAATCTCAATCGAATCCGCTTCTCGCCTCGAGTTCCAACTCCCAAAGCTCCAGATCCAGGCGCTTCGGACCTTCGATGATGTCCGGCTCCGACCTTCAAGGCCGGTGGATGCCTTCCTCCGTTACGGAAGAAGACGTGCTAAAGCTAAGAGATGCCAGGTATCTAACCAGCGAAATCTCGCATAGGCTGCCTGCTCAAGGGCAGGTTATCCCCACTGCTAAGCCTGGTGAGAGCGTGGTGTTCGCATCTCACTTCCTTCGGGGGCTTGGTTTCCCAACGGATCCCTTTGTGAGGGGGCTCATGTTTTATTACAGGCTGGAATTTCACGACTTAGCTCCGGAGTCCATCCTCCACATCTCATCGTTCATCGTTGTGTGCGAAGCCTTCCTCTTTATTACCCCTCACTTCGGATTGTGGCATAAGACCTTCAAAGTAGAGCCGAAGATGATCGAGGGGCGGCACGTAGAGTGCGGAGGTGCTGTTATAAGCAAGAATGCTGACGCTCCATGGCCCGAGGGCTCTTTTCAAGAGGAGTCCAGCTTATGGCAATGAGAGTGGTTTTATATCACAGCTCCCAGGGGCACCAAGTGGGTGGCGCCACCTACCTTTCGCTCGGGTCCCCCACCACAGCTAGCATCGTGGGTCAATAAAGGGTTTAACTGGGGGCCGTCCAAGGACGTGCTCTTGTTGCAGGGCCGCATTCGAGACCTCCTAGAGAGAGATATCAATCTAGTCGTAGTGACACAGGTCATGTTGATTCGCCGCACCTTGCCCTGCAAACGTCGCCCCCTCCGCCTGTGGGAGTTTAATCTGAGGGACCAAGAGCTCTCCAACATTTTACGGGCGCGACACGCCCATGTGAATGTACAAATTGTTCTTCGGATCACAAGCAATGTGTCCGGACTCGATCGAGGACGCAGGTCTGAGCTGCAATCGCCTGGATACTCAAGTAAGTATCCCTGTACCCGGACACACTATCTGTATATTTATCATAAAATTGCCCTTAAAAGAGTTGTCCCTTAAACAGGAGTGGATAGCGAAAGCAAAGCTTATCAGGTGTCCGACCCCCCTCCCTGAGACCACGCCAGATCCCATGTTAACCAGTCTTTGGAGGTTGCGCCTTTGGAAGAAGGCGAAGGGGGAACAAGGAAGCTACCGCCTCCCCGAAGGAGGCTGTCAGGAAAGGAGGAATCGAGAATTCCTCTATCTAGGGGAAGAAGAGGACCGCCTCTGAAGACCCAGAGACCATGGTGTCAAAGCGGAGGAAGAAATCTTTGTCAAAGGGTCCTGCGCCGGGGGATGCCTCGGCCGCATAGTGCCCCCAAGGGGATCAGCCCTCCACCGAGCCGTAAGTAGAGAGGGGAGTTTTAAAATAAGAGACCCCCTGTTCTATTTCTGAGGAAGATAACCGAAATTTTACCTTGTAGTTCGGATCTCAGCCCTTCTCAGCAGAGCACACCTTCAGGGGATCTTCGTCCGGAGATGATGGAGAGCGGAACGCCTCCCCCTGCCATACTGCCTTGCGAGGCAGGCGACCTTGAGGTGTCGTGACGGCGGGTTCCTCCTAATCCGGCAGGGCCGGAAGGCAATCGTATGGCCCCCCAAGGTCCTCCGTGTCCGGCCTTCGAAAAAGGCCATTGGGCGAGTCCGGCACCGTCCGGTGCACGGTCGGAGGAGCTGAAGGATCTGCTCGGGTGAGCGTCTATCTCAGAAGAACACCGTGCGTTGATGGGTATGGTGATTGAAAGGATTTCATCCGCGGAGAGCGGGTTGTACAAGGCTGTCAGGAGTTTACTGACAGGTTTTGAGGTACGCGAAATGATGTACCTTTTGACAGTTCTGCATATATAAGATGCACCCTGTATAGATAGTAGCCCCTGAGACTCTGTGCGTTGTCAAAAATGACAGCGCGCCGAGGATCATAATCCCAGGTATGATATGTCGCCTTTCCAACATAGGTGGCAATGTGTCCGGTGGCTAGCCGGACTGATGAATTTGTCGAGCTAAAGCGGCAACTTGATGTGGCAGATGCCGACATCGTGCTTGTCAACAAGCGGCTTGACGAGTCACAAGGTATGTAATTTCTCCGTAGACACCTGGTAAGAGGAGCTTGATGCCCGTATCTTACAACAAGTATGCTTGACGAAGATGGTGCCGCTGCCATGGAGAACCTTCGGGCGGAACTCGCCCGAGCCAAGGAGCAGGCCAGGAAAAGTGATGCGGCTGCCTTAGAGGCGGCTGAAGAGCTGAAAGCCGAACAGGCTGCTCACTGCCAAGCAAGAAGGAAATGGCCGAGATGGCTGTGAAGTTGAAGAATGCTGCCGATCACGCAAGCTTCTTGAAAAGAAGATCGGGCGGAACAGAGGGACCTGGAGAAGGCCACTACCGAGGCCAAGGATGCTCGCTCTGCAATGAGAGCTATGAAGGAGGAGCTACGTCAGGCCGGAGATATCGCGGCTCGAAAGCCCTTTATGCTGTGGATGAAGTTCGGGGATCCTAAATATGCTCAGTTGGACCGATTGTGCAGTGCGGCGGATACTTATCTGGACTTGGCGGCGAGTGCCGCGGACGCGGCCGAACACTTCCGAGATCAAAATGATCACGAAGTGGAAAAGCTTTTTTGGTCGCAGTTCCACAATCCAGAGCGCCCACTTTCATTAATGAATCATTTGGCCGCATGGGGCGGAGCTGAATAGGTTATCCGGACTCGCCATGAAGTATGTCGTGAGTCATCTGTGGCCGGAAAGGCCCGAGCCGAAGAGTTATTTTAGCTTGGTGCAGCAGTTCCTTGGTGCGGTGACGCATATCAATGCAATGAAGATGTCAACGTGCATAGATGGCGCGCGGATGGCTCTTGCCCGTGTCAAGACATACTGGGCGGAGATGAAGGCCACCGCTGTTGCATCCCAAGATTCGGAGGGGAGCTGAGTACCTGCCGAGCACTATTTTCAAGAAGTTCTGCAGGGCGCTCGTTTGATAGAAACGCAGTGCTCAAAGGATATTATGTTTGAATTATTGTAAAACAATGTTTCGAGGGAATATAAAAGCTTTTCATACTTGTGCCTTCAAGAATTAAAATACCTCATGTGTGGCCGTTAATGTATATGTGTATATAACCTGAAAGATGGCAGTTTTTGGCTTCAGCCCCCACGCATATAATGTGGGGGTGTTCGTAGAAGGCGCATTTTGACACTTGATCCAATGTCTTGGTCCTATTAAGGAGGTGATAGCGCAGCGAACTAGGCAACCGGACTATAATGCTTTATCACTTTCACTTAGCCATAGGAGTTTGACAAGGGGCTACTATATAGCCCCTAGGGGCACCGCTCACCGAATTCGGGCGTGTGTGCTGGCCGAAACGACCCTTTGTTAATGCAAAGGAATCCTAAAGATTCCGACAGGTCATCGAAAGTGGTTGACCAGTCTCACGCTATATCATAATGATCGGTTTTCGGCTTTCTCTCTTGAGGTGCTACTTTGGCGAACTGGGCACAATCGCAATAGTTCTCCTGGTGCCGCCTTAGCCGATAGAGCGGAACGTAAGGCAACAAAACACAGGAGCCGGGCAAACCCAACATTTGACCAAAGACATGATTCGGAGCTGATGCACATTAGGCCAAACTCGCGACGCCGAACACTCCCTGAGGTATTCGGTCTTTATGAAAACGGGCTGAACAACGCCCTTGGTAATAAGCCCCTGGTGTCCAGGTATGCGCAAAATTCTGACATGGCCACATGCCAAGACGCCAGCCTCCTCCTTGTTTATAGCAAGAAACCGGGGGATGTGTATCAACAAGAGACAGTAAAAAAGGTTTACGCAGGGTCTTAATCTGAAAAGAATCCTTGGAACGGGTCCCTACTGCACGTCTGCGCATGTGTCTCCGTTGTGCCGTATCCTGGACGGGTGTAGCACGGTGTTCATCTGTAAAAGAGAGGAACTTAGTTGAAAAAGATCGTGCTAAAATGTATGTTATGTTAAATAAACAAAGTATAATTCCAAAAAATGGGTAAAATTGAGCTTTATTGTCTCTTGTTGTACATGCGCGGAGCCCCTTTGTCGGGGGTTGGGTGCGACATATGCCAAAGGATGGCTTATCATGGTCGGGGCGAGTAGAACGTCGCCGGTGCCTGGAAACGGGATGAGGCGAAGGCATGCACGCCGGCGAATCTTACCCAGCTTCAGGGCTCTCCATAGAGATAACACCCCTACTGCTGCTCCGCGGGGTCTCCGCATGATCACTATGGCAAAGTGAGTAGAAGGTTGCTCCTTGAGCTGTTCGGGGTGAGGAAGGAGAAGGGCACGACTAGCTCTTCTCTTCCCTCTATGTGCGTCTAAAACTATTGGGGTCCAACCTCTTACATGGGTGCCCTGGGGGGTTTATATAGGCCTACCGCGCGGGGGTACAATGGTAATCCGGCTGGGCGCGGGTCCCAGCCGTCAGTCTCTTAGGTCGCCGTCTTCTCCGCCGACTTCTGGGGCCCGCCGACTAGTGGGCCCCGCCGATGGTCCAGCATGGGGCCGACAAGCCTTGTCCGCCGCGGGCGGGTCTTGCCGGCTGCGGATTACTGTAGCCGCGCTTCTAATGACACGGGCTTGGTCATGGGGTCAATAACAGCGGTTACCGCCGCTGACGGCGATCATTGCCATTCCCTGTCTTGTCTAGTTAATGGTGTGCGGAGCCCATGGGAGGGGCCGGCCGACTCTCGGGGGCCGACTCCCAGCGGTCCGTCTTGGGGCGCTCTCGCCGTCTTCTGCACTCCTGCCGACAGGCGGGTCCCGCCGTCTTCGGGTCGTACATACAGGCCGTCGTGGGTAGAGGGATCTGCCCACGGGGCTGATGTCAGGGCCGGCGTGGCAACAGTGCTGCGCCGGACGGTGATCTCCGTCAAGACGGCGCTGCATCAGCCATGCACGCCCCGCCGTGAATGGGGCAGGGACGGGCTGTGTGGCGGCCACATCCCATCCCGTCCGTAGTTGCATAGGCAGGAGGTGGTTGGAGTCGTGGGCCGACTCCCTATAGCCGGCTTCTCCGGAAGTCACCAGTTGGGAGTCGGCTCATCTCGAGGCCGTCTCGGGACTTCGGTGGGAGAAGCGATCGGCCGGCTCATTGCCGACTCGGAAATGCGGCTCTTCGTGTTGGGGTCTTGAGGGCGCTTGATCTGCCCGATGTTTTTGAAAGGTCCAGGGGCTTGGGTTTGCCTACCCGTGGCCCATTACTCCGACAGTAGTCCCCGAAGCTGGTGAGGCACCGAGGGCAACATATCGAGGAGCCTCAACAGTTTCATCCCTCTGGTGGAAGAATCTGGGCTCGGCTCGCCGTCTTTCTCTTAGGCCCACTAGCTGGAGTCGGCCTCGCATGAGGCCGTCTTGCTCCTCAAAGGATTTGAAGGTTGTGGAGGGATCTGGGTAGCATGCCTGATAAGCTACCCGTTGCGGGCCCGTCGCGCAACGCCATGCGGCAGGGTTAGTCTGCCCACCCACGCGCGTGACGAGACAGGCCTGTCAGGCGGGGCCCGCCACTACCGCGCCTCGGCGCACGGGCGGATCCGCCGCGGCCGCGCGGGCGGTTGGGTTCCCCACGTCGTTACTGCGCGCAGTAACTTCGTGGGTTTAATCGTGGGGGGCGTGGGGTTTTGGGCGCAGTTAATCCCACGCCCGCCCCGTCGGCTTCTCAGCCCGTGGGCCTATAAGTAGGCGGGGAGGAGGGGGGACGGTGAAGCACGCGCACCCATCTCCCCGCTTCCCCGCTTCCTCTTGCTTCTTCCTCCTCTCGCTTCTTCTTCCTCTTGCCGCCGTCGCACCGAACCACGCCGCGCCGCGGAGATGAGCTCCTCATCCGCCGCTGCGCCTCCCGCCCCGCGCTCCGGCGTGTGGGACGGCTCCGAGGTGGACGACGACCACATAGAGTTCCTCCGCCAGACGCGCCGCATCCCCGGCAAGAACTTAGTGCAGACCCGCGCGTGGCGAAATAAGGTCGGCGCCGAGGAAGGCGGCGGGTCATATTCGCTTCGCACCTCATGCGCGGTCTAGGGCTGCCGTGGCGGCTTCTTCCGCGCTTTCTTGGAGTTCCACGGGCTCCAGCCGCACCACCTCACTCCGAATACGGTGGTGCTGCCGGCCGCCTTCGCCTCCTTGTGCGAGGGCTTCCTCGGCGTTCTCCCCACCATCGAGTTGTGGGGGAAATTCTTCCAGGCCAAGCTCGGCACGCACGTCGCCGGCGTGCCGGCTTCGTGCGGCACCTTCATCGCGATGCGGAGGCCAGTGGGCGACAACCCTATCCCAGCCGTCCCGCTGATTAAGTCGGTGAAGATGTGGCAGCGCTCCCTACTTACGGATTTAACGTCGCCCGGAAGGCGGCCGGGTCAATCTGCCGCTTTCTGAAGCTTGGCGTCTTTGTCGGGCGGCTCCCCAGCTGGTCCCATTGGGCCAGGACGCTGACTCCTGCAGGCATCGCCGCCGTCGTGCGACTCCGAGAGCTGACGCAGTCGGAGGGCCTGACTGGGGCCGACTTGCTGGCCGCCTTTGTGGTGCGCCGAGTCCTTTCGCTCCAAGGCCGACCTCATCTGATCTATCAGATGAGCGGCCACCGGGACCCCAGTCGGCTGTGCTCCAAGGACATGCCCCACGCGGAGGTGGCGGACACGGTGGACTTCCTGGCGAACTGCAATCTCTCAGCGGATTGGCAGTTCGGCAAGGAGTCATACTTGCGCGCCAACCCCCGCCTGTGGTAAATCCTCTCTTTTCCTCTTCTGTTTTCTTTTTCAGCCGAATCCGACTTCATATCTTTTTTGGTTTTTTCCGAGTCAGAACCCCCTCATGCAACCCTCAGCCGGCACCACGGGGCCGGCCCGTGAATTTGTCCCTGATCGGGCGGAGAGCAACGTCGACGACCCTGACTTGGGGGCGGCGATGATGGAGGCCGACGCCGAAGGAGGGGGAGGAGGAGGGGCTGACGACTTCAGGCCCTCGGCTACCTTCGCCGACTGGCCTGAAGATGATGGCGAGAGGGAAGTCGTCCCCCGCCGCCAACCGAAGGCCGGCCATCCGGGCGCGAGTTCCTCCACCGGCTTGGGTGGTCGAGGCGGCGCGAAGAAGCGTCGGGCCGGGCCGAGCTTGCTAGGCGGCCGGCCGAAAAAGTTTAGGGGGCGGCCGCCGCGACTCAGCGGGAAGAGGCGGTCGCCAAGGCTAACCGCTTCCGCAAGGAAGTGAAAAAGCCGCCTCTAGTCTCCGCGTAAGTGCTTTTACTTTGTCTTGTTTTCTTCTGATTCATCTTGTCCAAATCTTTACATGTCTTTTCCGCATCAGGGCTCCCCTTACTTTAGAGAGGGTAGCCGCTGCCTCCGTCATTGGGTCGGTAGAGACATCCACTAATAGTCGGCGGATTGACCCCGCCGCCGACCTTCGGGAGGCGACGGAGCGGAACACACAGAAGAAGCGCGACGAGGAGGAGGCCGCCCGCCTGGAGAAGCCGGAGGCCGAGAAGGCGGCGGCTTCCGCCCAGAGGAAGCTGGAGGAGGCCGAAGCCGCCGTCGCGGCTAAGCAGCGAGCCGAGGAGGCCGCGCGCCTCCAATCAGCACTGTTCATTACCCCGCTGAGCTCTGCGCCGCCACCGCCGGAGTTCACGGGGCAGACGGAGGGAGCCGGCAGCGAGTTCCCCATCATGGAGAGGGGAGGCGGCGAGGCTTCCATGTCGGGCACGGCCGCGCCATCGCCGTCGCCTCCGCCGCCTTCTGAGAGCGCGCGAGGTAAACAACAGGCGGACCCGCCGGGCGCCACGATCGAAGACGGCTGTGGCGGCTTACTCCTTCAAGTCACCTCGCCAAAGACGTCATTGCCCGTCTTGAGAAGGCGACTTCGGCGCCGCACCCTTTGGAGATCGGTGCCGCCAGCTCGGCCATTACAGACGCCGAGGCGACAAGCGCCGCGCCCATTGGGTGGGTGCGAGGAGGCAGCACAGGTCCGCTGAACACGGTGCTTCTGGATGTCCAGGCGAAGCTGCGAGCTGAGGGCGATGCCATCCAGAACTGCACCAAGGCGCACCTGGCGTCGCGAGCCGCCGTGCGAGTATGTTTTCTTCTTTGAGTTTTTTCTTGTTCTTCTCTGTGGGGGCGCGCCAGCGCACCCACTGGGTGTAGTCCCCGAGTTTCGGGCCGGCTGCTGAGCAGGCAGCTCGGAACTCTATCTGTTGATTTCCAAACTTTTACCTTGTCTGAAATGCTTATCGCAGGAGTATCACAACCTCCGTGCCACTGCCTTCAACCGCAACGTTGAGGAGCTGAGCAAGCGGACCGCTGACTTGTCGAGAAGCCGGGGTGAGTCTTCTTTCTTCTTCGCGGGGGTGCGCTGGCGCACCCGCGGGCTGTAGTCCCCGAGATTCGGGCCGACTGCTGAGCAGTCGGGCCGGATCTTCCTGGCGACCTTCTTAGTTGACGACTTAACGTCCCTTTTCTTTTTATTCTTCAAAGGCCAACGCCACTCTCCGACGGGAGATGAGCGCAGCCGACGCCGCCTTGCGCGTCAAGGGGGAGGAGTGTAGCAAGCTCACCGCAGAGCGCGACCTGCTGGCTACGCAGCTGGCGGAGCAAAGGGAGCTGCTTAAGAAGGCGCAGGACGAGGCGGAGCAGAGAGAGGCCGCTCTCCTGGCCGAGTTCGAAAGCGAGCGCTCCTCCTGGACCGACAAGGAGGCACAGCTGACCTCCGGCTTCCATGAAATCGAGGACATCGTCGATGGTGAGCTTCTTTACTTTCCTTCTTTGAGCCGCTGACTATTGGTCAGGCTGACTTCTGGTTTTTTGACTTGCTTCTTCTTCGTCTTGGCAGACTTCTTGCCCGGCCATATGCTGGCGGCCAATCAAGCCATTGAGGCTGATCGCGAGGCACGGAGGGCAAGTGGTGCTGAGATCGCTGCCAACGCCCCCCGGACCCTTGACGAGCAGCTTCTAAGCATTGAGGCTCGTCTGCGGCCGGCCCATCGGATGCTACGCTGGCTTCAACGTGTTGGCGCCCAGGCGATCGCTGCCCTATGGCCAGACATGCCGGCTCTGCGAACTCCCAGTCGGACTGCCGACTGGCTGGAGGTCGCGGCCGGTCGTCTTGAGGCCTGGAAGGGTTCCGCGGCCCGGGCTGGAGCGCGCCGGGCCTTGGAATTCGTCAAGGCGTGGTATCCAGGGCTGGATCTGGACAGGCTGGCCGCGTTCCGGTTAGAGGACCAGGCGGAGCTGTTGGCTGCGGAAGACGCCCTCGTCGAGCGTGCGGTGGCGATCGCCGACTACACGGACACCAGCGTCTTTGTCCCTGAGCGGGTTGAGGACGGCAGGGAGGCGCCGCTGGAGTGGTTCGGGATGAACCCGGATTACGACGAGGACTCGGTGGAGGTGATTGGCTCCAGCGCCGAGGAGGAAGGCGAGGCGGAGGACGGAGATGAGATGGAGGCGCCAGAAGACGGAGTGGGCAACCAACCTCAGCTCGACCGTGCCTCCAGCAACGAGCCCGCCCGTCTGGGCCGGCTGCCATCGGAGATGATCAAGCCAAGACTGCCCAGCCGGCCGCCCCGGCGCCTGACACCGCCGTCTCCTCCGGCCCTCCAAATCCGTCTGCCGCTTCCTAGGCTGCTGTCTCGTCTTTATTTTATCTGCTTTGGTAGTCTTTTGAAAAAACTTGTTAATTCGCACAATTCCACCCGCGGGGTGTATTTTGAACTTCGTCAAGATTCGCCAAGGGCCTATGTTGTGTAAATATTATCTAATTCTATCTTTCCTTGCTCATTGCTCTTATGGCTCTTTCCTTTGCCGCCTTCCCTTAGTTGCCGCCTTGCCCGTCAGACAGCCGCTCTGTGGACTGCCGTTTGGATCAAGTGCTTGGCTACCCTTGAGAAGGCAAGTACTTGGCCATTTTTTAGAGTCTTTTAAACAAGTTGGATAGAAAGCAGCAAGCCGACTACTCAAGAGTCGGTTTTTGTGAAAAGGGGCTGGAAGCCGTCTTAAGCTATGTTTATGCTTTGGGTCCTTAGCCATTTTTCATGCGGGCGCCCATTCTTCGTTACTCCTGCCCACCAGTCAGTCGCTCTGCGAGCTGCGGCTTCTGACAGGAGATGGCTTAGGCACCGCACACTACTTGTCCGACTGCAGGAAGCATTCATAGCGCAAGGCGGCAAGTCCCCGGGCCGACTAGTCGAGCCCGGTGCCATGACATAACAAAGAGTAATATACTCGAAGGCATAATTCTTAGCATACAGATAACAAAAAAGGGCAGTCCTCGAGCTCGTCTCGGGGGGCCCAAAGTCTTTGTACTTTAACACAAAAGGTAGCGTGGTACATACTGCATCAACTGTAAAATCTTTGGATCAAAAGTCAACTCGAAGGCATAATTCTTAGCATACACATATCCTACAAACACCAGAAACAAGTTGCAACTCCTGGACAGAGAACAAGGGTGGTTAAGAAGCCGAGAGGGTCCACTGGTTTCGGGCCCAATGCGTGGTAGTAACTGTTCCGTGGATCACAAACACGTAACTTCGGTTCCTTAGGACGGCTGCAATGAGACAACTCACCATGTACTCCTACATGGCCTCTCACCGCTACCTTTACCAAATCGTGTTCACACACTTAGCTCACACACGATGGGACATGTTCACACACCTCCGATTCATCCTCGATGAATCGCACTGACTCAACTCTAAGCAAAGAGTGTGCATGACAAACAAGCATGAATGAATAGGCACAACAGGGCTCAAACAACTCCTACTCATGCTAGTGGGTTTCATCTATTTCTTGTGGAATGACAGGTCATGCGAGAGGATAAAGGGGTTCAGCTACCGCAGCAAGTAGCAGATGAATCATTGTTGTCCTAATGTAGTAAAAAGAGCAGGAGCGAGAGAGTGGGATTGTATCGGAATGAACAAGGGGTTTTGCTTGCACGGCACTTCTGAAGATAATATAGTTCTTCATCGGTGTCATCGAACTCATCGTCGGTACGTCGTCTACTGAGAGGGAACAAATACCGGCAAACAAGAAAGAACACAATCAATGCGATCCAACAATATGATGCATGATAATGACATGGCAATATGCTGGTGTTTTGAGCTAATGCAGCAGTAAGCCAAGTTAATTGAAGTGGAATTCCAACAAGGTTAAACTCCAACTCCAAATGCTAGTTCATAAATTACCCTAATCATGATTCATCCTATTCAGTGAGGTTAACTTGTTCAATCATGCATGAAAGTGCCATAAACAGATTCTTCATAATTTTCTGATCATTCTTCATATATAATTTGTTTGATTTGGAGTTACGGTTGAATTACTATGAATTTTACAAGTTTTAAATATTTTTTGGAATTTCCTGAATTAGATTTAATCCAGAAAGCCATTACTGCATCAGCATGACAAAGAAGATTGCGTCAAGAGTCAACCAGTTGACCGGGTCAAACCTGATCGGTGGGTCCTGCATGTCGCTGACTCATTATTTAACCCGGTCAAAACCCGTCTTGTGACGGTTTGACCAAGTAGGGGCCCATTGTCGATTAAGCGATGAGGTGGCTAATGGTGGGGATTAGTCCTAATGACTGTGCCACGTCGGCAGTCGCCGGAGTTGCGCCGGCGGTGACCAAAACCGACGACGGAAACGCCACGGGAAAACGCTACAGGGGATGGTTTCGGGCGTGGTTTGCGGCTATGGGTTGCTGGGCTTCTCACGCATCCCGGGGTGGCAGAAGATCGAGCTGGGGTTGCCGGAGAAGTGGCCACGCTGTCCAAGCAAGGCAGGCGACCAGGGAGCTGCGTGGCGAGCTCGGGCACACCGGTGCTCACCTCTCTGCCTGCCTGGCGAGAGGAAATTGGCCAGCCATGGCCAAGATAAAGGCCGTCAGCCAGTGTGGCTGGCCAGGCCATGACAGGTAAGCTGTAATTCTTTCTCTCTCTTTATTTAAGTTTCTGTTTTCTATTTTCTCGCAAGAAGTTTTGATTTAGTAAAAATACTAAACCATTTGTTAAAATGCTGAAATTAATTGTGGGCACTTGTAAATTTGTTTCCAACAACCATCATTTAATTTCACAATTATTTGAGCACTTAAAATAATTATAGCAATTAAATGCCCAAATTCAAATACATAATGATTTAGTTCAAAAATCCAGAATAGCCTCCAAAAATATGAAACCATTTTTGGCAGAGGGTTTAGCCAGGACCAAAGATGGTGAACATTTATGAAGGGCATTTTGGGTTCATTGAAAAGTTTTAAGTTTGAACCTAGTTGAATTCATTTGGTGCTAGGGTTTCAACATCCCCATTTCAAGTTTCTTAGGAATTTAAACATGATGACATGATGAGCAAGCAAAGTCAAGCAAGGCTAATCTAGGGCTGTGACAACTCACCCCCACTAAACAAGAATCTCGTCCCGAGATTCAAGACGTGAGGTAAGAAGACAGAGGGGGGGCACAAACTATCACGGTCTTCACAATCCAGGTTGCACTTCATAGGAACGTTGACACGATCATCATTTTTGTCTCGATGTCTTGTCTTGAGAACTACATCCAACATGACAACGAGAAGAAAAGGGGGAATTTAGAAGAATCAATCTTCTTGAGGTTCAAACAATTTAGGATCATCTTAATGATCCACGATCAACTCATGGAATGAGACATAAAATCATTTCTGTAGCGGAGAGGTAAGACATTCATCATTAAGGACGGAGGAAACAATTTTACGAGTGTTTCAAAATAGCGAGGGATGTTTCCATGATTCCAAAACGGGGCACCTTAGGGGAGGTGACGCAAAGAGCTATTCCCTTAAATGGCAAAAAGAATTACTTTTGATTCAGAGATCATTGAAACTCTTCATACCAGCCTAAGGCAATCACAATCGATTGGTTGAAAGAGTTCGAATAAAGGACATACTCATACTAGAATGGATGATGTGGGCTACCTTGTTGAAGACAACGCAATGGATGATTTTTGCTTATCATCGGAGATGGATGGGGACCCATGGTAAGTCCACTTTTGATGATGATATTGGATAGCAACTACCGGGAAGGGCAGCCCATGGGGGATTGGCACAATGGCGGTGCAAGCTGGGAACAAGATGCAACTGTTGGGAATGTTCCAATCATCATAACTGCCTGAGATTCAGATCTGATTGGTAATAGGATATTTCAGACTCAGCATGTCTGAAAAGAAAGTTTGCAACACAATTCGACGAGATGGCGTTGCGAGATTCTCGGGATATGAACTACGATAGCAAGCTCCAAAACATGAGTTGGTGCTGCTACAAACCTGTGAACACGCTGTCCAAGACAAGCATGACCACATAGTAGTCTTATGATAAAGCACTACCGAGTTCAGGTGGGGAACCATAATCGAGGATATTGAAGTCCTTGCATAAGGCATGCTCTTATGAAGGAACTTCCTTTCCTTGAACAAATCAATCAGTGGCTTGGTGTGCTAGGGAATACATATGGAATGAAGATGATCAGTCTATCAGACCATAGAATACTTCGCACGTACATGACCGACTTGGGATGATTCCAGAGGAAGCAAAACAAACCTTTCTCAAATTCATGGCGGCAACTTACACCTAAAGCACATGAATTCGAGGAAGTCACTTCTTCCATCCAAGCATAGGCTTCATGAACGGAACACGAAGGCATTGCTTACAAGTTTCCAACACTAGGTTGATGTTCAACATGATTCATGGGGAAGACAAATGTGGCCGATGGTTCAACAACAACTCATCCGAATTTCCATATCTCTGGACTTCCACCATCATGTGAACACGGTGATAGCATTGGTCAGACCAAAAGTTGTAATGGTGTATGCTCGAGGGATCAACCACGAGTAAGACAACATTACGAACATCGTTGGTTCTGATTTGACTTAATAATAACCCATACTCAAGTCAAAGTTTTGACAATACAATATATCCTACAACTGATCACGAGGACCCATCGATGAAGATATCATCTTTCTTCAACACACACTCAAAAGGATATCCCTTAAGATGAACTAAGTCGGACAAGCTTTTATCTTCCAACTCTCCAAGTTGTTGTTTAGCTCAACTAACTAGCTCAGGGTATCCAACAGAGATTCTTGGAGAAAAGGGTGGTTCACAAGAAACCAACTTGATCACGAGCTCAACATAACAGTCAGGAAACAACGCGGTAACACTTCCAAGAAGATATTTGGAAAGTCACGAACCACCGGTATGTTACTAAGCTCGAGAACAATCTTGCTTTTGAGGGCAAGACGATATGATCAAATGAGTGAGGACTTGACAAGATCCTAACTCATAGCTCGAAGAGTGCACCAGAACGAAGGACTAGGTAGCACAATCTATCATAGAATGATGATTTAATAACCAACACGCTAAGAATGAGGATATTATCCATTAGCTACCAAGCAACGAGTTGCTCGGAGTATTGATTTCACACATCATAATTCACTTGTCGGCATTCCGGTTACAACAACACGAGGACCGAGGAATGAATGATGATGGTGAGAAGTATCACTATGTCAAGAATTCATAAGAGAAGGTGCAATTCTCATGACGTTCCTGACATAAAGTTGGTAATACTTCAGGATAGAACAGAATCAAAAACTTGATTGCATTTGATCTGCGGATTACGACTGCTTTGACCCAATCCTGGATATGGATGAGGTATCGAGTTTGTTTCTCCTAGTCATTCGAGCATGTAATGGCTTGACGGACCACAAGAAGAATGGGCATCGATGAGGACGAGAGCACGACTACTCCTGACTATCAACTGATAGACGGGGATCGGAATACAACTAAGGAGGGACAACTCGAGGAACATATAACTTTTCGAGTTGTTGAGGCATGGATTAGTATATCGAGCAAAGCTCAACATTTCTCCCGGATAACCCATGCAGAGAAGATAGGACTGGCAGAGTCACAATATGAATGGATTACTCTTCAAGAGTACTCTGATTGCGATCTTTAGGCTCAAGAGGAACTTCTCCCATAACTAGTTCATGGTATTTGGAAGAAGGAAATACCATGGACCTCGAGGACTATTGCAAAGTTACTAATATCCTAAAGGAACTAGCAAATACTAACAACATGAAGTAGGGTGAATCTCGGGTTCAAGAACCCAGGAATAGAATGCCTACTAACTAATAACATCACGGAATGCTTTCAAGAATAATGGCCAGAATCATCACACTGGGGATACAAAAGCATTGCTAAATTGCCAGGTGACTTCCTAAACACCTAGGGTCATAATAATAGCTCCAACATCTACGCTGAGGCAACAAAGTACCTCAACTTACCGATTAGTGTGCTTATTCTGACCAAAAAGGACATCGGGAACGGAAGGAAAGGATTTGCAAATGCATCAGACTATTTAGAGGCCTGGGATGACTCGGACAAAGATAACGGCTGTAAATGCTCAAAATGATTTGAGACATCCTGCAAAAATGGTGGCATAACCACTCAACATCACAATATCAAGGTTCCGAGATCAACAATTATCATACAGAAATAGTAGGAACTGAACTGGGGCTTAAAACCAACAATCTTAAAGGTCTACGGATTAGTAACACGTCATCCTAATAGATAGATGAGAAGCCTAGTTCTTAATCCTCGTAGAAGAGAAGAGGATGACTCAGATCAGAAGGCCATGAGGTATAAGTAGTAAAAAGAGCCTTACGTTCCCTTCCACAATCAATTCCCTTACATAACTAAAGCATTTCTAGACTCAACTTGACCAGTTTGGCTTGGTAATCCCACAGGCAGTCAAAGCTCGATACCAACGCTGTCGGGACCCGATTCCAAGTCACATCGATCTAGCGGTAACACCTCATATCACTTTGCGGCCTCACACACGGTATTCCCACGGGTGTCGCCTTACCATGGCCCGGGACCGTTACGCCTTTTGGCTCACGTATATGATAGTGTCGCTAGCATCCATATGGCAGAGAACCGGGCCGACATGGCTAGTCGTGAACCCAAAGCGGCGCTTAACCCATGGGGGATAGGCATACATGAATCACATCGAGCATGTCGGTCAACAGCGTGTGAATCCGGGCTGTAGCACTGGGCTAACAGGACTCCAGGAACCCGGGCTGTAGCAGGCTAGGCAGGACTCGGATGTCACCGCGTGACATTTCCCCGAAGGGACAGACACAGAACGAAGTGAAACACATGCCGGCCCGATCAAGTGTCCAAAGCAGGTAGTCTTTGGGCTAGCAGGACTCCGGTGAACCGGGCAGGAGCGGACTACTATCGCTCAGGAAGCACTAGACTACATTTCCCCATATGAGAGGCCGCCAAGGATAAACAACTAGATTGTCGGATCCCACACATACCAAGCATTTCAAACATACACACAATATGATCAATATGTGTAAATACAACATGGCATCACAACATAACTCTACGACTCAAATATTTATTCGTTAGGCTCCGAGGAGCGAGATATTACAAACATGGGTCTCATGACCCAACACTCGTGAGCATACAAGTCAAAGCACAAGCGGAAGCTTAACATGTCCGAAAGTACAGACATCTATAAAATGAAAAAGGTGAGAAGCCTGACTATCTACCAGATCTGCCGAGGGCACAAGATCGTAGCTGAGGTAACAAGCTAAACGTCGAAGTCCAAGCGGAACTACTAAGCGAGACCGACGTCTCTCGCAAAACATAAAATAAGAAAACGTGAGTACAAACGCATTTTAGCAAGACTTACATCAGAACTAACTACATATGCATCATTATCAACAAAGGGGTGGTGGAGTTTGACTGCAAAGAAGCCAGCTTTGAGTCGGTGGCTATCCTAAACTACTTAATCGCAAGTAACTCTTTTGAGGTGGCGCACACGAGTCCACATATTCACCATATCAATACACCACTATGGATCCGCTCCCGTCTCCCTACGAGAACGCCATCCATAGCACTCCACGCTTATCTTCGCATTTTAGGGTATCCACTTTCACTTGTCTATGAACTGTTATAGGCAACCTGTAAGTCCTTTTCCATGGACACGGCTATTCGAATAGATCATAGTAACCCTGCAGGGTGTACTTCTTCACACATGCTCTCACCACTTACCGCCGTTTACCACGACATGTACTCGGCAACCTTCAAGCGGAAGCCCAATGAGGGTGTCGGCCACGGCCTACCTAAACACTCAAGTCCCTAGTCCAGGGTTTATCGCCTATTCGGGTTCCATCCGCAGGGAGTCCGCCGAGGTTTCCACTAATGGCCCCAAACGATGTGTGCAGGGTTCCCGAGATACCAAACGGGCATTCGCACACCGGGCCACGGTGTATCTACCGCATCATAGCCCACCCCTAGGGTCAGCGCTACGCACGGCCTCCAACACATATCCTACAAACACCAGAAACAAGTTGCAACTCCTGGACAGAGAACAAGGGTGGTTAAGAAGCCGAGAGGGTCCACTGGTTTCGGGCCCAATGCGTGGTAGTAACTGTTCCGTGGATCACAAACACAGAACTCAGTTCCTTAGGACGGCTGCAATGAGACAACTCACCATGTACTCCTACATGGCCTCTCACCGCTACCTTTACCAAATCGTGTTCACACACTTAGCTCACACACAGTAGGACATGTTCACACACCTCCGATTCATCCCCGATGAATCAGACCTGACTCAACTCTAAGCTGTAGCAGGCATGACAAACAAGCATGAATGAATAGGCACAACAGGGCTCAAACAACTCCTACTCATGCTAGTGGGTTTCATCTATTTACTGTGGAATGAAAGGTCATGCAGAGGATAAAGAGGTTCAGATACCGCAGCAAGTATTAGATGAATCGTTGTTGTCCTAATGTAGTAAAAGAGAGCAGGAGCGAGAGAGTGGGATTGTATCGAGAATGAACAAGGGGTTTTGCTTGCACAGCACTTCGAAGATAATATAGTTCTTCATCGGTGTCATCGAACTCATCGCCGATACGTCGCTCATCGAGAGGAACAAATACCGCAAACAAGAAAGAACACAATCAATGCGATGCAACAATATGATGCATGATAATGACATGGCAATATGCTGGTGTTTTGAGCTAATGCGTGATAAGCCAAGTTAATTGAAGTGGAATTCCAACAAGGTTAAACTCCAACTCCAAATGCTAGTTCATAAATTACCCTAATCATGATTCATCCTATTCAGTGAGGTTAACTTGTTCAATCATGCATGAAAGTGCCATAAACAGATTCTTCATAATTTTCTGATCATTTTTCATATATAATTTGTTTGATTTGGAGTTACGGTTAATTACTATGAATTTTACAAGTTTTAAATATTTTCTGGAATTTCCTGAATTAGATTTAATCCAGAAAGCCATTACTGCATCAGCACGATAGCAGCATTGCGTCAGCAGGTCAACCAGGTTGACCCGGGTCAAACCTGATCGATGGGTCCTGCATGTCAGTGACTCATTATTTAACCCCGGTCAAAACCCGTGCTGACGGGGTTTGACCCAGCGGTAGGGCCCGCTGTCAGTGGCAGTGAGGTGGCTAATGGTGGGGATTAGTCCTAATGATTGTGCCACGTCGGCAGTCGCCGGAGTTTCGCCGACGGTGACCAAAACCGACGACGGAAACGCCACGGGAAAACGCTACAGGTGATGGTTTCGGGCGTGGTTTGCGGCTATGGGTTGCTGGGCTTCTCGCGCATCCCGGGGTGGCAGAAGATCGAGCTGGGGTGGCCGGAGAAGTGGCCGGCGACGAGGTTTGGTGGCGGCAGCAGCTCGGACGAACTCGGGGTCGTCGCTAGGAGGCACGGCAGGAGGTGTGGAGAGGTGCTGCGGGCTCCTGGGAACATGGTGAGTGCGGTGAAGCGCTCGGTTGCGGCTATAGGTGACGGTGGCCACGGCGGCGACATGACTGGGCGGCGGTGAGCTCTCAGGTCCGGCGGAAACAATGGCTATAGCAGCCAAACGGCATGAGAAGAAGAGGGGAACGGTTCAGCGGCTCACCACGAGTCCAACGAGCGCGAGGGCGAGGCCGGGGACGCTCTGTGGCAGTGAATCGAAAGCAACGCGCCGCCGGTGCAGAAGGGCGATAAGATGGCGTCGAGGACGGTGTTGTAGGGCTTCCGGCAGGGCGTGTCTCGGTGGGGAGAAAGAGGGGGTCGAGGCGGAGCGTCTTGGCGCGTCGGCGAGGCGAGGGGAGCATGGTGGTTGTGGCAAATGGCGTCGGTGGCGACGAGCTCCGCTCGGATGCGTGCAGGGAGAGAGCAGAGGAGGGGGAGAGCGTTTGGGAGAGAGGAGAGGGGCCGGGGGGGGGGGGGTCCAGAGCGGCGCCGAGGAGGGGCTTCGAGGCGTCGCCACGCTGTCCAAGCAAGGTAGGCGGCCAGGGAGCTGCATGGCGAGCTCGGGCACGCCGGTGCTCACCTCTCTGCCTGCCTGGCGAGAGGAAGCGGTGGCCAGCCATGGGCGATCACAGATGCTGGGCGCCCAGTGGGCTGGCCAAATTGAGCATGACAGGTAAGCCGGGTAATTCTTTTTCTCTCTCTTTATTTAAGTTTTACATTCTCTATTTTCTGCGATGAAGTTTTGATTTAGTAAGAATACTAAACCATTTGTTAAAATGCTGAAATTAATTGTGGGCACTTGTAAATTTGTTTCCAACAGCCCTCATTTAATTTCACAATTATTTGAGCACTTAAAATAATTATAACAATTAAATGCCCAAATTCAAATACATAATGATTTAGTTCAAAAATCCAGAATAGCCTCCAAAAATATGAAACCATTTTTGGCAGAGGGTTTAGCCAGACCAAAGATGGTGAACATTTATGAAGGGCATTTTGGGTTCATTGAAAAGTTTTAAGTTTGAACCTAGTTGAATTCGTTTGGTGCTAGGGTTTCAACATCCCCATTTCAAGTTTCTTAGGAATTTAAACATGATGACATGATGAGCAAGCAAAGTCAAGCAAGGCTAATCTGGGGATGTGACATCTTCACAGGGTTGCACTCTATGCCGCGTTCGAAGACCAGGAAACCAAGGAGCTGGCCAGCTGGTACTCCGAAGACGCATTTCTCGGGGTTGAGCTTGATCTGGAATCGGCGCAGGTTCTCAAAGGTCTCCTTGAGGTCTCCCAGCAGTGTTCGTTGCTTTTCCGTCTTCACCACCACATCGTCCACGTAGACGTGGGCGTTTCTGCCAAGCTGCTTGAGGAGGCACTTCTGCATGCAACGTTGAAAGGTGGCGCCGGCGTTCCTTAAGCCGAACGTCATGGTCAGGTAGCAGAAGGCTCCAAACGGCATGATGAAGGCGGTCTTCAGTCTGTCAGCTGGGTTCAGCTTGATCTAGTGATATCCTGAATATGCATCTAAGAAGCTCAATAGCTCGCATCCGGCTGTGGAGTCTATCACCTGATCAATTCTCGGAAGAGCGAACGGGTCATTGGGGCAGGCTTTGTTGAGGCTTGTGTAGTCAATACACATCCGCCACTGCTTGTTCTTCTTCAGTACCAAGACCGGGTTTACTAGCCATTCTGGAAAGAACACTTCCATGATGAAGCCGGCTACTAGTAGCCGGGCTATCTCTTCTCCGACAACTCTTCTCTTCTCTTCTGATAGGCGGCGCAAGGGCTGCCTGACGGGCTTCACATCAGATCGGACATGTAACTTGTGCTCGGCGAATTCTGTCGGTACACCTGGCATGTCTTTAGGGGACCATGCGAAAATGTCCCGATTCTCACAGAGGAAATCGACGAGCTCGCCTTCCTATTTACTGTCTAGGTTTGCACCTATGACAGCGTACCTCTCCGGGTGCTCCGGGTCCAAGGGTATCTTCTTTGTTTTTTTGGCCGGCTTGAACGAGCCCTCAGCTTTCGACTCCTTGGGGTTGGGCGCTATCTCTGGCTGCTTGCCGGCCATCACCACAACCCGATCAAGAAGCCGCTTCTCAGCCGCAATCACCAGGGACTCGGCTAGCTGACTGCTTTCGGCCGCGCAAGCGGACGACTTTCTGTGGTCACCGGCTACGGTCAGAATCCCCTTGGAGCTCGGCATCTTCATCTTGAGGTAGGCATAGTGGGGGACCGCCAAGAACTTGGCCAGGGCAGGTCGGCCAAGCAGAGCGTGGTACGGGCTTTCGAGGTCCACCACTTCAAACCAAACTGGCTCTCGGCGGAAATGATCTTTGTCCCCAAAGAGGACGTCTATCAGGATCTTGCCGATCGGTGAGCAGGAAAGGCCAGGTACAATGCCGTGGAACACAGTCCGGCTGCTCTGAAGCTGTCTCTGCTTGATTCCTAACTTCTCCATCGTGTCCTTGTACAGGATGTTGATGCTGCTGCCTCCGTCTATCAGCACTCGCGAGAAGCGAGCGGCCCTCCTATCCGTGGCAAGGGTGGCTCCCAAGACCAGGGCGTAGGAGCCCGGATTCGGCATCACCTCTGGGTGATCAGCCCTTCTCCAACTGATAGGCTTCTCGGACCAGTGCATGAATTCTGGAGTATCTGATGCTACTGCATTCACTTCTTTCTGCAACAGCCGCCTGCTGCGTCGGTCGTCGGCCACACTGGTGAACACCACATAAGCTCCATGCTCTTCTGGGTACTCGTCTTGTACTGCGCCGATGGCCGACAGCCTATTGGGCGGCAGGAGGCGGCGGCCCAAAGAAAGCGGGGGAGGCAGGAAGCCATCTCCCTTGGCGATCCTGGTGAGCCAGTGACACTTCCGGGTGGTGTGGTGACGGCTTCGCGCCGCTATGGAACTTCCAGGGACCATCTAGAGTCTGCTCGTAAGAGAAAGCCGGCAACCAGTTGGACTTGCCGCCTTTACGTAAACAGCGAGGAGGCTGCCCCTCTGGCTGCTGGTCTTCGACTGTCGCCACCTGCCGGCTGTTGGAAGCCGGCTGTGGGGCCTTGCGCTTGTGATCTCTTTGTTGCTATCGCCGACTGGTGTCTCCAGCCGGAGTTCTGGGAGCCTGAGGAACCACCTTGCCAGTCGCACTGACTTCAATCTCCGTCTTCATGGAGGAGTCGGTATGGCGTGCTTATGCGCTATGATCAGCAGCTCGTCGAGGGTCTCCGGCTCGTCGCAAAGGAGCTTGTGCTTGAGCAGGGTGCCTTCTCTGCACCCGGCGGTGAAGTACTCGATAGCCTGCACCTCATGCACGCCCTCGCAGGAGTTCCGGAGCTCGGCCCAGCGCGTGAGGTAGTCGCGAGTTGACTCGTTGGGGCCTTGCACGCACAAGGAAAGCTGGCGAGGCTTGGAAGGTCGCTTATGCGTGCTTTCGTGAAGTTTCGGACGAAGGCCTCGGTGAAGTCGACCCAGCTGTTGATCTTTGCGGGGCTTCAGGCTGTTCAACCATGTCCGGGCCGTACCCTGGAGCATGAGGGGAACATACTTTACGGCAACACGCTTGTTGCCGTTTGCTATGCTGACGGCCGTGGAGTAGTCAACTAGCCAGTCTTCCGGCTTCACGGAGCCAGTGTACTAGGGCGTGTCTCGGGGGAGTGTGAACCCTCTGGGGAAGGGCTCGTCTCGGATGCTGTCGGATTTCGGGTTCCGGAAGACCCTTGAGGTTCAAACACTGTGGTGCGCGCGGAGATCCAACCCTCCACCATCTCGCACCTCGCTGAATCGCTGGGACCTAAACTACTAAACAGAACAGCACAAGAGACACAAGATTTATACTAGTTCGGGCCACCGTTGTGGTGTAATACCCTACTCTAGTTTGTGGCGTGGTGGATTGCCTCACGAGGCTGATGAGGAATAGTACAAGGAAGAACAGCCTCGAGGGTTTGTTCTTGGTGGGTGGGACGAACTGCTAGGTGGTGTCCGTCGCTCTAGCTTGAGGATCGGGTCTCTGTCTTTCTCTGGATTCGGATCCTCTACCCTGTGGGTGGCTACTCCTATTTATAGGTGAAGGCCACGGCCTCTTCCCAAATATTGAGCGGGAAGGGCGCCAACAATTGGCCATTTTGAAGGGGAACAGCAGGTACACTTATCTGACTAAAGTTGGTCCTCGCTTTGCCAAAGGCTCTGGTGATGACGCCTGCTTGGGCTCCACGATGACTCCCTTCCAGCCGTTGGGGCTGGTCTTGGTCTTGTTGCACCGAAACAGATGCCTTTGCTTGATGCTCTCGCCTGCGCTTGCTCCCTTTGCACCAAAGAGGAAAGGAGGACGCCGCGCGGGCTGTCGCCCAGCTGGCGCCCTTGGTCATCATGGATTGCGTCATGGGCACCTCGCGAGGTACCCTGCCTTGAACTCTCCGCCTCCTCATGAGCCAGCCTGACGAGGCCGTGCCTGAGGAAGCTCCTTGTCGTCCGCCCCGCGAGGCTTGGCCCCTCACGAGGGTCTTGAGCTTGCGTTGATGAAGATGGGTTGTCCTGGGCCTCCTTTGAGTCACGCCGCAGGCCGCAGGCAGGCAAGTCTGGGGATCGCCGTTCCCAGGACGCCGACAGATGCGAGGTCCGAAACAGGGCGGGCCCAACTCGTCTTCTTCTTCCAGCACCAGGGATCGATGGAGTCGGTCAATCCGATGGCGGGCGTCGTTGTCTCCGACTCCCTCTCGGCGGCCAAGGAGGTCACCGAGAGTCGGATGCTCGACGGGCGGCGGGGAGACTCGCCTTTCTCTTCGAGGAGGAGGAGGCAGGTAGTCGTCCCTCCGCTCCACTGCTCTTGGGCGGCCGTCTTGGTCGCGCTCGATGGAGATGTGAGTCCGACTTTGGCTGATAGCCGGATCCTTCTTTTTTCTTCCGCGCACACCGCCAGTCGGCGTCCGAGACGTCGCCCCTTGATCTCGGCGGGGAGGCAAGTCATCATTCTGTCGTCGCGGCGCCTCCGTGCGGCAGCCGGCTTCGTCCTGCGCGGCAGCCGCGTCGAGGAGCTGCTGGACTCGCTCCGTCATCAGGCGGCGCTCCTCGCCCTCGAAGTTGTCCAGCTCGTCCGCCGCCGCCTGGGCGGCGCGGATGTTTTCCGCGGGTGTGGCGTACACATGGCGATTGGCCCCGAACAGGTTGGCGATGGCTACGCCACGCTGCTGGACCGCGCCTAGGCGGCTAGGCCCAGTCAGGGCCGGCGAGCCGCCCACAGCGCGATCCATCTCACGCTGGTAGGCTTCTGAGAAGCGTCTCATGCTTGCCAGCTTCCTCGTGCCTTCGAGGAGCTGAAGGCGGCGTGCCTCCAGCATTTTGGCGCCAGCGTCTTCTGGGATAGGCGCGGTCAGGTCTTGCAGAGCCGCGTCGAGAGGGTCACGAGGCCCTTCACCGGAAGGCTCGCCATGGCTGATGACGAGCACTTTCCGTGACAGTGCTTCCGCCGCTCTCCGCGCGAGGGAACGGCTCATCGTAGACCACCACGTTGGTGGGGAACGCGTCGAGCGATGCGGTGTCGGAGTCGACCAGCATCGAGTCGGTGGAGCCTACGGACTCCAGGTCGGTGGCAGGCTCGCCGGCGACGTGGAGTTGTTCGAGGAGGCCCGCGAGGAGGCTCTCGGGGCCGCCCGTGCCTGCGTCGGATGCAGGCTCGTCGGAGAGGCGAACCTCGCCGACGAGTTCGGGCGAGGCAGCTGGCCGCTGAGGGCGATCTCAGCGCCATGCACGTAGCGTCGGCGCGAACTCCGTCTGGCGTGCGGGCTGGCTGCCTTCGCCAGGGAGGAAAAAGGGTTCCCGCCCGAGCAGATCTCCCGGACGACGGTGCACCTACGCCACGGTGGGCGCCAAATGTCCGGGGGTTGTGTCGCGACATATGCCAAAGGATGGCTTATCATGGTGGGGGCGAGTAGAACGTCGCGGTGCACAGAAGCGGGATGAGGCGAAGGCATGCACGCCGGCGAATCTTAACCAACCAGGGGGCTCTCCGTGGAGATAACACCCCTACTGCTGCTCTGCGGGGTCTCCGCATGATCACTATGGCAAAGTGAGTACAAGGTTGCTCCTTGAGCTGTTCGAGGTGAGGAAGGAGAAGGGCACGACTAGCTCTTCTCTTCCCTCCATGTGTGTCTAAAACTATTGGGGTCCAACCTCTTGCATGGGTGCCCCGGGGGGTTTATATAGGCCTACCCCGAAGTACAATGGTAATCCGGCTGGCGCGGGTCCCAGCCGTCGATCTCTAGGTCGCCATCTTCTCCGCCGACTTACGGGGCCCGCCGACTAGTGGGCCCCCGACGGATCCAGCATGGGGCCGACAAGCCTTGTCCACTTGTGGCGAATCTTGCCCACTGCGGATTATCAGCCGGCTTCTAATGACGCCGGGCTTGGTCATGGGGTCATGGCAACAGTGTCGCCGCTTTGACCGGGCGATCACTGTTGCCATTCCTGTCTTGTCACAGTTAATGGCGTGCGGAGCCCGTGGGAGGGCGGCCGACTCTCGGGGCCGACTCAGCCGGGTCCATCTTGGGCGCTCGCCGCACTCCCACCGACAAAGGCGGGTCCCGCCGTCTTGGTCCTGAGCAGGCTATCGTGGAGTGCGAGGATGCCCACGGGGCTGATGTCAGGGCCGGTGTGGCAACAGTGCCGCGCCGGACGGAGATCTCTGTTAGTATGGCGCATTGTGGCCATGCTTGCCCTTCGTGAACGGGGCAGGGACGGGCTGTGTGGCGGCCACATCACATCCCGTCCGTAGTTGCATAGGTAGGAGGTGGTTGGAGTCGCGGGGCGACTCCCTATAGCCGGCTTCTCTGGAAGTCGCCAGTTGGGAGTCGGCTCATCTCGAGGCCGTCTCCGGGACTCGAGGGAGAAGCGGTCGTGGCGCTGCCAACTCCTGCATATGCGGCTCTTCGTCTTGGGGTCTTGAGGGCGCAGTCTGCCCCGATGTTTTTGAAAGGTCCAGGGGCTCGGGTTTGCCTACCCGTGGCCCATTACTCCGACACCCTTGTATGGGGGTATGCGGCTATTAAGCCCTTGTATGTTTACACCGGACTCGTCTAGCCATGTCCAGGGTCTGAACGACCTGTTTAGGTGCTTTGATTGGTGAAGCCGGTTTAGTGTGTGGCTGTCAAGGCAGCCGCACAGTCTTCCGCGCCCGAGGAACACTCGATATTTCCCTTTAATGAGATGATGCCTCGCAGACCGGGCATTTTAAGTGTAAGAGATGCATAATGCGGTATTGCGTTAAAGCAGGCGAAAGCTTCACGTCCCAGTAGTGCTTGATAGCTACTTGTAAATGGGGCGATGTGTAAGGTTAGCTTTTCGCGGCGGAAGTTGTCGGGGGAGCCGAACATAAGTTCTAGCAGGAGAGAGCCCGTACAATGGGCATATGGGCCTGGCATTACCCCTTGAAAGGAAGTGTTGCTATGGCGAATTTTTGTTGGGTCTATCCCCATTTTGCGGATTGAGTCCAGATATAGCAGGTTTAGATCACTGCCGCCGTCCATTAGGACTTGTGTAAAGTGGAGTCCGTCAATTATCGGATCTAATATCAAGGCAGTCCAGCCTGCATTCCGGATACTTCTAGAGTAATCCTGATGGTCGAAGGTGATTGGTTTTAACAACCAGTGGCGGGACTCCTCTGGGATAGGCTGTATGGCGTGTATCTCTATAGGCGCCACTCTTTTTTTCCCTTTTGTCACGTGAAGTGAGCTTACTATTTTGACTTCTTGTGGGAAATTCTTTTGTTTTCCGGTGCTCTGCTTGTGGGGTTCGTCATCGTCCTTGCTTGGTATGTGGAGCCCCTTGTGTTCGGCGTTGAGTTTGCCGGATTGCTTGAAGACCCAACAATCTCTCTGGGTATGGTTTGCAGGCTTCCCGGGAGTACTGTGGATTTGGCATATCTTGTCCAAGATTTTTTTAGGTTAGATAGCTCGTCCCTGTTATCCTTGAGGGGTGGCTTTTTCTGATTCTGCCGAGAGCTTTTGAATCCGGCGTTGACTGTCGTGCTCTTCGGGTTGTTTCCCTTGGTCCGGCGCTGGTCCTTGTTGCGTCGTGGTTTCCCGTTTCCATCCCTAACTTCAGATGTACTTGGGTCGCTGGTATTGCATCTTGCCAAGCAGTTATCCTCTCCTGCGCAAAAGTGGGTCATGAGGATTGTTAATGCGGCCATTGTTCTGGCTTTTCTTGGCCGAGGTGTCTGGCGAGCCATTCGTCTCGAACGCTGTGTTTGAAAGCTGCTAAGGCTTCGGCGTCCGGACAGTCGACTATCTGGTTCATTTTAGTAAGAAATCTGTTCTAGAGTTTCCGGGCTGACTCTCCGGGTTGTTGAGTTATATGACTTAAATCGTCCGCATCCGGAGGTCGGACATATGTCCCTTGAAAATTTGCCCGAAAAGCATCCTCAAGCTCTTCCCAATTTCCAATGGTGTTTTCGGGGAGGCTTTTAAGCCAATGCCGGGCAGACCCTTTGAGCTTCAAGGGTAAGTATTTTATGGCGTGGAGGTCATCTCCTTTAGCCATGTGTATATGGAGGATGTAATCCTCAATCCAGACTCCAGGGTCTGTTGTTCCGTCGTATGCCTCTATGTTTACGGGCTTGAATCCCGCTGGAAATTCATGATCCAGCACCTCATCGGTGAAACATAGGGGGTGTGCGGCACCCCTATATTTGGGTGTACCGTGATGTTCGGATACTTGATGCATTGCATTGCTTACTAGAGCTTGCTTTCTTGGCCCGTAGATAGATATGGCCGGGCCATCTTTTTGATGCGAATCCTTGTGCGGATCACGTGCCGACTTGTGTGTGGCACCCTTTGCTGCTCTATGTTGCCCATGGGGTTGTTCACCCGACCGGGTGGCTTCCTTATTTTTTGGTTGCGGGGGCTCTAAGGCCTCCTCATCAAATTCCGGCAGGAATTTTCGCTTCGGATAGCTCTTTGTGTGGCGACTGTCGCCATATTTTTCTGCGGTGTTGAGTACTTTGCTCCATCTAATTCTGAGTGCATCTTCCACTATTTTGAGCTTCCGCTTCTGCTTTTTCAGGCTACGGCGATGGCAGCGAGCCTTTTGCGGAGGTTCTTCTGCTCCAGTAACTTGTCCGGCGTGAGGTCGTCCGGACTGTTATTTTTGCCGGGGACGGGTTGTTCGGTTTGTTCATCCAAGTTGCCCTGTTCGGATGGTTGCTCGATGGCATGTTTGTCGTCCGCTGGTTCGCCCTGCTCTGTGGCTGGGTCTGTATGGCTGCAGTCTCTATCGAGGTGGAGTTTGGAGCGGCGCTTATGCCGCCCCTTTGACTGCTTTTCGAGGGAACGATCCCTTGTAGCGTCCCTTTGTTCCTCGTTGTCGTTTCGTTTAGGTGTGTCCACCATGTATACATCGTGAGATGAGGTGGTTGTCCAGTGCCCTATAGGCGCTGGTTCTGATAAATCTCCTACATCGTCGTCCATACCGTCGATGTCTTCGGAGTCGAAGTCGAGCATGTCGGTTAAATCATCAACGGTGGCTACGAAGTGGGTGGTGGGTGGGCTCTGAATTTCTTCATCATCCGTATCCCAACCTTGCTGACCATAGTCCGGTCAGGGCTCTCCTGATAAAGAGAGAGACTTTAGTGAATTCAGAATGTCGCCGAAGGGCGAGTCTTTGAAAGATGTCATGGCCGAACTCCATGATAGGCGCCCAATCGGATTCGATCGGCAGGGGCGCGGAAGGTTTGGAGTCCGGAGAGGAGTCCGGCACCTTGGAGTCACGAGCTTCGCAGGGGACAAAGCTTGTGTTCGGCTTGATCACCGTAGAGATTGCAGCCCCCGAGGCGGTGTCCAGCCACCCATCCTCGGTTGGCGCAGTCGGCTCCGAGCTAAGGGTCGGAGCGGACACGGGTGCGGCCTCCAGGGCCTGCTCGATTGGCAGAGCTAAATCATGCCCATCGAGACAAGGCGTTCGCTTCGGCCGTGGCTCGGATCCGTCGAAGATCAAGTTTCCGCGGACTTCACCGTGCAGTTTAAACTTCCAAATCGACATGATGGCTGTGGGCGTAGCCTTCGATCTGCTCCAGATGGCTGCTTAATTGGCCCGATGCAAAGCCGCCGAGTACGAAGATCTGTCCGGGGAGAAAAGTTTGACCCTGGACCGCATCATTGTCGATGATTGGAGGAGCCATCGGGCCTAAAGATGATGACACAGAGGAACTCTCAATGAAAGCACCAATGTCGGTGTCAAAACCGGCGGATCTCGGGTAGGGGGTCCCGAACTGTGCGTCTAGGCGGATGGTAACAGGGGACAAGGGACACGATGTTTTTACCCAGGTTCGGGCCCTCTCGATGGAGGTAAAACCCTACTCCTGCTTGATTAATATTGACGATATGGGTATTACAAGAGTAGATCTACCACGAGATCGGAGAGGCTAAACCCTAGAAGCTAGCCTATGGTATGATTGTTGTTCGCCCCACGGACTAAAACCCTCCAGCTTTATATAGACACCGGAGAGGGCTAGGGTTACATGTAGTCGGTTACAATGGGAGGAGATCTACATATCCGTATCGCCAAGCTTGCCTTCCACGCCAAGGAAAGTCCCATCCGGACACGGGACGAATTCTTCGATCTTGTATCTTCATATTCCAGGAGTCCGGCCAAAGGTTATAGTCCGGCCAGCTGGACACCCCCTAATCCAGGACTCCCTCACACAACAATAAATAAACAATTTTAAATGAAAAATTGTTTCTTCCAACTTTGCACTGTGAGAAGCAGAAAAATGAAATAGGCAGAAATTTGCACTTTTCTCATGCTATAAAATAGAAAATTCATCTCTAGGGAAAAAGCCCAGAACACTTTTTCTTGAGGGTTACCGGTTTTTCAAGTAGAATTGCTCAACCTCGTTTTGTTAATTTTAATAGACTTGATTGCACTTGTGGATTAAGTTATCTAGAGGAACTTAGTTGAAGGGTGAACGAGATTATGCCAAAAATCTATATTGTATCACTTACATGGTGCTTCAGCTTCTCACTGGTGCCATGGCCCTGCTACTCTATGCACGTGTACATGTGTAAATGTGGCTTCATCACCTATCTTGATGTTATGCTGAGGTCGCCGCTAGCCAATGAACGATCCACCAGGAGCGAAAGCTCAGATTCTGGCTATGGGTTTGTTACCATACGTAGTGGCAACACTACAAACACATATTATTCGGTTTTCTCTTCAATGGGTGTGTATGTGGTAAATAAAGGGGACTGATCAAAAGAGCTCCAAAGAGACAAATATCGAAGGTCCATAGTTCCAAAACCTTAAGCCACGGTGAAACTCTATGCATGATCACTTATTTGGCATATTCCCTTCACGTCACAACCAAAGTTCCAGCAATCAAAAATTGAAATGAAGTGCTTAAGAGCCATCAGGATGAGATAATTGTGTGTACGTTTATTTGCACTAAAGCATCATGTGTTTTCTACATGCCTTTCACTCCCTAACATATGTTTTTATGCCTCTATCAAAGAAGCTCTTCCGTGCATTCCCGACAAGCAAGTGTTGTCTAGATTAAATAGAATGTAGTGTTGCAAAGTTCTTTTATCTAGTAGATCAAAAACACTGTGTTGAAAACCTTTGCTTCACTAACACTTGCACAATAACCATGCCGCTGTTACAACTATACTAAGTTTTCAGGTTAAGAAGCAGAGGGCTATCTAGGCATACCGGTTGTAAGTGAACCAAAACCTTCTTGTTATTTCGGTTTAAACAACTGAGTTCCTTATGATTCGGGTTTCTCTCTATGTTGCTCGAGGACGATCAAGTTTAAGCTTGGGGGAGTTGATGAGTGATATTTTTACACTCATCCACCCTTGTTTAGACCAAGATATTTCATTTAAAAATATATATTTGCTTTGATATTGCTACTAATGACTAATGAATGCAAAGGATTCCACAAATCCTATCTTTGACGTGTTTCCACAGAAAATGGGCTAAAAGGGGAAGAAATTGCGTGTGAACATGGAAAGGAATGGAAATGAAGAAAGAAGGAATCAATAGGAGGCGTGCAAGAACAAACTGTACAAAGATGGCATTTCATACGACCACGAGCGCTCGTATGAACGGTCATATGGTGTGGATCTCGAGGCAGGTCGTCCACCTGAACAACTTTTATAAAGGGGACCCCATCGAAAAGTTAATAGGGGAGCGTCATTTCCATCTTCATCCCTCTCCACAAACCCTAGCCACCGCCATTTCTGTCTCCATAGCCACCATCACCACCATAGTTCTTCTTCCTCTATTTCATACTTGTAATCGTGCATCACATAAGGCATCCATTGCAATACATATTTGCAATCAATCAATCTTTAAGATGTGTTCTTCAATGTTTTATTCATGTGTTCTGATATCCGTGTGTGAGTAGTTCGATAAGGTATGGGTCGAGGCATAGGCCTTGCAACCCTCTGTATTTGTTGTGGGGATCAATGGAAGGGGTTTGAATTAATATCCCGTATATGTGAAATAAAATTGTTTCGTGGATGTATCTTGTCTTGTCCGCAATTTTCATGGAGATCGGGCACCGGTGAGGCTAGGAGCTAGGAGAACATGAAGTGTCATAGAGAACACCAGGGACAGTAAGGTTCAGTACGGTAACACGGATACAATCCTCGGGGATTCATGAGGTGTAGTCATTAAACGCCCAAAGCTCTTGTATGATTTATCATCTTAATTATCGAGGCAACCCCGCGTGATGGATAGGGTCTACGGTAGGACAACTGATTCTTTATGCAGGTGACCTTTGGGGAAATAGGTGCGGGATACACTTTTCTGTTCCATTGCTGGATCACTAAAATGAGGTATCAGCCTTCGTGGTGATACTTCAAGGATAATAGGGTGAGAATTTCTCGTGTTGATGTGCCTTCATGGTAACTCCAACGGTGACTTGTTTCCCTCAAAGGAAGTGAACATCGAGATACATCCTCGTCTCTGTGTCTTCGGTTATCCCTAACCCTAGCTCCTTGTGGTTTACTTTGGTCACTTGACCTTGCATTCACTATATCTTATTGTCCTCGTCATATTGTGTTGGCTACCCCTTTGTAGAGATTATTTAAGCCTGCAATTTATACTCTACAATTCACACATGTCTCTATTGGTGTATCTTGTGATTAGTGCATATTACTATATCGTGTCATGCATTTTCCATATCTTGTGATATTTCTCATGTAAGTTTGTGTAACTTACTTATGCTTGCTTGTATCATCATTCTGCTCATATTGGATAGAGTATGTTGTTGATGCACTTAGTTGAGCCTAGTATATCTAGGATTTGTTCTTTAAAAGTATTCGCTTAGTTTATTTCCGCATTAGGATAAAACCAAGTCGATAGAAGATTTTCGCCTATTCACCCTCCTCCAGGCGACATCGTGGTCCTTTCACTTTGAACATTGTCATTTTTGACACTCCAAAATGTGAAGTATGTGCCTGGAATTCTTCCCTGTTGAACCCAACCTTGGCCTTTCCATCGTGCTTGGTCCATGGTTGCTCCAAAACACATGTAGCAGAAAACAAAACAGAGAAAACTAATAAATAAAAACTAACATAATCTACAAGCTATGCAATGTTCATAATGAGAAGTGTATAAACTGTAAATCATGCATAGTGGACAAGTAATTGGCTCAATGGGACATGATATATGGAGATAATATGCAACAAATGAGCTTCAAAAATGCGTAAAAAATAGAGCCACTAGCCACCTGGTCCGCCTAGAGGTGAATTCTACATTAAGTTTCTACTTACTCATATTCAATCCTCACATAACACTCAATGAGTACACATACCAACCCTTGTCTACAAACCATATCAAGATTACAAACTACCATGATGTACATAAGGCTATACTAAACTGAATCTCAATAGCAATACTATACTACCATAATATTTTTACACATGTGTATTATCATAATGTCATATAAAACTACATGCATAGACAAATGAGGGTAATATGATCAAAGTGTAACTCATGGTAGGATTGATGAAGATTGTCGCACTCGCAATCTTCATATTTCTACTTGTCACACTTCGAGCAATCTATCGTAAATGGAAGGATCCAAATAAACAATCATGCCATAAAGAAGAGTCAAAAGAAAAATAAGCAACATTAATATAGCTAGAAGCTTAATATATAACATACACTACATGAATCAGCTACTTTACCGTCTACCATAGCAGACGGCAAAGAGCAAGGCCACCAACGGCAATCCTCTTTGCCGTCTGCCGCAGACGACAAACACTCCCAACACTGAAAGTCACGGTAATGACCTTGTTTGCTGTCTGCAAAATGATAACGGATGGCAAAGATGTTTGTCGTACGCTTTACTGTCCAAGATGACGGCAAAGAACGTCGACGACAAAGAATAGCTGTTAGCCCCATTAGGTGGCTAATGGAAGACTTTGTTGTCTGCCTGCTGACGCCAAACAACCAAAGCCCTTTGTCGTCTGCTATATGACATCAGCAGGGCTGTGCCTGCATGTCACTCTTGCTCTGTCTTTGCTGTCTACCAGCAGATGATATAGTGACCAAATGGGTCTGACATGGTGCTCCCAGGTTGCACAGGTTGCTGCCACATGTCCACTTTGTCGTCCGCCTACGGACGGCAAAGATCTTTCCCGTCGGCTGGCAGACGGCAAAGCGCCTTTGGCCATTTGCAAATGCGGCTTTCACAAACCCCTTGGTTTTTGTTAACCATTCATTGGTCATGTCTTCCTAACTAGTGTGACCGGTGTACATCCATGCACGATCACTCATCTTGCCTAGCTACTAAACACACAAGATACATATATAATTCAGCATATATATTCATCGGTTAATCAAGTTTGTCAATTTTATGCGTCCATGCAACCTACACGCTAATAGGTAAAGATAGGTCCTAATCCCACCCAAGTATGTCTAGATTGGGTTCATTTTCCCATGCTCTGCTTTGGATCTGACGCAGAATTCCGGCGGTGGGGTGTCGCGGGAGTAGGGTCCGGGGACGGTGCTAGCGCAGGGGCCGGTGTTGGGGAACGTTGCATGGGAAACAAAAAATTTCTTACGCTCACCAAGATCAATCTAGGGGATGACCATCTATGAGAGGAGAGATTGCATCTGCATACTGTTGTAGATTGCTAAGCGGAAGCGTTAAGAAACGTGGTTGATGTAGTCGAACATCTTCGTGATCCAATCATGATCCATACCGCGAACTCCTGATCCAAGTGCCGAACGGACGACACCTCTGCGTTCAACACACGTACGGCTTGATGACGCCTTCACCTCCTCGATCCAGCGAGTGATGGTGAAGTAGTAGCTTGAATCCTCCGGCAGCACTATGACGTGGTGGCGGTGGTGGTGGAGAAATCTCGGCAGAGCTTCGCTAAGCACTACGGAGAAGAAGATGGGTACGAGGGAGAGGGAGGGCAGCACCGTGGCATAGATGGGTGCCGCTGCCCTCCCTCTACCCCTCTATATATAGGGGGGAGGGAGGAGGGGTGCCCTAGGGTTCCCTAGGGGGGCCAGTAGCCACCAAGGGAAAACCCTAGATGGGCTTTCGTGCGCCTCCCTCCCGGAGCCTTGGCCACCAAGGCAAAGGGGGTGGCTGCCCTAGGGGAGCGCCCCCACCCCTTCTTGTTACGTGGGAAAGGGTGAGGGGGCGCACATCCCCTTAGTGGGCTGGTTTGACCCCTACCCTTGGCCCATGGGGCCCCCAACACTTGCCGGGGCCCCCCGAAACCCCTTTCGGTGATGCTGGCCATCACCCGGTACCCCAGAACAATTCCGGACTCCAATAACCTTGGTCCAATATATCAATCTTCACCTCCAGACCATTCCGGAGTTCCTCGTCATGTCTGAGATCTCATCCGGGACTCCGAACAACCTTCGGTAACCACCATAATGACTGAACTATACTTATATCGTCACCATTCGGATCATGTTTTGCCCTTGGAAGAGGTTTAGTCAACAGATCTGCAACATCCAGATCCGTATGTATCTTGCAAATGTTTATGTCTTCCTCCTTGATGTAATCACGGATGGAATTGAAGCATCGCTTTATGTGTCTGGTCCTCTTGTGAAACCTTGGTTCCTTGGTGTCAGGGCAGGCTGATCTGACCCACGAACACCTATGGGACCGGCGGACCGAGCCCCTTTCGGTTCGGCGGGGAGCAGAGGTCGCACGAAGAGCAGATCGAGGCGACGCGAGAGATTTACCTGCTTGGAGCTCTCCGGAGAGATAACCTCCCTCTGCTGCATGTCTAGGTGTATTGAGTTCTTGCTCGGGAGCGCTTGAGTGCTACAAGACACACGAGCTGCTAATCTTGAGACCGGCGTGGGGAACCCCCTTCTACGCTATGCATGGGCCTCCTTTTATATGCTCAAGGGGTCTCAGAGCGGTGTGGCAAGCGTAGACAAGGGTAAAAATGGAAAAGGAGTGGTTGGTACAGCTACATGCACGATTATGCAGTGTATCATCCTAACCACGACGGTAGGGGACAAAGGCATTAAATGCCCGTCTCACGTCGCCCCTAACGGCAAACAGGGGACCGTCGGGGAGCCACCTCTTGCCACGATGGCAATCTTGTCGGCGCCGCTTGCCACCTCGCACCGCTGGCTGCACAGCCTCTTCGCCACGCTACCGAAAGGTCAGGCGACACGTTAGTGGATGTCTTTGGGCGCATGTACAAAGTGGTGGTCTGCGCGGCAGCGCCTTGCAGCGGTTGTTGTCTTGTCGCGTCCAGGAAGCTTGTCGCTCATCGGGCCTTCCGGCAAGCTCCTCTTGTCGGGCCTTGTCTCCTAGGTGCCTTGGGTGGCCTTCGGCAAGCTCCTCTTGCCGGGCCTTGTCTCCTTGGCTTAAATACTTTGTTCTTGAATGGCTCCAAAGGAACCACGGAGGAGGACCTTGGCGGTCACCGTAAGCCTTGCAGCGAGGGCTGCAACTGCCCGTGCACAAGTTCGGGACACTAGGGTACCCCTACTCTAGTAGACCGACAGGAGCCCCGGGCTGGGCCACACTGCAGTGCAGCTGTTGGGCCAGGCCCAAAACAGGGCACGGGCACACGCGGCCTGGGTCACGCCGTAACCCACCCCGGACCCACCACGCCCTCCACGAACAGCACGCATCGAATGCGGCATCGTGTGAGAGATCGTGGGCGAGATCGTGGGGGGTTTCTTTATTCGGAAAAGCGGAACGTCCGCCCCCTTCCCCTTTATAAGCAGGGGAAACAGGGGCAGTCCGCCCATCTTGCCAGTTGCTGTCCCATCTCGAAAAAACCTCCGCTGCTCCCCCCTTCTTCCCAAGGCCGAAAGGAGAGCAGCGCTCCACCCCCCCCATCGCCACCAGCATCACCAACGCCGTCGATCTCCTTCACCACCTCCGCCATGGCTCCGAAAGCCGACAAGGGGAAGGCCGTGAAGTCGGCAGGCGCCAGCTTCTTGCGGCCTGCGGAAGGAGCGGCGATCTTCCCTCAGCTCGCCGCGAGGGAGCTGAGGAGAACTACTATCTCTTGGTCGATGGAGACGCGGCGCATCCAGCGCCTGAAGGTACTCCCTGCCGCTGCTTCGGAATTGGCCCCGACTGGGTATCCCTTCTTTGCGCTCTTCTTCTACTGCGGGCTCTGCCCGCCTTTCTCTGAATTCTTCTGTGACATCATGAACACCTACGGGTTCTGCCTCCTTGATTTCACCCCCAATGCTGTTCTGACCATGGCAGTTTTCGCACATCTCTGCGAAAACTTTGTCGGAGTCCATCCAAACGTAGCCCTTTTCCGCCACTTCTTTATACCCGAGTTGAGAGAGGGGAGCCTCTTGCTGGAGGAATCACTTGGATCTCGAGGGTTGGCAAGAAGGAAGCCTATCTGGAGGGAGAGCTCCATAGCAAATGGGAGGAATGGAGGGTGGATTGGTGCTGGATTGTCGAGGAGAAACCGCAGCCATTTACCGCCCAGCACCAAACCCCGATGGTCTTGGCAGCAACGATTGGAGCAATCTGGCCCCGGAAGGCAGCTAAATTTGAAGATTGCGATCACCGAATCCTTCGCCTTAGACTTGCCGGGCTCACCGTAGGCACCGTTGGCGCAGAACTTTCTTCGCCGCTATCCGCCCCTTGCGGAGAGGAGGAGACCCGCTGGGAGTTTGAACGCGGCAGATATAATGAGGCTGCGCCCAGGCCTCAACTTCAACTTCACCGTCTTGGAACTTGACGCGATGCTCTTGGAGCTGTTCAAGCCCGATCACGATCATCCAGAAATGTTTAGGTTGTCGAGGCGTCGTTCGGCTGTGCAACAATTCCTCGCTTCGACGCATCCGTGCAATGATGCCGTTGCCAGCGACTTCGCATGGAATTGTTCCAAGCGGCAAGACTGCAGATGGCGTCGATGCGACAGTTCTTTGACAATCTGGTAGAAATTCCGGTCCGCCCGATGAGCAGAGAGGGCCTCACGCGACACCACCGATGATGAGATGCAGCGCATCGCCACCAGGTGGAAGAAGCGGCGGCAACTGCCGTGGCGGCGATTCAGATTCACCGTGGAGGCGAGAGGCAGCAGAGGTGGAAAGCCTTGTCGGCGAAAGGAGTTTGCGGCGAGGAAGAGCTTGCCGAGCCTGAAGCCGAAGTCGAGCGAGCCCGCCAAGGCGCATCCTCCCCACCTTCAAGCAGCTTGCGCTGGCGGAGCCCAGTTCCACCAAGAAGGCGTCTTGCAAGGCGGAGACGAAGCGGGCGGCAGACGGGCAGACCGCGGCGCTGGCAGCGGCAACTTCACGCAGCAAGCACTGTTGCCGCGGAGCACCTCACGCCGCTGCGGCAACCGGAGCGGGGCCTCGCAGACTACCGGTTCCGCTCCGTAAGCGTCAAGGGAACCCACTCCTCTGCCTCGTCGTCTTGGGCGGGCCAGAATTTGATCTCAAGCGCTCAGCTCCGACGAGGAAGAAGAAGAGTAAGATTCTTTCTTTGTACTTGTAATTCTTTGATTTGTTGCTTTGTCTTGTATCTGATTTGCTTTACTCTGAACCCATTCCTTTTCAGGACGCTGGCCCAGAGAGTGTCGAAGAGAGCCAAGACCCCGGTGATTGTCGTCGAGGACGAACCCACTGCGACAGCAGGAGGCGCGTCCGAGACCACCTTGCCGGATGCGGCAACTCTTCTTCAAAGCAGCACCCAGCGCAGCCCCAAACAGAAGTATATGGTCTACTTCTTGCTGTTCGGCGTGCATGGGTGCTCTTTCTTCTTGATATCATTTGTTGATTTGTGTAGGAGCAGAGCAGCCTCCTTCTGCTTCGACTACGCCGCCAAGGGAGGATTCCCCGGCAAGGGGGCGTTCTCCGGCAAGGGAGACTTCTCCGGCAAGGGGCAGCTCTCCGGCAAGGGACATCACCAGCGATCCCCTGGCGGCGGAGACCATGACTACGGACCCTAGCACAGGTAATCCTCTTGCCTGAAAACTTCCCTTGTGTTCTTCTTCTTCTGATTTTCTCTTTGCATATTCGGTTGACTTTTCTTCATTTTCGTCAAATCCATCTGCCGCAGAGCCGATGGAGACCGAGGCCGCCGGCGAGGAGGACGCGCGCGGCAATACTGACGATCGCTGCCACCAGAGAAGAAGCTGGCGCTGACAAGCCCGCCGGCGAAGCGGCCGCCAAAGCTGCCGCCGCAGAAGCTGGCGAGGGGTCCGGCGATCGCACTGATGGCCCTGAGGCCGCAGGAGCACCAGGCGCTACGCCGACCGCCGATCCCTCCGCCGCCGCTGCAGCGTCGGGCTCGGAAGAGCCCCAGCCCGGCGCCTATTTGAAGGCCGGTGATGGCGTCTTCATCAAGCTCCCATGGGAGTCGAGCTCCAGGGCGCCAGCCGAAGGAGAAACTTTTGATGAAGAGCTGCTCGCCTCCGCTGGATCGGCTGGTCGACGCACTAAGCAAGCAGCAGCCGAAGTCGAGGAGGAGCAGCTGTTGCGGAAGCTGCTGTCGCTCTACCGCGCCCGACAAGCCAAGCTAGAATCCCGGGAAGCGCTTGTCGCGAAGGCGGGAGCAGACATCGAAGCGAAGCGGAGGAGCTCCGGGGCCTCAACCAGAAGCTCTTCGGTCCTTGGCGGAGGAGCGGGAGTGGCTTGCCGAGGAGCGCAAAGCCTTCCTCCTCGAGAAGGCTGAAGCCGAGGAGCAACAGACTTGCTGCCGAGAAGCTGTCTGTGCAGGAAGGCGAGTTGGCGCAGCGGAAGGTTAATCTTGACAGCCACGAGGAGGATCTTGCCATGCGCGAGCAAACATTTGGCAGGGCTCTCAAGGAAGCAAAGGAGGCCACCGCAGCTGCCGAGGCCGCCAAGAAGGAGCTGGAGACGAAGGTGGCGCAGCTGGAGGCCCATCTCAAGGAGAGCGGCGAGGAGCTTGCTGCACTCAAGCACGCAGCGAGAAGGACGCCTACACTCTTGGCGAGCTACTGAGGCCGTATTAGAGAGGAGCAAGGAGCTCACTGCCGCCAAGGACTCCAGTAGCGGATCTTGAGTTGAAGCTGACCACGTTGACTCGGTATTGGGCGGGCGCCCGAGGGAGCAGGAGGTGGCCTTGAAGGAGAAGATCAAGGCCGACAGGCGCTTTGGCGAAGTGCTCTTTGCTGCCAGTGCCTTGAGGGAGAATGTGGAGCACTGGACCGAGGGTCTCGTGAATGTTGTTGCAGCCATCAACGAGGAGCTGGCGCAGCTGGGGATGGTGTATCTTGGATATTCCTCCGACGAGCACCTCCAACCCAGCGCCAAGCTTAGCTTGTTCTTCAAGGGCGTGGTGACGGCCCTCCAGCGACTCCGGGAAGAAGTCCCAAAGCAGCTGGCCGAGAAGTCACGCCAGATCTGCTGGGAGCTCTTCAAAGGTCTTGATGAAGGTTGCCTTCCGCAATCCAGGCCTCAACCTCACCAACGTCCTCAAGTCCCTGCCGCCGGATGCTGATGTGGAGGCGCTCAAGACCCTTGTCGCACCCATTGTGGACAGGGTGAGCGAGATCAAGAGGGTTGAGGGCGATCGCGCAGATTAGGCCGCCCGCTTTCTCTTTTTCTTGCCGCTGCTGGTCATGTTATGAGAACAACCTATTAGAGCTGTGACAAGCTATCTTGTAATATAACTTTATTTCGGGTAGAAATTGGTATGTTATTTCCTTTACTTGATTCCTTCCTTTGTATGTTTTTGCCCTATGCTTTTAGGGAACTTGTCGTATGAGGCACAGGCGCATGGCTAGTCTTGAGACGTCGGCTGACTTCTTTGGCGGTGCCGCTTCCGACAAGCAACCTTGTCGCAACTAGTCGCAGCTCACTTAAGTTGTTGAGCAGACTCGAAACAAAGTAAGGGCGCAACTAGCTACGAGTTGGTTCCTCCGCGCACAGGTTTTCCATACAAAGTACGGTCGTTCGAGGAAGATAACTTAAATTTTTTAAAACTGATTGCTCAAACTTTGGCAACTTAGCTTTTCTTTCGTTTGCTTCCCGGTAAGGCTAGACTTCCTTGAGCGACGCCTGGTCCACACCATTATCTTCTCCTTTCCCCCCGGCAAACTTGTGGGTGAGAGAACCTTCCTTTCTTTGAGAAAGAGAAAGAAGAGAAAATAAAGATATGGAGCCTTATGGCTCGTTATTGCTTACCGGGGGTAGGTGCTGCACAAAGTGTCGATAACGCATGCAAAAATAGAAGTAGAAAGCATGAAATTGACAAGATGTGCTGAAGCACATTAGCTTTACTTATGCATCGGGTCTGCGCGGCTTTGTACAAAGGATTACATGCAACAATGGCAAGACTTGTACAAAAGGTGGTTGCCGGAACAGGTTCGGCAGCCGCGCTACCACGGGTAAAACTTACGA
This sequence comes from Aegilops bicornis, assembly GCA_021605145.1. NCBI lineage: Eukaryota > Viridiplantae > Streptophyta > Magnoliopsida > Poales > Poaceae > Aegilops > Aegilops bicornis. The sequence goes on from CM038671.1 coordinate 127,927,208, forward strand.
AGATGCTCAATGTTCCAGGAGTTGCTCACCGGAATGCCATCTTCGGTCTCAAGGCGGACAGCGCCAGGCCTAGTGACTCGTTTCACCCGGTAAGGGCCTTCCCACTTTGGCGTCAACTTGTTGGAATTCTTGGCGGACTGAACGCGCCGAAGAACAAGGTCGCCTTCCTCGAGACTTCTGGCATTAACTTTGCGGCTGTGGTAGCGGCGCAAAGCTTGCTGGTATCGAGAAGCTCGTACAGCAGCCTGAAGACGATCGCCCTCAAGGAGCAGCGCGTCATCTTGTCGTAGCTGCTCTTGCTCAAGCTCATCATAAGCGAGCACTCGAGGTGATCCGTATACGAGTTCCGTGGGGAGAACTGCCTCTACTCCATAGACTAGAGCGAAAGGTGTGCGCCGATTGGCTCGATTTGGCGTCGTCCTGATCGACCAAAGAACCACCGGCAGCTCCTCAATCCAGTTCTTTCCGCACTTGTGCAGCCTGTCGAAAGTTCTGGTCTTGAGCCCGTGCAGCACTTCAGCATTCGCCCTCTCCGCTTGACCGTTACTTCTCGGATGAGCAACAGAAGCGAAGCAGACCTTGGCGCCAAGATCTTGGACGTACTGCATGAAGGTGCGGCTCGTGAATTGCGTGCCGTTGTCGGTGATGATTACGTTAGGGATTCCAAACGGCAAACAATCGACTGAAGAACTTGATCGCCGATCGTCTTTGTCACCTTCCTCATCGCTTCCACTTCCGCCACTTTGTGAACTTGTCGATTGCAACGCATAAGTACTCAAAGCCCCCAATAACTTCGGGGAAAGGGGCCGAGGATGTCGAGCCCCTAGATCAAAAATGGCCAGGATAAAGGGATCGTCTGGAGAGCTTGAGCTGGCTGGTGTATCTGCTTGGAATGGAACTGGCACGCTTCACACTTGGTTACTTGTGCAGTTGCATACGGGAGGGCTGTCGGCCAAAAGAAACCTTGCCGGAACGCTTTGTCGGCAAGTGCTTGGCGCCAATGTGGTGACCACATATGCCTCCATGTATCTCTGCCAACAGCTTTTGTCCGTCTTCCCGGTGAATACACTTCAATTTCACACCGTTGAGTCTTCTTACATGCGATTAAGTGTGTTGTCGACAAACTGGTACATACTTGACTGCCGGGCTACTCTTTCCGCTTCTTCTTGCTCTTCGGGAAGTTCTCCTGTCTGAAGGAAAAGGACAATCTGTTGCGCCCATGCTAGAGCTTGCGGCCCGACAACAAGGACTAAAGGCACATCTGCTGCTGCGGGAACACCAGCTTCCACGGCGAGAACCTGCGGCTCAGCCGGAGCTTGGCATTCCCCGGCAAGCTTGCCGGAGCAAAACTTGTCGGGGCGTGTGCTTCAACGAAACAAACCACAGGGCTTGTCGGAGCGGACTGCTCCTCGGATCAGTGGTGTCGATCTTGGGGACCTTCTTGGCGGCGGCTTGAGGAAGCTCTGCCGGAAAGTAGTCACCAAAGATCAACTTCCTCTTCTTGCTCTGTCCCAGCTTGATGGTGTTACAGACGGTTGAGCCAGCTTTGAGCGCAAAAATCCCTGGTTCCACAGTAGCTTAAGTGCGGTGCACTTGACGAGCCATCGGCAATGTCGCTCGAGCTCTTGGAATATATTCCATCTGTAGGCCGTCAAAGTGCTCTTCTAGCTTTCTCACTTCATCAACATAAGCTTCCATCAACGGACTCGATAACTCTTGTTCACTTGGCGGATGACAAGCTGTGAGTCACCACGACAATGAGCTTCTTGATCCCAAGGTCTACTGCGATCTCGAGACCGGCAAGCAAACCTTCATACTTTCTGCAGTATTGTTTGTTGCTTGCTCCTTGGGAAAGTCGTCTGGACTCACGTACTTGAGGTGCTCTCCGGTGGTGCAACAAGTAGCACGCCCAAGACCGGGCGCCTTGCAGCGAGAAGGCACCATCAAAGTACATCAGCCACTCTTTGCTTGCTTCCTTGACGGGATGCTCGTTTCTGGAATTTCTTCATCTTGTGTTGGCGTCCATTCTGCTATGAACTCCGCCAATGCTCTGCTTTGGATAGTTGAAGTGCTCTCAAACTTGAGGCCAAAGCTTGACAGTTCCAGTGCCCACTCGACAATCCTGCCTGTTGCCTCTGGATTTTGATGGTGCTTGTGATCTCATGTGGAAAACGAGTGACGACTGTGATCTCATGTGCCTGGAAGTAATGGCGCAGCTTTCTCGAGGCCATGAGGAGGCCGAAAAGCAATTTCTGCACACCAGAGTACCTTGACCTAGCCCCCGCAGAAGGGGAACTGACGAAGTAAACTGGGCGCTGCACCATTCTTTTCTGCATCTTCTCATGTGTCTGCGCAGATCCATCCTTGTCGGGACCAGAGCTTGCCGGTGAAGCCCCCTGCTTGTCGCTGGATGCACCTGCCATGGTTGCTAGCTCATCATCCGCCTCCCTCTCCGCTACTAACGCAGCACTAACCACTTGATTGGTTGCCGCTATATACAGCAGCAACTTCTCTTGTGGTTTAGGTGCGACAAGTGTTGGAGTGGAGGACAGGTATCTCTTCAAGTCTCCGCAGCGCATCCCCGCTTCCGGAGTCCATTTCATTGGACCTGCCTTTTTCAAAATTTTGAAAAATGGCAGGGCGCGCTCAGCAGACCTAGAGATAAACCTGCTGAGAGCAGCTACGCAACCGGCAAGTCTTCGCACATCCTTGACGCGCTTTGGTGCTTCGATCTGCTCAATGGCCTTGATCTTGTCGGGATTGGCTTCAATTCCCCGCTAAGACACGAAGAACCCAAGAAGCTTGCCGGAGGGGACTCCAAACACGCACTTCTTGGGGTTGAGCTTGAGGTTGATCTTGTGCAGATTTGCAAAGGTTTCGTCTAAATCTTGAATTAGAGTCGCCTTGTCCTTGCTTTTGACCACTATGTCATCCATGTAGGCTTCCACATTTCTGTGCATTTGCGGCTCAAAAGCGTCATGAACTACTCTTGCAAATGTTGAACCAGCATTCTTTAACCCGAAGGGCATCCGTTCAAAACAGTATATGTGCCGCATGGGGTGATGAATGCGGTCTTCTCCTCATCCTCTTACGCCATGAAGATCTGATGATATCCTCGAGTATGCATCCAGAAATGAAAGCAAATCACATCCGGCCATGGAGTCAACAATCTGGTCGTCTTGCGCGGCAAGGGAAATGGGTCTTTGGGACAAGCTTTATTGACATCGGTAAAGTCGATACAAAGCCTCCATTTCACGTTAGCCTTGCGTACAACTACAGGATTGGCCAACCACGTAGGATGGAGCATTCCTCTGACAAGGCCTGCTGCTTCCAATTTCTTGATTTCTTCTGTGATGAACTCTTGGCGCTCCACCGCCGCTTCTCGACTTTACGCTTGACGGGCGCGCATGAGGACAAAGCGGCAAGATGGTGCTCAATTACTTTCACAGGAACACCGGGGATGTCGACGGTTGCCACGCAAACACGCCGACATTCGCCCGCAGAAAGCAACGAGCGCGCCTTCCTATTTAGGGTCGAGAGAGGCAGCGATGGTGAAGGTACCACCAAAGGCCGCCCTCCTTGGCGGACACCTTCTTGGTCTCTCGTGGAGCTTCCATCGTCTTCTTACACTTGCCGGTGGAGCTCGATGGTGCGTCCTCGATGGTAGCGCAGCACTCAAGAGGTGCGCTTGTCGGAGTGGGCATCGAGCTCTTGCGGACTTGGTCTTCTTCTTCGCCCGGAGCTTCAGCGGCAAGTGGCTTGCAATCTGCTGCAGCTGCCGCTTCCGGTAGATCTTGTCGGCGCAGATAAGAGCATCCTTCTTGTCGCCAGGAGCAGAGATGACACTTATCGGCCCGGCATCTTGACATGTTGTAGGCATAGTGAGAGGCTGCCATGAATTTGGCGAGTGCTGGACGGCCAAGTATCCCATTGTAAGGCAATGGAAAGTCAGCAACGTCAAAAGTGACCCTCTCAGTCCTGAAGTTCAACTCGCTGCCAAATGTCACCGGCAACATGATCTTTCCCTTCGGCTTGCTCCTTCCCGGATTGATTCCTTGGAATGTGCCAGTCTCTTCGAGCTCGCCATCAGGGATCTGGAGTTTCCGGAGCACCGCGGAAGAGATCAGGTTCAAGCCGGCCCCGCCGTCAACTAGCATCTTGGTGACCTTGAGGTTGCGGATAGGTTGTGAAACCAACATCAGCAAGCACCCGACCGCAGTTACGCGATCAGGGTGGTCATCAATATCAAAGATGATAGGCGTGCTGGACCATTTCAGAGCCTGCATGACTCGACGGATGGTTCTGCCGCATTGACTTCCCGCATCCACTGCTTGAGCTGGCGGTGTGAAGTATGCAGAGAAGCACCGCCGTCAACGCACAGGACCTTTGTGGCTTTCTGGAACTCCTGCTCATCGGTCTCGTCATCATCCATGTCTTCATCATCGTCGTCGTCGTCATCCTTGTCACGGCCGCGGGGAGGTCTGTCTCCTTGCCGCTGCTTGGCCTTGCCGCGGCGTCCTCCTCGGCCGGGACATTTCTTGCTAGCTCCTCCAGCACCTTCCTGGGCCTTCTCCTTGTCGCGTCGTTCGTATTCAGCCTTCTGCTGCTCGACAAGCTGCTCGACCTTTTTGCAGCTTTGGAGGTCATGGCCCTTGGTGCGGTGGATCTTGCAAGATCTTGTTTGTTGGAGCCGTCACGCTTGTCGGCGACCGCCACATTTGGCAGTTGGTGCCAGCGGCAACCTCCTTGCCGGAGCTACCAGCCTTGGATTTCTTGGCGCCACCTCCGTTGCCGGACTGCTCGACAACTAGTACATCTCTGCCTTTCTTCTTCCTGTTGTTCTGCCGCCGGCTTTTCTTTGCCGGGGCAGTCTCCTCACTATCAGATCCTCCTGTGATATTCTCTCCGGGAGTCTCCTCCTTCCTCAAAGACGTGCACACTTGTCGGCCAGGAATATAGCTCACCGACGTCTCTAATCTTGCACATCGCCATCTCCTCCGCATCCTGCGGTTTCAAGACGCTCGATGGAACGCACCGATTACGCGGCAGGTGGACATACGGGATGTTGTGCTGACGCGGCTGAATCTCTGAATGTACTTGCGCAGGGCTCTCCTTCCTTCTCGGGCGGCAGCAGATGAAGGTCGCTTTCTTAGCCATGGGGCTTGTGGCCACCGTAAAGGCGCCGACAAACCGATGGCATAGATCTGCCCAAGAGGATATGGAGTTGTCCGATAAGTGCATGAGCCAGGATCGACATTGGGCTTGAGCACCAGGGAAGTAGTTGGCAAGGATCTTGTCGTCCTCGCCCCGGCAGCTTGCACCGCAATGGTGTAGATCCGAGGAACTCCGACGGATGCGTCTTGCCGTCGCATTTCTCTCGTACATCCGGCTTGAAATTCTTCTTCTTTGGGCCCTTTGGACTTGCCGCAGCTCACGAGTGAACGCAGGGCAACCCATCACAGACGGAAAGTCGCCTGGTTCCTTCCGGGCGCATGCATGTCGACAGAGGGCCCAGCGGCGCTTGTCGGATTGACGCCACGCTTCTCTTGGCGCTCGGCGCGAGTTCGAGCGTCTTCTTTCATCGCTGCTCGTGAAAAACTTGGCGCTGATCGCGACGAGCTCGTAGATCCGATGATGCGGTGGAGTCGCTGTCGAGGTGGATCCGGTGAGTCGGTGATCTTGGCCTTCGGGGCGGAGAGTGCATGGTGGTTGCTCCCCCACCGGTCTCGTCGCCACCGGCTCGTGTTTGGCAGTCCTGCCGCGTCTGCGATGTACTCGGTTGCCGCGGAGCGACGCCGTTGGCGAAGCCGATGAGACTCTGAATGGTGGCCCTCCATTCATCGACCTTGTCAGCTGTCGGAGGGTAATCCAAGAGAAGCTGAGCTCTCGCCAGGGCTTCTGCTGGAGTGGTGGGTGGCAGTGGCGAACGGTGCGAGGAGCGGGATATGCTCGGATTTCTAACTATGTTAGAAGGAGCAGTATCCCGTCCAGCGAAATGCCTCGCTTCGCGCCAAAGCATGTTGGCGCGCATGCTGGTCTTGAGCATCCCGAGATCCACCAGCTTGATCTTGGTCCAACGAGCGTATGGCGCCAGGAATGCCATGACGCTGTCGGTCCCGCGCCTCCTGAGACGGGCGTGGTGCATGTACGGACGCCGAGGTCTGCGCAGCCTTGTCCTTGGACTTGGCAACATCGTGGGCTCCCCTGTCGACGTCCATTCTTCCGCCGGCGTCTATCCCACCACCCGTTTGCTCCGGTGGTGGTGGGTTCGACGCGGACGGAGCGTCTGCCGCCGAAGCCTTCTTCTTCGGTGGCATGTCGATGAAGATGATGAAGATCTAGCCCGTGTGGACGCTGGATCAGGTTCACACAAACTCGACGCCCCCTACCTGGCGCGCCAAAGATGTCGGGGCAGGCTGATCTGACCCACGAGCACCTATGGGACCGGCGGACCGAGCCCCTTTCGGTTCGGCGGGGAGCGGAGGTCGCACGAAGAGCAGATCGAGGCGACGCACACGAGAGAGTTACCCAGCTTCGGAGCTCTCCAGAGAGATAACACTCCTACTGCTGCATGTCTAGGTGTATTGAGTTCTTGCTCGGGAGCGCTTGAGTGCTACAGTACACACGAGCTGCTAACGAGACCGAGCGTGGGGGAACCCCTTCTACGCTATGCATGGGCCTCCTTTTATATGCTCAAGGGGTCTCCGATAGGTGGCAACGTAGACAAGGGTAAAATGGAAAAGGAGTGGTTGGTACAGCTACATGCGACAAAGGTATGTTGTATCATACCTAACCCCGACGGTAGGGGACAAAGGCATTAAATGCCCATCTACGCCGCCCTAACAAAGTGCAAACAGGGACCGTCAGGGCGCCACCGCTTGCCACGATGGCAATCTTGTCAGCCGCTTGCCACCTCGACCGCTTGCCTGACAGCCTCTCGCCACGCTGCACTGGAAAGGTCCTAGGGTGACACGTTAGTGGATGTGCTTTGGAGCGCAGGCTGAGTGGTGATGCCGCGGCAAGCGCCTTGTCAGCGGTTGTTGTCTTGTCGTGTCCTAAGCTTGTCGCTCACGGGCCTTCCAGCAAGCTCCTCTTGCCGGGGCCTTGTCTCCTAGGTGCCTTGGGTGGCCTTCCCGGCAAGCTCCTCTTGTCGGGGCCTTGTCTCCTTGGCTTAAATACTTTGTTCTTGAATGGCTCCAAAGGAACCACGGAGGACCTTGGCGGTCACCCGGTAAGCCTTTCCGCGGAGGGCTGCAACTGCCCGTGCACAAGTTCGGGATACTAGGGTACCCCTACTCTAGTACACCGACACTTGGTGTCGGCGTTCTGGGAACGGGGGTCCCCAGACCTGCCTGCCTGCGGCCCACAGCGTGGCTAAGCAGCAGGCCGTTGATGTCTACTACACAACCTTCTTCCTGTAGACGTTGTTGGGCCTGCAAGTGCACATGTTTGTAGGACAGTAGCAAATTTCCCTCAAGTGGATGACCTAAGGTTTATCAATCCGTAGGAGGGGTAGGATGAAGATGGTCTCTCTCAAACAACCCTGCAACCAAATAACAAAGAGTCTCTTGTGTCCCCAACACACCCAATACAATGGTAAATTGTATAGGTGCACTAGTTCGGCGAAGAGATGGTGATACAAGTGCAATATGGATGATAGATATAGGTTTTTTAATATGAAAATATAAAAACAGCAAGGTAACTAATGATAAAAGTGAGCGTAAACGGTATTGCAATGGTAGGAAACAAGGCATAGGGTTCATACTTTCACTAGTGCAAGTTCTCTCAACAATAAAAACATAGATAGATCATATAACAATCCCTCAACATGCAACAAAGAGTCACTCCAAAGCCACTAATAGCGGAGAACAAACGTAGAGATTATGGTAGGGTACGAAACCACCTCAAAGTTATTCTTTCGGATCGATCTATTAAAGAGTTCGTACTAGAATAACACCTTAAGACACAAATCAACCAAAACCCTAATGTCACCAAAATACTCCAATGTCACCTCAAGTATCCATGGGTATGATTATACGATATGCATCACACAATCTCAGATTCATCTATTCAACCAACACATAGAACCTCAAAGAGTGCCCCAAAGTTTCTACCGGAGAATCACGATTTAAAACGTGTGCCAACCCCTATGCATAGGTTCATGGGCGGAACCCGCAAGTTGATCACCAAAACATACATCAAGTGAATCACGTGATATCCCATTGTCACCACAGATACGCACGGCAAGACATACATCAAGTGTTCTGAAATCTTTAAAGACTCAATCCGATAAGATTACTTCAAAGGGAAAACTCAATCCATTACAAGAGAGTAGAGGGGGAGAAGAAACATAAGATCCAACTATAATAGCAAAGCTCGTGATACATCAAGATCGTGCCAAATCAAGAACACGAGAGAGAGAGAGATCAAACACATAGCTCTTTGGTACATACCCTCAGCCCCGAGGGTGAACTACTCCCTCCTCGTCATGGAGAGCGTCGGGATGATGAAGATGGCCACCGGTGAGGGTTCCCCCCTCCGGCAGGGTGCCGAAACAGGGTCCCGATTGGTTTTTGGTGGCTACAGAGGCTTGCGGCGGCGGAACTCCCGATCTATCTTGATATTCGATGTTTTTAGGGTACGTAGGCTTATATAGGCGAAAGAAGTCGGTCGGGAGGTACTCGAGGGGCCCACGAGATAGGGGGGCGCGCCCCCTCTCTCCTGGCCTCCTCAAGGATCTTCTGACGTGAACTCCAAGTCTCCAGGATCATATTCTTCCAAAAAATCACGCTGCCGAAGGTTTCATTCCGTTTGGACTCCGTTTGATATTCCTTTTCCTCGAAATACTGAAACAGGCAATAAAACAGCAATATGGGTTGGGCCTCCGGTTAATAGGTTAGTCCCAAAAGTAATATAAAAGTGTATAATAAAGCCCATAAACATCCAAAACACATAATATAATAGCATGGAACAATAAAAAATTATAGATACGTTGGAGACGTATCAGCCGTACGGCCCATTTTCATCAACAAGGCATCCAAGACCCTCGCGAGGTTCCAAGCCTCGCGAGGCGGACGACGCAAGACCTCCTCTGGAGTGACCTAGCCAGGCAGGCTCACGAGGAGCAGAGATATCAAGGCGGGGAGAACCTCGCGAGACTCTCGTGACGTAAGCCATGACGAACGGTGCCAAGCGGGCGCCAGTGGCGCAGCGTCCCCATTTCCTCTTTGGTGCTAAGGAGGCAAGTGCAGGCAAAGAGTACCGAGGCGTCAGGCAAAGGTTGCCATATTGGTGCAACGAGACCAAGACCAGGGGGACGGCAAGGCGGAGGTCATCGTGGAGCCCAAGACGGCGTCACCCCAGAGCTTTTCGTAGGCGAAGACCGCTTTTGTCAGGATAGCTTGTACTAGCTGTCCCCCTTCAAATTTGCCCGCCGTTGTTGGCTCTCTTCCCGCTCAATATTTGGGAAGAGGACAAGGGCCTATATAAGTAGAGCTAGCCACCACAGTAGGGGCATCGGATCTCATCTTGAGGGATTGAGGGCCGAGAGATCGAACGCTCACACCACAAGTTCATACGCACAAGAACACCTCAACCTCAGGAGGTTGTTCTTCCCTTGTACTGTTCATCAATAGCCCAAGAGGCAATCCACCACCACCACATTGGAGTAGGGTATTACACCACATCGGTGACCCGAACCAGTATAAACCCTATGTCTCTCTGTGTTGTGAGTTCGTCGAGTTCGTTCGCAAGATCCTAGCAAGCTAGAGCGTAGATCGGTAGGAGGGAAAGACTTCACGCGCACCCCAGTGTTCGAACCTTAAGGGTTTGCCGGAACCCCACATCCGACATTTGGCGCGCTAGGTAGGGGTGCGCCGGAGCTCCACTCCACCAATCTGCGCCCTGTGCCGCCGCGCTTCACTCCCATGGCAGGCGCGCCGCCATCCGCCACTGCGAACGACACCAGTAGCAGGGAGTATGGGTACCGAGCCCTAGCCCCCGCCTTGCGGCAAGTGCGATGGCCGACCAAGTTCAAGACAGAAATGCCGCCGCGTTATGACAGCGTGGCAGACCCGGCGCCGTTCCCCCAGGCGTATGAGGATGCCTTCCTCAATGCCGGAGGAGATGGCTGGATCATGTCCAACTGTTCCCCACGGCTCTAGCCGGCGAGCCACGCGTCTAGCTGCTCAACCTCCCGGGGTCCACGGTGGCGTCCTGCGAGGAGCTCCGCGACCGCTTCATCACGCGCTACGCGGTGCCGGCGAACCACGCGGTCGCGGCGCTGCTGGGCGGCTCTCAAGCACCACCTTCGGATCGCCACGTCAAGCCTTTCTTCCGTCAGATCGGGGCAGCCTCCAAGCGCCTGGGGCTCCGCCCGGTTGGGCTGCGCCGGAGGCCAACCTCACCTTCGGTTCGGAAGACCACCCCGGCTCCACCACCAGCTCTGGCATGCTCCCAATGCTCTGCACGCCTACCATCTGCAACGTCGCCGTCACCAAGACCCTCATCGACGGCAGTGCCGGCCTCAACTTGCTCTCCGTAGAAGCCTTCAGCCTCCTCCACGTGCCGCCCGAGAGGCTCAACCTCAGCAAGCCTTTTTCGGGAGTAGGCGGAGGAGCTGCCTACTCTCTGGGGCAGATCCGCCTCCCCGTTACCTTCGGTACGCGCGACAACTACCGCACTGAGTTGGTGGACTTCGACGTCGCCCGCATCGTTCTCCCGTACAATGCCATCCTCGGGTACCCGGCTCTTGCTCAGTTCATGGCGGCGACTCACCCGGCCTACAACCTCATGAAGATGCCAGGGAGCAAGGGCATCCTCACCAATAAAGGGGACACCAAGGAAGCAGTGTAGGCGCTCAGGCTCGCCTTCAAAACCATGGCAGTGTGGCGACCGATTCTCCGGGTATTGATTTCTAGAAAAATGGCCGTTGTGCTCATCAGCCCCGGGATTACTGTTAGCTGATGAGGCACCAACTTGATACAGAAATTCCAAGCAAAAAAATACAATATAGGTAGTACAAGACCATTCTGGCCTGTGAGTACAACAAATGGTTTCTAAAGGTTGATGGCGGAAGCGGTTTGTGGAACGTCAGTGTCAATGGAACTCCATTTTTCCACAGGAACAGCTGACCAGGTTAACTCCTATCTTCGCGAGACTGCTATCACCATTTGCTTAGGTTCCGTGGCTGTCATCGCAACGCTCCTCTCCAAGCAAGAAATCTGGCCAAGACAATAGCCAGGGACAAGCCAGTGAGTACTTTGAATGTACTCGCAAACATAATGAACAAAGACATAATTTAACAGTGATGTGCTGAAAATATTTTTATGCTCAGGGCGTCAGTCACAAAAGATAAATAAAATGCTGATACGTGCAAGCAGGTTATTCATGAATATGCAATAACATAGTAGTATTAAAAATCTATGAAATAAATAACAATATGCCACAGTCGGGCGTCTTAGCGACACCACATAAAGGGCTTTAAAAGAAATGCCACAGTCGGGCGTCTTAGCGACACCACATAAAGGGCTTTAAAAGAAATGCCACAGTCGGGCGTCTTAGCGACACCACATAAAGGGCTTATAAAAGAAATGTCACAGTCGGGCGTCTTAGCGACACCATATAAAGGGCTTATAAATAAACAAAAACAATGCCGCAGTCGGGCGTCTGAGCGACACCGCATAAAGGGCTTATAAATAAACAAAAACAATGCCGTAGTCGGGCGTTTGAGCGACACCGCATAAAGGGCTTATAAATAAATACAGTGAATATCCAGGAGGTAGAACCATCCCAGGGATATTCGATAATACCAAAAAAAATCACTGGTTAGTCCACATCAAAAATAATAATCATAATTTATCGCAAGTCACAATCGTGATTCCAGGTTTAACAGTTTCACCTCCGAAGACCGACACTAAGACCGACACTTGACCCATCCCAGACTGTAATCCTTAACCACGGACACGGCTATTCGAATAGGTTTAATCTCTGCAGAGGGTGTACTCTTTACCCACGAGTAACGGATTCCTTTAGTCCATCGGGACTAATTCCGCTTCACGGTCTTTTGTTGAAAAACACACCTAACTTGCACACACTGGCTTAACTCACATGTGTCCGGAATCACCCACGACACCTGTTAAGCAAAACTCTAAGTGGGAGGATACAACTTGACGTAACATGGGATCACAAAATTTATACCACACAAGAAATCGGGGAGCTACCCCCTTCGGCTACAACCGAAACACCCATGCTCCCGGACCCGATGGTATGACTACCGGAGGCCTCCGGTATCTTCCACCATGGCCTCTCTGTACGGTGTGTGCTAGGAAAGGGGTTGACAACTTACTAAACCGTACCCTACTAGTTGTAGAGATGAGTGGTAGTACGAAGCAAGTATGGGGGTTACTGGCACAAGACTCGATCTACGGTCGACTCAGGAGGTTGTAATTTTCCCTACAAGATTAGTATAACAATGCATATACTTCAAACAACAGATAGAAACCACACGACATACCCCCTCATGCCATACCGGGCACGTCCGTCTCGACGGAGGACTAGGGACAAGACCGTGTCCACCCAAGACAGAGGCCTCTCGGCTTTCCTCCCGGTATGCATAAAAGGCATATGACGGTGATTCCTATTACAATCATATCAGCTCCATTTGCATGAATTTCATTAACATGCACTCATGAGTAGGAACACCTCCTCACATAAAATGACGTATGCTCGTGTCGGGGTGGTGTTGCCACCGTGCCAAGCAACACTCACAAAAGTTACACCAGGGTTCAGAATGCTTGCCTTCAGGCCATGGGAAGGCAGGGTGCATTTCAACACATCTTCAAATCTTCAAAAATCCTATTTAAAGGAATATATATATGAATTATTACATAAAATCAAAACATCACAAAAAAGTTGTCAGAATTTATTTCAAACAAATCTTAAAATAAACTAGACCATATTTGAGAGAGGTAGGAAAAAGAATCAATTCATTTGGAGTTGTATTTAAAAAGTTATAAACAGTCAAAGTCCTGGTCAAAATCTGATTTTTAAAAAAATAGAAAAATGTAAAAACGGTTCGACATCGACCACGCCGAAGGCGATTTTGAAATTACGCCTCCACTTATCCAGTGTGGACGCGAGGTGTCACCGACAGTGGCTCTGTGGGGGCCCACTAGTCAGGTATGACTAGTCTTCCCCGCCTCCTTCCTCCTCTGGCCGAACAGAGGCGGGGCTCCTGCGACCAACGCCGGCGAGCGGCGGCTCCTCGCGGCCTCCGGAGGGCCGGGATGGATCCGCAAGACTGGGGCGGTCATTCTGGTAGTCGAGGGAGTGACATGGATGGAGGAAATCGCCGGCGGCAAGCTCCGCGGCGGAGGAAAGCTTCGGGGGCGAAGTGGTTTTGGGGCCGCGGTGGTTCCCGATCAAAATTGAGTAGGGGGAAGGGTTCAGGGGAGGAAGAGAGGTTTTCTGGTGAAGAGATTGGAGAGGGGGAGGCCCTGGTTGCGCCGAACGGAGCCGGGAGGCGGCGGTGGCCGAACTGACCGGAGAGGTTGAAGATGACCTGCTCCCCTCCAATTGGTGGCGATGGGGGCGCTAGTGAGACGGCGTGAGGCTACCTGAGGGCTCGGAGACGTTCGGGGCTTCCTTATATAGCGTCGCTAGGTCGGTCCGAGGTGGCCGGAGATAAGAACGGCGGCGAACCGACGTTCTGTAGCAGCAGGGGGACGTGGCGGGCCGAGGATGGCGGCAAGAGCTAGCGGACGAAGCGAGGCAATCGCTCAGGGCGAAGCCGGGCGGCGGGGTGGTTTCAGCGGCGCCGACACGGTCGGGCTCGCTAGCGTCGGCAGCTAGCCGCCACGCCATCTGGCGGTGGCGCTGTGGGCGCCAGGTGGTCGGGTGGCGTGGTGGTGCAGGGATACGTGGCGTGTTAGCAGCTGATGGCCAAGGGTCAAACGGGTGCGGGCGAGACGCTGGCGTTTCGGGCGCACGCGGCGTTAAACGACGCCTGGGCGCGCCTTGAGCACGCCCGGACGTGTTCGCGAAATGCCGTGGTAGCCTAGAGGTCATGGGTGAGGCTGGCAAGAAAGCAGGGCTAGGTTAGGGTTAGCAAGGGATCAAGGGACATGGTGGATAGGCCAGGGGCTCAAGTTCAGAATGTAAACTTGATACCCTGCCAAATCTGGCTATGCACTCAGGGTGTTTGTCAAAATGCCAAGGGCATCTAGGCAACACTTGGGGTGGCCAAATTCTACAGATCAGTGTCTCTTTGGATGGATAAGAGGGTGGTGAAGTTAGTTTGACAAAAGCAAAAACTTGTTAGTGCAAGTTATGCAAAACCTCAGTTCTGGGCAGAAGGTGAATGGCACTGTTTCATGAACCAAAAATCTTCCAAAGGGTCCACTATTCTGGACTTAAGGGTTTGGCAAGGAGGACTATAAGTAGGAAAAGGAATTATGGATGAAGAAGCTAGTTAGGAGATGGTTGCAGTACAAATCACCAATTGGCACCAAAATGAAAATGAGGATGGTTCACTAAATTTTGCCAAAGAACAACACTAGGTTTTTGCATAAAGTTGGATGGCATGCTACTACTGACATCCCATAATTTTGGTGGAGGCTCTAGAGAAATATTTAATTGGGTTGTAGTGCAAAAATGTCCTCTGGACCAGAGAAGAAAAACATGTGTAATACTCAAAATAAGCAATGAACTAATTTTATTATTGCACAAAAGTGATCTAGGGGCATCACATGACATCTCCAAATTTTGGTTGGAATTTTAAGTGAATCAATCAAATGGTTGTAGTTCAAAAAGAGGTCCAAATTTTTAAAACAATTCATTTTAATGAATAAAGCTCAGGGTGAAATAATTTTAATAAATAAATCTGCTGATTTAGAAATTGTTTTAATGAGATGGCATAGAAGTCCAATATGTCTTGGAAAACTCCACATGGAAAAGACACCTTAATATTAAAAGAAGAGTTCTGAAAACAACAGAAATAAAAAAATTAATACTCCTGGCAAAAATTTTAATATTTAAAACTTGGCTAAATTTTTGGGGTGTTACAATTACTACCCCACTTAAGAAAAATCTCGCCCTCGAGATTTGGTAAGAGTTAATTTTAAATAAAAAAGAATTAAAACGAAAGTGGCTACAGTGAGAGCAATAAATGGTGCAAAAATACAGTGTGGGATATTGGCGCGGTGTGGGGACAAATCCATGGTTTTGGGGAAAACTAGCGATTTCTACACTGGACACAAATTTAGAATAAATTCTAAATCTTAAAATACGCTGGTCATACCCGAGAGCACAGTGCTCTCTCTGGCTGACTGGTGGACCCGCGCCCACAGTCAGCCTCTTCTCCTTCCTCCGGCTCTTTCTTCTTCCTCTCTCCCCCGCGCTCCCCCAACGCTTTCTCCACCGGCGCCGCCTAGCGCGTAGGGCACCTAGGCCGTACCGCGATAGTGCGCGGCGTGCTCGCTGCCGGTGCAGCGTGCACTCACCTCGCGGGCAGTCTTGTTGTCGGCCTGCTCATGGATTCGCCTCCGAACACCGGCGGTCGGGCGACGAGCGGCGCTGTTGGACCTCGCCCACCGTACACCAAGCTCGGGCTTATAAAATGATCGCGGCGTTCTCCTGTTCTTCCTCACACCTGGCCTCGCTCCTCCTTCTCTCTCCTTCTCCTCTGTTTCCGTTTGCCGGAGCTCGAGATGAGGCTCTAATGGCTGAGGTGGTGCCGGACTGGTACGTGATCCTGCTGTGCGGAGGGCTGGCAGCGGTGATGGGGCTCTCCGTGCTCCTGTGTGCGATGATCCTCGAGGATCATCGCGATGCTGCTGCTCGGTTGCTAGCTCTCTGCGGTGGCGGTGATCACGAGGAGTAGGTGGGGGTGCCGGGTGATAACTGTTGTCGGGAAGTGCTTAGTTAGACGCAACACAGTTGCAAAATTTTGCAAGCAGTGTATGTGTTCGTGTAATCGTGGTGGTGATTCTGCTGCCATGGTGCGGCGTGAAATAAATAATCTATGTCGTGAGAAAATATACGATGCGACAACTCAGGGAAAAGAAATCTCACTCCAGGATTTCTCGCGAGAGAAAACAGTAATACATTAGAGTCAAACCGCAACAGAGCTACTTACTTTAATGATCTACTTGCTGCAAAACTCGGGGTACTAAGCCTAAGTTACAACACATAAATAAAAGTTGCGGTAATAAAAACAGCGGTGCATCTAAATTGAAAATGGTAACTGGACGGGGTCCTGAGGAAAGGTTTCTGGTACGGGGATACACTCTTCTTCTATCGGAGGAAGCGGATTGACCAGTCGATGAATGTGTCTCTCCTGGTCGGGCCTCAGTGATCTGCCGACGGCGATCTGAGGATTTAAATCCGCGAGGCTTTGCAGGTAACCCATCACATGTTGGGTTAAACGTTCTTGAGCGATGACGTATTGGACGAGGTTTGCCATGACTGGGTCTCTCTCAATACGTCCACCTGGAAAAGATGTTACTCCCCCGGGTGCTGCACGGCTCGGAAAGTAATAATAACCTCGTTCGTTGGCATAGGGTACCGCGAATCAAAGGCGAGCAAGTGGTTCATACGCAGCAGCTTCTACCGCCATATGCGGGGTTGGCATAGATTTTCCTACGAAGGAGACCTCCGTTGGATCTTGGTTTGGGTTTACGGGCGGGATGTGCACGGCTGCCCAATATCTCGAGGTGGAAGGTGATATCCTCGATTTGAATAGCTCGTACTGGGGTGGCTGGGTAGTGCCCATGGTACTGCGGGTAAAATCCCACAATATCTTGACAAAACTACCTGGGGTAGCATCTGGAGTCCTCAGATAAATACTAGGGCTCGGCATGGCAAGAAATGGATGTGTGGATGGTGTACAAGGTGAGGGGCGCTTGCAAGGTCACTCGGTGGCCCTTTTTATAGCGCCGGGGCTGGGTCATTTACCGTGGTAAAAAGTAAAGAATTGGTCGGCTCAGCTCGGGGTCAACCACAGATCTTACTAAAGCGACGTATTACTATGGGGGTTGTCGGGGCGGTTTTTGGTGGTTGCGCCAAGGATAGAGAAATCACACTGCATGCTAATACATCCATGCAAGACTACTATATAAAACAGACGCACGATGCCAGGCTGCGTTAATTTAAGGGATCACAGGATTACAAAAGCGAGGGTACACGGGGACTCGCCACTACTCGAGTGACTTAGTCTACTTTGTTCACATCCAAGCGGGCGTCCCTTGTGGATGTCGAGGCTTCTCCACGGTTCTCACCGTCGGAATTTGCTGGAGAGGGCTGAGGGGTTGCAGGCGCGGGGTAGTGATGATGACCATCGCGGGGATTGTTGACCACAACCCTGTTGGAGTGTGCTCCCAGGAGGCGGCGAAGCACTTCTGGGGTCATCAAAGCACCTTGGCTGACGGCTGGGGCTGACCTCAGGGTCTCGATCGGTTGGCCCAACAGCACGACTGGGTTGTCGGCGTTGGGCTCAATCTCCTCTCTCGTTGGGGCTCGATGAACCAGCTCTCCACGAGCTGCGATCAGATCAATGGTGATTTGATCGAATAGGTTCTCCAGTGCACTTACATAGCGCACTAGGTGCATCAATGCGGGATCCGTCTCGTGATCTCCGTTGGCAACTTGGGGTGGTCTACCATACCCTTCACGCCTGGGGTAGTAGTGGAACGAGCGACGCTTAACTCGGGCTGACAGTGCACGAGATGAACTATAACCTCTCGAGCAGCTAGTTGGATGGCTTGTGGCTCAAAGGAAGTGGTTCTTCCGGTGAACCTGTAGGGGCGCTCGGGTGCCAGACCCCTACCGTAGATATGTATAGTGGCCCATAATTGATGGCTCTCACCACTTATGGGTCCTTGGTACACACCATATTCGGGTGGCTCTTCTAACGCATAGGCACGACGGGTAAGGTTTGCGAGTATGGTCACAAAACCTCCGAGGTTGGTTGCTGTAGTCTCATGGTGAACAAAGGGACCAGGCATTGTGGCTTGGTTTTGGGGTAGCGGCTGTGCTGGGCTGGGTTGAGGCGAGCGTGTCCCTTTTTATAGAAAAAGGGGACGGAGTCTTCCTTCGCACGCTTGCGAATGAGACACCTTTGGTGCTGGTCACTGGTGTGTGATAGACGGGCTAGGTTGATAGGTTGGGCACCGACTGCCGAAAGCGTCAGGTCACTGTGCGGCTATCTTGTGCGAGAAGCTTGGCTGAGGTTTTGGTTATGGCTCGGTGGGTTATTAGCCTAATTTTTGCGACCTGGCTAAGATAGGATTAGCCAATGGTCAGCCTGGCTCTGATACCAAGTCTGTGCCGACCGATTCTCCGGGTATTGATTTCCAGAAAAATGGCCGTTGTGCTCATCAGCCCCAGGATTACTGTTAGCTGATGAGGCACCAACTTGATACAGAAATTCCAAGCAAAAAAAATACAATATAGGTAGTACAAGACCATTCTCGCCTGTGAGTACAACAAATGGTTTCTAAAGGTTGATGGCGGAAGCGGTTTGTGGAACGTCTGTGTCCATGGAACTCCATTTTTCCACAGAAACAGCTGACCAGGTTAACTCCTATCTTCGCGAGACTGCTATCACCATTTGCTTAGGTTCCGTGGCTGTCATCGCAACGCTCCTCTCCAAGCAAGAAATATGGCCAAGACAATAGCCAGGGACAAGCCAGTGAGTACTTTGAATGTACTCGCAAACATAATGAACACAGACATAATTTAACAGTGATGTGCTGAAAATATTTTTATGCTCGTATGCCAGTCACAAAAGATAAATAAAATGCTGATACGTGCAAGCAGGTTATTCATGAATATGCAATAACATAGTAGTATTAAAAATCTATGAAATAAATAACAATAGGCCACAGTCGGGCGTCTTACCGACACCACATAAAGGGCTTTAAAAGAAATGCCACAGTCGGGCGTCTTAGCGACACCACATAAAGGGCTTTAAAAGAAATGTTACGATCAAGGCGTCTTAGCGACACCACATAAAGGGCTTTAAAAGAAATGACACAGTCGGGCGTCTTAGCGACACCACATAAAGGGCTTTAAAAGAAATGCCACAGTCGGGCGTCTTAGCGACACCACATAAAGGGCTTATAAATAAACAAAAACAATGCCGCAGTCGGGCGTCTGAGCGACACCACATAAAGGGCTTATAAATAAACAAAAACAATGCCGCAGTCGGGCGTCTGAGCGACACCACATAAAGGGCTTATAAATAAATACAGTGAATATCCAGGAGGTAGAACCATCCCAGGGATATTCGATAATACCAAAAAAAATCAATGGTTAGTCCACATCGAAAATAATAATCATAATTTATCACAAGTCACAATCGTGATTCCAGGTTTAACAGTTTCACCTCCGAAGACCGACACTAAGATCGACACTTGACACATCCCATACTGTAATCCTTAACCATGGACACGGCTATTCGAATAGGTTTAATCTCTGCAGAGGGTGTACTCTTTACCCACGAGTAACGGATTCCTTTAGTCCATCGGGACTAATTCCGTCTACGGTCTTTTTGTTGAAAAACACACTTAACTTGCACACACCAGCTTAACTCACATGTGTCTGGAATCACCCACGACACCTGTTAAGCAAAACTCTAAGTGGGGAGGCTACAACCTCGACGTAACATGGGATCACAAAATTTATACTGCACAAGAATCGGGGAGCTACCCCTTCGGCTACAAATCAAACACCCATGCTCCCGGACCCGATGGCATGACTACTGGAGGCCTCCGGTATCTTCCACCATGGCCTCTCTGTACGGTGTGTGCTAGGAAAGGGGTTGACAACTTACTAAACCGTACCCTACTAGTTGTAGAGACGAGTGGTAGTACGAAGGAAGTGTGGGGTTACTGGCACAAGACTCGATCTACGGTCGACTCAGGAGGTTGTAATGTTCCCTGCAAGATTAGTATAACAATGCATATACTTCAAACAACAGATAGAAACACCACGCGACATACCCCCTCATGCCATACCGGGCACGTCCGTCTCGACGGAGGACTAGGGACAAGACCGTGTCCACCCAAGACAGAGGCCTTCCCAGTTTCCTCCCGGTATGCATAAAAGGCATATGACGGTGATTCCTATTACAATCATATCAGCTCCATTTGCATGAATTTCATTAACATGCACTCATGAGTAGGAACACCTCCTCACATAAAATGACGTATGCTCGTGTTGGGATGGTGTTGCCACCGTGCCAAGCAACACTCACAAAAATTACACCAGGGTTCAGAATGCTTGCCTTCAGGCCATGGGAAGGCAGGGTGCATTTCAACACATCTTGAAATCTTCAAAAATCCTATTTAAAGGAATATATATGAATTATTACATAAAATCAAAACAGCAAAAAAAAGTTGTCAGAAATTTTTTCAAACAAATCTTAAAATAAACTAGACCATATTTGAGAGAGGTAGGAAAAAGAATCAATTCATTTGGAGTTGTATTTAAAAAGTTATAAACAGTCAAAGTCCTGGTCAAAATCTGATTTTTTTTTTAAATAGAAAAACAGAAAAACGGTTCGATTACTGACCACGTCGAAGGCGTATTTTGAAATTACGCCTCCACTTATCCAGTGTGGACGCGCGAGGTGTCACTGACAGTGGCTCCAGGGGGCCCACTAGTCAGGTTTGACTAGTCTTCCCCGCCTCCTTCCTCCTCTGGCCGAACAGAGGCGGGGCTCCGGCGACCAACGCCGGCGAGCGGCGGCTCCTCGCGGCCTCTGGAGGGCGGGGATGGATCCGCAAGACTGGGGCGGTCCTTCTGGTAGTCGAGGGAGTGACAGGGATGGAGGAAATCGCCGGCGGCGAGCTCCGTGGCGGAGGAACGCTTCGGGGGCGAAGTGGTTTTGGGGCCGCGGTGGTTCCCGATCGAAATTGAGTAGGGGCAAGGGTTCAGGGGAGGAAGAGAGGGTTTCTGGTGAAGAGATTGGAGAGGGGAAGGCCATGGTTGCGCCGAA
This sequence comes from Aegilops bicornis, assembly GCA_021605145.1. Lineage (NCBI taxonomy): Eukaryota > Viridiplantae > Streptophyta > Magnoliopsida > Poales > Poaceae > Aegilops > Aegilops bicornis. The sequence goes on from CM038671.1 coordinate 127,948,206, forward strand.
CGGAGCCTGGAGTCGGCAGTGGCCGAACTGACCGGAGAGGTTGAAGATGACCTCCTCCCCTCCAATTGGTGGCGATGGGGGCGCTAGTGAGACGGCGTGAGGCTACCTGAGGGCTCGGAGACGCTCGAGGCTTCCTTATATAGCATGGCTAGGTCGGTCCGAGGTGGCCGGAGATAAGAACAGCGGCGAACCGACATTCTGTAGCAGCAGGGGGACGTGGCGGTGCTGAGGATGGCGGCAAGAGCTAGCGGACGAAGCGGGCAATCGCCTGTGGCGAAGCTGGCATGCGGGTGGTTTCTGGCGGCGCCGACACGGTCGGGGCCTGCTAGCGGCCGGCAGCTAGCCGCCATGGCCATCCTGGCGGTGGCGCTGTGGGGCGCCAGGGGTGGTCGGGGTGGCGTGGCGGTGCAGGGATGCGTGGCGTGCTAGCAGCTGATGGCCAAGGGCCGGAACGGGTGCGGGGCGAGATGCGGCGGCTCGGCAAGACGTCGTTAAACTACGCCTGGCGCGCCAGAGCACGCCCGGGACGTGTTCGGCGAAATAACAGGGTAGCCTAGAGGTCGCGGGTGAGGCTGGCAAGAAACAGGGCTAGGTTAGGGTTAGCAAGGGGATCAAGGGACATGGTGGATAGGCCAGGGGCTCAAGTTCAGAATGTAAACTTGATACCCTGCCAAATCTGGCTATGCACTCAGGGTGTTTGTCAAAATTCCAAGGGCATCTAGGCAACACTTGGGGTGGCCAAATTCTCCAGATTAGTGTCTCTTTGGATGGATTAGAGGGTGGTGAAGTTAGTTTGACAAAAGCAAAAACTTGTTAGTGCAAGTTATGCAAAACCTCAGTTCTGGGCAGAAGGTGAATGGCACTGTTTCATGAACCAAAAATCTTTCAAAGGGTCCACTCTTCTGGACTTAAGGGTTTGGCAAGGAGGACAATAAGTAGGAAAAGGAATTATGGATGAAGAAGCTAGTTAGGAGATGGTTGCAGTACAAATCACCAATTGGCACTAGAATGAAAATGAGGATGGTTCACTCAATTTTTCCAAAGAACAACACTAGGTTTTTGCATAAAGTTGGATGGCATGCTACTACTGACATCCCATAATTTTGGTGGAGGCTCTAGAGAAATATTTAATTGGGTTGTAGTGCAAAAATGTCCTCTGGACCAGAGAAGAAAAACATGTGTAATACTCAAAATAAGCAATGAAATAATTTTATTATTACACAAAAGTGATCTAGGGGCATCACATGACATCTCCAAATTTTGGTTGGAATTTTAAGTGAATCAATCAAATGGTTGTAGTTCAAAAAGAGCTCCAAATTTTTAAAACAATTCATTTTAATGAATAAAGCTCAGGGTGAAATAATTTTAATAAATAAATCTGCTGATTTAGAAATTGTTTTAATGAGATGGCATAGAAGTCCAATATGTCTTGGAAAACTCCACATGGAAAAGACACCTTAATATTAAAAGAAGAGTTCTGAAAACAATAGAAATAAAAAAAATTTAATACTCCTGGCAAAAATTTTAATATTTAAAACTTGGCTAAATTTTTGGGGTGTTACAGTAGTGGCACGTACCGGGCCGGGCACTGCACGCCCGAGGCCAAGGAGACCATACCGCCAAGAAGAAGCAGTTGTTCACCCAATACAAAGCGGAAACCAAGCAGGTGTCGGTTGACGAGGACGAGTCTTCAGGAGCCACCTTTACCATAGGAACCAGCCTTGACCCGGGGCAAGAAGAAGCTTTGGTGAGGTTTTTGCGCGCCAACAAGGAGATATTCGCGTGGGAGCCCAATCCGCTGGTAGGGTTCCCGAGAGAGGTGATCCAGCATCATCTAAGGGTATGCCCCAACATGCGCCCCGTGAAGCAGCGGGCAAGACGGCAGTCCACAGAGAAGCACGCCTTCATCGACCAAGAGACGCCAAAATTTGGAGGCAGCGGGTACCATCCGAGAGGTTCGATACCCTGAATGGCTGGCGAACCCTCTCGTGGTACTGAAGAAAGGTGGGAAGGAACGGATGTGCGTCGACTTCACCAACCTTAACAAAGCTTGCCCCCAAGATCTGTTCCCCCTTCCGCGCATCGATTAGATCGTCGACTCCACCGCCGAGTGCGACTTGCTATGTTTCCTGGATGCGTTCTCTGGATACCATACCATCAAATCAAGATGGCGGTGGAGGATGTGGAGAAGATAGACTTCCTGACACCGTGTGGGGTGTACTGCTACACCTGCACGCCCTTCGGCCTACGCAACACGGGCGCAACCTTTCAGCGGCGGATGCACATCGCCTTGGGGAGACAGCTCGGCAGGAACACAGAGGCCTACGTTGATGACATAGTGGTCAAATCTCGCGAGGCAAAGATGTTGATTCAAGACTTGGAGGAGACCTTTGAAAGCTTGCGCCGGGTGAACTTGAGGCTTAATCCGGAGAAGTGTGTGTTTGGCGTCCCCTCCGATAAGCTGCTGGGGTTCCTTGTATCCCACAAAGGGATCAAGGCGAACCCGGAGAAGATCAAGGCCATCGAAGACATGAGCCTACCACAGACCCTCACGGAGATGCAAAAGGTGGCAGGACGGGTGATCGCATTAGGGCATTTCATCTCCAAGCTGGGCGAGCGCGCCTTACCCTTCTTTAAGCTCATGAAGAAGAAAGGCCCCTTCGAGTGGACCCCGGAGGCCGACGGGCCTTCCAAGACCTCAAGAAATACCTCACCAGCCCCCCGGTGATGGTGGCTCCGCGACCCCTCGAGCCTCTGGTACTCTACCTTGCCGCTACCCCCTACTCCGCTAGCGCGGCGGTGGTGGCGGTTCGGGAGGAGCGCCAAGACAAGGGTGCACCGCGCCAAGCCGGAGCTGATGTAGCGCAGGGTCAGGAAGGCGCGGCAGAGCGGTCAGCGGCGGAAGACCAAGCTCGGCAGGGCAACATCACAAAAGCTCCCGAGGACGGTCAGATCTCAGGAAACCCTCCACCTCAGGATATGCCACAACCTCCGCAGGACTCGAGCCTTAACAGTGTGCCAGCCCTTATCGAGCACCCAGTGTACTTCGTCAGCACCGTACTGCGGGACGTGAGGGCACGCTACCCCATTCCGCAAAAGCTCCTGCTCGCACTCTTGGTGGCCTCATGCAAGCTGCGACATTGCTTCCAAGGGCACCCCATCAAGGTCGTCTCATCTTACCCGTTGGAAAGGGTACTCAGGAGCCCAAACTCGGCCGGAAGGGTCGCAGAATGGAACATCGAGCTGCAAGCATTCCAGCTGGAGTTCAACACCACCAGGGTCATCAAGGGAGCCGTGACTACCGATTTTGTGGCAGAATGGGAAGATGCCCCAGCTCTTGAGGAAGGAGAAGACCGGTCCACCTCCCCAGGAAGTGAGGCACCAGACGGCTGGGTCATGCATTTTGATGGAGCCTTTGCGCACCAGGGCACGGGGGCTGGAGCAGTGCTCATCTCGCCCACTCAGGACAATCTCTACTACGTCGTGCAACTCTGCTTCCAGCACGGCGAGAAAGTCACCAACGATATCGCAGAATACGAAGGCCTTATAGCTGGCCTGAAGGCTACGACGGCAGATACGTCTCCGTAGTATCTACTTTTCCAAACACTTTTGCCCTTGTTTTGGACTCTAACTTGTATTATTTGAATGGAACTAACCCGGACTGACGCTGTTTTCAGCAGAATTGCCATGGTGTTGTTTTATGTGCAGAAAATAGAAGTTCTCGGAATGACCTGAAACTCCACGGAACACCTTAGAAAAAATAATAAAAAATCCTCGCCAAAGATGAAGATCAGGGGGCCCACACCCTGTTCACGAGGGTGGGGGGCGCGTCCTCCCCCCTGGGCGCGCCCCTCTACCTCGTGGGCCCCCTGGTGGCCCTCCGACACCAACTCCAACTTCATATATTGGCTTTCGGGGAGAAAAAAATCAGGGAGAAAGTTTCATCGCGTTTTACGATACGGAGCCGCGGCCAAGCCCTAATCTCTCTCGGGAGGGCTGATCCGGAGTCTGCTCGGGCCCGGAGAGGGGGATTCGTCGCCGTCGTCATCATCAACCATCCTCCATCACCAATTTCATGATGCTCACCGCCGATGCGTGAGTAATTCCATCGAGGCTTGCCGGACGGTGATGGGTTGGATGAGATTTATCATGTAATCGAGTTAGTTTTGTTAGGGTTTGATCCCTAGTATCCACTATGTTATGAGATTGATGTTGCTATGACTTTGCTATGTTTAATGCTTGTCACTAGGGCCCGAGTGCCATGATTTCAGATCTGAACCTATTATGTTTTCATGAATATATGTGTGTTCTTGATCCTATCTTGCAAGTCTATAGTCACCTACTATGTGTTATGATCCGCAACTCAAGTGACAATAATCGGGACCACTCCCGGTGATGACCATAGTTTGAGGAGTTCATGTATTCACGATGTGTTAATGCTTTGTTTTGGTTCTCTATTAAAAGGAGGCCCTAATATCCCTTAGTTTCCAATAGGACCCCGCTGCCACGGGAGGATAAGACAAAAGATGTCATGCAAGTTATTTTCCATAAGCACGTATGACTATATACGGAATACAAGCCTACATTACATTGATGAATTGGAGCTAGTTCTGTGTCACCCTATGTTAAGACTGTTACATGACGAACCACATCCGGCATAATTATCCATCTCTGATCCGGTGCCTACGAGCTTTCCATATACTTGTTTACGCTTATTTACTTTTCCGCTGCTACTGTTACAATCACTACAAAAATACCAAAAACATTACTTTTGCTGCCTTTACTTTTGTTACCGTTACCGCCACTATCACATTACTTTGCTACTAAACACTTTGCTGCAGATACTAAGTTACCAGGTGTGGTTGAATTGACAACTCAGCTGCTAATACTTGAGAATATTCTTTGGCTCCCCTTGTGTCAAATCAATAAATTTGGGTTGAATACTCTACGCTCGAAAAACTGCTATTGCGATCCCCTATACTTGTGGGTTATCAAGACCTTTTTCCGGGCGCCATTGCCGGGAGCATAGCTCTATTCTTTGAGTCACTTGGGATTTATATCTGCTGGACACTATGAAGAACTTGAAAGACGCTAAGACAACAATTTATCCCTCAACTACGAGGGGAGGTAAGGAACTGCCATCTAGCTCTGCACTTGATTCACCTTGTGTTATGAGTAAGCTAGCGACACCTAAACCTGCTTCTGCTATTCGTTCCGATATGTCGCATGTTATTCATGATGCCACTTCTGCTATGCATGATACTTATGATGAGACTACTTCTATGCTTGATACTACTGTGCCCCTTGGTGAATTTCTAGATGAACAAATTTCTAAGTCTAGAGAAAGAGAAATTATTGAAACTGAATACAATGATGAAAGTGATGATGAAAATATGCCTGCTATTCCTGAGGGTTATCTTTTTGATGCGGAATCTTCTGCAACTATTTTTGCTAGCCGGGATAGATACGAACTTAAGAGGCTGTTAGTTAAATGGAGTAAAGAATCTCTTAGAGATAGGATGAGACCTGACCCTGCTTTTTCTACTTCACCTATCTGTGTTCTGATAAGGATTATTATGAATTCTCTGTTGATCCTGATATAATTACTTTGGTTGAACCTGATCCTTATTATGGCTATGAATCTAAAAGTGTTGTGGCACATCTTACTAAGCTAAATGATATAGCTGCCCTGTTTACTAATGATGAGAGATCGCGCTACCTTTATTTACTCAAAATATATCCGTTCTCATTAAAGGGTGATGCTAAGATATGGTTTAATTCTCTTGATACTGGTTGTGTGCAAAGTCCCTAGGATATGATTTATTACTTCTCTGCTAAATATTTCCCTGCTCATAAGAAACAAGCTGCTTTGAGGGAAATATACAACTTTGTGCAAATTGAAGAAGAGAGTCTCCCACAAGCTTGGGGAGGCTTCTCAAGTTAATTAATGCTTTGCCTGATCATCCTCTTAAGAAACCTGAAATATTTGATATCTTTTATAATGGACTAACCGATGCTTCCAGAGATTACCTGGATAGTTGTGCTGGTTCTCTTTTCAGGAAAAGAACACCGGATGAAGCTGAAATTTTATTGATCTATATGTTGACAAATGAAAATAATTGGGCACCTCCTGAGCCAACTCCTGAGCCATTTACTGAGCCTATTCCTAAACCAACTCCGAAGAAGAGAGGTGTTCTATTTCTCAGTCCCAAAGATATGCAAGAGGCAAAGAAATCTATGGAAGAAAAAGGTATTAAAGCTGAAGATGTTAAGAATTTACCTCCTATTGAAGAAATACATGGTCTTAATTTACCGCCTGTTGAAGAAGTGTATGATCTCAATTCCTTATTCACCGAAGAACCTCCTGATCCCGATATCCTGACACGGGTAGTAAAGGTAAATTCTCTCTACATATATGATAAAGCTGAAGTCCCTCCTACTAAAATTGCTAGTCAGTGCTTGGATGAGTTTGATAACTTTATGTTTAAGCAAGATGACTTTAATGCTTATTTTGTTAGATAATTAAAACAGAATACCTTTATGATTAAATGCTTCAGTGATTATATAGCTAATATTAGAGGTGAACTTAAACTTGTTAGCAAACATGCTGTCGGGGAGGCTGACCGGACCCAGGAACACCTATGGGACCGGCGGACCGAGTCCCTTTTGGTTCGGAGGGGGGCGGAGATCGCACGAAGAGCGGATCGAGGCGAAGCACACGAGTAGTTTACCCAGCTTCGGAGCTCTCCGGAGAGATAATACTCCTACTGCTGCTTGTCTAATTGTATTGTGTTCTTGCTAGGGAGCGCTGAGAGCTACAGTATACTCCAGCTACTAACGAGACCTAGCATGAGAGTGTTCGAACCCCCCTCTACATTGCGCATGGGCCTCCTTTTATATGCTCAAGGGGTCTCTGACAGGTGGCGACGTAGATGAGGGTACAAATGGAAAAATAGTAGTTGGTACACCTACTTGAACAGTGTCTGATGTACTCTAGCTAACCCCGACGGCAAGGGACAAAAGCATTAAATGCCCGCCCCTGCCGCCTAAATAGTCTGTGAGGGACCGTCGGAGCGCCACCGCTCGCCACGATGGCAAGCTTGTCAGCCGCTTATCGCTGCTCCCGCTGGCTCCACAGCCTCTCTTGACACGCAGCGCATGTAATGTTCCCACGGCGAAACGTTGGTGGATTAGCTGGAGAGTAGATGTAGTGAGTTTGCCTGCCGTGGAAAGTTACTTTCCGCTGCTGAATCCTTGTCGCGTCCGGAGTCTTGTCGCTCTCCGAGCCTTCCCGACAAGCTCCTCTTGCCAGGGTCTTGTCTTCTGCATGCCTTGAGTGGCCTTCCCGGCAAGCTCCTCTTGCCGGGGCCTTGTCTTCTTGGTTAAATCCTTTTTTCTTGAATGGCTCCAAAGGAACCACGGAGGATCTTGGCGGTGACTAGGCAAGCCTTGCCGCGGGGTGCTGCAACTGCCCGTGCACGAGTTCGGGATACTAGGGTACCCCTACTCTAGTACACCGACAGAGCCTCGGCTCGTCAGACACGGTGCCGAGCGCTGTCGGGCCAGGCCCAAAACAGTGCACGGTCACACGCGGCCTTGATCACGCCGTAACTTGCTCTGGACCCACCAGGTCCCCCACGAACAGCACACGTCGAACGTGGCGTTGTGGGAGAGATCGTGGGGGGTTTCTTTATTAGGAAAAGCGGAACGTCCGCCCCCTCTCCCTCTTTATAAACAGGGGAAACAGGGGCAGGTCGCCCACCTCGCCATTGCTGTCTCGTCTCGAAAACCATCGCCACTCCCCCCTTCTTCTCTAGTGCGAAGAGAGCAGCGCTCCGCCCCCTTTCGCCACAGCGCCATCAACACCGTCGGTCTCCTCAACCGCCTCCGCCATGGCTCCGAAAGCCGACAAGGGGAAGGGCGTGAAGTCGGCCGAGGCGCAGCGGCTCGCGGCGCTGCGAAAGGAGCGGGCCATCTTCTCCCCCCAGCTCGACGCAAAGGAGCCGAGGAAGGGTTACTACCTCTTCTGGTCGATGGAGACGCGTGCGCATCCGCGCACGAAGGTACTCCCCGCCACCGCTTCGGAACTAGCCCCAACTGGGTACCCTTTCTTTGCGCTTTTCTTCTATTGCGGGCTCTGCCCGCCCTTTTCTGAATTCTTCTGCGATATCATGAACACCTCACGGATTCGCCTCCTTGATTTCACCCCCAATGCTGTCTCGACCATGGCAGTTTTCGCACACCTTTGGCGAAAACTTTGTCGGATCCACCCAAACGTAGCCCTCTTCCGCCACTTCTTCATGCCCCGCGTTGAGAGAGGGGAGCCGCTGTCGGAGGGATTGCTTGGGTCTCGGGATCGGCAAGAAAGAAGCTTATCTGGAAGGAGAGCTCCGCAGCAAATGGGAGGAGTGGAGAGCCAATTGGTGTTGGATCATTGAGGAGAACCCGCAACCCTTTCATCGCTTCGCGCCAAACCCCAATAGTGCGCTGCAACGATTGGAGCAACTTGGCACGGAAGATGCTAGGTTGAAGATTGCTGTGACCAGGATCTTGCGCCTCGTGCTTGCCGGACTCACTATAGGCGCAGATTAAGCGCAGATTTCCTTCGCCGCATCGCTCCCTTGCAGGAGAGGAGGAGACCTGCTTGGGAGTTCCAAAACGCAGCGGACATCATGAGGCTGCGCCTGGCCTCAACTGGAATTTCACTGTCTTGGAGTTGGATGCGATGCTGCTAGAACTGTTCAAGCATGACCCCGATCACCCCGAGTGGTTTAGGTTGCCGAGGGGGTCGCCCCATTGTGCAACAATTCTGCGCCGACCGCATCCGCGCCATGATGCCGCCAGCGATTCTCATGGGATCGTTCCAACCTGGCAAGAGCTCGAGGACGACGCCGTGGCGGCAATTCTTCGACAGCTTGGAAGAAATGCCGATCCGCCCGACGAAATGAAGAAGCTCACCCGCGACACCACCGACGACGAGATGCAGCGCATTGCCACCAGGTTGAGGAGGCGGCAGCAATGGCCATTACCGGGCGCCTTCGGGTACACCGTGGAGGAGGCAGATGCAGAAGAGGCGGCAAGCCTTGCCGAGCGAAGGGAGTTCGCCGGTGAGGAAGAGCTTGCCGAGTCCGAGGCCGAGTCGAGCGAACCAGCCGAGGGCGCTTCTTCCCCACCATCCAGCGGCTTGCCGCAAATGGAGCCCCCGGCTCCGCCAAAGAGGCGTCTCCGCAAGGCCGGAGACGAGACGGGGCGGCAGACGGGCCAACAGCCGCAGCGCCGCGCGACGCGCTCTACCGCGGCAAGCAATGTTGCCGCTGGATCACCCCACACTTTGTGACAACCGGGCGGGATCCTCCTGTGCCACCGCCGACACCTCCGCCAAGCGGTCAAGAGAGCCCACTCCTCCGCCTCGTCAGACCTTGGAGGCGAGCCGGAGTTTGATCTCTCCGCTACCAGCTCCGACGAGGAAGAAGAAGAGTAAGCTTCAATATTGTGCTTGTATTTCTTCAATTTTGTTGCTTCATCTTGAATCTGATTTGCTTGCTCAACTCTTTCCTTTTCGTGACGCCGCCCAGAGAGCGTCGAAGAGAGCCAAGACCCGGTGGTCGCCATTGAGGACGCATCCACCCGTGGCAACAGGAGGCGCTGTCTGAGACCCCCTTGCGGACCCGGCAACCCTTCCTCAAAGCAGCCCCAGACAGCCCCCAGAGTAAGTATGCGGTTTTCTCATCGTTAGGTGTGCATGGGTGCTCCTTCTTCATTGATATCTGATTGTTGGTTTGTGTAGGAGCAGAGCAGCCTCATCGGGAGGGCCCGAAGCCGCCCCGAAATTCTATCTGCTTGACCACGCCGCCAAGGGAGGATTCTCCGGCAAGGGAGCGTTCTCCGGCAAGGGAGACTACTCCGCAAGGGACAGCACCGGTGATCCTCCAAAGGGTCGAGACCATGGCTGCAGATCCCATTGCAGGTAATCCTCTTGGCGCCAAAAATTTCCCTTTGGGCTCGCTTTTCTTCTGTTTTCTTTTTGAACATTTGCTTGATCGTTGTTCTTCATCCGTCCGCCACAGAGCCGATGGAGACCGAGGTCGCCGGGCGAGGAGGGCGACGCTGCAACACCGACGGGTTGCCGCCATGGGAGAAGAAGCCGGCGCCGACGAGCTCGCTGGGCGAAGAGGCCGCCGAGGCTGCCGCCGCAGAAGCTGGCGAGGGGTCTGGCGATTGCACTGACAGCCCTGAGGCCGCAGGAGCGCCAGGCGCTACACCGACCACCGATTCTCCCGCCATCGCAGGGCCAGTTCGAAGAGCCCCAGCCCGGGCGCCTTACTTGAAGGCCGGGCGACGGGCGTTTTCATCAAGCTCCCATGGGAGTCGAGCTCAGGCGCCGGTCGAAGGAGAGACCTTCGACGGAGAGCTGCTCGCCTCGGCTGGCCGACGCTGGTGGACGCGCCAAGCAGCAACAAGGCGAAGTCCGAGGAGGAGCAGCTGCTGAGGAAGCTGCTGTCGCTCTACCGTGCCCGACAAGCCAAGTTGGAGTCCCGGTAAGCACTTGTCGCGAGGGCGGGAGCAGACATGGAGAAGCGCGCAGAAGAGCTCCGGGGCGCCAACCAAGAAACTCTCCGGAACATAGCAGAAGAGCGGGAGCGACTTACTAAAGAGCGCACAGCCTTCATCCTTGAGAAGGCTGAGGTCGAGGAGCAGCAAAGGCTTGCTGCCGAGAAGCTATCTGCGCAAGAATGCGAGTTGGCGCAGCGCAAGATCAATCTTGACAGCTATGAGGAAGAGCTTGTCGCGCGCGAGGAGTCACTTGGCGGGGCTCTTAAGGAAGCGAAGGATGCTGCCGCAGCCGCCGAGGCCGCCAAGAAAGAATTGGAGACGAAGGTGACGCAGCTGGAGGCCAGTCTCCAGAAGAGCGTCGAGGAGCTTGCTGCACTCAAGCACGACCGCGAGAAGGACGCCTACACTCTTGGCGAGCTGCAGGGCCGTCTCGCCGATAGGAGCAAGGAGCTCGACGCCGCCAAGGATTCCAAGGCAGATCTTGAGCTGAAGCCGACCACTCGATGCAGACTGGACGGGCGCCAAGGAGCGGGAGGTGGGCACATTGGAGAAGATCAAGGCCAACGAGGAGCTCTTGGCGAATGCTGTTGCCACCCAGAGCGCCTTTGAGGGAGAGTGGAGCACCGGACCGAGGGTCTCGTGGATATCGCCGCCGCCATCCACAGCGAAGTTGATGGAGCCGGGATGGTGGATCTTGGATACTCCTCCGACGAGCACCTCCAACCCAGTGCCAAGCTTAGCTTATTCTTCAAGGGCGTGGTGGCGGCTCTCCAAATGACTCGGGAAGAGATCCCAAAGCAGCTGGCCGAGGAATCGCGCCAGATCTGTGCAGGAGCCCTCCGAAGGTGTTGATGAAGGTGGCCTTCCGCAATCCGTGCCTCAACCTCAACGGCGCCCCTCAGATCCTTGCCGCTAGATGCCGATGTGGAGGCGCTCAAAGCCCTTGTCGCACCCATTGTGGACAAGGTGGGCAAGATCAAGCGGGTTGATGGCGACCGCGTAGACTAGGCCGCCAATTTTATCTTTCCCTTGTCGCTGCAGATCATGTTTAGAACAATTTATTAGATCTGCGACAAGCTATTTTGTAATATAACTCTATCCTAGGCGATGATTGCAATGTTATTTCCTTTACTTGATTCCTTCCTTTGTAATGCTTTTGCCCCACGCTTTTAGGGAACTTGTCGGTGCAGGCACCTTTGTCATGAAAGCGCCGAAAAGTGAACGTCAAGACTCCGGCGGTGCCGCCCGACAAGCAACCTTGTCGCGACTAGCTGCAGCTCACTTAAGTTGTTGAGCGGACTCGAAACAAAGTAAGGGCGACTAGTCAGCGAAGTTTCCTCCGCGCATGTGTTTTCCATACAAAGTACTATCGCTCGAGGAAGATAACTTAAAATTTAAGAACTGATTGCTCAAACTTGGGAAACTTAGCTTTTACGTCGCTTGCTTCCGACATATGCGAAACTTCCTCGAGCAACGCTTGGTCCATAGTATTATCTTCTCCTTCCCCCCTGGTTAATTTGTGCGCGAGGGAACCTTCCTTTCTTTGAGAAAAGAGAAAGAAGAGAAAATAAAGTTATGGAGCCCAGCGGCTCGATATTGCTTACCGGGAGTGGGTGCTGCACAAAGTGTTAGCCAAAACATGCAATAAAATGATGAAAGCATGAATTTGACAAGTCGTGCGCAACACATGAGCTTTACTTATGCATGGGATCTGCGCCCGGCTTTTTACAAAGGATTACATGCAACATCGGCAAGACTTGTACAAAAGGTGGTTGCCGGAACAGGTTCCGGCAACCGCGCCCTACGGGTAAAACTTACTTAACATGCTCAATGTTCCGTGAGTTGCTCACCGGAATGCCATCTTCGGTCTCAAGGCGGACAGCGCCAGGCCTAGTGACTCGCTTTCACACGATAAGGGCCTTCCCACTTCAAGGCGTCAACTTGTTTGAATTCTTGGCGGACTAAACGCGCCAAGAACAAGGTCGCCTTTCTCGAGGCTTCGCATCGACTTTGCGGCTATGGTAGCGATGCAAAGCTTGCTGGTAACGAGCAGCTCGTGACAAATGCCCTCAAGACGGTCCTCCTCAAGGAGCAAGCAGGCCATCTTGTCGCAGCTGCTCTTGCTCAAGCTCATCATAAGCTTAGTACTCGAGGTGACCCGTTCTGAAGTTCCGTGGGGAGAACTGCCTGCGCTCCATAGACTAGAGCAAAAGGTGTCCGGCGATGGCTCGATTTGGCGTCGTCTGATCGACCAAAGAACCACCGGCAGCTCCTCAATCCAGCTTTCTTCCGCACTTGTGCAGCTTTCGTCGAAAGTTCGGTCTTGAGCCCGCGCAGCACTTCCAAGATTTGCCCTCTCTCGCTTGACCGTTGCTTCTCGGATGAGCAATGTATAAAGCGCATCTTTGGCGCCAAGATCTTGGACGCATCGCATGAAGGTGCGACTCAGAAATTGTGTGCCGTTATCGGTGATGATCCTGTTGGGGATTCCAAACGGCAAACAATCGACCAAGAACTTGATCGCTGATCGTGCTATCACCTTCCTCATCGCTTCCACTTCCGCCACTTTGTGAACTTGTCGATGGCGACGCATAAGTACTCAAAGCCCCGACAGCTCGGGGAAGGGGCCGAGGATGTCGAGCCCTGCACCGAAAATGGCCAGGATAAAGGGATCGTCTGGAGAGCTTGAGCTGGCTGGTGTATCTGTTTGGAATGGAACTGGCACGCTTCACACTTGGTTACTTGTGCAGTTGCATCCTGGTCGGCCAGAAGAAACCTTGCCGGAAAGCTTTGCCGGCAAGTGCTCTGGCGCCAATGTGGTGACCACATATGCCTCCATGTATCTCTGCCAACAGCTTTTGTCCGTCTTCCCGTGAATACACTTCAATTTCACACCGTTGAGTCTCCTTCGCATGCAGTGCTGTTGACAAACCGGTACATACTTGACCGCCGGGCTACTCTTTCCGCTTCTTCTTGCTCTTCGTGAAGTTCTCTCGTCGATGGAAATGGACAATCCGCTGCGCCCATGCCGGAGCTATGCGGCTCGACAACAAGGACTAAAGGCACATCTGCTGCTGCGGAACATCAGCTTCCACGGCAAGAACTCCGCGGCTAAGCCGAGCTTGACGTTCCCGGCAAGCTTGCCGGAGCAAAACTTGTCGGGAGCGCTCGCTTCAACGAAACAAACCCTAGGGCTTGTCGGAGCAGACATCGCCCTCACTGTTGGTGTCGATCTTGGGGACCTTCTTGGCGGCTGCTTCGGGAAGCTCGCGAAAGTAGTCACCAGAAATCAACTTCCTCTTCTTGTTCTGTCCAGTTGATGGTGTTACGGTTGGTTGGGTTAGCTTGAGCACAAAAATCCCTGGTTCCACAGGCAACTTGAGTGCAGTGCACTTTGATAGGCCATCAGCAATATCATTCTGAGCTCTTGGAATATATTCCATCTGCAGGCTGTCAAAGTGCTCTTCCAGCTTCCTCACTTCATCAACATAAGCTTCCATCAACGAACTCTGATAATTCTTGTTCACTTGGCGGATAACAAGTTGTGAGTCACCCCTGACAACGAGCTTCCTGATCCCAAGGTCCACTGCGACCCTAAGACCGGCAAGCTAACCTTCATACTCTGCAGTATTGTTTGTTGCTTGCTCCTTGGGAAAGTGCATCTGGACTACGTACTTGAGGTGCTCTCCGGTGGGTGCGACAAGCAGCACGCCAAGACCGGGCGCCTTTGCAGCGAGAAGGCACCATCAAAGTACATCACCACTCTTTGCTCGCTTCCTTGACGGGAATGCTCAAGCTTCGAGTTTCTTCATCCGGTGTTGGCGCCCATTCTGCTATGAATTCCGCCAATGCTCGCTTTGGATAGTTGAAGTGCTTTCAAACTTGAGGCCAAAGCTTGACAGTTCCCAAAGTGCCCACTCGACAATCCCGCTCGTTGCCTCGTGATTCGCAAAGATCCTCTTCACGGAAAGCGAGTGACAACTGTGATCTCATGTGCCCGAAAGTAATGGCGCAGCTTTCGAGGCCATGAGAAGGCCGAAAAGCAATTTCTGCACACCAGAGTACCTTGATCTAGCCTCGCAGAAGGGAACCGACAAAGTAAAGCTGGGCGCTGCACCATCCTTTTCTCGTGATTCGCTCATGCGCTCTGCAGCAGATCCGTCCTTGTCGGGACCAGAGCTTGCCGTGAAGCCCCTCGCTTGTCGCCGGATGTGTCTGCCGTGGTTGCTAGCTCAACATCCGCCTCCCTCTCCGCTACTAACGCAGCACTAACCACTTGATTGGTCGCCGCTATATATAGTAGCAACTTCTCTTGTGGCTTAGGTGCGACAAGTGTTGGAGTGGAGGACAGGTATCTCTTCAAGTCCTGCTGCACTGCCTCCGCTTCCGGAATCCATTGCATCGGACCTGCCTTTTTCAAGATTTTGAAAAATGGCAGGGCGCGCTCAGCAGACCTAGAGATAAAATCTACTGAGAGCAGCTACGCAACCGGCAAGTCTTCGTACATCCTTGACGCGCTTTGGTGCTTCAATCTGCTCAATGGCCTTGATCTTGTCGGGATTGGCTTCAATTCCCCGCTGAGACACGAAGAACCCGAGAAGGTTGCCGGAAGGGACTCCAAACACGCACTTCTCGGGATTGAGCTTGAGGTTGATCTTGCGCAGATTCGCAAAGGTCTCATCCAAATCTTGAACCAGAGTTGCTTTGTCCTTGCTCTTGACCACTATGTCATCCATGTAGGCTTCTACATTTCTGTGCATTTGCGGCTCAAAAGCCGCCATGCACTACTCTTGCAAACGTTGAACCAGCATTCTTCAAACCGAAAGGCATCCGTATGAAACAAAGATGTGCCACATGGAGTAATGAATGCGGTTTCTCCTCATCCTCTTCGCCATGACGATCGATGATATCTCGAGTATGCATCAAGAAATGAAAGCAAATCACATCCAGCCGTGGAGTCAACAATCCGGTCAATGCGCGCGGCAAGGGAAATGGATCTTTGGGACAAGCTTTATTGACATCTCAGAAAGTCGATACAAAGCCTCCATTTCCGTTAGCCTTGGCGCACAACTACAGGATTGGCCAACCACGTAGGATGGAGCACTCCTCGACAAGGCCTGCCGCTTCCAATTTCTTGATCTCTTCGCGATGAATTCTTGGCGCCCACTCGCTTCCTTCGACTTTCTTCGCTTGACGGGTCACGCATGAGGACAGACAGCTAAGTGATGCTCAATTACTTTCTTGGGAACACCGGGATGTCGACGGTTGCCATGCAAACACGCCGACGTCGCCTAGAAAGCAACGAGCGTGCCTTCCCATTTAGGGTCGAGAGTGGCACCGATGGTGAAGGTACCACCAGTGCCGCCCTCCTTGGCGGACACCTTCTTGGTCTTTGGCGGAGCTGCCATCGCCTTCTTGCACTTGCGGTGGAGCTCGATGGTGCGTCCTCGACGGTAGCGCGGCACCAAGAGGTGCGCTTGCCGGAGTGGGCATCGAGCTCTTGTCGGACTTGGTCTTCTTTCCCCGGGAGCTTCAGCGGCAAGTGTTTTGCTTTCTGTTGCAGCTGCTGCTTCCCGGTAGATCTTGTCGGCATAGATAAGAGCATCCTTCTTGTCGCCATGGACAGAGATGATGCTTATCGGGCCTGGCATCTTGATTAAGTTGTATGCACAATGAGAGGCTGCCATGAACTTAGCGAGTGCTGGACGGCCAAGTATCCCATTGTAAGGCAATGGGAAATCAGCAATGTCGAATGTAACCCTCTCAGTCCTAAAGTTCAGCTTTCACGCCAAATGTTACCGCAACGTGATCTTCCCCTTGGCTTGCTCCTTCCCGGATTGATTCCTTGGAATGTGCCGATCTCTTTGAGCTCATTGTCGAGGATCTGAAGCTTCTGGAGCACCGCGGAGGAGATCAGGTTTAAGCCGGCCCCGCCGTCAACTAGCATCTTGGTGACCTTGAGGTTGCGAATAGATGGTGAGACCAATATCGGCAAGCACCCGACCGCAGTTATGCGATCTGGGTGGTCCTCAATATCAAAGATGATAGGCGTGCTGGACCACTTCAGAGGCTTGCGTGACTCTATGGATGGTTCAGCTGCATTAACTTCCCGCATCCACTGCTTGAGTTGGCGGTGGGAAGTATGCAGGGAAGCACCTCCGTCAACGCAGAGGACCTCTGTAGTTTTCTGAAACTCCTGCTCATCGGTCTCGTCGTCTTCCATATCTTCATCGTCGTTGTCATCTTCATCCTTGTCGCGGCCGCGGGGAGGTCTGTCTCCTTGCCGCTGCTTGGCCTTGCCGCGGCGTCCTCCCCGGCCGGGTCGCTTCTTGCTGGCTCCTCCAGCACCTTCCTGGGCCTTCTCCTTTGTCGCGTCGCTCGTATTCAGCTTTCTGTTGCTCGACAAGCTGCTCTACCTTCTTGCAGCTCTGGAGGTCATGGCCCTTGGTGCGGTGGATCTTGTAGTACTGCTTGCCGGAGTCACCTCGCCAGGCGGCCGCCACAGTCTGGTGGTTGGTGCCAGCGGCAACCTCCTTGCCGGAGCTACCAGCACTGGCGTTCTTGTCGCCACCTCCGCTGCCGGACTGCTCGACGACTAGCACATCTCGCCTTTCTTTTTCCTGTTGCCCCGCCACGGCTCTTCTTTATGGGGCGGTCTCCTCACTTGTCGAGATCCTCCTGCTTCGGTATTCTCTCCGGAGTCTCCTCCTCCTCAAAGACGTGCACACTTGTCGGTCGTATGGCGATAGCTCATCGACGTCTTCGATTTTGCACATCGCCATCTCCTCCGCAGATCCCGCGGTTTCAAGACGTTTCGATGGAACGCGCTTATCACCGCTGTAGGGTGGACATCCGGGATGTTGTCTTTGTACACGGCTGAATCTCTGAATATACTTGCGTAGGGGCTCTCCTTCCTTCCGGGCGCAGCAGATGAAGGTCGCTTTCTTGGCCATGGGGTTTGTGGTCACCGTGAAGGCGCCGACAAACTGATGGCATAGATCTGCCCAAGAAGATATGGAGTTGTCCGGCAAGTGCATGAGCCAGACTGACGTTGGGCTTGAGCACCAGCGGGAAGTAGTTGGCAAGGATCTTGTCGCCTCGCCCTCGGCAGCCTGCACCGCGATGGTGTAGATGCTTTGAGGAACTCCGACGGATGCGTCTTGCCGCCGCACTTCTCCGCACGCGTCTGGCTTGAAGTTCTTCTTGCTGGGCCACTGGACTTGCCGCAGCTCACAAGTGAACGCAGGGCAACCTACCGCGTACGGCAAGTCGCCTGGTTCCTCTGGCGCGTGCATGTTAACAGAAGGCCCAGCGCGCTTGTCGGATTGACGTCGCGCTTCTCTTCGGCGCTCGATGCGAGTTCGAGCGTCCTCTTGCTGTCGATCGTGTAGCACTTGGCGATGATCGCGATGAGCTCGTGGATCCGATGACGCAGTGGAGTCGCTGTCGAGGTGGATCCGGCGAGTCGGCGATCTTGGCCTTCGGGGTGGAGAGTGCATGGTGGTTGCACCCCCACCGGTCTCATCGCCATCGGCTCGCGTTTGGCGTTCCTGCCGCGGCAGTGATGCACTCGGTTGCCGCGGAGAGTCGCCGTTGGCGAAGCCGATGAGACTCTGTATGGTGGCCCTCCACTCGTCGACCTTGTCGACCGTTGGAGGGTAATCCAGAAGCGATTGAGCTCGCCGTAGCTTCGCTGGAGTGGTGGGTGGCAATGGTGAACGGTGCGAGGAGCGGGATATGCTCGGACTTCTAACTATGTTAGAAGGAGCAGCATACCGTCTAGGCGACCGTATCTCGCTCGTGCCAGCATGTTGGCGTGCACGCTGGTCTTGAGGGCCTCGAGATCCTCCAGCTCGCTCTTGATCCAACGAGCGCATGGTATTGTGAATACCATGACGTTGTTGGTCCCGCGGCTCCTGAGATGGGTGCGGGACATGTACGGACGCCGAGGTTTGCGCGGCCTTGTCCTTGGACTTGGCAGCGTCACGAACTCCTTCGTCGGCGCCCGTTCTTCCGCCAGCGTCTGCTCCACCACCCGTTTGCTCCGGTGATGGTGGGTACGACGCGGACGGCTCACGCCGCCAAGCCTTCTTCTTCGGTGGCATGTTGATGAAGATGTTGAAGATGATGAAGATGTTGCTCGTGTGAACACCGGATCAGGTTCACACAGCCTCGACGCCCCCTCCCTGGCGCGCCAAAGATGTCGGGGAGGCTGATCGGACCCACGAACACCTATGGGACCGGCGGACCGAGTCCCTTTTGGTTCGGAGGGGGGCACACGAGCAGTTTACCTAGCTTCGGAGCTCTCCGGAGAGATAATACTCCTACTGCTGCTTGTCTAATTGTATTGTGTTCTTGCTAGGGAGCGCTGAGAGCTACAGTATACTCCAGCTGCTAACGAGACCTAGCATGAGAGTGTTTGATCTCCCCTCTACGTTGCGCATGGGCCTCCTTTTATATGCTCAAGGGGTCTCCGACAGGTGGCGACGTAGATGAGGGTACAAATGGAAAAATAGTAGTTGGTACACCTACTTGAACAGTGTATAGTGTACTCTACCTAACCCTGACGGCAAGGGACAAAAGCATTAAATGCCCGTCCCTGTCGCCTAAACAGTGCAACAGGGACCGTCAGGAGCGCCGCCGTTCGCCACGATGGAAAGCTTGTCAGCGCCGCTTATCGCTGCTCCCCGCTGGCTGCACAGCCTCTTGACACGCGCGCATGGAATGGTCCCATGGCGACACGTTGGTGGATGAGCTGGAGCGGAGATGAAGAGAGGTTTCCTGCCGCGGCAAGTGCCTTGCCGCGGCTGAATCCTTGTCGCGTCCGGAGGCTTGTCGCGCTCCGAGCCTTCCTCGCAAGCTCCTCTTGCCGGGGTCTTGTCTTCTGCGTGCCTTGAGCGGCCTTCCCGGCAAGCTCTTCTTGCCAGGGCCTTGTCTTCTTGGTTAAATACTTTTTTCTTGAATGGCTCCAAAGGAACCACGGAGGATCTTGGCGGTGACCAGGCAAGCCTTGCCGCTGAGTCAGAATCGCCTGGCACGAAGTTCGGGATACTAGGGTACCCCTACTCTAGTACACCGACACATGCTTCGATGGTTACCACTCAAGTAGAGCAAGTACTTAAAGCTCAGAAAGAAGTGCTTGATGAAATGAATAGTAAGAAAAATGATTATGCTTTTAGAGTGGCTACTAGAACTGGTAGAATGACTCAGGAACCTTTGTATCCTGAAGGCCACCCTAAGAGAATCGAGCAAGATTCTCAGAGAAATAATATTGATGTACCTAGTTCTTCTAAAAGGAAGAAAAAATATGATAGAACCGTGAAAACTTCTAGTGAACCTATTGCTGAACCACCTGATAATCCAAATGATATCTCTATGTCTGATGCTGAAACACAATCTGGTAATGAACATGAACCTAGTGAAAATGTTAATGATAATGTTCATGATGATGCTCAACCTAGTAATGATAATGATGTAGAAGTTGAACCTGCTGTTGATCTTGATAACCCACAATCAAAGAATCAACGTTATGATAAAATAGACTTCGTTGCTAGGAAACATGGTGAAGAAAGGGAACCATGGGTTCAGAAACCCACGCATTTTCCTTCGAAACCATCCAAGAAAAAGGATGATGAGGATTTTGAGCGCTTTGCTGAAATGATTAGACCCATCTTTTTGCGTATGCGATTGACTGATATGCTCAAAATGAATCCTTATGCTAAATATATGAAAGATATTGTTACAAATAAAAGAAAGATACTGGAAGCTGAAATTCCACCATGCTTGCTAATTATACTTTTAAGGGTGGAATACCAAAGAAACTTGGAGATCCAGGAGTACCTACTATACCATGCTCCAGTAAGAGAAATTATGTTAAAACTGCTTTATGTGATCTTGGAGCCGGTGTAATTGTTATGCCTCTCTCTTTATATCGTAGACTTGACTTGAAAATAGCTGATAAATCAACTACTATATCTGTCGGTATTTGTGAGGATGTGCCTGTTGTGGTTGCAAACGTTACTATTTTAATGGACTTTGTTATTCTTGATATTCCCGAGGATGATAGTATGTCTATTATTCTTGGAAGACCTTTCCTTAATACTGCAGGGGCTGTTATTGATTGCAACAAAGGCAATGCCACTTTTCATGTTAATGGTAATGAGCATACGGTACACTTTCCGAGGAAACAACCTCAAGTTCATATTATCAACTCTATTGGAAAAATTCCATCGATTATATTTGGAGGTTTTGAATTTCCTCTCCCTACTGTTAAGAAGAAATATGATATACTTATTATTGGGGATGTCCATATCCCCGTTGAGGTAACATAGTGTTATTCGAAATTTCTCCGGTTCCATGATTATCGGAATGAGTTTGTTAACAAGACTTGATCAACCTTGTTAGTGGATTCTTTTTTATGAGCATGAGATGGATGAAACTAGAAGCACAACCTTCTGTACCCTCTTTATATTTTCTGTACTTAGTAGAAATAAAGTAAAAATAGTATTTTTCTGTCTGTTTCCTGATTTATCCGTGCAATATAAAAATATCCCGAAAATAAAAGTCCTCCGAATGCCATGCCAATTTAATATGATTTTTTCGGGAACATTTGAGGATTTACTGTGCAAAAATTACCGCAGGGGGAGCTGCCACCTGGCCACGAGGGTGGAGGGCGCGCCCCCTGCCTCGTGGGCCCATGATGGCCCTCCTCCACTTATCCATGCACCCATCTTCTTCCTCTGCCTCACACAAACACGAAAAACCAACTCAAGCACGAGTTCCAGCCCCCGTTGCTGTGATTTTCGATCTCGTTGCTCAAAGCACCTCTCGCAAAACTGCTTGGGGAGATTGTTCCTTGGTATGTGACTCCTCCATTGGTTCAATTAGTTTTTTTCTAGTTCTTTATTCATGGAAAATTTGTGCTACATAGGTGACCATGTTCTTGAGCTTGCATGTCAAATTTATATGGTTCCAAGTAGTTCTAATGCTTGATATATGCTCTAGGCACTTGTATGAGTAGTTGCTATCAGTTTTATTGAAGTTGGTTCACTTTTGTTTGAAGTTACTAGAAATTTCAGATTATTTCAGAAATAATGAAGAGACTTTTGAGGGGCTCGTCGAGCCGAAGTTCGAGGGAAAAACAAAAGGAAGAAGAGCAGAAGCCCAAATTTAATTTGCCTCAAGATCATGGAGGTCCGCCATGTGAATGGCCTTCCGATGACTTCTTGAGGAGAGCCGGATTTATGAGGATTTCTATCTATTGATTGAGAACGCCGGCCTCACCAACTTCCTCTGCGACCAACGTCATCAAGATTCTTACTCACAAATACTTTTGTGCAGAACTTCTACTTTTTCCCTAAGAAATCACCTCCAACAAAGAGAGTTCCATTTATATGACGTTGTTAAGGAGATGACATTAGCTGAACTTTGCGAGGTTTTGCAAAATACCTTTTGAGGGCACCTTAGATGAACCACACCGTAATGAAGTGGAAGCTTTTATTAACACTATCACTGTGGGAGAAACCAGGAAGGTTTCTGATGCAAGAATTACTAGTATACATTTTCATGTTTTACGCTACTTTGCCTTATTTGCTAGTCGCTGGTTGATTGGTCGCGGGAACTGTGGAAACCTTAGTGTCGGTGTCAAAACTGGCGGATCTCGGGTAGGGGGTCCCGAACTGTGCGTCTAGGCGGATGGTAACAGGAGACAAGGGACACGATGTTTTTACCCAGGTTCAGGCCCTCTCGATGGAGGTAAAACCCTACTCCTGCTTGATTAATATTGATGATATGGGTAGTACAAGAGTAGATCTACCACGAGATCAGAGAGGCTAAACCCTAGAAGCTAGCCTATGGTATGATTGTTGTTCTTCCTACGGACTAAAACCCTCCAGTTTATATAGACACCAGAGAGGGCTAGGGTTACACAGAGTCGGTTACAATGGGAGGAGATCTACATATCCGTATCGCCAAGCTTGCCTTCCACGCCAAGGAAAGTCCCATCCGGACATGGGACGAAGTCTTCAATCTTGTATCTTCATATTCCAGGAGTCCGGCCAAAGGTTATTGTCCGGCCAATGGACACCCCTAATCCAAGACTCCCTCAAGAGCCCATGAACAAGGCTTCAATGACGCATTTAGTCCGGGCCAAGTAGATTGTCTCCGGCATTGCAAGGCGGGTTCCTCCTCCGAATACTTCATAGAAGATTTTGAACACAAGGATAGTGTCCCGCTCTGCAAAATAAGTTCTACATACCACCGTAGAGAGAATAATATTTGCACAAATCTAATCTGCTGACGTATTCCATAGCATGACATCACGCCACAGCCAAGTCTTTATTCGAATTGTCTCACTGTCCCACCTCAGCGCGTTTATTGAGGCGGTTTCCTTGGCACGTCTTGTCGAAGCAGAGATCGTGTCCCCTTATTCCGGGATTCTCATCAATACGGGCGTGGGTAACCCAATCGTGCCCGTTGGTATGTCTCCTCAATCGAAGACGAGTCCCAAATGGTCACGGGGAGGGCTCTTCGTATTCAGCCTCTTTATAAAGAGACCAAGGCTCTACTCCTTTCTTTCAATCTCAATCGAATCTGCCTCTCGCCTCGAGTTCCAACACCCAAAGCTCCAGATTCAGGCGCTTCGGACCTTCGATGATGTCCGGCTCCGACCTTCAAGGCCGGTGGATGCCTTCCTCCGTTACGGAAGAAGACGACTTAGCTCCGAAGTCCATCCTCCACATCTCATCGTTCATCGTCGTGTGCGAAGCCTTCCTCCATATTACTCCTCACTTCGGATTGTGGCTTAAGACCTTCAAAGTAGAGCCGAAGATGATCGAGGGGCGGCACGTAGAGTGTAGAGGTGCTGTTATAAGCAAGAATGCTGACGCTCCATGGCCCGAGGGCTCTTTTCAAGAGGAGTCCAGCTTATGGCAACGAGAGTGGTTTTATATCACAGCTCCTAGGGGAACCAAGTGGGTGGCGCCACCTACCTTTCGCTCGGGTCCCCCACCACATCTAGCGTCATGGGTCAATAAAGGGTTTAACAAGGGGCCGTCCAAGGACGTGCCCTTGTTGCAGGGCCGCATTCGAGACCTCCTAAAGAGAGAGATCAATCTGGTCGTAATGACGCAGGTCATGTTGATTCGCCGCACCTTGCCCTGCAAACGTCGCCCCCTCCGCCTGTGGGAGTTTAATCCGGAGGGACCACGAGCTCTCCAACATTTTATGGGCGCGACGCCCATGGACATGTACAAATTGTTCTTCGGATCACAAGCAATGTGTCCGGACTCGACCGAGGACGCAGATCTGAGCTGCAATCGCCCAGATACTCAAGTAAGTAGCCCTGTACCCGGACACACTATCCATATATTTATCATTAAATTGCCCTTAAAAGAGCTGTCCCTTAAACAGGAGTGGATAGCGGAAGCGAAGCTAATCAGGTGTCCGACCCCCCTCCCTGAGACCACGCCGGATCCTGTGTTAACCAGGATGCTGGAGGTTGCGCCTTTGGAAGAAGGCGAAGGGGGGAACAAGGAAGCTACCGCCTCCCCGAAGGAGGCTGTCAGGAAAGGAGGAATCAAGAATTCCTCTATCTAGGGGAAGAAGAGGACCGCCTCTGAAGGCCCGGAGACCATGTCTCAAAGCAGGGGAAGAAATCTTTGTCAGAGGGTCCTGCGCCGGGGGATGCCTCGTCCGCACTGTGCCCCCAAGGGGATCAGCCCTCCACCAAGCCGTAAGTAGAGAGGGGATTTTTCAAATAAGAGACACCCCTATTCTATTTCTGAGGAAGATAACCGAAATTTTACCTTGTAGTTCGGATCTCAGCCCTTATGAGCAGAGCTTATCTTCAGGGGACCTTCGTCCGGAGATGATGGAGAGCGGAACGCCTCCCCCTGCCGTACCGCCTTGCGAGGAGGGCGACCCTGAGGTGTCGTTACGAAGGGTTCCTCCGAATCCGGCAGTGCCGGAACGCAATCGTATGGCCCCCCAAGGTCCTCCGTGTCCGGCCTTCGAAAAAGGCCACCGGTCGAGTCCGGCACCGTCCGGTGCACGGTCGGAGGAGCTGAAGGATCTGCTCGGGCGACCGTCTATCTCAGAAGAACACCGTGCGTTGATGGGTACGGTGATTGAAAGGATTTCATCCGTGAAGAGCGGGTTGTACAAGGCCGTCAGGAGTTTACTGACAGGTTTTGAGGTACGCGAAATGATGTACCTTTTGATAGTTCCGCATATATAAGATGCACCCTGTATAGATAGTAGCCCCTGAGACTCTGTGTGTTGTCAAAAATGACGGTGCGCCGAGGATCATAATCCCAGGTATGATATGTCGCCTTTCCTATGTAGGTGGCGGCGTCCGTGGCTAGCCGGACTGATGAATTTGCCGAGCTAAAGCGGCAACTTGACGTGGCAGATGCCGACATCACGCTTGTCAACAAGCGGCTTGACGAGTCACAAGGTATGTAATTTCACCGCAGACACCTGGTAAGAGGAGCTTGATGCCCGTATCTTACAACATGTATGCTTGACGCAGATGGTGCCGCTGCCATGGAGAACCTTCGGCGGAACTTCGCCGAGCCAAGGAGCGGGCCAGGAGAAGTGATGCGGCTGCCTTAAAGGCGGCTGAAGAGCTGAAAGCCGAACAGGCTGCTCACTGCCGAAGCAAGAAGGAAATGGCTGAGATGGCTGTGAAGTTGAAGAATGCTGCCGACCGCTGCAAGCTTCTTGAAAAAGAAGATCGGGCGGAACATAGGGACCTGGAGAAGGCCACTACCGAGGCCAAAGATGCTCGCTCTTCAATGAGAGCTATGAAGGAGGAGCTACATATGGCCTGAGATATCGCGGCTGGAAAGCCCTTTATGCTGCGGATGAAGTTCGGGGATCTTAAATATGCTCAGTTGGACCGGTTGTGGAGTGCGGCGGATACTTATCTAGACTTGGTGGCGAGTGCCGCGGACGCGGCCGAACACTTCCGAGGTCAAAAGGATCACGAAGTGGAAAAGCTTTTTTGGTCGCAGTTCCACCATCCAGAGCGCCCACTTCCATTAACCGATCGTTTGGCCGCATGGGCGGAGCTGAATAGGTTATCCGGACTCGCCATGAAGTATGTCATGAGTCATCTGTGGCCGGAAAGGCCCGAGCCGAAGAGTTATTTTAGCTTGGTGCAGCAGTTCCTTGGTGCGGTGCTGCATATCAATGCAATGAAGAGGTCAGCGTGCATAGAGGGTGCGCGGATGGCTCTTGCCCGTGTCAAGACATACTGGGCGGAGATGAAGGCCACTGCTGTTGCATCCCAAGATTCGGACGGGAGTCGAGTACCTGCCGAGCACTATTTTCAAGAAGTTCTGCAGGGCACTAGTTTGATAGAAACACAGTGCTCAAAGGATATTATGTTCGAATTATTGTAAAACAATGTTTCGAGGGAATATAAAAGCTTTTTATACTTGTGCCTTCAAGAATTAAAATACCTCCTGTGCGGCCGTTAATGTATATGTGTATATAACTTGAAAGATGGCAGTCTTCGGCTTCAGCCCCCACGCATATAATGCGGGGGTGTTCGCAGAAGGCGCATTTTCACACTTGATCCAACGTCTTGGTCCTATTAAGGAGGTGATAGCGCAGCTTAACTAGGCAACCGGACTATAATGCTTTATCACTTTCACTTAGCCATAGGAGTTTGACAGTGGGGCTACTATATAGCCCCTAGGGGCACCGCGCTCACCCGAATTCGGGGCGCGTGTGTGCCTGGCCGGGAAACGACCCTTCATTAATGCGGAGGAATCCTAAAGATTCTGACGGGTCATCGAGTGGTTGACCAGTCTCACGCTATATCATGACAATCAGTTTTGGCTTTCTCTCGAGGTGCTCGCTTTGGCGAACCGGTGCACAATCGCAGTATTTCTCCTGGTGCCGCCTTAGACGATAGAGCGGAACGTAAGTCATCAAAACACAGGAGCCGGGCAAACCCAACATTTGACCAAAGACATGATTCGGAGCTTATGCATATAAGGCCAAACTCGCGACGCCGAACACTCCCTAAGGTATTCGGTCTTTATGAAAACGGGCTAAACAACGCCCTTGGTAATAAGCCCCTGGTGTCTAGGTACACGCAAAATTCTGACGTGGCCACATGTCAAGACGCCAGCCTCCTCCTCGGTTATAGCAAGAAACCGGGGGATGTGTATCAACAAGAGATAGTAAAAAAGGTTTATGCAGGGTCTTAATCTGAAAAGAATCCTTGGAACGGGTCCCTACTGCACGTCTGCGCTGGTGTCTCCGCAGCCAGATCCTGGACGGGTGTAGCATGGTGTTCATCTGTAAAAGAGAGGAACTTAGTTGAAAAAGATCGTGCTAAAATGTATGTTATATTAAATAAACAAAGTATAATTCCAAAAAAAGGGGTAAAATTGAGCTTTATTGTCTCTTGTTGTACATGCGCGGAGCCCCTTGTACGGGGGTATGCGGCTAGTAAGCCCTTGTATGTTTACGCCGGACTCGTCTAGCCATGTCCGGGGTCTGAACGACCTGTTTAGGTGCTTTGATTGGTGAAGCCAGTTTAGTCTGTGGCTGTCAAGGCAGCCGCAAAGTCTTCCGCGCTCGAGGAACACTCGATATTTCCCTTTAATGAGATGATGCCTCATGGACTGGGCATTTTAAGTGTAAGATATGCATAATGCGGTATTGCGTTAAAGCGGGCGAAAGCTTCGCGTCCCAGTAGTGCTTGATAGCTTCTTGTAAATGGGGCGATGTGGAAGGTTAGCTTTTCGCGGCGGAAGTTGTCGGGGGAGCCGAACATACCTTCTAGCAGGAGAGAGCCCGTACAATGGGCATATGGGCCTGGCGTTACCCCTTGAAAGGACGTGTTTCTATGGCGAATTTTTGTTGGGTCTAACCCCATTTTGCGGATTGAGTCCTGATATAGCAGGTTTAGATCACTGCCGCCGTCCATTAGGACTTGTGTAAAGTGGAGTCTGTCAATTATCAGATCTAACATCAAGGCAGTCCAGCCTGCATTCCGGATACTTCTAGAGTAATCCTGATGGTCGAAGGTGATTGGTTTTAACAACCAGTGGCGGGACTCCTCTGGGATAGGCCGTATGGCGCGTATCTCTATAGGCGCCACTCTGTTTTCCCTTTTGTCACGTGAACTGAGTTTACTGTTTTGACTTCTTGTGGGAAATTCTTTTGTTTCCCGATGCTCTGCTTGTGGGGTTCGTCATCGTCCTCGCTTGGTGTGTCGAGCCTCTTGTGTTCGGCGTTGAGTTTGCCGGATTGCTTGAAGACCCAACAATCTCTGTGGGTATGGTTTGCAGGCTTCCCGGGACTACTGTGGATTTGGCATATCTTGTCCAAGATTTTGTTTAGGTTAGAAAGCTTGTGCCTGTTATCCTTGAGGGGCAGCTTTTTCTGATTCTGCCGAGAGCTTTTGAATCCGGCGTTGACTGCCGTGCTCTTCGGGCTGTTTCCCTTGGTCCGGCGCTGGTCCTTGTTGCGTCGCAGTTTCTCGTTTCCATCCCTAACTTTAGATGTACTTGGGTCGCTGGTATTGAATCTTGCCAACCAGCTATCCTCTCCTGCACAAAAGCAGGTCATGAGGCTTGTTAATGCTGCCATTGTTCTTGGCTTTTCTTGGCTGAGGTGTCTCAAGAAGCCATCTGCCCTTTAACGCTGTGTTTGAAAGCTGCTAAGGCTTCGGCGTCCGGACAGTCAACTATCTGGTTCTTTTTAGAAAGAAATATGTTCCAAAGTTTCCGAGCTGACTCTCTGGGTTGTTGAGTTATATGACTTAAATCGTCTGCATCCGGAGGTCGGACATAGGTCCCTTGAAAATTTGCTTGAAAAGCATCCTCGAGCTCTTCCCAACTTCTAATGGTGTTTTCGGGGAGGCTTTTAAGCCAATGCCGGGCTGGCCCTTTGAGCTTGAGGGGTAAGTATTTTATGGTGTGGAGGTCATCTCCTCTAGCCATGTGTATGTGGAGGATGTAATCCTCAATCCATAATCCAGGGTCTGTTGTTCTGTCGTATGCCTCTATGTTTACGGGCTTGAATCCCGCTGGAAATTCATGATCTGTCACAGCCCCAGATTTGGTTGTAAATAGTGGCATCTGGATCCATGCATCATGTTTAAATTTCAGTTAAAGTTGAAATGGGGATTGATCAAACCCCTAGTACTGAAACAATGCAAATAGGTTCAACTTCAAAATATTTTCAAAGAACCCAATTTGGTTTGCAAAATGTTCATGATTAATGGAAAAGGGTGAAAACCATATCCAGAGATGATGGATATTTTTCCAAGACATTTTTTGGTATTTGAATTAATCCATATTGTATTTGAATTGCGGCACTTAAATTCTATAAATAATTTTAAATGCTCCAACATATTCTGAAAATAGCTAGGGTCTCTGTAATATTTCAGTTAATGCCCAAAATTATTTTCAGGATTGATTAAAATGATTTGGTTTATAAACTAAATCAAAACAGAGCAAATAAATAGAAAAACAGAAAAACAGAGAGAGAGAGAAACCACCTGGGCCTTCCTACCTGGCGCCCACCTGCCCACTCCTCCACTGCCTGGCCCAGCCCCACTGCCCGGGTGCTGGGCCATCCCCAACCTCTGCCAAGAGGGCGGAGGAGGGACAACGACGGCGCAGCTGCTGGCGCCACGCCACCAGGCTGCTGCCTGCGTCGCTGGCCACCGCGACGCCTCGCGACTTCTCTCCTTGGTGCCTCTGGACCCCCTCGCTCCTCTCCCTCACTCTCTCTCTCCCTCGTCCTCTGCTCCCTCTCCCGAGCACACCCGAAGCTGGAGTCTGTCAGCTGCTCGCCACGGCCACCAACCCCTCCATGCCCAGCCGACTAGCCCACAAGCTCCGCCACTCCGTCCTCGACCCCCCCTCACCGCGCCACGCCCCTCGAAGCCCCGAACGACCTCACCGGGCTCGTCTTCTACCTCGGACCCGCCGGTCGCCGTCGCCCGATTCATTGAACTCCGGACGCCCCCGAGCCCGCTGACCACCTCTTCCTCTCCGCTGTGAGCTCCTACGCCTCCCCTCTCTCTCCCCGTGCTCGATTTCACCTCTTAGCCGTCGCCCCCTTTATGGCCGAACGCGCCGCCACCTGCGCTGGTCGCCGGTGCTGCTCCGGTGACAATTTGGTCCCGGGCTAGTGCCATCGCACTCCCCGCAACACATAGGAGCCGTAGATGCTAGTGCCGCCCTGCCTAGGCCACTGCAGTGACGAGCCCGAAGCCGCTCAACTCCGCGGCCGCCTAGGTCGCCGCCGGCACCATTTCCGGCCGCCCGAGCTCAACCAACTCCACCAAAGCTGCGGGTTGTTCCAGCTATCCATAGACACCCTCCGGCTCATTTGGTTGCCGAAATAACCAAAACCACTTCCGCCATGGCCTGCTCGGCCATGCGGCTAAACGCTGGTGTAGTTAGCGCTGACCTTGACCACGGGTGGGCCCTGGTTGACTCTCCTGAGTCAATGACAGGTGGGGCCCAGCCCTGTTAACTAATTAGGATTAGTTTGAATTGATATTTAGTTAAACTAATTATGCTGACATACGGGACCCACTGTCAGGTTTGACCCGGACCGTGTCCCGTTGACCGCTGACGTCACACTGACGTCAGGCTGACGCAGTAATACCTTTTCTGGATTTATTATAATTTAGGAAATTTCAGAAAATATCCTAAACTTCTAAAATTCATAGTAATTCAACCGTAGCTCAGAATGAAATAATTTATATGTGAAAAATGATCAGAAAAATATGAAGAATCTGTTTATGCCATGATCATGCATGTTTGAACAAGTTAACCTCACTTAATAGGACAAATGATGATTAGGGAAATTTGTGAAATAACATTTGGAGTTGGAGTTTAACCTTGTTTGAATTCCACTTCAATTAGCTTGGCTTACTGCTGCATTAGGTCAATTCAGTTCTTTAACATGACATGTCATTCATTTGTTGTGCATTGCATTGATTGTGTTTCTTCTTGTTTGTCGGTGGTTGTTCCCTCTCGATAGACGTGGTTTCGACGATGAGATCGATGACACTGATGAAGAGCTATATTATCTTCGGATGTGCCAGGCAAGCAAAACCCCCTTGTTCATTCCGATACAATCCCACTCTCTCGCTCCTGCTCTCTTTTACTGCATTAGGACAACAATGATTCATCTGTTACTTGCTGCGGTAGCTGAACCCCTTTATGCTCTACATGACCTGTCATTCCACAGTAATTAAATGAAACCCATTAGCATGAGTAGGAGTTGCTTGAGCCATGCTGTGCCTACTCATTCATGCTTGTTTGTCATGCCTGCTACTGCTTAGAGTTGAGTCGGGTCTGATTCATCGGGGATGAATCGGAGGTGTGTGAACATGTCCTACTGTGTGTGAGCTAAGTGTGTGAACACGATTTGGTAAAGGTAGCGGTGAGAGGCCATGTAGGAGTACATGGTGCGTTGTCTCATTGCAGCCGTCCTCAGGAACTGAGTTCTGTGTTTGTGATCCATGAAACAGTTACTACCATGCATTGGGCCCGAAACCAATGGACCTCTCGGCTTCTTAACCACTCTTGTCCTCAGTCCGGGAGTTGAAAGTAGTTTATTGAGTTTGTAGCATCTTTGGGCGCGCATAGCTGACCTTAGGTGGGTTGTGTTGCGGTAGGCGCGTGGCCGGTGTACCGATTCGCTGTTTGGTGTCTCGGGAACCCTGCACACATCGCTCGGGGCCGTTAGTGGAAACCTCGGCGGACTCCTGCGGATGGAACCCGAATAGGCGATAAACTGGACTCGAGACTTCGTGTGTTTAGGTAGGTCGTGGCCGACACCCACGTTGGGCTTCCGCTTGAAGGTTGCCGAGTACATGTCGTGTAAACGGCGGTAAGTGGTGAGAGCATGTGTGAAGAAGTACACCCCTGTAGGGTTAATATGATCTATTCGAATAGCCGTGTCCATGGAAAAGGACTTCTGGGTTGCCTATATCAGTTCATAGAAAAGTGAAAGTGGATACTCTAAAATGCGCAAGATAAGCGTGAGTGCTATGGATGGCGTTCTCGTAGGGAGACGGGAGCGGGTCCATAGTGGTGTATTGATATGGTGAATATTTGGACTCGTGTGCGCCACCTCAAAAGAGTTACTTGCAAATGTAGTTCGTGATAGCCACGAAGTCAAAGCTGGCTTGCTGCAGTCAAACTCCACCACCCCCTTTGTTGATAATGATGCATATGTAGATAGTTACGATGTAAGTCTTGGCTGAGTACGTTTGTACTCATGTTTGCTTATTTTATGTTTTCCAGAGAGACGCTGGCCTCGCTTAGTAGTTCCGCTGTGGCCTTGACGTTTAGCTTGTTACCTCGGCTATGATCTTGTGCCCTCGGCAGATCCGTAGATAGTCGGGCTTCTCGGCCTTTTTCATTTATAGTTATGCGTACTCCAGACATGTTTAGCTTCCGCTTGTGCTTTGACTTGTATGTTTCGAGTGTTGGGTCATGAGACCCATGTTTGTAATATCTCGCTCCTCGGAGCCTATTGAATAAATATTTGAGTCATAGAGTTATGTTGTGATGCCATGTTGTATTTACACATATTGAGCATATTGTGTGTTTGTTTGAAATGCTTGGTATGTGTGGGATCCGACAATCTAGTTGTTTATCCTTGGCAGCCTCTCATATGGGGAAATGTAGTCTAGTGCTTCCCGAGCGATAGTAGTCCGCTTCTGACCGGTTCACCGGAGTCTCGCTAGCCCAAAGACTACTGCTTGGACACTTGATCGGCCGGCATGTGTTTCACTTTGTTCCTATGTCATCCCTTCGGGAAATGTCACGCGGTGATATTCGGAGTCCTCGCCTAGCCTGCTACACTGGGATACCGGAGTCCTCATAGCCCAAAGTGCTACAGCCCGAATTCATACGTTGATGACCGA
This sequence comes from Aegilops bicornis, assembly GCA_021605145.1. Taxonomy (NCBI): domain Eukaryota; kingdom Viridiplantae; phylum Streptophyta; class Magnoliopsida; order Poales; family Poaceae; genus Aegilops; species Aegilops bicornis. The sequence goes on from CM038671.1 coordinate 127,980,679, forward strand.
CATGCTCGATGTGATTCATGTATGCTGTCCCCATGGGTTAGCGCTGCTTTGGGTTCACGACTAGCCATGTCGGCCCGGGTTCTTTGTCATATGGATGCTAGCGACACTATCATATACGTGAGCCAAAAGGCTAAACGGTCCCGGGCCATGGTAAGGCGACACCCGTGGGAATACCGTGCGTGAGGCCGCAAAGTGATATGAGGTGTTACCGGCTAGATCGATGTGACTTGGAATCGGGGTCCTGACAACGTTGGTATCAGAGCCTGACTGTCTGTAGGATTACCAAGCCAAACTGGTCGAAGTTGTGTCTAGAAATGCTTTAGTTATATAAGGGAATTGATTGTGGAAGGGAACGTAAGGCTCTTTTTACTCCTTATACCTCATGGCCCTCGATCTGAGTCATCCTCTTCTCTTCTACGGGGATTAAGAACTAGGCCTTCTCATCTATCTATCAGGATGACGTGTTACTAATCCATAGACCTTTAAGATTGTTGGTTTTCAGCCCCAGTTCAGTTCCTACTATTTCTGTTTGTGAACTGTTGATCTCAGAATCTTGTTATGATATTGCAGAGTGGTTGTGCTACCATTTTGCATGATGTCTCAAATCTTTTTGAGCATTTACAGCCGTTATGCTGTCCGAGTCATCCCAGGTCTCTAAATAGTCTGATGCGTTTGCAAATTCCTTCCCTCCATTTCTAATGTTCATCTGGGCCAGATTAATCACACAAATTAGTATGTTGAGGTACTCCGCTGCCTCAACATATATGTTGGAGCTATCATTATGACCCTAGGTGTTTAGGAAGTCACCTAGCAATTTAGCAATGCTTTTGCATCCCCAGTGTGATGATTCTGGCCATTTTTATTGAAAGCATCCCGTGATGTTATTAGTTAGTAGGCATTCTATTCCTGGGTTCTTGAACCCGAGATTCACCCTACTTACTTCATGTTGATAGTAATTGCTAGTTCCTTTAGGATATTAGTAACTTTGCGATAGTCCTCGAGGTCCATGGTATTTCCTTCTTCCAAATACAATGAACTAGTTAAGGCAGAAATTCTTTGAATTAAAAGATCACAATCAGAGTACTCTTGAGGAGTTCTCCGTTCATAATTGTGACTCCGCCAGTTCTACCTTCTCCGCATGGGTTATCCGGAAGAAATTTGAGCTTTGCTCGATATACTAATCCATGCCTCCACAACTCGAAAGGTTATATGTTCCTTGAGTTGTCCCTCTTTAGTTGTATTCCGACTCTCGTCTATCAATTGATAGTCAAGGGTATGTGTGCGATCGTGTTTATCGATGCCTATTACTCTTGTGGTCTGTCAAGCCATTCTATTCTAGAATGACTGGGAGAAACAAACTCCAGTGCCTCATCCATATCTAGGATTGGGACAAAGCAGTTGAAATACGCACAACAAATTAAATCAACCTTTAGATTCTGTTCTATCCTCAAGTATTACCCACTTTATGTTCGGAACGTCATGAGAATTGCACCTTCTCTTATGAATTCTTGACGCAGTGATACTTCTCGCCATCATTATTCATTCCTCGGTCCCGAGTTGTTGTAACCGGAATGCCGACAAGTGAATTGTGGTGTGTGAAACCGATACTCCTAGAAACCTCGTTGCTTGGTAGTTAATGGACAATATTATCATTCTTAGCGTGTTGGTTATTAAATCATCATCCTAAGATTAATCGTGCTACCTATTCCTTAATTCTGGTGCACTCTTCGATCTATGAGTTAGGATCTTGTCAAGTCCTCACTCATTCGATCACATCGTCTTGCCCTCAAAAGCAAGATTGTTCTCGAGCTTAGTAACATATCGATGGTTCGTGACTTTCCAAATATCTTCTTGGAAGTGTTACCGGGTTGTTTCACGATTTGTTATGTTGAGCTCGTGATCAAGTTGTTTTCTTGTGAACCACCCTTTCTCCAAGAATCTGTGTTGGATACCCACGAGCTAGTTGGTTAAGACAAACAACAACTTGGAGAGTTGGAAGATAAAAGCTTGCCTAACTTAGTTCGTTCCAAAGGGATATTCTTGTGTAGTGTGTGTTGAAGAAAGATGATATCTTCATCGATTGGTCTCTGTGATCAGTTGCTGGACCTATTGTCTTATCAATCCTTTGATTTGAGTGTGGGCTATCGTCAAATCAAATCAGTACCAACGATGCTCGTAATTTTATCTTACTCGTGGTTGATCCCTTGAGCATATACCATTACATCTTTTGGTCTGACCAATGCTATCACCGTGTTCATATGATGGTGGAAGTCCAAAGGATATGGAAATTCCGATGAGTTCTTTGTTGAGCCCATTAGCAGCATTTTGTCTCCCCCATGAGTCATGTTGAACATCAACCTAGCATTGGAAACTTGTGTAAGCATTTCTTCATGTTTCGTTCATGAAGCATATGTTTGGATGAAAGTAGTGACTTCCTCTAATTCACGTGCATTAGGTGCAAGTTACCGCCATGAATTTGAGAAAGGTTTGTTTTGGTTCCCTTGGAATCATCCCAAGTCAGTCATGCATATGTGCGAAGTATACTGTAGTCTGGAGACTTGCAACCTTCATTCTATATGTATTCCTAGCATACCAAGCCACTGATTGACTTGTTCAAAGAAAAGAAGTCTATGCTTGGGATCTAATCCATGGACTTGCGTAAAGACTTCGATATCCTTGATGATGGTTCCCCACCTGAACTCGGTAGTGTTTGATGATAAGACTACTATGTGGTCATGCTTGTCTCGAACAACATGTTCACATGTTTGTAGCAGAACCCGCTCATGTTTTGGAGCTCACTACCATAGTCCATCTCCCGAGAATCTCGCAACATCATCTCGTCAATTTGTGTTGCACCCTTTCCTTTCCAGACATGCTGAGTCTGAAGTATCCTATCACCAATCGGATCTGAATCTCTGGCAAATATGATGGTTGGAACATTCCAACAGCTTGCATTTCGTTCCCGACTTGCACCGTCCTTATGCCATTTCACTATGGGCTGCCTTCTTAGTAATTTCTGTTCAAGATCATCCTCAAAAGTGGTCCTACCATTGGTTCCCTCCACCTCCGATGATAAGCAAAAACCATCCATTGCGTTGTCTTCAACAAGGTAGTCCACATCATCCATTCTAGTCTGGCTATGCCATTCCTTTGCACCCCGCCAAACGATCGTTGTGAATTGCCTTAGGCTGGTATGAAGAGTTCCAATGATTTATGGATCAAAAGTAATTCTTTTTGCCACCTAAGGGCACAGCTCAACGACTCACCTTTTCTAAGGTGTCCCGTTATGGAATCATGGCAACTTCCCTCGCTATTTTGAAACCCTCGTAAAATTGTTTCCTCCGTCCTTACTGATGCATGTCTTACCTCTCCGCTCCAGAAATGTTTTTATGTCTCATTCCATTAGTTGATCTTGGATCATTAAGATGATCCTAAATTGTTTGAACCTCAAGAAGATCGATTCTTCTAAATTCCCCCTTTTTCTCTCGTTGTCATGTTGGATGTAGTTCTCAAGACAAGACGTCGAGACAAAGACGGTGATCATGTCAATGTTCTTATGAAGTGCTACCTGAATCGTGAAGACCGTGATAGTTTGTGCCCCCTCTGTCTTCTTACCTCACGTCTTGAATCTCGGGACGAGATTCTTGTTTAGTGGGGGTGAGCTGTCACAGCCCCAGATTTGGTTGTAAATAGTGGCATCTGCATCCATGCATCATGTTTAAATTTCAGTTAAAGTTGAAATGGGGATTGATCAAACCCCTAGTACTGAAACAATGCAAATAGGTTCAACTTCAAAATATTTTCAAAGAACCCAATTTGGTTTGCAAAAATGTTCATGATTAATGGAAAGGGGTGAAAACCATATCCAGATATGATGGATATTTTTCCAAGACATTTTTTGGTATTTGAATTAATCCATATTGTATTTGAATTGCGGCACTTAAATTCTATAAATAATTTTAAATGCTCCAACATATTCTGAAAATAGCTAGGGTCTCTGTAATATTTCAGTTAATGCCCAAAATTATTTTCAGGATTTATTAAAATGATTTGGTTTATAAACTAAATCAAAGCAGAGCAAATAAATAGAAAAACAGAAAAACAGAGAGAGAGAGAGAAACCACCTGGGCCTTCCTACACTGGCGCGCCCCACGGCCCAGCTCCTCCACCGGCCCAGCTGGCCCAGCCCACTGGCTCGGGTGCCAGTCATCCCCAACCTCTGCCAGTAGGCAGAGGAGGGACAACGCACGGCGCGCGCGCGGGCGCCACGCCACCAGGCTGCCTGCCTGCGTCGCCTGGCCACCGCGACGCCTCGCGACTTCTCCTCGGCGCCGCTCTGGACCCCCTCGCTCCTCTCCCTCACTCTCTGCTCTCTCCCTCGTCCTCTGCTCCCTCTCCTGAGCACACCCGAGCGGAGCCCGTCGCCACCGTCGCTGTTCGCCGCGGCCACCAACCCCTGCATGCCCAGCCGACTAGCCCACAAGCTCCGCCACTCCGTCCTCGACCCCCCCTCACCGAGCCATGCCCCTCCAGAAGCCCCCGAACGACCTCACCGGGCTCGTCTTCTACCTTGGACCCGCCGGTCGCCGTCGCCCGATTCGTTGAACTCCGGACGCCCCCGAGCCCGCTGACCACCTCTTCCTCTCCGCTGTGAGCTCCTATGCCTCCCCTCTCTCTCCCCGTGCTCGATTTCACCGTGTAGTCGTCGCCCCCTTTATGGCCGAACGCGCCGCCGCCTGCGCTCGTCGCCGGTGCTGCTCCGGTGACCATTTGGTCCCGGGCTAGTGCCATCGCACTCCCCGCAACACATAGGAGCCATAGATGCTAGTGCCGCCCGCCTAGGCCATCTGCAGTGTGAGCCCGAAGCCGCCCGAACTCCGTGGCCGCCTAGGTCGTCACCGGCACCATTCCGGCCGCCCGAGCTCAACCAACTCCACCGAAAGGCTGTGGGTTGCTCCCGGCTATCCATAGACACCCTCATGCTCATTTGGTTGCCGAAATAACCAAAACCACTTCCGCCGCCAAGGCGTGCGGCGGCTGACTAAGCTGGTGTAGTTAAGCGCTGACCTTGACCACAGGGTGGGCCTGGTTGACTCTCTGAGTCAATGGCGGTGGGGCCCAGCCACGTTAACTAATCAGGATTAGTTTTAATTGATATTTAGTTAAACTAATTATGCTTTGACATACGGGACCCACTGTCAGTTTGACCGGACCGTGTCCCGTTGACTGCCGACGCCACACCGACGTCAGTCGACGCGAGAATACCTTTTCTGGATTTATTATAATTCAGGAAATTTCAGAAAATATCCTAAACTTCTAAAATTTATAGTAATTCACCTGTAGCTCAGAATGAAATAATTTATATGTGAAAAATGATCAGAAAAATATGAAGAATCTGTTTATGCCATGATCATGCATGTTTGAACCAGTTAACCTCACTGAATAGGACAAATGATGATTAGGGCAATTTGTGAAATAACATTTGGAGTTGGAGTTTAACCTTGTTTGAATTCCACTTCAATTAACTTGGCTTACTGCTGCATTAGGTCAATTCAGTTCTTTAACATGACATGTCATTCATTTGTTGTGCAATGCATTGATTGTGTTTCTTCTTGTTTGTCGGTGGTTGTTCCCTCTCGATAGACGTGGTTTCGACGATGAGATCAATGACACTGATGAAGAGCTATATTATCTTCGGAAGTGCCAGGCAAGCAAAACCCCCTTGTTCATTCCGATACAATCCCACTCTCTCGCTCCTGCTCTCTTTTACTGCATTAGGACAACAACGATTCATCTGTTACTTGCTGCGGTAGCTGAACCCCTTTATCCTCTCGTGATGACCTGTCATTCCACAATAATTAGATGAAACCCACTAGCATGAGTAGGAGTTGCTTGAGCCATGTTGTGCCTACTCATTCATGCTTGTTTGTCATGCCTGCCATCGCTTAGAGTTGAGTCGTGTCTGATTCATCGGGATGAATCGGAGGTGTGTGAACATGTCCCATCTTGTGTGAGCTAAGTGTGTGAACACGATTTGGTAAAGGTAGCGGTGAGAGGCCATGTAGGAGTACATGGTGGGTTGTCTCATTGCAGCCGTCCCTCGAGAACTGAGTTCTGTGTTTGTGATCCATGAAACAGTTACTACCACGCATTGGCCACAAACCAATGGACCCTCTCGGCTTCTTAACCACTCTTGTCCTCAGTCCGGGAGTTGCAAGTAGTTTCTGGTGTTTGTAGCATGCTGGGGGCCGCACGCAACGCTGACCTTAGGGGTGGGTTGTGTTGCGGTAGGCACGTGGCCCGGTGTACCGATTCACCCGTTTGGTGTCTCGGGAATCCTGCACACATCGTTCGGGGCCGTTAGTGGAAACCTCGGCCGGACTCCTTGCGGATGGAACCCGAATAGGCGATAAACCTGGACTCGGGACTCGTGTGTTTAGGTAGGTCATGGCCGACACCCACGTTGGGCTTCTGCTTGAAGGTTGCCGAGTACATGTCGGTAAACGTGGCGGTAAGTGGTGAGAGCGTGTGTGAAGAAGTACACCCTGCAGGTTAATATGATCTATTCGAATAGCCGTGTCCACGGAAAAGGACTTATGGGTTGCCTATATCAGTTCATAGACAAGTGAAAGTGCATACTCTAAAATGCGCAAGATAAGCGTGAGTGCTATGGATGGCGTTCTCGTAGGGAGAGGGAGAGGGTCCATAGTGGTGTATTGATATGGTGAATATGTGGACTCGTGTGCGCCACCTCAAAAGAGTTACTTGCAGTCGTAGTTCAGGATAGCCACCGAGTCAAAGCTGGCTTGCTGTAGTCAAACTCCACCACCCCCCTTTGTTGATAATGATGCATATGTAGATAGTTCTGATGTAAGTCTTGCTGAGTACGTTTGTACTCACGTTTGCTTATTTTATGTTTTGCAGAGAGACGTCAGTCTCGCTAGTAGTTCCGCGTGGCCTTCGACGTTTAGCTTGTTACCTCAGCTACGATCTTGTGCCCTCGGCAGGATCTGGTAGATAGTCAGGCTTCTCAGCCTTTTTCATTTATAGTTGTCTGTACTTAGACATGTTTAGCTTCCGCTTGTGCTTTGACTTGTATGCTCTGAGTGTTGGGTCATGAGACCCATGTTTGTAATATCTCGCTCCTCGGAGCCTATTGAATAAATATTTGAGTCATAGAGTTATGTTGTGATGCCATGTTGTATTTACACATATTGAGCATATTGTGTGTTTGTTTGAAATGCTTGGTATGTGTGGGATCCGACAATCTAGTTGTTTATCCTTGGCAGCCTCTCATATGGGGAAATGTAGTCTAGTGCTTCTCGAGCGATAGTAGTCCGCTACTGTTCGGTTCACCTGGAGTCCTGCTAGCCCAAAGACTACTGCTTGGACACTTGGATCGGCCGGCATGTGTTTCACTTCGTTCCTTATGTTCTGTCCTTCGGGAAATGTCACGCTTGGTGATATTCGAGTCATGCCTAGCCTGCTACAGCCCGGGATACCGGAGTCCTGTTAGCCTGCTACTCTGACCCGAATTCATACGTTGATGACCGACATGCTCGATGTGATTCATGTATGCCTGTCCCCATGGGTTAGCGCCGCTTTGGTTCACGACTAGCCATGTAGGCTCGGGTTCTTTGTCATATGGATGCTAGCGACACTATCATATACGTGAGCCAAAAGGCGCAAACGGTCCCGGGCCATGGTAAGGCGACACCCGTGGGAATACCGTGCGTGAGGCCGCAAAGTGATATGAGGTGCTACCGGCTAGGTCGATGTGACTTGGAATCGGGGTCTTGACATGATCCAGCACCTCATCGGTGAAACATAGGGGGGTGTGCGGCACCCCTATATTTGGCTGTACCGTGATGTTCGGATACCTGATGCGTTGCATTTCTTACTAGAGCTTGCTTTCTTGGCCCGTAGATAGATCTCGCTGGGCCATCTTTTTGATGCGAATCCTTGTGCGGATCACGTGCCGGCTTGTGTGCGGCGCCCTTTGCCGCTCTATGTTGGCCATGGGGTTGTTCACCCGACCGGGTGGCTTCCTTATTTTTTGGTTGCGGGGGCTCTAAGGCCTCCTCATCAAATTTCGGCAGTAATTTTCGCTTCGGATAGCTCTTTGTGTGGCGGCCGCCAGATTTTTCTGCGGTGTTGAGTACTTTGCTCCATCTAATTCTGACTGCATCTTCCGCTGTTTTGAGCTTTCGCTTCTGCTTTTTTAGGCTACGCGCAGTGGCGACGAGCCTTGTGTGGAGGTTCTTCTGCTCTAGTAACTTGTCCGGCGTGAGGTCGTCCGGAATGTTATTTTCGCCGGGGACGGGTTGTTCGGTTTGTTCATCCAAGTTGCCCTGTTCGGACAGTTGCTCGATGGCATGTTCGTCGTCCGCTGGTTCGCCCTGCTCTGTGGCTGGGTCTGTATGGCTGCTGTCTCTATCGAGGTAGGGTTTGGAGCGGCACTTACGCCGCCGCTTTGACTGCTTTTCGAGGGAACGATCCTCGTCATCGTTTCATTTAGGTGTGTCCACCATGTATACATCGTGAGATGAGGTGGTTGTCCAGTGCCCTATAGGCGTTGGTTCTTGTTCGTCTCCTACATCATCGTCCATACCGTCGATGACTTCGGAGTCGAAGTCGAGCATGTCGGTTAAATCATCGACAGTGGCTACGAAGTGCATGGTGGGTGGGCTCTGAATTTCTTCGTCATCTGTATCCCAACCTTGCTGACCATAGTCCATCCAGGGCTCTCCTGATAAAGAGAGAGACTTTAGTGAATTCAGAATGTCGCCGAAGGGCGAGTGCTGAAAGATGTCCGCAGCGGCGAACTCCATGATTGGCGCCCAATCGGATTCGATCGGGAGGGGCGCGGAAGGTATGGAGTCCGGAGAGGAGTCTGGCACCTTGGAGTCACGAGCTTCGCAGGGGACAAAGCTTGTGTTTGGCTCGATCGCCGTAGAGATTGCAGCCCCCAAGGTGGTGTCCAGCCACCCGTCCTCGGTTGATGAGTCGGCTCGAAGCTAAGGGTGGGTCGGACACGAAAGTGCGCGACTGCGCAGCCTTTGCACTGTTCGGTGGCAGAGCTAAATCATGCCCATCGAGATAGTGCGGCTCGCTCGGCTGTGGCTCGGATCCGTCGAAGATCAAGTCTCCGCAGACGTCAGGCGTGCAGTTTAAACTTCCAAATCTAACCTGATGGCCAGGGGCGTAGCTTTTGATCTTCTCCAGATGGCCAAGCGAATTGGCCCGCAGTGCAAAGCCGCCGAGTACAAAGATCTGTCCGGGGAGAAAAGTTTCACCCTGGACCGCATCGTTGTCGATGATTGGAGGAGCCATCGGGCCTAAAGATGACGACACAGAGGAACTCTCAATGAAAGCCCCAATGTCGGTGTCAAAACCGGAGGATCTCGGGTAGGGGGTCCCGAACTGTGCGTCTAGGCGGATGGTAACAGGAGACAAGGGACACAATGTTTTTACCCAGGTTCGGGCCCTCTCGATGGAGGTAAAACCCTACTCCTGCTTGATTAATATTGATGATATGGGTAGTACAAGAGTAGATCTACCACGAGATCGAGAGGCTAAACCCTAGAAGCTAGCCTATGGTATGATTGTTGTTCGCCCCACGGACTAAAACCCTCCGGTTTATATAGACACCGGAGAGGGCTAGGGTTACACAGAGTCGGTTACAATGGGAGGAGATCTACATATCCGTATCTCCAAGCTTGCCTTCCACGCCAAGGAAAGTCCCATCCGGACACGGGACGAAGTCTTCAATCTTGTATCTTCATATTCCAGGAGTTCGACCAAAGGTTATAGACCGGCCAGCCGGACACCCCCTAATCCAGGACTCCCTCACTTAGCATTCCTGATATTATCATTTTGTTCCATGGTTTATACCGCAATAACTCTGTTAGTACGGGTGGAATTGTTGCTAGACGGTTAAGTCTGAACCGTACTAAGGGCCCCATCTTTGGAGGCATTTATGGTTCGCACCTAGCTGAATATTTTGAAATACCTATTAGGCATGAGGAGAAAGAAGAAACAACACTGCCCCGTGCTTATTTAGATTATAAGAGTATGCTAGCGCATGATTTTCTTGTTAAGAGTCGCGAAGGGGAGCTTAAATATAAATTGTACTTTGATAAACATCACCCTGAGACTATTACTTTTCCTGCTCCCTCTTTGTTTAACTTGTCTACAGGTCCTTACAATTTTCCGTGGGTGGCTATTAAAGCCTATCGGAATCCTGCACCAGCCCCGGAACCGGAGCCACAAGATGAGCCTCAATGAATGTCTGTTTATTCTTGGGATCCTGAGGCGGCTGCCAGCCAGTGGCAGTCAGAGTCCTCTTCATCACATTATGATCCCAACTATTCTTCATCGCAGTATGACCCCAGCTACACCTACGGGTATCCGCCAGGCTATCCCTGGCAATAGACCAACTTAGGCCAAAAGCCTAAGCTTGGGGGAGTACGCATTTCTCACCGACATTACATTTATGTTCACACACACTCATTGCTAGATGTCGGTGCTCATACTCTTTCACTGTAATATCCATGTTAGTTTAAATTTCTTTTTCTAGCTTTCTTCTTGTGTGTTTGATGAACCTTAAGAAAAAACAAAAAATTAGTTAGTCAACTTTCCATGCATGTAGTGGAATTAAAAATAAAACCCAAAAATATTTCCCGTTCTTCTTTTTTACTTGTTGGGAGCTTTCCTGTGTAAATAGTTTTTATTTTTCTTTTCCTTTCTTTGGGGGTCGAGAAGTCCATATTGAAAATGCTTAGTGGCTCTCATATGCATGATCGTTTATTTAACTTTGAGCCCATATTACTTGTCCTCTCTCTTGAGTTGAATGCTTGCAGATTCCAGCTTAGTCCAATGCATGTGCACTCTTATTATTATGCACACTATCGGCGTTCTGGGAACGGGGGTCCCCCAGACTTGCCTGCCTACGGCCTGCGGCGTGGCTCAAAGGAGTCCCAGGACAGCCCATCTTCATCAACACAAGTTCAAGACCCTCGCGAGGGGCCAAGCCTCGCGGGGCGGACGACAAGGAGCTTCCTTAGGCACGGCCTCGTCAGGATGGCTCATGAGGAGGCGGAGAGTTCAAGGCAGGGTACCTCGCATGAGGTGCCCATGACGCATAGCCATGATGACCAAGGGCGCCCGGTCGAGGCGCCGACTGCATGGCGATCCTCCTTTCCTCTTTGGTGCAAAGGGAGCAAGCGGCGAGAGCATCAAGCAAAGGCACCCGTTTGGTGCAACAAGACCAAGACCAGCCCCAACGGCTGGAAGGGAGTTATCGTGGAGCCCAAGCAGGCGTCATCATCAAAGCCTTTGGCAGGCGAGGACCAACTTTAGTCAGGATAAGTGTACAGCCTCTGTTCCCCTTCAAAATGGCCAATTGTTGGCACCCTTCCCGCTCAATATTTGGGAAGAGGCCCAGGGCCTTCGCCTATAAATAGGAGTAGCCACACTCAGAGTGAGAGGGACGATCGGATGGGAAGAAGGTGGGCATTTTGGAGTCCAGCGAGAGAGATAGAGACCCGGTCCTCAAGCTAGAGCGACGGAACACCACCTAGCAGTTCATCACACCCACCAAGAACAGACCCTCGCGAGGCTGTTCTTCCTGTCTGATTCCTCATCAGCCCAAGAGGCAATCCACCACACCACAAACTAGAGTAGGGTATTACACCACAACGGTGGCCCGAACTAGTATAAATCTCGTGTCTCTTGTGTTGATCTTTCAAGTAGTTTAGGTCCCTGCGATTCGGCGAAGTGCGAGACGGTGGAGGGTTGGATCTCCGCGCGCACCCCAGAGTTCGATCCTTAAGGGTATGCCGGAACCCGAAATCCGACATTGGGCGCGCCAGGTAGGGGTGCGCCGGAATCTGCCTTCCGTCGCCTCGTTCTTCCCCGACCACCGCAACCATGTCTGACGCTCGTCGGGCCGACGCTGAGTGCCGAGCCGCCCTCGCCTCCCATGTCGCCCAGACAACTCCCGTCGGCGGGCGTCCTCGTCGTTCCCCGTCACCTGCCGTCAACGCCGCCACCGGCCCGGCGGGGAACGAGCAGCAAGCGCCGCCCCAAGACCCGTCCATAAGGCGGACGGCCGCACCGCCATGCCTTCGCTCACCGCTGGTTCTTCGCCGTCACACGCGCCCAGCGTAACCATGGAGGCCCGAAACTCGCTACGCCATCGCGCTAACGAGCTCCTGCGCTACCGCCCGTCGACAACATCTACGAAGAATGGCTCGACCGAGTCGCCCGAGCTCGTCCGCGCTGCAGAGGGCGACGCGCCGTCCGTCTCGCATGCACCGCACCCGCTTCGCTGGCGATAAACTCGAGGCGCCTCGGCCGCCTCCTCCTCAAGACGGCGCCCTGGCCCCAAGGCGCGCGGCCCCTGGGCGGAACCGTTCCGCCAGGCGCCGGTGCAGCAAGAGCAGAGCTGCCAAGAAGTTCCTCGCCCGCAAGAAGCTGCCCGAGCGCTCCCCGCTCCAGCACGTCAAGACCCTGCGCTGCCCCTGACCCGCGTGCAGGAGACCCACAAGACCAAGCTCTGCGTCCGAGGCCCCTCAGCCACGGGCGGGCTGTCGCGCTTTCACCTCCGGAAGCTGCGCAGCGGCCGTGGCCCGTCAAGTTCAAGCCGGACCTGCCTCCTCGCTACGACGACACGGCTGACCCTACGGAGTTCCTCCAGCTCTACGAGCTGGGCATCGAGGCTGCCAACGGGGATGAAAAGGTCATGGGGAATTGGTTTCCCATGGCGCTCAACGACGGGACCCTTTTGGCTCCCCGAACCTGGCCCTGTGCACGATCTCTTCCTGGGCCGAGATGCGTACCCGCTTCATCGCCAATTTCCAGGGTACTCGCGACCGGCCACCCGCCGTGAGCGACATGCGCCGAATCAAGCAGCAGCCAGGGGAAACCCTGCAAAAGTACATCCAGCGATTCAACAACGCGTGCCTCAAGATCCCCAGGGTAACGGAGGAGGCCGTCATCTCTTCCTTCTCCGATGGCGTGCGCAACATCAAGATGAAGGAGGAGCTTGCGATGCATGAAGATCTGTGCACCTCCCTGGAGCTGTTCAACTTGGCGACCAAGTGCGCCAGGGCTGAGGAGGGGCGCCTCTCCCTCCTCGAGCTGCTTGGCGGATCCCAAGAGAAGAAGTCCAAGGCCAAGGACGTGAAGCGCAAAGGGGCTGCCGTGCTTTCATGGCGAACCGGACACCAAGCGAGGCGAAGATCAGCCCGAGTCCTCCAAGGGCAGCGGTACTCGTGTACCATGACCTCCACACCCACAACACCAATGAATGTCAAGAGCTCCGGGCGTCTGAAGGAAGGGTCGCAGACGCCCGAGCGCCTTGATGACCGGGACTCTGACCGAGGAGTAGGAAGGAATGTAGGACGCTGGGAAGACCGCGGCCCGCGCCAAGGGTGGTGCGACCAACCTTGCGAGGACCGCTGGCAAGACCCACCTCGCGAGGGGGGCTGGAGGGATCAGCCTCGTGAGGATCGCCCGCAAGGGAACGCAGGCCTCCCTCTGCAGGCCTCCCTCGTGGTGGATTGCCTCAGGGGCTGATGATGAACAATACAAAGGGAGAACAGCCTCGCGAGGGTCTGTTCTTGATCTGGTGCGATGAACTGCTAGGGGGAGTCCAGTCGCCTCTCTCTCTCTCCCTCTATGTGATCTCTCCTTCCTTTGTGGTGGCTAGTCCTATTTATAGAGGGAGGCCTTGGGACTCTTCCCAAATAACGAGCGGGAAGGGCGCCAACAATTGGCCATTTTGAAGGGGAACATCTAGTACACTTATCCTGACTAAAGTTGGTCTTCGGCTGCCAAAGGCTCTGATGGTGACACCATCCTAGGCCCCACGATGACCTCCATCCTTCCGTTCTGCTGGTCTTGGTCTTGTTGCACCGAAGCGGTAACCTTTGCCTGATGCCTTGGCCTGTGCTTGCCTCCTTTTCACCAAAGGGGAAATGAGGACACAGCGTGGGCTGGCGCCCGCCTGGCCTTGATCGTCACGGCTTGCGTCCACACGGGCACCCTCGGGAGGTACCCGCCTTGATCTCTCCGCCTCCTCGCGAGCCTGCTGGCGAGGCTCACTCGAGGAAGGTTCATGTCGTCCGCCTCATGAGGCTTGGCCCCTCGCGAGGGTCTTGAGCTTGAGTGATGAAGGTAGGCGTCTGGGCCCCACTTGAGCCACACCGCAGGCAGGCAAGTCTGGGGACCCCCGTTCCCAGAACGCCGACAGTAGCCCCCGGGCCCAAGGTGTGCCCGGACTTGGCTTAGCACAGAAGCGAAGGGGCAAGTGCGAAGCGCCGCGGGCCCCAACAGCCTACGGCCTTGGACGCCGCGTGGCGATTGGTTGGTTGTGGGCGTCTCCACTTCCCCATGATGCCTCGGCAACCACATGACTTGACAAGTCCCTGCATGCAGGAATGGGTCATGATTATCTGCGATCGTGGAGGCCGACGGTTGGCCTCCTCTGGCTATAAGTATGGAATGGCGCAAGCCCTTCCAGTCCATCTCCTCTCGCTGCTCCTTTCTCTCCATGGCTCCGTCGAAGCGGTTCTCGGCTGCGGAGAAGGGAAAGGCCCGCCAGGTGGAGCCTGACTCTCCCCCGGCCAAGCGCGGACGAGGCCGTCCTCGCAAGCATCATGTGGCTCCCACAGCGGCTTCCCGTGACCGTGGAGGCGATCTCCTGCACGGCGACGGACACCAGGTTGTTGATGGGGGGGGGCGCTGCGACCGGAGGCCGTGCTTCCACTTGGCAGAGGTGCTGCCGGAGTTTGTCGTGTGGTCGGTGGAGCCAACCAGCTCCTGGCTCCAGCTTCCCCGCTTCCTTTTAGGTGAACTTCCGGCCGGCGCCCCGGGCGGCCTCTGGCTTCAGGCGGATGGTTGCTGCAGCCAGGCCTCCTGGGCTTCGCTGGAGGTCTCCGCCACCGGGAGTGTGGCCCTGACCCGCGGTTGGCAAACGTTTGCTCGCACGCGTGGCCTAAGCTGGCGGTGCACCATGCACTTCAAGTTTGACGGCGATGCCACCTTCTACGTGAGGGTGTTTGGGGAAGACGGTCTCCGTGCTGGGCGTTGCCCCGAAGACAACGACCGCGGCCGTGGACCCTGCCCCGGCGATGATCGGGATGAAGATGACAGCGCGCGCATGGTCCACGGCGCCCGGGGCTCGTCGAGCTTTGGCGGCTCTTCTTCGGACAGCAGCTCCTCCAGCGGTGGCCGCGACCAGCCTCCGTGCCATCGCACCCGCCTGGAGGGAGGAAGCGGGTCAGCCCGCCGTCGCGCCCCGGTGAAGCGCGAGAGGGAGTCTGCCTGAGCTCCGGAGGCAGTACGAGCCTTCGCCGCGAGTTGGTGCCAAGCGAGTCGTGCCTATTTTGTTCTTCTCCTTTTCCTGCGCAAAGAGACGGTAATGTAGGGCCCCGCGGGGGCGTGTTTGAACTGTTGCTGTTAATTATCGTACTGTTTCCGCCGTTTCTGTGCTATGATTTTGTGCCACATGCCCGCGTGCAGAAATTACTTAACTCGGGGGGACCTGTCGTGGTCTTCGCTTCCCGAGGCCGAGGCCTCGTCGAACGCTTCATGTCCTGCAAGGATTAGTTAGGAGGGGTAGCTTCCGGCCTCGGTTGTGGGGGCGACCGACCCAGGTCCTGTGTTCGCGTCGCGGTGCCCATGGGGCACGGACTGGGAGGGGTGCTCCCATAGCGGACCCGACTTGGAAAGCCTCAAACGATAAGGGCAGAAAACACTCGCGAGGGTGCCCGTGCCGCTCCCTCGCGAGACTTGCGCGAGAGAAACCAAGGCAGGAGAACGAAAAAGGCAGAGAGTCACAAGCCAAAGACGGCAACAACTTCGATAAAGCTTCAAATGGGAATGAACAAGCCAACTGCAGAAAGCAAATGAAAAAGCCGCATCCGGCACCTAATCTAGTCTTTGATGTCTTCTCACTAGCGCGGAGCTAAGTGCTGCCACTGGGCGTGGGAGGGAGCCCCAGGGCCTGAGGCCGGCGCTCCTGAGACTCCGGGGCGTGTACAGCCCCAACTCATTATTATGTGAGAGTGTCACGGAAGGCGAGCTTCACAGGCATTGGCCTTCTTCACAGGCTCCAGGCCTTTCTCGGGGTAATGAACTTCACAGGCGCTTGCTTTCTTCACAGGCTCCGGGCCTTTCTCAGAAAATAGGCTTCACAGGCGTTTGCCTTCTTCACAGGCTCTGGGCCTTTCTTAGGAAAATGAGCTTCACAGGCGTTTGCCTTCCTCACAGGCTCTGGGCCTTTTTTTCAGGGGTAGAACTTCCGGAGATGCTGGATGTTCCACGCGTTTGGGATGGGCACCCCTTCCTGAGTCTCCAAGCGAACATGAACAACTTTGAACGGGCCCTCCCACATGGGGGAGAGCTTATGCAACCCCTCCTTGGAGAGGACCCGTCTGAGCACGAGGTCCCCCACCTCCAGAGTCCTGGGGCGGATGTTGCGGCAGTTGTATCGCCGCAACGCCTGTTGATACCTTGCCGCTCGCAGCGCGGCCTCTCGATGATGTTCCTCACCCAGCACGAGATCCGTCCCCCGCATGGCGTCCTGCTGCGCCTCGTCGAACGCCAGGACCCGTGTGGAGCGACGCCTGACCTCGTGAGGGAGAACAACTTCTGCCCCGTAGACGAGGAAGGTGGGGGTCTCGCCAGTCGACTTGGCCGCGGTCATGCGGATGGAGCACAGCACAGACTGGAGCTCGTCTTGCCAGCCCCTGCCACAGGCCTCCAGCTTCTTCTTGAAGGTCCTGGTCTTGAGGCCCTTAAGGACCTCCGCGTTGGCTCGCTCGGCCTGGCCGTTGCTCCGAGGGTGCGCCACCGAGGCGTAGCATATTTGCGTTCCAAAGTTAGCACATTATGTTTTGAAGAGATTACTAGTGAACTGCGAACCGTTGTCGGTGATGATGCGGTTAGGCACCCCAAACCGGCTCATGAGGCCCTTGATGAACTTGACCGCTGAGCCTGCTGGGATGGTGCGGACAGCTTCCACCTCAGTCCACTTAGTGAATTAGGTCCACAGCGACGTAGAGGTAGCGATAGCCCCCTGGCGCCCGAGGGAACGGGCCTAGAATGTCCAGCCCCCAAACCGCGAATGGCCTTGAGAGGGGTACAGTTTGCAGACCACCTGTCGGCTGATGGATCTGCTTGGCATGAAATTGGCAGGCCTCACAAGCCTTTACCAGCTCGACTGCATCGCTGAGCGCTGTGGGCCAGTAGAACCCGCTGCGGAACGCCTTGCCAGCGAGGGTTCGCGACAATGAGTGGTGCCCGCAGTCTCTGCCGTGTATGTCTTCCAGCAATTCCTTCCGTTGCTCTCTGGGAATGCAGCGTAAGGACACATCATTCGGCCGCCTCCGGTAAAGCTCCCCATCCCTGATACAGTAGGTTGTGGCTTGCCGCGCCACACGCTCCGCCTCCTCCTCCTTCTCCGGAAGGGTCCCCTGTATCAAGTAGCTCTTGAGCTCCGTGATCCAGCACCCCTCCTGAGGTTCCAATGCCAGGAGCAGGCGCGCTCCTGAGGCCGGTCCGCAAGTCGGGGCTCCCGAGGCAGGCGGCAGGGGGAGCTCCTCCCGAGGTTGCGCCGCGCTTGATAGTGACGGTGCCGCTGAGGGCCTGAAGAGCCGCTCCTCGAAGACGCCAGGCTCCTGAGGCAGCCGCCTGGACGATCTCTTGGCAATGTCATCCGCCTCTTGATTGGTGTCGCGTGGCACATGCTGCAGCTCCAGTCCCTAGAACTGCTTCTCCATCCTACAAACCTCCACGAGGTAGGCTTCCATGTGCTCGTCCTTCGACTCGTATATCTTGTTGGAGAAGTTTACGAGGAGCTGTGAATCGCCCTTGATGATGAGGCGCTTTACCCCCAAAGCAACTTCGGCTCTCAGGCCGGCTATCAGGCCTTCATATTCTGCTATGTTGTTGGAGACCTTTTCCCCATGCTGGAAGCAGAGCTGCGCAGCGTAGTAGAGCTTGACCTGAGTAGGGGATACGAGCACTGCACCGGCCCGTGCGCCATGTCGGGAGAATGCCCCGTCGAAGTACATGACCCAGCCGTCCGGTGCTTCGCTCCCCGGAGAAAGCGGCCGGTCTTCGCCTGCTTCGAGGCCAGGTGCCTCTGTCCATTCTGCCATGAAATCTGCCAATGCGGCCCCCTTGATGACTCTGGTCATGCTGAACTCTAGCTGAAATGCTTGTAGTTCGATGTTCCACTTGGCAACTCTTCCAACTGAGTTGGGGCTCCTGAGCACCCTCTCCAGAGGGTATGCTGAGACGACCTTGATGGGATAACCCTGGAAGTAGTGCCGCAGTTTGCGTAAGGCTACCAATAGCGCAAGGAGGAATTTTTGGGGCATGGGGTACCGCGCCCTTGCGTCCCACAGCACCGTGCTAACGAAGTACACCGGGTGCTCGACGAGAGTAGGAGTGCTGACGAGGTCCGTGCCCTCCGGAGGGTCTGATGCCTCCTGAGGCGATGGAGCCCCCAGCGCCTGGCCGCCTGGCGCGGCCTCTTCGGCTCTTGGGGCATCTTCCTACTGAAGCTGGTCTCCGTCTGCTGGGGCTGTGACCTTCGCAGGGCCTTCTTGGTCTTGTGGTGCCGCGGCCGGGGCCATGGCCGGGCGTGACGCAGCCTTGATCTGGCGCTCTTCCTGAACCGCCACAAGGGCTGCGCTGGCGGAGTAGGGCGTGGCGGCGAGGTAGAGCACCAGGGCTCAAGTGGGCGTGGCGCGACCATCACATGAGGGCTGGTAAGGTAGCTCGTGAGTTCTTGGAATGCCTTGTCGACCTCTTCAGTCCATTCAAAGGGGCCCTTCTTCTTCATCAGCTTGAAGAATGGCAGTGCTCTTTCTCCCAGCTTGGAGATGAAACGTCCTAGCGCGGTCACGCGCCCGGTGAGTTTCTGCATTTCTCACGAGGGTCTTTGGCGGGCTCATGTCTTCGACTTCCTTGACCTTTTCGGGTTGGCCTCGATGCCCCTATGGGACACGAGGAAACCCGAGAGCTTGCCGAGGGACTCCAAATACGCACTTCTCCGGGTTGAGCCGCAGGTCCACTTTATCGAGGCTCGCTAAGGTTTCTTCCAAGTCCTGTATCAGGGTTTTCGCCTCCCGAGACTTCACCACAATGTCATCGACGTATGCCTCAGCATTCACTACAGGAATCAGCTACCTTGCCATCTGCCACGGCGGACGGCAACGGCATGGATGGCGGACGGCAAAGACCTTTGCCGTGAGCCACGGACGGCAAAAGGGGACGGCAAAGTAGGGGACGGCTAAGAGCTGCGTTGCCGTCCGCTTGAGCAGTGACGGCAAAGGGCCTTCGCCATCGGCGGCCAGACGGCAAAAGAAGGCGGACGGCGATAAATCTTGTTACTCCGATTAGGTGGTTAACGGCAGACCTTTGCCGTCCGCTGCGGATGGCAAAGCCAGTGCCGTCGACCACTTGTGGGCAAAGCTGACCAAATTAATTGACCTCCCGTGAAGCACGATTGCACTGCCACGTGGCCTCTTTGCCGTCCGCTGCTGATGGCAAAGATATCTTTGCCGTCGGTGGCAGACGGCAAAGATCTCTTTGTCGTCGGTGGAAGACGGCAAAGATCCTACATAATGTCTATTTTTTTTGTTTTTTTACTCCAACAATTTTCACAGCAAATATATATCACATATCCAGCACATAAGTTTCATATCAAATATCCAGCACATAAGTTTCATATCACATATCACATATCACATCAGTTTCATCCATACACATTGTTCATACATAAGCAAGTTCCATCCATACACATTGTTCATACATAAGCAAGTTCATGATAGCAAGCTAGATACAATGCAAAGTTTCATCAAAGGAAAAGCAAGCACTCCATCATAGCAAGCTAGCTTCCATGAAGTGAATGAAATCTACAAAATGGTAAATAAGAAAGTTATAAATAGGTGACTTGAACAAGAAGAAGACTAGAACAAGAAGTATATGTCATTTATGAGCTAACTTAGGTGAAATGGATCATATATGAGCTAACAAAGTTGAAATGGGTTGTTTATGAGCTAACTTAGTTGAAATGGATCATTTATGAGCTAACTTAGTTGAAATGAGTTGTTTATGAGCTAACTTAGTTGAAATGGATCATTTATGAGCTAACTTAGTTGAAATGGGTCGTTTATGAGCTAACTAAGGTGAAGGGCATCCTTATTGAGCTAAGTAAGGTGAAATGGATCGTTTTTGAGCAAACTTAGGTGAAATGGATCATTTATGAGCTTTTATGAGCTAACTTAGTTGAAATGGGTCGTTTATGACCTAACTAAGGTGAAATGCCACGTTTTTAGCTAACTAAGGTGAAATGGATCGTTTTTTAGCTAACTTAGGTGAAATGGATCATTTATGAGCTAATTTAGGTCAAATGGATCGTTTTTAGCTAACTTAGGTGAAATGGATCGTTTAGGAGCAAATCTAGGTGAAATGGATCATTTTGGAGCTAACCTAGGTGAAATGGGTCATCCTTGGAGCTAAACTAGGTGAAATGGGTCATTTTAAAGCTAACGTAGGTAAAATGGATCATTTAGGAGCTAATCTACGTAAAATGGGTCATTTTAGAGCTAACTTGGACAAATTGGATCACTTGTAAGCTAACTAAGGTAAAATGAGTCATTTTAGAGCTAACTTTAGGTAAAATGGATCGTTTATGAGGAAATAAAGCTAAGTCTAGGTCTTTATGCATTTGTTAAGCAAAACACTAGAGAAACTTACCGTGATCGGGGGAGGTGTACAAGCGAAATGGCTCGCGCCGGTAGCTGGAGAAGGATCGTGCGATGCGTTTCTGGAGTTAAGCTGCACCAAAGATCATTTCCAATGTCTCGTTAGCATTATGACACTCAAATGTTAAGACTAGCAAGTAATGTCCATTCTAATTAAACTCGCTGTGCTCCCAGGAGCTATCACTGGCATCGGCTTAGCGGTCTGACCGGACTTCTCGCACACAGACTGCACATTTGGTTTTCACAACAGATTCATACTAGTTAGTAATGAGACTCAAATGTTAAGACTAGCAAGTAACCTGCAGAAGAAACTTACCACAAGGAGCTCATACATGGCCCTTACCTGCATGTCATTCCGTGCCCTCTCCTCCTCCAACATCTTTGTCGTCCTCTCCTCCAACTCCCACTGCCTCTCCGCCGCCTCCGCCAGAAGTTTCTCCGTTCTATCTCTCTCACTCTGTATAGCAGCCTGCAACACCACTCACATGACCATTTGTAATCATTGATGGAAGCGCACACGATGTAATGGAGAAAGATAGCGGAGTACTTATAACTAACCTTGAAGGCGAGTTGGACCGGCCGTTCACGAGGCCTTATCTTAGGAGCGGAGCTCGACTGGTGCGCCTTGATCTCCGGGAGAGTGCTAGGACAACGGATAAGTCCATCTCCCATGGCTATGGAGCCATGGGACCTCCCGCCACCAGATATCATCATCAGCTCTGTATCAATGGGACATTGGCTCAGGTTAAAGTCCTCCCCTTTCCTCGCCTTCCCCTGATCTCTATATTGCACGAGCTTGTCGTGGGCGGAGATGTTGGTGAAGTTCTTTGGATCGTCGAGGTCAGACGCAGAGAATGCCTTGACTTTCTTGTAAGAGCCAGTGTGGGCCATGGCATACAGGTCGTACACCTCTGGCACCTTATCCGCCTTATTATAGCGTGTCTGAAAGAGAGAAACAAAGTAAATTAGTAATTAAAGGGCTGAAAGCTAGCATGATGAACGGATTGCATGAATCATGAAGCAAACCACATACCCAGTTCCGCCGTCTTGAAATAAGTTGGAGCTGCCTTGGTGGTGTGGCACACCTTCCATTTGGGCACGTTTGTCCTTGGCCTCGTTGTGGGAGGCCCGCCATTGTTTTGAGCACCACGCATTGACCAACACCTCCCAACAATCCATCCGATCCGCACACCATCTCGGAGGGGCCTAAGTTAGCAAATAGAAACTTGAGCGCTATGGCTATGAATTACTAAATGAAGGAAGTAATTACAAGGCCTTAAGAATTACTTTCATGTACTGCTCCTTACTCAAGAACTTATCGCGGCACTCCTGCTTGGGCTTCTTGATACCACGCCCGGCAAAGTAGTCTCGAACAGCCTGCACCCGAACCTCATGCCGTAAGTTACAAGTAGGCGCTTGCACTCCTTGTCGATAACATCTGCCGCCTCCTCCTCGTATCCCTCCAAACACCTGTAGAATGCCCGCAATCAAATGATACAATATTGATTAGTACAATTAATAACTAGCTAGTTCAAGATTTTTAATTGTGTAAAGGAGAAATTATCCAGAACTTTCTGATCACCACGTACGCCTCGTCTTGCACAAGACACCGTCGATAATCTCACTGGCGGGGCCGGGGCAGCCAAGTAGTGCTCCCAACTCAATCCAACCTCTGGAAGCCGACCATCACCAGGCAACGTGACAAACCCCGGAAAATTTGGCCGAATTAGAACTACAAGGACGGAGTTGGGCCGGCGGACACTTTCATGGTGGTCCCAACCCCTGCAGACATGACAAGGCCAACGCATTAGTTATTTGAAGAAAGCGTGAATGCGAAGGTACAAAAGATTAAATGCACTTACCTCTCCCCATCAGGGAAAATCAACCACCTCTGCTTTCATGGGTGGCGGCACGGACGGAGCCGTGTAGCCTTTCTGCAGCTGGTAGACGTTGCCCCCTCCTCCTCAATATCGATCGGCTCCCGTCATCATCAGCATGCCCACTCGGCTCCCGCCATCATCAGCATAGCCACTTTCGGCTCCTCAGGCTGACCCGACCAGGTACCCCATCCAGACGTGTGCTCCTCCGGGGTCTCGTGGGCCCAACTCTCGTGGGCCGAAGGCCCGTCGACCTGAGGCTCGTGGGCGGAAGACCCGTGGACCGGAGGCTCGTGGACCGGAGTTCGTGTCGCCTCCTCCTCGGACGAGTCCACCCTAGCAATCACGTGCTCGGGCGAAACAGCTGGGGTGGCAGCGAGGAAGGAGCCGTAAGAGTCACCCTACCTCCTCTCCCGCGACCACGTGCTCCACCTCCTCTCTTCTTCTTAACTCGTCCCCTGCTGGGCAGCGCAGTCGATGAAGAAGGGCCCGGTGGTGTCGACATACTGTCCAGCAACGCTCGGCGGACAGGTGCGTGTGCAATGGAAGACCTTGCAACATGCGCCGATGAAGAAGGGGCCTCGACGCGCTCCCGACCAGCGCCCTCCATCTTTCAACACCTGCCATGACAAAGAATAAACGAAATTAGTACAACATAAAAAAAGTACCGACATGAATAATAATATGTATATCACTTAAGTGTATCATCGTCAAGTACAACATAAAAAAATTGATCGGGTTGGGGTGTCGGGTCGAGGTCGGTCTAAAGTCGAGGTGTCAGGTCAGTCTTGGAGTCGGGGTTAAGTGCCGATGTCGGTGTCATGATCGAGGTGTCGGGTCAGGTCGAGGCTCGAGGTCGGGGTGTCGGGTCAGGCTCGGTCGAGTGTCGGGGTGGGAGTCGGTCTCGGTCGAGTGTCGGTCGAGTGGAGGTCGGGTCGAGTCTTGATGTCGGTGTCATGATCGAGTGTCGATCAGGTCGAGGCTCGGTCGGGAGTCGAGTGTCGGTGTCGGTCGGTCTCGGTCGGGTGTCGAATTAAAGTCTTGGGTCGGGTCGAGTGCCGATGTCGGTGTCATGATCGGGTGTCGATCGGGTCGGGCTCGGGTCGGGGGTGTCGGGTCGGGTCGGGGGTCAAGTGTCGGGGTCGAGAATCGGGGTCTCGGGGTCGAGGTGTCGTGTCGGGTCGGGTGTCGAAGTCGGTCGGTTGTCGGGGTGGGGTGTCGGGTCAGCCTCGGGAAGGTGTCGGGTCGGGGCCGTCTCGGGTCGAGTGTCGGTCAGAGTGCCGGGTCGGGGTGCCGGGTCATTGTCACGGTCGGGGTGTCGGGTCAGGTCAGGCTCGGGGTCGGGGTGTCGGGTCAGGCTCGGGGTCGGGTTTTTTTTTCCTATTGTTCTTCTTCCTCTTCTTCCTTTTCTTCCTTTTATCCTTCTTCTTCTTCTTTTTCTTCCTCATTTCCTTTTTCCTCTTCTTCTTCTCCTCCTCTCCTCTTTTTTTCTTCTTCTTCTTTCCTAAACCTAAACCTAAACCTAAAACTAAACCTAAATCTAAAACTAAAACTAAAACTAAATCTAAACTAAACATAAACCTAAAACTTAAAAAAAGAAAAAAAAAGAAAAAACTAAATCTAAACCTAAAACTAAAGTAAAACTAAACCTAAAACTAAAACTAAAACTAAATCTAAACTAAACATAAACCTGAAACTAAAAAAACAGAAAAAAACAGAAAAAAAGGGAGGTAGAGCTCACAGGGCAGGGCAGTGGAGGAGGTGGCCGGTGGAGGAGGCGGGCGAGGCGTGGCGAGGGCGATGGCGACAGGGCGGGGCCGGGCGGTGAGGCAGCGTTAGGGCCGAGGCGGCGCAGACGGCAGGCATGAGGCGACAGGCGGTGGGGCGTCGGTGGTTGGTGTGAAGTCGGAGCAGGCGGTGGGGCTCGGGGGGCAGGCGGTGGCCTTGAGGACAGTGTGGCCAGAGGCGGCAGACGCATGGTGGCACCGGGGCGGGGGCCGGTGGGGCGGCGGGGTGGTGGGGCGACGGGGCGGCGGAGAGTGGTGGGGGCGGCGGCGCGCGTGTGAAGAGGGAGAGAAACAGAGAGAGAGGGGCGGGGTGGGGCGCGGCCGCCGTTAGATGAGTTAAATCTTTGTCGTCCTCCCCCTTTGCCGTCCGCTTTTTTGCTCTTTGTCGTCCGCTAGCGGACGGCAAAGAGGTGGGGTATTAAGTTTTTTTCAATCAGGCGGGTGGGTGGGGGCCACCTCCCTCTTTTCTGTCCGCCAGCTGACGGCAAAGAAATTGCCCATGGCAAAGAGCTTCTTTGTCGTGTGCCCTTTCTTTGCCGTCGACTTTTCGTCGGCTGATGGCAAAGAGCTTCTTTGCCGTCCGCTAGCGAACGGCAAAGATCTGGCAGATGGCAAAGTAGCTGATTCCAGTAGTGATTCCTCCCAAGCTGTCGGCCCAAGACGATGTGCATCAACCGCTGAAAGGTCGCGCCTATGTTGCGCAACCCAAATGGCATGCAGGCATAGTAGTACACTCCACACGGGGTCAGGAAAGCCGTTTTTTCCACGTCTTCTACTGCCATCTTGATCTGGTGATAGCCTGAGAAGGCATCCAGGAAGCACAGCAGGTCACACTCAGCGGTGGAATCGACAATCTGGTCAATGTGAGGAACCGGAAATGGATCCTGTGGGCACGCCTTGTTGAGGTTGGTGAAGTCGACACACATACGCTCCTTTCCCCCTTTCTTTGGCACGACAACTGGGTTGGCCAGCCAATCTGGGTAGCGGACCTCGCGAATAACCCCTGCTGCCTCCAGCTTGCGGGTCTCCTGGATGATAAAAGCTTGCTTCTCTGTGGACTGTCGCCTGTATACGCTTCACGGGGCGCACGTTGGGGCACACGTTGAGGTGATGCTCAATCACGCCCCTCGGGACCCCCGCCAACTGATCAGGCCCCCATGCGAACACCTTCTTGTTTGCGCAAAGGAATTTTACCAAGGCCTCCTCCTGCTCGGGTTCGAGGTTTGCACCTATAGTGAAGGTGGCGTTAGTGGACCCATCCTCGCTAACTGGTACCTGCTTGGTTTCCGCCTTGTTTTGAGTGAATAGCTGCTTCTTCTTGGATGGCGCAGCCCCCTTGGGCTCGAGAGCGTCAACGCCGGTGGGGCGATGCGCTGCGGCGCTTTGAAAACATGCTTGAGCGCTGCGGTGCCTCTCGGTGTTTCCCGAAACGGTAAGGACGCCGCTGCTCCCGGATATCTTCATGAGGTTGTACGCCGGGTGAGTTGCTGCAATGAACCGAGCCAAGGCCGGGTAGCCGAGGATGGCGTTGTAGGGGAGGCTGATGGGGGCGATGTCGAAGTCGATCAGCTCCGTGCGGAAGTTGTCGCGGGTGCCGAAGGTCACCGGGAGGCAAATTTGTCCCAATGAGGCGGTGGAGCCGGCTCCGACTCCGGAAAAGGGCCTGCTGGGCTGGAGCCGCTCTGGTGGCACATGGAGGAGGCTGAAGGCCTCCACAGAGAGCACATTGAGGCCAGCTCCGCTGTCGATGAGGGTCCTGGTGACTGCCACTTCACAGATGGTGGGGGTGCACAGCATCGGGAGCGCACCCGACCCGGCGGGGTTGGAGGGGTGATTGTCCGAGTTGAAGAGCAGGTCGGCCTCGGGCGCCACCCAGCCCGACGGGGCTCCCTGGCGCTTGGAGGCAGCGGCGATCTGGTGGGTGAACGGCTTGACGTGGCGGCTCGAAGGTGGCGCCAGTGAGCCACCCAGGAGAGCGCGACGACCGGGGGCGCCGGCCCAGCGCGAGGGGTGAGGTAGAGGTCACGCAGCTCCACCCAACAGGTCTGCTGCCCGTTTCCCACCGGGCCGTTGGCGGCAGGAGACGGGGAACGGCGGGGGCGTCCACCGACGGGAGCCGCCTGGGCGACTCGAGCGGCGCGAGCAGCCCGGCGCTCGGCGCGAGCTCGGCGAGCGTCGGCCATGAACACGACGGAGAATCACAAGCGACCAGCGGAGGAAGGATTCCAGCGCACCCCTACCTGGCGCGCCAAATGTCGGATTTCGGGTTCCGGCAGACCCTTGAGGTTCGAACACTGGGGTGCGCGCGAAGATCTTTCCCCTACCAACTCACTCGAGAATGGATTGCGAGGGATCTAAACTATGAACGATGAACAACACAAGAGACACAAGGTTTATACTAGTTCGGGCCACCGTTGTGGTGTAATAGCCTACTCTAGTTTGTGGTGTGGTGGATTGCTTCAGGGGCTGATGATGAACAATACAAAGGGTGAACAGCCTCGCAAGGGTCTGGTCTTGATCTGGTGCGATGAACTGCTAGGGGGGGTCCAGTCGCCTCTCTGTCCGTCTGTGTGATCTCTCCTTCCTTGGTGGTGGCTAGTCCCATTTATAGAGGGAGGCCTTGGGCCTCTTCCCAAATAACGAGCGGGAAGGGCGCCAACAATTGGTCATTTTGAAGGGGAACATCTAGTACACTTATCCTGACTAAAGTTGGTCTTCGACTGCCAAAGGCTCTGACGGTGACGCCGTCTTGGGCTCCATGATGACCTCCATCCTGCCGTTCTGCTGGTCTTGGTCTTGTTGCACCGAAGCGGTAACCTATGCCTGATGCCTTGGCCTGTGCTTGCCTCCTTTGCACCAAAGGGGAAATGAGGACACTGCCCGGACTGGCGCCCGCCTGGCCTTGATCGTCATGGCTTGCGTCATGGGGCACCCTCGGGAGGTACCCCGCCTTCATCTCTCCGCCTCATCGCGAGCTTGCCTGGCGAGCCTGCTCCTGAGGAAGGTTCCTGTTGTCCGCCTCGCGAGGCTTGGCCCCTCGCGAGGGTCTTGAGCTTGAGCTGATGAAGCTGGGCCGTGCTGGGCCCCCACTTAAGCCATGCTGCAGGCCGCAGGCAGGCAAGTCTGGGGACCCCCGTTCCCAGAACGCCGACAAGCCGCAAGAGCTCGGCGTCTTTGAAGAGCGGCTCTTTAAACCGTCGGCAACGCCCCCTCTTTCAAGCACGACCCAGCCTCGGGAGGAACTCCCACAGCCCCCGGCCACGGGAGCCCCAGCTTGCGGCCCAACCTCAGGAGCTCGGCTGCTCTTGGCGCTCGAGCCTCAGGAGAAGTGCTGGACCAATGAATTCAAGGAGTACCTGATGAACGGGACGCTGCCGGATAAGGAAGAAGACGCGGAGTGCGTGGCCCGAGTAGCCACGACATACTGCATTCGAGACGGTGAGTTGTACAGGAAACGGTCGAACGACGTCACGCTGCGCTGCATCTCTAGCGATCAGGGAAGGGAGCTGCTGATAGACATACATGGCGGGGACTGTGGACATCACTCGTTGTCAAGGACCCTCGTCGGCAAAGTATTCCTTAACGGATTTTATCAGCCTACAGCACTCAACGACCCGGCCGAGCTGATGAAGTCCTGTGAAGCTTGCCAATTCCACACCAAGCAGATCCATCAGCCTGCACAGGGCCTGCAAACCATACCGCTCACGTGGCCGTTCGCGGTCTGGGGGCTGGACCTCTTGGGCCCGTTCCCACGGGTGCCAGGGGGCTACCGCTACCTCTACGTCGCCATCGAGAAGTTCACCATGTGGGCGGAAGGGGAAGCCGTCCGTACCATTCGGGTAGCTCTCTTGTCAAGTTCGGCAAGAAGGGCCTCGTGAGCCGCAGGGGTTCCCAACCGCATCATCACAGATAACGGCTCGCAGTTTACTAGTAACCTCTTCAAAACCTACTGTGCTAACCTTGGAACGCAGATTTGTTACGCTTCGGTGGCCCACCCCAGGAGCAATGGTCAGGCCAAATGCGCCAACGCTGAGGTCCTGAGGGGTCTCAAGACCAGGACCTTCAAGAAGTAGTTGGAGGCCTGCGGCAGGGGCTGGCACGACGAACTCCAGTCCGTGTTGTGGTCCATTCATACCACTGCCAGCAAGACGACGGGCGAGACTCCATTCTTCCTCGTCTATAGAGCCCAGGCAGTCCTTCCTCACAAGGTCAAGCATCGCTCCGCGCGGGTCCTGGCGTTCGACAAAACACAGCAGGACGCCACGCGGGGATGGATCTCGTGTTGGGGGAGGAGCGCCGACGCGAAGCCGCATTGAGGGCGGCAAGGTACCAACAAGCTCTGTGGCGATACCATTGCCGCAACATCCGCTCCAC
Source organism: Aegilops bicornis (assembly GCA_021605145.1). Taxonomy (NCBI): domain Eukaryota; kingdom Viridiplantae; phylum Streptophyta; class Magnoliopsida; order Poales; family Poaceae; genus Aegilops; species Aegilops bicornis. The sequence continues at coordinate 128,009,503 of CM038671.1, forward strand.
GACGCTCGAGGTAGGCGACCTCGTCCTGAGGCGGGTCCTCTCCAGGGAAGGGCTGCACAAGCTTTCGCCCATGTGGAAGGGCCCTTTCAAGGCCGTTCATGTCTCCAGGCCGCGTGCAGCGTGCCTGGAGACGCAGGATGGGACGCCCATCCAGAATGCCTGGAACATCCAGCACCTCGGGAAGTTCTATCCATGAAGCAAGGCCCAGAGCCTAAGAAGCAAGGCCCAGAGCCTGAGAAGAAAGGCCCAGAGCCTGTGAAGAAGGCTCGGTGCCTGTGAAGAATCGCCGCCCATGACACTCTCACGTAATAATGAGTTGGGGCTGTACACGCCCCGGAGTCTCAGGAGCGCCGGCCTCAGGCCCTGGGGCTCCCTCCCACGCCTAGTGGACAACACTTAGCTCCGCGCTGGTGAGAAGAATTGAAGACTAGATTAGGTGCCAGACGCGGCTTTCATTTGCTTTCCGAAGTTGGCTCGCTTTTCCTTAAATCGGAGTTGCTCTTGGTGATTCGTTGCCGATTTGGTTCCCCAGCCTTTTACCGCTTTTTTCGGCTCTAATTTGCTCTTGTTCTCTCTTTCGCATGCCTCGCGAGGGGGCTACTGGGCAGGTGCCCTTGCGAGCACTTCTCTTCATTCTGCCTTCTCGCGAGACACCCTCGTTCGATCCTGGAAGATGGCACACCTCTCCTAAATCCATACCCCTCGAGTACCGCGATGCAAGGCGCCTAGTCAAGGCTTGGGTGGACGGCAACTCTTTCAGTACACCCTCTACCGAATTTTTTGCAGTTTCCGAGCAACGCAAACACCATGTGAGGGAATGGGCTTCCTAAAACACACCAGGTTAAGTTATCTTTGGGCAAAATAACAACACGGCATGGGAACGACTTGCACAAAGAATTAACCAAAGAACCATAGTTCGATACACGCCCCTCTGGGCCCATACTGGTTCCGTTTTCTGATGCAGGAAAGAGAGAAAAAGCTAAGCAAAGCAGCGTTGCAGCAATCCGCGGAGGCAGGCCCTTGGCGACGCCCCGAGCCTAGCCAGACTCCTCCTCGCGCTTCACGGAGGCGCGACGGTGGGATGACCAGCTGCCTCCATCGAAGCGGGCGCGACGACGTGGCGGCTGGTCATAGCCACCGCTGCTGGAACTATCACCGGAGGAAGGGCCGCCGTAGCTGGAGGAGGTGCAGCCGCCACCGAGGGCAGGCTCGCCCTCGTCCTCGTCGCGACCATCACCAAGTCCGAGCACGTCCTCACTGTCGTTCGTCTCGGGGCAGCACCTAGCGCGGCGACCATTTTCCCCGAACGCCGTCACATAAAGGGTCGACTCACCATCGTACCTGAAGTGGAGGATGTACCACCTGCCCAGACCCGGCAGCAGCGCATGAACGTCTGCCGACCAGCGGCCAGGGCTATGTTGCCCGCGGCGGAAGTCTCGACCGCTACCCAAGAGGCCCTGCTGTAGCAGCCGTCCGCCTGGACCAGAGGCCGGCAGTTCACCGACGAAGTAGCGCTGAAGCTGGAGCCAGCTGCCGGCCGGGCTCTCCGACTAGACAACGAACTCCGGCGACGCCTCAGCCGAATGAAAGCGCGGGCGGGGAGGCCGCGCCACCAGCGTGCACCTCCCCTCATCAGTTGAACCACCATGGAAGGGACGATCCCAACAGCGTACCACGGCGCCACCTCGACGGTGAGCCACGGCGGGAGTTGCAGCGTGTTTGCACGGACGGCCGCGGCCGCGCTTGGGCGCCGGGGAGCCGGGGCCCTCGCGAGGAGCCTTTCCTTTCTCGGCGGCAGAGAACTTCTTTCGTGGCGCCATCGATGGCACTGCGAGCAATGGAGCAGAGAAGCGAGCAAGCGAGGAAGAGATGGGCAACGGGGGCTCCGTCTCCCCTCCCCATTTATAGTGAGAGAAGGCCAACCGGCATCCCCCACGATCGCAGGTAATGATGGTTTTCCTTGCATGTCGCAGGGACTTGTCAAGTAGTGCAGTTACCGAGGCAGCATGGAGAAGTGGAGACGCCCACGTCCAATCAACTGCCACACGTCGACCAAGGCCGCAGGCTTTTGGGGCCCGCGGTGCTCCAAACTTGACCCTTGGCTTCGCCGCGAAGCTAACCCCGAGCGCACCTTGGGCCCGGGGACTACTGTCGGTGTTCTGGGAATGGGGGTCCCCAGACCTACCTGCCTGCGGTCCAAAGTGTGGCTAAGCAGCGGGCCGTACGGCCCATTTTCATCAACACGGCATCCAAGACCCTCGCGAGGGTCCAAGCATCACGAGGCGGACGACACAAGACCTCCTCTAGAGTGGCCTTGCCAGGCAGGCTCACGAGGAGCGGAGATATCAAGGCGGGGCGAACCTCGCGAGTCTCTCGTGACGTAAGCCATGATGAACGTTTCCAGGCGGGCGCCAGTGCGCGCAACGTCCCCATTTCCTCTTTGGTGCTAAGGAGGCAAGCGCAGGCGAAGAGTATCGAGGCGTCAGGCAAAGGTTGCCATATTGGCGCAACGAGACCAAAACCAAGGGGACGTCAAGGCGGAGGTCATCGTGGAGCCCAAGATGGCGTCACCCCAGAGCTTTTCGCAGGCGAAGACCGCTTTTGTCAGGATAGCTTGTACTAGCTGTCCCCCTTCATATTTGCCCACCGTTGTTGGCTCCCTTCCCGCTCGATATTTGGGAAGAGGACCAGGGCCTATATAAGTAGAGCTAGCCACCACAGTAGGGGCATCGGATCTCATCTTGAGGGATCGAGGGCGGAGAGATCGAACTCTCACACCATAAGTTCATACGCACAAGAACACCTCAACCTCAGGAGGCTGTTCTTCCCTTGTACTGTTCATTAACAGCCGAAGAGGCAATCCACCACCACCACACTGGAGTAGGGTATTACACCACATTGGTGGCCCGAACCAGTATAAACCCTATGTCTCTCTGTGTTGTGAGTTTGTCGAGTTCGTTCGCAAGATCCTAGCAAGCTAGAGCGTAGATCGGTAGGAGGGAAAGACTTCGAGCTCACCCCAGTGTTCGAACCTTAAGGGTTTGCCGGAACCCCACATCCGACACTTGGCTAGAGCAATGGCACCAGTGTTGTCACAAAATAGAGTCATCGGGTCTAGTGCACTAGGCACAACTCCAGGATCTGTCATGAACAGCTTCATCCAGACACCTTCCGTCGCTGCCTCCGAGGCAGCTACGTACTCTGCTTTGCATGTAGAATTAGCTACCATGCTTTGCTTGGAACTGCACCAGCTTACCACTCCCCCATTCAGAATGTATACATATACGGTTTGAGACTTAGAGTCATCCGGATCAGTGTCAAAGCTTGCATCGACGTAACCCTTTACGATGAGCTCTTGATCACCTCCATAAACGAGGAACATTTCCTTAGTCTTTTTCAGGTACTTCAGGATATTCTTCGCCACTTTCCAGTGATCAACTCCTGGATTACTTTGTAACCTTCCGGCCATACTTATGGCAAGGCTGACATCCGGTCTTGTCCATAGCATCGCATACATGATAGAGCCTATGGCAGAGGCATAGTGAATGACACTCATCTTTTCTCTATCCTCTGTAGTCGCTCGGCATTGAGTTTGACTCAACTTCACACCTTGCAAAACAGGCAAGAACCCCTTCTTGGACTGATCCATTTTGAACTTCTTCAAAATCTTATCAAGGTATGTGCTTTGTGAAAGTCCTATCAAGCGTCTCGATCTATCTCTATACATCTTGATGCCTAATATGAAAGCAGCTTCTCCTAGGTCCTTCATTGAAAAACTCTTGTTCAAATATTCCTTCACATTTTCCAAAAGTTCTACATTGTTTCAAATCAGCAATATGTCATCCACATATAATATTAGAAACGCTATAGAGCTCCCACTCACTTTCTTGTAAATACAAGATTCTCCAAAAACTTGTATAAACCCAAATGCTTTGATCGCCTAATCAAACCGAAGATTCCTACTCCGAGATGCTTGCACCAGTCCATAAATGGACCGCTGGAGTTTGCACACTTTGTCAGCATTCTCTGGATTGACAAAACCTTTCGACTTCATCATATACAACTCTTCCTAAAGGAAACCGTTAAGGAACGCTGTTTTGACATCCGTCTACCAGATTTCATAATCGAAAAATGCAGCTATTGCTAACATGACTCTGACGGACTTAAACATCGCTACGGGTGAGAAAGTCTAATCGTAGTCAACTCCTTGAACTTGTGAAAACCCCTTTGCCACAAGTCGAGCTTTATAGACGTTGACATTACCGTCCACCTCCGTCTTCTTCTTGAAGATCCATTTTGTCTAAATGGCCTTTTGCCTTTCAGGTAATACTTCCAAAGTCCATACTTTGTTTTCATACATGGATCCCATCTCGGATTTCATGGCCACCAACCATTTGCCAGAATCCAGGCCCACCATCGCTTCTCCATAGCTCGTAGGTTCATCGTTGTCCAACAACATGACATCTAAGACAGGGTTACCATACCACTCAGGAGCTGTACTTACCCTTGTCTACCTACTAGGTTTGATATTAACTTGATCCGAAACTTCATGATCACTATCATTAGCTTCCTCTTCAATTGATGTAGGTGTAACAGAAACATCTTTTTGTGCAGCACTACTCACTGCTTGAAATAAAGGTTCAAGAACCTCATCAAGCTCTATCTTCCTCCCACTATTTTCTTTCGAGAGAAACTCCTTCTCAAAAAGGACTCGTTCTTAGCGACAAACACTTTGCCTTCAGATCTGAGATAGAAGGTGTACCCAACCGTCTCTTTTGGGTATCCTATAAAGACGCATTTGTCCGCTTTGGATTCGAGCTTTTCCGGCTAAAGCCTTTTGACATAACCATCACAGCCCCAAACCTTAAGAGACGACAAGTTAGGTTTCTTGCCAAACCACAGTTCATACAGTGTCGTCTCGACGGACTTAGATGGTGCCCTATTTAAAGTGAATGCAGCCGTCTGTAACGCATAACCCCATAACGATAGTGGCAGATCGGCAAGAGACATCATAGAATGCACCATATCCAATAAGGTATGATTACGACGTTCGAACACACCGTTATGTTGTGGTGTTCCAGGCGGCGTCAACTGTGAAATGATTCCCCATTGTCTTAACTTATTGCCAAACTCATAACTCATATATTCTCCCCCTCGATCGGATCATAGGAATTGAATCTTCCTATTATGATGATTCTCAACTTCACTCTGAAATTTCTTGAACTTTTGAAACTTTTCAGACTTATGCTTCACTAAGTAAATATACGCATATCTACTCAAGTCATTGGTGAAGGTGAGAAAGTAACGATATCAACCGTGCGCGTCAACACTCAGGACCGCACACATCATTATGTATGATTTCCAACAAGTCACTACCCGTTCCATTGTTCCGGAAAACGGGGTCTTAGTCATCTTGCCCATGAGGCATGGTTCGTAGGTGTCAAGTGATTCAAAATCAAGTGACTCAAAAAGTCCGTTAGCATGGAGTTTCTTCATGCACTTTACAACAATATGACCTAAGCGGCAGTGCCACAAGAAAGTGGTACTATCTTTATCAATTCTACATCTGTTAGCATCAATGTTATGAACATGTGTATCATCACTATCGAGATTCAATAAGAATAAACCCCTCACAATGGGTGCATGACCATAAAAGATATTTCCCATATAAATAGAACAACCATTATTCTCTGATTTAAACAGTAACCATCTGGCATAAAACAAGATCCATATATAATGTTCATGCTCAACGGAGGCACTAAATAACAATTATTCAGGTTCATCACTAATCCCGGTGGTAATCAAAGACAAGCATGCTGACGGCGATCACATCAACCTTGGAACCATTTCCCACGCGCATCGACACTTCGTCCTTCGCCAGCCTCCGTCTATTCCGTAGTTCCTGCTTTGAGTTGCAAATGTGAGGAACTGAACCGGTATCAAATACCCAAGCACTACAACGAGAGTTGGTAAGGTACACAACAATAACATGTATATCATATATACCTTTTATGACGTTGGCCCCCTTCTTGCCGGCCAGATACTTAGGGCAGTTCCACTTCCAGTGGCCAGTTCCCTTGCAATAGAAGCACTCAGTCTCTGGCTTGGGTCCAGCCTTGCGTTTCTTCACGGGAGGAGGAGCAACTACTTTGCTACTCTTCTTGAAGTTTCCCTTCTTTCCCTTTCCTTTCTTGAAACTAGTGGTTTTATTCACCATCAACACTTGATGCTCCTTCTGGATGTCTGACTCAACGACTTTCAGCATCGCGAACAGCTCGGAGACTGACTTGTTCATCCCTTGCATGTTATAGTTCAACACAAAGCTCTTATAGCTAGGTGGTAGCAATTGAAGAACTCTGTCAGTGATAGCCTCTGGCGGGAGCTCAACTCCGAACTCAGCCAGATGGTTGTAGTACCCAGATATTCTGAGTATGTGCTCACTGACAGACCCGTTCTCCTCCATCTTGCAGGCATAGAACTTATTAGAGGTCTCATACCTCTCGATTTGGGCATTCTTCTAAAAGATAAACTTCAACTCCTGGAACATCTCATATGCTCCATGACGTTCAAAACGCCTTTGACTTCCCGGCTCTAAGCCATACAGCATGGCGCACTGAACTATTGAGTAGTCATCAACACTTGTTGCCGAGGCATTCACAGCGTCCACGATTCTTTGGAGGGTGGTGATAACCCACAAGTATAGGGAATCATAGCAGTTTTCGAGGGTAGAGTATTCAACCCAAATTTATTGATTCGACACAAGGGGAGCCAAAGAATATTCTCAAGTATTAGCACCTGAGTTGTCAATTCAACCTATAACATCCCAAATTTCCCATTTGGAATGTTTTACAATTATAGCTAAGCATCTATGCATTATTGTTTGAATTGAGTGACATTTGAAGTATTTCAGAGGCTTCTGAGTTTGTGGAATTTGAATTCAAATTGGCAGTTGAAACTTATTTCAAAACAATGCCTGACAATACTTGAGAAAAAGTATGAGAGGAGTAAACATGACACTCCAAAAATGTGAGATGAAAAATGTTGCCAAAAAGTTTGAATTCAAATCTGATTTTATTTGGGATTTCTAGAAAATGTTTTTTTTAAGTTTGAGTTTTGCCCCTGGAAAAATGTTCAAATTGTAGGATAAATTCCCCTGATCATTTTGATATATATATGTCCTATATAAAAATATATATATTATATATATTCCCCCTCTCCCTAATTCAAAAAAAAAGGAAAAGAAAACCCCAGGCGCCCGGCCGAATAACTGACCCGGCCAGTAGAGGCAGCTCACCGGCCCTTGACCAGGCGCAGCCGACCAAATAGCGCCGAGCCCACGTCTGAGCCGCGCCGAACCCCTTTCCCCTCGGTCGCCCGTCGCTCACCTCTCCCCTCTCTCTCACCGACGTCTGGCCCCACCTTCCCTTTCCTCGCCCGCCACGCCTTGAACCGCCGCCGCCTTGGGAATCCGGAGAACGGGATCTTCCCCGATTCGCCCTCCTCCAAGTCGGTCCCGCCCTATAAATACCGACCCCTCACCCTGTTCCACCCTCCCCGAACCCCGAAACCTCTCCGCTCGCCGCAATCCCTCGCCGGAGCCGAGCGCCCCCGCCGCGCCATTGCCGCCTCACCGAGCTCCTCCGACCCCCCCCCCCCCCCGAGCTCCAACGACTTCACCTCCGGACTCCCCTCGCTCGTCCGCACCCGCCGGACGTCTCCGCCGTCGCCCCGGACCACCGGAGCCACCGCGCCGTCGCCGCCCGAGCCGCCGTCGTCCGTCGCCGTCGTCGCCACCGCGGTAAGCCGCCGGAAACCCCCACCACCGTCCGATCTAAAATCTAGGGTTTAGATTAGACTAGCGAAGGGGTACGCGTTTATTTTAAAAAGACCGGTTAGTTACGGTTTTTATTGGTTTAGTTAGAGGTTTAGTTAGACCGACCCGATCGGTTTTTTTTCATTGTCACCGGCACGCTTTTAGTTATTTGGCGCTTTGGCGTTAGATAGGCCCGTTAAGCGCTAGTTTTTCTTTTTATTTTCGTTTCTGTTTTTAACAGAATAGTTCCAGTTTTGTAAAATCGATATCTTTTAGGTTACTTAATATTTTTAATTGATTCTTTTTTTGTTAGTTTGCAAATTTGTTGTAGTTTCTGTAGAAAATATGTCACTTTATATTAGTTAGGATTACTTTATATTAGTGATTCTTTTTGTCACTGTTTTGTTATGACCTTGTCTAGCAGTAGGAATTTATTTGGGTATTTTTGATAATAAAAAAATAGTTTTAGTCAAAATCATGTGTTTCTTGTTTATTTAACTAGCTACTGTTTTCCTATTGTTTTATTTAGTAAATAATTTTATTTTACCTATGTTATAGTTTATTTTAGATTAGTTTACGTAGTTTTAGAACTTGAACTTTTATTTATGATGAGAATAAATTTTTTATTTTATTTTTCCTTGCTAGGGTTGTTATAGGCATAATAGGAGTTCTATAATAGCTTTTGATGTGACTCTTTTTGCTCCTAGTTTGTATGATGTTTTCCCTTCTGTTGGTTAGCAAAACCCATGCTTAGGTTCTGTTAAGAAAAGTTTTAGTTGTGTAAAACTATTTCTTAGTTCTTGCTTGATGTGGTGAAAACCTTGATTTGCTTTCTCCGAGTTTTCTTTGGATTTTGGTTTGAGTGCTTGGGTGTTTTACTTCCAACTTGCTGTTATGTTAAGTGATTGTATGTTTGTATGCTTATATGATTATTGTTTGCTTTGGTAGAATTTTGAGTCTGAAGCCTGCTATCACGAGTCCCTAGCTTTCGAAGACCGTCAGCCAGGAAAGTCATTTGATCATGATTTCTTTTACAATACCTATGATTTTATTGCATTAGAATTATACCTCCCCACCATGCATGCAGTAGGAGAATTTTAAGTTATGTTCTTGAGTAGTATCATGAGGTAGGATGAAACCAATTCCCATTGTTACCATGGCCGGGACGAAGTAGTTTCTTTTGCTTTGCTCGTGAGGCGGGGTTGGTTGAGTGATTCATAAGGGAGATGTGAGAGTCAACATGATGACAACCCCATGTCTTCAAGCTCAAGATGGACTTCAAAATTCACTCTTTGGGTGGAGGACGGTTGACGGGCACCTGGAGAAACCGGTGGCTGGCGGGATGCATGGAGAAGCGCCATGACATCTTGCGGAAAGCTTCACCCAGCCACGAAGAGGCGGATGGATACCCCATTGACCGGAAGCTTACTGCAGCCGCAAGCCATTATGGGCTCGGCTTGGTCGACCCTAGGTGTGACTCTGGCGGGACGGTGCTACGAGATGTAGAAGAACGATGCGATTGGATGAGCACCGGCGGTGGCGGAAGGAACTCTTCGGAAGACCCAGTTTCGTTCGTCCCGTCTTCAAACACCGGGAAGTGCGAAGACTTAAAAGGAGGAACGATTCTTGCGGGTAAAGTCGCCAAACCTCTGCAGAGTGAAGATCTAATCGGTTAGCCGTGTCCCGATTCTGGACAATTTGAGCCTCTGGAACTTGGAGTATTTCGGATATCTCAACACCGAACTTAATAAATTAATTAAGGGGGTTATTTAATAATTGGGATTGAGACATTGGTTGGCGGAACCATCTCAATAACTACCAACATTTTGTAGTATTTGCAAATAAGTCCTTGTTGTAGGGAAAAACTGGCTTTTTCGCAAAACAATGAAACTTAGAGCCCCACAGCCAAATTGCATATAGTGTTAGTAATTTTATTGTTGTTCTCTCTTTTGACTTGCCGGCATATTCAAAATGCTGACCTACACGGCTGCAACGTCTTATGTTGTAGAGGAGTTTTCCGATCAGGAGTGAGGCTACGATCCACGCTTGGCGATTGCCCTATGGAGTCAGATGGACTCGCTACTCGTCTACGCTTCCGCAGCTTTATTTAGTTTATTTCTCATGAGTTGTCCTTCGGCCGAATTTATTCTATTGTAATAAAGACTCGATATGAGAATCGTGTAATAAATTCAGGTGTGATTGAACTTTGAATTTCATCAATGTACTGTGTGTGCCAGCATGATCTTGGGATGGTACAGTTACACAGAGACTTGACCGATTTTGTAACGCCCCGGATACAACTTTCCATATTTGTTACTCCAACTCTTGCCATTTCCGGCTATGTGATATATTATTTTCTCCGTGGTTGGGTTTTGTCTTTTGTTTTGCTTTGCGTTCTTTGTCATGCATCTCATCTCATAGCATCATGCGCATTGCATTTGCATATTTTCATAAAACTTGTAGCCGTTCGTAGTTTCCCCTTCTCTCTTTGCCTCCGTTGTTATTTTATCAGGCTCTTGCCCCCGTTGACCTCTCTCGGACCAACCGTCTTCTCGTTCCCTCTTGTCTGGCCGTTTGACCCCTCCACACTTTACCCACCCCTCTTGCAGCGTGTCAAAACTTCACGAACCCGACCCGCTCAGCCATCACCATTGGGTCCGGATCATCCCCAATCATCTACAAAATATCTCCGTTTTCTCTTTTAGACTCCCTAACCTATTTATCCGAGACCGTCCGATTTTAATCGGAAGGTCCAAACCTAATCATTTTGTTCCTATATATAGACCAACCCCTACCCAAAAACCTAGGGACCTTGTTCCATCCTCCAAATCCTTCCGCCGCCGCCGCCAGTTTACCCCTCCTCGATTTTCTTCCACCTGCCCAACCGATGCCATCCACTGGTCTCCTCTTTCCTCGGGATCCTGCCCGATCGATCCTTCCAATCCATCCAGCCGCCACCCTCTCCCTCGATCTCTTGAGCGAGCAACCACTACCAGCCCGAGCGCTCGTTCCCGAATGGATCGAGGCGCTACATCCAGCCCGCAGCCGCGTGGATCCCCTCTGCCTCGCCTGAGCTCGCCGGGGAGCAGATCACCACGGCACCCGATCTCCCGTGCCTCCCCTCGTCCAGGAGCATCTGCTCCTCTGCCCGAGCACCCCTGCCTCGGCCTCGCGACTCCCTCCTGCAGCCTGTGCAAGCCACCCGGAGCTCCTCGCAACCCGGATCCGCTCCCCAGGTCGCCGGACCTCCCTGCAAACCTCGTCGCCGGCAACCACCACCAGCAGGACCAGCCCCGTCGCCCATCTCCTTCCTTCCTCCACTTCTTCTCTCTCGCTCCCTCTGATGGTGTCGCAGCGCCGCCCGATTCTGAGGAGCCTGCCGCCCGAGGATCTCACGAGGTCCCGTCGCCTCCGCCTCGTTCCGTGGAAGGAAGCCCTCGCGCCCGCTCCTCCAGTCTGCCCGGCGCCCGCCGCCTCGCGACATTGCATCCCTCGCCGCCTCTGCTTCCCCTGCATCCTCTGCTTGACGGGGAGGGCGAGCAGCGCCCGACCCCTGCCTCGCCTTAGTTCTCGCCGGGTCGCCGTCTCACCGCCGGACCCCGTCTCCCCCGCCACCCACTTGTCGCTGGAGGTCGCCTCCTCGCCAAGTCCCTTGCCGCGCCACCTCCTTGCTTCGCTCCTGCACGAGCAGGACGACGAGCGCTGTTGCCGCTGGTTGACCCAAGACTGGTCGCGCCAAAGACGCTAAGCCCAATGGCCTCTTCGCTTCCAGCCGGCCCAATGTGAGCAGTCGCCCAGCCCCTCCTCTCTGTTGGCCCAACATGCACCAGATTCGGCCTGCCATGTTTTTTTTCTGCTCCGAACGAATTTGTCTATTATCCAGTGATTTGCAGATTTGCAGAAAAGCCCTTCATGTTCATGCATTGAATAACTAAATAACCATGCATCATTTTAAAATGTTTTCAACATGTAAAATGCTTAGAATTTCATCTAGTTTCATAATATTCCACTTTCATCCATGGTTAAATTCTTAAACTTGTTGTTTGCATTAATTTTCATAAATTCCATGTTAAAATGATTTATTTCATAACTAAATAACCGTAGCTCGGTTTTAAATAAATTATATATGTAAATGGGGTAGAAAAATGCATAGATTAACATGGTAGCATCACTTTGAATATTTAACAACTCTAAAATTATGTACATGGCAGAACAGTACCAAACCTAATATATGCACATGAGGATTTCCGGAATTATCGTTTGTTGTTTCCGGCCTCATTTAAACTTGCCTAAATAGTTAGTTTTCATTTGCTTCACCCCTTGCCATGTTTAATAACATTTAATATTGTTGGGTACATAACCGAGAGAACTAAATAATTGATGTGGTGTTTCATCAATATGCAACTCGTTGCATATTGGGCTCCATTTTACGTGTAGTTTTGTTGGTGCATATTGCCATGCCATGAATCATTAATCCGGACATGCATCATACTTGTGTGCGCATCATGCCAATTTTATGTGATGGTTGTTTACTATGTTGTTTGTTTCTTTCCGGGTTGCTTCTCTCGTTAGCTTCGGTTTCGTTCGGAGTTGTGAGGATTAGATTCGACTATGTCCGTTTGTCTTCTTCATGGACTCGTTCTTCTTCCTTGTGGGATCTCGGGCAAGATGACCTTACCCTAAATCACTTCTATCTTTGCTATGCTAGATGCTCGCTCTTTTGCTATGCCTATCTTTGTGATGCCTACCACTTGCTATATCATGCCACCCATATTGCCATGTCAGCCCTAACCATCCTTTCCTAGCAAACCGTTGATTGGCTATGTTACCGCTTTGCTCAGCCCCTCTTATAGCGTTGCTAGTTGCAGGTGAAGTTGAAGTTTGTTCCTTGTTGGACCATGGAGATGTTGTTCCTGATCGGAACATGTTTTCTTGTTGGGGATATCACAATATATATCTGCTATAATTAATACATCTATATACTTGGTAAAGGGTGGAAGGCTCGGCCTTATGCCTGGTGTTTTGTTCCACTCTTGCCACCCTAGTTTCCGTCATACCGGTGTTATGTTCCTTGATTTTATGCGTTCCTTACGGTTGGGTGATTTATGGGACCCCCTTGACAGTTTGCTTTGAATAAGACTTCGTCCGGCAAGGCCCAACATTGGTTTTACCATTTGCCACCTAAGCCTTTTTCCCCGGGTTTTCACGAGCCCGAGGGTCATCTTTATTTTAACCCCCGGACGGTGCTCCTTCGAGTGCTGGCCCGAACCGAGCCTACCAAGGGGCCACCACGGGAAACTTCGAGGCTTGGTTTTACTCGTAGCTTTGTCTCATCTGGATGTGCCACGAGAACGAGATATGTGCAGCTCCTATCGGGATTTGTCGGCACAGTCGGGTGGCTTTGCTGGTCTTGTTTTATTGCTGTCGAAATGTCTTGTAGTCCGGGATTCCGAGATTGATCGGGCCTTCCCGGTAGAAGGAATATCCTTCGTTGACCGTGAGAGCTTATAATGGGCTAAGTTGGAACACCCCTGCAGGGTAATATCTTCAAAGCCGTGCCCAGTTATGAGGCGAGATGGGAATTTGTTAATGTCCGGTTGTAGAAAACCGAAGTTGACCTCAAATAAAATACACATCAACGGCGTGTGTAACCGTGATGGTCTCTTCTCGGCGAGTCCGGGAAGTGAACACGGTGTTGGAGTTATGTCGGCGTAAGTAGTTCAGGATCACTTCTTGATCGCTACTAGCTTCACGACCGTGCTTTGCTCCTCTTCTCGCTCTCTTTTGCGAAGTAGCCACCATATATGCTAGTCGCTTGCTGCAGCTCCTTTGTACTACTCTGTCCTTCCTATAAGCTTAAATAGTCTTGATCTCGCGGGTGTGAGATTCTTTGAGTCCCGTGACTCACAGATACTTCAAAAGCGATTGCAGGTGCCGGCGATGCCGGTCAAGGGTGACTCAACCGAGCTCAAGTGGTAGTTCGACGAGGAACGTGGTCGTTACTATGTGTATTTTCCTGATGATCAGTAGTGGTGCCCAGTTGGGACGATCGGGGATCTGTGTAGCATTTGGGGTATCTTCTTTATTTTTGTTCCGTAGTCGGACCTTGAGTGTACTACGAATGATGGATGTTTATTTATGTATTGTGTGAAGTGGCATTTGTAAGCCAACTATGTATCTCTTTCCCTTATGTATTACATGGGTTGTGTGAAGATTACCTCACTTGCGACATTGCTTTCAATGCGGTTATGCCTCTAAGTCGTGCCTCGACACGTGGGAGATATAGCCGCATCGAGGCGTTACAAGTTGGTAATCGAGCCTTCCCGACTTAGGAGCCCCCTACTTGATTGTTCTTTGGCGTTGTTGAGTCTAGAATGAAAAAATGTTTTGAATCTTAGGATTATATATATCGGAGAGTAGGATTCTTTTACTCCCCAGTCCCTTCGTCAGCTCTGTGAGGTATCTGACGTAGTGTTTTGACTCTTCTCTCCTCAAATTTCACTAAAAATTTTTTAGGATCACGTGGGTATCTTGGAATCGTTCGATGGTTTTGTGGCGAGAACATTGTTCTTGGTGCCTCCCGACATTTAGGGGTTGTGGCGGTGTCCGGGAGTTGAGCTCGAGGTGTTGTCGTCACAATTTTATCGTTCTTGATTCTGGAATACTGAGTTTTGCCGACATCGAAATCTCTTTTGTGCGATTGTTGGTGAGATAACCCCGATAGCCCAAAGATCGAGGCGAAAAGTGGAGTATTGCCATGACTTGTATAACGGATGTTTTTGAAGGTCGAGGTACACGATTTCCGAGGATTTCTTGGTTATCTGTTGACGGATGGATACAATTTGGATCTAGGTATTGTTAGTTTGGGTGCTATATTTTGTGTCCCTGTATCCCCAACACCAGATTGCATAACCAGAAAGTTTCGGGAGTTTATAGGTGGGAATTCTAGTAGCTACAGGATATCTTTCCGAAGATGTATGATTTGAGATTGGGGTTCAACGTCTAGTGGTCCGCCCATTCACGGTCGATTCACGATGGTCGCGAGGCGTCTTAAAGAATCCTTGGCTATGCTGATTCGGGACGTCTTGTTTGTCATTCGTGATTTGCCGCTATATCGTCGTGTCGTGTAGGGCCCCACCACGAACACTTTGGGCGAAATCTCTATCATGTGTTTGTTCCGGCTTATTCTAGAAGCCAATCTTTGTTTTCAGTTGTGGTATTCGAGTTGCTTCAATGCCAAGTGTTGATTCCATACCTTATTCTAAGCGGTGTTCTCATATTGCTATTTGAATACTAATCCGTCTTGATCATCGAGGTCGTCATGTTAATCCTTTCCAACCGCGTGCTTCTCTCCAATTAAATCCGATCATTCCAACATTCGCAAGATCAATTCTAAGCTTTTTCTCAACGGTGTTCATTTCATCCGTCCCAAGTTGCCTTTGTTTTCCCCACCCTCCCACCCTTTTTCTCAAGGACTCTGATTTCTTAATCAATTATACTTTTTATTGACGTGAAGTCTCTTCATTCTTTTCCTCCATGCTCTTATCCTGGTGATTCTCATGAAGATGCTAAAGGAAGCTCCGAGTTTATTATTCTTCGTTCTTTTCTTCTCCGGTGGATTTAGTTCAAGATTTCGGTGTTGATCTTATCCCTTTTCCTCTTTTCACAATGCTTTCTCATGCCGGTGTATCTACGTAATCATTCACTTCTCGCTATTCATTTGGTTAGGAGTGATGAAGATATCTCAGAAGATTCAAGTTTCTATTCTCAATTCACTCAAGTTCTTTTGAGGATGCTATCTCATTCAAGCCATTTAATTCAACCGGTGCAATCTCTCTTTTCAAGCAATCGTTCAACGGTGTTTCTTTTGAGTGGGCCCTAACCCACAGGTCTTTTCCCAGGATCTTACCTGACTCTTCTAATTTATCCGGAGCTATTCCCAAATTCTTTTCGAAGTTTGACGTAAGAATGAATTATCATCAGTCAAATGTCTTTCTCCAAGATCTTTCAAATTCTTTTCATCTTGTGGTTCAACCTTTCTAATTTTCATTCGAGTGTCTCAACAATTCATGGTGGTGTTTCTCATCGTCATTCTTGATTTGAAGACCGAAGAAGAGTTTCTCTTTAATCTTGCTCCATTCTCTTCAAGATTCATGGTTCTAGCTTCGTGCCATCCTCATAATTGTTTTGATTGTGAGAATTCTTTTCACCCATCCGGAGCATTTCAGGAGTCTTTTCAGTTTGATTCTCGGGAGCCCATCATCTCGTAATTATTCATTCAAGCGTTCAACTCTTGTTTTCCAAATCTCATCGATTGCATCGTCGAAATATTCTCTAATCAGTTCATGATCTCTTCGTTCTAATGTATCTAAATCCTGTCAAGCATCTTTATTCGTTTTCTAATTCTTCACGGTGAATTGTGCCTTTTCTACTTTCATTTTCAATTCTTACGGTGGTTCGTTCAAAGATTTCACTTCCTTCATTATCATATCAATTCATTTGTTGTTTCCAAATCCCACCGGTGGTTCCATCAATACCTTCTCAAGTTTTGCGCTATATCTCTATCTGTAATCATTTTTCAATGAGAATAAGTAGTATGCCAAATCCATTGCTTGACATCAATTTAAATTGGTGAAGGATACGCATAACATAATTCTTGTTCTTGTTTCATCCAAGTGATTAACTCCTTCTTCGGAGATTGTTCATGATGAAGTAATTCTTGATTTCATTTGTTCATCTTTCTTTCCGGAGTTCCAAATTTTTCTCGGTTATATCATTTCAAAGCTTCATCTTATCCGCAAG
The DNA here is from genome assembly GCA_021605145.1 of Aegilops bicornis. Lineage (NCBI taxonomy): Eukaryota > Viridiplantae > Streptophyta > Magnoliopsida > Poales > Poaceae > Aegilops > Aegilops bicornis. The sequence goes on from CM038671.1 coordinate 128,026,118, forward strand.
GCTTCACCTTGTGTTGTCAACTTCTCTTTCTTTCTATCATCCTTTTATTACCGGAGTTCTTCATGGAGGCTCTACATGGTGGTTCGTCAAGGATTCATTTATTTCTCGATTTGTCCTTCAAGTTTTTCTCGGAGTTAAGATCCGTCAAGCCATACTTCAAAATAAACATGGTGTTCCAACACATGTTTTGTTTTGAGGAGTTCAAGTATTCTTCATTTTGCATTCGAAGTGCAGTTCTTTCTATAAATATCTTTTGAGGTGGTGTTATGTCATTCTGACAATTTTAGTTCGCGTTTCATGATACACATGTTGTCAAGAATGAGATATTGAAACCCATCATCTTCTTCCTTGGAGTTATCTTGGTATAGATTTCACCTAAAGCCTTCCCTAAGGAAAGTTGCTATTTGTGGTGCTTATCAATGACCCAAGTTCTTCATTTGTCCTCTCGGTGAAATAAGTTTCTCGTCTCCTTGTTGATATCAATACAATCGTTTGTTTCCGTTGGTGGCAGAAGCTCACCTCATAATGTTGAGATGTTTCCATAAGTCCACTACAAGGTTATTCTTTTCGTTGTTGGTTTTCCAACAACTCCGTTCTATCTTTCTTTTAAGGGTGCTTTCCAAACTCATTTGTGGTAGAAGTTGTCATTTTCTTCTTCATTCTGTTATCCCAATGATCTATCTTCTATTATTTCTTCCGGAGGCATTGTGATGTTGCTCTTTTCACTCATCATCTCGAATTGTGAGGATCGTGTTCTTTTCGTGCTCATCCATTTAACCGGAGCGTTGTGTCATCTATTCAAGTTCTTTTCATCTTATCAAGTCATGCGTCTCTTTTCAACTTTGAGTGCTGTCTGAAATCCTTCTTACCCCTTGTGCCATTCCTTCAATAGTTCTGGAAGCAGTGTGTTGTTGTTTTCATCAAGTATCCTCTCATCTTGTCAAGTTCATGTTCTATTCCTTCCATGTTCAGTCGGAGTGCTGTCAAAAATTATATCATTCTTATCTCGTTTCAACCAGAGTGGTTTCAATTTCCTTCTTGTCTATTGTGCTCGTCATTCATGTCTTTGCAACCTTCAAGTTCTCGTAATACTCCTTGTTCCTCTTTTCTACCGGATTGTTTGCAATCTCGTTCATCTCCGTTGTTTTGTTTCTTTCAATTTGTTCAACCTCTCAAGGTTCGTGGTTTCACTCATTCGTCAAAGAAGCAACTTAGTTTACCTCTCATCTTCCTCTTCCTTTTCCCTCCGGTGCCATCCTAGATCTCGGGACGAGATCCTCTCGTAGTGGTGGAGTGTTGTAACGCCCCGGATACAACTTTCCATATTTGTTACTCCAACTCTTGCCATTTCCGGCTATGTGATATATTATTTTCTCCGTGGTTGGGTTTTGTCTTTTGTTTTGCTTTGCGTTCTTTGTCATGCATCTCATCTCATAGCATCATCGCATTGCATTTGCATATTTTCATAAAACTTGTAGCCGTTCGTAGTTTCCCTTCTCTCTTTGCCTCCGTTGTTATTTTGTCGGGCTCTTGTCCCGTTGACCTCTCTCGGACCAACCGTCTTCTCGGTCCCTCTTGTCTGGCCGTTTAACCCCCTCCACACTTTTCCCACCCCCTCTTGCGCTCGTCCGAAACTTCCTAAACCCGACCGGCTCAGTCTTAAACATTGGGTCCGGATCATCCCCAATCATCTACAAAATATCTCCGTTTTCTCTTTTAGACTCCCTAACCTATTTATCCGAGACCGTCCGATTTTAATCGGAAAGGTCCAAACCTAATCATTTTTTTCCTATATATAGACCAACCCCTACCCAAAAACCTAGGGACCTTGTTCCATCCTCCAAATCCTTCCGCCGCCGCCGCCAGTTTACCCCTCCTCGATTTTCTTCCCTGCCCAACCGATGCCATCCACCTGGTCTCCTCTTTCCTCGGGATCCTGCCCGATCGATCCTTCCAATCCATCCAGCCGCCACCCACTCTCCCTCGATCTCTTGAGCGAGCAACCACTACCAGCCCGAGCGCTCGTTCCCGAATGGATCGAGGCGCTACAAATAGCCCGCAGCCGCGTGGATCCCTCTACGCCTCTTTGAGCTCGCCGGGGAGCAGATCACCACGGCACCCGATCTCCTGTGCCTCCCCTCGTCCAGGAGCATCTGCTCCTCTGCCCGAGCACCCCCTGCCTCGGCCTCGCGACTCCCTCCTGCAGCCTGTGCAAGCCACCAGGAGCTCCTCGCAACCCGGATCCGCTCCTGTGTCGCCGGACCTCCACCGCAAACCTCGTCGCGGCAACCACCACCAGCAGGACCAGCCCGTCGCCCCTCTCCTTCCTTCCTCCACTTCTTCTCTCTCGCTCCCTCTCGATGGTGTCGCGGCGCGCCCGTTTCTGCAGGAGCCTACCGCCCGAGGATCTCCACAGAGGTCCCGTCGCCTCCGCCTCGTTCCAGGAAGGAAGCCCTCGCGCCCGCTCATCCGTCTGCCCGGCGCCGCCGCCCTCGCGACATTGCGTCCCTCGCCGCCCGGCCTTTGCTTCCCTGCATCCTTCGCTTGGCGGGAGGGCGAGGCGCCCGACCCTGCCTCGCCTTAGTTCTCGCTGGGTCGCCGTCTCACCGCGGATCCAGTCTCCCCGCCACCCACTAGTCAGCTGGAGGTCGCCTCCTCGCCAAGTCCCTTGCGCGCCACCTCCTTGCTTCGCTCCTGCCTGGCGGAGACGGCAGCGCCTGTTGTCGCCAGCTGCGTTGACCCGCACCTGGGTCGCGCCCAGCACGCCAAGCCCAGCCGGCCTCTTCTGCTTCCAGCCGGCCCAATGTGAGCAGCCGCCCAGCCCCTCCTCTCTGTTGGCCCAACATGCACCAGATTCGGCCTGCCATGTTTTTTTACGCTCGACGAATTTGTCTATTATTCCAGGATTTGCAGATTTGCAGAAAACCCTTCATGTTCATGCATTGAATAACTAAATAATCATGCATCATTTTAAAATGTTTTCAACATGTAAAATGCTTAGAATTTCATCTAGTTTCATAATATTCCACTTTCATCCATGGTTAAATGCTTAAACTTGTTGTTTGCATTAATTTTCATAAATGCCATGTTAAAATGATTTATTTCATAACTAAATAACCGTAGCTCGGTTTTATATAAATTATATATGTAAATGGGGTAGAAAAATGCATAGATTAACATGGTAGCATCACTTTGAATGTTTAACAACTCTAAAATTATGTACATGGCAGAACAGTACCAAACCTAATATATGCACATGAGGATTTCCGAATTATCGTTTGTTGTTTCGGCCTCATTTAAACTTGCCTAAATAGTTAGTTTTCATTTGCTTCACCCCTTGCCATGTTTAATACCATTTAATATTGTTGGGTACATAACCGAGAGAACTAAATAATTGATGTGGTGTTTCGTCAATATGCAACTCGTTGCATATTGGGCTCCATTTAACTTGTAGTTTTGTTTGTGCATATTGCCATGCCATGAATCATTAAACGGACATGCATCATACTTGTTTGCGCATCATGCCATGTTTATGTGATGGTTGTTTACTATGTTGTTTGTTTCTTTCCGGTTGCTTCTCTCGTTAGCTTCGGTTTCGTTCGGAGTTGAGAGGATCCGTTCGACTACGTCCGTTTGTCTTCTTCATGGACTCGTTCTTCTTCCTTGTGGGATCTCAGGCAAGATGACCATACCCTCGAAATCACTTCTATCTTTGCTATGCTAGATGCTCGCTCTTTTGCTATGCCTATGCTGCGATGCCTACCACTTGCTATATCTTGCCACCCATATTGCCATGTCAGCCCCTAACCATCCTTTCCTAGCAAACCGTTGATTGGCTATGTTACCGCTTTGCTCAGCCCCTCTTATAGCGTTGCTAGTTGCAGGTGAAGTTGAAGTTTGTTCCTTGTTGGAACATGGAGATGTTGTTCTGATCGGAACATGTTTACTTGTTGGGGATATCACAATATATATCTGCTATAATTAATACATCTATATACTTGGTAAAGGGTGGAAGGCTCGGCCTTATGCCTGGTGTTTTGTTCCACTCTTGCCACCCTAGTTTCCGTCATACCGGTGTTATGTTCCTTGATTTTGCGTTCCTTACGGTTGGGTGATTTATGGGACCCCCTTGACAGATTCGCTTTGAATAAGACTCGTCCAAAGAAGGCCCAACATTGGTTTTACCATTTGCCACCTAAGCCTTTTTCCCCGGGTTTTCGAGAGCCCGAGGGTCATCATTATTTTAACCCCCCCCCCCCAGGACCCGTGCTCCTTCGAGTGCTGGCCCGAACCGAGCACTTCAAGGGGCCACCACGGGAAACTTCGAGGCTTGGTTTTACTCGTAGCCCTGTCTCATCTGGATGTGCCACGAGAACGAGATATGTGCAGCTCCTATCGGGATTTGTCGGCACAACCGTGTGGCTTTGCTGGTCTTGTTTTATTCTTTGTCGAAATGTCTTGTAGTCCGGGATTCCGAGATTGATCGGGTCTTCCCAGAGAAGGAATATCCTTCATTGACCGTGAGAGCTTATAATGGGCTAAGTTGGAACACCCTGCGGGGTAATATCTTTGAAAAGGCGTGCCCGGATTTATGAGGCAGATGGGAATTTGTTAATGTCGGTTGTAGAAAACCGAAGTTGACCTCAAATAAAATACACATCAACGGCGTGTGTAACGTGATGGTCTCTTCTCGTGAGTCCGGGAAGTGAACACGGTGTTGGAGTTATGTCGGCGTAAGTAGTTCAGGATCACTTCTTGATCGCTACTAGCTTCACGACCGTGCTTTGCTCCTCTTCTCGCTCTCTTTTGCGAAGTAGCCACCATATATGCTAGTCGCTTGCTGCAGCTCCACCTTACTACTCTGTCCTTCCTATAAGCTTAAATAGTCTTGATCTCGCGGGTGTGAGATTGCTGAGTCCCCGTGACTCACAGATACTTCCAAACAGTTGCAGGTGCCGACGATGCGGTCAAGGTGACTCAACCGAGCTCAAGTGGGAGTTCGACGAGGAACGTGGTCGTTACTATGTGTCTTTTCACGATGATCGGTAGTGGTGCTCAGTTGGGACGATCGGGGATCTGTGTAGCATTTGGGGTATCTTCTTTATTTTGGTTCCGTAGTCGGACCTTGAGTGTACTCTGAATGATGGATGTTTATTTATGTATTGTGTGAAGTGGCATTTGTAAGCCAACTATGTATCTCTTTCCCTTATGTATTACATGGGTTGTGTGAAGATTACCTCACTTGCGACATTGCTTTCAATGCGGTTATGCCTCTAAGTCGTGCCTCGACACGTGGGAGATATAGCCGCATTGAGGGCGTTACAGATTTTGGGTCGGGTCGCTACAGAGATGGTACCAGAGCCAGGTTGACCGTAGGACGTAACCCCTAGGATCGGAAAGCCATAGGAAGAGACAATTTATTTTATGTCCTTATCATTCCGTAATTCTCCCCTGTTCATTTTTGACTTCTCTCCGATTTTCAACATTCTAGATGGTCACGAGTTCACCCCAGTTACGCTACGGAGTTTTGCCAGCCAGATGAGATGGTGCCTCTCGGCAAGAAGCTGGTTCATATCGTGAAGAAGCTGAAGATTGCTCTGCCCTCAATCACCGGGAAGCCTACCAATGCACTTCCGACGGATACTCGCTATAGGATTAAGGTGCACATTCCAGGGAGGACTTTCGGACGACATTCAGAGCCCATTGACTTTGAGTTTACCGATTTCAGTTGGATCCTCGGAAGAGACATGGCGATTTATCGTGCACTTGGACATCTCCGAGAAGAGTACAGGGCCGAGCTCGACCCATCAGACCTCGCCATGATTTCTCGTAGAGCTAGGAATGGAGATATCATACATGCCGTGAGAAGACGACTCCATTCTCTCATATGTCCAGGACTTGGAGAGTCTCCTCAGAAACGGGAAATCCGGACTCATTGTAACTCCAAGGTACACAGAGGCTGTTGTTCCGTGAACTGGGCCGGAGGAGAAAGCACACGCGGACTTCCTTGACCATGAAGAAGAAATCAAGGACTTCATGGAGAGAGTCGACAAGCTGAAGATGGATGTTGCCGCATTAGAGGAGAAGATGGACCTGGGAGAAGACCTTTTTCCGAGTGGAGATGACGGACCCCTCGTGAGCAATGACCAGGATTATGAAGAGAGCTCCACCAAGAAAGCCGCAGAGGAGGCGCCACACCGAGGGACGCCACACCGGAGGACGCCGCACCAGAGGACGCAAGGATAATTGATGAAGACATTTAGTCGACCGCCATGTTATTCTATTTTCTGTCGATCAGTTAGGTCGTTATTTTCGATTAGTCGTGAGAATTTGTAATCCGAGATTGAACCATGTTTGAGATGATTGAATAAATGATTGGTGTGATTATGATTGTGCATTCATATGGGTAGTGATATTTTCTCATTAGACCCTTGTTCTATTCTAATTTCCTCATCCACTCCAAAACACGGATGCCTCCGAGACGTGACCCGGTTTCAACTTTCCGCGGAGCTCACCCAGCTGATCCAAAGCAGAATGCCCTCATGCGAGATGCTCATCCGTAACCGAACAACAACAACAACAACAACAACCCACCGCCACCACCTGTTGAGAACTTGACCCGCTTCCTAAGGCTGAATCCGCGGTGTTCTCTAGCGACCTTGAGCCGATTGTGGCCGATGATTGGCTCCGCAAGGTCGGAAGAGAGTTAGCCACTCTTTGGATGCTCGGATGCAGAGAAGGTGCGCTTTGCCGCACATCGGCTTGATGGACCTGCAGCCTCTTGGTGGGAGAACTACACCGCCACTTATCCCATCGCCACCATCACGTGGGATCAGTTCCGAAGCTTTCCGCACCGCTCATGTCTCACCGGAGCCATGAGTGCGAAGAAGCGTGAGTTCCGCAACTTACGCCAGGAAACCGTCTTGTGGGGCAAGACGTGGATGAGTTCAACAAGTTAGCTCGCTATGCCACGGATGATGTGGCCACAGATGCCGCAAAGCAGGAAAAGTTTCTCGAGGGACTCAATGACGAGCTGGGAATGCAGCTAATGGTGGCTACCTTCAACAACTAACAGGAGCTGGTAGACAAGGCCACCATACTCGAAGGCAAGCAGCAGTAGATTGATAGCTGCAAGCGGAAGTATGGCCAGGGGAAGTACAACTCTGGAGCTCAGCAGAAGCCCCGTTATGCCCATACTCGGGAGGGCATACCCATCACACCCATGGAGGACATAACCATGGAGGGAATGGGAACAACCGCAACCACGACAACAAGTCGGGGTAATGGAAGCGGCAATGGCAACCCGCATCGTCACGCCCGGCTCGGAAGGATCCGAGTCACATCACTGTTTCAAGTGCCGGAAAACAGGGCACTATGCCACCGATCGCCGGAGGCCAAGCGGAGGAATGGAAAGCGGCAATGGAAGCTCAGCAAAGAAGCCCAACCCTTTTCCTCGTGCTCAGGTGAACCACATTGACGTGGAGGACGTCTATGATCAGCCAGAAACTATGGTTGGTAAGTTTTCATGAAATTCACATCCAGTATTGGTACTCTTTGATTCTGGTGCAACGCATTCATTTATATCAAGGGTAGTTGTGGAAAAGTACGGGTTGCCCACTAGAACCCTTAGAAGCCCTCTTCACGCGTCGATTCAGAGGAGAAATGATGGCGGGCTTAGGCTGTCATGCAACTCTTAACATCGGAAACCATAAATTTCCGCAGACCTCATAGTATTGGAAACCCGGACCTTGGATGTAATCCTAGGCATGGATTGGTTGACGAAGTTTGAAGGAAACATAGACTGTGCCCGCAAGGCGATTACGCTCACCACTCCGGAGTAGAAGAGGATCAAGTATGTATCCGAGCGTATCCCGATGAAGAATCGGTGAATTCCCTCACGGAGTTGTTCAGAGGAAGTGCCGATGGTACAAGATTTTCCCGATGTGTTTCCGGAGGAATTACGAGAATGCCACCGGACGAGAGACATTGAATTTCGATTGAGTTATTGCGGCACAGCCCCAATATCCAAGAGACCCTATCGGATGCCCCGAGCGAATTGGAAGAGATCAAAAGCAAATTAATGAGCTATTGGAGAAGGGATATATCCGACCAAGCTCGTCACCTTGGGGAGCCCAGTTCTTTTGGTAGAGAAGAAGGATGGAACCCTGAGAATGGTTGTGGATTATCGTTCGTTGAACGACGTGACCATCAAGAACAAGTACCCTCTGCCGATGATTAATGATCTATTTGATCAGTTAGTTGGAGCCAAGGTATTCTCCAAGATCGATCTTGATCGAGGTATCATCGATTGAAGATCCGTGAAACGGATATACCTAAAACAGCATTCACCACTGGTATGGTTTATATGAGTATACCGTCATGTCATTCGGATTGACTAATGCCCTGCATACATCATGAATTTGATGAACAAGGTATTTATGGAATATCTGGACAAATTTGTCGTGGTGTTCATCGATGATATCTGATTTTCTCCAAGAGCGAGGAAGAGCATAAGGAACATTTGCGTCTAGTTACGGAGAAACTCCGAGAACATCAGTTGTATGCCAAGTTCAGCAAATGTGAATTTTGGCTGAAGGAAGTCGGATTCCTCGGACATGTTATTTCAGGAGAAGGAATAGCGATTGACCCCACCAAGGTTGTATCAGTCACCGATTGGCAGTCACCCACCTCTGTCAAGGAGATCCGCAGTTTTCTCGGACTCGCAGGATATTATCGGAGGTTTATTGAGAATTTCTCGAAGATTGGCAAGCCCATGACGGAGCTTATGAAGAAGGACGCCAAGTACATTTGGACCGAGGATTGTGAAGCCAGTTTTCAGGAATTGAAGAAACGTTTGGTTACAGCCCCAGTGCTGATTTTGCCGGACATACACAAGGATTACCAGGTATATTGTGACGCTTCTACTTGAGGACTCGGAGGAGTACTCATGCAGGAAGGAAAAGTTGTAGCTTATACCTCCAGACAGCTCGACCTCACGAGATGAATTACGCCACACATGATTTGGAGTTAGCAGTAGTAGTGCATGCACTCAAGACACAGAGGCATTTCCTTATCAGAAATAGTTGTGATGTTTACACAGATCATAAGAGCTTGAAGTATATTTTCACGCAGAAGGAGTTGAACCTCAGGCAGAGGAGATGGCTAGAGTTAATCAAGGACTATGACATGAGATTGCATTATCACCCAGGAAAGGCTAATGTTGTAGCAGATGCCTTGAGCCGTAAGAGTTATGTGAATACTCTTATAGCGGGAGGATTACCCCAGGAGTTAGTCGATGGCCTCAGAGATCTCGGTGGAGATAGTTCCGAGAGGATATGTTGCAGCTACGAAGTTCAGTCCACTTTGCCCGAAAGAATTCGTGAAGCCCAGAAGTCGGACAAGGAAATTGATGAGATAAACAAAAGGATGAATGAAGGAAAAGCTAAAGTGTTTCGTAAGGATGAATACGGAGCTATATGGTACGAGGACCGTATTTATGTGCCCAATGATCCCGAACTCAGGAAGCTAATTCTTCAGGAGGCTCATGATTCACCGTACTCGATTCACCCGGTAACACCAAGATGTATCTGGATTTGAAGGAAAGTTTCGGTGGACGGGTATGAAGAAGGATATTCCGAGTACGTAGCAATATGCGATGTTTGCCAGCGAGTAAAGGCGGAACATCAGAAGCCAGCAGGATTACTTCAACCCTTGCCGATTCCCGAGTGGAAATGGGAAAAACTTGGAATGGATTTTATCACAGGATTACCCAGGACCCGTTCAGGTTATGATTCCATCTGGGTAGTGGTTGATCGATTGACCAAGGTAGCTCATTTCATTCCCTGAAGACTACCTATACCAGCGCTAAGTTAGCCAAGATATACATGACCAGGATCGTATATGCGCATGGAGTTCCGAGGAGTATCGTGTCGATAGAGGAACACAATTTACCTCAAAGTTTTGGAATCAGTTGCATGAAACTTTGGGTACGAGGCTGGGGTTCAGTACAGCTTTTCATCCGCAGACAGATGGACAGACCGAGAGAGTCAACCAGATTCTGGAGGACATGTTGAGAGCTTGTGCGCTAGACTATGGATCTAGCTGGGATTTGCCATACGCGGAGTTCTCGTACAATAACAGTTATCAGACCAGTCTGAAGATGGCCCCTTTTGAAGCTCTATATGGAAGGAGGTGCAGAACACCATTGTTGTGGGATGGTGTTGGAGATCGAAAACTTTTCGGTCCCGATCTTATCAGAGATTCCGAAGAGAAAGTCAAGCTAATTCGAGATAGGCTCAAGGTAGCCCAGTCGAGGCAGAAGAGTTATGCCGACAGTAAACGCAAGGAAGTAACATACGAAGCGGGAGACCGGGCATATCTTCGTGTGTCCCACCGTGGAATCAAGAGGTTCGGTGTTAAAGGAAAGTTAGCACCCCGGTTCATTGGCCCCTACAAAATCCTCGAACGTCGTGGGGAAGTTGCTTACAAGTTGGAATTGCTGGAAGGATTGTCCGGAGTTCACGATGTCTTCCATGTTTCTCAGCTGAAGAAATGCCATGCCAAGATGGCCGATATTCCGTTAAGAGATACAGTGCCCCTAGAGGCCATACAGCTCGACAGTGACCTGACTTATGAGGAGAAACCCGTCCGAATTCTCGAGACTACTGACAGAGTCACCCGCAGCAAGATCATCAAGTTTTGCAAGGTCTTTGTGGAGTCATCATTCCGAGGAGGAAGCCACCTGGGAGCAAGAAGAAGACCTCCGCCGAGACCACCCGCACCTATTTGCTAGCCAACCCGAATCTCGAGGGTGAGATTCATCTTAAGGTGGGTAGGTTTGTAACATCCCAAATTTCCCATTTGGAATGTTTTACAATTATAGCTAAGCATCTATGCATTATTGTTTGAATTGAGTGACATTTGAAGTATTTCAGAGGCTTTTGAGTTTGTGGAATTTGAATTCAAATTGGCAGTTGAAATTTATTTCAAAACAATGCCTGACAATACTTGAGAAAAAGTATGAGAGGAGTAAACGTGACACTCCAAAAATGTCAGATGAAAAATGTTGCCAAAAAAATTCAAATCTGATTTTATTTGGGATTTCTAGAAAATGTTTTTTTTAAGTTTGAGTTTTGCCCCTGGAAAAATGTTCCAGTTGTAGGATAAATTCCCCTGATCATTTTGATATATATATGTCCTATATAAATATATATATATTATATATTCCCCCCTCCCTAATTCAAAAAAGAAAAGAAAAAGAAAACCCAGCGCCTACCAGCCAACTGCCGGCCAGCCGAGTAGCCCACCAGCGCAGCCCAAAGCGCCCGAGCTGCCCACGCCCGAGCCGCCATGAACCCCTTTCCCTCGCCGCTCGCTCACCTCTCCCTCTATCTCACCGACGCTGCCCCACCCTTCCCTTTCCTCGCCCACGCCAGCCCACGCCCGAACCGCCGCCGGAATCCCGAGAACGCGGATCTCCCCTCCCGATTCGCCCCGTCCTCCAAGCCGGTCCTCCCCCCTATATATACCGACCCCCTCACCCCGTTCCGCCCCTCCCCGAACCTCGAAATCCCCTCCGCTCGCCGCAATCCCTCGCCGGAGCCGAGCGCCCCCGCCGCGCCATTGCCGCCTCACCGAGCTCCTCCGACCCCCCCCCCGAGCTCCAACGACTTCACCTCAGGACTCCCTCGCTCGTCACCGCCCGGGACGTCTCCGCCGTCGCCGGACCACCGGAGCCACCGCGCCGTCGCCGCTCGAGCCGCCGTCGTCCGTCGCCGTCGTCGCCACCGCGGTAAGCCGCCGGAAACCCCCACCACCGTCCGATCTAAAATCTTGGGTTTAGATTAGACTAGCGAAGGGGTACGCGTTTATTTTAAAAAGACCGGTTAGTTATGGTTTTTATTGGTTTAGTTAGCGGTTTAGTTAGACCGACCCGATCGGTTTTTTTTTCTGTTAGCCGCTGGCACGCTTTAGTTATTTGACGCCTGAGCGTTAGATAGGCCCGTTAGCGCTAGTTTTTCTTTTTTATTTTCGTTTCTGTTTTTAACAGAATAGTTCCAGTTTTGTAAAATCCATATCTTTTAGGTTACTTAATATTTTTAATTGATTCTTTTTTTGTTAGTTTGCAAATTTGTTGTAGTTTCTGTAGAAAATATGTTTAGCCATGTTTAAATTAGTAGAAATTGTTTTATTTTAGTTTTAGACAGATTAGTATTTCTGCTATAAAATGAGTTAGGATTACTTTATTTTAGTGATTCTTTTTGTCACTGCTTTGTTTTGACCTTGCCTAGCAGTAGGAATTTATTTGGGTATTTTTGATAATAAAAAAATAGTTTTAGTCAAAATCATGTGTTTCTTGTTTATTTAACTAGCTACTGTTTTCCTATTGTTTTATTTAGTAAATAATTTTATTTTACCTATGTTATAGTTTATTTTAGATTAGTTTCTGTAGTTTTAGAACTTGAACTTTTATTTACAATAGAATAAATTTTTTATTTTATTTTTCCTTGCTAGGGTTGTTATAGGCATAATAGGAGTTCTATAATAGCTTTTGATGTGACTCTTTTTGCTCCTAGTTTGTATGATGTTTTCCCTTACATTGGTTAGCAAAACCCATGCTTAGGTTCTGTTAAGAAAAGTTTTAGTTGTGTAAAACTATTTCTTAGTTGTTGCTTGATGTGGTGAAAACCTTGATTTGCTTTCTCCGAGTTTTCTTTGGATTTTGGTTTGAGTGCTTGGGTGTTTTACTTCCAACTTGCTGTTATGTTAAGTGATTGTATGTTTGTATGCTTATATGATTATTGTTTGCTTGGTAGAATTTCCGGAGTCTGGCCTGCTATCACGAGTCCCTAGCTTTCGAAGACCGTCAGCCAGGCAAGTCATTTGATCATGATTTCTTTTACAATACCTATGATTTTATTGCATTAGAATTATACCTCCCCACCATGCATGCAGTAGGAGAATTTTAAGTTATGTTCTTGAGTAGTATCATGAGGTAGGATGAAACCAATTCCCATTGTTACCATGGCCCGGGACGAAGTAGTTTATTTTTGCTATGCTCGTGAAGCGGGGTTGGTTGAGTGATTCATAAGGGAGATGTGAGAGTCAACATGATGACAACCCCATGACTTCAAGCTCAAGATGGACTTCAAAATTCACTACTTGGGTGGAGGACGGTTGTGGGCACCTGGAGAAACCGGTGGCTGGCGGGATGCATGGAGAAGCGCCATGACATCTTATGAAAGCTTCACCCAGCCACGAAGAGGCGGATGGATACCCCATTGACCGGAAGCTTACCTGCAGCCGCAAGCCATTATGGGCTCGGCTTGGTCGACCCTAGGTGTGACTACGGCGAACGGTGCTACGAGATGTAGAAGAACGGTAGGATTGGATGGGCACCGGCAAGTGTACAGAGGAACTCTTGAGGAAGACCCTGTTTACGTTCGTCCGTCTTCAAACACCAGGAAGTGCGAAGACTTAAAAGGAGGGAATGATTCTTGCGGGTAAAGTGCGCAAACCTCTGCAGAGTGAAGATCTAATCGGTTAGCCGTGTCCCGATTCTGAGACAATTTGAGCCTCTGGAACTTGGAGTATTTCGGATATCTCAACACCGAACTTAATAAATTAATTAAGGGGTTATTTAATAATTGGGAATGAGACATTGGTTGGCGGAACCATCTCAATAACTACCAACATTTTGTAGTATTTGCAAATAAGTCCTTGTTGTAGGAAAAACTGGCTTTTTCGCAAGAAAACAATGAAACTTAGAGCCCCATAGCCAAATTGCATATAGTGTTAGTAATTTTATTGTTGTTCTCTCTTTTGACTTGCCGGCATATTCAAAATGCTGACCTACACGGCTGCAACGTCTTATGTTGCAGAGGAGTTTTACGATCAGGAGTGAGGCTACGATCCACACTTGGCGATTGCCTATGGAGTCAGATGGACTCGCTACTCGTCTACGCTTCCGCAGCTTTATTTAGTTTATTTCTCATGAGTTGGCCTTCGGTCGAATTTATTCTATTGTAATAAAGACTCGATATGAGAATCGTGTAATAAATTCAGGTGTGATTGAACTTTGAATTTCATCAATGTACTGTGTGTGCCAGCATGATCTTGGGATGGTACAGTTACACAGAGACTTGACCGGTTTTGGGTCGGGTCGCTACACAACCACACCTGAAAGACTTTATATCCGTAGAAAAGTTTTTAGTAGCAAAGTAGTATGGAAGTAACGGTAACGGTGGCAAAAGTATCAGTAGCAATTTTGTAGCAATCGTAACAGTGGCAACGGAAAAGTAACTTAGCAAAGATCAATTTGAAACGAGCTCATAGGCAATGGATCAATGATGGATAATTATGTCGGATGGCATTCATCATGCAACAGTTATAACATAGGGTGACACAGAACTAGCTCCAATTCATAAATATAATGTAGGCACGTATTCCGAATATAGTCGTACGTGCTTATGGAAAAGAACTTGCAGGACATCTTTTGTCCTACCCTCCAGTGGCAGCAGGGTCCTATTGGAAACTAAGGGATATTAAGGCCTCCTTTTAATAGAGAACCGGACCAAAGCATTAGCACTTCGTGAATACATGAACTCCTCAACCTACGGTCATCACTGGGAAGTGTCCCGACTATTGTCACTCCGGGATTGCCGGATCATAACACGTAGTAGGTGACTATAACTTGCAAGATAGGATCAAGAACACAAATATATTCATGAAAACATAATAGGTTCAGATATGAAATTATGGCACTCAGGCCCTACTGACAAGCATTAGGCATAGCAAAGTCATAGCAACATCAATCTTAGAACATAGTGGATACTAGGGATCAAACCCTAACAAAACTAATTCGCTTACATGGTAAATCTCATCCAACCCATCACGGTCCAGCAAGCCTACGATGGAATTACTCACGCACGGCGGTGAGCATCATGAAATTGATGATGGAGGATTGTTGATGACGACGATGGCGACGATTTCCCCTATCCGAAGCCCAAAACGGGTTCCAGATCTGCCCTCCCGAGGAAGAACAGGGCTTGGCAGCGGCTCTGTATCGTAAAACGTAATGAATCCTTCTCTCTGATTTTTTTCTCCCCGGACGTGAATATATGGAGTTGGAGTTGAGGTCGGTGGAGGTCCAGGGGGCCCACAAGGACAGAGGGCGCGCCCTCCACCCTTGTGCCTAGGGTGTGGCCCCCCTTCGGTTGATTCTTTCACAATTTTTTTATTTATTCCAAAACTATTTTCCGTGAAGTTTCAGGTCATTCCAACAACTTTATTTCTCCACAAAAATAACACAATGGCAATTTTGCTGAAAACTGCGTCAGTCTGGGTTAGTTCCATTCAAATCATGCAAATTAGAGTCCAAAACAAGGGCAATAGAGTTTGGAAAAGTAGATACGATGGAGACGTATCAACTCCCCCAAGCTTAAACCATTGCTTGTTCTCAAGCAATTCAGTTGACAAACTGAAAGTGATAAAGAAAAACTTTTACAAACTCTGTTTGATATTGTTGTTGCAAGTATGTAAAGCCAGCATTCAGGTTTTCAGCAAAGATTATGAACTAACCATATTCACAATAACATTTAGGTCTCACATTTACCCATATCAATGGCATAATCAACTAGCGAGCAATAATAATAAATCTCGAATGACAACACTTTTTCAAAATAATCATGATATAACAAGATGGTATCTCGCTAGCCCTTTCTGAGACCGCAAAACATAAATGCAGAGCACCCCTGAAGATCAAAGACTGACTAGACATTGTAATTCATGGTAAAAGAGATCCAGTCATACTCAATATCAATTAATAATAATGCATACAAATGACAGTGGTGCTCTCTAACTGGTGCTTTTTATAAGAGGGTGATGACTCAACAATAAAAGTAAATAGATATGCCCTTCGTAGAGGGAAGCAGAGATTTGCAGAGGTGCCAGAGCTTGAGTTTTTGAAATAGAGAGGAATAATATTTTGAGTGGTATGCTTTCTTTGTCAACATAACAACCAAGAGATCTCGGTATCTTCCATGCTACATACATTATAGGCGGTTCCCAAATAGAGTGGTAAAGTTCATAGTCTCCTACCACCAACAAGCACAGTCCACGGCTGGTCCGAAACAACGGGTACCGTCCAACTAAGAATAGTACTGGGGGAGTTTTGGTTGCAATTATTTTGATTTGATTTGAGCATGGGACTGGGCATCCCGGTTACCAGCCATTTTCTCGTGAATGATGAGCGGAGTCCACTCATCGTGAGAATAACCCACCTAGCATGGAAGATATTGACAGCCCTAGTTGATACATGGGCGATTCGAGCATACAAAACAGATTATCATTTGAAGGTTTAGAGTTCGGCACATGCAAATTTACTTGGAACGACAGGTAAATACCGCATATAGGTAGGTATGGTGGACTCATATGGAACAACTTTGGTTTTATGGAAGTGGATGCACAAGCAGTATTCCCGCTTAGTACATGTGAAGGCTAGAAAAAGACTGGGAAGTGACCAACTAGAGAGCGACAACAGTCATAAACATGCATTGAGATTAACCAACATTGAGTGCAAGCATGAGTAGGATATAAATCACCATGAACATAAATATCGTGGAGGCTATGTTGATTTTGTTTCAACTACATGCGTGAACATGTGCCAACTCAAGCCACTCGAATCATTCAAAGGAGGATACCATCCTACCATACTACATCACAACCATTTTAAAAACATGCTGGCACGCAAGGTAAACCATTATAAACTCCTAGCTAATCAAGCATGGCATGAGTAACTATAATCTCTAATTGTCATTGCAAACATGTTTCATTCATAATAGGCTGAATCAGGAACGATGAACTAATCATATTTACAAAAACAAGATAGGTCGAGTTCATACCAGATTTTCCTCATCTCAATCATTTCATCATATATTGTCATTATTGCCTTTCACTTGCATGACCAAACGGTGTGGAAAATAATAATAGTGCACGTGCATTGGACTAAGCTGGAATCTGCAGACATTTATTCAAAGGAGAAGACAAGGTAATATGGGCACTTTGTTAGATCAACAATAATGCATATGAGAGCCACTCAACATTTTCATCGTGGTCTTCTCCTCTCGACCCCCAAAGGAAAGAAAAGAAATTCAAAGAAACACACTGAAATATTTTTGGAGTTTTAGGTTTTCTGAAGAAAGAAAAACAAGAACGAGAAAAACTATTTACACGGGAAAGCTCCCAACAAGCAAAAGAAGAACGAGAAATCTTTTTGGGTTTTCTTTTAATACTACTACTAAGTGAACATGGAAAGAAAACTAGACATAAGCTACAATTATTTTTTTTTTGGGTTTTTCTTAAGGTTTTTCAAGCACAAAAAAAGAAAGCGAGAAAAAGAGATAAACTAACATGGATAATAGAATGAAAGATTATGAACACCGACAACTGAAGTGAGTGTGTGAACATGAATGTAATGTCGGAGAAATATGTACTCCCCCAAGCTTAGGCTTTTGGCATAAGTTGGTCTATGCCCATGGGTCAAAGTAACTGTGACTCCCGGATAATTAAGCTACAGTAATTCCCTGCTAATGATGCCACATCATCATGATTACTATTGTTAAACTCGCGTTGGTTCGAATCCGGTCCAAATTCAAATTTAAATTAAAGTCAAAGTTTAAAGTTTTAAAAATGTCAAAGCTAAAATGTTCACAATATTCTATAAATTCCCCTAATCATTGTCATGTTGAAACCAACCTCATTTGAATTCCCAAAAATGCCCCTGGGATTTAATTTAGTGGTCCAGCAACAATTAAATTGACCTTTTAATTTCTAAAAAATTTTAGGCAACTCCTTTTGACCCCAAATTTTTTGTGCCATCTGAAGATATTGTGTTAAAATTATGTGCCAAGTTTTGTTCCAAAGCAGAAATCATTTGGTGTCCCAACTAAATGCAAAACAGTGAAAGGAAATAGAAGCATAATCTAAAAGAAAGAAATGAGAAAAGAACTCACTGTTGGACTGGGCTCTACGTGCATAGTGCACAACCCAGCCCAACTTCCCCCTCATCCCCTTCTCTGTTCACAGGGAGGTCGTAATGACCATCCACCGGCACCATCGCCGGGAGGTGCACGTGCCGGCCATCCCTCGAACCCCCGACGCCTACTTGACCCCGCGACCCCCTGCACGAAACCCTAGCCCTCACATATCTCTCCCTCACCTCGCTCTCTTCGATCTGGAGCACACCCAAAGATGCAGTCCCCGCCGCCCCATCGTTGCCATGGCCACCGAGCTCCTCATGTGCCGAAACCTTGCCAGGAGATGCACCGGACTCGTCTACTTCGACTACAACCACCAGTTCGAGCTGGGGCACCGTCAATCGTTGGGATCGAGTCTTCTTCCCCATCAAGCCGCGCGGCGCTGGACGCCCTCGAACGCCATCACCGACGCCATCTTCCTGCTCTGCACCGCCATCGCCATCGCCGAAATCCGCCATCACTGAGCCTCCCCCGAGCCCAATGTGCACCCCTACAGGTGCAATGTGAGGACCTCATACGATTCCCCCTCTTCCCCATCGAATCCGTCACCGTATGCCTCCACCACAGCACGCCCAGATCTCTGTGGGAGCTCGTGCTCACCACCACTCCCGTTGTACTCCCCTACGCCCATGTGTGCACCGGCCGTGCCCTCTGGATGCGACCACCTACGCATGGCTACGGGCCCCTGGCCTCGCCTCCGCATGCCGCGGCACGCTCGTCGCCTCCCTTGCCCGCGCTCGCCCGTAGCCACTGTTGCCCGATGTTGCTTAGCACCGCTGTATTGCTTGCGCTGCTCCTGCTGTACGTATTGCTGCTGCTCTGCTCCTGGCCGCCGCTGCTGCTCCTGCTAAGCTGCTGCCGCTACTTAGTTGCTGCCATCGCTAGGTGCAGCTGTGCTCGCCTGCTGCCGCTACTTGATGATTTGGACACACGGTTACCCGGACTTTACTTGAGACCATTGTTGAAGTCGGGACGGCCCTGAGGGGTACCTGCAAGTTGATGTGAAAGCCGGGCGGGCCCATAGAGCACCCGTGAGTTTTCTACGTGGCACGGCCGGGCATTCTGGGCCCTTACTGTAAGTCCATGAGACGGGGCGACAGGGTCACATTATCATGAGTCTCTACTCGTCTGCGCGAGCCCCCAATGCACTAACAGGTTTGGGTATTTGTTCTGAGTTGGCCTTTGGCCTTTACGCACTAACCACCACGCGAGAATAGTTATGGGCCTCGACGTCGTAGTATTAGCCGAAGCTTTGTCAGACGTCCAGTTCAGCATTGCGGCATGGCCTCGTCGGCGCCCCAGTGGAGGTGGCCTGGATCACCCTGCGTGCAACGATCCGGAGTGCAACGGGCGATGGGCCCAGACCCCCGAGTGCTTAGGATGTAGACTGGCGGGGACCTCTCTGCTGAGCCTAGGTAGGGTTGCGACGTGTTGATCTTCCAAGGCCGGACATGACCCAGGAAAGTGTGTTCGGCCAGAGTGATCGAGCGTGTTGGGTAACATGGTGCACCCCTGCAGGGAAGTTATCTATTCGAATACCGTGTCCATGGTAATGGACGTTTAGACTTGTGGATGATGAGGTAACTAATTTAACGAGATATTATCTCATCTCTTATCCCACTTCATCTGCCTCCATTAATCACCCAACGGAAATCGCCATGAATTCATTTTATTCGAGCTGATTTGAGGGTTTTCTTTCATTCATAGAATGGACAGTGCGCCAACACTTCAGGACTTGGCGATCGCCGCCAGAGATTCCATCTCATCGTACCAGATAACTTGAGGACGCGCGCAGTATGTTCAATCTCACCCTAAATTGGTTAGCATGGCCTACTTTCCTAAACATATTCTAAATATTCCTACATTTGGATAAAAGGTGCCACATGCACCATATACGTCAAAGGGGATTTCCCCCTCTTCTTTCTATATTAGGCAAATTAATGATGTATTTTTCTTTCGATTACTCTCATTTTTTTCATGACATCATGTTTACCCTATCTATTTAATTATAGATTTTTGTCCTTCGATTTCAACTGTTGTATAGTTCTTTCAATTTGGGCCCATATTTGCATGTTACCATATTTTATTTAACAATCCTACCATTTTCTGCAGGACATCCCTCACTATGCAACATATAATGTAGTACACTATTTTTCCCTTTATAGATCAAGGCTCCACAGATGTCATACTGCACAAAAACCATGGATTTACAATCGTTGCTACAGTAAGACTTGATGAACGTGGTGACTCCTATTTTTCCACTGGCTTTTGGAATGAAATTGCAAAGTTTTATGTACTGAAAGCTAGCACTAAAATTGCACTGCACATAGAAGGGCCTGGTCATGAGATATATGCTAATTTCCCCGACAAAATCATCCGTCTAGACTTTGTTCGAAGTAAGTTTTCTTTTCAACTATCTGCATATGTTGACCTACCCAGCAATGTCAAATGAATTGTGTAGTATTTAAGCAAGCAATTGTTATTCCCTTTTCTTACTATATTCCTACCCAATAACTTCTAGTTACCAATACACTTTTCTATTGCCCCGTTTTAACTAAATATTCCATGTACTCCCATTTCTATCAGAAAGCGCTGCTGACAAGGAGACTCCGGAGGTGGAGAACGGGGCTGCCAACAAGCGGAGGCGGGGTGAGCTAGAACCATAGCGACTCCAAAGAGGCCTAGACTTAATCAGCAGCCTCCCCGATGATATGTTGGGAGTCATCATCTCCCTCCTCCCAATCAAATATGGGACGCAGACAACCCTCCTTTCCCGGCGGTGGCTCCACCTATGGAATTCTAGCCCTCTCGACCTCAGCGACACCCACGAGCTCTGCCATGGCTATCGCAAAAGCTTGGATGCGTTCTCCAAGATCCTCGGCAGTCACCTTGGCCCGACCAAAGGCCTTAGAATGGGCAAGTTCCATTCCAACAGCAAGGACCGAGCCAAGCTTGACGACTAGTTCCAATCCCCCGCCCTAGATCAGCTCGAGGAGCTCACTTTTGATGATGGGCATATGCGGTCGTTGCCAACGTCCGCACTCATCTCAGCGCCACGCTGCATCTTGCCAAGTTCAGGAACTGCCATTTCCCGCCCCTTAATGACGCGCCCGCTCTTATTCTACCATGATTGAAGCACCTCGAGCTCGTCGCTGTCTGCCTCTCAAAGGGTGACATGGAGTGCCTGCTCCGTGGCTGTACTGCACTCAGATACCTTCGTCTTCAGGCGATCAATGGGTTGAGTACTTTCCACATCACCTCCATGACTCTCCGGACTATTTATGTGTGTTGCTGGTGCGGCAGGAAGACATCACAAAAAGGTGGACCATGGTATGGTCATCCAGGACACACCTGCACTTGAGAGATTACTTGTAGTTGATCAAGAAGGTCCAACAAGAATCAATGTCATTTCTGCGCCGAAAATGACAGTGGTGGGCTACTCGTTTGACAAATACTACGAACTTGTTATTGGATCCACACCCGTACAGGTACAACAGCCGCCATCTACCTCTCCTTCTACAGATTAACATTATTTCTAAGTTTGAAGATGTTTGTTAAATGCATCATTCGAGAAAATGATTCCGACAAGCTTGACCTCAAATGCGCATACAGTGAAGGTCTTGGCACTAGAATCTATCGGCCCCGACACAGAGCAAGTTGTCAGTTTCCTGAGATGCTTTCTATGCCTGGAGAAGCTATATATCGAGGTGATGTTCCTTTCCTGTTAAATGTTAACCATAAGGGAGTTCAATTTGTGACACCTTTTTCTAAGTTTACAATGACAATGTACTACGATTTCTCAAGGTTCTTTTGGAGGATTTCAGTACATACATGCCCCCCCCCCCATATTGGTTGCTTGATCCATATGGCTACAATCAATAAGCATTTCTATTTGGATTCATCTGTACTAGTTTTCTTAGGGAACTTTTCATCCACTCCAACCTCTTGTGAAGAAGGCTACAGTTTTCTAGAATGTAATCAAATGCCCATGTTAATCATGTCAGATTGAAGATGGCATGTTAGTGCATTTTACAAATCCTGCAAACCAAACAGCTAGCCATGTAGTAATGTTCAAAACTGCATGTAGGCACTAACACGTTTTCTTCTTTTGTAGATAAGATTAGGCCCAGTGGTGGATAATGTGATACAATATAACAATCACGTCGAATGCCTAGATCTGCATCTCTCGAAATTACTTTGAACTCCTACCGAGGGACCTTACGGAGATTATATTCGCTGAGTTCTTTGTTCTTAGAGCAAGGGTCTTTGAAGGCAATGAGGTTTGCCCTACATTTATTTACAAAAAATGAATGGTTTGTTGATCGATCTTTGGTGCTGCTGGCAGAATGGAGTAGGCTCCAAAGATGCTGAATTTCATTTTGGAACTTGAGATGATAGAGTAATCGGAAGTCATCGTGTCAACCCCATACATGACTTCTCAGTGGCTGACCCCTTTGCAAAAATTGTAAGGTTTCGAAGCCAGACTTAGAAGCGGTGATATTAGTTTGAACCTGTCTGATATCCATGTTCAGTAGATCAGCGCGAGCGTTTGCAGCTGATGAGCTGAATTTCATTTCTAATATCAGTTTGAACCTTGTAATCTTCGAATTTGAGCCATATAACTCTGGAATTTGAACCTTGTAACATTTTGAGCTTTTGTGGTACAATCATTGAAATGGTCTTAGATTTTATTAACCATTCTCGAATCAGTTTAACTTGTCGATCTCACAGCACACGATCTGTATAGCTAACTCGACTGTGATCTTTGACATTATTGCACACAGTTGTTTCTTCCACCGTGTGCACTGTAGAGCGCAGAATTAGTTATCGCACTCGAGTGTCCATCATCACCCTTCTGTGTAACTTAGACCTCATCACCCAAGGGTAAACTTATGACCGAATTCATTCCACACACTTTGTTTTTACAAAGCTTTTTGCCAATAAAAGCCCATGATTTGTCCCTCCTCTAGCCAACGCGTGGCCAAACTAGCCGGGCGGGAAGCTTTCGCGGTAAACAACACGGTAGAGCGGGTATAGGCTCACCGACGATACATTTGGCGCCTCTTCGAGTCCACGCATGCGGTGTTGTCAAACGTGCACTGGAATCCTCCGCTATGAACGCCGTGACAAAATGTGACAATTACAGGCCGGTCGGCCCCCATTTATTACAGCGGCCATTTAACCTACCCTTGTGTCTCTTCAACCTTTTGATCGTGCCCCACCATTGCAAGAAGCACACCCACCACCAGAAATTCTTAGAGGGTATCCTCTGCGGCTCCAATGGCGCTCTGAGTGGCTGCCGACGACGAGCAGCAGTTCACCAGGCATGCCATGGTGGAAACCCACAGAAGGTTCATGGACCTCTCGGTGGTGTACACCAACGACCCGGTCTGGGTGGAGCACTCCATCCACATCATGGAGATGTTGCTTGCCGAGGAGAAGTACAAGGTGGTCGGGTTCGACCTCGAGTACACCCGCGCTCGTGCCGGGTCTCGTCCCAATGTCGTCGGCACCAAGATGTGCGTGCGCCACCATGTCCTCGTCTACCACTACTGCCTGGCCACAAGGCCTTGAGAGCGTTTCGCCAGGTTTGTCAACAACCCCCACTACATGTTCGCTACGGCGGACATCACCAATGATGTAAAGGCGCTCGAGAATTCGGGCATCGCCTGCCAGAATCTTGTCGACATCCATGGCCAATACAAGATCTGGGGCAGCAAGGAGCATGAGAAGGACTCACTGGTTCACCTCGCCGAGGCCCTCATCGACCCCTACTATAGAGACATGAAGGATTCATGCAACAAGGACAAGCGTGCCTGGCACTCGGCCTGGATGGAGAAACTCGACAAAGCTCACGTCGTGTATGCGACCAAGGAGGCGTACACGAGCTACGATATGTACAGGCGGATCGTTGACATGAGGAAGTGCCTCCTTCCCCAAAACGGCTAGGGATCCAGCCGGAAGCAGAGCAATGGAAAGCATCATCACAACAATAAGTAGATGATTAGATCCTCGTTTCTCCTACTTTAGTATGCATGTAATTGCTTACTTTGGTGTGTGCAAATGTTATGTGTGTAGTCACTTGTGTAATTGTATGCTTAATTTGGTTATGCAATGCTCTCTTTTTAAGTATATATGTTGATGATCTGTGGACAGAGTGTAGATGGTGTGCGGACAAAGAAAATCACATCGCACACGGACTAAACAATGGAACCCGTCGGTGATGTTTTCATCAATCACTCACAATTGTATACCAACAATCGTTTTCTCACAACACACACGGCTTGTTAGCAGTAATCGTCTGTGTTCTTATCGGTCTTCGCACACGTTTCCGATTACAGACCTGTTTGCCTCGTATCACGCACATCTTGTTCATTTGAACCATTTCTGTTCTAATGTCTCAACGCAAACAGTTCATCCGAGTGAACCGCATGTCGTATATCGCACACACCTTTGATCTGGCTGACCGTTTCATTTGTGTTGCCTAATCACAAACAGTTCATCCGAGTGAACTATATGTTGTACATCGCACACACCTTCATCTGGCTGCCCGTTTCTTTTGTTCCTCCTCGCCATAAGCAGTTAAGTGAGCTGAACCGTATGCCCTGCATCGCACACGTAACTAAAATCTGAACCGTGTTTGATGCATCCTCCATCACAAACGTTTTGTACCTTTTTTGACGGGTTTTTTACACCACCGTTTGCGATTATGGCATCGCACACAGTTTCGTCGAAGGGTCTCTGATCGTAGTGTCGCGTTCCCAGCATCCTGCAGTAGTGAAGAACACGGGTTTGAGCTATGTTGTGATTTTTTCTGGAGGAAGACGAAGTGGATGGGTGCTGGAATAAGTGGAGGGGACACACGTGGCACCCACAAGGCAGGGGCGCGCCCTCCACCCTTGTGGCCCACTGGTGAGGCCCCCTGGTGTGTTCTCAGTGCCATAAATTCTCAAATATTCTATAAAAATCATACTAAATTTTCAGGGCATTTGGAGAACTTTTATTTTCGGGACATTTTTTATGGCATGGATAATTCAAAAAACAAACAGAAAATACTATTTTTGCTTTATTTAATCTAAATAACAGAAGTTAAAAAGTAGGTACAGAAAGTTGATCAAGTCTTATTAACAAACTTCTTCCGAATGACATGAAACCGGAGAACTTTCAAATAACACTAGGTTACCTCAACGGCGATATGATGTCCCCAATAATAAGAATATCATATTTCTTGTTGACAGTTGGAAGAGGGAATTCAAAACCTCGAATAGTAATAGTTGAAAATTTTCCAATAGAATAGATACTATGAACTTGATATTGTTTCTTCGACGAGTGCACCGTATGCTCATTACCATTAACATGAAAATTGACATTGCCTTTGCTGCGATCAATAATAGCCCCTGCAGTATTGAAAAAGGGTCTATGAAGGATGATCGACATACTGTCGTCCTCGGGAATATCCAGAATAACAAAGTCCATTAAGATAGTAACATCCGCAACCACAATAGGCACATCCTCACATATACCAATGCGTATAGCAGTTGATTTATCAGCCATTTGCAAAGAAATTTCAGTAGGTGTCAACTTATTCAATTAAAGCCTACGATATAAAGAGAAAGGCATAACACTAACACTGGCTCCAAGATCACATAAAGTAGTTTTAACATAGTTTCTTTTAATGGAGCATGGTATAGTTGGTACTCCTGGATCTCCTATTTTCTTTGGTATTCCACCCTTAAAAGTATAATTAGCAAGCATGGTGGATGAGGGAGTCCCGGACTAGGGGGTGTCCGGATAGCCGGACTATCATCATCGGCCGGACTCCAAGACTATGAAGATACAAGATTGAAGACTTCGTCCCGTGTCCGGATGGTACATTCCTTGGCGTGGAAGGCAAGCTTGGCGATACGGATATGTAGATCTCCTACCATAGTAACCGACTACATGTAACCCTAACCCTATCCGATGTCTATATAAACCGGAGGGTTTTAGTCCATAGGACGAACAACGATCATACCATAGGCTAGCTTCTAGGGTTTAGCCTCTTTGATCTCGTGGTAGATCCACTCTTGTAACACACATCATCAATATTAATCAAGCAGGACGTAGGGTTTTACCTCCATCAAGAGGGCCCGAACACAGGTAAAACATTGTGTCCCTTGTCTCCTGTTACCATCCGCCTAGACGCACAGTTCGGGACCCCCTACCCGAGATCCGCCGGTTTTGACACCAAAATTGGTGCTTTCATTGAGAGTTCCTCTCTGTCGTCACCGATAGGCCCGATGGCTCGTTCGATCATCAACAACGACGCAGTCCAGGGTGAGACCTTTCGCCCCGGACAGATCTTCGTATTCGGCGGCTTTGCACTGCGGGCTAATTCGCTTCGCCATCTGGAGCAGATCGAAAGCAACGCCCCTGGCCATCAGGTCAGATTTGGAAGTTTGAACTATACGGCCGATATCCGCGGAGACTTGATCTTCGAGGGATTCGAGCCGCAGCCGAGCGTGCCGCACTGTTTCGATGTGCATAATCTAGCTCTGCAAATTAACAAAGGCTCGAGGCCGCACCAGCATCCGCTCCGACACTTAATCCGGAGCCGGATTCCCCGATCGAGGACGAGTGGTTGGACACCGCCTCGGGGGCTTTAATCTCTACGGCGATCAAGCCGAACCCTATCCATGTCCTTTGCGAAGACCTCGACTCCAGGGTGCCGGACTCCTCTCCGGACTCCGAACCCTCCGCGCCCTCGCCAATTGAATCTGATTGGGCGCCCGTTATGGAGTTCACGACCGCGGACATCTTTCAGCACTCGCCCTTTGGTGACATCATGAATTCACTAAAGTCTCTCTCTTTATTCGGAAAGCCTGGCCGGACCACGGTCAGAAAGGTTGGGATACGGACGACGAATAAATTCAACGCCCACCCACCACCCACTTCGTAGCCTTGCCGATAGCCTACACGGCGTGCTCGATTTCGACTCAAGACATCGACGGTATGGACGACGATGTAGGAGACAACAATGGACCAGCACCTATAGGATCTTTGGACAACCTCATCCGGGATGTATACATGGTGGATACACCTAAAGGAAATGAAGACGAGGAGCAACGGGGCGCTCTGAAGGATAAATCCCTAAAAGCAGTCAAAATGGCAAAGTAAACTCCGAAAAAAGTCCCGCCTCAACAAAGACCCAGCCATAGAGCAGGGCGAACTGTTGGACAACGAACAAGCTATCGAGCAAACGTCCGAACAAGACAACTAGGATAAACAATCTGTCCACGGCGCAGACAACGGTCCGGACGACCTCACGCCGGACAAACCATTGGAGCAAAATGACCTCCGAAAAAGGCTAAATCGCCCTTTGCGTAACTGAAAAAGCGAAGCGGAAGCTCAAAACAGCGGAAGATGCACTCAGGATTAGATGGAGCAAAGTATTGACACCATGAATAAATGCGGCTGACGATCGCCGAGCAAGAAACTACCGAAAAGAAAGCTCTTGCCCGAATTGACGAGGAGGCCTTAGAGCCCCCACAATTAAAAAGCAAGAAGGCCACCGGTCGGATGGACGACCTCACGGCAAAAAGAGAGCCGCGAATGGCGCCAAGACACAAGCCAATATGCGATCCGCATAAGGATTCACATCAAGAGGATGGCCCGATTAGGTCCATCTATGGGCCAAGAAAGCGTGCTCGTCAAAGCAATGCAATACGCCAAAATTCGAAGATCACGACACACCCAAATATAGGGGTGCCGCACACCCCTATGTTTCACCGATGAGGTCTTTGGATCATGAATTTCGGTGAGTTCAAACCCATAAACATAGAGGCATACGATGGAACAATGAGACCACTGGAGTGCGGATCGAGGATTACATCCTCCACATACTCATGGCTCGAGGAGACAATCTCACGCCATAAAATACTTACCCTTAAACTCAAAGGGCCAGCTCGGCATTGGCTTAAAAGCCTCCACGAAAATACCATTGGAAGCTGGGAGAGCTCGAGGATGCGTTTAGGGCAAATTTTCGGGGACTTATGTCCGCCCTCCGGATCTGAGACGATCTAATTCACATAACTCAACAGCACGGAGAGTCAGCCGGAAATGCAGGAACAGGTTCCTTACTAAAAGAACCAAATAGTCGATTGTCCGGGACGCCGAAGCCTTAGCATCTTTCAAACACAACGTCCAAGATGAATGGCTCTTGAGACACCTCGGCCAAGAAAAGCCAACAACAATGGCCACATTAACAAGCCTCATGACCCGCTTTGCGGGGAGAGGACAGTGGCTGGCTAGATGCGACCAATGACCCGAGTACATCCAAAATCAGGGATGGAAATGGGAAATCACGACACGTAAAAGATCGGCACGGAATAAGGAAAATGGCCCGAATAATGCGGCGGTCAACGCCGGATTCAAAAGCTCTCGGCGAACAACAAAACACGCCCCTAAAGGATAACAAAGGACGAGCTCTCCAACCTAAACAAGATTTTGGATAGACTGTGTCAAATACATGGTACCTCCGGAAGCACGCAAACCATACCCACAGAGATTGTTGGGTCTTCAAACAGTCCGTGATGAACGCCCGAACACAAGGGCTCGACACACCAAGTAAAGATGACGACAAGCACCACAAGCAGAACCGGAAAACAAAAACTTACCCACGGGGAGGTTAAAATAGTAAACTCACTTCACGTGATCAAAAGGAAAAACAAAGCGGCACCCCTAAAAGGCGCCGCCGCATTAATCGGGTTGTCAAAACCAATCACCTTCGACCATCAGGACTATTTCGATAATATCCGAACGCAGGATGGACTGCCTTGATATTGGATCCTATAATCGACGGATTCCAATTTACACATGTCCTCATGGATGGCGGCGATGACATAAACACGATATATCGAGGACACAATCCGCAGGATGGGGATAAACCCAACCAAAATTCGCCATAGCAACACCTCCTTTAAAGGAGTCGCTTGCCCATACGCTCTCTGCCACGGGCTCCATACTGTTAGAAGTTGTGTTTGGTTCATCCGACAACTTCCGTCGCGAAAGGCTACTCTTCCATGTCGCCCCGTTTAAAAGTAGCCATCAAGCGCTATTGGGACGTGAAGCTTTCGCCCGCTTTAACGCAATACCGCATTATGCATCTCTAACACTTAAAATGCCCGGTCCACGCGACATCATCTCGTTAAAAGGAAGTATTAAGTGTTACTCGAGCACGGAGAACGGGAGACGCCTTTGACAACCCCACAGCTATCCGGCTCTGCTAGGCAAAGAACCTGAATTGGTCATTCAAACCCCGGACACGGCTAGACGAGTCTGGCGCCCACTAGCGGCATACCCCCATACGAGGGGCCGCATGCATGTATAACAAGAGACAATAAAGCTCAATTTTATTCACTTCTTCGAACCATACTCTGTTCATTTAATATTAAGTACATCTTTCGCACGATCCTTTTGCTTTCAAACTAAGTTCCTCTCTTTACGAGATGAACAACGTGCTACACCCGTCCGAGGATACGGCTGCACGGAGACACGGTATGAGGCGTGCGGCGAGGACTGTTGCAAGGATTCTTTTCAGATTAAGACCCTGCGTAAACCTTTTTTCACTGTCTCTTGTTGATATACATTCCCCCAGTTCCTTAAATATAACTGAGGAGGAGGCTGGTGTTTTGGCATTGGCCGCACCAGAATTTTTGCGCGTACCTGGACACAAAGGGCTTAGGGCATTATTCCGCCCATTTTCATAAAGACCGAATACCTTAGAGAGTATTCGGCGTCTCGAGTTAGGCCTTATATGCATCAGCTCCGAATCATGTCTTTGGTCAAATGTTGGGTTGCCCGGCTCCTGTGTTTTGCTGCCTTACGTTCCATTTTCACGGCTAACGCGACACCAGGAGAACTACTGCGATTGTGCCCCGGTTCGGCAAGCGAGCACCTCGAGAGAAAGCCGAAAACCGATTTGTCATGATATAGCGAGAGGCGGTCAACCACTCGATGACTAACAGAATGTTTAGGATTCCTCCGCATTAACGAAGGACCGGTTTTCGGTCAGGCACATACGCACCCCGAATACGGGAGAGTGCGGTGCCCCCAGGGGCTATATAGTAGCCCCACCCTCGAACTCCTATGGCTAAATGAAAGTGATAAAGCATTATAGTCCGGTTGCCTGGTTTGCTACGCTATCACCTCCTTAACAGGACCAAGACGTTGGATTAAGTGTGAAAAAGCGCTTTTTTTGCAAACACCACCGCACTATGTGCGTGGGGGCTGAAGCCAAGGACTGCCATCTTTCAGGTTATATACACATATACATAAACGGCCGCACAGGGAGTAGTTTACTACTTGAACGCACAAGTATAAAAAGCACTTATATTACATTGAAACATTGTTTTCTATTAAACGTAATATCATTTAAACATAATATCCTTCGAGCACTGCGTCTCTATTAAACGAGCGCCTGACAGGACTTCTTCAAAGTAGTTCTCGGAAGGTACTCGGCCTTTGTCCGAACCCTGGGATGCAACGTCAATGGCCTCCATCTCTGCCCAGTATGTCTTGACACGGGCAAGAGCCATCCGCGCTCCCTCAATACACGCCGATCACTTCATTGCGTCGATACGCGGCACCGCACCAAGAAACCACTGCACTAAACCAAAATAGCTCTTCGGCTGGGGTCCGTCCGGCCACAAGTGAGTCAAGACATGCTTCATGGCAAATCCGGAAAATCGATTCAGCTCGGCCCATTCGGCCAACCAATCGGTCAGCGGCAGAGGACGCTCCGACTATGGAATTGCGACCAATATAGCTCTTCCCTTCTATGCCCCTTCTGGCCCCGGAAGTGCTCAACCGCGTCCTGGCCGCCGCCAAGTCCAGATAAGCATCCTCTAAACTCCACAATTTATCCAACCGAGCATACTTTGGATCATATATTTCCTCCATGGCGTAAACGGTTTCCGGCCGCAATTGCCCTGGCCCCGACTCAGCTCCTCCTTGGCAGCTCTCATTGCCGATTGGGCATTCTTGGATTCGGCGGAGGCCTTCTTTAGGCCCTCTTGTTCCACTTGACGTTCTTTTTCAAGAACCTCGCAGCGATCGGTAGTATTCCTCAACTTTTTGGCCATATCGGCCATCTCCTCTTCTTCGGCGATGAGCAGCCCGTTCAGCTTCTAGCTCTTGGCCGCCTTTAAAGCGGCCGCATTACCAATTTCGCTTGCTCTTCCGCTCGGGCGAGTTCTGCCGCAGCTCTTCCGCAGCGATGGCACCATCTGCATTAAGCATATGATTAGTAAGTCATGGGCGTCAAGCTCCCTTACCAGGTGTCCGCATAGAAGTCGCATACCTTGTGACTCGTCAAACCGTTTATTGACCAGCGCGATGTCCGCATCCGCCTCGTCAAGTTGCCGCTTTAGTTCGGCATATTCATCAGTCCGGCTGGCCTACGGACGCCTCGCCACCTGTTTAGAAGCGGCGATACGTTAAAACTGAGAATTTGATCCTCGGCACGTTGTCAATTTTGACAACATACCGAGTCTCAGGGGCTACTATCTATACAGGGTGCATTTTATATGCATAACTGTCAGAAGGTACATTATTTTATGCGTACCTCAAACCCGTCGCCAAGAAGCTTCGACGGCTTGTAATCCGCTCTCCGCGGATGCAATACTTTCAATCACCGTACCAATTAGAGCACGGAGATCTTACGAGATAACCGCCGCCCGGCAGATCCTTGACTCCTCCGACCGCACACCACTTGGCGCGGACCTTCCGCCCCGCCGGACTTTGGGAACCCTCCGCGACGACACCTCCGGGTCGTCCACTTCACATGAGGGTACGACAGGTGGAGGCGTTTCGCTCTCCATCATCTCCGGAAGAAGATCCCCCGAAGACGAGCTCTGCTGAGAAGGGCTGAGGTCCGAACTACGAGGTACAATTTCGGTTATCTTCATAAATAAATACAGGGATGTTCCTTATTTACAAGACTCCTTCTTTTTACTTACGGCTCGCTGGAGGGCTGATCCCCTTGGGGAAATAGTGCGGCTGGGTTACTTCCCAGCGCCGGACTCTCCGACAAAGATTCCCTTCCCCTCTTTGAGGCCTTGACCTCCGGGTCTTTCGAAGCAGTCCTCTTACCTCCTCAAAAGACGGGACTTTTAATCCCTCCTTCCTTGATAGCCTCCTTCATGGGGGCGATCGCTTCTGCTCCCCTTCACCTTCTTGAAGGGCGCGACCTTAAACATCTTGGTCAACATGGGATCCGGCGTGGTCTCTGGGAGGGGAGCCGGACACCTTATCAACTTTGCCTTGGCTATCCACTCCTGTTCAAGAAACGACTCCTTTAAAGGGCATATATATATGAAATAAATGAATCAACAACTTGTCCGATTCTGAGGACTACTTACTTGAGTATCCAAGGCGATTGCAGCTTAGTCCTGCGTCCTCGGTCAAGACCGGATACTTCTCTTGTGATCCGAAGAACAGTTTATACATCTCCACAGGCGTCGTGCCCATAAAATTTTGGAGAGCTCATGGTCCCTCGGATTGAATTCCCACAAAGTGAGGGGGGGCGACGTTCTGGCTGAAGGTACCGGATCACCATAACCTGCGCCACTGCAACCAGATTGATCCCTCTTTCCTGGAGATCTCGAATATGGCCTGCAGCGAGGAACGTCCTTGGACGGCCCCCAGTCGAGCCCCTTGTTGACCCATGATGCCAGCCGCTGTGGTGGACCTGAACGGAAGGTAGGGAGCGCCGCCCATTTGGTGCCCCTGGGAGCGGTGATATAAAACCACTCCCGTTGACAACCAAGCTCCTCTTGAAAAGAGCCCTCGGGCCACGGAGCATCAGCACATTTTCTTATGATCGCCCCTCCGCACTCCGCTTGCTGCCCCTTGATCATATTTGGCTCCACCTTCAAGGTCTTGAGCCACAATCCAAAGTGGGGGGTAACATGGAGGAAGGCCTCACATACGACAATGAATGACGAGATATGGAGGATGGACTCGATTCAAGTCATGGAAATCAAGCCCATAACAAAACATGAGCCCCGCACAAAGGGGTCCGGCTGGAAGCCTAAACCCGAAGGAAGTGGGACACAAACACCACGTTCTCGCCAGGCTCGGAGTGGGAATGACCTGCCACAGGGCAGGTAGCCTATGCGAGATCTACGCGGTTAGATACTGGCGTCGCATGATTTTAGCACCTCTTCTTCGTGACGGAGGAAGACATCCATCGGCCCGTCTTTGGTCGGAGCCGTACATCATCGAAGGTCCGGCGCTGAATCTGAAGCTTTGGGTGTTGGAACTTCGAAGCGAGGCGAACTTCGATAGAGGGTGTAAAAAGAAGAGGGCCTTGGTCTCGTTTTAAAGAGGTTGAATACCAAGAGCCCACCCGTGGTCGATTAGGACTCGCCTTTGATAGAGAAGGCAGCTAACGGGCACGTTGGGTTACCCACGTCCGTATTGATGAGAATCCCGGAATAAGGGGGCACGATCTATGCTTTGATAAGACATGCCAAGGAAACCGCCTCGCTAAACACGCCGAGGTGGAACAATAAAACGATTCATATAAAGGCTCGGCCGTGGTGTGATGTCACGCCATGGAATACGTCAGCAGATCTGTGCAAAAATTATTCTCTCTACGGTGTTATGTGGAACTTGTTTTGCAGAGCCGAACACTATCTTTGTGTTCAAAACCTTCTATGAAGTATTCGGAGGAGGAACCCACCTCGCAATGCTGAAGACAATCAACGCGCCAGACTCATCGTCATTGAAGCCTGGTTCAGGGGCTACTGAGGGAGTCCCGGACTAGGGGGTGTCCGTATAGCCGGACTATCATCATCGGCCGGACTCCAAGACTATGAAGATACAAGATTGAAGACTTCGACCCGTGTCCAGATGGGACTTTCCTTGGCGTGGAAGGCAAGCTTGGCGATACGGATATGTAGATCTCCTACCATTGTAACCGACTCTGTGTAACCCTAACCCTATCCGATGTCTATATAAACCGGAGGGTTTTAGTCCGTAGGACGAACAACAATCATACCATAGGCTAGCTTCTAGGGTTTAGCCTCTTTGATCTCGTGGTAGATCCACTCTTGTAACACACATCATCAATATTAATCAAGCAGGACGTAGGGTTTTACCTCCATCAAGAGGGCCCGAACCTGGGTAAAACATCGTGTCCCTTGTCTCCTATTACCATCCGCCTAGACGCACAGTTCGGGACCCCCTACCCGAGATCCGTCGGTTTTGACATCGTCAGTGGAAATTTCAGCTTCAGGTATTTTTCTTTTATTTGTAACAATGGCTTTCATATACTTGGCATAAGGAGGCATTTTAAGCATATCAGTCAAACACATACGCAAAAACATGGGTGATAACTCACAAGTATAGGGGATTAATTGTAGCCTCTTTCGATAAGTAAGAGTGTCGAACCCAACGAGGAGCTAAAGGTAGAACAAATATTCCCTCAAGTTCTATCAACCACCGATACAACTCTACGCACGCTTAACGTTCGCTTTACCTAGAACAAGTATGAAACTAGAAGTGTTGTTGGATAAGTTTGCAAGATAATAAAGAGCACGTAAATAAAATCTAGTGGCTGTTTAGATAAAGACACAACTAAGTTAGTTTTAGTAGAGAGCTTTTTGTCACGAGAAAGTTATTTGTCCCTAGGCGATCGATAACTAGACCGGTAATCACTGTTGCAATTTTATTTGAGGGAGAGGCATAAGCTAACATACTTTCTCTTCTTGGATCATATGCACTTATGATTGGAACTCTAGCAAGAATCATAACTACTAAAGATCATTAAGGTAAAACCCAACCATAGCATTAAAGTATCAAGTCCTCTTTATTCCCATACACCATGACCCACTTATCCGTGTTTGTGTTTCAGTCACTCACGCAACACAGAAAAGAAGCAAACCATGAACATTTTGCAAAACCTACAGCGGGGATCCCTCACGCTTGCGCGACACGGAGAGCACCATAGGACAGCACAAATAATAAAACATGCAACTCAAACCAATCACGATCATCAATTAACCCATAGGACAAAAAGGATCTACTCAAACATCATAGAATAGCCATACATCATTGGGAAATAATATATAGCGTTGAGCACCATGTTTAAGTAGAGATTACAACGGGTAAAAGAGGGGTTACACCACTGCATAGAGGGGTGAAGAGTTGGTGATGACAGCGGTGAAGTTGTTGGTGTAGATTGCGGTGACGATGATGGCCCCGGCGGCACTCCGGTGCACCGAAAGCGAGGGGGAGGGAGCCCCCCTCCTTTTTCTTCTTCCTTGACCTTCTCCCTAGATGGGAGAAGGGTTTCCCCTCTGGTCCATGGTCTCCATGGCGTGGGAGGGGCGAGAGCTCCTACGAGATTGGATCTGTCTCTCTGTCTCTCTCTGTTTCTGCGCTCCCTGATCTGGCTTTTAACCGTTTCTTATATTCCCGGAGATCCGTAACTCCGACTGGATTGAAATTTGAACATGATTTTTATCCGGATATTAGCTTTCTTGCAGCGAAAGAAGGGCAACAACCCCCTGCCTCGTGGCCCCCTCGGGCATTGTCTCGCATTGATTCCACTTCCCAAAATTCACATATATTCCAAAAAAATCTCCATCAGTTTTTATCCCATTTCGACTCTGTTTGATACGGATTTTCTACGAAACAAAAAACATGCAACAAACAGGAACAGACACTGGGCACTGGATCAATATGTTGGTCCCAAAAATAGTATAAAAAGTTGCCAAAAGTATATGAAAGTTGTATAATATTGGCATGGAACAATCAAAAATTATAGATACGACGGAGACGTATCAGCATGCCCAAGCTTAATTCCTGCTCGTCCTCGAGTAGGTAAATGATAAAAAAGATAATTTTTGATGTGGAATGCTACCTAGCATAATCTTGATCACATAATCTAATCATGGCATGAATATTAAGACACGAGTGATTCAAAGCAATAGTCTATCATTTGGCATTAAGACAATAATACTTCAAGCATACTAATAAAGCAATCATGTCTTTTCAAAATAACATGGCCAAAGAAAGTTATCCCTACAAAATCATAAGGTCTGGCTATGCTCCATCTTCACCACACAAAGTATTCAAATCATGTACAACCCCGATGACAAGCCAATCAATTGTTTCATACTTTGTATGTTCTCAAACCTTTTCAACTTTCACGCAATACATGAGCGTGAGCCATGGATATAGCACTATAGGTGGAATAGAATATGATGGTGGAGGTTGTGTGAGAAGACAAAAAGGAAGAAAGTCCCACACCGACGCGGTTATCAATGGGCTATGGAGATGCCCATCAATTAATGTCAATGCGAGGAGTAGGGATTGCCATGCAACAGATGCACTAAGAGCTATAAGTGTATGAAAGCTCAAACTGAAACTAAGTGGGTGTGCATCCAACTTGCTTGCTCATGAAGACCTAGGGCATTTGAGGAAGCCCATCATTGGAATATACAAGCCAAGTTATATAATGAAAATTCCCACTAGTATATGAAAGTGATAACTCAAGAGACTTTCTCTATGAAGAACATGGTGCTACTCCGAAGCACAAGGGTGGTAGAAGGATAGTAACATTGCCCCTTCTCTCTTTTTCTCTCATTTTTTTTGTTTTTTTGTTTTATTTTGTTTTGGTGGGCTTCTTTGGCCTCTTCTTTTTTGGGGGGCTTCTTTGGCCTCTTTTATTTTTTTAAAGTCCGGAGTCTCATCCCGACTTATGAGGGAATCATAGTCTCCATCATCCTTTCCTCACTGGGGCAATGCTCTAATAATGATGATCATCACACTTTTATTTACTTACAACTCAATATTACAACTTGATACTAGAACAAAGATATGACTCTATATGAATGCCTTCGGCGGTGTACCGGGATGTGCAATGATCTTGCGTAGCAATGACATAAAAACAGACCAGCCATGAAAACATCATGCTAGCTATCTTACGATCATGCAAAGCAATATGAGGTCATGTATATGATGATGATGGAAGTTGCATAGCAATATATCTCGGAATGGCTATGGAAATGCCATGATAGGTAGGTATGGTGGCTGTTTTGAGGAAGATATAAGGAGGCTTATGTGTGATAGAGCACTTCGTATCACGGGGTTTGGATGCACCGGAGAAGTTTGCACCAACTCTCGAGGTGAGAAAGGGCAATGCATGGTACCGAAGAGGCTAGCAATGATGGAAGGTTGAGAGTGCATATAAGCCATGGACTCAACATTAGTCATAAAGAACTCACATACTTATTGCAAAAATCTAGTAGCCATCGAAACAAAGTACTACGCGCATGCTCCTAGGGGGATAGATTGGTAGGAAAAGACCATCGCTCGTCCCCGACCGCCACTCATAAGGAAGACAATCAATAAATACCTTATGCTCCAACTCAATAATCATCATAAATAGGAGGCATGCTTTAATCATAATAAATTTGCTCATCAAAACTTGGGGAACTAAACATATCAACTTCATCAAACATATCATCCCAAGCTTGTGGCTTTGCATATCATTACCATCATGGGTATTCAAAGAATTCATACTAACAACATTGCAATCATGCTCATCATTCACATATTTTATGCCAAGCATTCTATGTAATTCTTCTTCTAGTACTTGAGCACAATTTTCCTTCCCATCATTCTCACGGAAGACATTAAAAAGGTGAAGCATATGAGGCACCCTTAATTCCATTTTTTGTAGTTTTCTTTTATAGACTAAACTAGTGATAAAACAAGAAACAAAAAGATTCGATTGCAAGATCTAAAGATATACCTTCCAGCATTCACCTCCCAACAGCGCCGAGAAAAAGAGCTTGATGTCTACTACACAACCTTCTTCTTGTAGACGTTGTTGGGCCTCCAAGTGCAGAGGTTTGTAGGACAGTAGCAAATTTCCCTCAAGTGGATGACCTAAGGTTTATCAATCCGTGGGAGGCGAGGGATGAAGATGGTCTCTCTCAAGCAACCCTGCAACCAAATAACAAAGAGTCTCTTGTGTCCCCAACACACCTAATACAATGGTAAATTGTATAGGTGCACTAGTTCAGCGAAAAGATGGTGATACAAGTGCAATATGGATGGTAGATATGGGTATTTGTAATCTTAAAATATAAAAACAGCAAGGTAGCAAGTGGTAAAAGTGAGCGTAAATGGTATTGCAATGCTAGGAAACAAGGCCTAAGGTTCATACTTTCACTAGTGCAAGTTCTCTCAACAATAATAACATAATTGGATCATATAACTATCCCTCAACATGCAACAAAGAGTCACTCCAAAGTCACTAATAGCAGAGAACAAACGAAGAGATTATTATAGGGTACAAAACCACCTCAAAATTATTATTTCTGATCGATCTATTCAAGAGTCCGTAGTAAAACAGCACGAAGCTATTCTTTCCGTTCGATCTATCCTAGAGTTCGTACTAGAATAACACCTTAAGATACAAATCAACCAAAACCCTAATGTCACCTAGATACTCCAGTGTCACCTCAAGTATCCACGGGTATGATTATACGATATGCATCACACAATCTCAGATTCATATATTCAACCAACACAAAGAACTTCAAAGAGTGCCCCAAAGTTTCTATCGGAGAGTCAAGACGAAAACGTGTGCCAACCCCTATGAATAAGTTCACAAGGTCACTGAACCCGCAAGTTGATCACCAAAACATACATCAAGTAGATCACGTGAATATCCCATTGTCACCACAAATAAGCACATGCAAGACATACATCAAGTGTTCTCAAATCCTTAAAGACTCAATCCGATAAGATAACTTCAAAGGGAAAACTCAATCCATTACGAGAGAGTAGAGGGGGAGAAACATCATAAGATCCAACTATAATAGCTAAGCTTGCGATACATCAACATCATGCCGAATCAAGAACACGAGAGAGAGAGAGAGAGAGAGAGATCAAACACATAGCTACTGGTACCTATCCTCAGCCCCGAGGGTGAACTACTCCCTCCTCGTCATGGAGAGCGCCGGGATCATGAAGATGGCCACCGGTGATGGACCCCCCTCCGGCAAGGTGCCGGAACAGGGTCCCTATTGGTTTTTGGTGGCTACAGAGGCTTGTGGCGGCGGAACTCCCGATCTAGGTTATTTTCTGGAGGTTTCTGTATTTATAGGAATTTTTGGCGTAGGTCTCACATCAGGGTGGTCTCCGAGTCGTCCACGAGATAGGGGGACGCGCCCAGGGGGGTAGGGCGTGCCCCCACCCTTGTGGATGGCCCGGGACTCTTCTGGCCCAACTCTTTTACTCTGGGGGCTTTGGTCCATAAAAAATCATCAAAAATTGGCACAACAATTGGACTCCGTTTGGTATTCCTTTTCTGCGATACTCAAAAACAAGGAAAAAACAGAAACTGGCACTGGGCTCTAGGTTAATAGGTTAGTCCCAAAAAATCGTATAAAATAGCATATAACTGCATATAAAGCATCCTAGATGGATAATATAATAGCATGGAACAATCAAAAATTATAGATACGTTGGAGACGTATCAGTAGCCACCAAAAACCAATCTAGACCCCGTTCTAGCACCCTGCCGGAGGGGCGAATCATCTCCGGTGGCCATCTTCATCATCCCGGTGGCCACCACGATGACGAGGGAGTAGTCCACCCTCGGGAGTGAGGGTTTGTACCAGTAGCTATGTATTTAATCTCTCTCTGTCATGTTCTTGAGATGGCACAATCTTGATGTATCACGGGCTTTGTGAATATCGTCAGATCATATGGTGTTTTCCCCTCTCTATCTTGTTGTGATGAATTGAGTTTTCCCTTTGAGATTTCGTTGTTATCGGATTGAATACTTTTATGTATTTGAGAACACTTGATATATGTATTTCAATTGAATACTCATGGTAACAATGGGGTATCGTATTGATTCACTTGATATATGTTTTGGCACTCAATTCGCGGATTCCCAAGGTGACATTGGGGTAATCTATGCATAGGGTCGTATTGATTCACTTAATATATGTTTCTCTGGTACAAATCTTGGGGCACTCTTTGAATTTCTTTGTGTTGGATTGAGTATTATGAATATGAACTTGATTTGGTGTTATTTTAGTACGAACTCTAGGATATATCGAACGGAAAGAATGGCTTTATGTTATTTTAGTACGAACTCTTGAATAGATTGAACAGAAAGAATAGCTTTGAGGTGGTTTACCCTACAAACATGTAACGCCCCGGATACAACTTTCCATATTAGTAACTCCAACTCTTGCCTTTTCCGGAGATGCGATACGATATTTCCTTCGTGGTTGGGTTTTTGTCGTTTGTTTTGCATTTTGTTCATGTCTTGCATTTCATCTCATAGCATCATGCGCATTGCATCTGCATGTTTTCATAAAACATGCATCCGTTGTTAGTTGCCGCTTCTTCCTCGTCTCTGTTGACCTTTCTCAGACCAATCGTTCTTTTGTTATCCGACCGTTTGGCCCTTTACGCAAATAAGACTAACCCTCGCAGCGTCCGAGACTTCCCCGAACCCGACCTGCTTAGTCATCACCGTTGGATTCAGTTCATCCCTTAACGTCTATAAAACATCTCTGTTTTCTCTTTTGGGCTACCTAATCTATTTATTCGCGACCGCCTCATTGCGATCGGACGGACCGAGTTAACCACTACCCTAATCCCCTAGCTATTTAAACAGTCTAACCCTAGAACCTAGGATATCCCATCCGTCCATTCCGCCCGCCGCCGCCAGCCCACCTGGTCTCCTCCTCGGCTTCCTCACCGAGCCAACCACCATCCATCCCGATCCACCTCCCTCCTACCAGAGCCTCCGACCACCTCCCGTGATTTCCGCGCCACCAAAAAATCCCCAGCAGCCACAGCCCTCGACCTCGTCAGCCCCGTCGCCGCCGGCGACCTCATCCACCAGGGCGTCGCCCTCATCCACCAGGTCAGGAGCCCGAGCTCCTTCTCCCGCGTCCGCTGCCCGCCGGAACAGCACCAACCAGCACCAACCCCTGCGGCCACCTCTGCTTCTCGTTTGCAACAGCAGCCGGGAGTTCCTGTTTTGTCAACCGCCTGCCCGACCTCGTCATCTTCTCCCCTACCTCCCGAGCTGGCCAGTCTCCTTCGTCCCGTTCGCGCCGAGCCGGCGAGATGCCCAGGTCACGGCGCCGTCCCTTTCCACCTTCTCTTACTTTTCCTCGTTATGCTGCTCCTCCCTGGTCATCCCCCCTCTCTTGTTTTCTCGCATAGGGAACCATGGCGCCGCTGCAAGTCCCGTCGACGCGCCCCTGTTCGTCCCCTGCCTCGCCATCCCCTGCCGCGGCCTCTGCATTGAGCAGGGGAGGACCACGCCGCCTTGATCCCCTTCCGTAGCAGCCGTCGCCGCCGGCCTTCTACCTCGCCATCGCGCCCTGCCGGCCTGCTTCCTCCTCTGCATCGCGCCGCCGCGCCTGGCCCCTGCCTCGAACTGCTGCTTCTGTTTCTTCAGAAAATGAGAGCCGCTGCTCGCGCTCGATCCGCTGGCACGCGGTGACCGCGACAACGTCTGGGCCAGCAGCCTCCAAGGCCCAGCCGAAGCCGCCAGCCGAAGCCTCTCCCTCCTCGCCATCTTGGGCTTGGC
Organism: Aegilops bicornis; assembly: GCA_021605145.1. Taxonomy (NCBI): domain Eukaryota; kingdom Viridiplantae; phylum Streptophyta; class Magnoliopsida; order Poales; family Poaceae; genus Aegilops; species Aegilops bicornis. The sequence continues at coordinate 128,067,776 of CM038671.1, forward strand.
CCATGGGTGAGCGCCCACAGCCCTCCTCTCTGTTAGCCCAGCAGTGCAGCCAGATTCGGCCCGTAGTGTTTTTCTCCTGCTGCTGCTGTTTTGCTAATTATCCAGAGAATATCAGTTTTGCAGAAAAACCCCTAGAATTCATGCATATAATAACTCCACAACCGTGCATCATATGTAAATAATTTATATATGAAAAGTGCTTAGTTTTTCATCTAGTTTCATAATCTGCTGCTTTCATCCCATGTTAAAATGCTTAAAATGTTGTTTGTGTTTATTTTGCATAATTGCCACGCTAAAATGCTTTATTTCATAACTAAATAACCGTAACTCAGAATTTAATAAACTTTATATGTAAATGGGGTGGAAAAATGCTTAGTTTAACATGGTGGACTTTATTTTCCTGTTTAACAACATTAAAATATGTTTTAGGGCAGAACAGTACCAAATCCGAAATACGCATATGGGGATTTTCCGGAATTGTTGTTTGTTGTTTCCGGCCTCATTTAAACTTGCCTAAATAGTTAGTTTACTTATGCTTCACCTCTTGCCATGTTTAACAACATTTAATATTGTTGTGTTCCTAAACGAGAGAGAACTAAATAATTGATGTGGTGTTTCGTCAATATGCAACCCATTGCATATTGAGCTCCACTTAACTTGTAGTTTTGTTTGTGCATATTGCCATGCCATGCTATTTAAACCGGACATGCATCATACTTGGTTGTGCATCATGCCATGTTTGTGCTTGTTGGTTTACCATGTTGTTTGTTTGTTTAGGGTTGCTTCTCTCGTTAGCTTCGGTTTCCTTAGGAGTTGTGAGGATTCGATTCGACTACGTCCGTTTGTCTTCTTCATGGACTTGTTCTTCTTCCTTGCGGGATTTCAGGCAAGATGACCATACCCTCGAAATCACTTCTATCTTTTCTTGCTAGATGCTCGCTCTTTTGCTATGCCTATGCTACGATGCCTATCACTTGCTTATCATGCCTCCCATATTTCCATGTCAAGCCCCTAACCATCCTTTCCTAGCAAACCGTTGTTTGGCTATGTTACCGCTTTGCTTAGCCCCTCTTATAGCGTTGTTAGTTGCGGTGAAGATGAAGTTTGTTCCTTGTTGGAACATGGAGATGTTGTTCCTTGTTGGAACATGGAGATGTTGTTCCTTGTTGGAACATGTTTACTTGTTGGGATATCACAATATATCTTCTTTAATTAATGCATCTATATACTTGGTAAAGGGTGGAAGTGTAACGCCCTCGATGCGGCTATATCTCCCACGTGTCGAGGCACGACTTAGAGGCATAACCGCATTGAAAGCAATGTCGCAAGTGAGGTAATCTTCACACAACCCATGTAATAAATAAGGGAAAGAGATACATAGTTGGCTTACAATCGCCACTTCACACAAAGACATAAATAAACATCCATCATTCGAGTACACTCAAGGTCCGACTACGGAACCAAAATAAAAGAAGATACCCCAAATGCTACACAGGATCCTCGAATCGCCCCAACCGGGCACCACTATCGATCATCCGGGAAAGACACATAGTAACGACCACGTTCCTCGTCGAACTCCCACTTGAGCTCGGTGGAATCATCTGACCGCATCGTCGGAACTCGCAACTCGTTTGGAAGTATCTGTGAGTCACGGGGACTCGACAATCTCACACCCGCGAGATCAAGACTATTTAAGCTTATAGGAAGGATGAGTAGTATAGTGGAGGCTGCGCAAGCGTCTAGCATATATGGTGGCTACATCGCAAAAGAGAGCGAGAAGAGGAGCAAAGCGCGGTCGTGAAACTAATAGCGATCAAGAAGTGATCTGAACTACTTACGTCGAGACATAACTCCAACACCGTGTTCACTTCCGGACTCTGCGGAGAAGAGACCATCACGGTTACACACGCGGTTGATGTGTATTTTAATTGAGGTCAACTTTGGGTTTTCTACAACCGGACATTAACAAATTCCCATACGCCTCATAACAGCGGGCACGGCTTTGAAAGATATTACCTGCAGGGTGTCCCAACTTAGCCCATTATAAGCTCTCACGATTGACGAAGGATATTCCTTCTCCGGGAAGACCCGATCAATCTCGGAATCCGGACTACAAGACATTTCGTGACAAAGAATAAAACAAGACCAAAGAAAAGCCGCCGAATGTGCCGACAAATCCCGATAGGAGCTGCACATATCTCGTTCTCGAGCTGCCGGATGAGCCAGACGTCGGGTTGGCATAAACCTGGATTGCTTGTGGGCGCCGGACATCGCTCAAGTTGGACCAAAGAATCGAAGGAGAAGCGGCGGGGTTAAAATAAAGATGACCCTCGGGCTCATGAAAACCCGGGGAAAAAAAGGCTTAGGTGGCAAATGGTAAAACCAAAGTTGGGCCTTCTTTGGAGGAGTCTTATTCAAAGCGAATCGTCAAGGGGTCCCATAAATCACCCAACCGTAAGGAACAGAAATCCGGAACATAACACGGTATGACGGAAACTAGGGTGGCAAGAGTGGAACAAAACACCGTGCATAAGGCCGAGCCTTCCACCCTTTACCAAGTATATAGATGTATTAATTATAGCAGATATATATTGTGATATCCCCAACAAGTAAACATGTTAGATCAGAACAACATCTCCATGTTCCAACAAGGAACAAACTTCAACTTCACCGCAACTACCAACGCTATAAGAGAAATTTGAGCAAAGCGGTAACATAGCCAATCAACGGTTTGCTAGGAAAGGACGGTTAAAGTGACATGGCAATATGGGTGGCATGATATAGCAAGTGGTAGGCATGGCAAAGATAGGCATAGCAAAAGAGCGAGCATCTAGCATAGCAAAGATAGAAGTGATTTCGAGGGTATGATCATCTTGCGTGCAATGTTCTCGAGTTGTCGAAAGCACGATCCTCGTGGCGTTCTCAACGGGTTCCTCGTTCACGTACTCATCTCCGGCTCTACCCAAAGCAACAACACAAACAAAGGAACCACAATAAATCACGGTGCGATGCACAATCAACATGATGCAACAATCATGACATGATATGTGGGAAGTGATATGCAATGCGTATGTGCGCTCGGAAGGTAAATGAGAAACTAGGCATCATCTTGGCAAACCAAGCATGCCAGCGGAAAGACGAGATGATTTCGGTAGAAATCGATATAGAGATCACCGGAAAGCGGATGCACGGGTTGGATATGGCGAGCAAAACAAGAATGGTGAGAAACCTATAATAACAAAGATGAGGAACAAAGCCATGCACGTGTGCAAACTACCTCATAGCATAAATCAAATAAATATGCCCATGAAAGACAACACATACACATGATGCAAAAAGACATGATCACAAACTTGCTCAAATGCAGAAACTAATGCCACTTTGAGTTGGTGGGATTTTTCTACCCCAAAAACATATATAATATGTTAGGGTTGCGACATAGAAATCATCACAAATGCACTAAGTCATAACACGCCTAATAGGGAAGTTAACGAAATGGCAAATTCCAGATTTGGAAATGTCGAGAAATGGACTTGCCTAAAAGCAGAAAAGGAAACAATCTTTGGAAATGGAAAGCGTGGGGTAAGGAAAAAAAATATGCATATGGAGGAGGGCGCCGAGAGGTCGACATGGTGGGACCCTCTTGTCATAGAGTCGATGGTATAGCGAGTTTAAAAATGGGGAAGAAAACCAGACTTCGGGTGGAATCGAACCCGGGTCTCCTCGGTGGAATTTCGCCTGCTACCATCGGGTGGATGGCGATGATCGACAGAGAAAGGCCTCGGCCCTTAACTATCACTCTTCTTTGAAGAGACGAATCAAGAATGTAAAGAAAAGCAGAATTAAAAAAGGGGCGCTGGGATTCGAACCAGTGTCGCCGCGGTAGAAGCGGGAGTCGACCATTTCGGCTAGGGTAGGGGATCTGGTAGGAACCAGACGCTAGCGCCTTGACCAAAACTGCCAGGGCCCTACTCGAGGCAGAGACAACGAGCACGACGCCGGCGAGGCAACGGCGGCCATAGGGCTCTGCGCCTCGCATAAACTGGTACGCACGAGAGGGCACCACAGAGCAAGAAGGGACAAGCCCGGCGGGGATAGCGGCATACACGCAGCGGCCAAGACAACTCTGAACCTAAACTACTACGAACATGCCGAGCACGCCGGCACGACCACGAACATGGATCGGACCCTACTCTGAGGGATCTAACGACGGCAAGAAGGAGGCGGGGAGGAAGGGGTTATACCTCCTTACCCTAGGACACGGAATCGGCGACGGAGACGGGCCGATGACGAGATCGAGCTCAAGATTCATGGGAACTCGACCGAGAAGAAGACCGGCAGGCGTCCGACGAACTTGGCGATCCGGGCCCCGTAGTCGGCGTCGTGGGCGAAGACGACGACGAGGAAGAAGATGGACAGTGGTACGGATGGTTGGGGTGGCCGGAGAGCACGCCGGCGATGAGGCACGCCCAGGATGCGCCGGACCGAAAGCGGCGAATCGGTGGTTCCCTTACAGCGGCGGCGGCGAGAGAGAGGGAACCCTAGGGTTCGGTTGGACACGCGAGAGGATAAGTAGGGGCTAGGGCGACGGGCGAGCTCACGCTCCCTCGTCTTGGGGTCCCCATGGCGATGGCGAGAGGAAGAGGGAAAGGTGGGTGAGAGGCACGGCTGACGACGCCGCGGCGGGCCGCCACGTGACGGGCGCTAAGCGGGGTAAGGGGAGGCTGGTCTTGTGAAGGCAGGAGGAGCGAGCGGTCGGGCGCGCCTCTCTGGGTCATGGGCCGAGGTGAGCTGGCCGGGCTCGAGGCCGGAGCCAGTGAGGGGACTCATTGGGTCACCCTTCTGCCGACTTCTTTCTTCTCCTTTTAAAAATCAAAAGGAAAAGAAAAGAAATCTGAAATGATTGAGAAGAGTTTGAGTGAAAGGAAAATATCCCAAACTCTGGAATTCTCCACTATTTAAATAAATTGTAATGGACATTTTTAAAGGTAGAAAAATAATGCAAGTTTGGAAATATTTCAAACTTGTGCCATTTTGAACCCGACCATAACAACTTCAAATGAGGAGATATTTGGCGAGAGAGGTTTAAGGTATGGAACAAGATTTGCAGGGAGAAGATGAACATTAATTGAAAAAGGAAATTATAGCACTTGATAGGAAAGAAGAAGAGGGAAGGAGGGATGGTAATGCAAAAGAGAATGGCACATGCCACAACACAACAGTGAGAGATCACCACCAACACATGATGAGAATGGAATGCAAGATGACAATAGGCACAAATGCAATATGGTAAAAGGAGCAAAACAAGAAAAAGAAAAAACCACATAACCAAACAACATGAAGCCAAGCATGACAAAACTCACAAGAAATGGATGAGGTCAAGTTGATATATTGCCCAAAAGGAAGTTTACATCCGTGGTGTTACAACACTCCACCACTACAAGAGGATCTCGTCCGAGATCTAGGACTGAAAAGAACTCAGGATATTGAGCGGAGGTGATCCTCGCGCTCCCGGTGTAGCTTCTCGGCCTGAATGGTGTGACCACTTCACTTTCGTGAATTTGATAGACTTGTTGCGAGTCTTGCGCTCGGTTTCTTCAAGAATAGCAACAGGGTGCTCATGATAAGAGAGATCTTCTTGAAGGTCAATTTCTTGAAGTTGATAGTGCGTTCAGAGTCTTGAAGCACTTGCGAAGTTGTGACACGTGAAACACATCGTGCACGTTTGCAAAGTTGGATGGAAGCTCAAGTTGATAGGCGAGATCGCCTCTTTTCCCAATGATCTTGAAAGGACCCACGTATCTAGGGGCAAGCTTCCCTTTGATACCGGGCGGACGAGTGCCTTTCATTGGAGAGACGCGTAGGTAGACATGGTCTCCGATTTCAAAAGCCACATTACGGTGCTTGTCATCATAATAGCTCTTCTGGCGCGATTGCGCGGCCTTGAGATTCTCACGAATGACTTTGCACATTTCTTCCGCTTACGTGATCAAGTCATTGCCAAGAAGTTGGCGTTCACATCTCGAGACCAATTGAGAGGAGTACGGCACTTTACGCCATAGAGAATTTCGAATGGGGCCTTGCAGAACTTCGCTGGAAGGCTGTTGTTGTAGGAGAACTCGGCATATGGAAGACAATCTTCCCACTTCATACCGAAAGAAATGACACAAGCCCCGAGCATATCTTCAAGGATTTGATTAACTCGCTCGACTTGGCCACTTGTTTGAGGATGGAAAGGCATCTTTGAAACGAATGTTGGTGCCCATGGCCTTCAAAAGAATCCCAAAACTTGGAGGTAAAGATGTCGCCACGGTGCAGAAGAGATCACTTGTGGAATGCCGCAAAGAGACAATCCTGGAGGTGTATAGCTCGCCAACCGAAATGCGATGATGGATTCTTTGATAGGAAGAAAATGAGCCACTTTAGTAAGCTTGTCAATGACAACGAAGATAGCATCATTTCCATGCTTGGACTTTGGAAATCGATCCACGAAGTCCATTTCAATATGATCAAACTTCCACTCTGGAATAGCAAGAGGTTGAAGGAGACCGGTGGTCTTTGGTGTTACCTTTCACTCTTCTGCAGACATCACACTCATTCACGAATTGAGCAATTTCTCGCTTCATTCTTGTCCACCAATATGTTGCTTGAGATCATGGTACATCTTCGTACTTCCGGGATGAATGGATAGAAGCGAATTGTGAGCCTCGTTCATAATGACTTTTCAGAGATCACCCTTAGGAACCACAATCCGGTCCTCAAAGAAAAGAGTGTCTCTGTCATCAACGTGGAAGCACTTGTACTTGGAAATGCCCTTGTCGATACCACGTTTCACTTTCTTCACCATGGTATCTAAGTTGAGCCTCACGAATCTGATCTTCCAAAGTAGGAGAGACTATGAGGTTGGCAAGAAAGCCTTGAGGAACAACTTGAAGATTCGACTGCGGAAAGCTTCACAGAGATCCGGTGAAAGGGCTTGAGGATTAGACTGCTGCGATAAGCTTTCTGCTCAAAGCATCTGCAATGACATTGGCCTCGCCGGAGTATATTCAATACTTGGGTTGTACTCTTGAATCATTTCGACCCATCGAGTGCACGAGGTTGAGGTTGGGCTGAGTAAAGATGTACTTGAGACTCTTGTGATCGGTGAAAATGTCCACTTTCCTTCCCAACAAGAGATGTCTCCAAGTAATCAAAGCATGGACAATCGCCGCCAACTCAAGATCGTGAGTGGGGTAGTTCTTCTCGTTGGGCTTCAAGCTGGCGAGAGGTAGAAGCCACAACTCTCTTCTCTTGCATTAACACAAAGACCGAGACCTTGAAGAGAAGCATCACGAGAAAACTTGAATGGCTTGGATTCATCGGGAGGAGTCAAGACAGAGCCGTGGACGAAGTTTCTCTTTGAGGGTATTGAAAGCAACGTCACACTCGTGGAGACCGGACATACTTCACCGCTTACGGAGGAGGTTGGAAAGAGGCTTTGCAATCTTGGAGAAGTTCTCAACGAATCTTGACAATAGCTTGCAAGACCAAGAAAGTCATGGAGTCGCTTGACATTCTCGAGGAGGTTCCCAATTCACAATTGCGGACACCTTCTCGGGATTAATACGATGCCCTTGGCGGAGATGATATGACCAAGATAAAGCACTTCATCAAGCCAAAATTAGCATTTGGAGAACTTCGCATAGAATTGATACTCTACGAGCTTGTCTAGCACCAATCGCAAATGTTTGGCATGATCCTTCTTATTCTTGGAGAAGACCAAAATATCATCAAGATAGACCAAGACGAATTCATTGGTGTAGGGATTGAATATGAAGTTCATCATCCGAGAGAAAGTTGGAGGAGCATCGACGAGGCCGAAAGACATGACGGTATATTCATAAGAACCAAAGCTTGTTACGAATCTTTGTCTTGGGAATATCTTGTTCACGAATCACGAATCGATGATACCCCATACGAAGGTCACGCTTGGAGAACACCGTAGCACCTTTGAGTTGCTCGAAAAGCTCATGGATGTTGGGAAGTGGATACTTGTTCTTGATTGTCTTCTTATTCAATGGACGGTAATCGACGCAAAGTCGGTCCGTACCATCCTTCTTCCGGACAAAAGAACACCACAACCCCAAGGAGATGAACTTCGGTCGATCAAACCCAGACGCTCTTGTTCATCGAAATGCTTCTTCAATTCCTTGACTCATCAGTCCAAGCTTGTATGGACGCTTGCAAACGGGTTGATGCCGGGCTCAAGATCAATAACGAACTCAAGCTGGCCGATGAGGAGGCATACGGAAGCTCTTACGGAAAGACATCTTGGTACTCACAAACGACCGAATCGAGAGATGGCATTCGGTTCGCCCTTCTCATTGAGAGAAAACAACCGAATGGTTTCATCACGAAGCGGCATAGATGATCACATCATTAGAAGAGTGAGTCAATTGAATTTCCTGGCGGCACAATCAAGCCGAGCTTTGTCTTTGAGAAAGCCGATCCATTAGAGAATAAGATCAATATCCGAGTCACCAAGAACAATTGGTTTAGCCGTAAATCTATAATCGCCCATCTTGATAGAAACATCGGAACCATGGAGCTTGCATGCATGAATTTACGGAGAGACAACCGATAGTGGTTTAGGCAAATCTTGAAAAACCAACTCATGCTTAGATGCAAAAGGTCTTGAAATGAAAGAATGCGATGCACCAAAGTATCAAATAAGACTTTTGCGGGAATATCATTAATCGGAAGATTACCCATTATCACATCGGAAGATTCCTCCGCTTGAGCCGCATTCATCATATTCACCTTTGCGGACTTTGGATTATGCTTGACCCTTTGCATTCGGAAGATTTCACGGAGGAGGAGGCGGAAGGCGCCTCTGGTTGAAGCATTTGTTCGCATAGTGACCTTTCTGGCGACATTTGTTGCAAGTCACCTCGAGAGGCGGACGGTGGTAAGGAGCACTTGACCTTGGAGCTTGAGAATTAGACTTGTTACGATATCTTGGGTTGGGTGGGTGGGAAGATCCACGGCCACCGAGTTCTTCTCACGATAAGGCCGACGGAACGGAGGAGGAGGAAGGTAAAACTTGCTTAGTCGCCACTTGAGAGGAAGAAGAAGACCGAATCGCATCCCCGATTCTCTTCTTAGAAGCCTCACATTTGAGTCAAGGGCGACTTCTTGTTTGAGAGCCATGTTGTAGAAATCATCATACTTATCTGGCTCAAACAAAGACAAGAGGTAATTGCAGATCTTCTCTCGGACCACCTACGAATCGATAGATCATACTCTTTTCATCGTGCACGCGTCTTGCTTAGCAAAGCAAGCGAGCTTACAGGCTGGATATTGTATTGATAGACGGACATGGTGCCTTGCTTGAGATTGCGGAACTCCTCACGCTTGCTCTCAACAACACTTTTCGGAATGTGATGAGCTCACGAAATCACGGCGGAACTCATCCCGAGTAATGACACGACCTCCTCTGGAATCTTTGTATTCTTGGAACCACTCGTGAGCTTGATCCTTGAGTTGAAACGATGCAAACTTGACAAAGTCCTCGTGTCCGACATTGCTACGGTCAAAGTGCTTGCAGATATCCACTAACCAATCGTCGTCGTCGTGGCCTCAACACGTAAACCGAAAGACTTGGTACCGATTAGCGAGAAACCGACCGAGAGTAGCAAAGTGTGGCTGATTGTTGCCTTGACCTTGATTGCCTTGATTGCCTTGCCCTCGAGTACGTTCTTGCAAGAGCCGCAAAATCATCGAGCATTGGCATTGGTGGCTGCCATGATAGCTTGCCGTGCCTCTGAAAGGCGGAGGTGGAGGTGGAGGTGGAGGGTTCGGTGATCCCCATCATTGCGATCCGGATTCGACGCGTTGGCGGAGCCATCTGAAGAGGGTGACATCCGTCGATCCTTTGATAGACAAATTGATAAGTAGAATCAACGGATAGAAATTGCAACATATAGTCTTCACAATAAACATTCGAACAAGAATGAACGAATGAATTCCAAAGATAATCATCACACGTCCAATAAGGTGAGAAGCCACTTAGATAAGGATATGGAAACAACAAGCATCTTAGAAACAATTGAATATCACAACCGAAAACAAAAGGTTGGCTTCTAGAATGAGCGGAACAAACACATGATGTAGATTTACGCCCAAAGTGTTCGTGGTGGGGCCCACACGGCCTGACGATATAGCGGCAAATCACGAATGACTAACAAGACGTCCCGAATCTGCATAGCCAAGGATTCTTTAAGACGTCTCGCGACCAATCAGAATCGGCCGTGAATGGGCGGACCACTAGACGTTGGACCCCAATCTCAAATCATACATCCGCCGGAAAGAATATCCTCGTAAGCTACTAGAATTCCCACCTATAAACTCCGAAACTTTACGGTTATGCAATGCGGTGTTGGGGATACAGGGGACACAAAATATATCACCCAAACTAACAATACCTAGATCCAATTGTATCCATCCGTCAACACATAACCAAGAAATCCTCGGAAATCGTGTACCTCGACCTTGAAAAACATCCGTTATGCAAGTCATGGCAATACTCCACTTTTCGCCACAAGATCGGGCTATCGGGGTTATCTCACCAACAAGCGCACAAAAGAGATTTCGATGTCGGCAAAACTCGTATTCCGTAATCGCAACGATAAAATTGTGACGACAACACCTCGGAGCTCAACTCCGGGACACCGCCACAACCCCTAAATGTCGGGAGGCACCAAGAACAATGTTCTCGTCACAAAACCATCTAACGATTCCAAGATACCCACGTGATCCTAAAAAAAATTTTAGTGAAATTTGAGGAGAGAAGAGTCAAAACACTACGTCGGGATACCTCACAGAGCTGACGAAGGACCGAGGAGTAAAAAGAATCCTACTCTCCGATATATATAATCCTAAGACTCAAAAACATTTTTCCATTCTAGACTCAACAACGCCAAAGAACAATCAAGTAGGGGCTCCTAAGTCGGGAAGGCTCGATTACCAACTTGTAACGCCCTCGATGCGGCTATATCTCCCACGTGTCGAGGCACGACTTAGAGGCATAACCGCATTGAAAGCAATGTCGCAAGTGAGGTAATCTTCACACAACCCATGTAATAAATAAGGGAAAGAGATACATAGTTGGCTTACAATCGCCACTTCACACGATACATAAATAAACATCCATCATTCAGAGTACACTCAAGGTCCGACTACGGAACCAAAATAAAAGAAGATACCCCAAATGCTACCACGGATCCTCGAATCGTCCCAACCGGGCACCACTCATCGATCATCCGGGAAAGACACATAGTGACCACGTTCCTCGTCGAACTCCCACTTGAGCTCGGTGGAATCATCTGACCGCATCGTCGGAACACCGCTCGTTTGGAAGTATCTGTGAGTCACGGGGACTCGGCAATCTCACACCAGCGAGATCAAGACTATTTAAGCTTATAGGAAGGACAGAGTAGTATAGTGGAGCTGCCGCAAGCGCCTAGCATATATGGTGGCTACATCGCAAAAGAGAGCGAGAAGAGGAGCAAAGCGCGGTCGTGAAACTAATAGCGATCAAGAAGTGATCTGAACTACTTACGTCGGACATAACTCCAACACCGTGTTCACTTCCGGACTCTGCCGAGAAGAGACCATCACAGTTACACCTTGATTGATGTGTATTTTAATTGAGGTCAACTTTGGGTTTTCTACAACCGGACATTAACAAATTCCCATCGCCTCATAACGCGGGCACGGCTTTGAAAGATATTACCTGCGGGGGTGTCCCAACTTAGCCCATTATAAGCTCTCACGGTCAACGAAGGATATTCCTTCTCTGGGAAGACCCGATCAATCTCGGAATCCCGGACTACAAGACATTTCGATGACAATAAAACAAGACCAGCAAAGCCGCCGAATGTGCCGACAAATCCCGATAGGAGCCGCACATATCTCGTTCTCGTGGGCACCGGATGAGCCAGACGTCGGGTTGGCATAAACTCGGATTGCCTGTGGGGCGCCGGACATCGCTCAAGTTGGACCAAAGAATCGAAGGAGAAGCGCCCGGGGTTAAAATAAAGATGACCCTCGGGCTCGCGAAAACCCGGGGAAAAAGGCTTAGGTGGCAAATGGTAAAACCAAAGTTGGGCCTTCTTTGGAGGAGTCTTATTCAAAGCGAACTGTCAAGGGGTCCCATAAATCACCCAACCGTAAGGAACGCGAAATCCGGGAACATAACACCGGTATGACGGAAACTAGGGTGGCAAGAGTGGAACAAAACACTGTGCATAAGGCCGAGCCTTCCACCCTTTACCAAGTATATAGATGTATTAATTATAGCGGATATATATTGTGATATCCCCAACAAGTAAACATGTTCCGATCAGAACAACATCTCCATGTTCCAACAAGGAACAAACTTCAACTTCACTGCAACTACCAACGCTATAAGAGAAATTTGAGCAAAGCGGTAACATAGCCAATCAACGGTTTGCTAGGAAAGGACGGTTAGAATGACATGGCAATATGGGTGGCATGATATAGCAAGTGGTAGGCATGGCAAAGATAGGCATAGCAAAAGAGCGAGCATCTAGCATAGCAAAGATAGAAGTGATTTCGAGGGTATGATCATCTTGCTCGCAATGTTCTCGAGTTGTCGAAAGCCCGATCCTCGTAAGCGTTCTCAACGGGTTCCTCGTTCACGTTCTCGTCTCCCGGCTCTACCCAAAGCAACAACACAAACAAAGGAACCACAATAAATCACGGTGCGATGCACAATCAACATGATGCAACAATCATGACATGATATGTGGGAAGTGATATGCAATGCGTATGTGCGCTCCGGAAGGTAAATGAGAAACTAGGCATCATCTTGGCAAACCAAGCATGCCAACGGAAAGACGAGATGATTTCGGTGAAATCGATATAGAGATCACCGGAAAGCGGATGCACGGGTTGGATATGGCGAGCAAAACAAGAATGGTGAGAAACCTATAATAACAAAGCATGAGGAACAAAGCCATGCACGTGTGCAAACTACCTCATAGCATAAATCAAATAAATATGCCCATGAAAGACAACACATACACATGATGCAAAAGACATGATCACAAACTTGCTCAAATGCAGAAACTAATGCCACCACCGAAGTTGGTGGGATTTTTCTACCCCAAAACATATATAATATGTTAGGGTTGCGACATAGAAATCATCACAAATGCACTAAGTCATAACCCCGCCTAATAGGGAAGTTAACGAAATGGCAAATTCCAGATTTGGAAATGTCCGAAATGGACTTGCCTAAAACAGAAAAAGGAAACAATGTGGAAATGGAAACGTGGGGTAAGGAAAAAAAATATGCATATGGAGGAGGGCTACCGAGAGGTCGACATGGTGGGACCCTCTTGTCATAGAGTCGATTGGTATAGCAGGTTTAAAAATGGGGAAGAAAACCAGACTCGGGTGGAATCGAACCCGGGTCTCCTCGGTGGAATTCGCCTCGCTACCACCGGGCCGATGGATGGCGATCGACAGAGAAAGGCCTCGGCCCTTAACTATCAAGCATCATCAAGAGACGAATCAAGAATGTAAAGAAAACAGAATTAAAAGGGGCGCTACCGGGATTCGAACCAGTGTCGCCGCGGTGGTAGAGCGGGAGTCGACCGGCTAGGGTAGGGGATCTGGTAGGAACCAGTGACGCTTAGCGCACTTGACCAAAACTGCCAGGCCCTACTCGAGGCAGAGACAACGAACGACGACGCCGGGCGAGGCAACGGCGGCTCTGGGGCTCTGCGCCCTGCATAAACCGGGTACGCACGAGAGGGCACCACAGAGCAAGAAGGGACAAGCCCGGCGGGGATAGCGGCATACACGCGGCCAAGACAACTCAACCTAAACTACTACGAACATGCCGAGCACGGCAAGACGACACGAACATGGATCGGACCCTACTCTACGGGGATCTAACGACGGCAAGAAGGAGGCGGGGAGGAAGGGGTTATACCTCCTTACCCTAGGACACGGAATCGGGCGACGGAGACGGGCCGACGGGCGACGAGATCGAGCTCAAGATTCGCCGAACTCGACCGAGAAGAAGACCGAAGCAGGCGTCGACGAACTTAGCGATCCGGGCCCCGTAGTCGACGTCGTGGACGAAGACGACGACGAGGAAGAAGATGGATGTGGTACGGATGGTTGGGGTGGCGGAGAGCACGCCGGCGATGAGGCACGCCAGATGCGCCGGGACCGGCGGCGGCGAATCGGGTGGTTCCCTTTACTCGGCGGCGGGCGAGAGGGGAGAGGGAACCCTAGGGTTGGTTGGACACGAGAGGGATAAGTAGGGGCTAGGGCGACGGGCGAGCTCACGCTCCCTCGTCCGGGTCCCCATGGCGATGGCGAGAGGAAGAGGAAAGGTGGGTGAGAGGCACTGTGACAGCGACGCCAGCGGGCCCGGCCGCCACGTGACGGGCGCTAAGCGGGGTAAGGAGGCTGGTCTTGTGAAGGCGGAGGAGGGAGCGAGCGGTGGCGCCTCTCTCTGGGCTGAAATTTGAGGGGAGGCTGGCTCGAGGCCGGAGCCAGTGAGGGGACTCATTGGTCACATCTTCTGCTTGACTTCTTTCTTCTCCTTTTAAAAATCAAAAGGAAAAGAAAAGAAAGTACTGAAATGATTGAGAAGAGTTTGAGTGAAAGGAAAATATCCCCAAACTCTGGAATTCTCCACTATTTAAATAAATTGTAATGGACATTTTTAAAGGTAGAAAAATAATGCAAGTTTGGAAATATTTCAAACTTGTGCCATTTTTGAACCCCGACCATAAACAACTTCAAATGAGGAGATATTTGGCAGAGAGGTTTAAGGTATGGAACAAGATTTGCAGGGAGAAGATGAACATTAATTGAAAAAGGAAATTATAGCACTTGATAGGAAAGAAGAAGAGGGAAGGAGGGGATGGTAATGCAAAAGAGAATGGCACATGCCACAACACAACAGGTGAGAGATCACCACCAACACATGATGAGAATGGAATGCAAGATGACAATAGGCACAAATGCAATATGGTAAAAGGAGCAAAACAAGAAAAAGGAAAAAAAACCACATAACCAAACACCATGAAGCCAAGCATGACAAAACTCACAAGAAATGGATGAGGTCAAGTTGATATATTGCCCAAAAGGGAAGTTTACATCCGTGGTGTTACAGAAGGCTCGGCCTTATGCGTGTTTTGTTCCACTCTTGCCGCCCTAGTTTAAAATCATACCGTGTTATGTTCCTTGATTTTGCGTTCCTTACACGGTTGGGTGATTTATGGGACCCCCTTGACAGTTCGCTTTGAATAAAACTCCTCCAAAGAAGGCCCAACATTGGTTTTAACATTTGCCACCTAAGCCTTTTTCCCTTGGGTTCTGCAGACTCAAGGGTCATCTTTATTTAACCCCCGCCAATGCTCCTCCGAGTGTTGGCCCAAACTAGAGCGCTTTGCGCGCCCCTCAAGGAAACTTGGGGTCCGGTTTTAGTTGTAATGGACTGCTCATCCGGTGTGCCACGAGAACGAGATATGTGCAGCTCCTATCGGGATTTGTCGGCACATCCAAGGCGGCTTCTTTGGTCTTGTTTGATTCTTGCCGAAATGTCTTGTAGCCGGATTCCGAGATCGATCGGGTCTTCCGGGAGAAGGAATATCCTTCGATTGACCGTGAGAGCTTATAATGGGCTAAGTTGGGACACCCTGCAGGTATTATCTTTCAAAAGCCGTGCCCGTGGTTATGTGGCGGATGGGAATTTGTTAATGCCGGTTGTAGAAAACCCAAGTTGATCTTAATTAAAATACACCAACCGTGTGTGTGACCGTGATGGTCTCTTCTCGGAGTCCGGAAGTGAACACGGTGTTGGAGTTATGTTTGACATAAGTAGTTTCGGGATCACTTCTTGATCATAGTTGTTCGTAGTGCCTTGCTTCTCTTCTCTCTCTGTTTTGCGAATGTAGCCACGGATATGCTAGTCGCTGTCGCAGCTCCATCTCACTACCTTCTCCTACCCATAAGCTTAAATAGTCTTGATCTCGCGGTGTGAGATTGCTGAGTCCCCGTGACTTACGAGATACTTCCAAAACCGGTTTGCGGTGCCGATGAAACCGCAGGTGGCCTTTTAGACCGAGCTCAAGGAGGAGCTCGATGAAGATCTTGTTCATTGTGTTGTTTCGTTTGAGTTGATCAAGTGGAGCCAGCTTGGGACGGTCGGGATACATGTAGCATTTGGGGTAGTCTTCTTTTATTTTGGTTCCGTAGTCGGACCTTGATTGTATCTGTATGATGTAATGTTTTACTCATGTATTGTGTGAAGTGGCGATTGTAAGCCAACTATGTATCTCTTTCCCTTATGTATTACATGGGTTGTGTGAAGATTACCTCACTTGCGACATTGCCTTCAATGCGTTTATGCCTCTAAGTCGTGCTTCGACACGTGGGAGATATAGCCGCATCGAGGGCGTTACAAAACAATTCATTCTTATGTTCTCCGCTAGATAGGAAATTTGGAGTGATTCTTCATCGCACTTTGAGGGATGGTTATATGATCCAATTATATTAGCACTGTTGAGAGATTGCACTAGCGAAAGTATGGACCCTAGGCCTCATTTTCAAGCATTGCAATACCATTTTTGTGCCCGTTTACTATTTGTTACCTTGCTGTTTTTATTTATTGATATTATAAAAATATATTTCTACCATCAATATTACACTTTTATCACCATCTCTTCGCCGAACTAGTGCACCTATACAATTTGCCATTGTATTGGGTGTGTTGGGGACACAAGAGATTTCTTGTATTTGGTTGCAGGGTTCTTTGAGAGAGACCATCTTCATCATCTGCCTCCCACGGATTGATAAACCTTAGGTCATCCACTTGAGGGAAAATTGCTGATGTCCTACAAAACTCTGCGCTTGGAGGCCCAATACGAGTCTACAAGAATAATGTTGCGTATTAGACATCAAGCTCTTTTCTAGAGCCGTTGCCGGGGAGGTGAGTGCATGAAGGTATGTATTTAGATCTTGCAATTAAATATTTTACTTTCCTTTTTTACTAGTTTGGTTCATAAAAGAAAACTACATAAAAATGGAATTGAGGTTGCATCATATTATATCATCTTTGTAATGTCTTTCTTGAAAATGATGGTTCGGAAAATTGTGCTCAGTTGTTAGAAGAAGAAGTCAATAAAATGTTTTGCACAAAATATTTAAATGATGAGCATGATTTCAATGTTGTTAGTATGAATTCTTTGAATATCCATGATGCTAATGATATGCAAAGTTACAAGCTTGGGGATGCTATATTTGATCAATATGATATTTTTACTCCCCCAAGTTTTCATGAGAAAATTTATTATGATGAAAGCATGCTTCCTATTTATGATGATTATATTGATGAAACTGGGTTTGGAAGAGTGTCAACTTTAGGAAGTAATGATCCCACTATTTTGGAGGGTGTTGAATCTTATTGTGATAATTATGAAAGTGGATTTGGAGAGGTCATGACTTTATTTAGTGATGAATCCACTATTTCAGAAGAGGTTCCAATTGATTATGAGAACAAAGATGCTATCTATGATGATTATGGTGATGACATGTATGCTATAAAGAATAATGATAATAATGAAACTTGTCATCATGATTTTAATTTTCAATCACATGATAGTTATTTTGTTGAGTTTGCTCCCACTACTATTCATGAGAATAAATTTGCTTATGTGGGGAGTAACAAAATTTCTATGCTTGTGGATCATGAAAAGAATGCTTTATGTGATAGTTATATTGTTTAATTCATTCATGATGCTACTGAAAATTATTATGAGAGAGGAACATATGCTTATAGGTATTTTAACAACATCAAGTTTCCTCTCTTTATGTTGAAAGTTTTGAAGTTGCACTTGTTTTGCCTTCCTATGCTAGTTGATTTTTTTTCCCATAAATTGTTTGCTCACAAAATCCCTATGCATAGGAAGTGGGTTAGACTTAAATGTGCTAGTCATATGCTTCATGATGCTCTCTTCATGTTTCAATTCTTATCTTCTACGTGAGCATCATTGAAATCATCATGCCTAGCTAAAAGGCATTAAAGAAAAGCGTTTGTTGGGAGACAAACCAACACTTTTACCTAATGTCACATGATTATGCTATTTTATTAATCATGTTTTATTGCTTTCGTTTCAATAAAGTGCCAAGTAAGACCTTTGGGATAGTGTGGATGATAGTTGACTTGATTCTGTCCAAAAACAGAAACTTTTGCGCTCAGTCCAGGAATTTTGAAAATTCACTGGAATGTGCTTTTGATATGGATTTTTGTACAGTTTATAGATATACAAATTACCCAGGTTTTCCTATTTTTTTTCAGAATTTTTGGAGTAGCAGAAGTATGGTAGTTATCCAGATCATTACAGACAGTTCTGTTTTTGACAGATTCTGTTTTCAATGCATAGTTTGCTTGCTTTCTAGTTTCTATGGCTTATATTGCTCAATACAAATTGTGGAAATGATATGGTACAGTAGGAATTGTGTGGAAACAATTATGAATCTTGTCTTTGACAGTACCAAAGTGAAATGGTTTGTTCTTTATCATACTAACCTATCTCACGAAGTTCCGTTAAGTTTTGTGTGATTGAAGTTTTCAAGTTTTGGGTGAGATGTAGATATGAGGAGAATAAGGAGTGAAAAGACCCTAAGCTTGGGGATGCCCAAGGCACCCCAAGTTAATATTCAAGGAAGATCCAAGCAACTAAGCTTGGGGATGCCTTGGAAGGCATCCCCTCTTTCGTCTCCAACATTATCGGTAATCTTACTTGGGGCTATATTTTCATTTGTCACATGATATGAGTTTTTCTTGGAGCATCATTTTATTTTGTTTTTATTTGCTTGCTGCTATCTATAATAATGTTTTGCATCTTTTACTTCAATAAAAATGTCAAGTATAGCCTTTACCATGCTTATTTTGCAAGTTTACATGTTGCTGTTTCAAAACGGAAAGTTTACCGCTGTTGCAAAAATTCCCTAGAAAAGTCAGAGTGTGATAAATTGTTTAAACTTTTTGCACAGTAAGCTCTGATAAATTTTCTACAGTGTGTTAAATTTTCAGAATTTTTTAAGTTGAATAAGTATGGATACTCTTGCATTCTTTACAGACTGTACTGTTTTGGCAGATTGTTGTTACGTTTGCATTGTTTGCATATGTTTGCTTGTTTAATGATTCTATTTGAGGATAGGATTATTAAATATGCAGAGGCATTTAGTATGCAATGTTGAATAATAATTTTATTGATTTGCTACAGTAGAGAATGATAAGGTGTTTGCCTTGCTTTATACTAACTTATCTCTCAAGTTTTTGTTGAGTTTTGTGTGGATGAAGCTTTTGAGATTTAGGAAAACCGTGATATGAGAAGAATTAAGGAGACACAAAAGCTCAAGCTTGGGGTTGCCCAAGGCATCCCAAGGTAATATTTCAAGAAGTCTCAAGCATCTAAGCTTGGGGATGCCCCGGTAGGCATCCCACCTTTCTTCGTCAACAATTATCGGTTAGTATCGTTTGAGCCTAAGTTTTTGCTTCTTCACATGATGTGTGCTATTCTTGGAATGCAATTTTTTGCTTGCTGTTTTAATAAAATTCTTAGATCTGAAAGTTTTTAAATAAAATAGAGTCCTCAAATAGTTGCCAGAGAGGCAAGGTAAGCGGCACTCACATCCCGTCAAGGAAGCTCTTTTTTATGGAAATACTCTAGTGCTTCACTTATATCTTTTTGAGCATGGTGTGCTTTAGTATTTTTGAAGAAATTCTCTCTTGCTTCACTTAAATTAATTGAGAGAAAGAAATATTATGCTCATGATCTTCACTTATATTTGTTTGAGCTTATCAAAAGCAACACATGAAAATTAGTCCCAAAGTGATAGATATCCAAGAAGGATATAATAAAAACTTTCATGAAGATCATTGGCGAAAATAAACTTGATTCTTTGTAATAGTTTTGATATATGATTATGTGATATGTGAGTCATGTTGATAAGTAATTATTCTTTAGTAAGAATATTGGTGTTAAGGTTTGTGATTCCCTATGCAAGCACGAAAGTCAATACTTGTGCAATGAAATTACAACCTACTTGTGGTGCATTATTTGGTGTTAATTATGCTCAATGCTCGCTTATGAGATTATTCGTTTCTTGGTTGGTCGCTTCTCAATCTTTTTCTATCTTTCATTTTGCACTAAGTATGATCACTACTTGTGCATCCAATATCCTTTAAACCAGTTTTGCCACATGAGTCCACTATACCTACCTAGATGTGGTATTCTTTTGCCGTTCTAAGAAAATTTGTATGTGCCATCTCTAATTTTCAAAATATTTTTTTCTTTTTTGTGCTCTTACCGCTCGCGAGGCGGTGAGGGTGGCCAATATTTTCCATGCTAGATGTGTTATTCTCACGATGAGTGTTTATTCACTTGTCATTGCATGAGAGTAAGGCAAAGGTATTAGGGATGCCCACTCCCGAAATGAAAAATGAATTTACTTTGTGTTGTCAAATAATAAATTCCTTGGAAAGTGTTGGTATGGAGGGCAACCATGAATTCGGCTAGCGATGGAAAGTGAAAGTATGATGGAAAAATGAATACACTTTATTTTCTGTTTGGGAACCGCCTATGATATATCTAGCATGGAAAGTGTTGGGAGCTCTAAGTCGTTTTCATTGGTGGGAAAAGTATGCCTCTCAAAATGTTTTTATCTCTCAATTTTCGCTTTGAGCTCTGGCATTTCTACAAATCCCTACTTCCCTCCGCGAATGGCCTTTCTTTTACTTTATGCAATTTTTAATTTTAATTTGTGTCTCCATCTTCTCTTATAAAGCACCAACTAGGGGGAACTATGGCCGTACTTGAGCATTGGGTGTAACTAATATGTGAGTGTGTTTCATGAATGGATCAATGATTGAGCATGATGGGCTAGGGATAACTTATTTTAGCGTTGATATTTTGAAATACATGGTTGCTTGTTGATATGCTTGAGTATTTAAGTCTCATGTAAAAACTAGCATATTGCTTTGAACCATATAAAAGTCCAAATGTCCATGCTATAAAGAAAACAACATGAGATGACATGTTAGGCAGCATTCCACATCAAAAATTCAGTTTTTATCATTGACCTACTCGAGGACGAGCAGGAATTAAGCTTGGGGATGCTGATACGTCTCCAACTTATCTATAATTTTTTATCGTTCAATGCCGCTATATTATCATTCTTAGATGTTTTATAGTCATTTTATATCATTTTTGGTACTAACCTATTGACATAGTGCCAAGTGCCAGTTGCTATTTTTTGCATGTTTTTTACATCACAGAAAATCAATATCGAACGGAGTCCAAATGCAGCAAAACTTTTTGGAGAATTTTTGTGGACCAAAACACCCAGGATGGGCCAGAGCAGCACCTGGGGGTGCCTCGAGGGGGGCACAACCAACCAGGGCGTACCTGGGGGGCCCAGGCGCGCCCAGGTGGGCTGTGCCCTCCTCGGTGGCCTCCCACACCCCCTCTTTACCCTATAAGTTCCCAAAAATTCAAAAAACCCTTGGGGTTAACCTAGATCAGAAGTTCCGCCGCTGCAAGGCTCTATAGCCACCGAAAACCAATCTAGACCCCGTTCTAGCACCCTGCCGAAGGGGGGAATCATCTTCGGTGGCCATCTTCATAATCCCGGCGGCCACCACGATGACGGGGGAGTAGTCCACCCTCAGGAGTGAGGTTTTGTACGAGTAGCTATGTGTTTAATCTCTCTTTCTCATGTTCTTGAGATGGCACGATCTTGATGTATCGCGGGTGTGGGGACCTCGACTCATAAGTCGTGATCACCGAATGCACGTGTACAGTGATCCCAAAGATCAATGCTCATTGAACACACAGAAGCTGAATAACGAGAGGCTTACATCCATACATACCGTATTACACAAGTAGGACCATTATGGTCAAGTCTTGATTATAACATTGCAGCGGAAATCTTCGTCGATAACTTGGACCCATGCCATCTGCCTTAACCCTCTGGGCATTACAGTGGGAAGCGTCCTAGCTCGCATGTTCGTCACCAAAGTATTCTTCATCATATCCTGTTCTTTCATGCCTGGCCAATAAAATAACCAATGGCAAGCCAATGAGTACTTTGAATGTACTCGCAAGCAACCCATGTTTTGGTTCAAGATACAACAATGCATGATATAGGAAAATTTTTGCAGAAAGCTAGTTTTGAGTGCAATGACATGTTCAACAATTTGTAAGACATGCATCTGGAGGATTCAAGTAACCATGAGGACAGGTTACAGATATCAACATAAATAGAGCGGGCACCAACCCAACTCAATCATGTCAAGTCCTTTGACTTGACCCAAGTAGTTTTATCAACTCACACACACGGTTGTAAAACCACGGGCGTAGTTTAAGCAAAGACCGCCTAACTGTCCTCGACCGTGGACACAGCTATTGAATAGTTTTACACTCTCCATAGGTTGCACACTTTACCCACAAGATCGGGAACTTCCGTGTCATCCACGACCAGCGGTACCTCAAGTACCCGGTAAGCACCGATCACTATCTTTCCTAGACGACACTAACAAGGAGTCCACTCGTTGTTCCATATCCTCACGATGTACATCATACGAGACTCGCTCGAGATCGTAACATCCGAGAGGGGACGCAACAGTGTATCCGGTGCCCTGTGAAAACAGTCATGGCCGCCCTACCTGGCACGACCCCGTCCCGGGAGAGAGCACCAACTCTCCCCCGTCACTAGTAATGCGGGCTCCAAGCTAGTATTGGCCTAGGTAATCAATAATGCCCTTTCCCATATAAGGGTAGAGTGGTTGCGCATGTAACGTTGGGACAGTCGACAAATCTTAAATCTAATCCGTTTTCGAAAACAACACACACTTGCCTCGATACACCACTTCGTCATCAAGTGGTTACCCATCTCATCATCTCCCTCGGGCATAAGTGGCACCCGACGGGGTTTTCGAAAAGTCTTTTGAAAATGCTTTGACTCCTTCACCATGCATATACCCGTCCCTTTTTGCGTAGCATCTACTTTAGCATCCTATCTACTCCCAGCGGCATAACCCTCATAAGAAGGTAGGGTCATGCAAAATGCAAGTATCAACGAGGAAGTACGGTGGAAAACTATCAAAGTGGTTACCACCTCATCATGATTCTGTTGCAACAACAATATGGTGCTATATGACATGCATAAAAAGGGTTTCATAGACATGGTCAAAGGTCCGCTTGCACAGTTCATCGAGTCTTCAAGTCTTCGGGTCCTTCTCCAAGTATTCCGTCTACTTCGTCAACTAACGTCGAAAACAATCACAATAAGCAACACAACAAGGCAAAAATAAAAGTGCTCTAACGCCCCTAGCTAGGCATAAAAGCAAGGATAGATCTAGGTATTGCCATCTTTGGTAGGCAATCCATAAGTGGCTCTCATAATAGATTCATATGGTAATTTTATTTTCTTCCTAGGGAAGTGTTCCATGCCCTTTTTAGTGGTGGAATCTAATATTCCCTTCCTTCATATCAATAATTGCACCAATCGTTCTAAGGAAAGGTCTACCAAGAATAATAGGGCAAGAAGGATTGCAATCTATATCAAGAACGATAAAATCTACGGGCACATAATTCCTATTTTCAACAATAAGAACAACATTAATTCTTCCCATAGGTTTCTTAATAGTGGAATCCGCAAGGTGCAAGTTTAGAGAGCAATCATGAAAATCACGGAAATCTAGCGAATCACACAAAATTTTGGGAATAGTGGAAACACTAGCACCCAAATCACATAAAGCATAAAATTCATGATCCTTAATCTTTATTTTAATAGTTGGTTCCAACTCATCATAAAGTTTTCTAGGGATAGAAACTTCCAACTCAAGTTTTTCTTCATAAGATTGCATCAAGGCATCAACGATATGTTTAGTAAACGCTTTATTTTGACTATAAGCTTGAGGAGAATTTAGCACGGATTGCAACAAGGAAATACAATCAATTAAAGAACAACTTTCATAATTAAATTACTTGAAATCCAAAATAGTGGGTTTAGCAACATCTAGGGTTTTATTCTTTTCAATCTCACCTTTATCAATTTCATCATCAAGATCTAAAAACTTCGAATTTTTAGAAAGCCTTCTAGGTAAAGGTGGATCATACTCAGTCTCATCAAGATTCATATTACAAAACAAAGATTTAATAGGGGACACATCAATAAATTTTAGATCTTCATCTTGATTTTCATAGGAATTGGAAGAACACGCTTTAATAAAGGCATCTTTCGTAGCACGCATCCTAGCGGTTCTTTCCTTGCACTCATCAATGGAAATTTTCATGGCTTTGAGATCTAAGCTTTAAAGAATCAACATCAAGAGAAATTATATCAACGTTCCTAGCCAATTCATCAACTTTTAGTAATTTCTCTTCAAGCAAAGCATTGAAATTCTTTTGCAAATTCATAAACTCTTTAACACTAGTCTCAAATTCAGAGGGCATCTTATTAAAATTTCCATAAGAGTTGTTGTAGGAATTTCCATAATTATTAGAAGGATTACTAGGATAAGGCCTAGGATTAAAGTTCCCTCTATACAGCGTTGTTACCAAAATTATTCCTACCAACAAAATTCACATCCATAGATTCATTATTATTCTCAATCAAAGTAGACAAAGGCATATCATTAGGATCGGAAGAAACACTCTTAGTAGCAAATAATTTCATAAGTTCATCCATCTTTCCACTCAAGACATTGATTTCTTCTATCGCATGCACTTTTTATTAGTAGATCTTTCAGTGTGCCATTGAGAATAATTAACCATAATATTATCTAGGAGTTTAGTAGCATCTCCTAAAGTGATTTCCATAAAAGTGCCTCCCGCGGCCGAATCTAAAAGATTTCTAGAAGCAAAATTCAATCCGGCATAAAAAAATTGTATAATCATCCACAAATTCAAACCATGAGTAGGGCAATTACGTATCATTAATTTCATTCTCTCCCAAGCTTGTGCAACATGTTCATGATCAAGTTGCTTAAAATTGATAATATCGTTCCTAAGAGAGATGATCTTAGAGGGAGGAAAATACTTAGAGATAAAAGCATCTTTGCACTTGTTCCAAGAATCAATACTATTTTTAGGCAAAGACGAAAACCAAGCTTTAGCACGATCTCTAAGCGAAAAAGGAAATAGCTTCAATTTAACAATATCATTATCGACAGCTATTTAGATGAGTAGCGGCATCGTCACTAGGAAGGCCGGCGAATTGATCTTTCATAACAAGATTCAACAAAGCAGTATTGATTTCACAAGATTCAGTATTGGTAAGAGGAGCAATCGGAGTGCTAAGGAAATCATTATTGTTGGTATTGGTAAAGTCACACAATTTGGTATTATCTTGAGCCATTGTGACAAGCAAGCAATCCAACACACGAGCAAACAAAAGGCAAGCGAGAAAAAGGCAAACGAAAAAGAGAGGGCAAATAAAACGGCAAGGGTGAAGTGGGGGAGAGGAAAAATAGAGGCAAATGGCTTATACTGTAATGCGAGATATAAGGGATTGTGATGGGTACTTGGTATGTTGACTTTTACATAAACTCCCGACAGCGGCGCCAGAAATCTTCCTGCTACCTCTTGAGCACTGCGTTGGATTTCCTTGAAGAGGAAAGGGTGATGCAGCAGAGTAGAGTAAGTATTTCCCTCAGTTTTTGATAACCAAGGTATCAATCTAGTAGGAGGCTACGCGCGAGTCCCTCGTACCTACACAAAACAAATAGCTCCACGCAACCAACATGATTAGGGGTTGTCAATCCCTTCATGGTCACTTACCTGAGTGAGATCTGATAGTGATGATAGATAATATTTTTGGTATTTCTGGTATAAAGATGTGAAGTAAAATAAAAGGCAAAGTAAAAAGCAAAGCAATAATAAAGTGATGGAAGATTGATATGATGAGAATAGACCCGGGGGCCATAGATTTCATTAGTGGCTTCTCTCAAGAGCATAAGTATTCTACGATTGGGTGAACAAATTACTGTTGAGCAATTGTGAGAATTGAGCATAGTTATGAGAATATCTAGGTATGATCATGTATATAGGCATCACGTGCGAGACAAGTAGACCAACTCCTGCCGGCATCTACTACTATTACTCCACTCATCGACCGCTATCCAAAGCATGCATCTAGAGTATTAAGTTCAAGAAAACGAGTAACACCTTAAGCAAGATGACATGATGTAGAGGGATAAATTCATGCAATATGATAAAAAACTCATCTTGTTATCCTCGATGGCAACAATACAATACGTGCCTTGCTGCCCCTCATCCTTTGGGAAAGGACACATAAGATTGAACCCAAAGCTAAGCACTTCTCCCATTGCAAGAAAAACCAATCTAGTAGGCCAAACCAAACTGATAATTCAAAGAGACTTGCAAAGATAACCAATCATACATAAAAGAATTCAGAGAAGATTCAAATATTGTTCATAGATAAACTTGATCATAAACCCACAATTCATCGGTCTCAACAAACACACCGCAAAAACAAGATTACATCGAATAGATCTCCACGAGAGAGGGGGAGAACATTGTATTGAGATCCAAAAAGAGATAAGAAGCCGTCTAGCTACTAACTATGGACCCGAAGGTCTGAGGTAAACTACTCGCACTTCATCGGAGGGGCTATGCTGATGATGTAGAAGCCCTCCATGGTGGATTCCCCTTCCGGTGGAGCTTCGAAACAGGCTCCAAGATGGGATATCGTGGGTACAGAAGGTTGCGGCGGTGGAATTAGGTTTTTGGCTCCGTATCTGATCGTTTGGGGGTATGTAGGTATATATAGGAGGAAGGAGTACGTCAGTGGAGCAAAGGGGGAGCCCACGAGGCAGGGGGCGCCCTAGGGGGGGCGCCCTCCACCCTCGTGGCCGCCTCCTTTCTTTCTTGACGGGGGGTCCTAGTCTCCTGGATCATATTCGGTGAAAAATCACGTTCCCGAAGGTTTCATTCCGTTTGGACTCTATTTGACATTCCGTTTCTTCGAAACACTAAAATAGGCAAAAAAAACAACAGTTATGGGCTGGGCCTCCGGTTAATAGGTTAGTCCCAAAAATAATATAAAAGTGGAAAATAAAGCCCAATAATGTCCAAAACAGTAGATAATATAGCATGGAGCAATCAAAAATTATAGATGCGTTGGAGACGTATCAACAAGCTAAAACTTTACAGAGATTTTTTATGGAACATATGAGGAATATTGGAGCCAATAAGTAATGGAGGGGGCCACCCTGGTGAGCACAAGACACCAGGGCGTGCGTGGGCCCCCAGGCACGCCCTGGTGGGTTGTGCTCACCTAGGCCCACCTCCGGTGCCCATGTTCTCGTATATAAGTCATTTTGACCTAGAGAAAATAAGGAGAGGACTTTCGGAACGGAGCAGTGCCGTCTCAAGGCGGAACTTGGGCAGGAGCACTTTTGCCCTCCGGCGGAGCGATTCCGCCGGGGGAACGTCCCTCCCAGAGGGTGAAATCATTGTCATCATCATCACCAACAACTCTCCCATCTTGGGGAGGGAAATATCCATCAACATCTTTAACAACACCATCTCCTCTCAAACCCTAGTTCATCTCTTGTGTTCAATCTTTGTACCGGAACTATAGATTTGTGCTTGTGGGTGACTAGTAGTG
Source organism: Aegilops bicornis (assembly GCA_021605145.1). Lineage (NCBI taxonomy): Eukaryota > Viridiplantae > Streptophyta > Magnoliopsida > Poales > Poaceae > Aegilops > Aegilops bicornis. Next base: position 128,095,508 of record CM038671.1, read on the forward strand.
TTGATTACATCTTGTAGTTGATTACTATATGGTTTATTTGGTGGAAGATTATATGTTTAGATCGATTATGCTATTTAATACCCCTCTGATCTTGATCATGTTTATCATTTGTGAGTAGTTACTTTTGTTCTTGAGGTCACGGGAGAAATCATGTTGCGAGTAATCATGTGAACTTGATATGTGTTCGATATGATAGTACGTATGTTGTGATTCCCTTAGTGGTGTCATGTGATCGTCGAATACATGACACTTCACCATATTCGGGCCTAAGGGAATGCATTGTGGAGTAGTTATTAGATGATGGGTTGCTAGAGTGATAGAAGGTTAAACCCTAGTTTATGCGCTATTCCGTAAGGGACCGATTGGATCCAAAAGTTTAATGCTATGGTTAGGATTTATCCTTAATACTTTTCTCGTAGTTGCGGATGCTTGTGAGGGGGTTAATCATAAGTAGGAGGTTTGTTCACGTAAGAACAGCACCTAAGCACCGGTCCACCCACATGTCAAATTATCAAAGTAGTGAACACAAATTGAATCAACATGATGAAAGTGACTAGATAAAATTCCCGTGTACCCTCAAGAATGCTTTGCTTATTATAAGAGACCATTTTGGCCTGTCCTTTACCTCAAAAGGATTGGACTAACTCGAAGGTTGTTAATGGGCAACGAGTAAAACATATATCTCAGGTAAGCCCATTAATGTTGAAAGTAATATTATTCAAACTATGACACCAGAAGAACACATAAAAGAGTCCTTCCGGAACACTCCAGAATCGTGAAAATAAGGAGGTACATGATACGGTAAATAAATGGACTCCAAAAAATCCGCAAAAATATTTTCTGTCAGTTTTGGAATATAACAAAAATTAGGAAAATAAGAAACTACCAGGAAGTGCACCCTAGTGGGCACAAGACACCAGGGCACGCCTGGCTTGCTAGGTGCACCCAGATGGGTTGTGCCCACCTCGCGTACCTTCCGGACTCTGTTTTTCTACAACTTGCTTGTTTCCCAAGATAAAAAAATCTTTATATACCCCTTGAACCTATTGACCACTGTATCACAGAGAAATTTTATGTTTTCTTCTCTTGTTTTTTTCCTGATAGATCTGAAAATATGTCATCCCAAGACTCTGAGGGTGAGAGCTATGTTGCTAATTTTGTTGCAAACCCCAAGTCCTATGGGGATGTGGAGCATTATGGCTGGACCTCGGAGGAAGAGGAAGACTATTATCCTAGGGAGAAGGAGGAGACAAGCTCAGATGGGAGTGAAACCCCGTTGCCTCAACCTGGGGACACGCATGTGGAATTCAAGAAGTCAAGCCTCCCCAACAAAGCAAAGAGGCCTAAGGTTCAGTTTATACCCTTCCGCCTTTAGCAGGAAAATAAGCAAGATTAATGCAAAAAGGTACTGGAGCTTGAGCAGGAGATCGGTGAACTGAAAGAGGAAAATTCCATACTCAATCGTAAGTTGAGGAAGAAGGACAAAACATCTATTTCATCACCACCGCCTTCTTCTCCACCAAAAGATAATTGAGTATCGGGTATGGGCACTCCCCTTGGCTTCCGCCAAGCTTGGGGGAGGTGCCCCGGTATAGTATCACCCCACTATCTTTTGCTTTTACTTATTTTAGTTCGATCCATAGTTATCCTTTGCTTTAGATGAATAAAATTTTAGTTCGATCCTTTCTTTTCGTGAGTTTGCTTAGTGATCTGTCCTATCGGTGTTCTTGGAACGGGGGTACCCAGACTTGCCTGCCTGCGGCCTGCGGCTTGGCTCAAGGGGTGGCCCAGTACGGCCCATCTTCATCAGCACTAGCTCAAGACCCTCGCGAGGGGCCAAGCCTCGCGGGGCGGACGACAGGAAGCTTCCTCAGGCACGGCCTCGTCAGGCTGGCTTGCGACGAGGCGGAGAGATCAAGGCGGGGTACCTCATGAGGTGCCCATGACGCAAGCTGTGGCGACCGAGGGCACCAGGAGGGCGCCAGCTGCGCAATGTTCTCATTTTCTCTTTGGTGCAAAGGAGGCAAGCGCATGCAAGAGCATCAAGCAAAGGTAACCATTTCGATGCAACAAGACCAAGGCCAACACAACGGCAGGAAGGAGGTCATCATGGAGCCCAAGCCGGCGTCATCGTCAGAGCCTTTGACAGGCGAGGACCAACTTTAGTCAGGATAAGTGTACTAGATGTTCCCCTTCAAAATGGCCAATTGTTGGCGCCCTTCCCGCTCAATATTTGGGAAGAGGCCCAGGGCCTCTGCCTATAAATAGGACTAGCCACCCACAGGGTAAAGGAGGAGGATCCGAATCCGGAATCCAGAACAGAGCTAGAGGTCAAGCAATCTAGAGAGAGAGAGAGAGAGCGACCGAACTCCCCCTAGAAGTTCGTCGCACCAGCCAAGAATAGACCCTCGCGAGTAGGGTATTACACCATAATGGTGGCCCGAACCAGTATAAACCTTGTGTCCCTTGTGTTGCTCTTTGTGTAGTTCAGATCCTTGCAAGGCGATGAGGTGCATGTAGGTAGGGGGTGAGATCTCCGCGTGCACCCCAGAGTTCGAACCTTGAGGGTCTGCCGGAACCCGAAATCCGACATTTGGCGCGCCAGGTAGGGGTGCGCCGGAGCTTTCTCTTCCGCCGACCCGCTCTCCGCCAACGTCGCGGTTCGCCCTATGATGAGCAGCGCGCCGCCCACTCCGGTCGCCAGCACCGCGAGGCGAGGCTTGAGCCTTGGCTGACCTGCGATGGGTGCAGTGGCCGAACAAGTCCAAGCCGGAGACGCCACCGTGCTACAACGGCATGACAGATCCACTAGCCTTCCTACTGGCGTACGAGGAGGTCGTCCTCGAGGCAGGAGGCGACGACAGGGTCATGGCTAACTGGCTTCCCATGGCCCTCACCGGCGCCCCGCGCATGTGGCTACTCCACCTGCCAGCGGCTTCCGTGGCCTCTTGGGAGGAGCTGCGCGACCTCTTCCTCGCCCAACACACTGCGCCGGTGCCCCCGGTCGTCGCAGCTCTCCTGGGCGGCTCGCAGGCGCCACCTTCAGGCCGCCACATCAAGCCATTCGTCCGCCAGATCTGGGCTTCAGCTCAGAGGACCACCCCTCCAACTCAGCCTGCTCGGGCGCGCTCCCAATGCTGTGCACCCCCACCATCTGCCAGGTGGTCGTCACCAGGACCCTCATCAACGGCGGCACGGGCCTCAACGTGCTCTCGGTTGAAGCCTTCAGCCTCCTCCACATACCGCTGGAGCGGCTTCAGCCCAGCAGGCCCTTCTTGGGCGTCGGAGGTGGTTCAGCCGGCTCCCTGGGGCAGATCCGTCTTTCGGTGACCTTCGGCACCTACGACAACTTCCGCTCGGAGCTAATCGACTTCGACATCGCCCCCATCGGCCTCCCATACAACGCCATCCTCGGCTACCCAGCACTAGCCCGATTTATGGCCGCGACTCACCCCGTGTACAACCTCATGAAGATGCCCGGGAGCAGCGGCGTCCTTACCGTGTCTGGAGACGCCGGGGATGCGTTGCAAGTGCTCAAGCTCGTCTTCAAGACTGCAGCGGCGGCATAGCCCGCCAACTCAGACGCCCCTGAGCCCAAGGGGGCTGCTCCGGCCAAGAAGAAGCAGTTGTTCACCCAAGACAAGGCAGAAACCAAACAGATACTGGTCGACGAGGACGGATCCACTAACCCCACCTTCAGCACAGGCGCCAACCTCCAGTCCGAGCAAGAAGAGGCCCTGATCAAGTTCCTACGCGCGAATAAGGAGGTATTCGCATGGGAACCTGATCAGTTGGCAGGGATCCCGAGAGGCGTAATCGAGCACCACCTCAACGTGTGGCCCCAACGACGCCCGTGAAGCGTAAAGCGAGGCGGCGATCGGAAAGCAGGCTTTCATCGTCCAAGAGACCCGCAAGCTGGAAGCGGCAGGGGTCATCCGCGAGGTCCGATACCCAGATTGGTTGGCCAACCCGGTTGTCGTGCCAAAGAAAGGGGGGAAGGAACGCATGTGTGTCGACTTCACCAACCTCAACAAAGCCTTCCCGCATGATCCATTCCCGCTCCCTCATATCGATCAGATCGTCGATTCCATCACCGAGTGCGACCTGTTATGTTTCCTGGATGCCTTCTCTGGCTATCGCCAGATCAAGATGGCGGTAAAAGGCGAGAAAAAAGCGGCTTTCGACCCGATGTGGAGTGTCTTGCTACACATGCATGCCCGTTCGGGCTGCATAGCGCAGGAGCGACCTTTCAGCGGCTGATGCACATCACCTTGGGCCCGTAGCTCGAGAGGAATGTTGAGGCTTACGTCGATGACATTGTGGTGAAGTCTCGGGAGGCTAGAACCCTGATACAAGACCTGGAGGAAACCTTCGCGAGCCTCAATGCAGTCAACCTGCGGCTCAACCCGGAGAAGTGTGTGTTTGGGGTCCCCTCGGACAAGCTCTTAGGCTTCCTCGTGTCCCATCAGGTCATCGAGGCTAACACAGAAAAGGTCAAGGCAGTCGAGGACATGAGCCCGCTGAAGACCCTCAGAGAAATGCAGAAGCTCACTTGGCGCGTGACCGCACTAGGACGCTTCATCTCCAAGTTGGGGGAACGAGCGCTACCCTTCTTCACGCTAATGAAGAAAAGGGGCCCCTTTGAATGGACTGAAGAGGCCGACAAGGCGTTCCAAGATCTCAAAAGGTACTTAACCAGCCCTCCGGTAATGGTGGCTCCGCGCCCCCAAGAGCCCCTGGTGCTCTACCTTGCAGCCACCCCCTAGTCTGCTAGCGCAGCCCTAGTGGCGGTTAGGGAGGAGCGTTGGACCAAAACCGCGACAGCTGCCCGGGTCAAAACGAAGCAGGATCAAGGGGGCCTCACAGAGACCACTACCACAGCCGAGAAGGATCAGCCGCCGCAGGGAAGCGCACACGGAACAGAAGAGACCCCTCCCCCTGACGACCAGCCACTGGGGGCTCCGCCGTCTCAGGAGGCGCCACGGCCTCCGGAGGACACCAACAACACCAACACTCCCAACCTCGTTGAACACCCGGTGTACTTTGTCAGCACAGTGTTGCGGGACGCGAGGGCGCGGTACCCCATGCCCCAGAAACTCCTCCTCGCGCTCTTGGTGGCCTCGCGCAAGCTGCGACACTATTTTCAGGGCCATCCCATCAAGGTTGTCTCGGCGTACCCCTTGGAAAGGGTGCTCAGGAGCCCCAACTCGGCTGGAAGAGTCGCCGAGTGGAACATCGAGTTGCAAGCGTTTCAGCTAGAATTCATCAAGGGAGCCACGCTAGCGGACTTCGTGGCGGAATGGACGGAGGCGCCGGGCCTCAAGGCTGATGAGGATCGATCCCTCTTCCCGGGAAGTGGGGCACCGGACGGTTGGATCATGTACTTCGACGGGGCGTTCTCCAGACACAACGCGGGAGCTGGCGCGGTGCTTATATCTCCTACTCAAGACAAGCTCTACTACGCCGTGCAGCTCTGTTTCCAGCACAGAGAAAAGGTCTCCAACAACATAGCAGAATATGAGGGCCTGATAGCAGGCCTGAAGGCCTTGATTGCCACAGGAGTGAAGCGCCTTACCATCAAGGGCGACTCACAACTCCTAGTCAACTTCTCCAACAAAGTATACGAGCCGAGGGATGAGCACATGGAGGCCTACATCGCGGAGCTCCGCAGGATGGAGAAGCAATTCTGGGGACTGGAGCTGCAGCATGTGCCTCGTGGCACCAATCAAGAAGCTGACGACATCGCCAAAAGGGCACCCAGGCGGCTACCTCAGGAGCATGTCGTCTTCGAGGAGCGGCTCTTCAAGCCCTCGGCAACGCCATCGCTGTCAAGCACGGTGCAGCCTCGGGAAGAGCTCCCCCAGCCACCTGCCTCGGGAGCCCTGGCCTGTGGCCCGGCCTCGGGGGCATGTCTGCTCCTAACACTGGAGCCTCAGGAGGGGTGCTGGATCACAGAGCTCCAGAGCTACCTGACGCAAGGGACCTTGCCGGAAAAGGAGGAGGAAGCGGAGCGTGTGGCGCGGCAAGCCACGACGTACTACATCAGGGATGGAGAGCTCTACCGGAAGCGACCAAATGATGTATCCCTGCGTTGCATCTCTAGGGAGCAAGGGAAGGAGCTGCTGGCAGATATACACGGTGGAGACTGTGGGGATAATTCGTCATCACGGACCCTCGTTGGCAAGGCGTTCCGCAGCGGGTTCTATTGGCCCACTGCGCTCAATGATGCCGTGGAACTGGTGAAGGCTTGCGAGGCCTGCCAATTCCATGCCAAGCAGATCCATCAGCCGGCGGGAGGTCTACAAACTATACCCCTGTCGTGGCCATTCGCAGTCTGGGGGCTGGATATCCTGGGCCCGTTTCCTCGAGCGTCAGGGGGCTATCGTTACCTCTACGTCGCCGTGGACAAGTTTACCAAGTGGGCTGAAGTGGAAGCCGTCCGCACCATCCCCGCAGGTTCAGCGGTCAAGTTCATCAAGGGCATCGTGAGCCGGTTCGGGGTGCCGAATCGCATCATCACCGACAACAGTTCGCAGTTCACCAGTAACCTCTTCAAAACATACTGTGCTAACCTTGGGACGCAGGTATGCTACGCTTCGGTAGCGCACCCACGGAGCAACGGTCAGGCCGAGCGGGCCAACACAGAGGTCCTGAGGGGCCTCAAAACCAGGACATTCAGGAAGAAGCTGGAGGCCTGCGGCAGAGGCTGGTACGATGAGCTTCAGTCCATGTTGTGGTCCATCTGCACGACCGCGACCAAGCCGACTGGCGAGACCCCGTTCTTCCTGGTCTATGGAGCTGAAGCAGTCCTCCCTCACGAGATTCGACGAGGCGCAGCAGGACGCCATGCGGGGGACGAACCTCATGCTGGGGGAGGAGCATCGTCGAGAAGCCGCGCTACGAGAGGCAAGGTACCAACAAGCACTGCGGTGATACCACTGCCGCAACATTTGCCCCAGGACTCTTGAGGTAGGGGACCTCGTGCTCAGACGGGTTCTCTCCAGGGAGGGACTGCATAAGGTTTCTTCCATGTGGGAGGGCCCGTTCAAGGTTGTTCATGTTTCCAGGCCCGGCTCCGCGCGCTTGGAGACTCAGGAGGGGGTGCCCATCCAGAACGCGTGGAACATCCAGCACCTCCGGAGGTTTTACCCCTAAAAAAGCCCAGTGCCTGTGAAGAAGGCGAATGCCTGTGAAGTTGTTGCGTTTTGGAAAAGGCCCAGTGCCTGTGAAGAAGGAGAACGCCTGTGAAGCTTATCTTTCTGAGGAAGGACCAGTGCCTATGAAGAAGGCGAATGCCTGTGAAGTTGTTGCGTTTTGGAAAAGGCCAAGTGCCTGTGAAGAAGGCGAACGCATGTGAAGCTTATCTTTCTGAGAAAGGCCTAGTGCCTGTGAAGAAGGCGAATGCCTGTGAAGTTGTTGCGTTTTGGGAAAGGCCCAGTGCTTGTGAAGAAGGCGAACGACTGTGAAGCTTATCTCCCTGAGAAAGGCCCGGTGCCTGTGAAGAAGGCCAACGCCTGTGAAGCTCGCCGCCCGTGACACTCTCTCGTAATAATGAGTTGGGGTTGTACACGCCCCGGAGTCTCAGGAGCGCCGACCTCAGGCCCTGGGGCTCCCTCCCACGCCCAGTAGCAGCACTTAGCTCCGCGCTCGTGAGAAGACGTCGAAGACTAGATTAGGTGCCGGACGCGGCTTTTTTCATTTGCTTTCTGCAGTTGGCTTGTTCATTCCCATTTGAAGTTTTATTGAAGGTGTTGCCGTCTTTGGCTTGCGACTCTTTGCCTTCTTCGCTCTCCTACCTCGATTTCTCTCGCGCGAGTGTCGCTAGGGAGCAACGCGGGCGCCCTCATGAGTGTTTTCTGTCCCTACTGTTTGAGGCTTCCCTAACCGGGTTCACTACAGGAGCACCCCTCCAGTCCGTGCCCCACGGGCACCGTGACGCGAACACAGGACCTTGGTCGGTCGCCTCCACGGCTGAGGATGGAAACTACCTCTCCTGGCTAATCTTTGCAGGGCATGAAGCGTTCGACAAGACCTCGGCCTCGGGAGGCGAAGACCGCGACAGGTCGACCCCAAGCTAATTAATTTCTACGCGCAGGCGTGTGGCACAGAAGTCTAATACAAAAATAGCAGAAATAGTACGATAATTAAACAGCAACAGTCCAAGCACGCCCCGCCGGGGCCCTACACTACTGTCTCCTTGCGCAGGAAAAAGAAAATAACATGACAGGCGCGGCTCGCTTGACACCAACTCGCGGCGGAAGCTCAAACTGGCTCCAGAGCTCAAGCGGACTCCCTCTCGTGCTTCACTGAGGCGCGACGGCGGGCGGACCCGCTACCTCCCTCTAGGCAGGCGCGGCGGTGCGGAGGCTGGTCACGGCCACCGCTTGAGGAGCCGCTGTCCGAAGAAGAGTCACCGAGGCTTGACGAACCCCGAGCGCCACCGACCACGCGCGTGCCGTCATCTTCGTCCCGATCGTCGCCGGGGCTAGGCCCACGGCCGCGGTCGTCGTCCTCGGGGCAGCACCCAGCGCGGCGACCGTCTTCCCCGAACACCCTCACGTAGAGGGTGGCGTCACCGTCGAACTTGAAGTGCAGGGTGCACCGCCGGCTCAGACCTTGCGCGCGGGCAAACGTTTGCCAGCCGAGGGTTAGGGCCACGCTCCCGGCGGCGGAGACCTCCAGCGAAGCCCAGGAGGCCCGGCTGCAGCAACCGTCCGCCTGGAGCCAGAGGCCACCCGAGGCGCTGGCCGGAAGTTCACCTAAAAGGTAGCGGGGAAGGTGGAGCCAGGTGCTGGTCGGCTCCGTCGACCATACGACAAACTCCGGCAGCACCTCTGCCGAATGGAAGCGCGGCCTAGGGGTCGCGTCAGCGTGCCCGTCAACGGCTCGACGCCTGGCCCGTCACATGGAGGAGATCACCTCATGACGCGAGAAGCCGCTACGGGAACCACAGGGTGCTTGCGAGGACAGCCTCGACCGCGCTTGGCTGGGGGAGAATCAGGCTCCGCCTGGCGGGCCTTTCCCTTCTCCACGGCCGAGAACCTCTTTGGCGAAGCCATGGAGAAGAAGAGGAAGCAAGAAGAGATGGACTGGAAGGGCACGCGACGTTCCGTACATATAACCGGGGAAGGCCAACCGACGACCTCCACGATCACAGGTAATCATAACCCGCTTTGCATGCAGGGACTTGTCAATTCGTGCTGTCGCCGAGATGTCGTGGGGAAGCGGAGACGCCCACATCCCATCAACCGCCACGCGGCGCCCAAGGCCGCAGGCTGTTAGGGCCCGTGGCGCTTCGCACTTGCCCCTTCGATTCTCTGCTCAGCCAAGTCCGGGCACGCCTTGGGCCCGGGGGCTACTGTCGGTGTTGCAGGGCAGGGGTACCAGACTTGCACACTGCGGCCTACTGGCGTGGCTCAAGGGGTGGCCCAAGACGTCCCATCTTCATCGGCACTAGCTCAAGACCCTCGCGAGGGGCCAAGCCTCCGCAGGGCGGACGACGAAGCTTCCTCGTGCACGGCCTCGTCGGTGGCTCGCGAGGCGGGGAGATCAAGGCGGGTACCTCACGAGGTGCCCATGACGCAAGCCGTGACGACCCAGGGCGCCAGGAGGGCGCCAGCCACGCAGTGTCCTCATTTCCTCTTTGGTGCAAAGGAGGCAAGCGCAGGCGAGAGCATCAAGCAAAGGCAACCATTTCGGTGCAACAAGACCAAGACCAACGCAACGGCATGAAGGAGGTCATCGTGGACCCAAAGCCGGCGTCATCGTCAGAGCCTTTGATAGGCGAGGACCAACTTTAGTCAGGATAAGTGTACTAGATGTTCCCCTTCAAAATGGCCAATTGTTGGCGCCCTTCCCGCTCAATATTTGGGAAGAGGCCCAGGGCCTCTGCCTATAAATAGGACTAGCCATCCAAAGGGTAAAGGAGGAGGATCCGAATCCGGAATCCAAAACAGAGCTAGAGGTCAAGCAATCTAGAGAGAGAGAGAGAGAGAGAGAGAGAGAGCGACCGAACTCCCCCTAGCAGTTCGTCGCACCGGCCAAGAACAGACCCTCGCGAGGCTGTTCTTCCTTGTATTGTTCATCATCAGCCCCTGAGGCAATCCACCACACCACACACTGGAGTAGGATACTACACCACAATGGTGGCCCGAACCAGTAAAAACCTTGTGTCCCTTGTGTTTCTCTTTGTGTAGTTCAGATCCTTGCGAGGCGACGAGGTGCAGGTAGGTAGGGGGTGAGATCTCCGCGTGCACCCCAGAGTTCGAACCTAGAGGGTCTGCCGGAACCCGAAATCCGACATGTCCTTGTAATCGTGTGCGAGATATATAGTAAAGTTTAGTTTGAGTTTTTGCTTTATTCACTTTCATGTTCCAATAAAAAGAAAGGAGGTAAATTAAAAGATCATATGCTAATCTTATGGTAGGTGATGACACCACATAAGGAAAAGTATAAGTAGAAAATTTTGTTAGAGATTGAAAAACATAGCATTGGCCAATGATGTAACTCATGAAAGAATTAATAAGGGAAGAGAAGATTCACATATTAATATACTATCCTGGAAATCTTTTGTGATTGTGAGCCCCCATCAAAATATTATATGCCAAAATTGTTGACATTGGACAAGGAAGACAACTTAATGATTTATTTTTGTTCATATTCACATAGAAGTTATATTGTCATATATCATTCAACATGTGGTGCTTGCCCCTATCTTTTCTAGCCAAAAATTCCGCACTAAGTAGAGATACTACTTGTGCATCCAAAAATCCTTAAACCCAAATCTTATTTTCAAGAGTCCACCACACCTACCTAGGGATTGAGCAAGATCCTTAAAGTAAGTTGTCATCGATGTAATAAGGCAATAAAAATTGCGTCTAAAAGTGTGAGATCATTTAGTGTAAGAGAAAATTGAGCGTTGTATGAACTTGTGATGGTGAAGAATAAAAGCGACAGACTACATAATCAAGGTTGCCATCACAAGGGGCAATACAGCGTGATGTTCTTTTGCACTAAGGGGTTGAGCATACAAACAAATAAGCGCATGGTAACCTCTGCTTCCCTCTGCGAAGGGCCTATCTTTTACTTTTATGTATTTACTTTTATGCAGGAGCTCTATTCCTTTTTATTTTTCTAGTTTGGCAAGCATCATGTGGTGAGGAAAGATCTAGGCACATGTGCCCAGTTGAGCATGGGTGGCATAAGTTATTATTGTTGACATCACCCTTGAGGTGAATACGTTGGGAGGCGAAACTATAAGCCCCTATCTTTCTATGTGTTAGGTTCAAACATTTTGCTCATGTGTACGCGGTGAGTGTTAGCAATCATAGAATACTAAATGATGGTTGAGTATGTGGACTTGCCTAAAGGCTCCGATACGTGACTCTTCCTAAAAAGATGATGAGTTGTAGTTGCAAAATTGACTGAGAACATAATTTGTTGGTTTTTAATAGAGTTTATGCTTTATACTTCGTTAGTGTGACGAATTATTACTTATTCATGAGAAGTCTATGATAAGAGTTTTGTGATAAAAGTCTTATGTTTAAGTTTGTTGCTGTTATAATAATTCACATGATTCTTCTATGTCCGAATTTTGTTTTTATCGACACCTCTCTCTAAGCATGTGGACATGTTTTCCGATTTAGGTTTTCGCTTGAGGACCAGTGAGGCCTAAGCTCGGGGGAGTTGATACATCCATTTTGCATCATGTTTTCCTACTGTTATTTATGATGTTTTGTGCATAATAATGCTTTTTTGAGTAATACCAATGCCTTTTCTCACATAATATCAAAGGTACACACAAAGAGGGAGAATTCTGGCAGCTGGAAATCAGGACCTGGAAAAGCTACATCATGCCACCTATTCTGCAAAACTCCAAACAAGCTGAAACTTTGCGGAGATTTTTTATGTAATATATGAGGAATATTGGAGCCAATAAGTACCGGAGGGGGCCACCCTCGTGAGCACAAGACACCAGGGCGCGCCTGGGCCCCAAGGCATGCCCTGGTGGGTTGTGCTCACCCAGGCCCACCTCCGGTGCCCATCTTCTGTATATAAGTCTTTTTGACCTAGAAAAAATAAGGAGAGGACTTTCGGGACAGAGCGCCGCCGTCTCGAGGCGGAAATTTGGCAGAAGCACTTTTGCCCTCCGGTGGAGCGATTCCGCCGGGGGAACGTCCCTCCTGGAGGGGGAAATCATCGTCATCATCATCACCAACAACTCTCCCATCTTGGGGAGGGCAATCTCCATCAACATCTTCAACATTACCATCTCCTCTCAAACCCTAGTTCATCTCTTGTGTTCAATCTTTGTACCGGAACTATAGATTGGTGCTTGTGGGCGACTAGTAGTGTTGATTACATCTTGTAGTTGATTACTATATGGTTTATTTGGTGGAAGATTATATGTTCAGATCCATTATGATATTTGATACCCCTCTGATCTTGAGCATGTGTATCATTTGTGAGTAGTTACTTTTGTTCTTGAGGTCACGGGAGAAATCATGTTGCAAGTAATCATGTGAACATGATATGTGTTTGATATTTTGATAGTATGTATGTTGTGATTCCCTTAGTGGTGTCATGTGAACGTCGACTACATAACACTTCACCATATTTAGGCCTAAGGGAATGCATTGTGGAGTAGTTATTATATAGATGATGGGTTGCAAGAGTGACAGAAGGTTAAACCCTAGTTTATGTGTTGTTCCGTAAGGGACCGATTGGATCCAAAAGTTTAATGCTATGTGTCGTGGAATTGTCACGGCAGATGTCCTCTTGCAAGGACTTAGTCGTGGAGCCATCGCAACTAGGAAGCTTAAAGGGGTTAACGGGACAAGGGACACGAGAGAGGTTTTATACTAGTTCGGCCCCTTACGATGAAGGTAAAGCCTACGTCTAGTTGGGTTGGTATTGCTAGGGTTTCAATGACCGGGGAGGCGAAATACGCTATGCCCGACTCTTGATTTGATGTTACTTTCCTAAAGCCGATGGGTCGTCCCTTATATACACGGGTTGACGCCTGCGGGCCTCTGAGTCCCGCCGGCTCATAAGCGATTATGCAGCTCGGTGACTAGTTAATCACCTTATAATACAAGTCATGCCATTACGGGGGTTTATCACTACGGGCCTTAAGTCGCATGTGGGCTTTAGACCCTTTACTGAACCGCCATCTTCACGCTTGATCTTGGGCTTCATATGATGAATCACCTTTCCGTAACCCGGCCCCTCCTGGGCGGCTTACACAAATAGTTATATCGCCAACATTAGGCCCCAGATTGATTTGAACCGGTTCATGTCAATCTTGAAATACCTTAAAGAAAGGCCTTCTGTCTTCTATCTGTACAAAGGTTATAACCCGTCGTGACATCATCTTCTGAATCCGTGACCACCCGTCATGACATCATCTTCTACTAAATGCATATTTTACTCCATCATATCTTTTACGGATCTTTATCTTTACTGACCATTCCAAAAATCGAGGCGTCGGAGTCGTTAGACAATGATGCCTGGCCTCCTCGTTTCTCGCGCTTTCTCAGTCGGCCCTTCTTTATAAATAAGCACGACCCCTAGGTCTTTTTCCATTCTTCCCCTTTGGTCTTCTTCTTCCTCTCGCGACCCCACTGCTGCTCAAGCTCCGACACGGCCGCAGCAGAGCATCGCACCTTCATCGACCTTGGACGCTGCATCGGCATGAACCGTCTACAGATCCGCGATGAACCCCCGCAGCAAGTCTGCATCTGTAAGTTTTCTTCTTCCCTGTACCTCAGATCCACATTAGGATTCTCAAGTTCCTCGGTGTTCTAGGTTGTTCGTCACGAACTCTTCATGGATTTTGCCATCACAACCTGATTCGATCTATAAAAGAGGAAAAACTATGCGATAGTTGTTCCGCCCCCTTTTAGAATGTAAACAAACCCCTTTTCACTTGCACAGAGGTCTCATTAGAGCTTATGAACTCATCTGTACTGGCTTTAGGTCTGGAATAATTTTGTTTTTTGGAACGACCATTTGATCCAAAATAATAACTTCAACTCTTGAAACCTGTTTGTTCCATACTTAGTCAAAAATCTGTTTTTGTCAGATCCATTTAACCACAGCGACTCTCAACGCCGGCTTAAAAAGACAACACTGATTGACAGCCTTACCGACTTCTGGCGGTTTAAAGTAACTTAACTTCTTCTGATATTCGTAGCGGCTTAACTGGCCAAATACAATTAGCCATATGTCATTAGGCCCCTTCGTAAGCCGCCATATTGAATAGATTTTGACATGTTTTCTTCCGGTTTAAATTGAACGGGAAAATTTCATTTTGTCATAGGCTTTCATCTGCATAATGGCACCCAAGATTCCCAAAGCACCTGTGACCTGTAACTGGGTCAAGTCCATCGTTACTGAAAACACCTTGTCTGATTTCGTGAAGACTGGCTATCTGCCCAAGAAAGAAGTTATGTCCTATCGTGCTCCTAATTCGTCAAAAGAAAAACCTCAACCCAAGGAGGGGGAAGTGATCGTTTTTACTGATCGTATGAACCGGGGCTTTTCTCCACCCGGCTCAAAATTCTTCAGGGATGTTTTACACCTTTTTGACCTCAGACCTCAAGATATTGGGCCCAACTCCGTGTCAAATATTTGCAACTTCCAAGTCTTTTGCGAGGTGTATCTTGGAGAAGAACCCAACCTATTACTTTTCAGATAATTGTTTTATTTAAACCGCCAGAATGAACATGCCAATGGGCCCAGCCTGGAACTTGGTGGTATCTCCATCCAGCGACGGAGGGACTGCCTTTTCCCATATGCTGAACTGCCAAGCCACCCTTAGGATTGGAACCAAACGTGGTTCTATTGTCAGGATGCTTCTCCGGCTGATGAGAACCCGTTGCCCGGCTTTCGCGCTCTGCGCCTTGAACCCAACCATCCACTGCCGGACAAGTTAACTGCCATTGAACGCCTACATCTCACTCCTACCATAAAGAAAATCAAAGCTCTCTTGGGGAACGGCTTAGATGGCATCGATTTGGTCCGAGTCTGGATCTCATGGCGGGTGATTCCATTAAGCCGCCGCCCCGGCTTGATGTGCACTTACACAGGTGAAAAGGATGATCCGCTGCGTCATTGTCCTGACGATTTACCTGATGACATGGTTGAAGCCACGATCCAATCTCTTTCGAAAGAGGGCTCAGTGGTCAGCAACACCTTCGGCTTACTTCCATTTTGCAAGAATAATCCGGCTCCAGCAGTAAGTCATCAATCTAAAAATTTATACTCTTTTTGTGGAATACCTTGCTTTGACTCATAACCTTTTCTCATTATTTGCAGGCAAATGACAAATTTTGGAAGGTCAAATATGATCGTGAGGCTGCCAAGCAGGCCAGCGCGGCCAAGAGAGCCGAAAGGAGAACCGCCAAAGCAGGAACTCGGAGGAAGAGGAAGCCAAGTGCTTCAGATTTGCTCAAATTGGATGACTCCTCTGATGATGAAGAAGAGGTAATCCTGAACTCCCCTGATTCCTTTACCATCATCTTATTGACATTAATTTCCTTCAGGAGGACACGGGAAATAGCCAAGCAATTGAGGAAGAGGTAACTATAATTTCCTCTGAATCCGAGCCTTTGCCAAGGGAGAAAGACCGAAGAGTGACCCGGAAAGTAAGATTTTCACATCCTTTAGCTTACCAAGATCCTCAATTTCTTTTGAAGCAACAGGCTCATGAGAGCCGGAGGCAGACCCGAACCACCAAAGACGCGGAACTCTCCTCCGGCTTACCTAACGTAACAAGGAAGCGGCGGGCTGAGGTTATCTCCGATTTACGTTCTTTTTTACCTTTGGCGGGTTTCATTCGTCAACCCCTCAATTCATCTGACTCAAACTATCAGGATACTTCCCCTTCCTCCGGCGAATCCATGCAATCCAACATGCCGTCTTTCAAGACTGCTCCAGGGTAATGTCAACTTATTTATTTTTATGCTTATCTTACTCAAGTCTTTGTACTAACCCTTCTGATTTGCACACAACGTACAAGTGAAGCCCAGCAAAAGGGCGAAGAAAAATAAGCCGTCCAAAGAGCGATCGTGGATCGACCCGAGCTCGGAACAACCGTTCGACACCTCCACACATGAGCCGCCACTGGACGGCCCATGATATTCCAAAGACCAACTTCGATCCGCCGAACAAACTCTTAACAGTTCTGATAACCCGGAGGTTCCTAGCCCGGCGAAAACAGATGACCCGGAAGTCGAGATTCTTAAGACAATTTTGTTGAACCGAGAAGACCCACTATTCTTGCTAAGTGCTCTGCCAAGGAAGAACTTTCGGAGAACCGAAAAGCCAAGCTGGACGTCACTGATTATACTCATCTCAGTATTGGAGAAATTGTCTCTGGCTACATAAGTCAAGTGCACAGCAGCCGTGACCTGGAAGTTGATTTGGTGAAACAAATACACCAAAAATCTGAGGTATAATTCTTGTCGATATTCCTTATTCCTCCTTACTATACCAGCCCCCAAGTCTATTGCTTATGAGAAAAAATATGCTGTAGACTTAGAACCCGCTTAGCACTGCTTGCCAGATGCCCGGCTTATCCTGTAACACTCGAAGGCCGGCTTTAAAAGAAGATATTTGAACCGGCGTAGTATAATACTTTAAATTCCAATATGCATTAGCCCCCAAGTGCTAAGTATCTTTTTCTTGCAAAGTGCTTGGGACTTAATTTCCATGAACCGCCGCAGTAATTCAGAGTTCTTCAATATACATTAGCCCTCAAGTGTCAAGTATCTTTGCTTGCAAAGTGCTGTGGACTTAATGCTATATTATAACAATGCTGACTGTAGCCCGACTTTGATTCAGGCCACCATAAGTCAATTTGAGTCGGAAATTGCTGATTTGAAGAGTCGCCTGGCAGCTCAAGAGACTGGAATTCAAAACACCAACTCCAGATTTGAGTTCAGCGTATCTGAACAAGAGAAATTGAAGAAAAGCTTTGACGCTTGTCGGTGTTCTGGGAACGGGGGTCCCCAGACATGCCTGCCTGCGGCCTGCGGCATGGCTCAAATGGGGGCCCAGCGTGGCCCAGCTTCATCAGCTCAAGCTCAAGACCCTCGCGAGGGGCCAAGCCTCGCGGGGCGGATGACAGGAACCTTCCTCACGAGCGGCCTCGTCAGGCAGGCTCGCGAGGAGGCGGAGAGATCAAGGCAGGGTACCTCACGACGGTGCCCCGTGAAGCAAGCCATGACGATCGAGGCCAGGTGGGTGCCAAGCGGGCGCCAGCCTGTGCAGTGTCCTCGTTTCCCCTTTGGTGCAAAGGGGGCAAGCACAGGCCAAGGCATTAGGAAAAGGTTATCACTTCGGTGCAACAAGACCAAGACCAGCAGAGCGGCAGGAAGGAGGTCATCGTGGAGCCCAGGACGGCGTCACCATCAGAGCCTTTGGCAGCCGAAGACCAACTTTAGTCAGGATGAGTGTACTAGATGTTCCCCTTCAAAATGGCCAATTGTTGGCGCCCTTCCCGCTCATTATTTGGCAAGAGGTCCAGGGCCTCCCTCTATAAATAGGACTAGCCACCACCAAGGTAGAGGGAGGGAGCTGGAGAACAATCCGAGAGAGCCCTAGCAGAGAGAGAGAGAGAGAGAGAGAGAGAGAGAGAGAGAGAGAGAGAGAGAGAGAGAGAGAGAGGCGACTGAACTCACCCTAGCAGTTCATCGCACCAGCTCAAGAACACCCCTCACGAGGCTGTTCTCCCTTTGTATTGTTCATCATCAGCCCCTGAGGCAATCCACCACACCACACACTGCATTAGGGTATTACACCACAACAGTGGCCCGAACCAGTATAAATCTCGTGTCTCTTGTGTTGCTCATCGTTCATAGTTTAGATCCCTCGCAAACCATCAACACATGAGCTAGTAGGGGAAAGATCTCCGCGCACACCCAGTGTTCGAACCTAAAGGGTCTACCGGAACCCGAAATCCGACATTTACCGCTGGTCGCGTGTGATCTTCCGTCGTGTCCATGGCTGACGTTCGCCAAGCTCGCGTCGAGCGCTGGGCTGCTCGTGCCGCTCGAGTCGCCCACACGGCTCCCGTCGGCGAACACCCCCGTTGTTCCCAGTCTCCTGCCGCCAACGCCGCCACCGGCCCGGCAGAGAACGAGCAGTAGGCCTCGTCCCTGCATCCATCGGTGAGGCGAGAAGGCCGCACCGCAAATCCTTCGCTCATCCCAGCTGGTTCTTCGTCCCGCGCGCACCGCGCGCCCATGGAGGCTCGAGCCGCGCTCATCACGGCGAACGAGATCCTACGCTACTGCCCCATCGATGACGTCTACGAGCAGTGGCTCGACCGCGTTGCCGAGCTCGTCCGTGCCGCAGGGGGCTCCCCCGCGCCATCCCTCTCGTTGCCTCGCCCTTCACCCTGCGCGGGAGGCAGGGAGCCGGAGGTGCCCCCGCCGCCTCCTCCCGAAGAAGGCGCCCTGGCTCCAAGGTGCGTGGTCCCAGGCCGAGACCCTCCGCGTCCGGCGCCCGCGCAACAAGAAAGGAGCTTCCAGGAGATCCCTCGTCCCCAAGAAGGTGCTCGCGTGCTCCCAGCACCAGAGCGCCGCGATCGTGTTCCAGTGCCACTGCGTCAAGACCCCGCGCTGCTCCAGGCAGTGGTGCGCGGGAATCCACAAGAGCAAGCTCCACATCAGCAGGGAGCTCCGGTTGCCACCGCAGGCTGCCGCGCCTTCACCGCCGATCTACGTAGCGTCGCGTGGCCCGACAAGTTCAAGTCAGACCTGCCTCCTCGCTACGACGGCACCGCCGACCCCGCGGAGTTCCTCCAACTCTACGAGCTGGGCATCGAAGCAGCCAACGGGGACGAAAAGGTCATGGCGAATTGGTTCCCCATGGCGCTGAAGGACGGAGCCCGAACCTGGCTCCCAGCACGATCTCCTCCTGGAACGAGATGCGCACCCGCTTCATCACCAACTTCCAAGGCACTCGCGATCGGCCTCCGGCCGTGAGCGACATGCGCCGCATCAAGCAGCAACTAGGAGAGACCCTGCAGAAGTACATCCAGCGCTTCAACAACGCCTGCCTCAAGATTCCCAAGGTGACTGAGGAAGCCATCATCTCAGCCTTCTCCGATGGCGTGCGTGGCGTCAAGATGAAGGAGGAGCTAGCAATGCATGAAGACCTGTGCACATCACTGGAGCTGTTCAACTTGGCGACCAATTGTGCCAGGGCTGAGGAAGGGCGCCTCTCCCTCCTCGAGTTTCCGGCTGCCGATCCAGAACAGAAGAAGCCCAAGGTCAAGGACGTGAAGCGCAAGGGGGCTGTCGTGCTTTCATGGCGTAACCGGACACCAAGCAAGGCAGGGATCAGCCCAAGTCATCCAAGGGCAGCCGGTACTGCGTGTACCACGACCTCCATACCCACAACACCAATGAATGCCAGGAGCTCAGGGCCGTGCGAGAAAGGTGTATCGGCCGACGCCCCGAGCGCAATGATCGGGGCTACGGCCGAGGAGGAGGAAGAGGCGCAGGACGCTGGGAAGACCGTGGCCCTCGCCAAGGATGGCGTGACAGACCTCGCGAGGACTGCTGGCAGGACCAGCCTCGCGAGGGAGGTTGGAGGGACCAGCCTCGTGAGGACCGCCTCAAGGCAACGCTGGGCTCCCACCGCCTCGGCCGCCAAGGAGGTACGAAGACAATCATCAGGACGAGGGGGCTGGGGGCTTCCAGGAGCCGCGCGCGATCGCTTGCATCCTGGGTGGCGCTCAGGCCCCAGCCTCTCAGCGCATCTTCAAGCAGTTTGCTCGCGAGGTGAATGCAGTCCTCCCCAAGCCTGAGGCCACACGCCCTCTCAGGTGGTCGTCGTGCACTATCACGTTCAGCTCAGCGGATCAGCTCAAGTGCGCGGCAACGGCCGGAGTCCTCCCCATGCTTTGCTCACCAGTCATCAGCAACGTGCAAGTCACCAGGACCCTCATCGATGGCGGAGCAGGACCCAACGTCCTATCTGTCGAGACATTCAACGATCTCCAAGTGCCATACGATCAGCTTCAGCCGACCAAGCCTTTCTCAGGAGTCACCGACGGCTCCACCGTCCCGATAGGGCAAGTTCGCCTTCCCGTCACCTTCGGATAGCACAACAACTACCACACCGAGCTCATCGACTTCGACGTCGCCCACATTCGCCTGCCATACAATGCCATCCTCGGGTACCCAGCTTTGGCCAAGTTCATGGCAGTGACTCACCATGGCTACAATGTCCTCAAGATGCCAGGAAGCGGAGGAGTCATCACAGTGCCTTGTGAGGAAAGGGATGCAGTGTGCTCTCTTGAGCGTGCCTTCCAAGCTGCAGCAATCGAAGACCCAGATCACAGGAGCGGGAGACTTCCTGAGGCAATCCCCAAGAAGAAGAAGGCTTCGCCTGGTCCAAGCCCTCATGGGGTAGGCACCTCCGGAGGCGTGGAATCAGGACCCCGCCCGTTCAAGGGGTGCCACCCTCTGTCACATAGGAAGGCGCGCCCGGCGCCCTCCTTAGGCGGGGCTCGGGGGCTCTTTCGTGACAAGCCACCGACCTAGCCGGAGTCACGAGGGAGGCGCTCGGGCACCACTTGGAAGCGTGCTTCAAGGCACGTTTCCCTCAGGAAGGTATGAGGCGAGGAGGGCCAAACCCTCAGGAGTTCATCGCGAGGAACACCCAGGAGCTATAGGAGTCAAGAGTCATGCACGGCTGTCGCCGCCTGCCCGCCGTGGCCCCACATCCAGGCGAGGATGCTGGGCTGCGAATCTGCATCGACATACCAGGGCTCAACCGGGCCACGTCTGAGGGGCGCCACTGGCCCTCACGCGTGTGACGTTGCGAGCGTCCACCTCACAGCTACGTTTGCATGCCCTTCGGCCTGCCGAACGCAGTTGCCGCCCATCATTGCCTGCCGAGGCGCGCTCTGGAGGCTCAGGACGTCAACCAGCGCGCAGTCCTAGCAGAAATGGAGATGGCTCTCGAGGAACCCCCCGTTCCCCCGGAGCCTCCCGATGCTCCAGGTCCGGAGGGCTCGTGAGGGTCGCCTTCCTCGTCACGCGTCGTCCGCTACCTCAACATCCCGCCATCTCCGACCATACCAGGTGACACCTTTCCAAATTCCGTTTTCAGCTGGGAGCGCCCCTCGGGCTGCATCATTCCCAGGCCGCGTGGGTCCGTCCCTGTGGCATGTATCCGTTTTGCTTATGTTCTTTACTTACCTTGTTGGGGGCGCCCCTCGGGCTGCATTATCCCCAAGCTGCTTAGGCCAGACCTAGTGGTGTATGCTTTCTCCGCACCTATCTAGATGGATTAGCTCCTTCGCGCTTAACCTGATTCACGCAATTATTGCCTACTACCTGTCGCGGGCCTCTCCGCCCTAATGCAAAGTGCTTGCACGTTAAAAGGGGGTACCTTAGCATTGTGACTCATGGGCTCTTACTGGCTCTCCAGCCCTCACCCCGTGGCCTTGACCCACGGCATCGCGACCTGTGTGACACTCAAAAAATTTTATTTGGTTTTCAACAAAAACTTTGTTTGATTTGAAGAAGGTCATTTAAATTCTTCGAAAAACTTCTCTCTCAAAACTTTTTCCCTTGCCAACGATTTTATTTTTGTATCTTCTTCAACCCTGGTGTTTGGTTAATGAGAACCTTCCTTATGATTGTTCCCTCCTCAAATATATTTTTCTTGATAATTATTTTCTTTAAAAAAAGGAAACCCTATGAGTTTTGGGGCTTGTTTCATTTTGAAACCACCCATGGTTTTACCATGCCTCATGTGGTAAAACCTCCCAAAACCCCTCCTCCCTCTTTGGAGCAATCTAAACTTTCTGTTCCAACAAGTCCAACCCATTTTGGATTTTATTTCATTTATTTTATCTCCCAATACAATTCTGACCATTATTTTGAGCCTAGATGATTTACAAAGCAAGTACCTAATTCCTTTTGAGTTTTGATCTCAAACCAACTCCTCTGGATTGTCTTTAGCACCCACAACCTAGATCCATCAAGATCCACTCTTCCTCTTTTCAAAATTTTCAAATTTTAACCTCTGCAAGTTTGGACCAGATTTGCCAAATTTGGTGAAATTCATATCTTCTCTTCTCCAAAAATTCTACCAAAATTCAGGCAGCCCCCAGATGCAGTGACAGGCCACCCCACCAAAAATCAGCTCAAGGAAAATTTCCCTCATACCAAAATCATCTCGTCGAACACTTGGCCGGCACTGTTACTGTGCACTTTCAGAAAGTTCAGAGTTTCAGAGAGATTGAGTGTCGTTTTTCGTTAGGGTGTTGTCACCGATCAACAAGGCGCATACTGGCGGCGTGCCTGAACCTCTCCTCCTGGCACGAGCACCGCACGCCCTCTTGGGCCGGGTGCGGTGTCCGTGGCGGCGAGCATCGCCCGGCCCGGCGCAACTTCTGCGGTGGCAGAGCCACCCGTGCCGGCCAGCTAGAGCCCGTGCCAGCTCGCTACGCCGTCCGGCGCCGCCCAACGCTCCCTTGCCCTCCGCGTGGCCTGACGCACACCAGCGCACCCCGCAGCACCGTCACCGTGGCCCGGCAAGCATAGGGCGCGCCCTCTGTCGCCGACGGGCCCGCGCCGCCCCGTTCCGTCGAACCCACCCATAGCACCTAATCCAAACTCGTTTAGCGCCTAAACGGAACCAGTGGAACTCCACGTTGACGCCCAACTCCCTAAACTCCCCGACCAAGCTCCGCACCGCTGTAACCATCACCGGAGATCTCCGTTCATGGCCACCGCCTCGAACCGCCTATAAAAGGAAGCCCCGAGCTCGTTCTCGAGCACGCACCACCACTTCACCTCACCAACACCCCGCCAGGTCACTAGGAGGACCTCGAGGAGGTCTCCTCCCCCAACTCCGGCCGCCCCGATCCGCCTCGGCCACCATCTCGATCCACTCCGGTGAGACCATCCTCGACGCCCAAACCTCGTCAGTAACCTCCTCGAGCACCCACTGAGCTAATCCAAGACTCAATTTGACCTTCGCAGCCCTCCCCGACGAGATCCAACTCCACCCGAGCCGCCGTCCGCCGGAGCCAGGGCCGCCGTCGACGTAGTGCTCGCCGGCGACCACCACCACCACTCACCGACGCGGAAGGTCACGCTGAGCACTTAGTTAACGCCCGATCCCCCTGCCTCGCCGTGGATCGCCGCCGGCGACCACCGCAGCTCTCGGGCGCCGACGAGCTCTGTTTTCCCCGTTTGAAAATTCAAACCTGACGGGTGGGACCCGCCGTCACCTCTCTTGTCTTTTTTTTTTGAATCGCTTTTTGAAAACGTATTCGGGCAAATACGCTTTCAGTCTAAAACGTTTTTCTGGACTTTTCTGTTCAGCCCCCTGAGAAGTTTCTGTTTCATTACAGAAAGGTCCCTGGATTAAAACCCTTATAACTTTTAAACAGGAAAGGATTTTTGATTGATCCTTTTTCTGTCCTCTTTAAAACTTTGTCTAGTTTTTTATCAGATTTTTTTGAAAAATATTTAGAACACTTTTCTGTGCACTCACGATATTTACGATCAGTACGTATTTTCTTATACCGTAGATGAATCTGGGAGGAGGTGACGGAACCGCGAACTTCGCCAAGCTAGACTCCGACTACTCCGAACCAGGAAAGCATGTTTGAACTTTTGATATGATGAGTGTCTTTGACATGTTTGCATTAAGTAGTGCATGGCATGTTTATGAGCATCTCGATGAATGTCATATTGCATGCAAAGTTGAGGCAAGTGAATTTCGATAATCCATAAATTGTTGGATGTGAGTGAGCATGGCCATGTGATGGCATGAGGATGGGTAAGATGGCAGTGTTGTAGCATGCTAGTCTTATGCCAGACTATTTGGCTCCAGCTGTGTCAACATGAATCAGTCCAGTTTCCGTCCGTTTTCCCTACTTGTACTACCACATGTTTTCCGCAAGGGATATGGCTTAGTAAGTTGCAAATCGCTTTCCTGGTACACACCAAATAGAGAGGCCGGGATGAGGGTTCCATGGCCCTGGATTAAAGCCCGTCATCCGGTCAGGGGGCATGGGTGTTTCCGGTTGGGACCGAGAGGGGCACCCCTCGGAAGCTGGCGTATATAAATTTGATCCCATGCTATTCGAGGTTGTGATCTCCCCGTCTCAAAGTATTTCTTGAACGTTGTCTAGGGTGATTCCTGACATCGTGAGGTGGGATGGGTGTGTAATGGTTAGGTGTGTTTCTACCGAAATACCGTAAACGGAACTAGTCCTCGCGACTACGGAAATCCGTTAGCTGTGGATAATTCATACAAACTCCGCAGAGTCAAAATCCTTTGAAACAATCTCATCTATGTCTGAGTTCTATGTTCAACTTATCTTGTCAGCATCAGTCTCAGTGGAAAAACTCCGGTAAACCACATGAGTGATAAGTCAGGTTAAATGTTTACTCCTGTGGATGGACTAACCCGTTTATTATTGTGTGCTGAATATTTCTTATGAGTATTATATCCTTGTGAATTTATGGACATGAATGATGGAATATAATCCCTTTCTGCGATGTCGCCTCAGACGTCCGATCGCGTGGCACACTTGTTGTTTACTCGATATAAGCCCTTTCTGCGATGTCGCTCAGACGTCCGACTGTGGCACACTTGTTGTTTACTTTTGATATAAGCCCTTTCTGCGATGTCGCTCAGACGTCCGACTGTGGCACAATTGTTATTTACTTTTGAATATAAGCCCTTTCTAGGATGTCGCTCAGACGTCCGACTGTGGCACGCTTGTTATTTTACTTTCGATATAAGCCCTTTCTGCGATGTCGCTCAGACATCCGACTGTGGCATGTATGTCTTTTATTTTTTTCAATATAAGCCCTTTATGTGGCTCGCTTAGACGCCCGACTGTGGCATGTTTATTTATTTGTTTACCCTTCGAGGCATCGCTCCAGACACCCGA